>CM031244.1:193705544-196196293 GCA_018340775.1 Taxus wallichiana var. yunnanensis
AGGGTGATAAGTGTCACCCTCCACTAAAGATTCATCCAACCAAAACTCTCCAAAATTTCACCCCAAAATAAAAATAAGTATAAAATAAAAGAAAACCCAAGCACTCATGAGAATCTCCCAAATTCCAAAACATAACCCCAAATCAAGAACCATCATTAGAAGGTGGGTGAAAGGAGGAAAAATGGGTAAATGAGCTCCATTTTCCTTGAAAATATCCCACCCACCCATAGGGATAGGGCTTAAGGCCTCTTTTCAAGAAAAATAAAGTCATTTTCTTACATTATACACCACTTAAATAACACATGTTTCCAAAATATGATCTTGGGAAAAAGGTGTGGAATTTAGGAGGATTAATTAGACTCACCTAATCCAAGATTAGGTGCCCCAAATCCCTCTTTAGCATAAGAAAACAACCCAAATCAAAATCACCAAATGAAAATAGGACTAAGTAGCTAGATCAACCATTAATACAAGAGGGGTTAAGTTTAAAAAATAGGAAAGGAAATCAAGGGGTGAAAAAATCACATGGGTAATGAATATGATAATATAAGCACATAGGAGATAAAAACACATATATAAACCAAGGTTTAATATAAGATGAACAAAATATCACAATCATCAAGGGAAAATTTGATTCCCTTAATGATTTTCGTGATAGTTAGAGTATGTCTTCCTAAGTCCCATGTTTCTCACATGGATAAAACTTCTCACCTGAACACTCAAGGAAAATATCATACATGTCCAACACTAATAAATGTAAAACACAATAACATATATATACATTATAATGATCATCCATATATGATCAACAAATAGCTAAAACAAATAAATCATAGTATGATCGATCATCTAATGCAACAAGAGAGTTTACGATAATGCATCCACAGTGAATCCAATAGAAAACAAGAGATCATAATAAAACACAATCATGAAATCATCTCAATGCTCATAAAATGATCAATAAATATTGATATCATATTCCCCATCAATAACCTGTCCAAAAATGAGTTAGCATTCTAATGCTAGTAAATATCCTTACCATATAAAAATATCAACATAAAAATGGTAGTAACATAGTAACAATGTCTCTTTCAACATAATATAATGATACAATGAGTCATCATGGATAAAAATGGAAATTATAAATATTTGGGCACTACATGTATCGTCATGTTTTGAAATATATTTTTATTTCATATAATCATGCTACAAAAAGGTAAAATGACATGAAAATTTGTAATACCAATTTTTGTGAAATGCTCAAGAAATGACTCAAAGAAAAATACATAAGCAATATAATACAAGTATGTAAACAAATAAGTGAAAAAAAAACAAGAACAACTAAAAACACTCAAACAACAATGTTTAAGATAATTGTACCAACGTTTTTTGTTATCTAGCTTTAGTATCTAAATATTCAAGTTACACAAACAAAGGTTAAGACGGTGTGTAAGTAAGGATATACAAAAGGGATAGGATAGAAGACATATAAGTCCTAAAAAGAAAAATTACCATGAAATTGTCCCGAGTAATGATACATGATAGGAAAATAGACATAGTAAGAAAAAATTTTTAATGAAATAAGATCACAATATGATCTATATGTTGTACGCCATAACTAGTAAGCATGAAGTAGGATGTTTTGTAGTATATTTTTCCATTTTGTAGTGTTTTTTGTGTTAAACACTATTTTTGGGTTTTATGTTATGTTTTTGCAATGTTCTTGAGTTTTAGATGTTTTAAATGTTTACGATTTTCTAGTTTTTCCCATGTTTAGGATTTTCTATTTTTTCCAATGTTTAAGATTTTCTAGTTTTTCCAACATTTAGATTTTCAAGTTTTTCCAATGTTTAGGATTTTCTAGTTTTCTCCAATGTTTAGGATTTTCTATTTTTGAGAGGTGAATGTTTAGGATTTTCTATTTTTTCAAAATATAAAACAGGAGAAAAAATAGCCAGGGATATCATTTCTACCCTCGGTGAGTGATTGTGAACAAAAAGATCCTTCTATGTGAAAATATACAAGGGACCTACCGTAAATTCCATATGCATATATACAAATGAATTTGACAAGATAAATCAATCCAAGAGGGATAGGTTCAAAACCTAGTTTATTTCAGATTCATCCTCAAAGGGAATAAATTAGGAAGGAGTGATCATTGCCTTGACTAAGTGTTCTTTCCTAGGTGATTTTGAACAACAAGATCCTTCTATGGTGCTAGTTCTTTGATGAATAAACTAGTTTTCATATGACCTTGAAGGACCTACCTCAATATTGCCATAATGTTTTAGATTTCACATTTGAAAGTTATTCTAGAATTTTCTTCTATTTACTATTTTTTTGATTTGTTTTTTATTTTTTGAAATTCCTCTTAGCTTAAGTATGGAAATACAAAATATGCATGATGTTCAAGGGATCCTAGATATCTAAACCATTAGGATAGGAAAGTTTAAAGGATCCTAAACCAAATTTAGTGACCATAATGTATGACCCTAACCAAATAAGATAACATTTTCCTTTCTTTTCATGTTCCTTAGTAGTATTAAAATGGTTTTATTTAATAAAAATATCTCCAACTTAAAATTCACGAGAGATAATGCACTTGTTGTAGCTAGCATGGATTTGATTCTAATACACTTTGAGGTGATCCAAGGCATGGAGGCATTTTTCATCAAGTAACTTGAGCTCTACTACTCTTGAACTCGGTAATACTCTTCATTATCTATATATTATTTTAGGGATATTAACAAATACAAAAGCTCGATATCTAAGGAAATGATAGATTCATTGCTAAATGTAAGGGAATGTGGGGTTTCCCCTATAGGTGTGTGAATAGAAGTAATTTAATCCCATAAGGTAGGATACATTTAGATATGTGGATTATGAACTTTTTAGTAACCATATTTTCCATAATATGAACAAAGATTTTATTAGTCACCTTAGGTTTCCATTATCGTTAAGGGTAATAAAGGGAAGACCACTTTTGATGAATCTTGAAGCATTTTCTAAGGGTCTTCACATAATTGTTTTTAAAGTATTTTCCATTAGGAGAGACAATGGTAGAAGGAATTACATAACGAAAAATGATGTGGTTCATGAAAAAATTAGATATATGAAAACCGATAACATAGGTAAGAGGAGAAACCTCCACCCATTTCGTAAAGTAATTAGTTAAATTAATAATGTGTTTATGGCCATTAGATGAAGTGGGTGTAAGTTTCCCTATAAGATCAAGTCCCCAATTGGAAAATTAACATGGTGTAGTGATGGGATGAAAAGATTGAGACAATGCATTGATCAATTTTCCATGTTTTTGATACAAAACACTATTCTTTACATATAGTGACCACAATCTATTTCCATAGTAGGCCAATATTAACGTATGTGTAGAAGTTTCTTTACGAGGACCATGCTACAAGTATGAGAACCACATATGCCTTTGTGCACCTATTTGGTTACTTGGATATCTTATTTTGAATTAAGACATTGAAACAAAGTACCATCATAACCTCGATGATAGAGAGTGCCCCTAAGGGTGTAACATGTTATTCATTAGATAAGGTTTCATTTTTGTGAGTGGGAAATATCATGTCGGAAGGTACCACATTGCAAGTAATTATAGTTTTTAATGTACAGGGGAAAATGTACCAAAAATTTGCATACCAAACATGATTCCTCCATGTAGAAAGGAGGAAAAGTTAGATGATCAATGAGGAAATGTAAATATCTAGTGTCATGTGATAATCATAGAAAATATCCAATGGTAGCCATATCATATTCTGATCTGTTATGTGTTTGTCATACATATTAGAATGTAATTTGAATTAAGTATTATTTTAAGTTTTATTACACACATTTATATTTAATAAGCTTCTCATTTTTGAATTTGTACTCATCATTCACTTGTTTGATGATTAGTTGTGATTCATATAACCTCAACCTATTTGATAATGAATTTTAAACCATAAATGAGGGATTCATACTCAACAATATTATTGGTACAAGGAAATTCAAGTCTAAAATATTGTTGGATAAAATCACATATAGGGATAATAAGAACAATTCCTACCACGAGCCATTAAATGTGAATCATCCATCAAAGTAGATTTTCCTTGTAGAATATTCTTCAATTTATAAAATAGAAACATCTAGCAGATCTAGACTCAACACTTCCATGCTTGATAATGGTTCTTCCACTAATTAATCGAAAAAAACTTTCCGTTTCATTGATTTTTTGTTGACATATTTAATGTCAATCTCACTAAATAGTATGATCTAGTTGTCCATCCTTTCGCTAGGTGTGGGTTTAGATAATAGGTATTTAAGTAGGTCAACCTATGATATAAGATTGGTTTTGTTGTTAATCGTAATGTAGTCATTTTTATGTACCCTTAGTACAAATTTCTAACCCCATATGCACCGGCCTATCACCCAGTAGGAGTTGGGTGCTCACCCATGGCACGTGCGGGTGCCAAGCACCTCCTTTATGTGAGAATTATGAGAAGATCTTGCCATTGTTAGAGGATTAGTTGTAGAAAATTATATATTCATGTAAAATAACAACATGAGATACCATATCATTATATCCATGCATAAAATGAGAGAAACAAAAAAAATGGATTATGAAGAGCAGATCTAATTCATAGTATAAATAAATGACACTAGGGTTTACACTGTTATCCAATTTTTGCACATGGAAAATTGGACAACGGGGTCCTATTATGATAAAATCACAACATTGGTCTTAAGAACCCCTTTTGTCTTCACTATCATGGAGATAAAATGATTAAAATAATTAATAAATTAATAAGTGAGTTCACCTCACTTTAAACAGAGTCAACTCAATCGAGCTAGTATTCAACTTAGAAAGTGTTCGAGAAGGTTACTTGGGCTGGGTGGATTCACTTAAACACAAAGCTTTGATCGGTATGGATCTCTATGTGGAGCTCAAAAGAATGAATTGTTGGGCAAGTCCATATGTGGAGGAAGTAATCTTGGGGTAGGGTCTCCGTATAGTGAATTTGTGAATAATTTGGGTCCAGTAGAAATGGCCGGGCCAAGTCATTGGTGTTGTAAGGTAGAGTTTGTGAGAATGATCCATATGTAGAATGTCGCGGGAGGTCAAGTTCATGGGGTTATAATGACCATGTTGTGGAGAGGCATATAAGTGGATGATTTTGAAGTCATTTATGGTGAGCTCGGGTCAAGCTATTTTTGAATGACTCTACAGTGTAAAGGTAGGGGACGAGCCCAACAGAATTCATGGAACTTGCAGGTGCATCAAGTGTTTGAAAGTGGCTCACGAAGGTGTCGAGATCAAGCTCAACCTAGGAGAAAGCTTGTAAAGTGAGTGGCAGAATTTAGAGAGTGATTATGAAGAGTTTGGAATCAAAAATAGCTACGAGGTCAATCATTTGACAAGCCAACATAAGATCGAGCACGAAATGGTGAAAACTTGGATTGAGGATTGATTGGGAGGTAATTTAGTATTATGAGTAGAATGGACCAAGCTCGCTAATTGAGCTCATTATAGATGCCAAAATTGGGTCACACTCCCCTTGGTCCCCTTTCGAATAACCAACTTAAAAAAATTCACCTAACCATGATCCTTATACCCTACATTAACATTAATTTAATTATTTATAATTAAATTAATACCCATCCTCACTCCATTATTAATTTAATTACTTTAATTAAATGAATGGAAACCTCACCATAGACCTATTCATAGCATGTTTCCATAAATGAATAAGACTTAGTCTAACCCTAAAAATCAAGGCCTATTATTCCTCTAACTACCTTCCTACTCATAAAAACATAATGTCCATTCTGATCCATGGATAAAGGAATGAACCTGACCCAAATGATGTGAGATCTTCCATTTTTAGTAAACCTAGGGAATCCTACCTTAACCGATGCCGGTCAACTAGGAACCATCGTTGGTTACCATTTATTCACCTTGGCAACCTTGTTTTTGGGTTGGCACATTCTAAGATCAAGGAGATGAGGAGAGAACTACATGTAAGCAGAACCAGAGCCTTTTTATACCTACAAACATCCATAGCCAGCACTAGGATAGATCCAAAAGTATTGCACTCATAGTGACATTCTGGGAAGCATCACTACTTGCACCAAGCTCCATCCCACTAACCAATCACCACCACCACATAGCCATTGGACCTGTAACACTAGTAAGTACACTTTTTACCTACATCATCTATTTCCACTTCAGTTTGTTAGGTTCTTCTATTGTTGTTATTAGTTTCCACTTGCACCCTCATTCCCCTACCATTTACTTGCATGTAAACCCAATCATTCCTCCACCCACACCATAAAACCACCCATACCTAACCTCTATATATTTCTGAGTGTTCCTAAGATCCCCATATACCTCGTTATGCCCTCTGTCATCTCTTCCTAACCTCAGCTCAAACCCCATTAGAAAATCTTAGTGAATCTTATTAGCCCGCCTCTACCAACGCCAGTTACCCATAACCGTCATCGGTTCTTCCTAACCATGATCAGTCATACCTTGACTGACATTGGTCTCTATGTTTTCCAATACTTGTGTAAACCAACAACCACCCACTTATAAAAACAACCCAAACACCTCACCCAACCCTACTAAGACCCTATCTATGACCTGCAGACCACCTGACCAACCTGCAACCTGACTTGAAGACCTTGACCCGCATAGTTTTAGTATTTAATTGGATCAATGCTGATAGTGATCTGAGGTACCCAAATTAGAATACTAGCACTAGATTTTTTATGTATGCATTTCAGTTATTTCATATTTGTTTTATAAAAATAGTGGATTGACAACCTTCTAGGGAGTATCACACTTCTCGGATCTAGCATATGCTTGGCATTCCACTGTCATATATTGTTTAAATATTCTTTGGTGGTCTTTATTTCTATTTCAAGTAGTTCTTCCCAATGTCAAAATTTGTCTCATTATTGGAAATAATGATGAAAATGATATGATTTGAGAGTGTGAAAAATTATAAAAGTGTCATGATTGAGATATTTTCCAATGTTTAAAATTTTAAGAATCACTTGAAAAATAAGTTTTTGCAATATATTTTAACTAAATGATAATGAAAATAACATATATAATGAGAATGCAAAAGGAATATGTGGAGATGTAATTAATAAATGTAGAAGTGTTTGAGGTACATCAATTTAATGGATTCACCAAAATCCTCACCTTCCATAGTGCACAAGCAATATACACCATTATTGAAACCTTATGTTACTTGGTAGGGGCCTAACCATTTTTGTCTAAACTTCCTACCTTCACCAACTTTCTTAATTATCTGGTTATCGAGTTTTAAGATAAGGTCTCTTAATTTAATTATATGTTCATAGAACTTCTTATTATATTGGTGATACATTCCATCCACATAAACCTGATGGTGTTGTTCAGCTCTAAGCCTCTTCTCATCTAGGATTTATAAGTCAATTAAACACACCTTTTATACTCATCTTTGTCTAGAATTCCTTGTAGAGACACACAAATACTAGGTAGTTATACCTCCTACAAAAAAACACTTCATCATTGAATACTAAGGAAAATAGGGTTTCACCCGTTGGTATAAAAAATAAAGTATTATATGCCCATAAGGATGGAAATAAATTTAAATTCCAATCTCTTTTATTCTCCTTAACCATTTTAAGGAGAATAAACTTAAAGGTTTTTTTTTTCCTCGGCTGACCATTATCTTGAGGGTAATATAAACTTGTCGTATGATGAGATATTTTAAACTTAACACATAACTCACACACCTCTTCAAGTATTGAATGGAGATCCATTATCTAAAATAATGACTTGTAGATCATACCTACAGATGCTCGATTCAAAATGAAGTTGGTTATGATGGAACTGGGTACTGTGGTTAGAGGCATGGCCTTAACCCATTTCGAAAAATATTTTTGGTAATAATTATAAAATTGTGGACGTCTATAGATGCAACAGAGAATCTCTCTATTAGATCCAAAACCCAAGTAGATAATGGATAGGGTGTAACAATAGGCTACACAACTTGGGATAGAATTTGTATGGTGTGTGATAATTCTTGACACTTTTGGCATTTCTACACATAATTCATAGCTTCATGCTCTAGCGTGGGATAGAAGTAACCCATTCGGTGAATTTTTTAGCGGTTGAATTCCCTTTAAAGTGATAACCAAAAAATTCACTATGGGCTTCGAAGAGGATTTTATCTACTTCTTCCTCATCAATGCACCGAAGAAACATATTGTATTAGGTATATTTCAGGTCTATAATATCAAATGTCAAAAGTAACTAAAACTCAAAATATGGTAGGGTTTAGCGATATGTGCTTCAATGGTCACAATGTTGGGATGATGAGATGTGAGTAGTGGATGGTGCTTCTTATTTTTCTAAGTGAAGAGACTACAAGAAAAGACAACTATACAAGAGATATTAGATAAATGGCATGGCAAGCTACTCGATAAAGACCAATTCCAGGAATCCAAAGGGACTTCCTTGGAGGATGTCATCTCATTTTGATACAATTAAGTGAGTTGATAATAATGATAAGATAAATAATAATGATGACATGGATTGGAGATAGAAATCAAGGTGGAAGGGAAGATATTTTTCTTCTCCACAGGTGGTCTAGGCTAAAGTGGTAGCAATCGGATGAATTTAAAGTATTCGTACTAGTAATCCATAGTTTTTGTTGGATTTCATTGAGGAATTTATATATTCTTTAATTTCCTCGATGTCGGTGTGAATGCAATGAAACATAAAGTAAGATCATGAAGGATGTTAGACTACTCCCACACAAAGTGTTTTTGGATGATCGAGAGACTGTAGAGATGCTTGCAATAGAAAATTTAAGTCTAGGGATACAAATAATGATTAAAAAAATCAAATATTTTGATAAAGGAAGTTGATTCACAGAAATTATAGGTGATTCAAAGGAATCACTGGAGCTTTAGGGTAATCTTGGGTAATTCCTATAAAAATGTTTATTTCCTTACAAATGATAAACTAGAAAAAACATAGACTTGGATATATTGTTTATGTTTGTTTTGATGTGTAACTAGGCTATAAATAAAAATGAACACATAGGATATTACCTTTTAATATGAAGATGGATTCAGTGATGTTTATGAAGGCTTACTAAATTGGGGGTTGTTGATCTATTGTTTTTTTGACAATGTTTAGATGTTCTAGTTACTCCAACCGATAAGTTATATCTCCTTAGAGTAGCAAAGTTTCATTGTAGGGCTTGATGATAGCTGAGGAGATGAAATTTCATTATTGATTTAAGAAATCTCAAGAATGAAGATGTGAAAAAGTCCCAAAGTCTTAAAAATATCCCCAAAATAGGAGTTTGGTATTCTATTTATAATCATGGGTGATTTTTTGGAATCATTGATGATCCAAAAATTTATAAAAGGTTGTTTGAAAGTAGTCTCAACTAATTGGAAAATAGTTTTTTCGGGTGTGGGATGAGGGAAAATTGTTAGGGAAGAGGTTAGATGAGGTTAGAAGGTTAGGAGGTTAGGATGAAAAGGGTTAGGATGGGTTATATATGGTTAGGAGGTTTGGATAAGTAAATATGATTTACGGAGTGGTAAAAATGAATTGATGGGATGAGTAGGATGACTTAGATAATGTTTAAAGTGATAGGTTTTAATAAATTAATGTGCATATGTGGGGAGTAGGTAGATGAAAAAAACCTCGTGTTTACATTTTCCCATTTTCTTGAGTGGTTTTTGATGGTCAAACTGCTCGACAAATATGGTTTGACATAGTTATCTTTGTGCTTGAATGGTGATACCCCCTCAAATTGGGGGTGTTTGTAACATAATGCAAATAATCACCAGTTTTATTGAGTTAATTGGATGGTTTGACGTGTGTGTTTCATTTTTAGTTTCCCTAAGACGAGGTATAGAAATAAGAATGGTGATACCATGGAATAAAATGATAGGGGAACTAAGGGTTTCATGTCTTATAGATGTATAATTCATAGGAATTGAATGTGGCCACAAAGGTTAGCTTTGGGGACCCGGGAGAGAAGTGATATGGGAACCAATGGGCTTGCATCCTATAGACATATGGCTTATCGATATTAAAATTTGCAAAACAAATGTGAAGTGGATTTTAATAGAGACAAGGTTTTAATTGGATTTTATATGTAATAAAGGTAGTATTTGATTTGACTGGTTGGTTTATTGATGTTACAAAGGGTTCAAGGCCCTCAAAAGGATGCACATGTTGGAAATTTTTATTATTTTGATGAATATGATGGTTTTATGTTTCCAAAAGATGGGCTTACATGGCCAAGAATTCATGTGATAGTGGAACCAATGGTTTTGTGTCTTATAGACATATGAATTAACGATGGTGAGTGAAATTGTTTTCTGATAGCTATGAAATCCAAGATGGAGGTGATAAAGGAAGACTCTATATTTATTTAGTTTTCCACGAAGGTGTGAGCTTACATGGCCAAGAATTCAAGTGATATGGGAACCAATGGGTTCGTGTCCTATAGACATATGACTTAAAGGAGGAAAGGAAAATTTTCTAGATAGAGGAACATATAAGGGTCCTAGTGGTGAGTAGGGGTACAACACCTAGGAAGGAATTCAGTTGATGAATTTCCATTTTACCCAATAGGTGTGATATTTTTAGTGTATATGGATTTTTTTGAATCTGTATTGGATGTATATTTTTGATATATGGAACTTTAAGACTCCATATGATGTAGAGTGACACATTGATATAATATGATATATATATATATATATATATATATGATTTTAATCTATATGTCAATTTAATTTAGTGTGATGTTTTGATGTAGTATTTAGATGTTGTCATGACATTTATATGTATAGATGTTGATGAATTTTTTTATTATATTTGACATGATGTTGAGATATATTATATGTAATTGATTTTCTTTGTGACATTTTAAAATATATAATTGATTGTGAGGTGAATTTGATGTATATCAAAATGTGTTTTAATCATGGATAAGAATAAAATGTGAAGTGGTTGTTTCTAGACTGGATTTGATACATATGTGATGGAAAAATGTGAAGTGAAGGATTTTACACTTTTTGGCCTTATAAAAATATTAACACATTACTAACAATGGGTAGTTACATGTAGCACCTTGGATACAAATTAAATTGAAATGTATACCTTCCTATAACATGGGATGGGTAGACATATGTAGGTTACACAGAGAGTATGTTCTCCTTTCAACGGTTTCATAGGAGTATGCCCTAGCTATACATTTTATTTTTTTAACATTCCAATTTTAAGACTTTAGAAAACGGGTTTTTTTTTTTAAACATAATGTTCTCTGTTCTAAATAAAAAATCATTTAGAACACACATTCCATTCCAATCAATCTCATAATAGATAACCATATGCAGCTGTAATGACTTGGTGTGTTACCAATCTCTCATTCCATGACTCGGTTATCAACCGATCTCTCATGTTAACTTAAAGTATAGAATAATTTATGTATACCACATATACTTGGTTCTTCTACCATATTCTAGGTACTAAGTGATCTATTTAAAGAACTTATCTGAATATTTGTTACCAATATACATCTGACATCATGTTGCTTTAAACTAGGTGACATAGGACAACGGAACTAGTAGCTTGCGATACTTTGGCCAAAGATTTTCAACATAATTTTCATGTTATTATTCTTAGATGACATACTCATCATTTCAGAATACATCCTTCACCTCACTCTTCAGCTTATTTAGAATGGTCTTTACTGACTACCATCAGTCCACCTACCCAAGGTTTGACATTAGTCCGGGTTAGAAACATAATTTATTATAGGAAGACACTCATGATGACTTAGGGTATATAGGCATACTCGGTTGACCTAAGTCAACCGGATGTGCCAAGGTACCCCTAGTCATTGAAAGCTACTACCTATCCTAAACATGCTACTAACTTGACCTAGAGAGAAAATAAGTTCAAGTCCTTATTTGTGTTTAGATCTAGATGATCAATGCGAAGGGTGTTGCCACATGTCAACTGCAATGATGTATCCTTAAGAATACCCCTGTCTTCTCGAAGGTACAATCCTGTAGTTGATGTGTGCCAACATCCTACAGAAACTACCTCATCACGATGTACATACCCCAAGGAGGTTATTAATACATTATTAATTTGGATTATTAAATAGATTACAACAACCCTACTAATCCCTAATCCAACACTCCATAAGTTCTTTTCTATATTTGATTCAATTAGTCATTAAAGAACTTCCTTAACTTATGATTGATTTTTATGTTCATTTTACTTGGCTTAACAAATAGATATCCAAATCAGGACAACAACATCATAAGTTCCATTATAATGTAACTTAACCATTCAAGAAAGGTGTAGCCACCAAATAGGTTCAACTATAGTAGAATTTATAGGAAATGAAGTCTAATGATTAATGATCATATCACCATTCTTTAGATTACATTCCTTTGAGTGAGGAAGATTCTTCCTCTACATGATTAAGTGTTAGGGTTTGTCATACCCTTCTTATCTTTCACAATTTCTATAGTTTTACTGCATATTCATTACACATTCCATTACTATGTTAGAATTGTTTAGATAAAGATCGTTATCTTATGCAACTTAACAAGTGCATCATAAATAAGGGAAATTGAACTAATTCCCTTTATCTAACTTATCAAGTTTATCCAAATTAAGCATATAACAGATATGAATAATATCATCAAGATAGGATTTCCATCTCCTTCATAAAATACAAGATAATTTACACAACCAATACAAGTAAATCTCCAACTTTCAATTCGTCATTATAAACTTATACATTTACAAGACTATGCATTTCAGGCATACTGTATAACAAACAACCTCCATTCCAAAAAGAATACAACTTTTCTTTTTCAATACAACTCAAGAATGAATCGAAACTCTTTACATAAGATCCAAAATTAAATAAGCCAATACAACAAGAAATTTCTTGTCTTCTTTTATCATTTACGATGTCCATCTGCAAAATTGCTAGCACGGGTCAGTTCAATGAACTGAGCATGATAAGCACTAAGCATTAAAGTAAATTGAATTCCACTAATTGTATCATTAAACAACTCTGCTTTAATGAAATAATTAATAAACATCATACAAACAATCATAAGTAATAACATCCAGAAAATAAGTACAATTAAAAGAATATGAATTCACTTTCTCAGAAAAGAGCATAATATAATATGCAACACCTACATTTATATCATATGGCTTAATTGATCCTATCAATTACTTTTAAACAATCAACTGGTCTTGTCATCCAATTGTATCATAATTCCATAAGAATAGAAATACACCTTTGTCTTTTCTAAGCAGCAAAAGAAGTTAGTTACAACATAGCTCATATTAATATGCTTCATCTTTCCATATAAACAAAATAAGAGAATCAATACATATTTGTTCCTCAGACACAATTCATCTGAAGGAAAGAATCAGGTTTAGAACACACAACACTGCCTTAGTCCAAAGATGACAAAATAAGGAGTCTATAAATAAAGAGGAAACATTTAAACAAGAATCCCAATTCAATCCAAGTAGATTAAAACATTCTAACTAAAAGTATTACTAACTTTAGTATGTTAGTATTTTATATTTCAAAGGTCTAAAACCAGACTATGCACAAATCCAAGCTATACTCAAGCAAAATAAATCTCTTAACCAATCCACAAGAAGTTTCCATCTCAGAAGAGAATCAATTAAAGAGAAGTTCAGTTAATGAACTTATACAGTCAATAGAAAAAGGATCTCAAATAGAAAAGACCCAAGCCATATTTCATTTCATTTATACTATGAAATGAAATTCCTTATCTAATTTAAACTTAGAAATTCCTTATCTAGTTCTCAAAAGAGTACTCAAAACCGAATGCATAGTCAAAGAATGCACACTACAAACTTTCCATTACAAAACTTACAAACTGGTTTCCTATTTCCATTCACCAAGTTCAAGTTCAATTCAAATCTCAAAATGAAATTCATAGTACAAACTCTAAACAATCTACTGTCCCCAAGAGAACATTTTCAATTCTCTTTTAAAAACCAGAGACTCGTTCAATGAATCCAACAAGGAACATAAATCTACAACTATGAGAGATAAACAAGGATCACTACATCTCATGGACTCAAAGGACTCAATTCCCATTACAAGACATCAACACTTAATGCAAATGAGTAAGCAGGTCGCGATCCCAAAAGAACAAAAATACAAGCATTCTGAACATAAATATTGTATTCTTTCAAATGACACTCATTATAATAGGTTTTAGATTCACATTCTATTAAATCCCAAAAATCAGATAAAAGATCAGAAGAGAGTAAGAAACTAAACAATTCGTTTAAGAAAAGTATTGTCCCAAACTTCTTCCATCTCGATTGAACAGAATCAACACAAGCCTCTCGAGTTCCAGTTAAAAGCTTATGACAAGAAATAATTTGTTTCAACATCAATAATAAGAAGGAAAGTAAATAATATACTTCCATAATCTCTAATATTTTAATGACTGATCCAAACGAACTAAAGATCAACTAATCCCACAATAGGATGTAGTTCCAACCCATTTATTTCTAAGAATAAAATAGTCAAGCTTCCCACAAGACATAGGTTCGCTCAGGGCAGAGAAGAAGAAGATACATTTCGAATTCGCATGCCTTGTCAAATTCAAGAACACCATGTGGCCTGAAAGACAGAAGTAATACAACCATTCCCTCACAAGAAGAAAAATAGAGGAGGTTTCAAAAGAAGTTACATGGTCTACTTCCGACCAAAATAGAACTCTCAAGACCCCTTCGAGCAGATAGTCTTAAAAGAGAATAAAGCTTTTCAAAACCAAATACCAACCAAACCTAGCTCACAATATAGGTAAACACATCGATTCCAACATAAATCTAGAACACACAATAATGGAATACCTGTACAGTGTCAAATATGAGCTTCGAACATAAGTTCAGACTTTACAAGGCTCTAACACCGGCTCAGACAAACACAAGATCAAATACGAGCCTATAAGAAACACGAAGCCCTAAATACAAGCTCAAAACCAAAACACCAATGCTCTAATATGAGTCCAAGTATTCTCAAATCCTTAAATGAGAATAAAACTCTAGTTCGAATGTAAGTACCGATCAAAACTCAATAACTCAACAATAAGTTCAAGTATTCACAAGAACTAAATAAGAGTACATGTGTTGAATATGAAGGTTCAACCAAAGGTTTAGATCTATACCAAGTTCTAGCTCAGTCCAAAACTACATGAAGTCCCATTAAAATCTCAAAGAAAATCACGAAGCTTCAACACAAGCTTAGAACAACCACGAAGCTCCACTATAAGCTCAACGAAACACAAGACTAAATAGAGATTCAAAACCAAACAAGCAACAAGCCAATTCATTCAACATTAGTCTCGAATGCAAGAAACAAAGCTTTGAATACAAGCTACGAGCTTCAAATACAAATTTCAGATCTTCAAGTACAAGTTACAGAGCTTCAAATACAAATTTGCATGAATACTACTAATAACTAGTACAGAGAAAGTTCCCAAAACTACCATTAACAACAAAGGATTCACATTCCAAAACCCACATAGATTTCATGAAAACATGCAAGTAAATAACCAGGCACATCATGAAAAAATATATCCCAAGTGAGCAAAATTGTTTTAATGAATCATTTAGAAGAAAGAAGGAAATCTTAATGGGTAGATCCTATCATGCTTGATAGTGCTTCTACCGATTCAAAGAAGACTTCCATCCGAGTTTGAAACACCTCTTCTTCCGAGCAAGATCAACCAACAATAGTATTTTTCCAAAATGCCTCACATACTTTCCTTGAATCGAAAATAGATCGGTGAAATCAAAAATAGCCACAAATTGTAGATTAAACTACTAGTTCAAAGAACCAACTAGCTCCGTGCATAGAAAAATTGTAAAGCATGAAAAATAAAACAACCCCCAACAAATCTACCAGCATGCCTTCCAAGATGGTTTTCTTGCCAAAACCGAGGTGAATTAATGACATTAAATTGCATATTCCCACCTATCTCTCCTTTCCACCACCATCCAAAGTTGGTGAGACCTAATTGAACTTCAACATGCATTTCCAAACTTAGTGATGCCTCCATGTAGGTTCCACTAAATTTCCATGTAATTACCAAGTCTGGCAGTACTCTACCCTATTAAATCAAAATCACATCTCATTAATAGCTTAGGAACCACCGCTTAGCTCCCACTTACCAATCAACCCATAGGTTCCCTTTCATACCCCATTAGTTTAGGATAGATACAATTTGCTTAGGTTAGATCTTAGGTTAATTTAAAAGTATAACCTTAGGATATAACCTTTAATCAAATAGATTACCACCTTAGGTTAGGACAAAGATTAACCAAATAGTATAGGCAATATGTTAGAAATAACTTAGCATCCCTTAGGTTATTTCCCTTCATACTAGTTTAGTATTAACAACTTAAGTTAGGATGTCATCCCACGTAAAGTGGCATAGAAAGAGTTAGGAAAATTTACCTAAGTCTCGAATTTCATTAGGACATACCTTATTAGATATAGGACTCATTTATATTCTCTCTTTCTCAAGAATCCATAAGTAGGTTTTTATTTCCCTTAACTCCATTAACTGCCCTGCAAGGTCAATCAAGAAGAGTTGAGCACAACACACAACAGAATGCAGGCATGGTATTTCAAGATAATAAAGAATTTGCAACAAACACAAGTTTAGTCTGTTATGTCTCTTAACCAATGAATGTCAGTTTACCATTCAGTCTATTAAGAAGATTTAAAACATTCCTTGGATCACTGAAATTGATCCAAGGATGAGTCAGTAAAAAGAGATAAGTTTGCAACTCTAAAATTCTGATTGCAGCTTATCAACAAGAAGTGAAAATGGATTCTTGAAAGCCATATCATTTCAATCCACCGAATCCAAGAGAAAAAATGATTTATCCTTAACCAACATGATTTTAAATCAATAAAGGAAACACACTTAACTCAAGAAAACCACATGCCAATTCTTGTAATGCAAAGAGAAATATAAAAATTTGTTTAAGGTGTTACAATTTTGATGCGAGAAGTTTTCTCTTATGGGATAGTTTATGGATGAGGGAAGCTTTCCTAGGATGCTTTTGATATTTTGAATTTTTTGAAGGCTGATCAATGTAGGAATAATTTCTACAATGACATGGGTAGTCATCCTTCGACGGAGTGGTCTATTTTTATAATTTTTTATTTCCAATAGTCATCCTTTGAGGCTTAGGTCTATAACTTTGACAAGCGGTTGTCCTTCGAGGGATCAATATTCTTTATTTTTGAAAATATGATTATTTGATATATTTCCTTCAAGGGATTAGTTTATTTATTTTGATAAGATGCATCCATAGACATTTTTTACTTTATTTTTATGTTGAGGGAAGGCTTAGTAGACCATTTCGAGGAGGGGAAGAGATGTGTACACATACTACACATGTGTTCATTGTAACATGTTTTCAGTTGGTATCCAATGGAAATGAAGGTAATGATTTTAGGGTTCTTGCTAAAGAGGATATTTTCCATGTGGAATATTCTATGAATAGAGCCATGGTGCTCATCTTTAAGGTGTTGAGAATAGTGACATTAAACCACATGCTTTCAAATAATTATAATGATGTAATGATGGGATGGTGGTGGAATAAGATCATTGATGTGCCTATAGTCATGATAGTCAATGTGTTAATAGTAGAAAGGCTTAAATTTTAAGGCATTCAAATTCTCCTTTTCAGGTTTACCATAAAGGAGGCTAGATGGTAAGCTCTCGACCCATACTTGTGAGTGATGACATATGAATCAATCCAATTAGGGGAAACTTTCCACGTTTACTCTGTTCTAGAGTAGTGACATTTTGATTTTATTTGAGAATGATATCACCTATATTAAATTCATGCTCTTTTACATGTTTTTATATGCACACTTAACATACTCTTTATTAAAATGATGATGTTTGAGAGATTTTAGACATTGTTCATCTAACAACTCTAATTGTGCTAAATGTTCTTAATGATAATCCTCATCAAGGATAAAATATACGAGGATACATGGAGTAATTGGATTTTAACTTTAAGGGGTAAACCCTCCTTAGACCTATAGACTATAGAAAAGGGTGTAGCACCTATAGGAGTATGGATACTAGTACGGTGAGCCTAGAGAGAAAGAAGGGTCTAGAGAATTTTGATAGATAGTTTTCCTAAGAATTTTGTTAAGTGTTTTGTTATAAGTCTTAGCTTTTCCATTTTCTTTTGGATAATAACGTGATGAAATGCTTGGTTTTATGTTGAATGTGTCACATAATTTCTTAACATCTTTATTCTTAAATGATTTTCCATTATCAATGATTATCTTGTGAGGGATGCTAAAGTGACATATAATATGTTGATAGATGAAATCAATAATTTTGTTATCTTTAGTAGATACTAAGGGTATGGCCTCTACCCATTTAGTGAAGTATTTAGTAGTTGTGATGATAGAGTGATGTTGTTGTGATGAACAAGGGTTAATGAGGCCAATGAGGTCTAACCCCATTGTGAGAAGGGCCATAGATCTTGAGTGGGTTGTAAATCTTGATTGGGTATGTGAGTGAGATTAGAATGTTGTTGGCATTTAACACATTTCTTAACATATGTGCAATAATATTGATTGAGAGTAGGCCAGTAGTAGCCCATTCATATGACACACTTACCGATAACCGTACCATTGAAGTGTGCTCTGCATATGTCATCATGGACTTCTTGGATGGATTTATTAGATTCATGAGATTTGATACATATTAACAAGATGCCATCAAATATGTGCTTGTATATAACACCACCTACGATGACATATTGGGTAGTGTGTTGAAGGAAATATCACTTAGAGTTTTTAGATAAGTCAAAGTGAATTTTTTATTCTAAAAGATAGTCGAATGTCTGAGTATACTAGAGGTCTGTTTGATTGTTTTTGATGAGATTGATATAAGGGATTTCATTTTTGTGGGATGTTTGATAAAGTTTGTGCACTAAAATAAATATATTATAATCATCAGTGATAGAGGGATGAGAGATACAAGAGAATCCATGATGTCCAAAAATTTGTTAGAAGATTGTGGAACTATTTGGATGGTGTAATGATCAAAATATTCTAAGAGGAATTCAACAATGACTTTATATTTTTGTATAATCTCATTTTTACATTGATAAATTCCTTTTATTTGGTTGATAACAAGTTGTGAGTCTCCATAGATGTCTAAGATTTGAACACCAAGCATGATGGTGGTTTGGAGACCCATAATTAGAGCTTCATATTCTACCATGTTAGTACATTTGAAATTTATTTTGAAAGATATAGGAATAGGGGTCCCTTAGGGAGGTATATTAAGGATATCATCACATCCCCCTTGTTGAAACTTAAATCCATCAAATAAAAGTGTCATTCGATAGGAGTGTATTCTTGATCGATAATGTTGATAGATTTGTCAAGAAATTGTTCATGAGGAAGTTGATTATCAAGAAGAGGGGCTTCATTGAGTTGATTGATGATGGATTTTCCCTTGATATATTTTTATGAGATGAAATAAAGTTCAAACTTGATCGTGAGAATAATGCACTGAGAGTGATGTGGTTGTTGTGATATGGTTTGGAGTATATTGTTTTAAGAGAATTAAAGATGGTAATGATGAAAGTATTGTGATTAAGTAGATAATGATAGGGATTATATGTTGCAAAGTAAAAGGCAAAACACAAATTTTTCAGGTTCACTATAATGAGTATCCTATTCATGGAGAGAGTGTATTATATAATAAATAGTTTGTTCACAAACTTGCTCATCTCAATGAGTGAGCATGACACCCAAGGCATGACTAGTAGTGGATATGTAGAGGTAAAATGACTCCCCCTCACCTAGAGATATAACCACATGTACGGATAGGAGGTATCATTTGAGGTCATCAAATTCCTTTTGACAATTATGATCCCATTTAAAATGTACATCCTTTCAGAGGAGATGATGAAAAGGATGAAAATGAGCTAAAAGTTGAGAGATGAAATTACATATCGATTAAAGCTTACCTTGAAGTTTACATAGTTGTTTAAGGTTTGATGAAGGAGTAATTTCAATGATGTCCTTTATCTTGGTAGGGTATAATTTAATTCCCTGAATAGAAATGATGAACCCTAGTATTTTTTTGGTGAGAACACCAAAAAAACACTTAGTGGTGTTGAGGCGAATAAAGTATTAGATAAGATAGGAAAATATGGTGTCAAGGATAGTGAGATGATCCTTGCATTGTTTTTATTTACTTATGAGGTCATCAACATATTATTCTATATTTTTTTAGATAAGATCATGGAAAATATATTCCATTGCGGGTTGATAAGTTGCCCCAACATTTTCAAGTCCAAAGGGAATTACTCGATAACATAAAGTTACCAAAGAAATGATGAAGGATGTTGTTTTTGGTCATTGATGGAGAAAAGAATTTGATTGTGGCGGAGAGATCCATCCATAAGGGATACCATTTCATGGCTAGTGGTAAGATTGATGAACTGATCGATGTTTAGAAGGGGAAAGTGAACTTTAAGATAGGAGAGGTTGAGGTTTCAAAAGTTGGAACAAAGGTGTAACTTTCCTTAAGGCTTTGGTCACGAGACACAATATTAGAGACCCATTATGGATATTAACTGGGTATGATGAAATTAGCATAAATCAAACATTGTCACTCTTCTTTGATGAAAAGAGCTATGTGAGGGTGCATCTTATGTAGATTTTGTTTAACAAGCTTAGTGTTAGGATAAGTGACGATATTTTTTACAATAATGTTAGGGTCAATACCTGTAGTTCCCATTTGAACAAACCACTTGAGACCCAAGAAACAACCTAGGGTTAGCTAGAAAATTATGGGATAATTTTATTTGTTTAGGAGTGTCCACAACCAGGTTGCAAGACAACAGTTTTCCACTAGAAGGTTTCAAACACAATCAATTTACCAAAACATATGTTTCCTTCATTAACTAATATCAAGTTCACAAGGTTCAACTTTTAGGGTTAGATGTTCTAGTTAGGTTTAGGGAGTAATTTACCCCCATGCCTACTCTCTAGCATCCTCAGAGTTTCAACTAGATTTTTCCCAAACTTAATGCTTCCAAAATTTCCCTAAACCATTCCCAATGGATAGGAAATTTTCTCACCTTTCTGGTGATATAAAGAAGTCATCCTAACTCCTTGCAGAACTCAAGATATGAGTGGGTGGAGTTATTAGGTAAAATTTTCCCCTAAGGGGACACGTGTCATGTAGGGGTGAAATCAAATTTGGTGGGTTGGCAAGTTGCGGGGTGACTCTAGAAATTTTTTTCCCCACGTGGCGTAATTTCTCATTTTCTTCTCAGCGCCTCTGTGGGTCCCCGGTGGACACATATCGAGGCCTGGTTAAAAGTTGGAGAGGGGGAAGGAAAGGTAGAGTGGTGAGAGAATTTTGTGCAATTACACCGACAAAGGAAAAAAAGGAAGAAAGGGATGCGTGGGTCTGCACGCCCATGGAAGAAGAAAAGCCCAAATTGGGGGCGATGATGCGGGGCAGCGGAAAATTTGTTAAATATTTCCCAAAGCCAAAAACCAACAAAAAACAAAGGGGTCCTCCCTCCCCCACTTTGCCACCCCAAGCAGGTGCCGGTGGCACCCTCTCATTGGTTATAGGCCGGTGGGGCTAAGATGGAAAATTTTCCAAAATTTTCAAAAGGGTCTAAGGGTGGAAAGAAAGCTGCGCCTCTGCCGTAGCTCCAAGAGGAAACATGGTGCCCTCCGGTGTGTTGCAGTGGCGGGGATGCGGGGAAAATTAGAAAATTTTCCCAAGGTCCAAAACCTAAAAAGTTTAACTTCAAAAAGGGTCCGCCCCTCCACCATGCCACGTGTCAGCATCTGATTGGTTGCGGGCCGGTGGGGATGCGGGGTAAAATAGGAAAAAATTCCCAAGGTAAAATTTTCAACAAAGATAAGTTTAAAATATTGGTCTGCCCCTCTGATGTGCCACATGGCAGCATGTGATTGGTTGTGGGATGGCAAGGGCCACACAATTTTTGTGGAAATTTTTCCAAAGTCAAAAATTAAAGTTAACAATTAGATTTATTTTATTTTTGGAATGCCAATTTGAAGTAAAACTTCAAATGGCCATAACTTTTGATAGGAAGCTCAGATTTGGGAAAATGAGGACTTTCTTGAAATATCTCAAATCCCTTTTACACAAGAGTCATTAATTTTTAATTTGATGAAGTTTACATGGTAAAATTGAAGAAAACAATCTGTAGGGTTTTGCATAGAAAACTGGAAAATTTTTAACTTATAGGATTTTTTGTTCAATTTTGAATTCCTACTTTCTCAACATGTCAATCAGACATGGAGACTTATTCTTTGATGCATTAGGAAGGGTTCCAAGATCCAATTATTTTTAAGAGTTGAAATTGAAATTATATATATATATATATATATATATATATATATATATTTCATCTTTTGAAAGAAAAACGCATTTGTCATGCAAGTTCAATTTTAATATTTATAATGTTCTCAAGGATCTTTATTAAGTTTTATTGTCAAAATGAGTTCCTTAGGAATTGCTACATCTAAATTTTAATGTTTCATTTCTTATTACTTAGTGAAAGTTTGAACTGCTCATTTCTTTGTTAAACTTTGATCGCCAGATATAGAAAATAATCAGAGATCAAACATTATAGGTTCTTACCTTTCTTTCATCCTCCAAGTGTGAGAATTCATTTCCTTTCTAGTCTAATGCATTCAATTGATTCAGTAAACCATTCAATAGTAATTATACAAATCTTGATTTCCAAATTCAACTCATTTCAAGAGAATAAAACACTATATTTTCCTTCATACGCATTCTTCATTCCAACAGAGATTTGATTCACAATAGCAATTCAATTCCAACACAATCATGCAAGTATGAGAAGGTAGAGCATTCCTTTATTTATTTCCAATAACAACTTTACAATTTTCTCTTTTCCATTTGACTTCTAAAATACAATATGCAATGCATGTAACATCCTTTCACATTTCCTTTTAAAACTAACTAGAATATATCTTATTTACATTTCACATTCCAATTTCAATCTTCCATTATCATTACAAATATCTTCACATTAAAAATTTCTATACAATTCATCCACTCCAAAGTGGAAAGGATTACAATGAACTTGCTTAAGGAATGGAATGTCAAATTGTATATTCCTCTTGCTCCAAAACAACAACATGCTAGTTTTCTTCATCTTTTCATCTTGATCACAACAAGGAAGGGGGAAAGGCAATGCTCTCTACCTAACTAAGACATCTAATGAGAAGGGAGAAGCCATCCTTCCTCATTTGCCTTTGTGCCCCAACCATATTGAAATAAGAGATGTAACACAACACATGACAACAAAGGCTTCCACAAAAACATGCAACATTTTCACATTCAAAACACATTTCAAGAAGAATGTAGTTCATAACTACATTAAAGAAGTGCAAACAAAACTGAGGCTTCATCAAGCAAGCCAACAAGAGCAAGGATCTATGGGGGAAGCTACTTATGCCTCCCAAATGGGAATTGGGAATCCACCAAAAACAAACCTCCAATTAATTTATCACACACACATTTCCTTATGCCCCCACAAAATCCCTCCTTATGTCCCCCACAAATTTTGTTATGCCCCCACAATGTAAGAAATATAAGCTATTTCTTTTCCATGGTGAATCCTAAGCCCAAAATCCATCCACAAAACTCTGATGCCCATGGCATTTCCTTATGCCCCCACAAGAATTCCCCATAGCATTCTCCTACACCTTTCCCTAAGCATTCTACCCAACCAACCACCACACACATAACAACATTCACCATTTCCATACAAGCATTAAAGATAAAGAATCATTTTAAAAGGCTCAAGTTCCTACCTCTCCATAATGGAGTTTATTCCAAGATCAACCAGCTTCCCAATGCCAAAAAGCAGTCCAAAATCAGCAACACACCAACATGCAATGGTCTCCAATCTTTTTTCCACAAGCAAGACTCCAAAACAACAAGAAATTCACCCCAAGGAAAGTATGCAAAGTTTCAACAACCACAAACAAGCAAGGAGTTTGAATTTTAAAGGAGAGGGAAGAGAAGAGGGTGATGTGGATCCATGTGGGATGCCACATCATTCTTCCTCAACCCCAAGATCAAATTCAACATCATTCACCTAAACATAATAAATAAAATGACAATATAACTTACACACTCCAAAATGACCCATACTCCAAAAGGACTAAATTTAAAACATGTAAGAGAATTGCAATTAAAAGTTACAATTAGTCATCTCAAAATGCATTAAAAAGGCCTAAATTCTAAACCATAGGTATGGTTGGTGAATAATTTTAAGAGGTGTGGGATAAGTTTAACTTGTCCCACAAGCCTCCAAATATAACCTCCAAGGACAAATTCGAATTCTCAAGAGGATGAAGTGTTTCACACTCCAAAATCTATCTTACATATTTCTTACACATTCTTACAACCTTTCTTGTACACACTCTTACAATATTAATTTTAAGAGCAACAAATTTAGTTATTACATTCCTATGACATATTGATTTATTTATTTTAACACATGGTTATTCACAACATTAACACAACATATAATAAATAATGAAAAGGGTAACACATCACAAAATAAACACATATAAACCTTAATAAAGAAACCACATTAATAAATTAAACAACCATGGTCACATACAATGGAAATCACCCCCATGGGAATCACTAGCATAGCACAACACACACACACAACATTCTTTATGGTGACCTTGTTGAATTCACCTAGAATTCCAATATGGTTAGTCTCTAGTCCCCCGAAATTGTTGTGATATTTTAACCTGTAAAACGCAAATACCTCCTTCGGCCTCATGGCCATATCGAACATCCACAATGATATAAACAACATCTCAAGATCATCTAAACATGTGAATCACGACAACATCAAGAATTAAGATTATCATTTTCAGTTGAATTAGTCAACTATATCATCATCAATTGATTCCCATGTTAGTTCTATTCACAATATCAAATGTCATATGTCCAAATCAACATCTATAATATGTCCATGTCAATATTATATCATCATTCACATATTAAAAATTTCTCTAGTAATCATCATGCATAATAACTGAATCTAGGTCAATAATAATTCATGATATAACATCTAGCCATCATACTAAAACAAAATATAATAGTGTATATAATAAGATCAACAATGTCTAGATCAAGGTATCTAAAAGTGTCAAAGGGAAGTGGGCACTACATCCCCCTCCCCTTAGACTCGAATTCCTCCTGGAACTCACTGGAATAAATGTGGAAACTACACTCGTAATACTTTGGCATCCTCCCAAGTAGCTATCATCTCATCGTATTTGTCCCACTTTGCACCCGTACTTGATCAATTTCTCTACCTCGAAGGCCTAAGGTCCTGCGATCTATGATACGGATGGGCTCCACCATCACCTGCCCCTAATCCTACAACTACAATGATTTCCAATTCAACACATGAGAAGGATCTGTAATATACCTCCTAAGAACCGAAACATGTAACACATCATGTACACAAGACAAGCTAGGTGGCAATGCTAGATGGTAGGCCAAAGGGCTTATACACTCTAATATCTCAAAAGGTCCAACAAATCTAAGAGCTAAATTAGAACCTTTTCCATAATGGATAGTGATCTTGTGTGGTCGACTCAAAGGAACACCTTCATGCCCACATCAAACCTATGATCGATCCTTTGCTGGTCCGCATACTTCTTACGCCTATCCTACACCTCTTGCAATCTATGTCGATCAACAATGTCTACTACTCCATGTCACCGTAAAAGAGATGGTTAAAGAGATACTCTATCCTCTAACCTATCTCAGCTAAGAGGTTTCCTACATTCTCTACCATACAAATCCTGAAAAGGAGCCATGCCTATAGAAGTCTAAAAACTATTATTGTAAGTAAAATCCACTAAGTATAGGTACTCCTCCCACTTAGACTATTGATCCAACACATACATCCTGAGCATATCCTCCAAAATCTGATTCACTCACTCGGTCTATCCATCTGTCTCAGGGTGATATGTTGTGCTCAAGTTGATCCTCATCCCGAGGAAATAATGCATGGTATTCTAAAAGTGTGAAGTGTACAAAGGATCATAGTCACAAATTTTCTTCCACGAAATCCCATACAAATTGATAATCTCATCCGAATATACTTGTTCCACTTTGCTCCAGTGGTATAATTTGTGTTCACCGGAGAAAAGTGAGCCACTTTTGTCAATTTATCAACCGTGACCATGATGGCATCGTGGTGATATCTTGACATAGGTAGCCCAACAATGAAATCTATGGAAATGGTGTCCCACTTCCATTCTGGTATGGCATGAGGATAAAAAAGGCCTTCTAGATGCTAATACTCAGCGTTAACTCTCTGACACTCTAAACACCATGACACAAACTAGGCCACGTCTCTGTGAAGTCCTCTCCAATGATATAACTATCGCAAAGTGGCATGCATCTTCTTCAACCCAGGATGGGTTGAATATTGTGCATGATATGCCTCTACCAAGATGTTCTACCTCAAGCCTCCATATCTAGGAACATATATTTGGCATCTGTGCAAAGAAGAATATCTGCCTCTAAGGGAAAACCATAAAAAATTCCCTCAAGGGGTTTCTTTGACTCAATCTCTACTCGTAGTGCAATGTAGAAACTTTTAAGAGAAAGTCATTGAAGAATCCTACTCTATAAATCCTTTCTCACGAGAGGTGGCCATAGCCACATGTCTCCACTTGCTAAGAGCATATTCTACATCATTCTCCTTCCCCTTCATATGCTCTATCTCCATGTCATACTCAAAAATTAACTCCATCTAACGCCACCGATAGCATTGAGATTGGGCTGCATGAAGAGGTGGAAAAGACTCAAATGATCAATTCTAAGTGTGAATCTCCATCCAAGAATAAAATTTCTCCATATAACCAAAGCATGCACAACTTCCACAAGCTCAAGATCATGGGTTAGATAATTAAGCTCGTGATCCTTGAGTTTGCGAGACTCAAAAGCTACTATTCTACCATCATGTATTAACACACCTCCAATCCCTACTAAATAACCGTCTGTACAAATAAAGAACTCACCCTGTGGATCTAAAACTATAAGAATGGGTGTTGTAGTGAGGCACTCCTTTAGTGTCCTAAAGGCCTACTCGCATCTGTCTAACCAAACAAACTTCTTCCCTTTCCTTTGAAGGGAAGTGATAGGGTGTGCAATCTGAGAGAAGTCCTAAAAAAATCTCTGGTAGTATCTTGCTAATCCCATGAAGCTACACACCTCGAGTCACTATAGTGGGTGCTAGCAAATCCATAATGGCTCTAATCTTGGAAGGATCAACTACGATACCTTCCTAGAAATGATATGACCCAAATACTACACCTCTGTCTAAAAGAAAGCACACTTCTCCAAGTTCCTATAAATCTGTTGCTCATGAAGACACTGAAGAACCTAGCGAAGGTGCCCCTCATGCTCCTCATGTGTATGTGAGTATATAAAAATGTCATCTAGGAAGATGAGCACGAATTGATCTAAGAAGGTCCTAAATACCCCATTCATCAAACTCATAAACATTGTAGGGGCATTCTTCAAACCAAAAGGCACCACTGTGAACTCATAGTGCCCATATCTCATACTGAGAAGGTAGTCTTATGAATGTCCACCTCCAAAATCCTCAGCTGATGGTAGCCTGACTTAAGATCAATCTTAGAGAAAAATGTGGCTCCCTTCATCTAATCGAATAAGTCATCAATACGAGGGAGAGGATAACTATTCTTTATCGTTACCTTGTTCAACTGACGGTAATCAATGCACAACCATAAGGATCCATCCTTCTTCTTCACAAAGATCACCGATGCACCCCAAGGGGATACACTAGGATGGATAAGGCCCTTCTCCAAAAGGCCCTCAAGCTATAACTTGAGCTCACAGAGATCTAGGGTGGTAATCTGATAAGGTGCCTGTGACATAGGATCTACTCCAGGAACTAGGTCTATATGAAAATCAATCTCACATTTGGGTGGTAACCCCGGTAGCTACCCTAGAAAGACATAAAAATGCTCTCAAGATGGGATGATCATCTAGTGATGGTCCACTAGACCCATCCTCTGATCTGTCATTGACTGTAACACCGTACATCTAACAACCCCGTCGCACACACCACTTGAGCTACATAGTTGAGATGGTGTAAATAGAAATGATTCTCCTAACCCCTGAGATCACTAACTCAACTCCCAAATCATTTGCACAAGCTATAGTCTTGTGATAACAATCCATCCTAGCCCTGTGTGTAGATAACCAATCCATACCAAAAATGACTCCATATGAGCCCAAAGGAAGGATACAGAGATCTGAGGTAGTGGTAAGAGGTCCCAAATCCACTACACACTCCTTAACTAAGGAGTATATAGATATCTTGGCTCTTGAATCCATATCAATGTCCCAACAATGACCCTAGCTAATAGCCACTAGCCTACATCGTTTTACTTAGTGTGATTAACTAATAGGTATGTGCAAGCTTATAGGAGCAAATTAGAGGAATATTAGTATGATTTAGGCTATTATGAGGGATTAAATCAATTAAATATTGATTTATTAGTTAAATGAAGGGGGAAGACTAATTAATTAATAATAATTAATTAATCTAGATAGAAGAGGTGATTTATTAACGGAAGATCGTTAATTAGGGTGTTAGTTGGATAGGCGACTTAATCAATGGGTGTATTGTAATTAATTAATGAAAATAAGAGGAAATATGAGTACTTTTGACGATATGTCATCGATTTGTGAGAAAGGGGATAATTAGCGCAATTTAAGTATTTAAATTGCTTGGGAGTAATTATAGGTGTCTACATTTTCCCCTCTTTAGGGTGGCGTAAGTGACGCCACTTCCAAGATAGTAGACGGAAGAAAATTTTGAAGGGATAGAATAAATATTAGTAGGAGGAGAGATGCCCTCTCTAGTGTTGATGGGGTGATGAAAGAAGCTGATCAACGATCGCAAAAGATGTGAGAGAGGCGAAGAATGGGGAAGGGGTAGGATGCCCCGATGAGAGGGGGAGGGTAGGGGTGAAAGGAAAGTGATGTAGAGGAAATATGGAGGAGGGGGAGCAAACCTTATACTTTAACCACTATGAAGTGGAACAATTTGGATGTCATCATATTGCCATAGGAAATACATCATCTGTCCTTATAAAAATATATGCATATGACAAAGGTAGAATGACATGAAAATCCATACTACGAACAATTGTCCATTTCTAAAAAACACTAACTCCATGCAACATAAAAACTGTAATGCAATATGAGATAGTGAAAGATGCCTAACTCCATGTAGCATACAAAATGTAATACAATACGAGAAAGTAAACAAGCCAAACTAATAGAGAAACATAATATAATGTTTTTATTATTGAGCTTCAGTTATGACCTGTGTAAATTAATGACAAGGGTTGATAATGGTGCCCCAAGCAAGGATACATGTGAGGGGAATAATAGAGGACACTTGGGTCCGATGGAAAAGCAATGTGTACTATGAAATAATACCAAGCAACTTATTGTTCCCCAGAGTACAGATGAAGTAAGCATCCTAGCTTCGTTGATGGAGGTAGATCAAGATGATCCATAAGTCACACACATGAACAAGTGAGAACCAAAGAGTGACGTTTTGTAGGATGATTTTCAATTTTTTAGAATTTTTCTTAAACATATTTGAATGTTTTTACTTTTTTAACATATTTGAATGTTTTGATTTTTCTAACATATTTGAATTTTTTTTTTTAATTTTTGAAAGTTTTCTAAAACTATTTACAGGAAGATGAGGAAGCGTGGATGCCCCTAGTGATACATGGGATGTATAAGGGCATAAGGCCACGTGTGTACAAGAAAGGTGAAGATGTAAAAATTCCCCAATGATTAGGTGGGAGTATTCAAAGGAAAACTTTTCATAGGTAGAAGTGGGACCCAAGGCCATTATAGATAGGTTCAACATGATGATGAACATAAACCAATGAAATTTTAAGAAGAAGCAAGGATGCCCCTAGTGTAAGTTGGCCTAAAAGAACATGATAGAAAGGAAGGAGAAGATTTTTTTGTGAAAGGGGACAAAGGTGTCCGAAAACATGGCAAAAAAAGTAATCTTATACACATGGATGTTCTGAATGAAGTAGAAGAATGATGTGAATGATATGAATGTAGCTTAGAAGCCTTGTGAGGAAGAATTGATTAGCCAAAGGCACAAATTGTGAGATGAGACATGGACTAGAGTAAGAGTTTGAACAAGGTCCAAAATGAGACACTTGGTAACATACTAATCCTGCCTACTCATAGAGATCCAGTGTGTGCACGTGGATTTAATTACCTCTTGAAGTGAAGATTTAATAGACAACAAGTGAAGAGACCCTAGCCAATGTGTAGGAATGATTTATTGTGAAAGGAGATTTTGTGAATGAATGGTGAAAGAATAGCCATACATTTCTCCACCCGCTGAGACATACATAGCCTCGATAGAGATGTATTTGATTCTAATCACAACATTTCTCTACTTCCAAATGTGTGTCCATAGCTCCGATAGAGATTATTGGAAATACCCCAAGAGAGAGTTATATATCAATTTGCTTTTGTTTTGTAGCTTTTATCTTTTGATGTTTGATTGATTTTGATTCTTTTGCTTTCTAAAAACTTATTTCAGCTCTCTTATTTGAAAAGTGGTTAAGAACCACTGATGGCTTGATGGAAGGATGTGGAAGTGATTATGATGATGACATTGGCTAGTGTCAAAAAATATGTCCAAAATTTCTTCGCAACAAGTTTATTAGATGTTGAATGTGATAGGATCTCTAAGAGGTTAGTCATTCTTTAATTTACCAAGGTGATAAAAGACCAGGGTCAAACGGATACCATAGAGATAAATGTCACAAAATTCATGCGAATAAGCTAACCAAAACATCACCGAAGGGATGAAAATGGTAGGGAGACTTGTAGAAGAATAGCAAGGAAGGGAAGAAAGAAACCTCCATGTGTATGCAAATACCTGATTGCAATGTTTGATCCTTGTACCTTTGATTTTTGTTTTGTTTTCTCAATGTTTTTTGTATTTTTGAATTATTATTATTATTTTTTTATTTTTTTTTTTTTTAGATTTTTGACAGTTTTAAGAGGTTGGGACTAACAAAGTCACTCTATGTGGTAATATCAAAAATAATGTTTGCGACTTCCTTAATAAGGGAGACTAGGTGCGTTTATTTATCGAGAGTGATGTTATCCCGATCTCGATGATCGAGGTGAGTTAACACTCAACAAAGGACTATGATTTATCCTGAAACATGGATTTTGTATGTGGGAGCTTGAGTTCCCTATCCAAAGGTTTATGCACTTTGCACCATACTTGATGGTTACATTGATGTGCATTATTGAATCACACTTGATTTAGAATTTTGAGATTGTTTGATTTGTTGGGAGCTATAGAGCTCTTTGTAATTTTGACTTGAGCTTGATAATGAACCTGTTTGGGTTTCTTATAAGCTGACTTGTGACTTTTTTGACCTCGAGAAGGAGAAGAAAGTGAATGTTTATGATTGATGATAGGAACGAGAGAAATGATGGTGGGCTTTCCCGGTCATTGGTAGAAGGATGATGTGATTGATGAAAAGGATACGGTCTAAGGATTGAAGAAGATGGGCTCTGGGAGGTGAGCCATAGATAGAAGATGAAAGGATACTAGGATGTGGCCCAAGAATAGAAGAAGGGCTACTAGGACATGACCCATAGATGCAAGATGATGAGATACTTAGGATGTGGCCCAAGAATAGAAGATGATGGATTACCCGGGGTGATCCATACCTAGAAGACAAGGGGTTAGTTGGGAATTCCTAAGAGTAGAAGATAGTGGACTACTAAAAATGTCCCACAAATAGCAGAGGGAGGGCTACTAGAAGGTGACCCACACCTAGATGAAGATGAAGGGCTACTTGGCATTAACCCCATAAGAGATTGTGATTGAGGAATTATGATAGAAAAAGAGTTATTGGGTGATGAGAAGATAGGCCATGGATCAATGCAAGACCTAGGAGTTTCATCACATAATACAGAATGTGAAGATGGAAGAATAAGAGGAGGGTCAAGTTGCATGATCTGAGGCTCTTCCTCCATTTCTTGATAAAATGAATCAACCTTTTCCTCACAATATGTGGGCGCATCAAAGTCTAAAGAGAATCCTTTCTCGTAATCTTCTAAAGGAATATCTTCATGTGCCCCTATAAATTCCCTGATTGTTTCTTCATTCTGAAAGAGGTCAATCGGTATGAGTTGTTGATCAATCCCTAGGGGTTGATTGGAAGAAATAGGTTCACTTGGTGTGGAAGACTTAGAAGATGTTTGATGATTATTGATAGAAGAAGATGATGTGGGGGATGAAGAATATGTGTAGCTAGATGTCTCAGGAGTAGAAGAAGGTGGTGTGGACCTACCTATACAATGGTATGTTGTATGTAAAATAGTAGGATTAAGTCCAAATTCTGTAGATTGTGATGCATGGGTCGATTCAGACGTTTGTCTCGAAGGACTTGAGTCACATGAATCTTCAAAGGAGGAAGAATTATTGGGGGTGATTGATGAAGAAGGTCCTACGAAGAAGGGGAGGACCATGATTCAAGAATTGCATCGGATGAATAATAACAAGGGTCCTATAAAGAAAGAGAGGATTGTGATTCAAGAATTGTATTAGATGTTTGATTGGAGGGATTTGGAGTCACATGTATCTTCAAAGGAAGAAGACGTTGTTGAGGTGACTGATAAAAGGGGTCCTACGAAGAAAGGGAGGACCACGACGTAGGAGTCATATTAGATGACTTAGGAGTTGAATTAGATGAATCTGAATAGTAGTTTGGATCCGAATCATCAGAAGAATCAGAGGAAATATTTGGATTGGAATCCTCAGAGGAAGAGGAAATGTTTGGATAAGAATTAGAAGAAGAGTGGGGGAACTCGAATAATAATTTGGATCGAAGCCTCCTAATCATACCACCGATGATGAGATGAAGGTGGGGAACGAGTTGCCCGTATGGGAATTCTAGTGTCAATAACCAAATGAGGTTTATTCATGATGGACATCCTTTGATTTGAACGCCGAAAATTGAATTCCTTATTGTCGTAAGAATGAGGAACTGCGTGATAATCATTCATTCTTGGCATTATTTTAAGCACAAATGTCTAGATATAGATAGTTTGATGGAATTCCTTCAAAGGGAAGGAAGTGACATGTCAATTTTGGTAGCATAAGGACAACCAAACTAGACATTTCGTAAGTATGGGGATGCGTGCATGATTTTTTGAAGAAGGTATAATGAAAATAGACATCGTGATGACACAATATCAATGAGATAAAAAGGATTGTCCTAGAAAATAAGTTTTCGAATGAATAATCACAAGGAATAATCATGGAAGTGTGAAACACAAAGCCAATCAACAAGGAAATACACCATATGAAAATTCATGTGTAAAGTTCGATGTAAAGGTGATCAACACAATGTCAATATTTACGTCAAGCTCGAAATGAACAAAGTGTAAATATTAACAGAGGGTATATGTGACTCTCAATCAAAGGATACATGTACGCCGGAAAAGTGACAAGCGAGCATGGGAATCTACAGAAACTCTTCCGCGTACCCAACCTCCCGAGGTCATGACGAGACAGCTGGTGGGATGGAATATGCGTGGGATGCAGAAAAACTAGTTAGGCAATCTAATGTCTTCGATATGTACTAATGGAATTTACGAATCTAAGGTAAAGAAGGCCCTTCTAACTTGGACTAGTGTGATAGATCGATCAGCAAGGATGACTGCTCAAAGGCTCCAATCAATATCGAGCTCTGGCGTGATTCGATCTATGGGTTGTGGAATATGTGGGAAATGACACAGGATAGTTTCGTGTAGGTCTCCGAGATAAGGTTATATGGTGGATGTTGAATCAATTGACTCTACGAGATGATTCTCCTGCCCTAGTCCGAATTCTCTAGCTTCGTTAGCTGCTATATCTAGTAAGGACAATTGTTCAATGATGATGGGTGGAAGTGGAGTGGATTGGAATACTAGTGTGCATAGGCCAGTGTTTATATCTGATTGACTTATGGATTCGTTAGGCTATGGGACTTGTGGGTCACAACCGTAGACTCTTGGTTGTTGTGGTCCTGTTATGGTCATATACGAAATCAAGTCCTAATTCCTAGTATCCAGTAATCATATGCTTTCTCAGCTTCTATGTTTAGGACCAAAAACTGCGTGATTTTCTCAGAATAACTCACAGGCTTTCGTGCAACCTGGATCCTTAAACTAGTATCCATGTCTGTGAGAGTGTCTCCTGCACCTGGCTGTGGGACCAAAGGATCACAACCAAAGGTTTGTTCTCTTTCGAACCCTTCTACAGTCATGTGAATGTTTTTCTAGGGTAATCTGTAGTTCGGTTGATTTGACCAAAATGTGTATGCTTGGTCGTCTTCTATATTTAACCCTCTTAACGAGAATTGATCGATTGTAAATCTTTTGTTGTTTAGAAGGCTTGTATTCGAGATTTTGGTCTATGTCAACTATTGCTGTGACGAGGTTTGGTTGAGGCACGATTGGCTCAAATATATATTCCACAGGCTCCCTGGTCCGTGATTGTCATACAAAATAAAATGTAAATCTAACTGTAACATAGAAAATTCTAACTACGTGGAATAAATCTAAAACATATATAACTTCTATTTTTCTGAGAAACTTTTTAAGAATTTAAGGAAAGCAACTATTTAAACGTATCTAGGAATAACAACTAAATAACAATTTAAAACAAACAAGATAACCGAGTGTAGTTATTTGCCTGTGTGATTTGTAGATTTATTCTAAATAATGAAATAACTTGCTTGATCTATTTGCGAGATTCTCGATCCTACCTCAGAAGTGAAGAGTGAATCATAGTTTCTCAGAAAATATCAATCCCCACAGCTTCCCTAGCAATATTGAGAATAGAATCTACTGAAATGAAGCAATTTTAACTACTTTATTTGATATGATTCTAACTAAAACTTTGAAAGCTAGAACCTGGATTCCGCAGAACAGTGGCAAATCTGATGGTGTATGTGATCTTGTCCCCTCAGTGTGATCTCCTCATTCTTTCGTGTTCACGTGGATCCAGAAAAGCGTGTAATGCTAGCATCGACAAAAATAGATATTGGGACAAGGACAACTCAGAATGCAGACTAAAAATGCAAGTAGGAGAGGGATAGCGCAAGAGTACAGAGCTTGGCTTATGCAATTCCTAGCGGGATTTTACTGCGAGTCATGCAACATAAAGTGACCAGAACCTAAAACTATCCTGTTTGAAGAGAAAACCTGCAACTTTAATGGCTTCCTAAGCTATTCTACTCCAATGGATTGGATAAAACAATAACACCGTTTGCACAAGCTGGATATGTGGCTTACCAACAGTTGAATAATGCTAACTAGACATATAATGAACTAAACCAAGAACTCTAAGAAAAATGAAAGCTAAGTCTATTACAAAGAGAAATTCAGAGACAAAATTCAGGGCCGGATTGGGTGAAATAACAAGATCTTGCCTACACAAGATGGGTATGTGGCTTACCAACAGCTGAACAATGCTAACTAAGCATGCAAGGAATTAAAACTATGGCTTCTAAACAGAATAAAAGACTGAACTATGAAAATCAGAGCATGAAAGTGAATGAGGGTAGACCATTTTCTTGTGCACAAACCATTTATTTATAGCTTTCATTCACCCAAAGATCAAAACCAAACTGAACTCTAAAAACCATAAACAATGGCCAAACACTATTCCAGGGGACCAAAAACATAAATGCAAGCCCAAGTCGGCAAAGAAAAGCTGGTGAAACATTGATATTTTACGTGAGTCACGTCAAAGCACTTTCTGGAAAACGCATGTAGGACCGCCGCTTTGAGCAGGGTGGTGGTTACAGGACCGCCGCCCTGATCGAGGCGCGGTGATAAGACCGCCGCCCAAGCAGGGTGGCGGTTTCGTAACTAAAGGGCAAAAGGCCAAGAAAAGAGGGAAAAAGGGGAAAACAAAGGACGTGGGGGCTAAGTGGGGCATGCGGGATGTTAACGCATACTCCGAGGGCTTTTCCGGATCCCAAACACCTTGCGAGGAGACCTGTATCATCATTGGGGCACTTGTTACACTTTGTCCGCGATACAATACCTTACAATTTTTGGTAGGTACATATTGCCCCCTCGGAGAAGCGTTTTAGCCATGAAGAGGCGTAAAATGGTGGGTCCGAGTATGGCAGTCCTGAAATGGGAAGTTAGAAGTTATACCTGACACATCCATGTGTTGAAGTGACGCCATCCAAAATTCCCGCTACCTGCAAAATGAAAAGAGAACTCAAGTGCAGATAGATACAATAGTTCAAAAAATAAATGCTAAGAATAACAGGGAAATGAGAACGTACTATTTATGTGGGGATAGGAACTTACCTCCATAAGTGCTCCAAACCTGTGAAAAAGTCATTTAAAACGAATCAGGGCGCTATATATATGAAAGTGGGCCCATTTTCCTATTCATTTGCGCGAGTTGATTTGATTGATTTTGAGCTCTGGGACCCACGGTGACGGTTTCTTGTGTGAGTATAGTCGAAACATCCACAGTGAGATAGTGATCATGCCTCCACGTGCGGAACACCGCCCCACTAGATCACAGGTTGGTTTTCTTTAATTTTGTGTTTTTCCCCCCTTAAATTTGAAATGCTAAATTTGTTGTAATGGGGGGGTCATTTTTGAAAATGCTAGTGTTAAAAGGTCCATCTAGGGGGGGCGCCTACTGGGTAGGCTCCATTTTTAGGTTAAATGGTCATTTTTTGCATGTTTTAGGCTTTTTTAGATTAAAAACCCGCGTGGGTTTTCGGACCACGACCGCCGCCTTTAAGGCGGCGGTTACAAAACCGCCTCCCTGCTCAGGGCGGCGGTTTTGCACAGAATGCAAAAGGAACTTATATTTGAGATTGCACTTGTATTTTTAGCATTTCTACGTGTTTTTATGACTTTCTCAGCATTGCCTAGATGCTAACTTACTCTATTTTGTGTGTTTTTAGGTGTACGCAGGCAAGAGAGGAGTACATCAGATGGAGCAGAGAGAGAGTGTGTGATTGGCTCTCAGGGGTACTAGATGCCCTCTCACAGGATGAGGAGGACATACTACAGAGAGCCAGATATTGCACATATCACGTGTGCCCCATGTTGCACCATCTAGTCACATCCTTTGTGACTTATTCTCTTACTAGGATGCAGATCGGAACACCTTCCGATTGCCAGGGGTCCGTGGTGAGTGGACCATTACATTAGAGGATGTTTACCACATTCTGGGGGTCCCGATCATCGGGAGGTGACTTACATTAGAGACAGCAGGCTCACGGGCATAGATTACACAGTGGGCAACATATATGGGAGATGCAGTCATCTCCAGGGGGTCAAAGAAGGGGGTGAGAGTTCGATCCATTCCTTCTTTGCCTATCCCCTTACTTCGCCAGGCCATCATGGGGATCCATGTCTTGAGATTGATCGGGGACAAGGGAGGTGACACGTTATTATACTGCTGGGGCCCCATTATTACACAGATAGAGGGCCATGACCGGATATATGCTTGGGGAGCAGATATTCTTGGGACCACCTACCATGATCTATACAGGGTGGTCTATTTACAAGGGCAGTCGTTGAGCCACCCGACTCTAGTCATGAGTTGGGTTTATGAGCACTTGATCCCTTATGGCAGGGGTGTGGAGGTAGCAGATCCTGGAGCTGTTAGGGAAGCCAGATGGACAGACATGTCGGTGCTTAGAGCACCTCATCAGCCAGTTACCTCTCTGACTATCACCGATATGGAGGCGTACACATACTAGACCATGGCCGGTATATGGGGTGAGGAGGCCCTTACCTTGATTTCCTACTCCACCACAGGGCAGCTTATCGATCGAGTGGGACGAGTGGAGGTGCACCCCTTTGGCCGAGTTCCTCAGCAGTTTGGTCTTCCATACACGGTATGCTTCCCCCAGTGGCACCAGTTTACAGATCAGTTCACGAGGCCAGAGGGGGGCCTAGAGGCCGAGGTTGGACAGTGATTACTCCTGGCATTCCTATTGCAGCCAGGAGGATAGTTTGTGCTAGAGGGAGAGCCGGTGCACCTTGGGCACCTTTGCTTCAGATAGCCGTGGGTCCTGCTCATAGCAGCGATGACCCTATTGATATTGACTCCGAGTCCGAGGAGTTTTTAGAGGGAGGGACAGAGGAGGAGGCCGAGGGGCGGTGATCCTGAGTGGCATGACACTCAGGATATTATGCAGCAGAGAGGGGCTGAGCAGAGCGCAAGAGAAGGACACTCTAGTTTCGAGGAGCCACTCTCTCAGGGCCATGGTGGAGAGGATGAGTCAGTTGCGGGCGACATGTTGCCCCTACCACAGGAGCAGCCCCTCAGTTGGCAGCGGCATCCGTGGCAGGTGCTGGCCCCAGCGACCCATCTTGGATGCCTGGGGATCCGAGTAAGTTACCCTTTCTCCCTTTTAATGTTTATTCGTAGGCTCTCCTTAGTTGTTATTTTGTATCTTTTAGTTTCTTGCTTAGTTTCTAATTCATTTTCTCCTTTGTTTGCAGAGACTGTTGATGAGTGGCGAGATTTGATCCGTAGGGTATGTACCGATTCCCTGATGATCCCCATGGATGTTTTTTCTCCTATCTGGCACGTGGCCAGAATGGTGTCGACCCTTCGCATCGAGCTAGCGGGCTATAGGACAGCTGAGCGCCTTATGAGGAGCCATTCTCATGGTGAGACTGCAGCTGCTCCTCAAGACCCTGAGCCCTTCGTACATTCAGAGCGCCGGCGTAGCTGGAGTCCTAGGCATGGGCATGCACCTTCGGAGGGGTCGCGTAGGGATTGAGAGGCCACTTGGCTCTCGTGTATTTTGTATTATATATTTCTTTGTATATCATGGGCTCTTTGAGTGTTTTGACCATGCTTAGTGCATGATGGCATTGTATATAAACGTTGATCATTTATATATATGCATTCGTTTTGGATCAAAATCTTGGCACTCATGGTTTCCTTTCTATTTCCAGCTTTTCTATGTATACTACGATGTATGTTTGTATGCTTTTTAGAATGTATGCAATGGAGAACAGATGATGCAAATGTTTGTTTCCTTTTGTGTATTTCATGATGCTGATATATGTAGATGTAATGTGATTTTGAATCTTAGCTTCCGTAAGCAATTTTGGATACCTCATGTTTGTTTTGCAAAGTGATGAATATAACCAGTATGATGAATAGATAAACTTGCCCCACTCCTAACTCCACGTAACTAGTAAGATGCGAGGGCTCTTCACCGAGAGCTAGAAAGGGCACAAGTTATGAGGTGTAGCTGAAATGATAGCGATGAAAGACAGACAAAGCTTTGGTGGAACCAAATAGGAAACTACAAGCTTATTCCACTCGAGTGACTTCATAGTTTAGAATGCAACTTACTTTGCGCTTTATCTAGACTTAGATTCGTAGATGGCCACATAGTAGACAAAATCTGGGTTTTTAGGATTTTAACTCTCTTGGAATTTTGAACATCTGATTCATTCATTTTTGACTCAAAGTTTGAATTGTTTGTTTATGACTATTTGCATTTATTTGTCAAGAGGACCCCCTACACTTTGCCCCATGCTACTAGTAAGAAGCGTGGGTTTATCACCGTGGGCAAGGCATAGGTGAGTAAGGGCATTTCCATCCTTTCCCAACCCTACGTCACTAGTAAGAGACGCAAGCTCATCACCGAAGGTTGGTGGGGCAAGGAAATGTGTAAAATTAAAATTTTCTGTTTAATCACTTGTTGACTTGTTTTCTTGAGTAAAATGTCAGTATGTGCTTATTTCCAAAGAGATATACATATGGGATAGATGTGACACCATGAAGCTTCTAGAACAGACCATAGGCAAGACACCTATCCTAAGAAGAAATCAAAGCGAGAATAAACTTGCAGATCTTGGTATGGTTACCGTTAAGACTTTGTCATATCTAGCTTTATTTGATAAAAGATTCCGAGATGATTTGATGATACATGAAGATGGAGAGGTATGATTAAAGAGTTTTATGCCAACAACATCATGAGTTTGTAATGAATTGCTTTGAGAATAGATTCCTTGATCACAATTTATGTAAGAAACAAGTGGACAAAATGATCTTAATCTATATGAAGATGCAATGTAGATAATTATACAAGTAGTGCTAGTTGCTTATGCATAGAACCGCTTGAGGTGTAGGGAATTGATTGTTTTTCCAAATTCCTCACCTTCTAGCGTACATAAGAGGTAAGCACCATTTCCGTAGTCCTTTATGACTCAGTATGGGCCCAACCATTTGGGCCTGAATTTCCTTCCTTCACCGGTCTTCTTGTCGATCCATATCTAGCCTTAGAACTAGATCACCTTTGTATATGTCGCGTTCATAGACCTTCTTGTTATATTTGCCGACACATTCGGTCAAAGCATAAGCTCTATGCCATTGTTCAAAGATCTAACCTAGTTTCATCTAGGCTTTCTAGTTGGGAAAGACGTGCTTCTCTGTAAGTGTCTTCATCCAGAATCCCTTGTAGTGAAATGTGGAGACTGGGTATTTTGACCTCAAGTGGGAGAACTGCTTCTACCCCAAATACCAGCTAGAAAGGAGTTTCTCCCATTGGTGTTCTTATTGAGGTTTGGTGGGCCCACAAGGCTGGATATAACTGTAAATGCCAATCTCGTTTATTTTCTTTTACCATTTTAAGGAGAATGGCTTTCGGTGTCTTTTTTTTCGCTTGACTGTCCATTGGCTTGGGATAATACAAGGAAGCCGTATGATGGCTTATCTTAAATTTATTACATAGTTCGCGAACCTCTTCATTCTTAAAAGAATTTCCATTATCGAGATAATGATTTACGGGATACCATACCTATAAATGATTTGGTTCAAAATGAACTTGGCGATTATAGAACAGTAGTCTTAAGAAGAGGCATAGCCTCTACCCATTTAGTAAAATATTCGGTGGCCGTGATTATGAAATTATGGCCATCTCGTGGATGAGGAGAGAACTTCCCTATTAAGTCCAGGACCCCATGTAGAAAAGGGCCATGGAGTAGTGATTGGTTGCGAGCTTGTGCCGGCATATGAATCTCATGGGAGAATTCTTGGCACTTATGACACTGCGTCAAACTCTATCACGTCATGTTCTAGAGTGGGCCAGAAATAGCCCATTCGGTGTATTTTTCGAGCGGTGGCATGGCCACCAAAGTGGCCTCCACATATTCCACTATGAGATTCATGGAGAATCTTCTTGGATTCCTCCGTGTTGACACATCTTAGGAGCATTCCATCGAATGCTTTTCGATAGAGCACCTGCTCTATAATGACGTATTTAGCTACGATTATGCGTAACCACCTTCTTTGTTGTGGTGTAACTCCTTCTGGGTACATATGGTCCATGATATAATTAATGATATCAGTGTACCAAAGACACTCAGAGATAGAGGGTCGGGCTTCGATGTAGTATACGCACTCATCTGGAAAGTCTAAATCTACTAAATCGCCTCTGTCTAATGGGTTGTCAGCTAACCAATCCGTAATGATTTGTCCCTTAACTAACTTCTGATTTACAAACGTTAATTCGAATTCTCCCATTAAGGTTATAAAACGTCCAGCCTTTTTAGATAATGACCCTTGTGTGAGGAAAGTCCGTAAATGGTCTGTTTTTACCATGACCCTCGTTTCTTGATTCAGCATATAATGTCTTAGGCGTTTAGTAGCAAAGACTATGGCAAGGCATTCTCGTTCTACCTATGTATAGCATGTTTCATAGTCGAGCAGCATTCAGCTGATGAAATAAATCACGCATTCCTTCTTGTCATCGTCCTCTTGGGCCAACATACAGGCCAGTGAGACATCGGTAGCTCATGAATATAGAATTAACGGGTGATCTAACTTAGGTGGCATTAGCGTAGGTGGTGATAATAGGAAATGCTTAACTGCTTCAAAGGCTTCATTACAGTCTTTGGTCCAATCAATGCTATAGTATTTCTTGAGTAAATTGTTGATTGGATGAATGGCGAAGCTTAAGTCCGGGATGAATCTTCGGATTGCACCCAGTTTTCCGAGAAATGATCTGATTCCAGATTCACTCATAGGTGGGACCATTTTGAGGACAGCCCGAATTTTGGTTGGATCAACATCTATCCCCGTGATGATATGATGTAACCTAGGAGCTTTCCTCCTGTTACGCCAAAGACACATTTCTCTAGGTTTAGTGTGACTCCGTATTCTATTAGGCGTGAAAGAATGACGCGGAGTACTTCCGGATGGTCACAATGCTTCTTGGCCTTAGCCAATAAGTCATCTACGTAGGACTCCACGATTTTATGAATTAAATCGTGGAATATATATGTCATAGCTCACTGGTACATAGCACCGGTGTTCTTGAGACCGAATGGCATAACAACGTAGCAATAGGTTCCCCAAGGAGTTATAAACGTAGTTTTAGCTTGATCTTGCTCAGATATTTTGATTTGATTGTATCCCGAGAATCCATCCATGAGAGACAAAAGTTCAAATCCAGCTGTTGCATCAACAATGACATCTATGGATGGTAATGGGAAGTCATCCTTAGGACATGCTTTGTTGATGTCTCGAAAATCTATGCAGATGCGTATCTTTCCATTCTTCTTGAGAACGGAGCGATGTTAGATACCCATTGGGAGTAGTCCACTTTGGTTTGATGAATCCTACGAAGGATTTTATTACTTCTTCCTTTACCATGAGAGCTACTTTGGGTTTCATAGGTCTTGATTTTTGCTTAACTAGCTTTGCATCTGATTTAGTGACGAGGTTGTGCACCGCAATGTGGGGTGCAACTCCTGTCATTTCCTTATAATTAAATGTAAACACCTTCGATGTTCTTTGAGGATCCGGGTATGTATCTCCACTTCTTAAGGGGTTAAGGATGATCCTAATTTCAAGATTTTTGGTTCGTCATCTGTCCCGATGTTGACATCGATTGTTTCTTCGATCAAAGAGGTGTTACCCTCTTCGAACTCAGGTAGTGCTGGAGGTAAATCCAAATCATCCCCATTTTCTACTACGTAGATACTAGGTTCTATTTGTGAGGAGAGATCCATCATGGGATTTCCGAAATAGGAAGACGAATGTGGAATTAAGGACAAATCTAGCATATGATAGGAGAGATGTAATGCTGCATAGGCGTTTAAGTATTCTAAAGTGGCCATATCATTATCGACATGGTCTGGGGTGGTAAATTCACCTCCGCTTGCAAGGGGATTTGTCATTGTTTTTATCAATGGTTCATCATGAATGGACACCGTGAAATGGGTATCTTCTAACTCATTGCTTGGAGTAAAATGTGATGCTGAAGTTGCTATTGAATCGGCGAGAAGATTTTTCTCTTGGGATTGCTTCAATGGATATGAAGTTAAATGCCTTGCTTAAATCTAATACGGCATTTTTGTAAAGCTGCAAGTGTTCGGATTTGGTTTCATATACCTCAGAAACTTGGTTTGCCACTAATTACGAGTCTCCTAAGACTCTGATGTTGTCAACACCAATTCTCTTGGCTAAGGTGAGGCCAAGGAGGAGGGCTTCATACTCAGCGCCGTTGTTTGTGCATTCAAAGTTTAACTTAAAGGAAAATGGGAGGACTTTCTCTTTGGGCGAAGTAAGAATTATACCTGCCCCCGCTCCATAACGGCATTTAGCTCCATCGAAATGGAGAGTCCAATATTTAGCCGGGAGCATAGATGTTGGGGCATCTGCTTTGCCTTTGCACTCTACTTCTACCATGCGAGAGGTCCTCTGCTGGAAGGGAACCAACACCTAGGGAATATCCTATGCCCTCTTGATTCAAATGGTAAGAACATTAGTAAATCTTGTTCTATTAATTCAACGATTTTTGCGGTAGTCACTAATGATACTGTTTCTTTAGCTTTATCGTTGGGGGTTGGGGTTGTTTTGGCTATGCTGATAGTTTCAAGATCTGTTGTAGGTACCAACTTCTCCTCTGGTTTTGGGTCAGTGGGTTTATTAATTTGGTTTGTTGGAAGTTCAAATTCTAAGTGCACACCTGGTCTTTTCTTTAAATCAGCTAGGTGCAAATCAAAGGTTTGGGATCGCCTTTGGCTACAAGTACCTTTCCTAGATGCAAGAATCTTACTTCTTGAAATAACGTAGAAGGGATTGCCTTCATTCGGTGTATCCATGGTCGGCCGAGTATCATATTATAATTAGTTTCTCGATCTATAATATAAAACTCAGTCAGGATTGTTTTGGGTCCTAAGGTGACCGGGAGTATTATAGTTCCTATCGAAGTGGCTTTAAGGCTATCATAGCCTCTCAATGTATTTCGAGTGGTGGAATAGTTTGTTTCCCCATATCCTAGTTTTTGGAGGAAAGAGAAAGGGACTATGTTAACTGCGGCCCCATCGTCAACCATTGCCCATTTTACATAGTTATTATAAACCCATACTTGTAAGTGTAAGGTGGATCACCTCGGTGTGCGATCTCAGCATCTGTAGGCATTTTACTTATTTCGAATATGAATTCGAAATCCTTGTCCGGCTGCCCCAGAGGGTGGATATCAAAATCTACATGATTTACTTGTGTTTTAAGAGGTGGAGTGATATTAATTAGATGACCTAGACCTAATGCTTCTAAAAGAGCAGGTTTGTGAGGAGGAGAGTTCGTTAGTAAATCCAAAAATGAAATGTGCGAGAAGGTCTTTGTTAGGTCACTAATTAAATCATAAGCACCCACGGGTTTTTCTACTATTTGTTGACTCTTATTTGTTTCTGGCAAATGACTTGGGCTCGGTCGAGAGAAATATTCTCGTGTTCTTGTTATAGCTTCGATAGGTAGTTCGCGTCTAATTCTACTAAGCCCGACTATCTTGGGTCTTGATTGACTTCCTAACTATGGCGCAACTGATGGATTTAGTGAAGTCGAGGCTTCATGATCATTGTTTCATGTCATTGCACTTTTGTTTGTTCCAGTTGGATTCAGCTTGTTGCTATCATGATTTGGGAGTGGATCGTTGAAGATCTTGAGGGGAGCATTCTGAGGGAAAACTGCCCCTGTGAGTGTATTTGATGGTGATGACATGGGATCTGCCAAAAACAAATCAGTGAAGAACTATCTTTGTTCTTCTGGCAAACGTTGCATGAATTTATTGTAGTCACGGCATGTTCTAGTATCATGACCCCAAATTTTGTGGAAACCACAATAAGAATTGGGATTGTAATTCCTGTTTTGTTGGTTTGGTGTATATTGTGGCCTAAAATTCTGATCAAACTGTTGCCTATTAGGATTAAAATTTTGCATTTGTTGTTTCTGGCTTTGGTTTTGATAACCAAATGAGTTTTGGCTTGGCCCTTGTATAGGATTTCACCGTTGTTGTTGTTGTTGTTGTTGTGGATGGTTAAAATCCACTGTATTGATTGTCGGGGTAAAGTTGTTGTTTCGTTGGTTGTTTTTTTGTGATGGAGTATTGACAACATTTACCTTCTTGGGCTGGTCGGTTACTCCATCTGTTGTTACACCCCGATTTTTGTTAAGGATTTTGGGTCCTTGGTTGACATTTGTGGTAGTGGGATAATTTGTAGTGTTATGATTGGGGGTGATTAACCTCCCGTTTGCTCCATATGTTTTACGGCCACTATCTATCGCTGCTTGGTCTAGTCAAAGAGCGCTCTCAAGTACTTCATCATAAGTTCTTAGTAGGAAGTTATGGACTTCTTCCTTCACCTCTCTGCTGAGAGAATGAAGGAATAAATCGCATAGTTCCATCTGATCCATGTTTGGAGCACTTGCTAAAGAATAAAGAACTGTATGCCACCTCTGGATGAAATGGGCGACAGATTCATTGTGTTCTTGTTTGATGTGCAAGAATTCCCTGATTCCTATTCTCAACAGTTTGTTCATGTCGAACGCCTTAATGAACTCTGATACGAGCTGTTTAAATGAATGGATGGAGGCTTCAGGTATTCTATAATACTAGTCGAGAGCAATGCCTTCTAAGGTTTTGGGGAATATTTTAGCAACAACCCCATCCCAAGGGAGTAATTCACATATGGCTATAGCGTAAGCTTTGATATGCACGTTTGGATCTCCCTCACCTTTGTACTTGGGTAAATCGGGAAGAGGTCTTGGAAGCATGACACTTCGTATGGTGAAGTCTAAGGGCTCTTTCAGATATTCTGAATAAGTCCCTATCGCATAGTTTTCGACCATTGATGGTGGTTCTTTGAGGAGTGATGGTGGGATGGGTTGTTGATATCGCATAAGCGTATGCATTGGCGGGGGAATAGGAAGTCCTGCGTTTGAGCAAAAGGGTGGGAGAGGAGAACATATCTCCTTGTGGTGATTTGGAGTACATGTTTAAGTATGACAGGATATTGTCTAGTAATGGGTTGTTTGATACTAGACCGGGAGAAATAATGTTAGAGATGACAGGCCTTGTTGGCATTTGTTGTGGATACTGAGGAGGCATGCCTAACGTGCCTACTCCTGTGAGGAGATCTACTTGGCCAGAGTGATATGGAGGATTGGAACTTCCTGCTTGCATGAACTGAGGATTTTGACTTGCTTGAGCAAGTTCTAACCCTCTCACTTTTTCTACTAACGTTGAAATGACTTCATTTGGTGAAGTCACGGTGCTTTTCCTGAGTGGCATTTGTTGTATACCCTGGTGTTGTATAGGCATGTGATATCCTGCTATAAACTGATCACTATCTTGCCAAGTTTCTCCGAGAGTATTTCCTATATGCAGTGGCATAGAGGTATTTTCTTGAAAAGAGATCTCGGGTTGTATTTGTAAACCTCCTATAGGTTGGTACATACCCCGAGAATGTTGTTCACTCCTAGGATAACGTATTGACTGTTCATCATCCAAGACCAGGTATGGGTCAGATTGTCTACTAATTTGTGGTCTAAGTAGCATCTGAGGAGACGAACCAGATTCTCCAGTAAACATCATATCATTTGAGCCTGAAGGCTATGTTTGTTGCGTTCGAGGGGGTTGATCTAACTCCCCCATTTGAAAAGATGAGTTATATCTATTTCTTGGGGTTTGTGTTGACAACTGATTAGTTGAATAGTTGTCACCCCATACTGAGAGTGAGGGTGATGATTTTCTATTCTGTTGGGCATAGTATGCCTCGAGACCCAAGAGGGGTCTACCATATGCATCGAATCCTAACATATTCGGGGGTATATGAATACCCGTAGAATAATGGGAAGGAGCGAAGGTGATTTGTGAAAGAACACGTGATACTATGACTCCGAACGAGAAAGTAGGAAGTTTACGTCAGCTTCACTAATTTTGTTTGGTTCACGTCGGGTTCACCAATTTTGTATGCTGGAAAAGTGACAAGCAAGCGTGGGAATCTACAGAAACTCTTCCACGTACCCGACCTCCCAAGGTCATGCCGAGACAGCCGGTGGGATGGAATATGCGTGGGATGCAGACAAACTAGTTAGGCAATCTAATGTCTTCGATACGTACTAATGGAATTTACGAATCTAAGGTAAAGAAGGCCCTTCTAACTTGGACTGGTGTGATAGATCGATCGGCAAGGATGACTGCTCGAAGGCTCCAATCAATATCGAGCTCTGGCGTGATTCGATCTATGGGTTGTGGAATATGTGGGAAATGACCTGGGATAGTTTCGTGTATGTCTCCAGATAAGGTCATATGGTGGATGTTGAATACAATTGACTCTACGAAAATTCTCTGGCCTAGTCCAAAATTCTTTAGCTTCGTTAGTTTGTTATATCTAGTAAGGACAATTGTTCGATGATGATGGGTGGAAGTGGAGTGGATTGGAATACTAGTGTGTGTAGGCCAGTGTTTATATCTGATTGACTTATGGATTCGTTAGGCTGTGGGACTTGTGGGTCACAACCGTAGACTCTTGGTTGTTGCGGTCCTGTTATGGTCATATACAAAATCAAGTCCTAATTCCTAGTATCCAGTAATCATATGCTTTCTCAGCTTCTATGTTTAGGACCAACAACTACGTGATTTTCTCAGAATATCTCACAGGCGTTCGTGCAACCTGGATCCTTAAACTAGTATCTATGTCTGTGAGAGTGTCTCCTGCACCTGGCTGTGGGACCAAAGGATCACAACCAAAGGTTTATTCTCTTTCGAACCCTTCTACAGTCATGTGAATGTTTGTCTAGGGTAATCTGTAGTTCGGTTGATTTGACCAAAATGTGTATGCTTGGTCATCTTCTATATTTAACCCTCTCAACCGAGAAATGATCAGGTTGTAAATCTTTTTGTTTCAAGACTTGTATTCGAGATTTTGGTCTATGTCAACTATTCTTTGTGTGAGGTTTGGTTGAGGCATGATTGGCTCAAAGATATATTCCACGGGCTCCCGGGGTCCGGTGATTGTCATACAAAATAAAATGTAAATCTAAGCAGAATAAAGAAAATTCTAACTACGTGGAATAAATCTAAAACATATATAACTTCTATTTTTCTGAGAAACTTTTTAAGAATTTAAGGAAAGCAGCTATTTAAACGTATCTAGGAATAACAACTAAATAACAATTTAAAACAAACAAGATAACCGAGTGTAGTTATTTGCCTGTGCGATTTGTAGATTTATTCTAAATAATGAAATAACTTGCTTGATCTATTTGCGAGATTCTCGATCCTACCTCAGAAGTGAAGAGTGAATCATAGTTTCTCAGAAACTATCAATCCCCACAGCTTCCCTGGCAATATCGAGAATAGAATCTACTGAAATGAAGCAATTTTAACTACTTTATTTGATATGATTCTAACTAAAACTTTGAAAGCTAGAACCTAGATTCCGTAGAACAGTGGCAAATCCGATGGTGTATGTGATCTTGTCCCCTCAGTGTGATCTCCTCATTCTTTCGTGTTCACGTGGATCCAGAAAAGCATGTAATGCTAGCATCGGCGTAAAATAGATATTGGGACAAGGACAACTCGAATGTAGACTGAAAATGTGAGTAGGAGAGGGATAGCACAAGAGTACAGAGCTTGGCTTATGCAATTGCTAGTGGGATTTTAGTGCGAGTCATGTAACATAAAGTGACCAGAACCTGAACCTATCCTGTTTGAAGAGCAAAACCTACAACTTTAATGGCTTCCTAAGCTATTCTACTCTAATGGATTGGATAAAACAACAACACCATTTACACAAGCTGGATATGTGGCTTACCAACAGTTGAACAATGCTAACTAGACATATAATGAACTAAACCAAGCACTCTAAGCAAAATGAAAGCTAAGTCTATTGCAAAGAGAAATTCAGAGACAAACTTCAGGGCCGGATTGGGTGAAATAACAGTACTGCCTGCACAAGATGGGTATGTGGCTTACCAACAGCTGAACAATGCTAACTAAGCATGCAAGGAATTAAAACTATGGCTTCTAAACAGAATAAAAGACTGAACTATGAAAATCAGAGCATGAAAGTGAATGAGGGGCAGACCATTTGCTTGTGCACAAACCATTTATTTATAGCTTTCATTCACCCAAAGATCAAAACCAAACTGAACTCTAAAAACCATAAACAATGGCCAAACACTATTCCAGGGGACCAAAAACATAAATGCAAGCCCAAGTCAGCAAAGAAAAGCTGGTGAAACGTTGATATTTTACATGAGTTGCATCAAATCACTTTCTGGAAAATGCGTGTAGGACCGCCACCCGGTAGGGCGGCGGTTTCGTAACTGAAGGGCAAAAGGCCAAGAAAAGAGGGAAAAAGGGGAAAACAAAGGACACGGGGGCTAAGTGGGGCATGCGGGATGTTAACGCATACTCCAAGGGCTTTTCTGGATCTCGAACACCTTGCGAGGAGACCTGTATCATCATTAGGGCACTTGTTACACTGTTCCGATAGTACAATACCTTACAATTTTGGGTACGTATAGATACCATGACAAGTTCAACAACCAATAAGACCTAAATATTAAAGGGTGAGGATTACAAACGTAAGCCACGTAACCACACCAATTGGACACGTTAATCAAGCTTTACAAAGAAGTGAGATATTAGTGTCAAAGTGGTATCAAAACGATGCAAAAAAAGTAAGTGACACTCTTCAAGATTTTGGACAATGTTTGAAGCCAAACCAAGTCAAGGTATACTAAGGATGTGTTAAAATGTGTAGTGTAACACCAAAATGCGGATACTTAGATCACATTTATGAAAAACATGACATAAGTATCTTAATTATGTTGAGACAATGCAAATAAGGTAACACATCAAAGGGAGATCAAATGATGAATTAATCTGAACTATGATGATGATCTTGACATGGGTATCAAGATCATAAAGGCTACCAATGATATAAATATGCCTCCACACACTTTAGATGTTTAACTTACCCAGCCGCAAACATGGATGGGTGTAAACAGACAAAAAATTGGTAGAAGCAACTGATTGGTAACACAAAGGTAGCCACCCTTATTTTGATAAACAAAGTGTCAAAAGAATGTGAATGATGTAGATCGAAAATGGGGATGAAAAATGCTTGCTTCACTTCAGCAGAGTTTCACGTCACCTTAAGGCAAGTAAAAACTAAGTGAAAGTAATGCGCCACATGTTTTGCAAAAAAATGTGGTTCACAACTCAACACTATTTTAGAATGGTCAAAGTGGGCTCCTGGCCAAAGTATATTTTCCTAGGTGGTTCTCTCGTTCTAGGTGTTACAAAGATTATTCACGCGGGGGATGATTTACCCAAAAATTCACACTGCTTGAATAGTTTGGGAGTATCTCAACTTTACCCCCTTCAAGAATAGTGGGCAGTAAATGCATCCATCGTATACTTAAAAGGATCGCATAGGGACAACTTACACTATCTCACAAAGGAATCACTAGTCAATTAGGTAGTGCGGAGCACTTCCCGTTTCGTCCACAAGGTTATCTCTCATGTGGACTACTTTGGGGTTCCTGGAACCACCCCCATTGTTGTAGCTTAAGGCATTATGCCAAAGGGGTTATGTTCTAGTTGAGTGAAGAGGGACGTACCCTTTTCTGAAACTTGCAATACAATGTTTTGAATATGTTGTTCTTTTTATCTTGTTTAGTTAGGTGTGGTTTGCTTGAAACACCTTTTGGCTGCTTAACAACTGTATTAGTAGATTTTGACTTTTGTTTTGATTCCTCTGTTCTTTGACAAGTGATGGCGTTTTGGTCCTGTATGATTATTTTTAATAGTTTTCCATAAAAATAGAAGGCACCATTTTTGATTCTCCAGATCACCAAAGGATGCAAGAGAAGAGAATACGTGATGTTTTCAAAATCCAAAAATATATAAAATGGAAAAACACTTTAATTCAACTACGCCAAGTTTAACCAATTCCAACTCATATATTCCTAACAACCTCAAAGCATCAAAAAGGACTTAAGAATCATTTCTGATTCCCAAGATCACCCCAAGGGATGCGAGGGAAGAGCATACGCGATCTTATTCCTATAAGTAAACATGCAAAGTTTATTTAATCAAGTAAAAGCATGTAAAAACATCCTGCAAAATCAAGTATGTGATTAGATAAAACCTGCAAGAATTAGAAAACCAAGAAAATTGAAAAATTCTAGAAATCCAATTTTTTGCACTTTTTAAATTTTAGCAGTTTTTAGTAATTTGCATTTTGGAGGTCTCCGGGACATTTTGGGATTTTTGTGATAGAAGATAGTATACCAAAGGTATCTAAATTTTAGAAGTTCCCTCACAAATTACACTCTGTTATCTTTCCAATGCTTATTCAAACTTCAAAATGGGTTAGCGAGTCAAAAGTTATGATCAAAACAAGGAGCACTAAAAAGTTGTAACCAAAACTGGATTAAACAAATATACCTATGCCCCTTTTATGCATGTGTGCCACCAAAAATACATGTGTTCCACTCTATTTATTTCTAATTTATAGTGCACCTGCACCACCCGAGAGGCGTGTGTGCCACCAAAAATATGTGTGTGCTACTCTGTGTGATTTCAGCTTATCATGCACCTGCGCCACCCGAGAGGTGTGTGTGCCACGAAAAGAGTGTATGCACCATGAAAAAGTGCATGTGCCACTCTATAGATTTTTGACTTACCAAGTGCCTGCACCACTACTAGAGAGGCATGTGTGCCACAAAAAAAATGTATGCGCCACACAAAAACATATGCGCCACTCCCAAAAAATAGACAAAACAACTGTGTTACCAAAAAATGTGTTTGCACCACTAAAACAGCATGTGCACTCTAGTTAGGGCATGTGCACTGATCTGATAGGTTTCAGAATGTAGTGAAGGTACAATACGAAACGACGTCTATACCCAGGTTAGTTCACCTACGTGCTAGTTAGGGTGTGTGTGTCGGGGTTAGCGCACATGCACCGGGGTCTGAAAACAAAGTAACAGGTTTTACCAAAGGCACTGCACCTCCGAGAGAGATGTGTGTGCCATGAAAACCATGCATGCACCATGAAAACCATGCCTGCACCCCTAAAAATGTACCTGTGCCAGACCTGCAACCAAAATATTGCAACAAACAAAAGAAAACTCACAATATCTCAAATTTTGACAAGTTAGCTGAAGAATGACAATAACCCATTAAAATTATAGCTATGAACATGAGGTTACACATATCAAATTAGCAAAATTCCAAGAAAATGGACATTAATTACTACATGTGTATATCAAAAATTAGCCAAAACAATGAAACTTAAGTTAAAATGCCATGGGACCAAGGGTCCCACTGGGCGTGCCAAATGTGTGCAAGTGTTTCTACAATTTTAGCAAGAAAACTACCACCTAGAAATAGCTTCCTAACCTAGCTAAGAATGAGAAATTACACCATCATGATGAAGAAATGAGCAAGTCCTACCCTTAACATTAATAACTTTGAAATTGATCAAAACACAATGTAAATTAATGAACTCTATTCCCCTTAATTGCCTAATTTAACATTAAAATGGACCTAAGTAGTCCAATGGCAATCAAATTATATTTGCTTGCTTTGATCCATCAATGGATGCTTGGGTGTGAGGCTTAGCTCTTCAAGAATGGAGGATGGGGATCTCAAGAATGACAAAAGGCTATTAGTATGAAACTATGTGCTTTCTTTTGTCTCTTGAGAGATTTAGGTGTAGGTATAAAGGTAGAAGGAGGGCTCCTTATATAGCCCAATGGATAAAGGAAACACTTCATCCCTTTACATGTGGGATAAAGGTAAAACATGATTAGGAATGGATAAGGTTGCTTTATTAAAGGTAATCTTACTATAGAAGGGCTTAATTTATGCTTAGCAAGTCATGGGAGTTGGGGGGTGTTTTAATTAATCAAAGGTGATTAACTAATAGGTAGGTACAAGCTTATAGGAGCCAATTAGAGGAATATTAGTACAATTTAGGCTATTATGAGGGGATTAAATCAATTAAATATTGATTTATTAGTTAAATGAAGGGGAAGACTATTTAGTTAATAATAATTAATTAATCTAGATAGAAGAGGTGATTTATTAACGAGAAGATCATTAATTAGGGTGTTAGTTGGATAGGCGACTTAATCAATTGGCATATTGTAATTAATTAAAGACAACAAGAGGAAATATGAGTGATTTTGACATTATGTTGTCGATTTGCGAGAAAGGGGATAATTAGTGAAATTTAAGTATTTAAATTTCTTGGGCATAATTATAAGTTTCTACAAATATAGAGGTAGGAATACCACCAATGCTACCTGTGGTCTCAATGACTATGCTCGTTGTTCTACCCGGAAGTTCTCAACCGCTACATAAATCCTATGGTTACGTCCCATGTCACCAACAATGACTCGACATTTGTGCCTTACCCTTGTTAGGGTTTTGTGGGCAATCTCTCCAAAACTTTCCAAGAACTCCACATCCAAAACATCCTCCCAATCCTCCCTAATGAGTAGCACCTCCAATAGGTGCCGTAGAAGCTCTGTGGTATGGATCCCGATGATCCAGCTATAGTTTGTTGTTGCCTCTCTCTTGTCGAGCTCCTGCTAACTAAGATCTAGGTCCATCTCGTGTCCTGATGGGACCCCTAGGAGGAGGCCCCATACTCTAACCTCTTTGTGAGTCAGCTCTCTATGGAGGTCTATGATGTGGGCAGGATCAATTCTGCTGCTTTGGTGTGGCTCAAGGATGACTGTGTTGTACCCTAGCCACCATGAGGAAGAGGTACTAAACCTCTACATCTACCATCCCGCATCTGCTGAATACATGTCCGGACTCGGTCTCTAGCCTGTTGGGTCTTACCCTGAGTCTCCTCTTCAATATAGGCCTTCTCCACAACCTCTGCTAATGTCTATAGACAATGAATCCACACTGCACTTCCAATATCCAAATTCAAGCCCCGGATGAACCTATAAATCTGCACCTACTCATCTTGCATATACCCTACATACTAGACTAGATCCAAAAATCTACTCTCATACTTCGCTACTGAAAGTGAAGCCTACCAGAGGTCATGAAACTCATCAATCCTCTAATGTATTAACCTTCATGATGGATACCTACTCCTAAATCTCTCCTCAAATAGCTCCTAGGTCATTGTCTCTGAATCTACATGGAGCTTCTGCTCCTCTATCCTCCACCACACTTTTGCTCCATCTCTCAGTAGATGGATCGCAACATGAGATTTCATGTTGGTAGAACAAGGAAAAATCTTGAAGCAACCGCTCAAGCTCACTAGCTGCCTCTACCCGAAATCCACCCATATCACCCGAGTAATGTAAGTGCTAAAGCTTCGAGGATCTCCCGATGTGATATGCTAATGTGGTCTATCGAGCTCTAGGTTTCTCAAGTACACTCATCCCTAAGCCTATGGCTCCAAGACCTATCTCTATGCTCTGGAACTCTGTCACCCCGTCTCCTAGGTGGTGACTCTACTCGGGCTGAATCCACATGGAAGTTCTCTTCTCTATGCTCCTTGCTAAGTTAGGAGATACCGAACCTCGATGGAACGATCTCTATCATGACTAGCTTCTGTCCTCCACCTAATCCTCCATGTAGAGCAGCATTGAAATCCTGAAGAGTCTATAGAATCTATGGCGTAATGGTCTACATGCTGATCCGGTGGTGGAGGTGGTGATGGTGGTGATTTTGAGTCTTTGTGAAGGTTCCTCTCACTCCTTCTGAGCCTCCTACATAGACCAAACTGAGAGTTAGTTAATTTTTCTATATTTATATAAATTCCATGTTTACTAAAACATACAAATTCTTGCTAAGTTGTTTTCTAGATTTAAAGTTTGTTAGGTTTAAGTTTTCATGTCTCAAGTTTTCTAGTGTGCCGAATGGTCCAAGCCTTTGAACCATTGCTATGATACCAAACCGTAGTGTCCATTTGAACAAACCACTTGAGACCCAAGAAAAAACCTAGGGTTAGCTAGAAAATTATGGGATAATTGTTTTTTGTTTAGGAGTGTCCACAACCAGGTTATAAGACAATAGTTTGCCACTGATAGGTTCCAGAACAACATCAATTTATAAAAACATATGTTTCCTTCATTAACTAAAATCAAGATCATATGGTTCAAATTTTAGGGTTAGATGTTCTAGTTAGGTTCAGGGAGTAATTTACCCCCATGCCTACTCTCTAGCAACCTTAGAGTTTCAAATAGATTTTTCCCAAACTTAACACTTAAAAAATTTCCCTAAACCATTGCCAATGGATAGGAGAGTTTCTCACCTTTCTGGTAATATAAAGAAGTCCTCCTAACTCCTTACAGAACTCAAGGTATGAGAAGAAGGAGTTATTAGGTCAAATTTTCCCCTAGGGGGACACGTGTCATGCAGGGGTGAAATCCCATTTGGCGGGTTGGTGGGTCGCGGGGTGGATCTAGAAACTTTTATCCCTATGCGATGCAATTTCTCATTTTCTTCCACGCCTCTGCGGGTCCCCGGTGGACACATGTCAAGGCTTGGTTTAAAGTGGGAGAGGGGGAGGGAAGGGCAGAGTGGTGGGAGGATTTTATGCAATTGCGTCAATGGAGGACAAAAAGGAAGAAAGGGATGCACAGTCCAGTGTTCTGCGGAAGAAGAAAATCCCGAGGTGGGGATGATGATGCGAGGCATGGGAAAATTTGTTAAATATGTCCCAAAGCCAAAAACAAAGGGGTCCTCCCTCCCAGCTTTGCCACCCCAAGGTGCCATGTGGCACCCTCTCATTGGTTGCGGGCTGAGCGGGGGCTAAGATGGAAATTTTTCCAAAATTTTCAAAAGGGTCTAAGGGTTGAAAGAAACCGCACCTCCGCCATTGTAGCTCCAAGAGGACACGTGGCACCCTCTGATTGGCTACGGATTGGTAAGGATGTGGGGAAAATTATAAATTTTTTCCAAGCTTTGAATACCTAAAAAGTTTAACTTCAAAAAGGGTCCACCCCTCCACCATGCCATGTGTCCGCATCTGATTGGCTGCGAGCAGGCGGGGATGCGTGGTAAAATAGGAAAAATTTCCCAAAGTAAAATTTTAAAAAATATAAGTTTAAAATATTCGTCTAACCCTTTGATGTGCCATGTGACAGAATGTGATTGGTGCGGGATGGCAGGGGCCAAGGATTTTTTCGTGGAAATTTTTCCAAAGTCAAAAATTAAAGTTAACAGTTAGATTTATTTTATTTTTGGAATGTCAATTTGAAGTAAAACTTCAAATGGCCATAACTTTTGATAGGAAGCTCAGATTTGGGAAAACAAGGACTTTCCAGAAATCTCTCAAAGCCCTCTTTATTTACAAGTCATCATTTTTTGAATTTGATGAATTTTAAGTGGTAAATTTGATGAAAACAATATTCAGGGTTTTGTAAAAGAAAAGCTGGCAAATTTCTAACTTATAATTTTTTTTGTTCAATTTTGAATTCTTACTTTCTCAACACGTCAATCAGACATAGAGACTTATTATTTGATTGATTAGGAAGGGTTCCAGGATCCAATTAGTTTGTAAGTGTTTCAATTGAAATAATATTAATTTTTTTAATCTTTTGACGGAAAAATGGTTGTGCAAGTTCAATTTTAATTTTTACAAAGTTCTCAATGATATTTCTTAAGTTTTATTGTCAAAATGAGTTCCTTAGGGCTTGCTTTACATCTAAAATTTAATGTCTCATTTCTTATTACTTCGTGGAACTTTGAACTACTCATTTCTTTGTTAAACTTTGATTGCCGATATAGAAAATAATAAGAGATCAAACATTATAGGTTCTTAAATTTTTTCCATCCTCCAAGTGTGATAATTCATTTCCTTTCTAGTCTAATGCATTCAATTTATTCATTCACCCATTCAATAGCAATTATACAAAGCGTGATTTCCAAATTCAACTCAATTCAAGAGAATAAAACATGGTATTTTCCTTCATACGCATTCTTCATTCCAATAGATTTTGATTCACAACAGCAATTCAATTCCAACACAATCATGCAAGTATGAGAAGGTAGAGCATTCCTTTATTTATTTCCAATAACAAATTTACAATTTTCTCTTTTCCATTTGATTTCTAAAATACAATATGTAATGCATGTAACATCCTTTCACATTTCCTTTCAAAACAGAGAGTAGAATATAACTTCTTTACATTTCACATTCCAATTTCAATCTTCCATTATCATTAAAAATACCTTCACATTACAAATTTCTATACAATTCATCCACTCCAAAGTGGAAAGGATTAAAATGAACTTTCTCAAGGAGGGACTATCAAACTGTATATTCCTCTTGCTCCAAAACAACAACATGTTAGTTTTTCTTCATCTTTTCATCTTGATCACAACAAGGAAGGGGAAAGGAAACAATCTCCACTCAACCAAGACATCTAATGAGAAGGGATAATCCATTCTTCCTCATTGGCCCTCGAGACCCAACCACATTGAAATAAGAGATGCAACACAACACATCGCAATAAAGGCTTCCACCAAAAACATGCAACATTTTCACATTCAAAACACATTTCAAGAAGAATGTAGTTCACAACTACATTAAATGAGTGCAAACAATACTGATGCTTCATCAAGCAAGACAACAAGACCAAGGATATATGGGGAATTTACTTATGCCTCTTAAATGGGAATTAGGCATCTACCAAAAACAAACCTCCAATTAATTTATCACACACACATTTCTGATGCCCCCACAAAATCCCTCCTTATGCACCCCATATATTTCCTTATGCCCCACAAAGTAAGAAATGCAAGCTATTTCTTTTCCATGGTGGATCCCAAGCACAAACTCCTCCACAAAAATATGATGCCCATGGCATTTCCTTATGCCCCCAAAATAATTCCCAGAGCCTTCTCCTACACCTTTCCCTAAGCAGTCTACCCAACCAGCAAACACACACATAACAACATTCACCATTTCCATACAAGCATGCAAGAGAAAGAACCATTTTAAAAAGGCTCAAGTTCCTACCTCTCCATAATGGAGTTTTTTCCAAGATCAACTAGCTTCCTAATGCCAAAAAGTAGTCCAAAATCATCAACACACCAACATGTAATGGTCTCCAATATTTTTTCCACAAGCAAGACTCCAAAATAGCAAGAAATTTTCCCTAAGGAAAGTATGCAAAGTTTCAACAACCACAAACAAGCAAGGAGTTCGAATTTTAAAGGATAGGGAGAGAAGAGGATGATGTGGATCCATGTGGATTCCATATCATTCTTCCTCAACCCCTAAGATCAAAGTCAACATTATTCACCTAAACATAATAAATTAAATGACAATATAACTTACACACTCCAAAATGACCCATACTCCAAAAGGATTTAATTTGAAACATGTAAAAGAAGTTCAATTAAAAATTATAATTAGTCATTTCAAAATGCATTAAAAAGGCCTAAATTTAACCTCCAAACCATAGGTATGGTTGGTGAATAATTTTAAGAGGTGCGGGACAAGTTTAACTTGTCGTACAAGACTCCAAATATAGCCTCCAAGGACAAATTCGAATTCTCAAGAGGATGAAGTGTTTCACACACCAAAATCTATCTTACATATTTCTTACACATTCTTACAACCTTTCTTACACAATCTTACAATATTACATTTAAGAGCAACAACTTTATTTATTACATTCTTATGACATATTGTTTTATTTATTTTAATACATGATTATTCACAACATTAACACAACATATAATAACTTGAAAAGGGTAACACATCACAAAATAAACACATGAAAACCTTAATAAAGAAACCACATTAATAAATTACACAAACCCATGGTCACATATAATGGAAATACCCCCATTGGAATCCCTAACATAGCACAAGACACACACACAAAATAGTTACCATGGTGACCTTGTTGAATTCACCTGATTCCAATATGGTTAGTCTCGAATCCTCGACATTTTTGTGATATTTTAACCTACAAAATGCAAATACCTCCTTCGGCCTTGTGGCCATATCAGAACATCCAAAATGATATAAACAACATCTCAAGATCATCTAAACATGTGAATCACAACAACATCAAGAATCAACATTATCATTTTTAGTTTTATTAGTCAACTATGTCATCATCAATTAATTCCCATGTTATTTCTATTCACAATATCAAATGCCACATGTCCAAATCAACATCTATAATATGTCCATGTCAATAGTATAACATCATTCACATATTAAAAATGTCTCTAGTAACCATCATGCATAATAGATGAATCTAGGTCAATAATAATCCATGATCTAACATCTAACCATCATACTAAAACATAACATAATAGTGTCCATAATAAGATCAATGGTGTCTAGATCGGTATCTAAAAGTGTCAAAGGGAAGTAAGGCATAATGGATACTACACCCGATCCGGTGGTGGTGGTGGTGTGTGTCGAGTGTCTCGTGAAGGTTCCACTCGCTCCTTCCGAGCCTCTACATAGACCAAAGTGAGAGTTAGTTCATTTTGTTAAGTTTACACAACTTCCATGTTTACTAAAACATATAAATTCTTGCTAAGTTGTTTTCTAGATTTAAAGTGTGCTAGGTTTAAGTTTTCATGTCTCAAGTTTTCTAATGTGCCCAATGGTCTAAGCCTTTGAAACACCGATCCGATACCAAACTGTAGTGCCTGTTTGAACAAACCACTTGAGACCTAAGAAATAAACTAGGGTTATCTAGAAAATTATGGAATAATTTTTTTTGGTTTAGGAGTGTCCACAACCAGGGTTCAGCAAGACATCAGTTTTGACACGATAGGTTCTAGAACAACATCATTTTACCAAAGCATATGTTTTCTTCATTAACTAATATCAAGTTCACAAGGTTCAAATTTTAGGGTTAGATGTTCTAGTTAGGTTCAGGGTAATTTACCCACATGCCTGCTCTCTGCAAGACCTTAGAGTTTCAACCAGATTTTTCCCAAACTTAAAGCTTCAGAAATTTCCCTAAACCATTCCCAATGGATAGGAATTTTTCTCACCTTTCCGATGATATAAAGAATTCCTCCAAACTTCTTGAACTCAAGATATGAGCGGGTAGAGTTATTAGGTCAAATTTTCCCCTAGGGGGACATGTGTCATGCAGGGGTGAAATCCCATTTGGTGGGTTGGTGGATCGCGGGCGGCTCTAGAAAATTTTCTCCCAGCATGACGTAATTTCTTATTTTATTCCACACCTCCACGGTTCTCTAGTGGACACGTGTCGAGGCCTGGTTCAAATTGGGAGAGGGGGAGGGAAGCACAAAGTGGCAAGAGAATTTTGTGCAATTACACCGACAGAGGACAAAAAGGAAGAAAGGGATGCACGGGTACATGTACCCACGGAAGAAGAAAAGCCCGAGGTGGGGGTGATGATGCAGGGCTACAAGAAAATTTGTTAAATATTTCCGCAAGATTAAAACCAAAAAAAAAAAAGGGGTCCTCCTCCTCCTACTACCACCCCAAGGTATCAAGTGGCACCCTCTCATTGTCTGTGGATCGACGGTGCTAAGATGGAAAATTTTCCAAAATTTTCAAAATGGTCTAAGGGTTGAAAAGAAACCGTGCCTCTGCCGTAGCTCCAAGAGGACACGTGCAACCCTCCAATTGGTTGCGGGGTGGCGGGGATGTAATGAAAAATTATAACTTTTTCCCAAGGTCCAAAAACCTAAAAATTTTAACTTCAAAAAAGCTCTACCCTCCACTGTGCCACGTGTCGGCTCGATTGGCATGCGGCCGGTTGGGTAAAATAGGAAAATTTTCCCAAGGTAAAATTTTCAAAAAGATAAGTTTAAAATATTGGTCTGCCACTCCAATGTGCCATGTGGTAGCATGTGATTGGTTGCGAGATGGCTGAGGCCGCAGAATATTTGTGGAAATTTTTCCAAAGTCCAAAATTAAAGTGAAAATTTATATTTATTTTATTTTTGGAATGCCAATTTGAAGTAAAACTTCAAATGGCTATAACTTTTGATAAGAAGCTCAGATTTGGGAAAATGAGGAATTTCTAGAAATCTCTCAAAGACCTATTTACACAGGAGTCATCAATTTTGGAATTTGATGAAGTTAATGTGGTTAATTTGATAAAAAAAATCTTCAAGTTTTTACAAAAGGAAACTGGAAAATTTTTAACTTATAATTTTTTTTTTGGTTCAATTTTGAATTCCTACTTTCTCAACATGTCAATCAAACATGGAGACTTATTCTTTGATGGATTAGGAAGGGTTCCAAGATCCAATTAGTTTGTAAGAGATGCAATTGAAATATTTTTTTTTCATCTTTTGACAAAAAAATGGTTGTGCAAGTTCAATTTTAAGTTTTACAAAGTTCTCAAGGATCTTTCTTAAGTTTTATTGTCAAAATGAGTTCCTTAGGAATTGCTACATCTAAATTTTAATGTTTCAATTCTTATTCCTTGGTGCAAGTTTTAACTACTCATTTCTTTTAAACTTCGATTTCCAGATATAGAAAATAAACAAAGATCAAACATTATAGGTTCTTAAATTTTTCCATGCTCCAAGTGTGATAATTCATTTCCTTTCTAGTCTAATGCATTTAATTGATTCATTCAACCATTCACTAGAAATTATACAAAGCTTGATTTATAAATTCAACTCATTTCAAGATAATAAAATATGGTATTCTCCTTCACACGTATTCTTCATTCCAACAGATTTGATTCACAAAAACAATTCAATTCCAACACAATCATGCAAGTATGAAAAGTTAGAGCATTCCTTTATTTATTTCCAATAACAACTTTACAATTTTCTCTTTTCCATTTGATTTCTAAAATACAATATGCAATGCATGTAACATCCTTTCACATTTCCTTTCAAAACAGAGAGTAGAATATAACTTCTTTACATTTCACATTCCAATTTCAATCTTCCATTATAATTACAAATATCTTCACATTAGAAATTTCTATACAATTCATCCAATCCAAAGTGGAAAGGATTATAATGAACTTGCTCAAGGAAGGGACTATCAAATGTTATATTGCTCTTGCTCCAAAACAGTAGCATGCTAGTTTCTTCATCTTTTCATCTTGATCACAACAAGGAAGGGGGAAAGGCAACGCTCTCCACCCAACCAAGACATCTAATGAGAAGGGAGAAGCCATCCTTCCTCATTGGCCCCCGAGCCCCAACCATATTGAAATAAGAGATGCAACACAACACATGGCAACAAAGGCTTCCACAACAAACATGCAACATTTTCACATTCAAGACACATTTCAAGAATATTTTAGTTCACAACTACATTAAACAAGTGCAAACAAAACCGAGGCTTCATCAAGCAAGCCAACAAGAGAAAGGATCTATGGGGGAATCTATTTATGCCTCCCAAATGGGAATTGGTCATCCACCAAAACAAACCTCCAATTAATTTATCACACACACATTTCCTTATGTCCCCCAAAAATCCCTCCTTATGCCCCCACAAATTTCCTTGATCATAACAAGGAAGGGGAAAGGAAACGCTCTCCACCCAACCAAGACATCTAACGAGAAGGGAGAAGCCATCCTTCCTCATTGGCCCCTGAGCCCTAACCATATTGAAATAAGAGATGCAACACAACACATGGAAATAAAGGCTTCCACAACAAACATGCAACATTTTCACATTCAAGACACATTTCAAGAAGATTGTAGTTCACAACTACATTAAACAAGTGCAAACAAAACCAAGGCTTCATCAAGCAAGCCAACAAGAGCAAGGATCTATGGGGGAATCTGTTTATGCCTCCCAAATGGGAATTGGGCATCCACCAAAAAAAAAAACCTCCAATTAATTTATCACACACACATTTCCTTATGTCCCCACAAAAATCCCTCCTTATTCCCCCACAGATTTCCTTCTCGCCCCACAAAGTAAGAAATGCAAGCTATTTCTTTTCCATGGTGGATCCCAAGCCCAAACTCCCTCCACAAAAATTTGATGCCCATGGAATTTCCTTATGCCCCCCTCACAAGAATTCCCCATAGCCTTCTCCTACACCTTGCCCTAAGTAGTCTACCCAACTAGCCAACACACACATAACAACATTCACCATTTCCATACAAGCATAAAAGAGAAAGAAGCATTTTAAAAAGGCTCAAGTTCCTACCTCTGAATAATGGAGTTTTTTCTAAGATCAACCAACTTCCCAACGCCAAAAATTAGTCCAAAATCAGCAACACACCAACATGCAATGGTCTCCAATCTTTTTCCCATAATAAAGACTCTAAAACATCAAGAAATTTGCCCCAAGGAAAGTATGCAAAGTTTCAACAACCATAAACAAGCAGGGAGTTCAAATTTTAAAGGAGATGGAAGAGAAGAGGATGATGTGGATCCATGTGGGATGCCACATCATTATTACTCAACCCCCAAGATCAAAGTCAACATCATTCACCTAAACATAATAAATAAAATGACAATATAACTTACACACTCCAAAATGACCTATACTCCAAAAGGACTAAATTTAAAACTTGTAAGAGAAGTGCAATTAAAACTTTTACAATTAGTCATTTCAAAATGCATTAAAAAGGCCTAAATTTAACCTCCAAACCATAGGTATGGTTGGTGAATAATTTTAAGAGGTGTGGGACAAGTTTAACTCATCCCACAAGCCTCCAAATATAGCCTCCAAGGACAAATTCGAATTCTCAAGAGGATGAAGTGTTTCACACTCTAAAATCTATCTTACATATTTCTTACACATTCTTACAACCTTTCTTACACACTCTTACAATATTACATTTAAGAGCAACAACTTTATTTATTACATTCCTATGACATATTGATTTATTTATTTTAACACATGATTATTCACAACATTAACACAACATATAATAACTAATGAAAAGGGTAACACATCACAAAATAAACACATGCAAACATTAATAAAGAAACCACATTAATAAATACACAAACCCATGGTCACATATAATGGAAATCCCCCATGGGAATCCCTAACATAACACACACACACACACACACACACACACACACACACACACACACACACACACACACACACACACAAAATAGTTGCCATGGTGACCTTGTTGAATTCACCCAGAATTCCAATATGGTTAGTCTCCAATCCCCCGACATTGTTGTGATATTTTAACCTACAAAACAAAAATACCTCCTTCGGCCTCATGGCCATATCAGAACATCCAAAATGATATAAATAACATCTCAAGATCATCTAAACATGTGAATCACAACAACATCAAGAATCAACATTATCATTTTTAGTTTAATTAGTCAACTATATCATCATCAATTAATTCCCATGTTAGTTCTATTCACAATATCAAATGTCACATGTCCAAATCAACATCTATAATATGTCCATGTCAATCAGTATATCATCATTCACATATTAAAAATGTCTCTAGTAACCATCATGCATAATAACTGAATCTAGGTCAATAATAATCCATGATCTAACATCTAACCATCATACTAAAACAAAACATAATAGTGTCCATAATAAGATCAATAGTGTCCAGATCAGTATCTAAAAGTGTCAAAGGGAAGTGGGCACTACAATACCCAACATATCATTATACAACCATGTAAGGGCTTGAATATGTTTAGATAGAAAGATGATGAAGTTATTTAATTCTAACGAATCTAAATATTTACTAAATTTGACTATGTGAGGCTCCCGCAGAGTTCCTATATTAATATCAATAGTGGATTTGTTGAAAAGTGTTTATTTGTCGGGAGGAAGTGTTTTTGAAAGTTAACGAGTCCTTTTCCCCATATGAGAGAGGATGGATTGGTCATCATGGCATTGAAGGATGTAAATAGTGGGTGAATCCTCTTCTATCATTTTAGGTAAAATGAGAGGAAGGGTCTCAAAACCATGGTTATTTTAATAAGTCATTAGTCCTAAAGTGATAGTGTTGAATTAAAAGTTATATGGGATTGAATAGGTTTCATCTGTCCCATGGGGTTGTCATGCGTAGATGGGGAATGTGGTTCTAGTTTGGTTATGGATCTAGACACGATGGTTTGGAGGTTGGTTTTTCAAACCTAACCCATATTTTTCATGAGGTTTGCGGGAATGGTCAAGGATTAAATCATGGATGCCTTGTTCATAATGTCTAGGAGTGAAAACTTTTCAAACATAATGATGGAGGTACATTTTTGCAAAGACTTAGTTATATAGGAATGTGAAGTCTGATATGAATGGTTTAGCATGGTGTTGATTAGTAAGATGTGGAGAAGGGAAATAAATCACTCTATAGGTGAGGTTATTTTTGAGATGTGGTAGATAGAAGGAGATAACATCCCCAAGATTAGGTTCATACATGGTTTTATTGTAAGGTATTCCATATTTCTTTGGTGTTGGAAGAGAATTAAATGTGAGGAGACAATACTCCCCCAATGAAAGGCATTGCATAACATCATTGAAGGAAGTTTCATCTAGAAAATTTGATGAGGTGATGGATGAAATAGTGGATGATTTGTTTGATGATCCTGAGTTCATTTTGAGAAATATCAAATCATTCAGTCAACATTTCATGTGACATGATTTGAAACGGTTCGGATCTGAGGGGACCATGAAATTTTTACCCTCATGTTCATATTTGAGACATCGATGGAGAGCATATGGGATACATTGTATAACATATATCAAGGGTCAACCTAATAACATGTTATATTGAAACTCTCTTTCTACCAGATAGAATATTTTATGGAGGGTTTTAACACCGACCTTGATTGGTAAGATGACTATGAGTAATGTGGGGCAATGGTGTAATTGAAGGCTTGTAGTATGGTAGGAGACTGGGAAAAATGGTATTGGGTAGTTAAATATGATAAAATGCATGTGATGATATGATGTTAACATTGGTGTCATTATCGATATGACCCTTTTAATGAGAGTATCATTGGTTTAGGTGGTAATAAAAACTGGAAGGTCTTGGTCCTCTAGTTGTAATGATGGGATTTATAAGTTTTCAAAAAAAATGGTGACAAACATTTTAAGTGTACAAACTAGGTTTACAAATAGTTGTGGATTATTTGAGGGTACCGATATAGATTAGAGTGCTTCGATCTTATATTTTTGATGTTGAGGTGAAGTTTGCGTAAGTTCAAAAAGTTACATTTATACTAGAGCTTGATGAAATTATTTGATAATCATATTTTGTACAGTATGATGGATTACATATGTGGAGTGGAAAGGATGGATACCTTATCCTTAGCAAGGGTTGTTGGATTAGATGAATCGGAGTGAGTGGGATGGATATTTTGGATTTTTTTATATGAATTCTTAGGGTCATGGGTACATGTTCGATTGGTGATACGTATTGCATCAATTTGATGAAGAGGGGATTTTTTTAAGATTCCCTAGTTTCAGTGGATTTGGATGTGGATGAAAGTTTAAACTTAGTAGTTTTAGATGTTTGATGGGTTTTTAATGGTTCTAGATATATAGGGAGAATGCATTTCTTAATAAGGAAATTGATAGAAGTGTGAAGGGATTTAGAATCCTCTGTAGAATGTCCTAGTGTACGATGGTAATCACAAAATGCTTCAAAATTATACTAGGAGGGTTTCCACCCTCAAGATCCAGATGGATTAAGAGGAGGTAAGGTTATGATAGACGGTGGAGGATCCTTTTAAGGGTCAATTCATAATGACCTTTCGAGGCGGAGGTTGAGGGAAGTGATGATTATTTCAATGGTACGAGCATTAAAGGGACCCTTTTATGTATGATATTTTTAGGGGCCTATTGGGGAATGATTTTCAATTCGGTAACAATGAATGATAATTTTAATGAGGTATGTAGTCCTATGATAGAAGGCATGGATTTTGGATTATGTGTTAAGGAGGTCAGATGATCACGTGATATGATTGTCACTTTTTTAGAAGATGGGATGTGCAGTCATGTAACATATACTTTTAAGGTTACATGCATAATGCCGAGTGATGTAGTCATCGTAAGATCTTTTCATATATAGTAAAATAGGTTTATTTTATGAAACTTGTCAAGATATTGTATATGGGTTTGGGGAGGATGAAATAGGTTTGGATGAATTTGTAAATATTTTGGTGGTAAGACCAGGATACTTAGTTAATTAAACATTTACTTCTAACGTGGAAACACATGGTGTAGTGGATGATTCATTGGTTGTTTTTGTGAGAGAACTATTTTTGGATGACCCAAAAAGGATTCTATGATAGGAACACTAGATGTTGAGGGTGTATATGATTGATATTTGGTTGTGTTTATGGTGTGATGAGAATGGATGAAATTATATTGTGGTTGACTAGTAGATTGGGCGTGATTTGGAAAGGGCTATTTAAAAATGTCTAAATTATGATTCGAAGGTGATTTTGGGTTATCCATTTGTAACTAAATTTTGTTGAAAATATCCTTAAGGACATTTATAAATGAAAAAAACTTTCAATTTCGTGTCCTTTGAACCTATGATACTTATAGTAATCATTATCTTTATACCAAGAGGTTTTTCAACAAGATGTAGCGATAGGGAAGATGGAAGGAAGGGTGATCATACACATGGCTAATATTTTATCAAATAATGTGTTGTAAGAATCACTTATGGGCATGTAATTTCATTGAGGAATGGTGTGTTTAGAGTTTGAATTTTCTTTAGAAGCAATTTTCACAATGAATGCATTTACTGATGTCTTAGATTTTTCATGACTAGAGGATGGTTTGAACAAAGACCCAGGCTTAGAATTTTTTTATTTGAGTTTGACCCTACCATCTTTGAGAACATGAAGCTTGAGCTTGAAATCTATAGTGAATGCTTTGTCAAATTTTTGAAAGGATTTAATTTATAATGTGGATGATATGTGCTTGAAACATAATTGAAATAATAACTCGATTAATTTGGTTTCGGAAGGCAAAAATATAATTGATTGATAATTCCCCTCTAGTAGGTGATGAAATATATGATAGATTCATCCTTGAATTGCTTTATGGCATATATATCATTGTTACTAATTTCACGTGTGATATTAATTGAGAAATTTTCTAAAAAGAGTTGCATTTATGAGTGAATGAGAAGAGTGAGTATCGAGGAATAATGTTTTACCAATATAAGGTAGGTCTGATTAAGGACATGGGAATGTTCTCATAATAAGGTCCTGGTCATGTGCTATGAGATAACAAGCATGTCGGAAGGCCCATATGTGTTATTGAGGGTATTATTTTCTATAGAATTTGAGGAACTTAGGAGTTCCCAATGTGGAGGATATGCTTTATATGGTATGGATGGGTGGATGGGTTCATTGCATATTTTTCCATAAGATAATGTATTTTTAGGACCCATAGAGGTAGCTTCAAGGCTAGATATTTTGTTCATTAATTCCTATAAAGGATCATTTTGTGATGATTATTGCTAGGGATTAAATGATGAAGGACCAGTTGATTGTATGTAGATGGATTTGGTTATTGGTATGGCTGGTAAGGAAAAGGAATATTATGTTGGAGAGGGGTATTCATAGGAATATTGTATGTGGGTTGTGATACTATAGGTTATGAAGATTGGATGTATTGATATTGAATAGGAATAGATGTATTTAAAAGAGGGTGTGAGTGTGGGGGTATACCGTAGAAGGTTATTGAAGTGTGGATGAAAGGTTGGGATTGTTGAGGCATGTGCTAGAAAGGAATAGAGGTATGGATGAGAGTCTGAGATTATTAAGGTATGTGCTAAGAGAAGATAGGGGTGGTTGATGACTGTTGTGAAGAGGGGTGAACACTAGAGATGGAACTCGTATTAATGAGTGGTGTCAATGTTAGGATAGACATGAATATGTTTTGAATAGATGATGTGGGTTGTTGAGATGGGATAGGTTGAAAAATGCTTAATGGGATGGCTATTGAACTCACATGAGGTGTTTGGATAGTGGAGGAGACTAAAGGAATCGATGTAGATGAGGATGTATTGGTGTTGTTTTGGGATGAGGCAGATCCAGATGAGAGATCTGGTGAGGATGATGATTTTTGGTTAGTTGCATCATGTGAGGAAACAACATTAATGCCAAAAGTAATAAATGGGGTTAAAGACATGGGATTAGATGTTTCTAATTCACCTGAAAGTGGGATAAAGATGGAATTATTGGATGACTAGGTCATGGTTAGGATAAAAATATGGGAAAATTCATATGTAGTGTTGATGAAAGGGGTTCATTATTCAAGTGTATATTTCTAAAGAATGACACCTCAGGAAACTAGGTAAGTGTTGAGGGTAATGGGGTTTGAATCCAGGATCTCAAATGAAGAAAAGATCCCCACTATTCAAGAAATGAGGACTACGTAGATCAATAATTTATGATGTGGAAGATTGACTATTAGGAGCATGTGGGGATATTTATCATCTAGTGATGGTGATCAATGTTGATTAGCAATACGAGGGATGTTGTCCAGTGAGACTAGATTTTCTCCAAGGATTGTTATAAAAATTCAACCATGTTTTTAGATTTTTTTGATGGGATTGTTTCCAAGTTAATATCATGAAAATAAAAAATCCCTAAAAGAGAAAAAATAATATAAATACTTTATTACAATCAAGCAAGCAAGTTACACAAGATATATATTTTTAGCTTGATTAGGTTAGAAAAGGTGAAATGTGAAAAAGGGTTTATGAGGTCCTAAGAAATAACAATCTATGGATGGTTTTTATTAATGTTAAAGGTCAGATTCCTAGATATAACCAAAGGTATGTGAGGCCCAAATCTATGTTGGTATTGGTATAAGGCATCATATTAGGGCCTACCCCCTCACTTCACAGTCTCACAATGATAAGGGTTCAAGTGCTTAGCCAATATATTACCCACCAAATTATTTATACTAAGCCAAAACTTCAAGTTGGATTATCCTCTTGGTGATGAAATCCAATTAAGTCCACCTGGGTAGGATTGTTTTGATGCAAATTATGTTGAATGTGGTTTTCTTGTGTGTGAGGGAAGTTAATTGAATTCAATTCATTAAATCCCTAATTATATGATATGGTCAATAAGATATGAAATTTTCATTTTAAATCCAAAAAGTAAATGTTAATTTGAAGAAGACAACAGAAAAAATGCAATGCTAAAAAGAATAAAAAAGAAAACGTAATTGTGGTAAATTTTTAAATTTTTAATTTTATTGAAATGTAGAAAGATGTGCTCAAGAGGGTGAAACCTCCAATGGTTAGATGGAAATATAAAGTAGAAAATAAAGCACAATCCTAAAGGTGGTCCGATTGAGTAATCGAAACAAACTACATAGATCGTCATTGATTTGAAGGAATAATGGGAAATTCACCAAAATCTGGGCAATTCAACAAAATCATTGGTGATTTCACATAATTGTTAACTATTATAGAACAAACAATCCAAGAAATATTATAAATAAATTTTAATGGAAAATAAAGGGAACAACATACCACCGAGAATTTCATAAATGTATTAGGTATATTTCATGTCTATGCTATCAAATGTAGAAAGTACCTAAAACTCAAAATATAGTAAGGTTTAGCGATACCTGCACTAACACTCACTATTTTCAGATGATACGATGTGAACAATGGATGAGTGATCCTCCTTTTGCCAAGTGAATATACTTGCAAGAAAATAAAATTAGACAAGAGATATTAGATAAATGGGATGACGAGATGCTTAGCAAAGGCCGATTCCTAGAATCTAAAAGCACTTCCTTGTAGGATGTCAACTTATTTTGATATAATTAAGTCATTTGATAATAATGATAATATAAATAATGATAATAAGGATAAAAGATAGAACTCAAGGTGGAAAGTAAGATCTTGTTCTACTTTGTAGGTGGCCCGAGATAAAGTGGCAGCAATATTAATGGATTCAAAGTAGTCATACGATTAATTTGTAGTTACATTTCATATTTCATGGAGGAATTTAATCAATTCCTCAATGCCCTCAATGTCAGGTGTGAACATAATGGCACATAAAGTAAGCTCATGAAGGATGTCAAAATACTCCCACACAAAGGGTTATTGGATGATCGAGAGATTAAAGATGTTTTTGATCGAGATGAGACTAACCTAAAATAGTCATCTACAATAGAGACATGATTGCAATAGACAAGTTAAGTCTAGGGATAAATATAATGATAAATAGAATAAATTATTTCTATAAATGAAGTTAATTGAAAAAAATTTAGGTGATTCAAAGAAATTGCTGGTGATTTAGGGGAATCATGGGCAACTCTTATAAAAATATTCATTTCCTTGAAAATGATAAACTGATGAAAATAGAGACTTGGATTGATTGTTCATTTTTTCTTTGATGTGTAACTAGGATATGAATAATAACAAACACATAATAAATTAATTTTTAATATGAATATTGCTACAATGAATTTTATGAAGCTTTGATTGAATCAAGGGGTGCTTGATATATTGTTTTTTTAACAATGTCTAGAGGTTCTAGTTACTCCAACTGATAAGTTATATCTCCATGGAGTAGCATAGTTTCATTTTAGGGATCAATGATAGCTGAGGTGACAATACTTCATTGTATATTTAAGGAAGCTTGAGAATGAAGATGTGCAGAGGTCCCAAAGTCTTAAAAATATCCCCAAAATAGGAGTTTTGGATTCTATTTATAATCGCGGGTGCCTTTTTGGAATCTTCAATGATCTAGAAAATTCAGAGGAGGTTATTTGGAAGTGGTTTCAACCACTTCCAAAATGGAATTTGTAGGTGTGGGATGAGAGAAAATGGTTAGGTAATAGGTTAGGAAAGGATGGGAAGTTAGGAGGTTAGGATGCAAAGGGTTATGATGGGTTAGAGATGGGTAGGAGTTTTATATCGGTAAATATTATTTACAAGGTGGTAAAAATGACCTTATGGGATGAGTAGGATGATTTAAATATTTTTTAAAGTGATATGTTTTAATGAATTAATGTGCGTATGCAAGGAGTAGGTAGGTGAAAAAAACCCGGTGTCTACACATACCGTTCAAGGATTTCTGGTATAGGACTTGTTCTACAATCACATATTTGGAGGTTATGACACAAAGCTATCACCTTTTGTAAGAGTTAGCCCCTTAAGGGTACGTCCAATCTACAATTCTATTTATTGTTTCTAAATACCATGGAAAGGAAGTAATGACATGTTTATCTATATAGTAGATGCATTCATCAAGGAAATCCAAATTAACTAACTTTCTAGAGTCTATGGGTTTTCAGCTAACCAATCAGCAATAATTTTTCCCTTGACAAATTTTTGGTTAATATAGGTAATTTAAAACTGATTTATCAAGGTGATGAATTTACCAACTTTCTAGATAAGTTTTCCCTGAGTTAGGAATGTTAAGAATCGATCATAGTTAATAATGACTCTTGTTTATTTATTAAACATGTAATACATCAATATTTTAGCTACAAAGAAAATATCCAAACATTATTTTTTTCTTATGAGTAATGAGTTTCATAATCTAGGAATATAAAAATAATACAATAGATGGCACACCACCATCTTCATCTTCCTACACTAACATGCATGTAATTGAAACATCTCTGGATGTAGAGTATAAAATTAGAGGATGATTAGACTTTAGTGACATAATTCTTGGTGGAGAAAGAAGAAAATACTTGACTGAATCAAAGGTTTTTGACACTCTTTTTCTCATATATTTTAATAGGTATTCATTAAAAAGTCATTAATGGGATGGAAAACATATGCGAGATTAAGGAAAAACCTATGGATTGCCTCAAGCTTTAATAGAAAATATCTTATACTAGACTCATCTATGTCACAGTCATTTCAAGGATTTCCCAAATATTTGTTGGGTCTACATCAATCCCTTGAGAGGAAATGATGTAGCCTAAAATAATACCTCCTGCAAATCCAAAGACACACTTTTCTAGGTTCAAGGTCACACCATACTCGATCAAGCATGCAAGGATGATTTGAATAAACTTGTGATGGTCACCTCTATTCTTATCCTTTCCGAAGAGACAATCAACATAGGTTTCCACAAAATTATCAATAAGATCATGGAATATATAGGTTATGGCTCTTTGATATGTGGTACCAACATTCTTCAAGTGGAATTACATGACCATGGAGAAAAAGGTTACCCAAGGAGTGGTGAAGGTGGCTTTGTTTTAATCCTTGTCAGAGATTATTATCAAATTATTTCCTAAAAATATATCCATGAGTGATAGTGTCTCATAGAAATTCTTGGCATCTACGATGATATCAATAAACAGTAGTAGGAAATCATCTTTAGTACGTAATTTTTTTATATCTCTGAAATCAATGCATATCCTTATCTTCCCATTATTTCTTAAGGACTATTAGAATGTTGGATAACCACATAGAGTAGCCTACTAGTTTTATGATTCCCACTTGTATAAGTTTCATTACTTCTTTGGCCATCAAAGAAAATTTGGGTTTCATGGGTCTCGAGTTTTGTTTGATGGATTTATCGTTAGGTTTCATAACAAGATTATGGACTACTACATCAGGAGCAACTCCTAACATGTCTTTATAAATGAACAAAAAATCTCAAGAGTGTTCTTTGAGATATTCGGTGTGTTATTCGATCTCTTCCACTGATAACGAAGAACCAAGATTAAAAATCCTCGAATCTTCCTCTATTTTGATATTAATATCGATTGTACCTTCTATCAAATAAGCACCCCTTATTCAAACTTAGGGGGAGATGGATGTAATTCCAGAGATTCTTACTAGACCTCATAGATTTCTAAATCTTGTGGTGAGGAAAGAGACATTGTTTTGTCCCCAAAATATGAAGAAGGGTGGGGAACAAGAGAGAAACCCTTCTTGTGATGTATGGAAGGGAGATCGGTATAAGCATGCAAAAACCCTAGGATTACCTCATCATTTTCAGTGAATTCTAACATGATAGATTTGTTTTCATTTTCTACATATGATAATATCATGTTGTTTAACATTTCTCAAATTAAAGGTTCAGCCCTAATAGAGACCAAAAATTTATTTCCTTCAAACCGTCACTAGGGAAGACATGGAAAGAAGATGATGGTATGGAATCAATGAGATGGTATTATTCTCTAGTGATTGCTTAGATGAAATCAAATCAAATTATTTGCATATTTCATGCATGAGAGATTTATAGAGTTGGAGATGCTCTGTTATAGTATCATATACCTTTTTGGTTATCTATAAGTTGTGAATCCCCTAAGAATTTAACATTATTTACTCTCATTCTCTTAGCTAAAATGATACTGAGAAGTAAGGCCTCATACTCCACCCCATTTTTGGTACATTCATAGTTTATCTTGAAGGTAAAAGGCATGTTTTTCCCTTTCGAGAAGTAAAATCACCCCATCTCCTACACCATATCACAAATTAGCTCTATTGTAGTGGAGAGTCCAATAGTTTGTAGGAGAAATTGACTCTTCTTTCTCCTAATGCTAAATCTCTAGATTTTCATTAATAAATTCAACAAAAATAAATCAAATTAACTCATGAAATAGAAAGTACAGAATATAGAGACAAAATGTAAGTAGAATGGAGCAATTTATATTGAATATCAGAGGGAATTTTATAAAATTTCTTGCTCATATAATCATGGACTCAGTCTCATTATCTTATCTCCATATCTCTAATCTATTCCCTAGTCTTACTCCCAATCCCAAGATATTCTCACACACTCCTATCTCTATGACTTATGCATGATAAATAATTGTGAAAACTCACATATTATTTAAATATTAAATAATACTAATATCAAAACCATATGCTCACACTTTGAACACTTATTTCCTAACATTTACTCGCTTATTGTGAACATGGGCAATTTCTTTCTAGTACATATTCATGTTCTACAATCCGATGGTTTTCAAAGAGTACCATCAACTCCAAAGCAAGTTTTCTAGTGGAACCATTAACCACTTTGTATGTGATTTTATAAGAGATTCATAAACTCTCAAATTATTTTTCTAGTGGACCACCAACCACTTTCATATTAGCGTACATGTTTCCCTATCCACATTTTACAAAAGAGAAAAAATATAGGAAAATATGTTCCTAACTATGAACAAGAATTATCCATATGTTCTTATTTACTACCACACATGCTAAAAGTAAACACACAAGAAAGCAGAAAATAAATGATCACCAATAAAATGAAGCAATATCTTTGTTAGTGACTAACAAGAGATGTTTAATTTTCCTCCATCCTCCTTTGCCTCCAACCTCCATGAGTCACTACTCAGTATAGGTAGTCATCTTCATCCTCCTTCTATTCAGGTTCATCTTCTTCTTCTTCATGCTTTCTTCATCACCGCATAGCCATCATCCACTTGAGCTTACCTGATAAAATATATTTTGCATGAACAATATAGAAAGAAGAATTGTGTCCATTTTTCTTGCAATAAAAACATCTAATTATTTTTGTTTCTTGAAAAACTAGGATAATTTTTATTTGTATAAAGAACAATTTCTTCCTCAATATCTTCTTTTGTTCTTTTCTCTTCAGCTAATATTGCATAAATCATACATTCAAGTGATTGGGAAGGCATTTGACCAAGAGTAAAAACTACATTACTGTATTTTGAAGGTAAGCTATTTCATAAAATAGCTTTTTCATCTTAATCATCTACCTGAGCACTTACTTATATCAACTATCTTAGAAGAGATCTAAGATTTTTAATATGACTTGACATAGTTGTACCCTCATTCATTTTCAACTTGAATAATTACAACTCAAGTGTGAATTTACATTCACAATATTTTCACCAAATGTTTGAATTAGTAAATCCCATATTATTTTAGAATTTATTTCTAAGTCTACATAATGCAACTCAGTGTCTGATAAAGAAATCCCAATAATGGATATTTCTTTGTCATCCCTAGTTTTCCATTATAGTAATTTTACTACATTAGTTAGTTCAATTTATTTTCCATTTATAATTCCCCAGATATTTTTGTTCATTAGTTGCATTTTTATTTTCACTTTCCATGTGTGAAAATTTAATCCATTAAATTTATATAAAGGGATTTCCATGATGGATATCGAACACAATAAAAATTCACTCTTACAATAATAATCATATTTATATTTAACCAAAATAATAAAGCATATCCAAGTTTTATTGTTGGAAATCACTCACTATTTTTGTAGAGAATAATAAGAGATGTCATAATTATTTCAATGATTTATCTAAAAATATGAATATGGTTTCTATAATTTTTTGTTATAAGTATCCCATAATAAAAATAAACAAACCCAAAAAAATTCACAAAATTCCAAATCTGGGTTTTTGAGAAAAACATGAATTACCAATCATTTTTTGAAAGATTATGTTATCAGCTAATTTTGACTTCACAAAATTAATAAACATGGAAATTTAAAAAAATTCAAAAGTGTTATTTTGCATGATTTATCACCCTCTCCACAATCATCTTGTTCTTGTGATCATTCTGGTCTTTGTTTCATCCATTTCGGGTAAGAACTCCTCCTGCCAGGTCACAAACTGCGTTAATAATTAATTATTTATTTATTACCCTTTATTTGATAAAATCAATTTTATTAATTTTATGGTTTATTTAATTAAATAAATCTTAATATAATATTTATTAAAAGTCAATCGTCAAGGTTTTAATTACCGGGGGAAAGTAAGCTTCCGCTTCCAATTGCCGAGGATGCCAAATTGGCTTCCCGTACTGGATTTCCCTTTCCTAGAAAATTCTTCTTATTTCCCCACTTGTGGGATTTATTCTACTGATTGTCAATTCAACCCATTGGAAAATAGGAAAAAAATGTCCAAATTTCCCACATGGAAAAATAGAATGGGGATTACCATCTCGCATTGCCATTTTCACCGGAAAATGGTCGTCTTTTTCCCACTTTCCTTGGCAATTAATGCCACTACCCAAGGAAATTGAATTGGTTATTTCAATAATAAGGGTAAAAATTACAAGGAAGCTTCTTTAATTCCCATAACCATTTCCCCATGAAATTAGTTAGAAGAAGTTTTGTTCCTTACTCCATATAATTGATATTATTGTGTTATTTCTAAACTATTTGTTTGCATTTTAAGACAAAGAAGAAACAAAGAATATTAGTTTACATTGAATTCAATTGGAAGAAGATCCACACATGAAAAGGAAGTGATACGCTACCAAAAGAAGAGCATTTTCTGTTAGAATTTGAGGATTCTAATAAATACGGATTTAATCAACTTACATATTATACAATGTTACAAAAATATTTAAAAAAACATCACACCATAACATAAGTAAATAATGAAATACTTACAGAAATAAATAACACAGGTGACATAGTATTTATAGTGGAAAACCCCAATAGGGTAAATACCACTTTGAAAATAACCTTTTTCTTTAGAGAACTTATTTTACATCCAAAGAAAATCACCTCGTCCTTAAAACCCTATTTACCAAGGGTAAAACCAAATCACTTGATTTACACACCTTTGATATATTTCTCAAATATATCAAATGAGGACCTAAAGTCCTTTTTATATAAGGTGATCGGGTATGTCTCCCGACCCACATTTTCAACCTAAAATGGTTGACACATACACTTAGGTTTATAATATTTAATATTAGAAATATAATCATTTCATGATATTAAATATTTAACCTAAAGTATATACCTAGGTTAACATATTTAATAATAGAAATATAAATATTTCATATTATTAAATATTAACCTATATATTAGTGATGGACCCATATACATTAAGGGTTGGCCAGACCACTTAATCATTATGTTCCAACACCCCTCCTTAATGTTAAGTGGGATAACATAACATATGCCAATAGATTACCTGCTTTGTTGTACACTATAGGATTTACAATCCTTAAACCATAAAGGTTTTAGGATAGTATATCGGTTGAAGGAATTATAACACCTTCATCATACTCAATTTAACTCTTAGTAAACAAGGATTTGGAATCCCAAAGATCATCCTATGATCAATGGCTAAGTATGATTTGTGAGTTTGACATGTTCGCATAGGTTCTCATAAAATGTTATTGAACACAAGCATATAGGATTATTTTACAACCAAGGACCTCCTTAACAATATGCCTATACTAGATGTTTACCAGTAAAATCAATAACACTAAAGAGTTTACTAAATACCGCCTGTAAGATCTTTCTAGTCTTCTTTATAAAAATAAGTCGAGGAGGTAAACATGCCCAAATGTCTTTTTACAAAAAAAAAAAGTTCCATTAAGAGGTGACATTGTCATGCACACTCCCCCTAAATGGAAACTCGACAATCCAAGCTTTTCATGAAAGTGAAAAAACTTTACAACACTCGGGGGGATTAATTAAGATATTAACAACTTTCTCTTTAGTCGAAGGAACTTGAGATCTATCTCACCACATAGCACCTTATCATGAATGAAGTGTATATGTATATCAATGTGCTTCATCCTCCGATGCTATACGAGATTATGTGCAAGATCTATGGTGATTTGGTTATCACGAGACCAAAGGAAAACTATGTGGATCCTTCATCTTTATCTTATCAAACAACCTCTTTAGCCACAAAGCCTCTTTTGTAGCTTCCATTGCACTTCTATACTCAGCTTCTATTGAAGAGATAGAAACAGTTGGATGCTTTTTGCTACACCAAGTAATGACACCTGCACCAAATTTAAACACATAACTAGAAGTATATTTTCTATCCAATATATCACCAACATGATCAAAATAAAAAAATCCATATAATTTAGCATTTTAATTCTTAGTATAATGCAACCCATAATTGATTGTACCTTTAATATATCTAAGAATCCTTTTTGCAAGATTTCAATGATCTCTATAAGACTCCTACATAAACCTAGAAGAAATTCCTAATGCATAGGAAATATCTGGTCCGGTGATAGTTAGATATATCAAACTACCAACTAACTTGCCTATATAAAGTAGGATCAAATTTTTGACATGCAGGTTTAGAATCAATTTTTCAGTCTAACTTCCATAGGAGTAGAAATTGGTTTACAATCAATCATGTTAAAAAATTTCAATACATTGGTTGCATACTGTGCTTGAGAAGTAACAATAGAATTTTTATCTTGAAATAGAACAATGCCAAGAAAATGGTGTAAGAGACCTATATCAGTCATTTCAAAGTATCTTGTTTCAATTTTTCTTTAATTCTAAAAATTAAAGTAGGATAATCATCAATCATAATAAAATCATCAACATATAAATGCAAACAATGATTATATGTGATCCTTCTTGCTTGATGAATATATCATTGTCGAAAGAACAATTAACAAATCCTAACTATTTAAATAAATAATTAATTTTTGCATACCAAACTCTAGGAGCTTGCTTTAAACTATACAAGAATTTTTTCAATTTATAAACATATTTTTCTTTACCAGCTTCTTCAAATCCTTTAGGTTGAGACATGTACAGATTATTCTTTTAAATCACTATTCAATTTTTTTTTTTCACATCCATTTGGTGAATTTCCCACTTAAATTGAATGGAAATTACAAATAAGGTCCTAACAATACTCATTTTAGCTATAGGGGCAAATGTCTAAACATAATCAATACTAGGTTTCTGATTGAAACCTCTAACAACAAGTCTAGATTTATGTTTGTCAATACGACCATCTACATTATATTTTACTTTGTATAACCACTTAGACCCTATAATACTTCTTTTCTCTAGAGGTGGAACCAACTCCTAGGTTTGAGTTTGAATTAGGCCATTATATTCAGCTTGTATTGCATTGATTCACTTCTCATCCTGAGAAGCTTCTTCAAAAATTTATGGCTCAGGTTCATATAAGGTCATTAATGCATGGTACGTATGATGGCTTCCCAGTTATTTTCCTAAGATCAATAGGATTATAACTTTCTAACATAGATTGAGTCTATTTTGGTTTCTTAAATAGGGAGTTAGGAGATTTAAACACATCTATAGTATCAACACAAGAAAAATCATCATGATCATTTACTATATTCTCATTATCAAAATCATAACCATCATTAGAAATATTGACATAGTTAAGAACATATTTACCATTATCGGATGAACAATTTTTTTTTCCAAAAACAACCACATTGTGGTTTTCAGTTACTTCCCTTTTTAAAGGGTCATACATACTTAGACCTACAATCTAAATACCATATCCAATGAAAACATAAAAAAATAAGTCATATTAAGTTTCTTTATTTTCTTTTTAGGAATGTATAAAGAAGCGAGAATACCAAAAAATTTTAGATGAGAAATATCAAGTTTTTGATTTGACCATTTTTCTAAAGGAGTTGAAAGATGAATAGCTTTGGTGGGAACCCTATTTAGAATGTAGACTACTTTTTCATTGCTTCTACTCATAGAAATTTGGGAAAACTAACAAAATCAAACATAGTGCAATCCATATATAAAATAGTCCTATTCTTATGTTCTGCAACACCATTAGATTGGGGAGGATGAGGAGAATTTAATTCCCTTTTAATACCACAATCAATAAATAAAAAATTCAAATTATTTGCTAACATATTCACCCCCATTATCTATTCTAAGTCTCTTAATTTTATAATTTGAAGAGTTTTCAACAGATGTTTTAAATTTCTTAAATTTCCCAAGTACATCAAATTTATTTTTAAGAAAATATGACCAAATCATCTTGGTGAAATCATCAATTAAAGTCACAACATATAACAAAGCATTTAATGAAGCTACTTCAAGAGGTCCTCTAACATCACTATGAATAAATTCTAGTGGGGAAGAGGAACTCTCTTTAAGATGTGAGTGAAAGGGTTTAACACTTTGTTTTGATCGTAAACACCCTTCACATGAATCATGAGAAGAAGACAACATAGGAAAACCTTTCACAAGATTATATTTAGTCATTTCATATAAACTTAGATAATTAACATGTCCTAATCTTTCATGCCATAGTTTAGAATTTTTCGAAATTTGAGAAACAAAACATGATACAAAATAGAAATCATAAAAATATACTGAGACCATTTCTTTGAATTCATTCAAATATTATATTATCATTACTATCCTTGATATACCAAGTATCTTTAAAACTTTGAATAGCCAAACCATCATGAATTAATTGAGAACATGATAAAAGGTTATTTTTTAGCTTAGGAACAAATAAAACATTATTCAACACACCATTAGCAAATTTTACTTTTCCTTTCTCTATTGGTTCTAAAGATGAGTTATTACCAAAATACACATGTTCATGTATTTTCACAACATCAAATAAAGAATTTGAAATACCGGTCATATGATTTGATGCACATGAATCTAGAATCCATTCGAATTAGAGGAAGAATACAACGCATCATATAATGCACTAGTGTTAGGAATATCATTAGAGCTATCATTTTCCCTTAAATTGTACTTAGAAGAAACAATTTATTTTTTATTTTATGAATAGGTTTCTTAGTTTTGCAATCGTTATTTTTATGTCTAAATTTACCACATTTGTGAAATTTACCACTAAAGCTAGCACATAATTGATTAGAAGAAAAACTTTTCTTATCATCAAAAGAAGATTTATATCTAAATTTTGAGTGAGAAGGGCTTGCGAGGTTTGAACTTTAAATTTTGAGAAAGAAGTTCTTAAGAGGCATTCTCCTTAGATTGAAAGTTCATCATCACTTTCTCTTCCTATATCGAAGTGAAATCAAGGTATTTAAATCGGTAGATCATTTTCGTTACGATATTTAGAGTTCAAGATAGAAATAAAATCCTAAATATTTCATGTATAGTTAACTAAAAAATAAATTAGATTAATTTTTCACCAATTAAATCACAATTTCATCCATCTAATTGTGCTTTAATATTTTTAATTTTGGCTAATAAATTAACTACTTTTTCATCTCCTTTCATAGGAGTTGTAAGTAATTCTAAAACTAATTTAATAATTTTACATAAATGTGTACCTTCATGCATGGATTCTAGTTGCATCCATGCCTATTCTCGATGTTCAATATTACTAATGTGTATAAGGTACTCATCATTCACATTGCGTAAAATCATGGAAAGATCCTCCTACATTCATTGTGAGAATGCATTCATGTTATCTACAGTTGCTTGACGACTGGTGGGAGAAACCTCAGATCTAAAAATAATTGTCTAGATTTTCCTTTTCATAAGTTCTGATTTGACCCTGATCTTCCAAATGTTGTAGTTGGTTCCATTTAGGATCTGGGTTTTGTCAAGACAGAAATAACTAGATGCCATTGTTTTCTTAAACCTGTAAAACATACCCCATTATAATATACAATGTACCACATAGTTAGATACATATTTATAAAAAAATAACACTTAATAGAAGAAAATCTAAATTTTATATACATTTATAAACTATTTAATCATAATTAATTATGTCCTTACAATGCATATTAATTAATCTCCCATGATCAAAATAATAACCCACAATATAAAGGGATTTGCATTATACCCCAAAATTATATAAAAAAATATCCGACCATATAGAAGTGAAGAAGAAACCCCTAAGAATGTAAAACAACTTCAAATTTCTGAAAAAAATAATGTAGACAAAGATCCAATCAGCTTAAATTTGACGTCCTAAATGACCGTCATATTATACTACCTTATGTTTGATCTTGTGTGATCATTTGACCGTCAAATTTAATGGATTCAAAAATTGCTTGTGTATTTCCAGAATGTGAAATTCTAGAATTTCTTCTTCTATATAATATTAGGGAGGTTATATTTTAATACATTATATTAACCTATTATAATTTATAATGTAAAAATATATTCACTTTTAAAAAAGAGGTATATAGTTTATATAATGTAAATAAAAAACAACATATAGTCGATAAAAAATTATAAATTATACTATATATACTTTTAAAAAAACACACATAACCCTTATTATGGGGCCCCTCATGAAAAAAAAGATTTAAAGCATTTACTGTGCCATGTAATTTTAAATTTTACATAAACTTTAGAATTTACAGAGGAGGAAACATTTTTCAAGAATCCAATGGAAAAATTCAAATCCTATTACGATGGAGCTTTGTCTCCTCCTTCATTTACCATTGACAAAATTCAACTGCACATATTAAAAATATAGAAAAAAAAATTCACGGAAGGTAAAAGTTTCCAAATTTTCCACCTGTGAACTCACCTTGATTCTTCACAAAGAAAAACTTTTAGGTTGCACAATGGAAAGAAGGGGATGTTTATTTTAAATACCCTTCTAGGTTGGTTGAAAAAACCCGTACAAATTAAATAAATAAAATACAAAACATTTGATCTTAATTTATTTAATTTACCCTTCCCAGTTGGTTGAAAAAAAAACATACAAATTAAATAAATAAAATAAAAAATATTTGATCTTAATTTATTTAATTTACCTTTCCGGTTGTTGGAAAAACCGTACAAATTAATTAAATAAAATACAAAACATTTATCTTAATTTATTTAATTTACCTTTCCGGGTTGGTTGAAAAAACCCGTACAAATTAAATAAATAAAATACAAAATATTTGATCTTAATTTATTTAATTTACCTTTCTAGGTTGGTGGAAAAAACATACAAATTAAATAAATAAAATAAAAAATATTTGATCTTAATTTATTTAATTTACCTTTCCGGGTTGGTTGAAAAAACCCGTAAAAATTAAATAAATAAAATACAAAATATTTGATCTTAATTTATTTAATTTACCTTGCTCTATTACCATGTTAGAATTTGAGGATTCTAATAAATATGGATTTAATCAACTTACATATTATATAATGTTACAATAAATATTTAAATAAACATTACATCATAAAATAAGTAAATAATGAAATACTTACAGAAAATAAATGATGTAGGTGACACAATATTTATAGTGGAAAACCCCAATAGGGTAAAAAGCACTTTGAAAATAACCTTTTACTTCAGAGAACTTATTTTAAATCTAGTAAGATCACCTCCTTCTTAAAACCCTATTTACCAAGGGTAAAACCAAATCACTTGATTTTCAAACCTTTGATATATTTCTCAGATATATCAAATGAGGACCTATAGTCCTTTTTATATAAGGTGATCGGGTATGTCTCCCGACCCACCTTTTCAACCCAAAATGGTTGACACATACACCTAGGTTTCTAATATTTAATATTAGAAATATAATAATTTCATGATATTAAATATTTAACTTAAAGTATATACCTAGGTTAACATATTTAATAATAGAAATATAAATATTTCATATTATTAAATATTAACCTATATATTAGTGATGGACCCATATACATTAAGGGTTAGCCAGACCACTTAATTATTATGTTCCAACATTTTCCACATTGTCAAAGCATCAGAATCGCCACTAAGGAGAGTCACCATGCTGCACAAGGGTGAAGGAAATTACCACGCGTAGGAGGAGATAAACCACCTAAAATGGAGTTTTCAACGCATGCATAAGAGCTCAAACCAATACCATACACTGCCCAAGGAGATGAAGTTCCACGTGGGTGGAAATTTATTTTTGTATGCATGTAACAGTTTGGAATAGATAAAAAGAAAACAACCCAAGAAATACAAATCATTCTCCACACAGACCAGAAAGGAAGGAGAAAAATAATAATAAAATATTTATTTTGGTTTTGATGAGAAAGTTTCCACGTGTGGGGGAGGAAAGATAATATCAAAAGGAGATTTGTTTTGTTTTTTTAAGGATCCCACACATTGGGCAAAGGAAAGTTTTAAACGCATATATATACCCAAAATCATACACGTTGCCAAAACAACCAGTGTAAATTAGAATATCCACACATTTACTTGGGTCACTTCCACACCAAAGACAAGGGGAAAGAAAGAACAACAACCCACACATTGGGCAGAGAAGAACAGTCCAAATACAGCCAAATGAATAAAATCATTATCCACCCACTTAGCGTAAGAAAGTGAAAAAATCCACACAAAGCATTAAGAAAATCACTTCCACACATTTGTAGAACAAAATATATTCCATGCATTCACAAAATCAGGAGTCTTCCATTCTGAAAACATCGTAGTTCATGAAGTAAGGAAGAAATATTATTTTATTAATCTTCCATGCATTTGTATAAAGATACGATCTTCCACACATCAATCAAAAGATATCATGCACGTAGATAAGAAACGTGAATTAAAAAAATATATTAGACTTATCCGCGTAAAATATTAAAATCGGAGATTTTAATTTTAAAAATATCATTGTTGTCGCCAGATTTGAAACTCAAGCCTAGTCTCGATGTGATGTATTGACATTTAAAAAAGCATATTACTGGGAATGATTATTATTATTATTTTTAAAATAATAATAATAATATTAAGATGAGCTATATTCCTTTTGCATAAATGGTGGTTCGGAGACTGAGACCCGACCTTGTTTGCATTGTTTTACATGCCTGAGTCATTTTTCTGTAAAATTCATAATGGACAAAAAATATAATAAATATGTAGGAAGATCAAGGAAGCCAGTGGAGAAATCAAATAATTCCACACTCAAGTACAAATTCTAAGGAATCATCCCTCCCATTTCTATCAAGTTTGCATATGAAAATATCACCGATACAAATCTTGGTCATATAAATGTGCAACAATTTTGTGATCGGGTGAAAGTGAAGGAAAAACCATATTCTTAGATAGGATTTACCATAGTGGTGTACCCAAAACAATGGCATTTACAGGTCTCGGTGCAATTCCTAAAGTGGTTATCACCTACGTAGAGAATTATGATCTTGAGAGACAAGGAATTTATAAAGATAATCGCGAGCCTTTCCTCTTAATCACACCAGAGCACATTGAGGAATTGATCAACATACCTGAGTTATTAAGAATGATGAAATCAATTGAGAGTCAACACAATATTTTTTGGATAAATAACCCCTCGGGTGGAGCAAGATGGTTAATAACAACTGCTTTAGTGACTAAGAGGCCTTGAGTTGACTTGCTTCCTAAGGATCTCTATCACGTGGAGTTCATGGAGGAAATTGGGGACATGATGATTCTCCCGATTCAATTCTTCATCTACCCGTTGCCATGATTTTCCACCCATGGATGTATCATTTTATCTGTATCATCCTTTCCAAGAGATATTTTATGGATTGGGCCACATCCATCAGTGATACCCTTCACAAACAATTGATCAAAGTGAAGATGACTGGATGTTTCTACATGACATCATACCTGACTTATGCAGTGGCTAGAAGAAAGCTATTTTTGGGGCTCAAAACAAAGGGATTCATGGGTCCATCAAATAATGTCTTCCATTATTATCTGCAAATAAGTTTCAAAAATATCTCTCATCATTTCATAAGAGTTAATGATGCATTCACCTTCCACGTGATTCAAAACCTGAATCAAAATACAGAGGAAAGATTATCCAAAGAGGCCATGGATGTCATTTCCCAATGGGGAACATGGTTTATTCAATTTTCATCCTTTTCCTATATTCACATGAGCATATTTATAGATACTCCATGGAAGCTTCCTAAGTATGTTAGTGACAAGTGGGAATTAATAGAGCATGCACGATAAATATTCCAAGTTCATTGTCTTCTTAATGAAAAGCATCATTCAGGAATTCATTTCCCAATCCAAATTGGTGAATACCAATGTTCAAATATCTTTAGTGCACAATGCATGGAGAAAGAGTTTTCCCTCAATACTATTCATCCATATGTGAAGATATTCCAGTTTGATATCAATAGATATATGCAAAAGATGCTTGGGGAAAAGTATCAGCACAATCCTACCATGAAATATTTATGGGGTGTCTGTCTGTTTGATGAAAATGAAGTGTGAAGGAGAGAGTTTTCCCACCCAACCCTTGCTCAGATCAATTCCTTTCACATAAAAAAATCTAGATTCATTGGTGGATAACGATGAATATATTATTGATCCCTTATATGATGTAGTTGCTTTTACCCCATTTCCATGAATTGATTAGACCAAAAGAGATGATTTTTCTCTTGATAGCAAGAATCAACCAATTCTCAAAAGAATCATATCTTGGTATGAAAGAGAACTTGCAAAGTTACAATCAATCCAAGATCATACCTTAGGATTACAAAAATTTCCAACTTGAGGAGGTCTCTAGTCAACCAAAGATTCTTCTCAATCAACCTCCATGCCATCTAGTCATATGCATCAAACAAGAAAGGAGTGGTTTCCAAAATCCACTTCACCAAAGAAGGTGTCACAAGGTGAAAAAGCTAAGGGTTCTAGCCCTAGTGAAGGAAGGGAGTGTGTATCAAGATTTTCCACTTCAAGTAGAGATTCTTCTACTCACATTGTTGATAGTTTGTAGAAGCTCATAACAAACAATCCTCAGTCGTGCCTTGCACAAGAGTCCACTCAAGTGCAAGTAGTCCAGATATCAAACACTTTTGAACCTATAGTTCACGAAGAGATTTCTCAAAATCTCCCTAATGTTCAAGAGGTAGATATCAAGGTTATTTCTCCGAGGTTGAGGTCATGGAAAGGATTCTTGTAGAATCTAATGATGTTGAGAACAATGGAAATGTTGCTTCGGACTCCAAGATTTTGTATGTGGAAGTGGTAAAGGATACTCCTTTTTGGGTTGATTATGAAATCAAGAAAAGGAAGAGGGTTGTCAAGGAAATTGACATTTACTTCCACGCACTTTTTGAACTTTCCAATGATGTCATTCCTAAGAAACCTAAAGTTCTATCACGAATAATGGTAGATGATGACGGAAATTTTTTACAAATTTTTCCCGTATTCTATTTTATACCCCTAGAATGACAGTGTAATCCCATGCACGCTAGACTATCACCCGGGGAGTGTTGGGTGCTCACCCGAGGCATGCACGAGTGATGAGGCTATCTTTTATGTGAGTCTTATGAGATTAAACCATCTATGTCACATACTTAAGTGTAAAAGAAAGGAATGAACCATGCGTTAATTACGAGAACCTAGGATGAGTTATCACATCAATGTATCCATAGAAGAGGAATAACAAACAACATATATAACTAATTCATACACAAAGGAAATGTACTAGGATTATGTGTATGAATAAAAATATGCTTTAGGACAAAACCTTATATTTATATTATCATGTTTAATAACCACATTACATTCCTTGAGGCCATAACAAACCCATATAAACACATAGAGCAAGGTCATGAATTAGAAACTATAATACATCCTTCACATTATAATGATAAACATAGAACCAACCATCTAAATATGCCATCACTCCTATATTTCCTCTAATCCCAAACCATATAATACTCCATGATATTCCTGTTGAGCTTCACCTCTTTTCTAGCAGCTCTGCTCTCTCGTGGATCATCCCATGTATATCAATCTCCTTTCATTTATCCGTACACCTCTATATATACCTTTCTTCCTTCACTGTCACATGCCTTCGAGGTAACAAATCAGATGCCAAGTGTCCAAGTGGTCCTCCAATGGAGAATGCCTCCTTTGATCCATGCTCTCAGCTCTTTACAATGATTTCCTTTTAGAACCTTCCATCGGATGCATAGAATATTCCCTTTTTTATCCGACAAAGAGCCGGTTGGCACCTTATCCATTGTGCATGCTAGATGTATCACACTTTTCTCATGTGCTTCCTAGAATGCTAATTATGGCTAATTCCTACAACCTATATTATCTTATGTGCATGTCGTTTGTTCTACAAAACCATTCTAGAACCCTTCCCTACGTGCCTTCACCCATGTGCCTTTCTTCATATAGGTCCCATGCACCCATGCGCCTTCTTGTAGTTAGCCAATATTATGGGCCCAACATCACCCCACACTACGCCTATTATCCATCCTTGGAAATAGTTTTCAATAAAGTAAAGTAAGGCAGGATCTTCAAATGGATGTAAAGAAAGAATAAAGGAATGAAGATTTGGGAGAAAGAATGAAAGAATGGGGTACTTGTTTATTATTGGAGGACGAGAGGGAAATCATTCCCTATTTCTACCACTAACTTTGCCCAAGCATCAAGCTCATTCTCGAGCTTACTGATAGAGGTCACCCACCAGGGTGCTCACCTCCTCAAATCTCAGCTCCTCTCCTTTTGTGTTCATGGTATCAACAATACTTTCCAAATGCTTTCCCAAGTCCTCAAGCACATCTAAGATGCGGGTGATCTAGGGGTATAATTCCTTTAGCCATCTTTTCATCGAGTGTCATAAGGTCTCAATTGCTTATGACTTATTCTCCACCTCATTTAGGATCTTATCTCTTTCCACTTTATTCCCCTTATTTTTCTCTTAGAACTCCTTGAGTTCCATTTCATGGGTGGAAACCAAGATGCTTTCCAATCTATCCCTTCAACGTAGTCATCATAAGCAACTTCATTGATTTGTACAGGGCCTTTACCTCTACAAGAAGTTTAGTGTATTGAGCCACAATCTTGAAAACCTTCATCTTTTCCTCTTTATCTTGGTATGCCTGATCCTCTTCTGCAGACTCTAAAGTGAGTGGTTACCTCTCCATCGTGATAATGTGAGTAAAATCCTCTAAACATTATAAGGCTGATTCATACTTCTGCTCAGGTAGTGCTAAGTTGAGGTGCTTCAGGACAATGACATATGTAATAATCTCCACCTTCTTGGAGACTTTACACACCTTTGCTTTTTATTCTTTTATCTCACACCTCAACCGAGCATAGATCATATCCTCTTTCTTTAGGTCCTTTATATTTTCCACAAGCTCCTTCTTTTTCTTCTCCAATTCCTCCTCTAGGAATCTCACTCTATCATTTCTCCCAAATATTCTGGCTTCAACTTTGACTGAAACCTTATTGAGCACATTACAAACATGTTCATCTGATAGATGTTAAGTGTTCAACAAGGGATTTAATCCTTTTGTGTCTAGAACCTTAATTAGTGCTCTCTGGATTAATTCAAACTTAGGTTCATCTATGTGAGACTTGAATGCCCAAGATATCATCTTCTTGGTTTAAGGATATTTTCCTTCTTCATCAAACGATGACATAGCCAGGAGTTTCCCTATTGGCATGGTGCTTTGGTAGTGTGCATGTAGCACCTTCCTAAGATCATTAATGTATCACATTCCTTTCTTTTGTGCCACCACTATGCCTTTCCCACATGTTTACACAACTTTGGGGAAATTTACCTCCAAATTAGGATCCCCACCAATGTTTTCATACTCCTTCCCAACACTTTCTTCTTCCATTTCCTTCATAATTTCATCTCGTGCTTCACTCTAACTCCTGTTCAAAAATCCTTCATGATGCCCGCCACTTCTCTCTCGACATATTTCTCCACTTTCTCCTTGGTGAGGCTTGGGGTTCCTTGGTTTTGGTGCTTACATATTTTCTCAGCTCGCTTGCCTTGATCCTTTACTTCTTCCTCGTCATTCTTCTCCTCATCTTCCTTGTTATACTTATCTTCACCTTCCTCCTCCTCTGAGTCATGTATATCATACACTAGATGGTCTTCACCTCCTTCAGACTTGTCTTCATCCTTTTCACCAATGTAGGCATCTAAAATTTTTGTCTCCTTTGAGTCTTCCTCTTCTATTATCTTCTGTTTCTTCCTTCTTTGGGATTCCAGATAAGAGATTCTTTGTTTTCTTTTTCTTCACTATGCGACATCTTCCTTGGTGACTCATGTGTGAGGGGATCTTCCTGCTCTGGTGCTTCTTATTCTTGGGTCTGTACCTTAATAGGGTACTTCTTCTTACATTTGTAAGTGCTAGGATTAGCATTTGCTTCCAACGTGCCCACAAATTGTGTTGTCTGCACACTTGGTGCCTTCTTCTCCTGTCCCTCTTCTCTTTCTCTCTTCTTTGGTGCAACCTTCTTTCTCCTTGTGGGGTCTTCTAGAATGGAGACATCACTCTCCAGATAGGTACCTTTCTCAAACTTAGGCCTTATGTGAAAATAAACCCTTGTTGTGGTCCTTCCGTAAATCGGTAGCGTCACGGGCTTCATCATTTGCACTTCATGGGAGACATACTTCTCCACGTATGCATGATTTTTAGGGTACACGAGCTTTCGTCACAACTCGTGGTGGTCTTGGTCCACCTCAATAAGGTTGAACTTTAGTATTTTTCTTCATTGAACCAGTTAGCTCCAACTTGGAAGTATTACACGTGAAGGAGAAGGGTAGCTTGCACCATGGAACCTTAGTACCATCTATTAATGTAAATATGCCAATCCAGAAATGTTGGTATACTGAAAAATCTACTTCTCCATCCATGAGCATGGGAAAGAACTCTGGATCCTCCACTCTTCCTTGAATGCGTCACGCATTCATTTGTACAACTTCTCTAGGTGTGTCTTGTGAGCGGCTGTCATGGTTTCAAAAGTGTAATTTTCAAACCTTTTTTACGTGAGGGATCCTCTCACTAGATACTCCTAAATGAATTTTTCTAGCCCATCGGGCACTCCAATCTCTGAGAATATGATGGTGAGGAGGACGTTGCTAAATAATATCTTCTCTCCTTCCTACGAACTGTTTATGATCTCATCCATAATAAAATCAGAAAAGTTATAGATGGTTCCCTCTGATATCTTTCGACATACATTTATCCTTTCTTTGTTCACTTGTGTCCATTATTCTTGATCATCAAGCTTGGTCACCAAGTGCACGACCATCCTCATAATATGGTTTGGAATATTTGCGATGTCAAAGTATTGTGAACCTTTCTTGTAGTCATACACTGCTATTGTCTCCTTGATATCCTCTTTTTCACTCAAATCATCATCTATAGATTCCCCTTCACAATTTAGGCCAGTGAAATTAGATATCAAATGTGGTGTTATGCACATTTTTTTCCTACAAAATACAAGTGATCCTCATGTACGTGTGACATCAACCAATGATTTAGTCACTGGGCTTACCAAAGTAAGGCAACTCATACAAGCTTCAATAACCCTCGTTTTCCAATTTGAATTTCAGCTTGTTATTGTCTATAGGAATCCCTCTGTGTATTTTTATTAGTTGGACGGACCAACTCTAATGCCATTTCCTTCTCGATTATGCTTGTATGATGGTTATAATTGGTCACAACCATTTATCTTAAGTGTGAACCCAATCCTTTCCTAACAATACTCCATCTGGGTATTACATTTCTACATACCATTCCTCATTGGAGCTTGTGACGGAAGTGGTTTTTTTTCCTTTTCCCTTGCCCTTTTGTTCCTTTGGTGAAACAGTTTCTTTCTTAGGTGTCATGCTTTCTTTTGGGATAACCTAGGAACTTCTTACTCTTCTCTGATACTCTTCTTAACTCCAAACTAAACTCTAAAGCTCAACTCTTGGAATAAATCCTTATATCTCTATGCCCTATCTGCCAAACCCTAACTAGTAAAACCTTCCAAAGATGGCACACTTCAAACTAATTCTCCCCACTCCAGGTGTACTCCTTCCACTTTGGTCTCTGAGATCCACTCGGTCATGCACTTAGATTTCTATAATTCTTATTCCTTTGTACAAATCTCTTTGGATTCACCGGTTCACAAGAGCGCTTGAACTTCGTAATAGTAAGGTAGAATAATGACTTTCCCGACCTCATATTTAGAGTTTTTTCTTCCCGCTAATAATAAATGCTATATCACCTTCCAACGTAATTAACATTAAATGAGAATTTTTTTACTAGGCCAACTTTAAGTGCCCTTAGCCACACACTCAATCCTACGTGAAAAAAATTGTACAACCTTCTGGCACACAAAAATCCAATATGACCGAAGACTCTTATGCAAGCATCTACAAGTGTTGAAGGCACTTCTTCTATCCTTTACCTATTTTTTCCCTCACCTACCTCATGTTGTTCCTGAACTCTTCATCCTTTATATATGCTCTTTGCTACAACCTTCTTGACACCATAATTCATTACCACCATTTCCTTGCATGCTTTCTCAACCTTACATGCTTCCTTCTACTAGGCCACTCAACTTGTATTACAAGCCTATGCTTTGCATTACTCTACCCCACACTAAAACAAATGCGTGGTCCTCTCACATACACAACCTTGGAAAAATAATGTGGTTACTTGACACACAAGTCACAAAACAAAACAAAACAAAGAAATGAACAAGCAATGAGAAAGGAAACACAAGAAAAGAAAAGCATAAAGGGAACTTCTAAGCTAACTAACAATACTGCCTTATTTACAAACACCAAGAAGACTTATTTATAGTAGGGATTTAACCACTCCCATTAAAATGACTTGGTAATTTTTTCACATCTAACGCTTGTAACTGAAAAGCGCCTAAATCAAGGATGTGTTGTATGATGTAAGGTCCCAACCAATGGAATTTCAACTTCCTAGGATGGCACAAAAACTTGGAATCATATAATAGAACCATCTTCCTAACCTTAAACTCTTTGTTCTTGATATGATGATCATGTCATGCTTTTGTTTTTCTTTTTATATCTTTTGACTCCATCTAACAAGTGATCACCTTTCGTCTAACTGCATCAACTTATCAATCCTCTCTTCTAGTTCTTGTTCATCATTCAAACCTCCTATGCGCGTTATACACAGTGATGGTAACATGAATTCAACTGGAAAAACATCCTCCACACCAAACACCAATTGAAATGGTGTGTCCTTATTCAACCTCTTGTACATTCTCCTATATGCCCATAAAATGGATAATACCTTGTCATCCCAATATTTTCTTCCAATGTCACAAATCTTAGTCAATATGTGACTTAGTATTTTGTTAAATGCATTAGTAGTTCCATTCATCTCACAATAGGTGATAAGGGGTATTCTTGTGATGGGCCACCATAAATTTTGCTAACAAAATCTTTACCGTTTCATTGAGAAAATGTGTACTCATATCACTTGTTAAGCTTAAAGGAAAACCATACCTGGTGATTATGTTCTCCCATAAAAATATAGTAGATGTCATTGTGGAGAAATCCTTCATAGGTGTTTCCTATGCCCATCATGTCAAGTAATCAGTGTAAGTAATGATATACCATGAACCAGTCCTTCACGCGGCTAGTGAAATCAGCCCTACAAAGTCAATTGCCCATTTTTTAAATGTTTCAATGTTGGCTATTGGTCGCAAGGGCATTTCATCCCTCTTCCCAGGTTTTCTAAGGCACTGGAAATAGTCACGAGACCTTACAAAACTCAATACAATCCTCATAGATGGTTTCCCATGAAATCCCTAATATTAAAATCTTTCGCACGGTAGCATTTCCTACATAGTTTCCTCCTTCAATCACACCATATGCTTCCTACATAATTTCTATGTGCTCATGTTCCAATGCGTAGAACCTCATCACAATCGAACTTATACAGGTCTCTACTAATCAACATGTAGGGTACAATGCATATTGCTAACTACTTTCTCTCTAGAGCCTTCATCCCTACCAGCACCACACCTATTTTTAAGAACACTGTGATATCTTCCAATTTTGAGGGAACATGCCTCAACCTAAATGCAGCTATTACATGTACGACATGGTATCCTAAATTCTTTACATGTCCTCCCTTGAGTTAATCCTTGATAAGTGGTCAGGTCCCGAATTGCTCTTCCCTAGTTTTACAACCACTGTGAACTCAAAATCTTGAAATAATAGGACCCAACAACATATGTCCCATTTTAAAACAATATTTTCATGAACTACTTCAATTTCATATGGTCCATGTGTAGAATATTAAAGTCATTGGCAATAGTACTTGTCGAACTTGTGCAGCGCATAGATCATAGACAATGCTTTTCGCTCGCAGTTATGTAATTCTGTTATGCTTGACATCAAATTTCTAATGGAAAAACACAAGGGATGATCAATAATTCCCTCGAAGTAGGTTGTACTAGTACTGCTCCCATAGCTATCCATGAGGCATCAACATGCACATGGAAAGGCTTATCTCGAGAAGGAAAATGTAGTATGGGTGTCGTGACAAGCCTATCCTTTAAAGTGTCAAATGCCCTCTACTGCGCCTCTCCCCAATGAAATGAAATATTGTATTTTATCAATTCCTACAAGGGCACAATGATCTTGGCATACCCCTTGATTAATTTCCTATAGTACACCATATGTCTAAGGAATCCATGCACCGCACTTTAACTAGTAGGCTCCCCTAATCCTACAATAATTGTAACTTTTGTGGGATCCACTAGTAAGCCTTCTCTACATATAATATGTCATAGAAGGGTTCCAAATGGAGTAAAGAAATACACCTTTCTTAATGTTGATGGATATCCATAATTGCCAACATCTCTCAAACATTAGCCTCAAATTAACATAATGGTCTTTCACCAAACCATACATAGTCCAGTCATCCGTAAACTTTAAGAAATTTATCAATGAAGTCCTCAAATGCTTGTACCATGATGTGTGAGAACACAACAGATACATTATTCAATCTAAAAGGCATAAAAATGTAGGAAAACTTCCCCATTTAGTGTAAAAATTTGTCTTTCTCTAGTCTTCCTTCGCAATCCTGACTTGGTGATACCCTAAGAACCCATCCATGAAAGAGTAGACTTTGCACCCAACTACAACCTCCATAATTTATTTAGTAAAGGAGGTTAGAAAAGGATCAATGAAATATACTACATTCATATCCTTGTAGTCAACAAAGATTCTTATCCTCCCATCCTTCTTGATACGATGACCATTAGGCTTATCCATTACGATGCTTCCATCGCCTCAATGATACCAGATGCTATCATCTTTTCTATTTCTTCCTTAAACCATACGTGCATGTTTGGATTCATCCTATAAGGCCTTTTCTAAATCGGGCATGAACCTTCATTCAAATTGATCTTCATCTCCCCTGAGGAATGGTGGATTCCTTTGAGTTCATGATACCCATGAGGGAAAAAATCTTGGAACTCACATAATAGATAAATGATCTTTGAAACTTCTTTTTCGACTAGTAGTCCCCAATGATAGCTTCCTTAGGTTTTGTCTCTGTCCTAGTCTTAACCTTATTTGTTTTCAAGGGCTCATGGTAGGAACGTGCTTGCTCATCAACGCTATCTATGACTGCGCACATACCTCTAGAATTGTTAACATCCAAAGTTTCCATATCTTCACCATCTATTGCATAGACCATTTTTCCTTTTTACTTTTTCATGCACGTGCGCTCAAACTATACTTCCTCTTATTCTTATTCATTGAGGCACGTCTCAAAAATAAGGTTCATCCAATAAATTCAGTAGCCTATATTCTACCATAACACTATCTCTCATCATATGGTGCTTGATTCTTACAATGCCTTATCCACGATGGCTTTGTACTCCTATATTCAAAATCCTAAATGAGATCAGCCACCAAATCTTGCCAATTACCTATTTGGCAATGCATCTCTGAATGAATATACCATGTGCACCCACAACCTTGTAAGATGGAATACAACTTATGCACCCATAGCGAATGTGGTAATTCTTCTGCTTCCCATCCAAGCCTTCTCACATGTTTGGATATGAAATGAGGAAGTCTCTTTACCATGGTAATATTTTATGAAAGTGGGTGTGTTACTCTGAGAACCTTACAAAAATATGATTCTTACCTCGTGAAATTATAGAAGACTTTTCTGATGTGTATGCCACCAGCACATTGTAGTTCCAAGTAGGTTATAAATGAGAATTCACCTTCTCTTATCCTCATTCTTCCACTGAGCCTCCATTTCTCACAAGAAAATTTCAAAGTATGCTCCTCCAGAGTAACTTGACAACTTCTTCCCTCCAGGAGCTTGACCGAGAGTGTCTTCATTACCCTTGTTACATATCCTCTCAAATATCGTCCAACCAAATCATAAGTCTTATGCACCCAATTGTCACATGCCATGCTATTGGTATCACTCAAGGGCTAAGCATCTTGAAACTGGATGACTCCTCCATGGAATGAATTATCTCAAGATCTCTCGATGGAACACACATAGATTATGTCAAGGACTTCTTCCCCATGGGTTCAATATAAGGTGCTGATTTCCCATAAGTTAAAGGAATAATCACCCTTTCTTCCTTGTTCTCAAAACTAATATATCCTTTGTTAAACCATAGGTCAGCATTGTTCTTGTAACACCATGGGTGCCCAAGCAATGCTAAAAATTTGTTTGCCTCGGGGAATGCCAAGACTTCGAAGTCTCCAGCGAACTTGCCCCCTTGAATGGTGATAACTACATCCTTCGTGATACCAATGGGCATTACCTTAGTCTTGTTTTCCGGATAACACACATTTGAAGATGGATGTAATGCGAGACCTTCCCATTTGATGTCGTGCATCTAAGGTAATAACATTGACCTCTTCTCCTATGTATATGAGGCTATTTCTTAGAAGTCATCCATCGAAAACCACATTCAAAGTAATCTCCTTATCATAGGAAAGGTGTGAGGAGGAAGGTTTGAATGCAAACCTACCTTTTGCACTCTCCTCCAGTGTGTGGTACCTTCTCCCTCATCCATTCTCCTAGCAAGGGAATAATATTATCTTTCCTTAACATCCTACATACTTCCTTTACCTCATCTAGGTCATCCTTTGGAGCCTCGACATTATTCCTTTGCTCCAACTTCTTTGATTTCTCCTTTAGACATTGGATCTCCCTTGCAAACTCTGAATCATGTCCATAGTCTCTTGATACACCTCCTTCTGATGAGAAAGGTCTATATACTTTCCATGTACCACTTCCTTTATTGAAACTAGTGTCCTTTGTCTTGGCATCTCCCTAATGTATGTGGCCTTTGCTTGCATCATCACCAATACAAAGAGTTCTATCCCCGACTCACGTGCCACTCTTGGCATCCACTTTGTGAATTGGACTTCTTAATTCTCTCCATCCCAATGACTTTGTATTTCTAGTGCTACTAGTTCATATGCTCATAAATATTTGGACACTCTTCATACTTATGTTTCTTCCCGCACCACAAGCATTGTAATAGATCAAGACACTCACGTTTGTAATGCTTTGTAGATCCACAGTTATAACAGGTTTCTTATGGGAACTCACTTCATCCTCCACTATGGTTATTGTGACGACAAAATCCTTCATGAAAACCTCTTCCATGAGCTCCTCTATCTGTGTGCTCTTCATAACGAAAATCATTGTTCTTGGGCTGCTTGTAAGAATAGTCTGGCGCACACCAAGATCAATAACATCATGGATCTGAACAATTAGTCTACAATCATTGGTATCATGGGTCATAGAGGTAAAAATATTACAATAGCAAGGATTTTTTTTGTGGATTGTGCGTTGTAGTAGAAGGCACCTACTTGTATCATGATCCCCAAGGAAATTTTCACAGTCTATCACCATAGCACGTATCAAATTCTGAGAGAAGATATCCTTTTCATGCCCTTACACTTCACAGAGTATGTACACAAAATACCACTACAAACCTCATGTGTTGAGCTTGAAAAAAACTTCTTCAACTCGCTTGACCATTGCAGTAATTTGGGCCTCCAAGAAAGGACTACGACTAGTATTAACACTCCCAATATCCTCGGTGTGCAATGAAGCTTCCAATGTCTCATGCAAGTCTCAGAAAGTCTTGTGTGACAAATACCTCCTAAATAATATTATCAATCCTCCAAAAAACCATTGAACATGTTGAGAAGGATGAATTTCATAGGATAGTTTTGAGAAGAAAGTATTGAAATGTGTGTCATATTCCCACACACTCTCTGTCATTCCTTTCTTGATATCCTTTAGAGTGTTAATGCTCTTCTGTTCAAATTCTTGGATATGGAACTTTTCTAGGAAGGCCTTCTTCAATTCAGTGTAGTCTACCACTATTTGATGGGGGTCATACATCTGATACCAACTATGCATGCACCCTTGTAATGTTGTTGTAAACTGACTTGCCTTCCACTTTGGGGTAGTGATCCCTTTCCCGTGCCATAGTAACTCACAATTTTGCATATGTTATGCAACATATTCAATACTCCTATAGTCTGGAAAGTGTAATGAAGTATAAAAAATACTTTTGGATCCAGAGCCTTGGTTCCCTCTAGTGTTTCCTCCTCCACCAGATCCACTGGATCCACCAGGTCCTATTTCTCCTGACCCACCAGATCCTCTAGATCCACTAGGTCCACTAGGTCCTCCAGCCCCTATACCACCAGATCCACCTCCTACAAATGGAAAATGACTTGAAGTGGTCACACCTAGTGTTCCCAATGTTCCACTGAACTACACACCGATAGTTTTTAATATTGTACCACTACCATTTGTGTGTCCCATGCGACTCCCAAACATGATGCCTAAAACTTTCATACTTGGACCTTGTCCAAAAATCCCTCCAAATATCGAAATGGTTTACACATCCATGGATGTTCTAAATGGGAAATTATATCTCCTGGGAATAAATCAGTTACTCCAACTGATACCAACTAGGTTAACAATACTTCCCCCTTGATCTAGAAAACCAAGTGTCAGGGGTTGGTCACCATGTGGGTTTAGATTCACACTGATGGATCTCCTTTCTCCATGAGACAAAATCTCATCAGAATCTAAAGGGACTTCTCTCCTATGCTTTCCAATATGGGGTAGCACATGCTACTCAGGTTCCATGTCTTCTGCGTGAACCTCAACTTCTTCCTACAACATCTACCCCCATAGATCCATCACACTTTCAACGTCGCATTGTCTAGTCTTCTCCCTCTCACGAGCTTCACTATACTTGAGTTGTCTATCCTCCCTTTCCTTCTCACTGCAATTTCCACCATCTTCCTCCACTATAGCTTCCTCTCCTAGCACTTAGAGATGTTTAACCAGCCATGGGAATGCCTCTAATATTAAGGTAATGACCAAGATCTTCATATCCAAAGCAATAACATGTAAAAATGATCCTCCGGGCTCCTCGAATCTCAAACTCAACAAATTTTGGGCAAGAATATGTAGAAATGGCGTATTCTAGAGTATAACTGGTTAGCACTCCTTTCCACCACTGATCAACATCATGCATCCAAGTCAGATCTACATCCTACAGCCTCTGATAATCATCTTGGGTCCATATGTGTGATCTATAGTACCAGCTCAATCTGGATGCATATGCTGAAAGCTATTCATATGGTTCTACTAGAAAACAGTAGAATAATTTCTCATACTACTCATGGTATAGGTTCTCTTCTTCCCATGTACGCACATCAAACTTAGTTCCAGTGCTAAATATTTGAGAAAACTCATCCTCCATGCTTTTGAACCATCTTTCAATACTTTCCAAGGTCAAGAATTTTTTCATCATGCATCACAGGGACCAATATGTATGCCATTTCACAACAAATTTGAAAAGAGGTCCCAATAACAAAACCAAGATGTAGTCATTTTTATACCCCTAGAACAATAGTCTAATCCCATGCATGCTAGCCTATCACCCAATGGGTGTTGGGAACTCACCCGAGGCACACGTGGGTGCCGAGCCTCTCCTTTATGTGAGTCTTGTGAGAATACACCATCTATGATAGATACTTAAGTGCAAAAGAAAGGAAGGAACCATGTGTTCATTCTGAGAACCTAGGATGAGTTATCATATCAATGCATCTATAAAAGAGAAATAACAAACAACATATAGAACTGATTCATACACAAAGGAAATACACTAGGATTATGTGCAGGAACAAAAATATGCTTTAAGAAAGAACCTTATATTTATATTATCATGTTCAATAACCACATTACATTCCTTGAGGCCATAATAGACCCATATAAACATGTAGAGCAAGGACATGCATTAGAAACTATAATACATCCTTCACATTACAAGGATAGACACAAACCCAAACCTCTAAATATGACATCACTCCTATATTTCCTCTAACCCCAACCCATAGAATCCTCCATGATATTAATTTAGAGCATTTCCTCTTTTCTTGCACCTTTTCTCTCTCAAGATCATCCCATGTATATTTGTCTCTTTTCTCGCTATCTCGTGCACCTCTATATATAGATTTATGCCTTCACCGCCATGCCTTCGGAGGTAACAGATTGGCTGCCAATTGATATGATCTCTCCACTCTTTACAATGTTGTATTTCTAGAACCTTCCATCGCATGCATGGGATATTCCCTTTTTGATCCTATAGCTGCCAGATGGCATCTTATTCATTCCACATGCTAGATGGGTCATGTGTTTCTCATGTACTACCTAAAACAAAGAATATGGCTAATTACCAAAACCTATCTTGTCTTATACACACACCATGTGTTCTGCAAACCCTACTATAACCCTTCCCAGCATGCCCTTCTTCAGATAGGTCCCGTGTACCCACGTGCCTTCTTGTATTCAGCCAATATTCTAGGGCCAACATTGTCATCCCACAAGTTGACAAGGAAGGTGATTCCATGACATCTACTGATTATGAAGTTTCATGGCTTGGACTTGGGAATTATGCATTGGAAAGTGACATGGTGATGGCCCGAGACTCAATAGATATCGTGCTAAAGATTCTTAATAAATATAAGTCTCATAACTCTCAGCTTAAGGATGAAAAGAATCAATTGGTGGATTATGTTCAACATCCGATAAATCCTATATCATCTAGTTTCTAAGTACCCAAAGAAATGGCTACACTTGATGAAGAAACTCTCAATTTGTCAAAATAAATAAACACATTGGGCCATATCACTAAATCCTGGCTTTTAGAGATTATCGTTTTTGGTAAAGAGAAGATCAAAACAACTGTTAAGATCCATGAATATATTAGCATGTATCTTGATCCAATTCTTTCTTTCAAGGAAAATTTTGTTTCTAACATATCAAAATTGGATGAGATATTGCCTAGTTACAGGAGATGACAAGTATGGAATCTTCAACATTATAAATTGAAGAATTCTTGAATTTGAATGTTGAGGGACACACTTTCTTTGGTTCCTGCATCTCAAATCAAGAAATACACTTCTTGAGGATTCTATGATCCATTACAAGAGTGTATGCAATGAAGCCTTCAATTCACTTGCCTTGATTTAGGAGTTCATAGCTGAGATCCCTTGTGATCTTGTAAATGATAAAAATCAAAGGTATTCATCAGAATATGTGGAGGATCAATTTCACAATTGTTTAAGGACATGTATACTACCGCCATCAATTTCTCTTCACCTTCAATGGAACTTTGCATTAAATTACAGAAATTGTTTTAGAATTTTCAATCAAAGATGGTCAATATGAATGATATGCCAGGTAGGATCTTGGAATTACAGGTATTTTTTGAGGCTATTCTCAACCAAATGAACCTCCAAAATAAGAAACTAAGTTTGAAACATTGGGAAGGTTCAGATCCTTTCAATTGGTGAAGGCGACAAATCCTAATTTAATTGATGGGTCAAGGAGATAGTTTTCTTGGTATCTAACGAAGTGAGAGAGTTTATTTCTCATATGATTGAGATAGGAAGATCCCATTTCAATGGATAACGCAATGGTTTTTGTCATATTTTTTAAAAGTGGTATTTTAAAATGGTGTTATTATTTAATTCACTTTTGGAAAACTTTGGATAACTTAAGTGATTTCTATTTTTAGTTGCTTTTAAAAAATTTGGTTGAAAAATTCAAAGTCACTTAAGATGCCTTATTTAATGTTCATGTAAAACCCTAACTACTTTGCAACTAACTTTTGGGTTATAAAAGGAAGTCAGGGGCTCATTTTTAAGGGTGAATTTGAGAGAGGAGATGAAAATACTCTAGTGTGCAAGTGTATTTTAGAGAAAGAAAATTTGTGTTCTTTTGAAAATAAATTTTGGAGTTAATGAAATATGAACTTTGTGTCCCATTCATTGTCTCTTATAGCATTTGATGTTCTTATGTTCATAAGATGTTAGTGTTTGAATCTTACATGCAAATATTATCTTGGATCTTATTGTCAATGCTACTAATATGTTGTTCTAGTTCACAGTGATAAAGCTCTAATTATCTACTTGCTCACATGTGTTCCCTTTTACTCATTCTCATTTAGTTGATGCAAACTCCATTTTATTTGTGTTAGTTATTTATTATTCTTCTCCATGCAATATTAGGCACTTATTTTACTTAACTCTTGCATGTTCCTTCCATTCATTCCTTTATTTCATTCCATTCCATCTCCTTCATTCTATTTTATTTCCATTAATGTTCCAAAACACCCCCTACATACAATTTTGAATCTACAGATGTAAATACAGTTTTTGTTTTCAATAAAGGAAGCTTCACCTTCATAGAGGAGGAAATTTGTCCCCAAACTATTTCATGTCATTTGCATGTGTGTAAATCCATATGCTAACAATTTTTGGCAACTCTACTGGGGATTCAGAATCGTTAACCAATGCTTGGTTAAATATTTATGACTATTCACTCTATAGAAGCTCCAGTTCTTTAACCAAATATTGTGCTCGATGAATATTTTCAAGGAGACATTGATTCCAACCTTTGAACAAGATCTTGGGAAAACCATGAAAGCTTGCCAAAAATTGTGGTTATTGATAGATCCATTGACAAATAAATCTACATTGAAGACCTTAGAATAATAACACCCAAACTTGTGGCAAAAAGACCTCCTAGACATCTCGTTGAGGGTTTTTCATTGACATGTCCCCCTTCCACCAAGGAAATAATCTATATGAATATTATAGGTAACTCACCTATCTTGTAACCAAATCTTATTTTTACAGATACTCAAGAAGAGATATCATCAAATTTGAGGCAAGATATTTGGGAAAAGTGCATGATAAACTATCATTTTCATCTCGTCGCATCATTACTTGGATAACGAAGAAGATCAAGTTGTGAGAGTTTCTATATCCATTCAGCGCAACGATATCAAGAAAGAGAGTGAAGAGAAAAGGAAATATTTGATCAAAACATGTCAATGATCCTTTTAGAGTAAAGATTTCAAACTGGTAGGAAAGAGGTTTACACAAGGAGAAAATGATAAAGGTCGATCGATCACATTTTTGACTTTCAAGGAAATTTTGGTTTCAAGTTATCTCCTCTAAGGAGGAACACACCATGTAGATCTCGTAAGCCTTGCATCAAATCCTAAAAGAGAAAACAAGGGAGGAACCACTACAAGTCAAGCACTTGTTATAGCTCACATTTTTTTCCTTCACATACCACCTTTCCCAAGATGACAGCTTAACATGCCATGGGTAAATGCCATAGGCCCATTGGCCTTCTTGGGCTTGACATAACCTCCCATGAGGATCGAGCAAGATTATTTCTACATTCAATGGAGATGGGAAGACTTCACCGATGACCATATTTCTACCTTCTTTGTTGCATGTACAATTTTTTCAATGGAATATGAAGATGTTTCCATTCATCTCTTTGTTGAAAGATTACAAGACATTGTGCAGATTGTTTCATCATCTACCAAATAGATTCATTATAAAATGGAATGATATGAAAACTATTTTTGAAGATTGATTCAAGACAGGAGAAGATGAGCATTCCCTTCTTGCCCAACCTGTCTCAAGAAAATAAAGAGACAACAGAACCCATGAGTAATTTCATGTTTAAATTCAACAAAATAGTGAACAAAGTTCCTACCGGGATTCATCTAAATCTTGACGGAAAATAATGTTTCTTTATTAATGCACAACAACTAGAAGTATGATATGGGATGAGAAGGGATACAAAGTGGTTACTTTGGAAATTTCTCAATCCTTAGCCATAGAAATTGAGGATGACTTAATTATGGAGGGAAAATTCAAGAAAACTTCCCTCAAGGGAAAGATTTAAGAAACCCCCAATGCTTCATAATCTATACTCACTAAGTTGGATAATGATCTGCTAGATTTTAAAAATCAAGTTGCTCAAAGTAGTAATTCCACTCCTTACAAAGACATCCCAAGAAAGGATATGTTCCCAAAAAATCCAGAATTGTAGGTGTTTCGACGAGGCTTGCTATTGAAGTGGCTCCCACAACTAACTCAAAGTGTGATGTCATTGAAGAAAGAGATGATGAAGTTAAGGCTGTCAAAGTTGACGAAGAAGATCCAGAATATGGAACATCTAAACCTAAAGTTGAAGAGCCTAAAGGAGAGAGTAATAATAGTTTCTTTGATTATCGTTGAGAAGAATAAGATGAATACGAAGAAATTATAGAATATATGAATATTCAATCTTTCACTGTCTTCAAACGCTCTCAAAAAAAGGAGCAAAGTACCACAAAGGTGGAAGATAAAAAGAGATCCAAGGAAGTTCCTAAAGAATCTAAGACTAAGGAAACTTCCAAAGAATCCAAGATAACTGAGATTCCTAAAGAGTCAAAGGCAACTAAGGTTTCCAAGGTTAAAACTATCTTAAAGAAAGGAGTGTTTTCGTCAAGTCAATCAATTGATAAATCTATTACGAAGAAAGTTTCTTCTTCCACATTGGTATCAACCAAGCCCAAAGTAAAGGTCAAAAGTGTTCCATCATCAAGTTTGAAAGAACTAGTATTTGAGATATATGGTACAATCATTTTTCCCAAATTTGATATTATTGATCATATCAATAAAACAAATATTTCCATGTCATAGGCGGAGTACTTAAAGTCCAATAAGGATCAACTCAAGAAATTGGTCTAGTTTATCAAAGGTGAATCTACTATTCATTCCTCCAAAGGAATTCTAAAAAATCCCAAAGATGGGAAGAATCAAATATTGTGGCAGCCACTATACCTTCAAATGAAAATATTAAACCTTTCTCTGTGTCCTCTTTTTATCAACAAATGCAAATTAAGTAATTGCATTATAGATTCTAGAACCTCAGATAATGTGATGCCTGTAAAAGTAGCACTTGCTCTTGGGTTGACTTGTACAAGAAAAATTGGATCATGTTACTCAATGGAGACAAGATAAGTTCCTATGATTGGGAAGATTAAAGACACTCAAATGGTTTTAGCTCAATTTCCTCAAAAGTGAGTCAAGGTAACCATTCTAGTTTCCAAAATTCCTACTTCATATGGTATGTTGTTGAGTAGGAAATTTTACGCAGATATGGGTGGTGAGATTCAAATGGACTGGTCTCATGCTGTGATACCTATCATTGGAGAAATTAAGAAGCTAATGCCATAAACTCAAGAAAAGTTCACCGTAACGAAACTTGATGACCCCCGCACATAGGTCCTATTTAAAAACTCAAGTATGGGTAATTATATGATGAATGCAAAGGTTCATGAATCAAGTCACTTTCCAAGATCCCAATGAATTTTTGGATCTTAAATTTGATGGAATCTATTGCTCAACATGTTCGACATAGGAGTGGTTATCTTATCTCTCGAATGATAAAATATTTCCTTTTTCTTACAAACTCCAATTTTCAAATACTAACAACATTGTAGAATATAATTCATTAATCCTTAGCCCCTAACTTACAGAAGAGAAAGGGTACAAAAATTTGAAAGTTTTTGGAGATGTGGAGTTAATCATTAAAAAAGTTAAAAACATTTTCAAGTAAAGAATGATCCTTTAAGATACTACAGAATAAAGTGTGGGATGCGATACAAGTATTTGATTCTTTTTCCATAAAATATGTCCCTCATGAAAAGAATGACAAAGAAAAGTCTATAGCAGTCTCAGATTCATTAATGATCCCTCATTTAGAGTTTGATCAAGACAAATACACCATTGAAATTGTTTTTAGGCTAAGTGTTCCTGACAATGCATAAAATTGGCAAGTATTCAATGATGATAAAAAATTATTGCCTTCTTAGAAAAGAGGGATAATTTTGAACAATTGTAATTTGAAGGAAGTGATTCTACATTTTGTGAATCGACGACCTCACCCATTCAAGGAGTTGAGAATGAAGATCCTGGTGATGGCATCATTCAACTCAAAGGAAATAAAATTCCCGAAGGATTGGTTTCACTTGAAGAACTTTTTGATAAACATGACAGGTTTATCAAAGAGAAAGAATAAGAAGGACCTATGAATTCTATTGACTATGAGCAAGTTAACATTGGTACCAAGGAAAAACCTCACCTAGTCAACATTGGTAAGTGTTTCTCACCTGAGGAGCGCAAGAAATTTGTAAGCCTCCTTACCAAATATTCTGACGTCTTGGCTTACTCATATAAAGATTTGAAGTCTTTCCAACCTAGGGAAATGGAGCATGCCATACCCTTGAAACCTGGTGCAACTCCATTCAGGAAAAATGAAAGATAGTAGAATCCCAAGATAACAGGGACCATATTTCATGAGGTACAAAAGATGTTAGATGCACAAATAATTTTCCATATTTGACATTCAACTTGGATAGCTAATATTGTACCCATTTAAATAAAAATGGATAAATTAGGATTTGTGTAGATTTTTCGCAATCTTAATCAAGCTTCCTTAAAGGATTATTATCCACTTCCTATCATGGAACATATTATGCGGTAGTAACTGGATTAGAGATGCTATCTATGCTAGATGGTTTCTTTGGTTATAATCAGATTGAAGTGGCTAGGGAAGATCAACATAAAACTACATTCACCACCCCCACAGGGTACATTCACATATAGAAGAATTTATTTTGGTTTGATCAATTCTTATGTGACCTTTCAAAGGGCTATGGATATGACATTCACATATTAAAAACAAGATCATCATGATATACCTTGATGACTTGATGATGTTATTAAAGAAGCAAGAAGATCACCTAAGATATTTGGAGAAAATATTGAAAAGGTGCAGACTTCATAAGATCTCACTGAATCCAAAGATTTTCATGTTTGGAGTTATAGAAGGGAAAATCCTAGGTCATATTGTTCCTAAATAAGGAACTTAGATCGATCATGAGCATGTTCAAGCTATCAAGAATCTTTCCTTGCCTACAAGTAAGCTTGGAGTCCACTCATTATTTGGGAAGGTGAAATTTTTGATAAGGTTCATGCCATATTTTGTTGAGCTAACCAAAGAAATTAGTGACATGATGAAAGGTAAAGAATCCTTAAAATGGTCAAAGGAAGGTAGAGAAGAATTCAAAAAAATTAAGCATGCTATTGCAAAAGATCCTACTACAGTGGTGTGTCTTGATTTTAAAAAGGATTTCATAATCTATTACTATGCTTCACTTCACACAATCTCTTCCATCCCGACTCAACACAATAAAGAAGGAATCAAATATCCTATTGCATTGATGAGTTTTGGATTCATGAAACATGAAATAAATTACACTCTCCTTGAGAGGTATGTATATAACGTGGTGAGAGCCTTGAAACATTTCAGGTACTATGTGTTAAATTCACACACCAAATTATTAGTTCTAGACTTTGTAGTTATATCAATGTTGACACAACAAGAACTATGATCTAAAAGAGGTAAATGGGTCTCTAAGATCTAGGAATATGATTTGGATATCAAGCCTACCAAGTTAGTTCATGGAAGAGGACTTTGCCAACTCATCGTGGAGAATGAGCCACGAGATGACTCTGAAGAAGAACCAGTTGAAGAAAGTTTACCATTGGTAGTTTTCGTCAGTACCACAAATGAATGGTATTCTGATATAGCCTACTTTCTCACATATGGCGAATGTCTTGAGAATAATATAGCTAAGGAAAGAGATCTATCAAATTGAGAGCTACTAGGTACGTTATTTGGGACAACACATTGTTTAAGAAAGGAATTGATGACATGTTCCTCAGATGTGTTGATAAGGAACAAAAACCCAAGTTGCTTGAAGCCTTTCATAATCATGCTTATGGTGGTCATTTCTCTGGCCCAGTGACAACTCATAAAATTTTGTGAGCACATTATTACTAGCCCACTATGTTTTCCAATGCTCAGAAATGGGTAAAAACATTTGAATCTTGTCAACAATTTGTTGGAAGACCTAAATTGGTAGCTTTGCCTTTAAAGCTAGTTGTCATTGAAGAAACCTTTCAAAAATGGGGTTTAGATTTCATTGGAGTTCTGAATCCTAATTTCTAAATCCTAATTCTAGTGTTGGTCATACTCACGTGCTCACTACAATTTAATACTTTACAAAGTGGGTAGAAGCTATTCCTATTTAAAAACATCTACCACAATGTCAGAATTTCATCAAAGAGAATATATTGATTGGTTACAGATTCAACAAAAGATTGTGATAGAAAATGCCACCAAATTATCTTCTACTTTTTGAGATGATAGGTTTTTGTTATGGGTATGGGATATCTTTTTCTCATTCGTTAGATTACTACCTGCAGGAGTAAACGGTTAGGCGTAATCTAGTAACAAAAATATCATTACTACCACTTTGTCTAATAAGTTAGTAGAAGAAAATCAAAGAACTTGGCACAAAAATTTATATGATGCATTATGGTTGACTGTATGACTCTCAAAAGAGAAATTAGGATGTCTCCATTCAAACTCTTGTATAGAACTGAAACTCAAATTCCCATCAAATTAGAGTTACTAGCATTACGATTGGCTCAAGCAGTTGACGATGAATGCTTCGCCAATGCGTTGGATAAAAGTATTATGTTCCTAAGAAAACTTGAAGAACAAAGAAGTTAAGTAGCAAATAGGATCAAGGAACACCAATCTAAAGTGAAAAGTTTGTTCGATAGGAAAACTAAGGAGAGGCAATTTCAAATCAATAACTTAGTTCTTCTATGGGATAAGAGACACAAACCTTAAGGATAACATAGGAATTTTGATTCGCTATAGCTAGGCCCTTTCAAGATCAAACATTTATATAGAGATAAAACCTATTACCTTGCATATGCCACTCGGAACTCATTTACCATTTCCCTACAAAGGAGAAATATCTCAAGCACTATTAAAATTGAAAATGACTTGTCCCCATATGCACATAAGTAATTAAGATTTTGGTTTTTTTATTTTCCCGTGCTTCGGTTTCCTCTCTTTCGTCATCCCATTTTTGCTCCATTTTTTTGGATCATGTTCATTGAATATTTGGGTCCAGGTCCATTGTTGCATCTATAGAATCATTTTCCCCAATTAGAGCTAGTTGTTATCATCAAATTTTGACTTCATAAAATTAATAAACATGGAAATTTTAATTTTTTTCAAAAGTGTTATTTTACGTGATTTATCATCCTCGTCACAATTGTATCATTCTTGTGATCATTCCAGTCTTCATTTCATCCATTTTGGGCAAGAACTCCTCCTTCCAGTCATAAATTGCATTAATAATTAATTAATTAATATTTAATTAATTTATTACCCTTTATTTGATAAAATCAATTTTATTAATTTTTGGGTTTTTAATTAAATAAATATTAATATAATATTTATTAAAAGTCAATCGACAATTTTAAATTTCTGGGGGAAAGTAAGCTTCCGCTTCCAATTGCCAAGGATGCCAAATTGGCTTCCCATACCCGGATTTCCCCTTTCCTGGAAAATTCTTCTTATTTCCCCACTTGTGGGATTTCTTCTACTGATTTCCAATTCAACCCATTGGAAAATGGGAAAAAAATCTCCCGATTTCCCACATGGGGAAATAGAATGGGGATTTCAGCCCACCTTTCGATTTCCGCTAGCAAATGGTTGTCCTTTCCCATTTTCCCTCGGTAATTAATGTCACTACTCGGGGAAGAGGGAATTGGTTATTTCAACAGAAGGGGAAACAATTATGGGGAAGCTTCTTTAATTCTTGTAACCATTTCCCCATGAAAATAGTTGGAAGAATTTTTGTTCCTTACTCCATTTAATTGATTTGTTCATGTTATTGCTAAATTGTTTGTTCACATTTCAATACGAAGAAGAAACAAAGAATACTAGTTTAGTGTGAAAAAATTAGAATAAGATCCATGCATGCAAAGGATTTAATATGCCAGTCAAAGAAGAGCATATTACACATTGTCAAGGCATTAGAACTAGCCACCAAGGAGAATCATCACGTTGCCCAAGGGTGAAGGAAATTACCACGTTTAGGAGAAGATAAACTAGCTAAAATGGAGTTTTTCAATGCATGCCCAAGGATATGAAGTTCCACATGGGTGGAAATTTGTTTTTGTATGCATGCAACAGTTTGGAATAGATAAAAAAGAATACACTCCAAGAAATACAAATCATTCTCCACGTAGACCAGAAGGAAGGAGAACAATAATAATAAAAATATTTATTTTGGTTTTGGTGAGCAAGTTTCCATGCGTGGGGGAGGAAAGATAAAAACAAAAGGGCATTTGTTTTTTCTTGTTAAAGATCCCACACATTGGGCAAAGGAAAGTTTTAAATGCATACATATACCCAAAATCATATGCGTTTCCAAAACAACCAGTGTAAATTAGAAGATCCATGCATTTACTTGGGTCACTTCCATGCCAAAGACAAGGGGAAAGAAAGAACAATAGCCCACACATTGGGTAGAGAAGAACAGTCCAAACACAACCAAAGGAATAAAATCATTATCCACGCACTCAGCAAAAGAAAGCAACAAAAGCCACGCAAAGGATTAAGAAAATCACTTCCATGCATTTGCAGAACAAAAGATCTTCCACGCATTCACAAAATCAGGAGTCTTCCAATGCAAAACACCAGTAGTTCATGCAACAAGGAAGAAATATTATTTTCTAACTCTTCCACACATTTGTATAAAGATACGATCTTCCATGCATCAATCAAAAGATATCAGGCACACAGAGAAGCAAGGATTTTTTTAAAAATATTAAATTGATCTACGTGAAATATTAAAATCGGAGATTTTAATTAAAAAAATTAAATATCATTGTTGTCACCAGATTCAAAACTCGAGCCTAGTCTCGATATGATGTATTGACATTTTAAAAAATTTGTTTACCCGAGATCGATTATTATTATTATTATTATTTTTAAAATAATAATAATAATAATAATATTAAGATGAGCTATATTCCTTTTTCATAAACAGTGGTTCAGAGATTGAGACATTTTTCTCGTAAAACTCATAATGGTGACAAATATAATAAATCTACACAAAGATCGAGGAAGCTAGTGGAGAAATTGAATAAGTCCGCGCTCAAGTACGAATTCCAAGGAATCATCCCTCCCAGTTCTATCAAGTCTACATACGACAATATCACCGATAAAAATCTTGGTCACATCAATGTGCAACAATTTTTTGATCGTATGAAAGATAAATGAAAAACCATATTCTTGGATAAGCTTTACCATAGCAATCTACACCAAGTAGAGGCATTTCCGGTCTTAATGCAATTCCCAGCTGGTTATCACTTGTGCAAATCATTATGATCCTGAGAGATGTTGAATTTATAAAGATAATTGTGAGCCTTTCCTCTTAATCACACCAGAACACATTGACGAATTTCTCAACATCCTGACTTCCTTGAGAATGCTGACATCACTTGAAATTCAGCAAAATAATTTTGGGATAAAGAACCCCTCGGGTGGAGCAAGATTGTTAATAACAACTAGTTAGTGATCAAGTGGCCTTAATTTGACCAGCTTCCTAAGGATATTTATTACATTGAGTTTGTGGAGGAAATCAGGGACATGATCACTCTCCTGAGTTGAGTCTTTGGTCTACCCTCTGCTAGGATTTTCCACCCATGGATGTATTATTTTATCTATATCATCCTTTCCAAGAGATATTTTGTGGATTAGGCCAACATCATCAGTGATACCCTTCTCAAAAAAATGATTCAAGTGAAGATGACTAAATATTTCTACATGACATCATACCTGACTTAGGAAGTGGCTAGAAGTAATCTATTTTTAGGGATTGAAATGAAGGGATTTATGGGTCCATAAAATAATTTCTTCCATTATTATCCAGGACTAAGTTTCAAAAATATCTCTCATCATTTCAAAAGAGTTAACGATGCATTCACCTTCTGCATGATTTGAAACCTGAATCAGAATATAGAGGAAATATTCTCCAAAGAGGCCATGGATGTCATTTCCCAATGGGGAACATGGTTTATTCAATTTTCATCCTTTTCCTATATTCGTGTGAGTGGATTTGTAGGTACTCCATGGAATATTCCTAAGTACATTAGTGACAAGTGGGAATTAATGGATCTTGCGTGATAACTATTCCAAGTTCATTGTCTTCTTAGTGACAAGCATTATTCAGAATTCATTTCCCAATCCAAATTGGGGAATACCAATTTCCAAATATCTTCAATGCAAAAATCATGGAGAAAGAGTTTTCCCTCATCACTATTCATCCATATGTGAAGAGATTCCAGTTTGATATCAATGGATATATGTAGAATATTCTTGGGGAAAAGTATCCTAACAACCTTAGCATCGAATATTTCTGGGGTGTCTGTTCTGATGAACATGAAGTGAAAAGGAGATATTTTTGCCACTAAAACCTTGCTTAAATCAAGGCCTTTCACATAAAAAACCTCTAGACTCATTGGTGGATGATGATGAAGATTTTATTGATCCCTCATATGATGTAGTTTCTTTTACCCCATTTCCATTAATTGATTGGACCAAAAGAGATGAATTTTATCTTGATAGCAAGAATCAACTGATTCTCGAAAGAAGCATATCTTGGTATGAAAGAGAACTTGAAAAGTTACAATCAATCCAAGATCATACCTCAAGATTACAAAAATTACCAACTTAAGGAGGTCTCCAGTCAACCAAAGCTTCTTCTCAATCAACCTCTGTGCCATCTAGTCATACACATCAAATAAGAAAGGAGTGGTTTCTGAAATCCACTTCACCAAACAAGGTGTCACAAGGTGAAAAAGATAAGGGTTATAGCCCTTGTGAAGGAAGGGAGCGTGTTTTGGGATTTTCCACTTCAAGTAGACTTTCTTCTACTCACATTGCTGACAGTTTGTAGAAGCTCATAAAAAACAATCCTTAGCCATGCCTTGCACAAGAATCCAATCAAGTGCAAGTAGTCCATATATCAAACACTTCTGAACCTATAGTTCACAAAGAGATTTCTCAAAATATCCCTAATGTTCAAGAGGTAGATATCAAGGTTATTTCTCCAGAGGTTGAGGTCATGGAAAGGATTCTTGTAGAAACTAATGATGTTGAGAACAATGTAAATATTTCTTCAGACTCCAGGATTTTGTATGTGGAAGTGGTAAAGGATAATCCTTTTGGGTTGATTGTGAAATCAAGAAAAGGAAGAGGGTTATCAAGGAAATTGACATTGACTTTGATGCCTTTTTCAAGCTTTCGAATGACATCATTCCCAAGAAACCTAAAGTTCTCTCACAAATAATTGTAGATGATGACGAAAATAAATTTGTGGATCTTGCCATCCCACAAGTTGACAAGGAACGTGATGCCATGAAATCTTCTGATTATGAAGTTTCCAAGATTGGACTTGGGAAGTCCACATTGGAAAGTGACATGGTGATGGTTTGAGATTCAATGGATATCATGTTAAAGAGGCTTGAGAAATATAAGTCTTAGAACTCTCAGCTTAAGGCTGAAAAGAAACTCGATAAAACCCATATCATACACTTTCCCAAAGACTTGATGTAGTGGTTTCCCTTAATGAAGAAAATCTCAAATTTTCAAAATAAATAAACACATTGGTCCATTTCACTAAATATTGGATTTCAAAGATTCTTTTTTTGGTAAAGAGATGATAAAAATAACTGTTAAGCTCCATGAAGATATTAGCGCATATCTTGATCCAATTCTTTCTTTGAAGGAAACTTATATTTCTAACATATCAAAATTGGATAAGATATTTCATAGCCTATAGGAGATGACAAGTGTGGAATATTCAACTTTAGCCATTAAAGGAATTCTTGTATTTGAATGTCGAGGGACATAATTTCTTTGGTTCCTACATCTCAAATCAAGAAAGAAACTTCTCGAGGTTTCTATGATCCATTACAAGAGCATATGCAATGAAGCCTTCACTTCACTCACCTTGATTTAGGAGTTCATAGCTAAGATCCCTTGTGATCTTGTAAATGAGAAAAATCAAAGGCATTCATCAGAACATGTGGAGGAGAAATTTTCACAATTGTTTAAAGACATGTATACTCCTGCCATCAATTTCTCTTCAGCTTCAATGGAATGTTGCATCAAATTAAAGAACTTGTTTGAGAATATTCAATCAAATATGGTCAATCTGAATGATATACCAGGTAGGATCTTGGAATTATAGGTATTTTGTGAGGCTATTCTTCGACCAAATGAACCTCTAGAAGAAGAAAAGATGTTCAAAACATTGGGAAGGTTTAGATTCTTTCGATTGGCGAAGGAGGTGGATCCTAATTTCACCGATGGGTTAAGGAGATAGTTTTCTTGGTATCTAATGAAGTGGGAGAGTCCATTTCTCATATGATTGAGACAGGCAGACCCCATTTCAATGGATAAGGAATTTGTTTTTTACATATTTTTTAAAAGTGGTAATTTAAAATGGTTATATTATTTAATTCACTTTTGGAAAACTTAAGTGATTTCTATTTTTAGTTCCTTTTTAAAAAGTTGGTCAAAAAATTCAAAGTCCCTTAAGATGCCCTATTTAATTTTCATGTAAAACCCTAACTACTTTGTAAGTAACTTTTGGGTTATATAAGGAAGTCGGGGGATCATTTGTAAGGGTGAATTTGAGAGAGGAGAAGAAAATACTCTTTTGTGTGCAAGCTTTATTTGAAAGAAAGAAACTTTGTTTTCTTTTGAGAAGACATTTTGGAGTTAATGAAATATGAACTTTGTGTCCCATTTATTTTATCTTATAGCATTTGATGTTATTATGTTTATTATATGTTAGTTTTTGAATCTTGCATGCAAAAATTACCTTGGATCTTATTGTCAATGCTACTAATATGTTGTTCTAGTTCACAGTGATCAAGCTCTGATTATCTACTTGCTCACGTGTGTTCCCTTTTACTCATTCTCATTTAACTTATGTAAACTCCATTTTATTTTTGTTAGTTATTTATTGTTCTTATCCATGCAATATTAGGCTCTGCTTTTACCTAACTTTGCATGTTACTTCCATTCATATCCTTCATTCCATTCCATCTCCTTCATTTAATTTTCTTTCCATTTATGTTTGAAAACACTCCCCACATACAATTTTAAATTTACAGATGTAAATACAATTTTGTTTTTCAATAAAGGAATCCTCGCCTTCATTGAGGAGGGAATTCATTCCCACACTGTTTCATGTCATTTACATGCATGCAAATCCATATGCTAACATATTAGAATCTAGAAAATGGTGATTAAAGCTTCAAAACTCTGAGATATGCATCCTAGAGGCAACGGTTTTATCCTATAATGAATCTCATAACTCATCCTTTCCTACTCTTATACTAGATGATTCTAAATCTCTAGATTTGCATAAATAAATTCAACAACAATAAATCAAATTAATTCATGAAATAGAAACTACAAAAGATAAAGACAAAATGTAAGTAGAAGGGACAAATTTCTATTGAATATCAAAGGGAATTTTATACAAGTACTTGTTCCTATAATCATGGATTCAAGTCTCATCATCTTATCCCCATATCTCTCCCTATTCCCTAGTTTTACTCCCCGATCCCAAGATATTCTCACAAAATCCTATCTCTATGAATTTTTCCTAATAATTAATCGTGCACACTCACATATTCTTTAAATATTAAGTAATATTAATATTCAAACCATATGTTGACACTATGAACAATTATTTCCTAATATCTCCTTACGAACTTCCTCCCGGACTTCAAATACCTCAACCATACATCTTTATATGAAACCATATTCTAGAAGAGATCCTAGTCCAAAAAAATTCCCAATTCCTTGAGATTCAAATGTGAGAGTGATGAGAAATTCATTTTCTAAAAGATTTATTTTTTCATTTGTTTTCTTGGTAGATATAGTTTCTACTATAGTGATATTACCTACATTCTTGATTACTCCGATTTTTGTAGGTTTTTCAACTTCACCTAATTGAATAAGTGTTGCGGTGGAGATTATCTCTTTGGAAGGAGGTGGTTTATTTAGTTGGTTGGATAGGAGTTTGAACTCAGAATGAACTCGAGTTTCTTCTTGAGATTTTCCAGGTGAATATCAAAAGGTTTAGGGTCACCTTGGGCTATAAAAACTTACCTAAATGAAGGAACCTTTCCTCTTGAAATAGCGTGGATGTAATGGCCTTAATTTTTCAAATCCATGGTTTAACAAGAATCATATTATATTTGGTTTCCCTATCTATAATATAAAACTTAATTAAGATAGTTTTGGGCCCAAGGGTGGTCGAGAGAACTATGGTAACAATTGATATGGATTCCAAACTATTATAACCTCTCGGTGTATTCCTGGTAGAGGAGAAATTAGTTTCTCCATATCCTAATTTTTGTAGGAAGAAGAAGGGAAACATATTCACCATGACTCCATCAATAATTTACCTTTTGCCATATCTTTTTAAACCCACACTTTTAGGTATAATGTAAGATTCCCTCTTCATTCCATCTCAACTTATGAAGGCATCTTACTTATTTCAAACATGAATCTCATGCCCCTTTCATTTTTCCCCAAAGGGTAAACATCAAATTCTATATGGTTGATCAAAGCCTCTGAAGGAGGCATGCCATATACTAGATGGCTTAGGACCAATGCTTCCAACAAATCAATTCAACGAGCTGACAAGTTCTTTAAAATATTGAAAAAGGAAATGTGAGAAAATGTCTTATTAATATTTGTGATTAAATCATATGCTCTTGTGGGTTTAGGAACTACTGTCAAGTCATCATGTACTAAAGGATTAATGAGAAGAGGGTGCATTGTGTACTCTCAAGTATGATTGGTCACATTAACCTCTAGATTTGTTTCTAATTCAACCAAACCTAAAATTTTCATTTTATTTCTTTAGTAAATTTTGGGAGAAACTTGAGGGTCATCATAAGTAGAAGCCTCATGATCATGAGTCACCACATGAATCCATTTTTAACATTTTAAGGGTTAAGTTTCTCATTTAAAAGACACTTGCGGAAATGATCTTGATAGATTCCTAAGTTTACATTTTGGGGTGCAACAAGTCTTGCATGAGTGGAAGAACCCCAATACTAGCCAACAAAATATCAATAAAGAGTTTTCATTTGTCCTCTAGGATTCTTTGTATAAAATTGTTATAATGTGTACAAGACCGAGCATCATGACTAATGACCCTATGAAATCCATGGTACGACGATTTGGGATTGTAATCCCTTAATCTTTGGATTTGAATTTATTATTGACCATATCTAAGGTTGTTGTTTTGGAATTGGTTGTTATAGTGGTAGTTTGTATCCCCTTGTCCAGGGTTCGATATTGGTTCCGCCTCCTGGGATTGAACTTTTGAGAAGGGGGTAACTCAAATTAACCACGTTAATAGTAGGAGTGGAGTTGTTAATTATTTGGTTATTCATATTCCCATTGTTATTGTTTGTGTTATTTATGTTCATGATGTTAGGATTTTTGGGTTGATCTGTCACACCGATTATAGTGGAACCAAAGTTTTGGTTTAGGACCTTAGGTCCTATTGGTTTCTCAAACATGCACCCGCATCTTGGATCTCTAAAGGGTCGAGGTGTTTGAGACCACAATGGAACCGCCCCCAAGTTGTGGGACCTTGCACACTTGGGACAGATCTATGGAGAAGGCTGAATCCTCTACCTACCTCTAACACTACTGCTAATCCTAACGCTGAATGAAAATCCTAGACTAAACGTGCCAAGGGACCATGGATAGAAGGATGTGTGGAAAGGGGAAATCCTAAGCTAAGGAAGGTGATAGTGCAAGAAGGAAAGGGTTGATCTCACTCCACGAGTGGTGAAGGAAATAGAGAGGGCGTGGTAGAAGAATGTAGATGGTACGTGCCACAAATCAACACACAGATTTGCCTTCTATCACGTGAAACACATGAACATGGGGAATGCAAGCACATGAGTACACATAACATACCAGAAAATGCAAAAAAAGAGGTGAGATGCAATGAAAATGAGAAAGGGAAAATAAGAGTTCCACAAAACATGATTTTATTGCTTAAGGGATGCACAATCATTTACATTCATTATAGGAGGTGAGAAAACATTGTAGAGACCATGCCAAGGTATGAGACCCATGGGAATTCAGCCACCATTTTTGCATGGTGTCGTTAAAACAAGGAGGGATGATTTTACAAAGTAGAACTTTACTATTTATAGAAAATAAGGAGAGAAGAGGAGAAAGGGAGGGAAAATTGGATTTAAATCTTCAACCACTAAAACCAGCAATAAATTCCTGTAAATACTCTGCAAGGCTATCGATGTACTTCCCCATGTGTGTTTGGCATATGGAAGAAGGAAGAAGGCAAGATCTCGATGAAATCGGTAGTTGAGGTCAATTGGATGTCCATTGATGATCCGAGAGGTGTTTCCTATTTTTTCATAATAAATCCTACCTAAATTTGAATTTGAATATTCTAACGTGTAACTTTTGTCAACAAATGATAAGTCTAGGTGCATGCCGATATGAGCTTTGAGCAAAAGATATGGTTGTCTAAATATTTCGAGTCGTCGGCGCATAGAAAACACGTGGTGCATGTAGGTTAGCTGAAATGATGGCCAACTATTCATTTGTTTTTTCTTTTCTGCCACGTGTCATGCACTAGTTGGTTGTCTAGATTCAACACCCTATTGGCACACTCAAGTCTAACAAAATATGACTTGGCACGTATGGGTAGAAAGGAAGGTGCAATGTGTGGGAGTGAGAAGCAAGAGAGTGAAAGGTAAATAGAGGGGAGGTGTAGAGGGGCATGCATGATGCGCATGGGGAGATGAGGAAAATTGGTGAGTAGAGAATGTATGGTTAAGGCATAACTATTACAAAGTAATGGGTGTGGCGCGTGAAGGGCCAATGACTTAGTTGAAAGAAGTGCGAGGCATGCGAGAAGGTAAAAATTGAAGGAGAGAAGAATGAAAAGGGGAGAAGGAAGGTGCAAAAGGGCACGCAGATGAACTGTAACTATGCCAAGGTGTCGAATAAAAATATTGAGTGCACACAACTTGAAATGTGAAACATCAGATTTAGGATGAAAATATAAGTTATCCAGATAACTACAAGAATTATTTGGATAACAGTTTTGGTGACTTTTAGGGGCCATCTACCTACTAGATGAAGAGACCAAGAGCTTTAGAAGTTCATTGGGCATAGAGTCGGCACTAATCTTGAATATTTGATCTATAACTTTGTAGAACATTCCTAAAGTCACTTGAATCTCTGTCTCGAACTCGAATCAAGTATTTCTCTCATATGAAAATATTCTAAATTGGATGGTTGAGAGTGAAAGCTATGCACTTGACCATTGGAACTGCCTCTGCCAAAATTGAACTATCATCCCAAGAAGCAAAAAAAGGGGTGCGCGGGCACAATAGGAAAGGAAAGGTGTCAGGGCACACCAAAAGAGAAGCACAACACTGTATAAAAGTTGAAAATCATACATGTCCCAACTAGAACATGTAGAGTGTGCACAAGAACTTGTGTTACTAAAAGAAAACCTAAACTAACCTAAACTAACTAGAGGTAAGGGGAAGTTAAGTAAAACCTACAACATACAGGAGAAGTAGCTTCCCTTCCTCATAAATTGTGACCATGTAGTTGATTTAGTGTTGAACATGGTCAAAAATGAGAGTGAAAACCCACCTTGCAGATGGTGTTTCACCCTCCTCAAAGTATCAACAAAAATAATATACGCCTCATGGAATTGTTCTGTACTTTGATCTAGGAGGTGCTGCTGCTAACCTTTGGCATGTGAAAGCTCTACCTCATGCTCTGAAATGAGCATGACTGGTGGAAACTCTATTTTTGGCTCTAGGCTAGCCAGATATCTGATTGGGCATGATCTGATCCTTGTGGTTTTCCCATTAATTTGAAGCTCAATCCCACAAATGGGATTTTCTTATAGACTTTCCTCCTAAAGGAGAGTACATATAGGCTAGGGCAAGTAAATCTTGGGCATGCATGGTTCTGGATCTACAACCAACTCAGTCTCCTCCATAACTGCACCCTATGGGGCTTACTGATTTTCCTCTAGAAAAGGCACCCGTATTATTTCCTCTTCCCATTCGGAGTCACATGAGTCACACCATTCTTCAACTGTTCTGTAGTCATCGAACATGATGATGTTGGCTAGGAAAGGTGTGTTGGTGGGGGCCTTCATTTATGGTACAACTAAGTAGAGGGGACTTGGAAGAAAATGGGATGATGGATGAAGAAACAAAAGATGCGCACATAAGAAGAGTAGAGGAGTGCGTAAGAAGGGGAATGGAAGAGAAATGAAGGTGATATGGAGGGGGAGTTCTTAATGGGGGTAGCACACAAGAAGCTAGGGACATGTGCATCATGATGAGATGATGTAATTTTGTGTGGAGGAGTGGGAGGACCTGTAGGATGGTAGTGCAAGGTTGTAATGTCTTGGTCATGACTGTTCCTATGATGACTTCCACTTTTGACATTGTAAATGTTGACATGTGATTTGTCTTAGGAAGGTGTATTATTTTGACGTTAAAAATCATGTTTGTAATGGATAATTTATTACTATCCGAGGAGAATTTGGAAGCATTATCAGCAATGATCTTGTGTGGGATGCCAAATCTCACGATGATATTTTCTTTGATGAAGTTGCAAACAACTTCAGAGGTGGCATTTTTGACAGGTATGGCCTCCACCCATTTGGTGAAGTAATCTATTGCTGTTAGGACATAACTATGTCCGGAACTTGATTGGGGATGTAGTGCTTTGATAAATTCAATTCCCCATTGCCTGAATGGTTCATCAATAATGACGGGTCTGAGGGGAAAAGCAACCAATTTTGGTTTGCCAACAAACTGTTGGTAGAGCTCACATTTTGCTACCTAGGTGGCTGTATCTTGAAATAGTGTTGGCTAGTAGTACCTAGCCCGAATGATCTTATGTGCTATTACAGATGAGGAGAAGTGACCGCCGCAGGCCGAGTCATGAAAAATTTCAAGTAATTTGATCTACTGCAGGTTTGTCAACGCATCGTAAGAAGATGCCATCAATCCCACGCTTGTATAAACCGTCATCCCATATGACATATCTAGCTTCCCTGAACTTTACACCCTACTTTTCCTTTGAATTTAGATGAGCTAAGCACTCACCATAAGTGAGAAGAAAGAAATTTTTGAATACCATTCGTCATTGGTCACAACAAATAGAACCATAGGTAGAGAATCAACTTTCCTCAGTTGATCCTGCACTTTGTCAATGCAATTAACTTTCTCTTTAGGGACCTCTGAATCTTTGTTTTCAGCCATAAGCTAACATAGGCCCTTGCCTCTTACCAACTTGGTTGGTTTTATGTCTAGATCATACTCTTGGACCTTTGCAATCCAATTCCCTCGTAATCTTCCTATCTTGTTGAGTTAGGATAGACTTAACTGCCATGTTAGGAACCAACACTACCATATGAGAGTTTAGGATGTAGTACCAGAAGTTCTTGACTGCTTTGACAATGGCGAAGGCATGCTTCTCTAACTAAGACATCTTAAATTCATGAGGCTTGAGAGGGGAGCTCATGAAAGCAATTGGAGATTCAACATCCTCAGAGTTCTTTTGCATTAAGATGGCTGATACAGTATGCGCAGATGCATAATTGTACATGATAAAATCCTTGGAGAAGTTGGGACATACCAGGATGGGTGCATGAGCAACGAAGGCTTTTATATCCTTGAATGATGCCTTTCCTTCAATCCATCAGAAGTTTGTGACCCTTTCATCATATTTGATATGTGACGAGTCTTTTCAGTGAAGTCAGGAACAAAGCATCTGAGAAAATTCACCTTTAGAAGGAGTGAACACCGGTCTTGCTTATGGGCAAGGTAAGGCTCTAAATATCCTTAACCCTTTCGACATCTATCTTTGTTCCTTCCTTACTGACAATGTGTCCCAACAACTTTCCTTCAGTGACTCAAAATAGACTTTTTAGATTTAGGGAAATCTCATGTTCTCGGCATCTAATCAATACTTTCTCCAAATGATCACAGTGATCACTTCACTATTTAGAGAACACAATTAAGTCATCCAAATAAACTATGATGACCTTTCCCATCATACCTTTGAATGCAAAGTCCATTGCTCATTTGAAAGGTGGTACCAGCGTTGGTCAAGCCAAAAGGCATCCTACTATAGGCGAATGTGCCCCAGGGAGTAGTGAATGTTGTTTTGAATTGGTCTTTAGGTGAGACTTCAATCTGATTATAGCCCGAAAAACCATCAAGCATGGACAACATCTCTAAACCAGTTACTACCTACAGAACTTGATCCATTATGGGGAGTAGGTAATTGTCCTTCAAGGACGCCTGATTTAGATTGTGAAAATCTACGCATATGCATATCTCACCATTCTTCTTTCATATGGGCACGATGTTCACAACCTAGGTACTGTGATGGATAGGAAAGATGATTCTTGCATCCAACATTTTCTGTATTTCAGCTGGATGGTACCCGAGATCTTAGGATTGTAATGCCTCTATTTCTGGCGAAAGGGTTTGACATCATCTTTTAATGGGATGTCATGCTAAATGTCCTTAGGCTTAAAAGAATTTAGATTGGCATAAGACCATGCCAATACGTCCATATATTTCTTTAGCAATTTGACAAACTTCCACTTTTCCTCGGTGTACAACATTTCTCGATGTTCACAAACTGTGGATATTCTACAGTACCTAGGTTGACCGATTCGGTCTCTGGAGAGGAGTTAGGGTCATCTTGTCACTTTTTCTTGACAAAATGATCATGTTTGTCAAACAATCGTTCTAGAGAGACTAAACCCTTTAGAATTTTATTTCCCTTGAGCTGACATATGTCATCACCTTCTTTTGATTCATTTGCTTGACCAGTGACAGATTCACGACATGTAGAAGTGGATCCCTCAAAATGAAGCTCTTTGAAGTTATCATCTTTTTCTAGAAAAGAAACAAGCTGATTATCATCATTGAATACCTACCAGTGTTGAGAATTATCTGGCACACTTGGGTGAAAGACTACCTCAATGGTATACGTGTCTATTTTCAGCCCTAGGTGAGGGAGCATAAGAGATGCTTGAGACGGCCAATGAATCAGCCATGTCATTTAGAGCTCTTGGAATGGATTTTATTGAGAAAGCATCAAATTCTTCAATGTTGTCCCATACTGCATTGCGGTAGTGCCTGAGTCTGTCATTTTTTACTTGGTACACCCCTTTTACCTGGTTGACAATCATTCAAAGATCACCTTGTACTTTCAATTTTGTGATTCCTCTTTCCTTTGTAGCTTGCATGCCGAGTAACAAAGATTCATACTCAGCAGTATTGTTTGTATTGAAAAACTACAATTTGAAAGAAAGAGGGAAAATATCTTCTTTAGGAGATATCAGGATGGCTCCAGCGCCACATCCACTTGTTGCACAACTACCATCAAACTACAATGTCCATATCTTGTTAAGGTCCTCCTCCTAGATGAGAACGTCCATTTTATCAGACTCAGTGGATAAGAATTAGTCCCCATCCCTGATGATTCAAAGAGAATTTGGGCTTTGGGGTCGTCATAGTTGGTGACCAGGTATTTCTTTTGTGATTCAGGATCCAATGTCTGAATTGCACCCTTGACAGGGATTCTAGCTTTGGACCAGTCCATATGAATCTCTCCATTGAATTCTCTACAAAAGCTTCTTACTAGTAGATTTCCATATGTTGCCGGGATATTAGCAATGAGGATGGTCATCTTTACCCTTTTCTCTGGGAACGCTACAAATGCAAACTGTGCATCTTTGATCTGACCAATTAATGGAACCTGTTTGGTTTCCATGGAGTAACATCTGCCAAAAGGCTTAGTAAGGGTGAGGCCTAAAACATGAGTGACCTTTGCCAAAGATTACATTCTCGAATCCCTAGAATCAATTATGCAGTTGCTTAGTTTGTGACCATTGATTAGGAGGGAGAGATAAAAAGGTTCAATTTTCCCTGATGTGGAAGTCGAGGCAACATTTATGCGAGATGTAGGAGGAGTGGAAAGGATTCCATTCGGGAGATAGGAGAGGGGATGACAGCTTGGCTTTGGATATATTTAGTCAATATTAGAAGCTGCTCAAGGTTAGACTGAAGATACTCAGCTTCAAACATTTGAATCTTAGTCTTTTTAACGTGATCAACTATGTCAAATGTGACCAAGGGTTGCGTTGACAAAGGAATGAGTCCCTCATTTTGCGATGGTAGGGTAGGGTTACTGGTCTTTATGGAAACAAAAGAAGGTTGATTTGGGGGAGAGATGGGAGGAAAAGACTTCTTCACAAAATGTTTAATAGGAGGTTGAGCAGGAAGATGATTACCTCTTTTAGCAATGGTTGGAGACATGTTCGACACAGCCTTCTCCTTTTGTATCTTGGTAGAAACTTCGCTTCTTTTCCTTGTGATCAGGTGAAAATAGCATATGACTATCTACTTGTATACCCTTGAGTACCTTCCTCCTCATCAGACTCCTCATCTTCAAATTCCATATACCCGATTGTAGAGTCGCCAGTTAGTTCACCGACATCTTGATCATCTTCACCTTGCGATGAAGGTTCTTCGTAAATTTTCTCCTCTTCTTCGATCTCAACTAGGGCATTAACTAGAGGGGCCTCAAGTGCTAACCTTGGAGTAGCAGTAGGAAAATGTGGCCTTTGTGGGGCATTATTGGGAGTGAAGTTCCTCCGTGGGATATCCTGGTACGGAGTGGTAGATGAAGCTTGAGCTAATTGCTTTTTTAATGCGAGCAAGTCATTCGCCATCTTCTGGAATGCCGGATCTGATGAAGTGGCTTGAGAAGGAGTTGAAGCCTTAGGTTTGGATGGCTCTCATTTTAACTCGCCAGATATAAGCAGGTTGTCTTCTATCTAAATGGTCATAGCTTGAGCGAGGACCAAGGTGGTGATTTGTTCTTGTAAGAGTAAGAAACTCACTCTTGAGCTCATGGCGTTCACAAAGAAACACTTTTGATTTTTTGGTGTTGGCAACATGGCAGGTGGCACACGGTTAATCAGTGAATTGAAACGGGTGATAAAATTATGCATGGTTTCATTGGCTTCCTTCTTTAAGTGAGTAATCTTTGATAGTAACACAAATGTGTCTTCTGAAGGCTTATACCTATCTTCAAATGCAGTTTGTAATGTGGCCCAACTGGTGATAGATCCGGTGACAAATGTTGGAACCACTTTGCTGCAGGTCCTTGCAAGGTCTCTAGAAAGAGGTATACCAACACGTCTTCATGGGTCACATCTATGATACTGCATGACATGATGAATACAGATATATGTGAATCCGTGCTTTGATTTCCACTTCCATCAAATCTTGGGAAATTCTTGTGATTTCCATGAGGGAGTGCATGAACTGGATGCGGCAATGCAAGAGGGCCCATAGTGTTTCCCCATGGTACTACCATTTGAAAAGGCTGGAAGAGGACGCGAGCACTTCTTGCCGACCAATCAACTAAACTCAAAGAACGAGAAGCATGCTAGTGTAATATCGAAGTTGTGCTTTTGAAGTAGATCAAAAATAGGATCAACTTCTCCACAAGCTCTCTCGCTACTGAGTAAATGGCTCACCCGCCAGTGTATCTATTCAGGTTTGCAGTGATTTTAGAGCAGATCTATAAAGACTCTTTTTATTTGTACTTGCTGATTTTCTGATTTTTCTAACAAAAATCAGCAGCATGTACTTTTCTAAATATTTAATTTTATCCCTCTTTTTGAAAACTGATTGCGGTTTAATGACAAATATTAACGAGGATAAAATGATGGTTAACTTAGTAAGCTAATTTTCAGATCTTAGATTTGAATTTTTTACAAGGGTTTGAAAATATTTGTAAAACTATCAAAATCTCAGATCTATGAAAATACAAAGATTTTTATGAAAACTTAGCGAACTAAAGGTTTCTAACTAGTCGAGATCTATGGATATCTTAAGTAAATTTTCAATTTAGATCACTTTTTGCAAAACTTTTGGATTTTAAACAAAGAGTTAAGATTTGCAAACAGTAGTGATTTTTTATATTTTTAGCTATTTTATTAGTCTTACCGGCAGCTTTTCTTTTTTTTTTTAAAAAAAACTGTTGGTGTCATAACACTCACATAGATCTAGTTCTTTCCCCAGCAGAGTCACAAAAATTGTTGGTCCGAAAATATGTCGGGTGGACAGATCTATGGATAGATAGGCTAACAGTGTGCAAGGCATAGCCCCTCTTTGAGATAGAAAAATGAAACTGGTTTATTGCTATTCTACCAAATGAGCGGAACTTGTGTAAGTCTTACGATTTTGCCTATAGGGGGTTTAAGATCTCATCCCAAGAGAGTTAGTTCTGAAAAGAGAGCAGAAAGGAATGAAGGAAGGAATAGAAGAAAGGTGGATCTGAAGGGAGAAAAGAAATGAATTCCAAAGTAGAAAGGTCAGAGGGTTTATGTTTTGGGCTGGTAGTAAATAGAGCCAAACTTACTCACATAAAAAAACAAAGCAATACTGATAAACAAATGACAAAATCATATGTGAATCCAACAGAATAAGCATGCAGATCTAACTTAAGAAAGATCTAACACATAACACAGGAATTCAGCACAAAGTCTCAATTTTTGTATTAATAATTATTTTGTTACAAGAAAGCTCAAAGTCTTTCTCTCCTCACTCTATTTTTCATACAAATTTGCTCACACTTGAATACTACAAGTATCCAAGTATTTATAGAAGGAGAAGGAGAAATAAAACAAAAAGGAGCCAACAACCATTTATAAAATATCTAAAAGTCAAATGTTGACTTTGGGGCAATTTTGTGGATGACAACATCCCATGGTGCAACATGGATGATGTCATCATTTGTGCCAACATACTTTTAAATATTTTTACAAAAATGGGATTAATCCCAGGAGGAAGGATCCTATTCATCATCATCCCTTGGCTTGAAAGGAGTGTCTTGCTTCTACTCAAGGGAGGTAATGTGAAATTGAGCTTGATACTCCATGAACTTGCTTACCATCACTTGAAGTTGATCCTGAGTGGGACCCTTGGTGTGATCCCCGATGACTTCGTAAGTTTCCCGTTCATCTTTGAGTCTTTCGAGAGTTTGAAATATGCATTCCCTACCTCCATTAGGTATCCAACAAAGTTGCAGTAGGCCAGAAGGTTGTTGATATATTCTATATCAAAAGTGGCCTCTGACGCTAAACCTTGCAACGTGATTTCCTTAAAAATCTGAATAGTATCATCTGCCTTCTCAAGGTGTATGATACAACGAGAAACCCTAGAGAAATTCTTAAGACTATTTGTTGCATTTGATGTATTACATCCAGGGATTCCTCCTTGATTTTGTCTATCTTTTCCAAGACAAACTCCATTTGGTCAACTCGATAGTCTAAAGCAGCAAGGACTTTGTTGGGTGCTTGCGGGTGATCAAAAACACTGAATTTCACCAAGTCATCGACTGGGCAGTCGAGCATCTTCTGGAATGTCTCATGTTGCAACCTAGCATGGTCCAACTCTTTGGAGATAGGTCTTGCTATTGCCTGGAGTTCCTTGTTAGCTTGATCTATATTTTGATAGAGCTCTATGAACTTTGTAATCACTTCCTCACTATCTTTGAGGATCTGCTCTCTCCAGAACACACTTGCTATACCTTGCTTGCCGATCTTGGCATACTCATTTATCTTCTCCTAACTAAGAACTTCGGGAGGGTCGGTGACAGTCATAGGAGGGGAATTGCCCATCTTTTGTAGGGCTTAGAGAAGATGTTTTTTTTTCTCTTTTAATATTCTCTTCTCTTCCTTTTACGCTTGAAGATTTTTACAAAGGACATCAACTATGGATAAGGCCTCCTTACAGGCTCTCTGATGATGTTCCCATCGTGACCTGAGTCACTGTAAAATATGTAGGGGATAGATCTTCTTTGTTTTTTGTGAGATCAGGGTATGCAATCTCCATAACCCTTTCACCTGAAGCGTTTTGAGAGAAGTGGGTTATAGATTTTTACTTCTTAGGCCCTTTACCTCGAAATAACAGAGAATTCCATAGGTGCAATAGGGACTTTCCTCTTATGTTGGCTCAGGTGTTTGGAGATCCATTATGGACTTAAGGGAGTGGGACCAGAGGAAGAGGAGGAAATGGGGGTGGAAGAAGGAGCAACTACAGTGGACACGGGGAAATGTGTTGAGACACTTGGTGGTGGCATTGAGAAAGAAGCCAACACTCCAATGCTCATGGGGTTAGGAGTGACTGTAGGAGAGGAAACGTGGGGCGGAAGGGATCTGTGAGATGAGGGAAGAAATGTTGGGGACAGATCCATGAGGGAAGAGAAAATGGAGGAAGAGGGAGGGGGAATGGTAGAAGAGGGGGAGAAGACAACCAAAGGAGTGGTTGGTTGAGTGACATGAGGAGGGGAAGGAGGAGCAAGAGGGGGAATGGTTGAGACCTCACCAGTTGTAGCAGTGATGACATCCTGAGTGGATGTGTCCATTGGAGCACTGGCCACTTCTTCTCTTCTTGGGGACACTAAGTCCACAACTTGCTCTTCAATGGTGGAAGGAGGGATTTTAGGAACTTCTTTCTAAGTAGTGCTTTCCTCCCCTTCTATATCTTTTCCTTTGCCTTTAGGAAAGTGTTTCGGCCTGGTGGGTGCATCACCCAAGGGAGATGTGGTGAAGTCTACCCCAAGGTAGATGATACCATTTTTCTTGCACCAATGCTTGGTGTGTTGCAGAGTGCCTTTGACCCTTTCCTCAATAGTCTGAGGGGCCTTGTTTCTATCAATTTCAGCAAACAGCCAATTTTCCCCATCCATGTCTAGATAAACCTGATCAAATTCTTGATCAGTTGCTTAGAAGCCCTTTAGGATGATGGCCACACCATATTGAATGATCTCTGTCAGGGCCAGGCGGGAGTGATCCTTTCATCTGAGCTCAACTTCGTGATATAGATCGATGTAGATATCTTCAATTTGAGGGATGTGAATTGGATTGATTTTTTCCCTTGGGAGGCAATCATGATGATCAAAGGTTGGCCTCACCAGGAAATTTTGCTTTAATTTGAGTAATTCAAGCTCTATAAACATCTCCTAGGATTTACCCTTTGAAGTGTAGGTGTACCTATCCACTGTGAGGGGGAATGGAGTTCCACCCTTCCTCCTTTTTAAACACTTCTCATGGTATGTGATAAGCTTGTCTGAACCCTCAATATGATCGACTTGGGTCCCACATACCTTGGCAATTTGGTGGGCTCTCCTAAGAAGTTAGCAGCTCTGAGATATGTGAAAGTGGGGAATTACGTGAATAACACTCCCCACTTCTCTGTGGTGGTGACCACACTTTTGGTCGTCTGACCATAAGTCATGTTGGGCCTCAAGAGGTAGATGACGCCATAGAAGAAGACGTCGTTGACTTTACTGAATTGGGCTATGTTGTTCTCTAGTTTTAATTCTGGATAGTACTCATATATTTTGACCTGGGGCCATACCCCATACCGATTCAATGCTAGGTAGTCCCTCTCTGAGGTAGTAGCATATACCACATAGGAGTTCATATAGAACCTCCCAGTTGTTGAAAGTTGTTGAAGCTACTCCGAGATCATGCTGCTGATAATCTCTCCCCATTCAAAATGCTTGATCAGGAACATTTTTACTCATGGTTTCTAAATACCTGAGCATCCACTTGTGAAAGTAATGGGCATCGGGAGCCCAAACACCCTGCTCAGGAAGGTGATGGTGTCACTCAACTCCTCTAAAAATTCACTATGATGAATGACTTGTGGCCACCTGCTTGTCACCTTCTTGTTATTTAGTTACACCTTATTCATCAGCTACATAGATTTGTCTTAATTTTCATTCCATGTTTTCATGTAGTCCTCTTGGCTTACCACTACAAAATGTCGGTGGTGAGGGATACCCAACATGATCTCAAAATTCCGAGCCATGAGGTTGATTATTACCTTGTCCTTCTCATTTTTGACACATCTTATGTCCTTATTGTAACTACGGCCCACCAACATCATGAACTCATTGTTGATTGCGCTCATGGGGATCCCTATAGAAAAGTGCATACCACTGCCAACCAATTTATCCATCCATGGGCTGCTGTGACCTTCTTAGTTCTGGCCCAGAAGTCCTCCATGTCAATGTGCCCGAGTTCTAAATCTCTGATATCTAGATCACACTCTGTAAGAGATTTAGGCATCCTGACCCTTTGGTATTTATATTTCATTTCTTCTTCTATTAGCTTGGCTTTACCCTTGGACTTATTTGGCTTCTTACTTGATGAAGACATGTGTGAATTTGAGTTCAACTTTGTTGATCTGCAAGAAGAATTAGGGAAGTCCATCACAGAAGAGCCATGTTAGCTGTTAAGTCATCCATCAAAGCTTATAGAATGAAAATTTAGCAATTTATGAGCCTCTGGGCACAAGGCGCAGCTCTACTGTAGGCTGCAGGGTCTTAGAAAAGCAAGGTGCACTTTGGGAAAGTGTTGCATGGGAGAAAACAATGCCAAAAGGGGCATAGGGCACGGAAAGGATACACACAACATTCAGATGTTGGTGTCGAGGGATGTGCACTTGTGCCATTAGAAGTCCTTTTAAGTGGGGCACAAATATGGTTGGTGTTACAAGGTCCTAGGATGCGCCATTGGCACAAATGTGGTAGATGTTGCATGAGAGTGAGGTGCGCCAAGTGGTTTAGCTTTGCGTGGTGCGGGAAGGGCTTGCATAACATTCAGATGTTGTTGTAGTTGCCTTGGCACCGGTGCTTGCACCTAGGGAATTTTGTGATGTTTATAAGGCATAGAGAAGGCTTATGCCACATGCAGGGATAGTGCACATGTGGCATGACTGTGTTTGATGTAACAAGAATGAAGTTTGTGCCAAAGGAAAAATAGTGGGTTGATTGCAAAATTTTTATGATTTTTCACTCCTTTGGCTTAGATTTTGATGTTCGGGAGGGAAAACTCAGCAAAGAAAGGGACAAATGAGTTTGAGTGTTTTGTGGTAGAGTCTTCTAGATTTGTAGCACTTTGAAGGAGGAGAAGGGGTTTTGGAGTTGAGTATTTGGGTTCATTGTTTATTATCAATCCTAATCACCTAAACCTTTATAAAAACCACAACAAATCCACAAGAAGGAAAGGGACACTTACCAGAATATATATAACGATAAAGGGGATGATGTGGGGTCCACGAACATGACAAATGGCAACATGTGGGGCTGATAGGACGTTGACAAGTACAAAGGAATAAATTTTTCATGTTTTTGAATTGTGAAAATGATAGGTCGGATGTGCCTATATATAGCAAAAAGTGCAATAAATGTGCCACCAACTTTTTCTATGGCGCACTTAGGTAGATGTCGACACGAAGAGATTTGTGCCATGGTGTAGCTTTGGGAGTGTCGACACTGTGTTTTCAGTGCCATAGCGCACTTTAGAGACACGCAACATTGAGAGGTGCAACATTTAGAGTGTTGACACTCCCTAGAATGTGCCAAAGGAAAAGAGGGGCGCAGTTTTGGTTGATGTTACATGAATCAAAACTCGTGCCCAAAACAAAAAGGTTGAAAATGAACAAGTTCTAAAAACTAGATTTTTTGAAAAGGGATTTCATGCCATTCCGAACGCTAAGAGACCTTAACGAGGGACCAAAATGGAAATTTTGGTATGGTTACCTACAAAATTACCCTTGTCAATTTTATAGGATAAAAATTTTCAAGGTAATATTATTGGTAGGAAAAAATATAAATTATATATCCACTTCATGTACACTCGCATCCCATGCACACTCCCATCCTATATGTATGTGGAAGAATACATTTAACATGAGAACTGTTCGACCAAATGCCTTAAATAGGCATGATATCAAAAAGTGCAATGATTCCAGGATAAACACAAAATGTTTTTATTTTAAAGTCATTGGAGCTTTTCAAACAAGCATGTGTGGTAGGTGTAAATCCAATTTCCACTACTTTCGCAAAATCCTCCACACCTATGTCAAAATGGGAACTTTAAAACAAAGTATGGATACTCATCAAAGCATATAAGAAAGCACTATTTTTCTATATTTCTTAGATGTAAGAAATCTTGTAGATATGTCTGTAATATTTTAGAGCATATGTATGTCATGTGAACTATTAGAAAAAATATTTCAAAAATAATTAATGCCTAGATCTGTGTTCTTAAGAAATCCCTTTTTGTGTTGGGCATGGACTGATTTGCATTGGCTTTAGCCATGGCTGGTTCTTGAACTAATTAGGTGTGGGCATGATGTTATTTATTACATGTTTTTACTTGGATTTAAACACTCTTTGTGTTGGCTTAAATATGCGCTATGTTTGGTGGGACTTGAAATGTGAGGTGACATTGTTGGAATATGTTTTTAGAATTAATGTGTGTTCTTATGAACTACAATTGTCATGGGAAATGCATAACATGGTTTTGTTGAAAATTTCTGATCGAGAAGGGGTAAAGTATAATTGACCAAAATACTCTTTATCGATCAATTGTAAGAAAAATTCAAATATGGGAAAGTAACAATTGTGACGTAAATTTAAATCCCTCCATAAGTTTGATTTGTATTTTTCTCTACATTAACACCGAGGATGCATGTTGTGTTTTTTCTATATGTTTTGAAGAAATGGAGGTATCATGGATCATCAAATTTGGAGGAGTTGGTAATACACACAAAATATATGATGAAATGCCTTTGTTTAACCAAATAATTGTGTGATAAAATAGATAAGGTAACGGTCAAGGATGAATACCTGTGATATGTAGGTTGAAGGATAAATACATGCGTGATGACATTATCCAAGATGATTGTAGAGGACTCCTTTTTTTGGAAGGACTACCTGTAGATACAAATCAAGAATAATAAATGATATTAAATAGAAAATGAAAGTGGATTGCTTAGCGATTTTTAGTTCTGGGAAGTGTGATACTTCCTAGATGCCTATCAATCCACTATTTTTTATCAAATCAATGAAAGTAAATATGAGAAATAAAGGTCCTTTTGCTAACAATTTGATTTAGGTATCTCAAAACATTATAAAAAAACTAGACTAAGAAAAGTATTAAAATCTAAACTAATATACAATTGGGGAAGGTATGTTTCTAGTTGGACTATGTCACAGGGGTGTTAGGTAAGGTCACAGAGGTATCTGGTAAGGTCTAGGTGGATTTTAGGTGATGTTAGAGGCATTTTGGTGAAGGTTAGCAAAAAACACAGTGACCGATATCGGTCTCATGAACAATGATGGTAGAGAGGGGAGACCAAGTGATGGTTAAGGTGATCGATGTCTGTAGGGGAAATTTGATGGTAAATTATTAAACAAAGGTTTTTAGGTTCTCTGTGATTGCAAAGAGAGAAAGGGTAGTATGGTTTTCGTGGTAATATGGCTGAGAAGACTCAATGATACTAAGGAGGAGGTTTAGAATGCTGAAAATTATTGGGATGGTTGAATTATGGGTTAGTGGGAGGAAGGTGATGTACAAGAAATAAACGAAATCAGCTATCGAAAGGAACAAGAGATCTACAAAAGGAATAAAAAAATGATTAGAACCATAATACTTACTTGATGTCTTGTAGATCTTGGGATTTGGAATGGTTGATGGTTGATTAGAAAAGAAGTGCTTGAGTCTAGTGTCATTGCAATATGACCTATGTGCTCCCGTGAGTATTCCAATGCTTTAGAAGGGAAAATGGTTGTTATTTTTGCACTGTGGTTGTGTGCGTTCATTGTCTAGATGTAGGAGGGCTTAAAGATTCATGTTTGAATACAATCAGGCTCCAATAACTAAATGACCAACCCGTGTAAATATTTTTGAAAGTGTATATAAGGTAACTAATGGTGGTTAGGTGACCAACATTGGTTGAGGGATAATCAATGTCACTAATGTGGGAAAGTCTAGGTTTACAAAAAAATAGGAAGACATTTAGTATTTTTTACTTGAATTTTATTGATTCCACTTTGGGAAGTGGATTTCATTGATAAAAGGCATAAAGGTCATAAAAGAAGTCCAATTAGGTTTAGGAAGAAGTCTTAGTTATTTAGGTTAAGTGTTGACTCAACAATGGGAGTGATGACTCACCGTGAGAGTAATGACTTAGTAATTAGGAGTTAAATGCCCTTAGAATGGGTCCAGGTGAGGTGTAATGATGAGGTAGAGGTGTAAGGGTGAAATTAACTTAATTAAAATAATTAAATAAATTAATAATTTGAGGATGAGTATTATTATAGGATGAAGGGGTCGTGATTAATTAAATATATTACGTTAATCTATTAAAGGGGACTAAGGGGAGTGTGACGCAAATTTTCCCAAATTTGGTGTCTACATTTTCCCATTTTTTTCGTGTAACTTGTATTAGTAAGTGATGCTGAAAAAAGTGGGGAGTTGATGTCTTAGGTATAAGCAAAGGTTAGGTTTCCCAAGTAGGGTTGAAGGTGATTCCCCTAAAACTACGAACCGATGAGGTTGGAAAAGTAGTTAGGGAGTGGTTTGATAAATGGGTGATTAATGAAAGTGAGGGTATGTAGGTAAGGGTATTGTAATTTTGGGTAATCGGTAATGGGTAATGGTCATATTGGGTAATGGGTAACAACAATCTAACACATGCACACATATAGATTGCGATATGGTACTAGGAGGAAGATCTTCCAAACTCTATGTCGTCAAAATGGAGATAGGTTTATCCAAATAAGGTTGAAGTGAATTAGGTATCCAAGGTATAGGATATGGTCATGAATCACAATGAGGTCTGGTGTAGGAATGGGTAATAATTTATTTTCCATCACATGAAAGGTATGGTTGGGATAAACATCATGTCATTAGGCAAGGTAAGTGTTAGGGCATAATCAAAACACCCCCAAATGGCCTTATTATGAGTGGGGAATTCAGGTGTGATTGCACAACATGGGACCATCTCTCAAGTTGGGACTTGAAAAGCCGAGATGATCCTCCGAGAAATCTAGTCCTTGCTTCCTAATCTACCCGCCACAAGCTACTCCAGTGTAAGAAGAATCTGACTAATCCTAATCCAACCATTCCAAGGGGATAGAGAGAGAGAGAGAGAAAACTGGCGTAAAGCCTACACTTAAGTGTTGATACACTAGAGAAGGAAAGGGGTGAGATGCTTTGTTGAGGGAGGATGAAATAGGGGAAAGAGAAAGATTAGAAGGTTAGACGAAGTGACACAAACCTAGATCCAAATCCATGATCAAAATTCCATGAAACACAATGTGCTGCACCTATAAATGTGAAATACATGCACATAAAATAGATTTTAAAGGAAGAGGCATGAGGAGATAATAAAATAATACAAAGGGTTGAAGAAACACCAAAAACATGTTTTATTGCTCTATATGGGTGCACAGAGACCATTAAATTTGTACTTAGAGGCACAAATACACTTACACTGCTGCGTAGGAGGATATTTTCAACTCAAAAAAGGAGTCGGGAAAAAAATTGATAGAGTTTCCCTATGCCCGAATGTCCCTTTCTCAAATGAGAAGTGTTACAATATATAAAATGCATATCGAGAGAGAGGAAAGAGAGAAACTCGACTCTGTCCTTAAAATCCAACCACCAAGCATCAATTCCTACCATGAATCTACCCATAATCTGTCAATTTTGGTTCCCTATGTCTGTTCGGCGTGTTGAAGAAGGAAGAACGACGAATCGAATCAAATCAGATGTAGTAATTGAAGCAATCAGATTTTGTATTAATGTATTTAAATACATTTTCCCATTTGTTACCCACCTAACCTTGTCAAAATTAAAGTTTCAGGATCCCATGGTGTAGACGAGGTTGAGACCTTTCCAACGGTGCCAAATTTATTGAGCACTCGGATTGAAAGATATGTTCATTTGAATATTTAGGTTAGGTCCATAAAAAGTGGCAAAAACCAGTTAGCAAATCAGGTCCGCGAGTTCCAAATTCATTTTGGCACTTTTTGCAAAAGTTGGAAAATTTTACAAAATCCTACTATAGCCCCATAGTCGTGATATCACTTTTTGCCTTTTGGCATCAAAAAACAAAAATTCAAAATTTTCCTTACAATTCACTTTTGGCAAAAATTCATCTTCAGGCCTACTAGCCCACTTTTTCCATTTGGGCGATAATTCACTCCAAGGTCTACTGCCCGCATGTAATTGAGGATTGACATGTGGCTCCTTGGGCATCAGCGGAGGTGCAGCTCATTTTTTCACTTTACGCCTTCTCGGGACAAAAATTTCAAATTGCCTCGATGATCCGCTAGCTCGGTTTGAATTTTCAACTTGGCCACGTGTCCCTTTGTGGGCCTTAGGCATTTTTCTTCATTTGACTTTAAAATCCTCGCAGGCTTATGGGCCCGAAATTCACTTTGTGCCCTATTTGTAAAAAGCACAAAAGTTCCAAAACTCCCCGTAGACCCGTCAGCCCACATTTTCCCTTTGGGTGAAAATTATCAATATCTCCCACCGCCCCACCTCTCCGCATTGGAAAAAATCCTTAAAAACTCCCACCACCATTTTTGGGCAAAAATACCTTTCAAGGCCCATCACTCGTAACTTGCAAAATATGAGGAGTTAGAAGGACTTATTTATATTTTTGGAAAGGGGAAGAAATTTCCTATCTGATGGAAATGTTTTCAGAAACCTTAAGTGCTTAGAATATCTAAAAAATTGTATTGAAACACTAAAGGAGGGAAAATGGATGCAGTTAACCAAAAATAATTTGTGACTCATAGGGGACATCTTCCTGCTAGATGAAAATATCAGTGGCCTTGAAGCATCCATTGGGCATGGAGTCTTCCTGGTAAACACAAATCTGATCTGAACTTTGAAAATATGATCCCTGAGCCACTTGGAAAACCACTGAAACTAGGATTGGAGCTGATCTCACCAAATGTCATTCTTAATGCACTGTGCAAGAGAAAAAAACACCACAACACACTATGTAAAAAATTGGAAATCATACACATCCCAAGTGGGATATGCAGAGTGTGCAAAAGCACTTCTTCTACTGAAAGCAAACCTACCTACTCTATTTTAACTAGAGAGAAAGAGGGCTCAAACAAATCCTGCAACTGGCAGGGAGAAGTAGCTTCCTTTTCTCAAGAAGGGCAGCCATGTAAATGATTTGACATTGAATATGGCTACTTGCATGAGTGAAAAACTGACTATAAGTTGGTCCTCCACCCAAATCATCAAGGTGTCAACTGGAAACAAGAAAAATACCTCTTTTAGTTTCTCTGTATTTGGATTGAAGAGGCATTGCAACTGATCCTTGGTACTTTGAAACTCATCCTCATGCTCAAAAGTAAGCATGACTAGTTTTGGCTTCTCCCTTGGCTCTAATGAAGCCAAGTACCTGATTGGGAAAGGTTTGATCCTTTGAATTTTCCCACTGTTATGATATTTAACTCCAAGAATGGAGTCTTCTGGTAGATCTTCTTGGATGGATGGTGTGGAAGAGATGATGACATCCTCTTGCTCTTTCCTTTCCTCCTCTTGTGAAGAACATGGAAGATTCCTATCTTCCAACCTTGGTTCTAGAGGGCTGTTGTGAAATGTAGGTTGTTGTCCTTGAATTCTCTCCTTCATGGCAGAGAGTCATGTACTTGGAAGGTGGATGATGGAGGAGAAAATGATGTGATCTCCATGGGATCTTCTCCATCAAAGAAATCCTCCAAGTTAGACAGATAATCTACCTCCTTGTTGTCCTACTGCATGTGCTTAACCTCCTCCATGGTGTCCTCCTAATTTGAAACTTGCTCACCATGGTTCCCCTCATCTTCAAACATGAAGTTTGAAATCTCAAACTCTTCTTCAACATTAGGGTTTGAAGGGGATGAAGTGGGAGGAAGAACTGAAGGTTATTCTATGGCCTACTCTATACTTGAAGCCTCTTGAACTGTATGGTTCTCCTCCATTATGGATTCATCAATCAAATCAGGCCCTTCAAATGAAAGAAAAAAGTCTTCAACAATGCTTTCTTCATCAAGTGGCTTTAACTCTGATTTGATCTCTTCTAGTTGCTCCTTTTCAATAGGACTTGGAGCTGATTGTTCCTCTTCCTTGATGGATGGTTGTGCAGCTTGGGTTGGATCAAAATTCTCTTCAAATAAAGTGCCATCATGGGCACTGCATTCAGGGAAAAATGATTTCTGATCATCTCCTTCTTGTTCTTTTTCTTCTTCTGCTACAAACTCAGCCTTAGCCACCACTGGCTCTTCAACCTTGACCTCCTCTGTTGGCTTAACCATCAAGGGGATCTTTGTAATCCCAAATTTGAGAGCCCAACTCTTGATTTTCTATCATTTCTTCTCTGTTGGGTTCCTCTTCTTTCTTCCCTTGGCTGGTTGTTTGATTTCCATCTCCCCAACATGGATTTGGGGATGCAAGAGGAGTGGTAGGTTGGGATTCAACCAGTTTTTCTGTTGTTTTTGGTGGAGAGGGAAGTGGAACTTCTTATTTCTTTGGAGGGAATGAATGCTTGGAAGGGAAAAGGACAGAAGAATTAAAATGAGATGGAAGATTAGGAGATAGAGAAGGGAAATCAACACTTGGGACAGAAAACAAAGGGCTTGAATCTTGACCATGCTGAAATGGTAAAGTTTGTGAAAGAGAAAATGAAGGACAAGGAGCTAGTGAATGACTTACCCATTGACAAGGTTGTCTTATATCCAACTCATAAGCCTCAATCTCCTCAGTCCATTGTGCAAGTTGGGGTAGCATTTCAACCATGAAGTCAAGCTTATCTTGATGGTTGTAATGTCCTGGTAAAGGGACTTCCCATGGACAAGGTGCCCTGTAACCAATCATGAATGCCTTAATTTGTATTATAGCCCTTGACTGAACTATGCCAACCTCCATTTTTTGAATCTTCTCTAGCATATTAACTTCTTTAGGTGTGTAAATACCTCTAAAATCTGTATATCCATGCTCTGTAACAAGCTATATGTGATTTGGTAAATGACCAAACTGATTTGAATCTAGCTCACCTAGATATGCATAGTGCTGATTTTCATTGTGAAACCTTTCTGGAGGTGTGTTGAAGTAACCTGGAGATGGATCTGAATAGCACTACTGCTGTAAGTGTGAATTCCAAGATGGAAATGAAGTCATGATTGCACAACCTCATGGAATGGAATAAAATGAAAGAGATGGAAGAAGAAAATGGATGAAAATGAGAGGAAATGGATGGAAAAGGTCTGCAACTCATAGGATGGGTTATGACTGGATGGAGTCACCAGATGTTATTTAAATGTGCCTCTAAAGGCTAAATCCCACCAAGAGCACATCAACTTGATGAAAGGAAGTGGTAAGGTACTTCAAACCCATCCCACCGGTGTGCCAAACTATAAGTGTGGTCACACGATGGCTTATGATTTCTTTGTTGTAATGAGACACCTCTCGAAAGATGAAACTCTAACTTATGTGATATCCCACTTTGGACGTGCCAAATATATTATATTACGAGAATCACAACACCATCAAATGGCCTTGTTGTGAGTGGGGTATTCAGTGTGATTTCACAACATGGGACCATATATCAAGTTGTGGGACTTGCCAACCCGAGATGATCCTCTAGAGAAAGTTGGTTCTTGCTTCCTAATCGACCTACCACAAGCTACTCCAGTGCAGGAAGAATATAACTAATCCTAATCTAACCATTCCAAGGGGACAGAGAAAGAGAGAGAGAGAAAGTGATAGAAAGCCTACACTAAAGTGGTGATACACCAGAGAAGGAAATGGGTGAGATAATTTGTTAAGGGAGTATGAAACAGGGGAAAGAGGAAGATGGGAAGGTCAAACAGAAGTGACACAGACCCAAATCCAAATCGATGATCAAAAATACATGAAACATAATGCCTTGTACCTGCAAATGTGAAATACATGCACAGAAAATAGATTTTAAAGGGAGATGCATGAGGAGACAACAAAACAATGTAAAGGGTTGAAGAAACACCGCAAAACATATTTTATTGCTCTATATGGGTGCATAGACCATTACATTTCTACTTAGAGGCACAAATATGCTTGTCAGGTGTAGGAGGAAGTTTTCAACTCAAAAATGAATTTGCGAAACAAATTTGACAAAGTTTCCCTATGCCCAGAATGTCCCTTTCTTAAATGAGAAGTGTTACGATATATAGAATGAAGATCAGAGAGAGGGAAAGAGAGAAACTCAAATCTACCCTTAAAATCCAACCACCAATCATCAATTCCCACCACGAATCCACCCACAATCTATTAAGTTTGGTTCCCTATGTCTCTGTTTGGCTGTTGAAGAAGGAAGAATGACGGATCAAATAAAATTAGATCTGGTATTTAAAGCAATCAGATTCTGCATTGATGGATTGAAATACGTTTTCCCATTATTTACCCACGTAACCTCATTAAAATTAAATTTCTAGGCTCCCATGGTGTAGATGAGGTTGAGACCTTTCTAACAAGCCCAAATTTGTTGAATTTAGAGCACTGGATCGAAAGATATGTTTATTTGAATATTTAGGTCAGGTCCATACAAAAATGGTAAAAACCAGTTAGCAAATTGGGTCCATGGGCCTGAAATTCATTTTGGCAGTTTTTGCAAAATTTGGCAAATTTTACAAAATCCTCCCGTGTAAGCACTGCAACCCCGAAATCACTTTGTGCCTTTTGGCACCAAAAAAGGAAAATGTAAAATTTGCCCTGTAATTCACTTTTGGCAAAAATTCATCTTTAGGCCTGCTGACAAGTTTTGCATTTGGGTGAAAAGAAACTCCAAGGTCTACTAACCCACATGCAATTGAGGCTTGACACGTGGTTCCTTGGGCATTGGCGAGGCGCGGCTCATTTTTTCACTTTACGCCTTCTTGGGGTAAAAGTTCAAATTGCCTCTGATGACTCACCGGCCCAATTTGAATTTTCAACATGGCCATGTGTCCCTTTGCGGGCCTTAGGAATTTTTCTTCATTTGACTTTAATATCCCTACGGCTTGCAAGCCCAAAATTCACTTTGCACCCTATTTGCAAAAAGCACAAAAGTTCCAAAACTCTTCGCAGACCCGTCGGCTTTGCATTTGACATTTGGGAAAATTTTCTACTTCGGGCCTTCCAGCCTACATTTTCCCTTTGGGTGAAAATTCTCAATATATCCCACCACCCCACCTCTCCACATTGGCAAAAATCCTTAAAAACTCCCGCCGGTCCGCTTTTGGGCAAAAATACCTTCCAAGGCCCGTCGGCCCGTAACTTGCAAAATATGAGGAGTTAGAAGGACTTATTTATATTTTTGGAAAGGGGAAGAAATTTCCTATCTAATGGAAATGTTTTCAGGAAACCTTAAGTTCTTAGAATATCTAAAAAATTGGATTGAAGCACTAAAGGAGGGAAAATGGGTGCAGTTAACCAAAAATAAGCATGAGCTTATTTTGGATAACAATAAAGTCATTAGGCTAAACCACACGAGTCACACCATCATAGGGTATAACGAGCACACAAAGTAAAATGTCACAAAATTTGATTTATGTCAAGGTATGTAGGTCGGGGCACATGTAAGGTCAAGGTATAGGTAAATAACATGTCCCTAAATGCGATTAACGAAATGAACATGTAATGTAGGCTTACTAAGTAGGGTGTAATAGGTGTTGATAAGATCAAAAGTTGTTGGAACAATAATGGTTTTAGGCATAATGGGCATGTGTTGGGTCAAATGGTTATGTTAGGTGACCAATTCCAGTTATAGTGTAACCGACGTGGGTTTTCTAGGGCTTGACATGACCGATGTCGATCATGTCGATTTGAGGTTAAAAATGAAAATTCCACTTTTACGGAATCATTTGGACCTTGTCACTTTTAGAAAACACCGAGGGGAAGTTGTGGACTGGAAAATGAAATTACGAGGTCAAGATAAGTTGGTGAGCCACGTAATAGGTGATTGGCATTCGATTAGCGGGTCCATGAGATCGAGTTGATTGATTTGATGGGTTTTGAGGTGAGGAGTTGATTTGGGCACGACAGAGGTGGGAGAGGGATCAAGTGGACAAATGGCACGGTGTTTAGACATACCACCATGGAGACAACACCAAGTAGAGGTAGGAGACAATTTGAATCCTTCATTTGGTTGAAAATAGTTTGTAGAAATCAGTTTTGTTTAAAATTTGGGTGTAATTTTAATTTGTGAAATTGTGGGTAAAAAATTAAGGAAATGAGGGGTGGGAAGGTCAAACATAGGTAAAATAGGGTTGGGAATGAAGCTAGGAGAGGTTTGGGTGGGTTAGAGTAGGTTTTTAGGTTATTTTTGTGAATTTTTGTGATAATGGGGATAGGGGTTTCAATCTTGGGCTGAAATAGAGACCGAAGATGGTCAAAGGTTGGTCAACATTGGTCACCTTGGCCGTTGTTGGTCAAGGTTTTTATGACCGACACTACCAAGAGGACCGATGATGGTCAAGGTGACCAACGTCGGTCATGATTTAGAGTAAATAGGTGAAAGAAGGGCTAGGTAGGAAAGTAAAATAGGCGAGGAAGGGGTAGGTGAAGATTTATGTAGAGGGAAGAGGGTAAAATGTTATTTTGGTGATGTGGGATAGGTAAGTAGGTGAAATGAACTAAGATAATGGGTAATGATGATAAGGGACAATAGGTTTGTAGGTGAATTAGGTAAAGGGGGTAGGCATGATTGATGTGGTTGGGTATTGTGTGGTGGGTTTTTGGTGATTTGAGTTGGTCAAGTCTTGACAAGGTCATGTTGGATGATGTAGGTGAGAGATCAACTGAGGATGAGGGATAGAGTACCACCCCTACTGGTATAGATGTAGCCTAGTGTGACTGCAAAGGAGTGGGAGCACATGACCGATGTTGGACTTAGTGCAATCTAATATTATAGGCGTATAGCCTAGGATCATAGCTTGATGGTCGCTCTCATCAATAGATGGGACTCGCAACCAATACCTTTCACTTACTGATGGGTGAGATGACTGTCACCTTGGAGGATGTTTATAGGATCTTGCAGCTTCCTATTATTGGGGATCTAGTGTATTCCATTTCTTTTGAGGCATTGGTGGAGCCAATAGTGGTGGTATTTGGTGAGGTGATGGGCGAGCTAAGGTATCACAATGCGAGTCTCACTTATGGAGATATGTATGCAACCTATCCATAGGAGACTAGGCTATCAATGTTGACGATGGTAGAAGTCGGATGTTTTCCCGCCAGATTCTGGGGGTGGGATATTCCCATGAGCACTGATGGGGTGCTACATGATATGATAGAGGAGTGGATACATTTTTCTTGGGCACCGAATTTCCTAGTTCAGTTGTATAGGGAGCTATGGGCCTATGGGAGATTGAGGAGATTTGGTATGTGTTGTACCTATTTATTACACTACTGGGAATACGAGCACATCATGTGTGTGCGCCTAGTTGGTTTACCACGACATGATTTTTTCATGGGTGGCTTGTTCAGAGTTAGTTTCAGATGATGGGTACTAGTCGGTGGACAACCGAGGGTGGCGAGGGACACATATGATGTGTCATACTATAAGAAATTATTGGAGGGCCTTTCAGAAATTGATATCATGTGGAGGCCATATGTTGACTATCCATCATATAGAGGCATGGTTGAGGAGTTATAGGAGCTTCAACTACTAAGATGGATACATGGGCGGTGTACAAAGGAATATGAGATGATAACCGTGGATAGGGATAGATGACAGCTTGACTACGACATGATGTTTCCCAACATTCCCACAATATTGTAGAGATGACATGGAGATACCCATGTCTCTAGCACATCTGAGTATTCCTACAGGGTAGGAGGAGTAGGTATGAGATATATGGATTAACGATGTGGGAGTCACTAATGGATACATGAAGTGGTGGGTGACACATTTATGGGTGGCACCGCCAAGGCTAGGGTATCTTGATTTACATACTTGTCATAGTGCGAGAGGATACATTACAAGGTGAGGTGGATGCCCTATAAGCACAAATTACAAGGTTGTAGGGAAAACTGCGTAGGGTCAAAGGAATAGGTATCCACTTTATAGGCTCAAGTTCAACCCTACTGACCTAGGTAGCACGACAGGGGTAGGCACATGCACATGGTGGAGATGGAGATTGAGGATAGGTGGATGCCTTATAGGCATATGTGTTTGGTTTATAGGGCTAGTTGGCCATGAAACAGTACAAGTAGTGGCCTTACAGAATATTAAAGCACAAATACCCCCATAGGCCCAAGGATAGGGTCTCATATTATAGGCACCTTCAAGAGGACAAAGTACAGTGGCACAGGAAAGAAGGTAGGCATCAAGAAAGGGGTTGAGGCCATTATTAGCAGGGAAGATTTCATAGGTTATAGTGAGACCCATGGAACCACCCCAAAATATGTTTATGGAGAGGTTCAAATATGCCCTGAACGAGGCTCGCTACTATCAGAATCATTTGATGACTATCGGTATTGATGTCCCTTCATATGCCAAGTACATAGCCCAACAGGTATCTCGTTAGCGGATGAAATCCAAGACTCGTAGTTTTGGTAACACATGGGGTCATCGACCCCAGAGGTAGGGCCATGGTGAGGTTACGAATGCTTAGAGACTGGGCCTGACAAAGGGCCATGAGGATGAGACAGGTGAGACTAGATAGGATGGCATCAAGTGGGGGTGAATGCTCACTTTGTTTGGACATAATGTAAGCGGTGAATGCATATTGTAGGAGACTAGATAGGAGGGCATCAAGTGGGGGTGAATGCTCACCGGGGTTTTATCATAACAGTGTGTGAGACAAAATGTCTCTTTAGCAAGAGACCCAAGATCAAAATAGGAAATTCTATGACAAAAAGGACATCTTTTTCTTTTTCCATTTTTTTATAGGCTGATCAATGTTGGAAGTGTATGTGGGATGAGTAGAGTATCTCCTTAAGGTATTTGTGAAGTTGATTGATGTAGGAAGCTTCAAAATATTTTTATTTTATTTTTTCAAGAATAGTCTTCTTTTTGTGATAGAATATATACAGTATGGATAGCTTTGTATATCTGTCTTTAGAGGGAGTAGTCTATTTATAAAATCAAGATAGAAATATATATTTCCTTGTTGAGGGTGTCATCTTTTTACGATAATGTTGACTCAAGGAGTTTGAATTTCAAAATCTCGTATATTACTTTTGAATTTTTTTTTGGACTTTTAAGTCATGGAGAAGACTATAGAGAAGGATATGCTCCTTTTATGAAGAAAAAACCATAACATACGAGAGGTTAGCTATTGAAGAGAGGTTTTAAGTAATGAAAGACCATGGGATTCCATCCTAAAAAGGAAAAAAATTATCCATGAGAATCATGTCATGAGTAGGGCCATGGTACTCATATTAAAGATAAGGATGACAATTGATGGGTAATCACATGATTCTTGTTTACTCATTGATCCTTAAAATAGGTAAGTGGAAGGTGGATGTTGATCAAGGGATAAGTGTTTAATAGATAGAAGATGATTTAGGACTTGATTCAACAATATAATGGTCAAAGATGCAAGTCATTGAGGGGATCAGGTTTTGGTTTACCTTCAAGTGAAGAAAAATGATAAGCACCTTATCCATAGGTATGAGTAATGATATGGGGTCTAAGCCAATTAGGAGGAAATTTTCCTTGTTTAATTTTCTCCTATTTTGTTACATGTTGATTTTCCTTTAAGACGAGGTCACCAACCTCGGAAGGTTTTCTCTTGGACATTTTTATCGTAGGAATGTTTGATACATTTTTGGTATATTTAGAGGTGATCGAGAGCATTGAGGAAAAGTTTGCCTAATAAATTGAGTTGTGTCAAATGGTCCTAGAGAAAATCATCATCGTTGAGTATATCTTTGAGTGAGATATAAAGGGATGGAATTTGGACTTTGAGAGATAGGAAAACCTCTGTACTGTAGAACAAAGAGAAAGGTGTGGCAGCAATTGAGATAAAAATACTAGTGCAATAAGCCTATAAGGAAAAATGAATGTGCATGTGCCAATCCATCCCAGTATCATCAACCACTTTCATAAAAAAATGTTTATGGTTTTTTATGTGTATTTAACGTGGAAATTTGTTTGAGGATAATAAGGTGAAGAAAAACTAAGTTGTATATCAAAGGCATCACGAGTTTCCATAGTGTTTTTTAAAATTATTTTCCGTTATCAGTGATGAGGTGGTGAGGGAAACCAAAGTGAAAATTGATGTGATGATTGATGAATTCACATATTTTCTCATCTTTTTAGAAATAATAGGTACGGATTCCACCAACTTAGTGTAATATTTAGTAGTGGTAATAAATCATTGATGACATTGGAAAGAATGAGGATTGATCTCTTTGACAAGATCCAAACCCCATTGAGAGAAAGGCCAAAGGTTTTGTGCGACCTGTAAGGCGTGACTAAGGGTGTGATGAATATTATCATGTTGCTAACACTTCACACAACATTTTACATAGTCACAAAAGCATGGTTTAGGGTTGGCCTTTAATATCCAGCACGGGATGTGCTTAGCAACAACTAAGCCATTGAAGTGACCCCCACAAATTCTATCGTGAACTTCCTTGATGGTGTAGGGAATTTCAAAACTCGTAAGACATCATAAGAGGATAACATCAAAACCACATTTATAAAGAATACCACCCATGATGACATAGCGAGAGACACTTTTGAGAAAGGCTCATTTTCCATTGCAAGTAAGATCTGGAGGCAGAATGGAAAGGGAAAGGTAGTCAACAAACTTCTTATACCAAAGGTCACATGGGTCAATTTTAATGTTTCCTACAAGGTTGACATCTCAAGTGGATAATAGGGTGATTGTAACCTTTGTACAATGACAAATATTTTTGATTCGAGGTTGAAGTGGGGATTTGAGAAGCCAAACAGAGCCATGGTATCTACAAATTTAATAGTGGAATGTGGGGTGGTATGAAGTTCATAATGGTCAAAGGTAGTCAAAAGTATGTCAACATGATGTTTATACTTTTGAAGTATCTCATTACAACACTGGTATATACCATTAGCTTGGTTCATAACCAGTTGAGAGTCACCAAAGATATTAATTGATTTAACGTCTAAGGTTATGGCGGATTAAAGACCTAAAATGAGTGCTTCATATTCAACAATATTATTAGTATAATAAAAATCTAGTTTGAAAGATAATGGCATAGGCTCAACATCAAGAGGAATGAGGATAAATCCCCTTGATGAGATATATGGAACCATCAAATAATAAGGTCACCCAGTAAATGGTATCGTCCAAAGAGAGGATAGCAATGGATTCATCAGGGAAATCGAAGTTAGAGGATTGATTTCTAGGGAGAGGTGTGTCTGTGAGTTGGTCAGCAATTTTTTTTCCTTTGACATATTTTTGATGGGTGAATTTGAGATCTAGGTTTGCAAGAAGCATGAGCCAACGTGCAACACATTGATGTTGGTAGGGCTTAGCATACATGTAATGTAAGTGGTCAATATTCATGACAAAAAGGTTTTGTGGTTGAGTAGGTAATGGAAAAGTTGAGTGGTGACCAAAACTAATGCTAATCATATTTTTTCAGCGTGAGTATATCTAGTTTTGTATTCTAAAAGCATACGACTTATATAATAAACCACTTGTTCTTTTTGTTTCTCATCATGATGAGAGAGCATGGTACCCAAGGAATGATCGGTAGTAGAAATGTAAAGGTAAAATGGTTGGTCATTCTTAGGGGGAATGAGCATAGGTGTTTGGAGGAGGTATTTTTTAAGGCCTCAAATGCTTTGTGGCATTCATCATCCCATTTGAAGGAGACATCCTTTTTGAGGAGATGATGAAATAGAAGATAGCGGTCGAAAAGATGATAAATAAAGTGATGAATAGATTTTAACTTTCCTTGTAAACTACGAATTTGACAAAGGTTAGTAGGTGGAGGCATTTTGATAATAGCCTTGATTTTAGTGGGATCAACTTCTATGCCACAAAAAGAAACAATAAAACCAAGGATATTTCCGAAGAGAAAAACAAAGACACACTTCTTAGGTTAAAGGAAAACACAGTACTTGATGAGATGGTTGAAGATGACCTTAAGGACTATAAATTTTTGGCCCGATGTTTTGATTTGGTAAGAAGATCATCAATGTAATCTTCCAATATGCGATGTATAATGTCATGAAATATATAAGTCATATCCCACTGTTATCTAGCACCAACGTTTTTAAGGCCAAAGGGCATGACATGATAGTGTAAGGTACCCCAAGGAGTGATGAATGTGGTTTTTTCTTGATCTTTTGGGGTAAGTAATATTTGGTTATAACCTGAGAAACCATCCATGAGTGATAAAATCTCATGACTAATGGTGAGATCAACTAGTTGGTCAATACTAGGTAAAGGAAAGTCATCTTTGGGGAAAACTAAGTTAAGGTCATGGAAATCCATGAAAATGTGAATTCCCCTATCAACTTTGTGACAAGAAGGATGTTAGAGATCCATTAGGGATAATAAATGGGTAGGATGAAGGAAACCAAAAGGAGGCACTGGAGTTCTTCTTTCACAAGAAGGGAAATGTGAGGATGAATTTTTCGTAGCTTCTGCTTCATGGGTTTGGCCTTAGGAATAACTACGATATTGTGGACCACAATTTTTGGGTTAATACCAGGCATATCTATGTAGGACCAAGAAAAAGTGTTGCTATGATCCCAGAGGAAAAAAGTAAAAGATTCTTGTTCAACAACATCTAAATATTAGCCTATTTTTAGAATGTACAGGTCATCCTGAGTGTGAATATTGATTTCAATGGTCGATTCATTCAACATGGTTTGCATCTCAGAAGGTAACGACTAGTGAATATAAGAATATTCCACACTAAGGTAGGTGAGAATAGACTCATCATCCTGACATTGAACGATGTTAATAGAAGGTGTATCATCATCAATCATGTTAGAATACACGAAGGGAAGAGAAGAGGGATAATTTCCATCTAGTTGATAAGTTAGAGGTCCCATGGAAATGACATTCACAAAAAAAAAACTTAGGAGGAATGGATTTTGGATCCATAGACCCTATAGGTGAAGGTGGTGAAGTTGGTGAATGGGTCGGGAATGTTTATAGTCCTTAATGAGTTTGAATCATTCCTTCTTGGGAGATGGATCATAAAATATGATACCATTGTGGTCTTTATGATTACGGGTGGTGCATGGGATGAAAGTATGGTATACTTGTTCATATAAACAAAACCAAATCCCTTCCAAGAATAATGATGGAGGAAAGTGTGGGAAAGGCGGAGGTTGGTGAGAGATTGAGAGTCAAAGGAAAATGGTCGAGTTTGGGAAAGTGGCTCGAGCTAGTAGGTAGAAGCATCAAGTCCCCCTATGTTAAGTTTGTGTGAATGTGGGGAGCACCATAGGGGAAAATTTTACCTATCCGGTGGTCACAACAAGGATGTTGGTGAAGTTTACCATACTCTTGAGGAGTAAGGAATGTGTCAATATTATAAAGGTGGTACTCCCCCAGAGTGAGGCATTGAAAAATACCTTCTAAGGGATCAGTAGTTGATATGTGGGTAGTGAGAATGGATGAATTACTAGACGGTTGGGAAGAAGAAGCATTGGTTGGTTGAGAAGTAGATTGATTGTATGATAAGTTAGTTGTACACAAGTTATGGTAGTAGTGGGAATAGAGGAGTTAGGTGTGGAAGAGGTAGCAACCACATTGGTGGATGGGGCCATGGGTGAAGGGGAAGTGGTAGTGGTGGTAGATGCCTTAACTGGTATAAGGAAATCATTGGGTCGATACAACATGTTACAGTCTTGAATGGTGAAGGGTCAATTGGAATGGTATAGTTGTGTCCTTCATGTTCAAATTTTAAACAACAGTGTAAGGTTGAAGGAACACAACCCATGGCATAGATCCAAGGTCGGCCAAGCAACATGTTATACTAGAATTCCCCCTAAGACATAGAATAATTCAAGAATAGTACGGGGCCCACATGAATGTGGAGAATGATGGTGCCAAGGGTGGAAGTCATGGCATCATTGAATGAACACAACATAACTAGGGTATTATACTTGCAATTAGGAGGGATGCAAATTTTGTTGTATGCATGGGAAGAAATGATGTTGATACTAGCACTGCCATCAATCATAACATGTCGAACACGTATATTATCAATGTAGACATAAATGAATAGGGAAACATTAGGATCATATTATTAGAGAGGTACAATCTCATCATTAGAGAAACTAAGCGTGGCTACTTGATGAGTGGTATTGGGTGTAGAGGAAGGGGATGAAGTGGTGAGAGAGGCCACATGGTGAGGAGTGATAATGGATGCCATAGGAGTAGGGTCATTAGGTAAAACCTTAATAGATTGCAGAACCTCAATGAGGGTCTGTTGATGAGACTCAAAGGTTTGGACAAGGTTGTACAAAGATATTTTGAGAGGATATTAGTGTAATTGTTTAATCATTATATGATGGGTAACCCCATTAGAAATAGGGTATGTGGGTCCATGGATGGTGATTTTTAGTGCAAGTGCGAGATGGGATATTGGGTAAAAGATTGGCGAGATGGGATGGTTATTATTTTCTACTTTCTTTTTCCTTTTGGGCTCAAGTGGCAATGTTAACCATATTAATATGTGGTAAAGGAGAAAGTGATGCATAATAGGTATAACGACATGATCGGAAAAAATATGGTAAGGGTATAAACTAGTTTTGTGAAAAAAATTACAAAGTGCATTGACATTTTGGTGAAGGTTTGGCTAGCTCTCTTATGAGAACCATATTGATATCAAATGTTGGATGAAGATAAAAGGGTTGTGGAGGGGGAGATGAAGGTTGATGAATAGGTAAGGGATAAGAATGTGTGGTGATAGGTGGAGGTGAAATAGGGTCCTCATCTAAAAGATCATCATCATCAAAATTTTCTTCGGGAGGACATAGTTGGAGAAGAACAGTCTTAAGAGCCTTAAATTTTTAACATCATGCCCTAACACATGATGGTAAGTGAAAAAAATTATCATCAAACCCATCTAGTTCAGGTTTGAGTGGATTGTAAGTTCCAAGTGGTGGCAATGTGATGATAGAGGTTTCCAAAAGGTTAGCTAAGATGTTGGCATAAGACTTTGCCAATGGATCTCAATGTGAAGTGTTGGTCTAGATGGAAGCATGGGAAATTTTGGTGGGAGAGATACCATGGGAGGTGGAATCATAGGTTGAGTCAAATTGACCACCTATTTGGTAGGTAGTACATTTTTAGGTTTGGATTACACCTTCTTAGGTAAAGATGTAGCAGATGAGATAGTATTTGAAAGTTGTGTAGATTTAACTACCTCTTTGGAGGGTGGTGGGTTTTTGGACTTTGGTTGCACCGTCTTCGGTAAAGGTGAAGATGGAGTGTGTGATGTAGAAGGGAAGGTAGATGGTGGAGGGGATGGGTTATCCAAGGTGATAGTGGTGGTGTGCTGAAGGTTGTTGGAAGAGGCAAGGTGTAAGGTACTTGGTAGAAGAAATATCATAGGTAATAATGAGGATACTTTGGAAGTGGTGTAGGTATAGGTAGTAGAAAGGATGTAGGTGACGAAGAAGGAAAAAGATGTGTAGGTAATTTGGGTGTAACTAAGGATCACGATGATGAGGTGGGTTGTTGTGCTTTTGATTTACCTTGGGTAGGAGGTTGTTTGGCCAAGGTTAATGGATGGGGTCTTAGGATAGATTTAAAGGGTGAAGGTGATAGAGGGGTAGTGGACAAAATCTGGTATATGCGGCCTAAGAGGTTGGGTATTCCTCTTAGGTGGGGAATTTTATTTAGGATGATATGTGAGGACATGGATAAATCAAGTTTAAAAGGGGATGGACCAAGATTTATGTAGGAAAGACTCCCAATGTGGAAATGGGTCTAGCGGCGAAGGAAGATATAGGTGCGAGTAAGGTTTTAGGCATTGGAGAAAGTTCATTTAATGGTAAAGGTTTATGTGTGGGTGAGGGTGATGAAGAAGAGGTTTCTAAAACTGACATGGGAATGGTGGGTTTTGTTTTCTGAAATACCTTTGGATAGATCGTGGAAGTATTAGTAGAAAACATTTGCATCTGAGTTGAGAAAGGTAGTCGAAGTCATCTCCAAAGCATGGAATTGTCGACATAATCCAATCAGTCAACTAGACATGAAAATGGCACCATTGTAGGAGGGGATTATCTTTATTTGGTATTGATCCCTGTAAATTATTTTTGTGAGATAGAGAAATGGTTGGCTTCATACTCTATGTGTAAAAGAACTAAGAGAAAATCAACAAGATCCTTGAAAGCTAATGGAGAATTGTCACCAATAGAAAGGGGCACTGCTAATGGATCCCTTATGGGTAGGGGAGATGACAATTAGGATGAGGTAGGTTCATATTTTGGCAAAGAGGAAGGTAAGCATGAATCTCTTGTGGGTAGGAGAGTAAATACTGTGGGTTGTTCATTAGGTTGAGAGGTGATTCAGAAACTCGCATCGAGAGATATGGTGGTGTTATCTATGGGTGAAGGGGAGATAAGGGATACTCCTCTATGGGTAAAGGAGAGTAGATGAAACAAGTCCCTCTGTGGATGAAGGAGCTCATGTAAGAATCTCCTTGATAGATGGATCAAGATGAAATTGAGGAAGGGCTGGTATGATGTTGAAAACAACATGAACCTCACAAATGTTACTGTGATTGGTCAAAGGTTCTCTGGTTTGGTTAGATGATGGGGTGTGGTTTGAGAACAGTTTCTTGAAGATGTGAAGGTTTTGATTAGCCAATGCATTAGGGTTATCCAAGATGAGATCTCCACTATCTAACATTTCCTTGATGATATTTTTGAAAGTTATACAATTACTGTCACTATGACCTTTAACGCGATGATAGTTGTAGTAATAATTTTATTTGTACCATACATGCATAAGACGAGAGGGGTCAAAACTTGTATGTGGTTTAATGGGTGGAAAAGTGATTGCTCCATATTTTTGAAGTTTTTCTAAAACCAAAGAGTAGGGTTCTCCTATAGGAGTGTATTTTCATTGCTCCCACTTGAACTAAAAATCTTGAACAAGAGAAAGATTGGAATAAGTATTTGATTGGTTGTATGGATGAGATGGGATAGCTTTCAAAACTATAGCATGGGAAGATCATTTTTCTTTCAAGTAATTATTTGGTGGTTTGGAAGAATAAGAGGTATCATTTGATTTAAATGCAACATTTTTGTTACACAATTATATCTTCTTCTCTTTAATGGCATGAATTTAAATTTTGTAGGCCATGGTGAACACCTCGATAAACATGAAAAAGGTTTGAACTTGGATATTTAGCAAGATGTACCTTGTACAATCCTTATTGAACAACTCTATTAACTTGGTTTGAGGTAATTGGAACATGAGATAGTTGATTAGGCTTCACCAACGAGTAAAAAAATCTTGGATAGATTCGTCTTCGTATTGGTGTGTCGAGTACAAGTCGGTCATGGTGACTTTCTTGACGATGTTGATAGAAAAGTGGTCTAGGAAAGCTTGAGCTACTTGGTTGAATGAGAAAATGGAGTGCCTAAGTAGAGCACTATACCAATCCAATGTAGGTCCTATCAAGGACATTGGGAATTTTCATAAGAGTAAAGCGTCATCATGAGCGATCAGATAACACCCATGTTTAAAATATCGCAAGTGTTGTTGCAGGTCTCATTTTCCATTAAATTGGTTGAATTTAGGAATTTCCCAATGCATAGGGTATGGATGAATTGGAATGGATGGGTGAATGGGCTCATTACAAATCTCATCATATGTCAGAGAATTATGTGAGCCAAAGACCGATGCTTCCAATGTCTGCATCTTGTCCATCATCATTTTGATAAGATCGTTAGTAGGTTATGATGACTGGGCACCCCTGTAGTATAAGGGGGTAGATGATGAAGGTATGATGTGGGTGACATCCCAGTATATGGTGGTGTCAAGTACAAAAATTTTGAGGGAGGAATAGATGTAGGTGGAAAGTATCTTGAATAAGCGATAGATGAGATAGGGGGTTGTTGGTGATAAGTGTAGGTAGGTGGAGTGGATGTAACGACTCTCATAGTAATTAGAGGAAGTGATTGTGGGATGGAGAGGATAATGTTTTGGAAGGGAGTATGGGTTTCCGACACCATGGGTGGTTGAGATGTAATAGGTATATGAGAGGTGGCAGGTGCAGATATACCTACACTCAAAGTAATTGATAAAGGAATGGTTGACGTCACAGGAGAAACTGACATCAAAGATACAACAAATGTTGTAGGTGCAGCATATATTGATGTTGTAGGGTCAAGTTGGGATACCAAAGGTGGTAAGGTGGAAGAGGGTAAGGCTGAGCTAGTAGTAGCTGATGCAGAAGTGGGTACGAGTAGGAGGAATGGACACAAGCATGTCATATACAAGCTTCCCTAATGAATCCTAAGTGAATGAATGGGATAAATAATATTGTAAAGCAGTGGGGTTTTGATCAAGGAGTATTATGAACTACTCATCACCGATATTTATTGTAATAGGATGACTGGGATCTATAGGTGATAGAATGGAAGGTGGTGATGGGCTAGGTGGGAGCGGCTGAAGGCTAGCATGGAATATGAGGGTGTTGGTTTGGCTACAAGTCAAAACCATGTGACTTATAGTAGACCTAGTAATTTGAGCTCCATAAATGACACATGAGTACAAAAGGACTAGAGAAAATGGTTCTAGAAGGTGACAATGAGTGTTGTTTTAATTAAAAAATTAAAACACAACAACCGATGGTGGTTGGGTAATCGGTGTCGGTGATAGAGGGTAATTGATGTCGGTTAGAGGACCGATACCGGTTGTTGTGGAAAATAAAAGGATTTGTAAATGTGGTAATAAATGATAAAAATGAAGTAAATATGGACTTTGACAGTGATTTCAAAGACATAGAGATATGGTGAGGTAACTGAGGAAACCCCAGAAAGAATAAAAATGTGATGAATGCTACTTTGGTTAAAATGACCAAAATAACAAGAAACCGAAACGACTCAGTAAACCGATGATGGTTAGATGAGTAAACCAATGACATCGATGTCTGGACCGATGCTAGTCACTTGTGAAATTTGTGAAAGATGGAAAAAATTAAATTTGGTGATTTAGATCAAATAAAAGACCAACCCGAAACTTGAGTATGGAAATGATTGACCCTAACACACTTAGAAAGATTTGGAATACACCAACTATGATTATGGAGTGTGAAAGGAGTGAAGAATGAAGAAAATGAACTCACACCTCAAAACATAGATCGGAAAAAAACTAGGAAACTCAAAATCCTAGGTGGTGGATTTTATGTTCGAATTAGACCATTTATGACTGATTTGTGCACAACGTAGAGTTTTTGGTTTGATAAAAGGTGCCCTAAGAAAAATCCAACAACTAAGGATAGTTTTAGGTAAGTTTTGGCAAGGGAGGTCCTTTCTCTAAGATAATGACTGGACAGAGAAACTAGTTTGGAGCCCATTGTCAATCCTCTGGTCGTGTGATCATTGGGAGCTTCTTCCGGGTAGGATTTTGTTTAAGAAAATGAGTAATTTATTTGTATTGGTTTGGTGAATAGACTACATTGTGCACTATGATTCAATTTTTCAACCATCAGTTGGGCATGACTTCCAACATATAGGTTGCCCACAATTTTTAAATGAGCTACAGATGCAACACTTAGAAATGATATGCAAATATTTTAGACCCAAATCCACAATGACATTTGATGAGAACAATGATGAATAGGAAAGAGTATGTATTTCACTAATTGAATAAAAAAATAAAAAATAATGGTTATTTTTAATCCAAAAGATGAGTTTACATGAGACAAATAAAGGAGAAAGAATTTTCCAAAGGAGAAAATTTAATGTGAACACTTTCAAAAGGAAATAGACACACAACCTTTCACCTAGGAATGAACAATGCAAAATAACCCAAATGGGTTCCACCGGGCATGGTAAAATGTTTCACCAAATAATTGTGAGATACAATAGATAAGGTAATGGTCATGGAGGAATTCCTGTGATATGTAGGTTGAAGGTTAAATGCGTGCGTTACTGAATTTATCCAAGCTAATCGTAGAGAAATCCTTTTTGTCTAGGAAGGACTACCTATAGATACAAAGAAAGACCACCAAATGATATTAAATAGAAAATGACAGTGGATTGCCTAGCGATTGCTAGTTCTGAGAAGTGTGATACTTCCTAGATGGTTATCAATCCACTTGTTTTTATCAAATCAATAATAGTAAATACGAGAAATAAAGATACTTTTTCTAACACTTTGATTTAGGTATCTCAAAATGTTATCAGATTAAGAAAAGTATTAAAATATAAACTAATCTAGCATCAGGAAAGGTATGTTTCTGGTTGGGACAAGTCACAAGGGTGTTAGGTAAGGTCACAAAGGTATCTGGTAAGGTCTGGGTGGAGTTTAGGTGATGTTAGACCTAGTTTGGTGAAGATTAACAAAAAACATAGTGACTGATATCGGTTTGGTGACCGATTTTGGTAAAGAGGGGAAACTGACGATGGTTAAGGTGACCAGCGTCGGTAGGGGAAAATTGACACTAAATTATTAAACATAGGTTTTTATGCTCTCTATGATTGCACAAACAGAAAGGATAGTATGGTTTGGGTCTTAATATGGCTAAAAAGAGTTGGGAATACTAAGGAGGAGGTTTAGAATGGTGAAAATGCTTGGGATGGTTAAATAGTGGGTTGGTGGGAGGAAGGTGATGTACAAGAAACATATGAAATCAACTATTGAAAGGAGCAAGATATCTACAAAATGAATGAACAAAATGATTAGAACCACAATACTTATTTTATTTATTGTAGATTTTGGGAGTTGGAATGGTTGATGGTTGATCGAGAGAAGAAGTTCTTGAGTCCAGTGCCATGGAAATATGACCTATGTGCTCCCGTGAGTATTCCAATGCTCTGGAAGGGAAAACAGCTTGTTTGTCTTACACTTTGTGGTTGTGTGTGTTCATCGTCTGATGCAGGAGGGCTTGCAGATTCATGCTTGAATGCAATTAGGCTCCAATAATTGAATTACCAACCCATGTAAATATTTGTGAAAGTTTATATAAGGTAACCGATGGTGGTTAGGTGAGCGGCATCGGTTGAGAGATAACCGGCATCGGTTAAGGTGGGAAAGTATAGGTTTACAAAAATAGGCCGATCTTTACTATTTTTGGTATGATTTTGATTGATTCCACTTAGGGAAGTGGAGTTCACAAGAGAGAAGGCATGAAGGTCATAGAAGTAGTCCAATTAGGTTTAGGAAGAAGTCTTAGTTAGCTAGGTTAAGTGGTAACTCAAGATGGGAGTGACGACTCATCTTTAAAGGGTGATGACTCGGTCATTGTGAGTTAAATGCCCCTAGAATGGGTCCAGGGTGAGGTGTAACGATGAGGTGGAGGTGTGAGGGTGAAATTAACTTAATTAAAATAATTAAATTAATTAATAATGTGAGGATGAATATTAGTATAGGATGAAGGGGTCATGATTAATTAAATATATTACATTAATTGATTGAAGGGGACCAAGGGGAGTGTGACCCAAATTTGGTGTCTAAATCCTTAGTGAAATGTGGTATCATGGGTCATGAATACGGGATTCCTATAGCTTCTCTCTTACACCACTTATTTGTTTTTTACGCATGGTTATCTCCCTTATATTTATCATGTTTTTTGTACTGCTATTTTTCAATTCATAATTGTATCGAGACTAAAAGTTGATTTATGGATATGTTCTTTGATTAAATTAAATAACTTGGTTTGTTGTTTAAAGCATAAACAATTAAATTATCCTACACAACTAGAATGACCAATTAGTAGTGTTTACCCCTACCTAAAAATGTGTTTGAAATTAATTTAAAACTTATACAACAAAATTTGGAAACTGTATTCATTATTTGTAATTTGAAAGAAACAATGTGTGTAAACACCATACAATTAATCAACTTACAAAAGTTAATAAAACACACAAAAAAACAATGTGCAAAACACACTCTTGACTCTTGTAGAGGAGATGCCAACATTTGGGCATATTACACCGTGAGATAGAGTTTCATGAAAACCCCTTAACTAACCTTGGATAATCATTTTATCATTTAACAATGTGCAATTTTAAGCCTAGTTGGTTGTTTAAAGTTTGAGACGATTGCCAAATGTAAGAAATTTGTGTTAATTTTTTCTTATGGTTTAGGGATCCATGTTGGGAAATGGATTTCTACCACCACATACCTCTATAGTTTCATGATCAAAATCATAACCAATATTTAGTTTCAAAAAAATACTTTGGAAGTTAGTTTTACAAGTGTGTTTTGTAGGCCATTGGTCATTCTGTAATAAGGACAAATTGGTGCATTTACGATAATTGGTTCCGAGAAAGGTAGGAGTAGATTGAACCCTGGTTGTCAAAAATGAGTTTTGTAGATTCTGGGGTTTCTATGTACATAGGTGAGTAAATGAAAATTGAAAAATATGTGTTTGAGTCTTGGACATTAGTTTGCAAACTCAATTTTATATCTACTTTGGATAAATTGGTCACTTTTGGTAAACTCGTAACATTAACTAGAAAATTGTTGTGGGACCCCTTTAAGCTTAATAAATATTGAGAGACATTAGGACACCTTCATATGACTATCTGGAAAAAAAAATAGTCACTTTCTTAAAGAATGTTTCTTTAGGGAAATATGATGTTTTTCTCTCCTCTCTCTCTCTCTCTCTTAATTGTAAATGACATGAAACTGCAAATGTATTTCACATTCCCTATACTGCATTTAAATTTTTGGATTCATTGTGAATGGAAAAAAATACACATGTAAAATATGTTAGTTTTGGTAGAGAATTGTGTTCACCCTTCTAATTTAGGAAACTATTGAAGTTTCTAAATTCTCTGCAAGAACAATGGGATTATGTCTAAGGTGTGGGACCTTAACCCTTGAGATAAACATCCAAAATAAGGAAAGATACTTTCCTTAAAAGATCTAGATTGACCACTACAATAATATAACTAAAAACCCTACAAATTTAAGGGAGAAAGAGTTCTAAAATTGGAAAATAATTGTGATACACTCAATTATGAAGGGACCACTCTCCGTGAAATTAAGGAACAAATGCATGAACACCGTGACAAAAGGGTAGATATGAGCCGTGATCCAAACTAAATTTTATCAACCTTTAATCCTCTATGTAAAGGATGTAATGGACTAGAGTTATGTAAATATAAAACATACACATCATACAATAAAAGCAAATAAAGGTAAGATGCAATAACATAAGCCAAATGATAGATAATAATCACGATGAGATAAATATTATTGCTTGAGAACTACATAATCTCTGATAATTACTCAAAAGGAATTGAACACATTACACAATTTAAAGAAAAATGTTTTCATAGGTTTAGAGCACTCAAAAACTGATCGGGAAGAGTTTTCTTCTATTTAAGAGAGGATAGTTTTAGCTATCAAACTCATTACATTTATAGAAAGAGAAGAGAAGAGAAGGGATATGAAGATTCCATAAGGGATGTTTAACCTGTTTGACCTTTGCAAACTACCCCATAACTATCCCATAAGGTAATATCCTAGTGTCATGATGATCCACACCCATGGGATGCCTTAATTTGCAAGAAAACCCTCATGTATTTTCTATGTGGATAATCTCTAACTTAGATCAATGGATGCCCATGAAATATGGGGAGATAAATGAAGAGTGGGATGAAATTTTTTCATATAAACCATAATCATGCCTTGTATCATTTATAATATATCATTTTGTTTTACATAGACCATTCAAACCATTCTCTTCCTTTTTTGGGATCATAAGTAAAACATACCATCCAAGAAGCGTTGTGAGACAAAAGCAATCAACCAAATGCATCTCTAACTAAATTGAACATCATTTTATTATAATAGTGACCCAAAACATGTCATTAAAATATACCAATTATATCCAATATTCTCTTAAAAAGTGTTCTTTTAGTGAAGCCCTCTAAATAATGCTTCTAATGATATCATTCTCATCTCAAACGGAGCTTTGGATCAAAAGACATGGTGTTTTAAAGATTCCCAAAAAACAAACAATCCTATATTCTGTGGATTTTTCGACTAAATACCACATTTGTTCTATAGGTTCTAAATATTTCACATAACCCTTTTTATGTGGCTTCATATTTATCTCGCCTTATATATTCATCGCTCCTTCATCCCATGGGTTTCATCTTCAATTTTTCTTAATCCATGAACAAACAATAACTTCACAAATCCTTTGACTACCCATGGCCTTCTGTTGTTGTCCCATGGAATACATTGCATTCCATAGATTCTAACTTTGTTTTATATATTTTTCTCATGTTGCATGGCTTTCCCTCATTTTGTGGCTATCTTTTTTTGCATAGCTAGCTTTTTGTAAACCTTTCTAGTAATTTTATTTCGTACTTCACTTCTCGTAATGCCACATATCCTTTTTCCTTTTTCCATGACATATGATATTAATTTATTACATGAACTTGAAAACTTAAAAAAACTAAAATTTCTTCATTCTCGTGGAACGCCAAATTTTTGAATTTCATGGAAGACAAGGATTTTAACTTTTGCGAGAATAGTAATATTTCCACTTCTACGAAACACTAAGCTTTGAATTCCTTTGTCATGCATATTTCAACCTTTTTGGTTCTTTAAATTTCTTTTTGCAACTTTGCGGTGTTGCATGACCAATTTTGAGGCTTCGTGGATTATGTATTTATGATATTTTCCTTTGTTATATGGAATTAGAAAAATATGTGAAACACTATGCTATCTCGAGATCCATGGAATAATACGATTCTCACATTCCCATGGAACAATACATTTTCAAATTTTACGTAACAATAAATTTTCCACTCATTTATGTGGAACAATTATCCTATCCTGTAATTCCACAAAGCACTTAGTCTTTGTTTTTCTACTTAGGTGATCCCATATAAAACTAAGTTATAGATTTTTTGGAACACTAATTTCCTTTTTCCTACGAATTTTCAAACAATAAGTTCTTAAGTCCTCAACTTAAATGAAGTTGTAAAAATAACATGGGTGTTATTTTGGACAATAGTAAGAAAGGGTAGAAAAATTTTGGTGATTAATTTGTATCTCACTAAAAATTTTCACAATGAAGAAAATTCTAAGAAAGATCTAAATGCCTTAGATGGTTTTTAAAGGAGAATAAAATTTTCCAACATGTTCCACATCTCTGAAATTTTTACTAGAGAAAATTAGGGTTTTCAATCAATCGTTATTTTTGAATAAGTACAATCAAGACGATTGGATTTTCATCCTTCTTTATAAGTCCAAAATCTTGATTGCCTCCATAGGTAATTTCTAGGTTTTTTTATGATTTATCTAATTTATGAGGGGTAAAGGGGTGAAAAATACATGATGTATGAATTACAATGGGTCAATCCATCCAATTTGGAGTCCAATGTAGGCGGGATAACAAACATGAATCTGTGACATATCAATCTATAGGACTTTTAAAGCTAGGTGAAAGATGATTAGAAGACATACTGGGTATAAAGGAGTATATGATAGTGACATAGTTATATAAGTTTATTTCCCCATATCTTCCTAATTCCAATGCTTGTACTTGAATTATCAAGGCATTATGATAAGAACACCATCTCAAAATAATGTTTATAGGTAGCATCTTCTAAGAGTAGATATAGAAAATATTCAAGATATGTTAAAGATCCTAAGTTTTAAATCCTTGGTTGACATCTACCCTAAATATTCTTAATGATTTTGAAATGACAATAATACATCATATATGAAGAATGTGTTGGTTCCGTATTTGATCATGTTGGAAATAATTACACATTATTTATCCATGTATGAGAAGTTGGTGTTTATTTCCCATTTCATTTTCTCTATGACCTCTCATGATGTTTAGATTTATCATGAGCTTCAAGTTGATTAATAATGCCAATATCCTACTCAAATATTTGCATTTTACTTATACCTTAATACTTCCTATGTTATGTTTTCATTTGATGGTTTGTATGTTTGAGGGATATGGATGATGTTGTTACAACCTTAGTTGTATGATCAATCCTTTGAAAATAGGTCCCTTGGTTTTATATTTGATCTCTTTATAATTTTCCATTCATGCAAGTTTGTAACTTGCAATGTCACCCTACAATGTGATGAAAGGAATATTCAAATCATATAGGAGTATGTGTTCCTTAAGAGAAAATTTGCATTATTTGTAAAGTTGTGAATTGGAACTACAAGTCTGAGCCCTGAAACATTTATATCCCGCAAATATTCCTTCATTTGTTGAATTTTATTCAAAGTAAAAGTTGATGTGGATGTGGAACTTACAAATTCATCCTTGAGGCCTAAAAAAGAGAATATTTAGAGAATATTAATGATACAAGATGAAAAGAAACTTTGCAATTTGTAACTTCACATTTGTTGCAAGAATGCAAGTTACAATCCCATCTCTGAAGAATGATAGAAAATGAAAAGTGGCACAATCTGGTAGCAATTGGTTGAGGGAACATCTTCACGATCTTGTAGTTGGTAGTTTCACAAATTTGTCAATTCTGAAAATTGAATTTCCATCTCTCAAGCCCAATGGGAGGGACATATGGCAATATATGATAAAACCTCCGGTGAAGAATTTTTGTAGTTTGGCAATTAGAACTGTCACAATTATTACAATACTATATATTGTATTACTATCCTAAAATTCCCAAAGAATAATACATGTGGCATAGTACGTAGGAATATTGTAGTGAGGGAAACATTTCAGGATCGTAGTTAGTAAATTTGTAGTTTTGTGAAACTACCAACCGCTCTCTTATCCTGTAAACCCGTAAGAATGGAAACATGGCACTATTTCACTACTCTTGAGAAACAAAGTAATTTTTGGGCCACGTATAAAATATTTAAGGATTTGGCCAATGGGTAAAGGACATTTCATTTACATATATCCAATGTAGAAAATATGTCCACATGTAAAGCTCATATTCAAACAAGATTATAAGATCAACAAAGACATATATGAAAAAGATGGAAATATGTGGCTACCATTAATGGGAGCATGCAAAGAGCTATATGGTTGGAAATCTAGGCTAATTCCCATAATTTGCATTCAATTTTGAATCTAATGAGTATTTTATATCCCTAGGAGATGAAAGATCCCTAATTTTTTCAAATAACCTAAGAAAATTTCGTGTTTGAATCTTTAATGGTGTTTGAAGGCTCTTGTTGGTTCATATAGGAGTTTCATCTACCTTGGTATGTTTGTAAGTTCTTTAATGTGGAATTTATTTGTTACATAATATTAAAAGATTATGTCGTAGTAAGGAAATTTCTTATATGTCCTTAATTTTTTATCAATCCACTCCTCAAATAAAATTATCTACCCTCTTTCCTTGACACAATGAAGATGCAATTGACTAGCACCCTAATCTCATCCCACCTTATTTATGACTAGGATAAGATAACTAATACAAAACTAGGCAATGTGGATTTAGATGATTCATTTTAAGACACCTCTAGAAAATTGGAGGTGGAAAATACCTGCGAATATCCTCGAAACCGGTTTCAAAGGTGAATTTGATAGTTTTCCATAACCAAATTTTTGCCAGTTTTTCAAGCCAGAGAGACTACAGATTTTTTTTTAGAAACTTGACGCTCATTGACATGTGCATCAAGGGACCATTGAAATCATGTTGACACATGTCAACATGGACCACCCTTACTAACACGCACAACATGGCATCAATGGTCCTTGTTGATGCGTGCGTAATGGCCATTGTTGCGCATCAACAAGGACCATTGCCACGCGTCGAAAAGGGTGATTGACGCTTCAATCAATGGCCCTTGTTGACGCACGTCAATGGTCCTTGATGATGCACATCAAAAGGGTTCATTGGCGCATGTCAATGAAGAGATTGACGTGCGTCAACAAGGGCCATTGATGCGCATCAACAAGGAACATTGACATGCGTCATGAAGGCCATTGACATGCGTCGCCAAAAGCCATTGACATGTGTCAATGATTTTTTTATGCATGTCAATGGCCCCATTGTTGACACAAATCAATGGTCCTTGTTAACGCGTGTCAATAGCCCTTGTTGATGCACATCAATGGTCCTTGTTGATGTGTGTCAATGGCCCTTGTTGATGCGTGTCAAAATGACCATTGACCTTGGATTTGTCCTATAAATACCCTCCCATCGGTCATTTTCACATTTACACTTTCGGCTCTTAATTTTTTTGTATACAAGAATCCATCATTCTCAAAGACTCAAGCACAACTACAATGGTGACTACAAGTGCATCCCAACTGCAAGCTCAAGACAAAAATCAAGAGGAAAATCTAGTCCTATCCACGGGAAAGATCATCTACAGGAATCCTTTGTGCCCCCACATCCAGACTATTTTACAGATGACTTCCGAATACAAAGATTTGATCGATGCATGTGAGTTTAGTGGGCTCATTAAGATGCCCCATTTTGAAACAAACCCAGATATTTTGAACTACCTTCTCTCATCTTACAATATAGAGATGGCGACTTGTTTTATGTTACTATGAATGATGGCCGATTGTTTCAATTCGGTATCAACCCAACTAACATCCATCGGTTTACGGCCTTCCATTTAGAAATTTACCCTTTGTTACAATGAAGGCAACACTCATCGAAGATGATAAGAAATATCTCGAATCGATGTTTGGTTTCCATGTTGATTGTAAGTATAATTCGTTTTCATTCGTCATTTTTTATTCAGTTTTTTATTGTGATACAATTTAATGTTATATTAATTCCCACTATTTTTTGGCATTTACAGCTCATGTCAATAAATCCAGGTGTGGTGTGGATATGCAAGTAATTACACACCACTTTCTTACTGCAATGATTTCCTTTTTCAATCTAGAATAGTTTTGCAGGGTCGGAAAAATAGATATACCAAACTGGGCCATTGCATACATTGTTGTAACTATCACAAAACAAAAATTTGATTGGTGCACCTTTTTATAAAAAAAAATAAGAACTGACATAACAAATGCAAAGCTTTCAGAAAAACCTGTCATTTACTCCACAAACTATCTCCTTGGCCTTTATTACGAGGCTCTTTTAAATTTAAAAGACAAACCAATTCCCACTTGCACTGATGAGGCGTTGATGAAGTTTTCAATTCCATTTGAAGAACAATAGGTATAAACTATTAAGTTTGTATTTCGACATTACACTTGTGCATAGGTATTAACAATTTACTATTTGCAGAGAAGATTTATGGAAGCCCTTCCCCGAAAAAAAGGCATTATCAAGAGGAAGAGGCCAACAACACGCTGAGGCTTTGGGAGATTCCCAATCTGAAATGGAAGCTCACTCCTCTCCGAACCCCCAATAGTTTGAATTCGTTAAATGCCAGAGAAGTAATACCTTTTCATGTATTATTTACAAATTCCAAATTTGTATTTTCATTTTCCAATTTAAATTTTACCCAATTGAATTGACATACAATTCAATGTTGATGACATTGCAGGGACTTTGGACCATACGCGTGTTTCGAAACTCAACCATCTTCCCCAACTCACTCAGTACAGTCGCATGCATTTGTATCTTCTCAACAACCACCAATTACTACTCCAACATGGCCACCCTTAGCACCACGACAAGCTACCCCTCAACAACAAGGTACAAGTTTTGAATACTACTTCATTTAATTTCATAGTTTTTGCATTGTTTTCTAGTTTTTCATATGTTTTTTCTTGAACTTTTCAGCACATTGCAGTCCTCCTTCTATTCAAACAGTGGCACCGACCCCCCTCAACCAATAATATTTAAAATGCCAACCAGAGGAACAAGAAAAAATAACATTGGTAAACGCATGCCAATTGCTCCGGCCCCTAGCGGGACACTAAACATTGCCTCCTCCTTTCGAATTCCAACCCTCTCACTTGGTGGCTTGCCCAGTGCAATGGGCATATCGGTTTTGAATAATATAAATTTAGATGAAGATTACTTGGGCATTGATAGCAATGACCCAACTGGTTTTTCAATACCCGTGAGATGATTCAAGGCCAGCAGGTATACTTCAATTTCAACATACTTTACCATATTGAATTACATTTCACTTTAGATTTATTTGTCTGAATCTTGATTAATTTTATCACAAACAGGATCAGGCCACCCAAAGGTAGAAACAAGTAGTAGTTGATCTACCAAAATCCCCCATACCTCTCCAACTGAGATCATCTTCATCAGATACAAATGGTGAACAATTGCTACCTTTTCCTTTGGAGAACTTAATTGGTTATGATTTTCAATCCCATGTCGGTGAGTTTATTCTACCTCATATCAGTCAGCTCATAGAATGGGAGAGAAGGGATAAAGTACTTATCAATGAGATTATTAGTCATTATGAAAATTATTGGCAAAGGGATAGTTTATACGTTGCAGTCCAGAATCAACCTGCGAAGATGGATTCCTTACTTACCCAAGTAAGAAGTGGGACTGTCACATATAACAACAACTATAAAGATGACATTTTGGATAAGACATTAAACAAATTGGAAAATATTAGTGCTTGAGGCCCAGGCATATTTTAACAAATGGTCTAAGGACAAGGATCTGGTAGCAGTTGCAAATGCCAAGAGAGATAGAGTGGTCATAAGTATTATCACTTTCAAACAATAATTTTTGTTAATTTAAAGTTTTCTTATTTTAGTAATATGTTGAATTGACATTACTTTTTTTGTGCAGTTGAAATATGAAAATTTGAAGAGTCAAGCAAAGGTTTTCCAAGTTCACTTGGAAACAATGAAGAACAGTTTATCCATGCAATGAAGAATTTGAAGGAAAATATTGTTTTGGTTAACAAACAAAACAATACACTGAAGCGGATAATTAAAGAGCATGGCTTCGACCTGAAATATTATTCAAAGCTAAGGCAATAGCTGATCCAAATTTGTTGTCCCATGGAGATGCAACAAAGCAAGAAGAAAGAATTTTAAAAAATCTGGATAGTGTTGTGGAAGATCTCATAAGTTCTGGGGTTATTTCTGCCATTGGGGAAAGGGGTACAACCACAGGTGAAGAAACCATTGGGGAAAGGAGCACAAGAGTTGAAATGGATACAGAAAAAGAGGGTTGAAAATTTTTATTATTGAGTGTGGAAACTTGAAATATTGAGTCTATATTTGAAAATTTGAAACATTGAATGTTGTGGTCATGGCATTTGAATTTTATTATCTGGATTTGATAGCCTTTGAAAATTTGAAATACTATATAATCTTTAATTTTATAACTTCCTATATATTATGTATAGAATTTCTAGATTGTATATGGAGTTTATGTTTTTTGGTTTACTTGTAATGATGATTGCATTAGATAGGGATGATGACGTATGTTTCTTGTTTACTTGGATTATCATGAATTGTATGTGGATGTAGATTTAGCTTCAAGCATGATAATTCTTCTTCTCTAGACATTTAAACTTGTTTTAAGATAATTCTTCTTCTCTATACTTGTAATGATATGATCATGATGACATTAGAATGGATATAGATGATGATGAATGATGATAATGGATAATTGTTTTTAAAAAATGGAATGTGTTAGGACAGAGACATTTCTTTAAATTTAAAATAGATAAATAATTGTTTTAATAATAATTGTAGTGTCAGGATTATGATAATGATATGATGATGATATGATATATATATATATGGATGATGATGAATTTTATGTGGACGTAGATTTAGCTTCAAGCACGATAATTCTTCTTCTCTAGACATTTAAACTTGTTTTAAGATAATTCTTCTTCTCTATACTTGTAATGATATGATCATGATGACATTAGAATGGATATAGATGATAAATAAATGGAATGTGTTAAAATGGATATAGATGACATTAGAATGGATATACTTGTAATGATATGATCATGAATTGTTTTAAAAAATGGAATGTGTTAGGACAGAGACATTTCTTTAAATTTAAAATAGATAAATAATTGTTTTAATAATAATTGTAGTGTCAGGATTATGATAATGATATGATGATGATATGATATATATGGATGATGATGAATTTTATGTGGACGTAGATTTAGCTTCTAGCACGATCGTGGATGACGAATTGTATAATGGATCATGGATTATGAATTGTATAATATGGAAATATCTTCCTCTATAAAATTCAATTGTGTCATTTTATCCCACAAAGTTTAAAAAATATATCAAAGCATTTTGCAAATATAAAAAATAAATTAAACATAATTGTAAGAAATCAAGAAAGATGATATGATAGGGTTTAACTTACCTCTAGTGTTTTAGATGGCTATGAAATCATCACTGGTAATGTGCTAGATCTTTGTTTTAAGAAAACTCAACACGAGAAATGGATTAGTAGATAGATGGGTGAGTTTCCTGACATTGTCAGTCTGAGAAGTACCAGCTTCCTCGGATGGATGTCAACCCACGTTTTCAAAAAAAAAAAAATTGTATTTAAATAAATGTAAATATATATACCTATAACATCTTTAATGATAACAAGAGCTGAAAAAATTTAAAGTGACAAACAATAAGATTAAGGTGAAGAAGATACCTATTTAAAGTTGAAACAATCCATTATCAATAGCTTCTTCAAACTCGATGTTCTCTTCTGTAGAGTGTGACGATGCGCCAATTCCACTCTCAACATTGGGAATAGTTGTACTTGTAGCTGTATTATTCACACCTCTTCTTTCACAAAGGGAATTCCAATGCACAATTTCTCTATCGAAAGGAAAGGTTTCCATGGAGTATCGAGATACATAACACCTCATGCAACTTTCCAGATTTTTATCCAACTTGTTTCTCAGTTTTGATTTTATAAATGATAATGCACTAAAAACCCTTTCATCCTCCACAGACCCCAAAATCATTGTTTGGCATAACTCATATAATCTGAAATATTCACTGATATCTTCTTGTAAGATAGAACTTTGATAGATTCCTCGCCATACACCTTGTAATAGCACCACTTTCAGAAGGTTCATCTAAATTTTTATATTGGTTCCTCATTGTTGTTGCAAAATTTGTTGATTGAAATTTTAATAAATCAGCATTCAGTATACCTTTGATTTCCATACCCTTGAACTCAAAGTCTTTGTGAAATGTTCCATTATTGTACCCATGGATTTATGGAAATGCTTTCTTACAAAGTCAACATGACCACCTTCAGTATTCCAAAAATTAGGATTCATCACACCCATGGCTTCAAGAATTTTATCTTTGGAGAAACGTTCTCTAATTTCTGATGATAAGGATTCTAATTTTTTTAAGCTTTATTCTTGTTTCAACTATAACATAGACTCAAAGAGATTACGTGTCACGGGAACATCTTCTCATTCCGATCCTGTAATATCTTGATGTTTTTACAAAATGTGCAGTGGTATGTCCCTCCCATTAACAGTGATGCAGAGGTGATCGTGGATATTAAATCTCAAATAGTTACTAGGATTTTAAAGATCTAATAAAGCTTTCCAATTCTCAAAAACAAGGTGTATCAAAACTATCTTGGGAACAATACAAGATATCAAGACTTTGACATACCATTTTTCTCATCCGTATAAAATCCACAATATAGATTAATCTCCCTTGTGCATGCTTCATCAGTGTATTGATCTCCTGCAACATTGGAAGAATACCAACCAATGTAAGCAATGTCTCCAAATCAGTTAAATGGAACAACAAGTCCCTCACCCTATCAACTTCATGATGATATTTGTGCATGAAACCAACCAACGAAGGATACTCCTCACGAACTCTGCATGCAGGTTCATACAAAGAGATCCATCTAGTCTCAACATCTTTCAAAGTTTTTTTCCATCTGTAATTCCAATTGCAAATTTCTGGAACTCAAGAAATCACTTTGGGCTGCTTGCCATATAGGCATGAAGTTCTCTTATAAGGTCTTCTAATTTAGCAACATTTTTGTGGTTGCTTACCATTTTATACGCTAAATTCATTCTGTGAGCCATATAGTGAATTGGTAGCATATATGGGGCCACTATTGTTTGTAATCTAACACACAACCCTGTTCGGTGACCCTGCATGACAGATGCACCATCTATCTCGATGCATACCAACTTCGTAGCAATTTCATAATCAGTCATTCCAACAATATCTTTCAAATGAGAAACAACTATTTTATGTAGGTTTTCGGCATTACAGTTTTCAACCATTTTCATAACACCCAATAGATGAGGTGTCCTTATATGATTTTCTAAAGTATAGACATGGATACATACCCATGCAGTGTTGTCGATTGTTGTCACTTCATCAATTGAAAGAGATAAACTTTGATTTTTTTACATTCTCTTTCAAATCTTCCTTCTCTATCATCGAAAGGCATTTTTCCATTTCCCATCCACTACTTTTAGACCAATGAGACTGAGGTACATTCAACATTCCATTATATTGATACAAAACTTTGAAATCGAGGAAATCAAAATCGGTCTTCCTTTCTTTAGTATGTGAAATAAAGTAGAGAATTGTATGAGTTTTTCATGTAGATTTGTTTGATTCATCTTACCAATTTGCGATGTGATCGTTCCTCCCTTTTCCATGAGATGTTTGCATTTTTTTGCTCTGCCTCATAATCCACTTTGCGTATCTAACATGCATGCATTCTTTTTCAGTTTTCCACCTGTGTTTTGATTTTCTAGCCATCCACCCCCGTTACAGTCAAATATTGTTTTCCACAATGTTTTTCTATAGTGTCCAGCTTCATTTGCATTTTTTTTTGCTTTCCCAATTTCCACGTACATATTGTACATGTACATTCAGATGGGATCTCTTCAGAATTAGATGATTGTATAGGTTTGATAAATAGAAATTTAGCTGCCCAATCAAACTTGTATGACCTGCCAATGGTCCACATATTCTTGTTCATTTTCAATGTTTTACTTTTTTGAGTAGAATTTTGAGCAATATCACAATCACCTAGTTTCCTCTTTCATGAACCAGAATTTGAATTTGATTTTTGTGTTCCATTTTGCTGAGTATTTGTATGTGTGATATCTTGATGCACTTCTAGTTACACCCCAACAAGAAGAATATCTTCAAGATCTGGCATATTATCGTAGGTGTCATTTGTTTGATATTGTGCAGAATGCATGTCCACCTCAATAATACCTTCCACATAGTCAGTATTTTGATTCTTTCTAGTGGCATCTATATGGTTGTTGGTATTTTCAATATCTGTATCGTGAGTTTCCAAAATACTTGAACAATGATTTCTGAGATTTCTTAGTTACTTTTAGGGTCTTCACATTCTTAGGACTAGCACCTTCCATTATTCTAAATAGAGTCCTGCGTGTCTACAAAAAGAACCAAGTAGCGACTCAGTGAGTCAGAGTCAAAATTACTATCACGCATCAACTATGGTAATCCTGTATCACATGTCAACAACTAACCCTTTGTCATGCACGTCAACAACATGTCAACTATCCTTTCACACATCAACAAGGCATCAAATGTCTCTCATTACATCATCACCAAGGTCAACTAGATTTTCATCATGTCGTCAACTCTGTCCCCATCGCGTCGTCGCCAACTACTTACGCCCTTGTCACGTGTCAACTCTCTCTGTCACATGTCAACAAGGTGTCACTTTGTCTGTCACGTGTCAACTCTATTCCTCTCATGCATCAACTACTTACCCCCTTGTCACACATCTGTAATATCTCCTTGTCATGCATCTATAATACCTCTTTGTCACGTGTCAACTATATCCCTATCACATCAACAACTAACCCTAATAGGCTAACAATAATCTCTGGTGCTTAAGAGTATGCGAGTTCAAACTTCACGGTATTGGTAATTTGGTAAGCTACTTGTGGTAGTACCATAGTATACTACCCATGAATCACCTAGGTTTTTATAGGAGATGTTTTCAAATGAAGGCGAAGCTAACCCCAAAAAAAATATAACTGTAAATTTTAGGTGAACAGGACACCGACCCGCTCCGAAAAAATCACCTTTTCAAATTTTCCTAAAATGAAAATTTCACCATATTACAAATACCATCAACAACTTATCAAAATGGTAGTGTAGATTTAGGATGGGTCTAAAAATACATGAATTCTACATGACTTCATAATTGGTTTACATCATTGTATGTCATAGGTCATCCCCTAGGTTGGTAAGGGCTAAAGAGTTTTCTCAATATATGGTATATGATGTATACCCACAACTCAACTTAGAGAATCAAAAGTATAATTTTAATTTTCTTCATGATGCCTTTTTTACCTTTATCCTTCATCTATTCAAGCCTAAATGGGATCAATATATAATTTCATCGAGTGTCAAAGAGGTAATCATTGAATACATATGTTATTTCATCCAATTTAGATTCTTCACCTACATTAGGGTAAGTGGCTTCTAGGGCACACCATATATGTTGCCCAGGTACCTAGATGATAAATGGGAACTACTTGAATTATCAAGAAAACTTGTGGATGTCCATAAGATCATTACAGGGAAGCATAATACCAATTTCAAGTTCCCAATTACTATTGAGAGATACACATGTGCCCCGTAGTGGTTAAATCCAAATTTCTCGAAGATGAAATGAATGGAGTTATCATGCAAAAGTTTCATTCCAAAACTAATTATTATATCAAATACATAGTGTAAATTTCCCTCGGTAATATATATGAGTATGATCCTTATTATTAGGAATATTGGATAGACTATAGAGATGAAGATTAAGAGTAAGTGAGACTCAATTATGTTTCTAGAATGAACCTCTCCTAGATTATTTATTACAAAGTTTTAATTGTCCCTAGGGCTTTGGTAGATGAATAAAATATGGTGAGTAGATACTTTATAGGAAATAACATTGCATTCCAACTAATTCCACCTCTTGATTGGGTTGTACAAGATCAGATATAATTACATGAGAGGATAACTCATGTCATTAGAAGGAATATTTCTTAGCTGGTAAGAAAAGTAATTGAATTATCCTACAAAAACTATAGTTTTGAAGGAATGTAGAGCCAAAGGTGAAATAAAGGATGTTATTATACCTTTTATGAGGGAGAAACAAATTTGGATCCATTGAAGGGAAAATATTCATAGATTTACATCAGAGGACCAATCTCAAAATTACTAGAGGATTTGAGTGTTTCTAAGATAATAACCGACACTTGTTTTTCTTAGTTGACACAAAATACTAAGGAGTTATTGAGAAGAGAAATAAAGGATATCTCTATTACTTAGGCCACTCCAATCCAAATTTTCATCATCCCACTTCAGCACCAAAAGTAGTTGTTACTCATGGTAAATCCCAAGTAGGCGCATCATCCTCTACTCTAGAGGATCATCTAGAAAAGGAAAGAGGATGAGGGGATGTGTTTCAATAAAAACCAAGGGAGAGTGCGACATTGAAACCCAACCCTAAGGAAGTGGAGGAGGAACTAGCAATTAAGGCCTTTTGAGGGTAAATAGAGAAAAGGTGACAACATTTGTTGTAGATACATTTGAAATTACACCCATGTAAGGAGTTTCCCCAAACTTGAGGTACTTTCAAAAGTTTCAAATTCTCCTAAGATATTTAATACTACCCCACATCAATTTTCACAATAATCTCATGCCCGAGTCCCAACTCATGAAGAACAAGTTACCTTTGTTGTAGTTGTGGTAAAATAAGTACAAATTCCATCTCATGAAAAATTATACACTGATTTATTGCATGACCTAGGTGAGGATGATGAAGCTTGCCTTCACCCAAAGGATGTCCAAGATGCATCTTCTCAAGTTGCATCAACATAAGAGAAGGGAGGAATCCTAGTATCACCTAATAAATACACAATGGAAGAAACCATAGTGACAAGCACATAGTAAACAAGTGGGGAAGGGATTCCATTGAATGATGTTGAACAAAAAAACCATGGATCTTATTCAATCATCTCTAGAAATGGTGGAAAAGGTAATTAAAACTCATGAAGTTCTAAAATGGTTACAAAAGTAGAGGCTCATGATCAATCATAAAAATGTGTTGAGTCAATCAAAGAATATTCTCCATCCAAAAGATAGGAGTTAGAGTTGAAGTGGTAAAACCAATAAATGTAAGTTCCTCACACTCTTCAATGGAGAAATAATATGAAGTCAAAGATAAATGGTTAAAGGAGGAGGAGGAAACCTTAAGTACAGCTTAACTAGAAGTGTGGAAACACTACCAATGTTCATGAAACACTTATTTCACTAAATTGGGACTTATTCTGGTCCCAACAGCTAAAAAATATATCCAATATTGATATCCAATATTACTATTTTTGGATTCTAAAATGTCAAATATTGGAATTATCTGCACTCCAAAATTGCACATATTGGATTCCAAAATCGCACATATCAGATTCCACTATTGCATATATTGGAGTCGAAAATCACCTATAGTGGAATCCTAAATCACCTATATTGGAATTATATGTACTCTAAAGTCCCATATATTCGAATCTAAAAATAAAAATATTGGAATCCATTATAGGGGCTAGCATCCACTAGGCATTATTTATGATTTGTTATGTATAGAACATGTTTTAATTTAATAAGGGCTACCGACTGCCAACAATTATTTATGCTATGTTATAAGGGCTAGCAGCCATGAAGCCATTATTTATCCTATGTTATACAGTCTAGCTGATGTTAGGCATTATTTATGACATGTTATGTATAGAACATATTTATGATTTATACAAGATAGTGAACATATTCTCTTGTCCTTCAATGGTTACAACAAAGGCCGAACATTGTGTTAAATTTGATGCTCATTTAGACATCTTTTATCATTTTTCTAGATGGTAGAGACCACTCGGATAATGAATTTCAAGATATGTGAGACACTTCCAAGTTAATTTACTATGATGTTATTGAACCTCACTTTGTAACTAGAGAATGATTGAAGATATTCTAAAGAAACTAGCAAAGGGCGTCGATCCAAACTATGAGAATATAATTAAATGTATGTATCTACTGCATATTTTGATATGTCTTAATTATATTTGTTGCATATTTTGATACGAATTAATTTTAAAATTCAGTTCTTTTATTTTTGCATATATTGTTCGGGGAATTATATTATAACTCATAAAATAGCTAAATATCCTTTCACGTCACAGTCCTCCAAGAATCATATATCTAAAACCTACACTGCTCACCATAGAGAGAAAATAAAATAATAATTGACTTTACAATACTTGTTGTTTTCACATGATTTGATAAGAAGCATGTTAGAGACAAACAAGTTTGGTCTACATTGAATAAATATTGAAATAAATGTGAGATAAAATCTTTAAGTTAAGCGGAAATAAGTAAAAGACTTTATAGAAAGAAGGAAATATGCTTGCTTTTAAGTCTGCCTTACTTCAATTTAAAAATAATTACCTTGGAGTGGACCATTCCACTCAGAGAGTAAGATTTTTTTTTGAGATTAGGTAAAAGAGGGTTGAGGAGACCCTACCTTGTACATAACAAAGATCCCAAATAGAGCAGACATTCAATACCAAACCATATAAAATATATTCTCAACCAAAAATAATCAAATCTAATAGCCAATACAAAGTAAACAAATAGAAATAAAAACACAAAACTAACATCACTAAACAAAAACCTAATAACAACCACTAATTTTTCATTTTCTCCAAGTTGTCCACCAGAGTGGCCCATTCCTTAGCCAATGATTCAATGTTAGTTCCCATAGTGGTTACATCAGCTTCAAATAGTTTCATTTTCCTCTTCTTCAATGTCCCCTGCTCTTCATATTTCATGTAGGCATTAGCCAATCTGTCCAAAATTTTGAAGGTGTTGTAAAGTGCACTTGGTAGTGAGAATAATCCACTCAGTGAAGTTCTAAAGCATAGCCTTAAGCTGATCCACATCATTATTTAAATTCTTACACTTTTCTTATAGAACCTCCATACTTCCACCCTTTATGACTTGAGCCACATCCTCAACTTTCATCTTCATTGCATTCTAGTCATTGAGGATAAACTAGATAGTGATTTTAGCAAGTGAGTTTCAGATTTCACATTTTCAAGATCTACAACCAATTTAGAAAGATCAACTCCCTCTTCCACACCACCTTTTCCAAGAACTTCCATTTGGGTATTTTCTTGGGTGTCAAATGAAACATGCCTCCTCTATTGACTTGGTTACCCTTTTTCATCTTTCTTAATAACCACCATATTCACGCCATGTAGTTTTAGGTCTTGGAGGCCTTGCACTACTTAAAATTCAACCACATTTTGATCATCCCCTTCACTCAACTCAGGGTATTCGCTAGACTCATTATCAAAATTAGTTTCATCTTCCACAACATAATATTCAAGGGATTTTGATAGGACACTATCCCCATTAACCATTTTATCCATATCTAATATTGATCTCTTCACAATGGCCATAATAAAACCTTGATGCGGGGAATAATGATTCTTCCTTTTTGTAGTGGTCTAGGGTAGCACATAGAGAACAAAGTATATAGTATGGAAAACTAAAACTATGCCCATGTATAAGGAAATTGAGCATGGGAAGATGGTAAGCATAGATACATTTGTGGCATCCCTCAAGAGTGACAAACTAGATTAGGTTAAGGGCCACTTCATTGAATGGGGAGGTAAGGAATTCCTAAGAAATCCTACAAAATGAGGGGTGAGTTTTTCCTTACCTCATAGAAATAACTTCATTTCATTCACTAGATCCTTTTTGGGTTTGTAGACTTCACATCCTTCTATGGGCATGCCCATAACATAAGCACTGTCTTGATTGATAATTCAATCTTTACTCCCCACAACACCACATTGCCCCCTGTCTATTTATTTATTGGTTGCCATGCCGATCCGAAATCCTAACTGAGATGCTCATTGTACTCGTAAAAAATATTTAAGAAAGGGGATAATCCCATTCAATCAAACACCTACATATCCTCAGGTTTAACATCATTGAGATCCCAAGGTTTAGTTTGAACAAAATCTTCCCTCATATTCCTATTAACAGACATAGGCTACCATGAAGAAAAACTCACAATTCAATGCTACACAGACCTAACCACACAACTGCAATACCAAATACACCAAGTAGCAACATAAATCCCAAATTCCTAGAGAGGAGTAAATGCACATTAACATCCCCTTAATAGTTATAAACCCCGGTGATGCTAGAATTACATGAACATTAACCTCCCCTTAATAGTTATAAACCCTGGTGGTGCTCGCATTACAAGAACATTAACATCCCCTAAACCTAGATTCCAATAGAGGAATAAACTTGGATTACGAGAACATTAACATCCCCTTAATAGTAATAAATATGCAATGTCATTCATCACACACTTGACACTTAAAATGAAAATTAAAATTCTCCTACTCCCCTTCTTATTAGGATATATTTTCATAATTAAATATAGATATGAAATAAATTAAAACTCCTTTTCTAAAGGTAGAATTATGGTAAATAATTTTAAGAAGAATTTGAATTTCATTGTAATACTATTAGTCACACTAGAATCCCAAATCCACAGAATAATTCATTGCAAATTAAAAATGTTTTCATGATATCTATGAACACACTGATTGTTGAAGTTCTTGACAATTTTTAAATTCTTTATATACCTTAAACCGATGTGAACAAATTTTTTTGTGGACAGTTTAAATTTGAGAGGATAATATGACCTTAAAAAATCGAAGTAAGAGATTTAACACTTAACACTCACTAGGTAATTCTAGTGTAGCTTGTCGAGGTAAATTAACATTAATCAAATAAGAATTCACCATAAATAAAAATTTTATGTACACTTTTTTATATATTAATATATCTATTATCGTTTAAATCATTTATTGTATTATAAATTTCCTACAGATAATCACACATATTATACATATAAACATTATTAAGACATTTAGGCACATTATATAAAAACTTGTCAAATAAATTTAGGGAAAATTACATAATTTTCCTTTTTAGATAGTAAAACACTTTTGACCGGAGCTATGAACTGGAGGGTTGATGGGTCCCCACCCTACAAGTATCCCACATTTTGATCGATGAAATGCTACATACAAAAACTAAAAATGAGTACGAAAGATAACGAGGCCAACATGTAACATGAATAATCAAGCCTGCAAAAAACATAGAGCCATGAATACAAAAAAAAAGAGCATGAATGATAGAGAAACCCTAGGGTTCCACCTAGATAAGCAATGTAATCATCTTGATAAAGTAAAAGGATGTTCCAACAAAAGACTTCAATTACACCATGTGATTTGGAAGCGGTGGGGTTGGCTTTATGAGTGCGGCTAGGTCCAAGGATGGAACACTAGTGATAAACAATGTCAAAAATTGATGTAGGGCCCGAATTTTCAATTCTAAGGCATCACAAATCCTATTTTCAACCCAATAAGGTGATGGAAAAGGATTCAGATTTGTAAATCTACAAGGAAGGCATACTTCTATTAAAGCTTCGACCAAACCCACACAATGATCTAGGTAAATGAAATGGGATGCAACTGCCATGACCACTACTTTATCTACACACAACACTAGGTAATTGAACACGAAGACACCTACAATCTCAAAGTTTACATGATATCTCCCGACAACTGGAGATAATCCTTGCCTAGGGCGTTTATAATCATAGTCATAACATCTGTAGAGTCTATGCAAAAGACATTACGAAGATAATCGCGACACAATAGAGATGAAATTTGTTTCCCCATTATTTCTAGATAAGAGGATGAATGGAAAATAGGTAGATTCCATGAGAGTGAAGGGGAAATAATAGAAAGAAATACGAGAAACCGAGTGATGACAAGCGAAATCACAACCCAACAATTAAATAGTCCCATGACTCATGTGAGAAAGGTCGATGTGGTTAAAAATAGATGGCATCATCAACATTTTCACATGCATTGGCTATAATTTTTAATGAAAAGGATCTTATATTATATTAAATACAACATGATACAAGATTCTCTCAACAAAATAAGTGGGCGGTATGAGAGAAATCCCCAAAGCCACATGCACACTAGGCCAAGCCTAGAAAAATAACAAAGAAACAACTATAAGGGAGTCTAAGGAACACAAAAAACAAAGGCTAGATTATGAATAAAGGCTACCCCTAATTGATAAACACACATTATACAAATTCACATTACTAGAGATAGTCACACACATTATACAGAAATGTGTTATCAATTAAATCTACCACACCACCCTTGGAGCTAGCCAGGATGGACAATACATTTGCAACAAATTTTGAATCATTGGCCTTAGATCCTAGTGGCAGGGGTGCTACATTAGGATTTATTCTAAGGAGATGCATGTAAAGTTCACTGAGGGTTCTTGGTTGGCAGCGGTGCCAAGCTTATGCCATCCACGGTGTTAGAGATCACACTTGTTAAGGAGCGCTTTGGCCACTTTGTGGATGTGTGTGATAGTGGTGTGAACCACCTTTTGAAAGTGATCATTTAACTTGTATTCCACACTATTATTCATGCCATTTTCATCTATCCCAATGATATTCAATGGTGGCTAATGAAAATCCAGGTTGTTCATTATCCTCCTCTTTAAGCTCCCCCATCACACTCTATCAGAGGACATCATTGTTTCTATTTTATACTTGCTAATAGTCGTTAGGCTCTATTTTTTTCCTTGGAATAATGTGTATAGTTGTTTTACTAACAAATGCATCCATAGGTGCATGTGAAAGGCCAATAGTCATATAAAAAGATATGTTGAAAAGAGTATATTGTAAATACATGGAAGTTGAAAAATGTTGAGAAATATATTGTGACATAGGTAGGTAGAATTATAAAACTACCAAAAGTGTCATTATTTCAAGTCTAGTATTTGATAGTATCAATAATCCACAATTAGGTTTAATATGTAGATGAAAATTATAACACGTCCATCAACAAATATACTTTCATTACTTGAAGCTAGTTGAATGCTTGAAAATGAGAATGCAAATTTTTCAATAAATAATTAAAATTTTATGTAATTTTTATTACCAAATTATGGAACTCAATTTCTTTTCTTATTTTGAAAGTTGGGCATCAAAATAAACTATGTTTTATTTATATTTCAATTTTTATTGATGTCAAGAATCCCACAATATGCAATAATATATATAAAGTTTTGAAATTTAAATACTTGTTTAACCAATACTAAGATATATGTCTTAGAAGTTCTCCCACACCACATTACAAATGACACAAGTACATATATTTGAGTCATTGTCTTGTTTTCTTATGGAAATATATGTTTAACTCTTGTAAAGATGGCAACAAGGTAAAGAAAACCTAAAACGCAAACCTCTACATGTCTCTACCAAAAACCCTAATACGGGAAGTGGAAATGGAGGAAAAAATGACCATGTAGAGAGCCAAACCCTTTCCTGGATAAATCTTTCATTTGGAGAAGACAAATCTGTGTTTGGAGAAGACAGATCTGCACCTGGAGGAGTAAACGAACATCCATTAGAAGGTGGCACAGTCTTTGATGTGAAAAATGACGATAGACCAAAGGCTTTTGGAAACACCAAGCTGAATGGAAACATTGAAACCAGAGCCCCTTCCTCTCATGCCATGATCTCACAGGCCCGAGTATATGGAAAAACTAGTTTTCGACCTAGCTCACGGCAGGGGAATGCACCCCTCAATGGAGAAAATGTGAGTTGGATGTGCAACGGATCTGAGATACCTACACTCTTTCCAGAACTACTTACCCAGGGTGGTGGAAGTGATACAGTGATCGAGAGATCTAACAGTCTCTCCTTCATAGATATAGTGTCTAAACAATCAAAGACTAGTGCAAATACTACTATGAATCCTGCTGAGAAAAACCCATGCGTATCCTTTGGAGATGAAGTTCTCGAAATAGAGTCTTTCTATCAAGACCATGCCTTAATTTGCAGATTCACTGGTCTTTGGCCTAGTTTACCTGTCCTACATGAATGGATCTCCACTCAATGGATCCCACTTCTAAAAGGAAGGTTAGATCTCTACCCATGTGCTAAAGGAATCTTCATTGTTGCTTTTGAATCCATCACTGATAAGGATATCATTGCTAATCAGCTTTGGATCTGCCAGAAAAAATACCTTATGTTAAAACCTTGGTTCCCAGCATTCAACCCTCTCACTGAATCCTTCTCCGTAAACCGATCTGGATCAGGTTACCCCACCTACCTCTGTAATTTTGGGATCAAAAATGTCTGATAGCCATAGGTAATACATTGGGCAACATCATTAACATTGACTCCCAAACCTCTGAATTCACACATACAACTTATGCCAGAATTCTTGTTGAGGTTGATACCTCCAAGGATCTTCTAGCTCATATTGAGCTAAAGGTGCAAAATCAAACTTGGACTCAACCTCTGGACTATGAGGGTCTGCCTTTTAGATGCAAGAAATGTTTCTCTTTGGGACATTCTGCTATTAATTGTGAGATGATAAAACACAAAAAGGAGAACGCTAACTGGTGGAAAAATGCCCTCCGGAACATCTGAGATTTGAACCTCAAAATATCCCTACTTCTGATGCTGGGAAGGAAGACTTGCTGGAAATGGTCCCAGAAACCCCTTTGAACGAGCTTACAAACCATGCAAATAAATATTCAGTTGGGGATGAGACTCAGTGGATCGGAAACACTGAAACAAAAAAGTCTGTAGCGGATAAGGAGAATATTCCTCGATTTCCTTGCTCAAACAATTCTTATCAGCCAATTAAGGATTTTGAAGTTCCTTTACAAAAATCTGCGGATGAATGGATTACAGTACGTAACAAGAAGAAAAATGTTCGAATTGAAAACAATAGTTGTTAAGTTGTTGTTTTTCAGCTGCTGGTTTGTTGGTTGCTGGCCTTATTCATGGTAGGTTTTTTTGCTGCCATTGGGCTTTTTGATAACATCTGGATTTTGATCCCTTTGGTTCTGTTGATATAGTTATATCTAGCTTTTGAGTCTTTCTGTACAAGGGTATAGTCCCTTTCAAAAAACTATTTAACAATAATAAAAAAACTCTTGTAAAGATGGCACCACCATCTCACCCATTTTCCAAAATGTTTCCTTTAACCAATACTTAATAAAAATAAATCACAACACATTGAATTTTATATATGTGCCATATTGCCCTTAAATTTTTATCTTCTCTAATTCTAAATACACCAAGTAGAAGAGTGCAAGTGTCGGGCCAAAAGTGGCACAAAAAATTCTTCTAGTTTATTATCATTTTTACAAGTGTAGTAGAATTCATTGGAAGCATTAGGCCCCTCTAGATTTTACCCTGAAATATATGTTTATTTGCATCTAAGATACAATTTGTCTATCACTAAACATGCCTCCTAAGACTTGCCTCGACCTCTTGCTAGAAAAGTGTTCTCTGATTTTCTTAGAAAGTATTTTTGCGAGGTGAGAGATGACGTGGGAGTGTATTCTCTACAAATAAAATTTCACATAGCCATAATTTGTATGTGTGAATTAGATTGCATGGCATCATGGAAGCTTATGTTAAAGCAAAGCTATATAAACACTCTCGGAGGAGGACATCAATGTTTCTGTTTTATACTTTTTAGCGGCCGCTAGGCTCTATTTGTTGCCTTGGAATAACATTTATAACTATTATAAAATGTCATTAACATTTTTTTAAAATGTATAACATGTTTCTTGTAAAGAGTTCAATATGTAATTCTTATCTCATTCTCCTTAATCACTCAAATTGTTGGTTATCACAATTAAACCCTACAAATAAAAATAAGAATAATTATGCTCTCGTAAAATTCTTGTGAATGTTTTTGAGCTAATATTTTTTTAGGATTTAAGGGGTCTGAGGGCTTTATATTCTCTCTGCCAAAAATCTTGAACAATTTAGGGTTACGGTCTTGTCGACTCTTCCTATTTTATTTAGATTTAAGTGAATTTAACTAGTAAATTACTATTACAAATAAAACTAAACAAATGTGTTTGTTAAAGTGGATACTTGTTGAACGTAATCAATAGAGGATAATCTTGTTTGAGAGTGACGACATATGACATTGCAAAAATATAATTTAAATGTCAAAAAGACATGTATATTACAAATTTAACCGTCAATATATATATATATATATATATATATATAAATTTATGATAATTAAGAAATTTAATAAATTAAATTTTATATTATATATTTTGAGATTCATAAAAAAATGATAGAAATAAAAATAGAAATTTTCAAATATAAAGAAAATAAACATAATCGAATCTTACTATCTTATTAATTATTATGGAATAGAAGAATCTATTAGTTTTGATTTTCAATTTTGTTTGATTTTTGTTTTAATTTTATTTGATTTTTTTCAGCTTTTTCAATGAATTTTAATTTGTAATTGTTTTTTATTTGATTTTTATAAATAAATATTGAAACTCGCAATTATTGTAGTAAATGTGAAATTTAAAGATTGAATTCGCGCCAAAATGGAATTTGGATGTAATAAGGTAAAACTCATTTTTTTATAATTATTTATTTCAATTTAATTTCAGAAAGTCATTTAGATTTATTGTTTCAATCTTGTGTATGTAAAATTTATGTCAATTATACTTAATCTTAGGAGAAGATGTTTCTTAGAAGAAAAAAGACACCAAATAAAATCTTGTGTATCATAATTTACATTAAAGTTGGTGGAAGACATCAAGCACTACAAAAATTCAACACCTTGTATTGTCTTAAGGGGTAAAAAAAGAAGAATACAAATCATCTAGAAAAATACCACAGAGTGGCCGATACGACTGACTCGAGAATAAGATTATCAAACTATCATTAAGATTAACATATGATGATTTGGTAGAAAATCATTGTATGATTTTAGGGAACTCGTAGATTGAGAAACAGGGACGGAAGCCTGTGTAATTTTATTAATCTCAATCAACTAAAAAAGTACAGAGGATGGGCTGCAATATTTATAGATATTGCACAGCCAAATACATCCGGGAAAATGAGTTGCACAGGTGCAACCAAAAACCAGAATAAACAAGCTTCCAAATCACCCGGGAAGCAACAATTACATAAAAACAAATATATTGTTGAAAACAATATAACAATGTGCATACAGACAAATATGGTTGATTAACCATATAACAATATAACCATTCATTATTTAATTAATAAAATTAATTAAATAATCTAACTATGCATAATTAATATTTAGGATAATAAAATTTATCCTAACATTCCCCCCCTTAATTGTGCATTGTCTGAAGAGATGAGGAGAGAAATGCTCTGAACAACTCGAACTTGTCACGTGCAAGTGACTTTGTGAAAATATCTGCTCGTTGTTCAGCCGTTGGACAAAACTGAAGCTGGATGTTGTGCTTCAACACATGTTCACGTATGAAATGAACCTGAACTTCAATGTGCTTTGTTCTCTCGTGAAAAACTGGATTGCGAACAAGTTTGAGAACACCTTCATTGTCAACATACATGGTGGTCGGTTTGTCCTGTGGTATTCCAAGTCCTTCTAGTATGCGACGTAGCCAAATCGCTTCACAGACAGCTTCTCCTGCAGAACGATACTCGGCTTCTATGGAAGAGCGAGAAACAAAGTGTTGTTTCTTACTTCCCCATGATATTGGTCCAGATCCCATAAAGAATACAAATCCAGAAGTGGATTTTCTATCATCAATGTTACCTGCATGATCTGAATCCGAATATCCAGTCAAGAAGAAGTTTTCGTTCTTCTTGTATTCTAGACCAAGATCCACTGATCCTTTGAGATATCTCAAAATGCACTTTGCTGCTTTCCAATGACAAATTTTGGGTTCTTGCATGAACCTGGATAGATAGCTCACTGCAAAGCTGATATCTGGTCTAGTGTAGGTCAGGTAAATGAGACTCCCAATCAGCTGCCGATAGAGAGTGGCACTTACCTCAGGAGATGGATCTGAATGAGATAACTATAATCTGTTCTCCATAGGTGTAGCAATTGGTGTGCAATCCATCATCCTAAACTTCTCGAGCGTTGTCTTGGTATATTTCATTTGAGAAACAAAGATGTGATTCTCTTTCTGCCATACTTCTAGTCCAAGACAGTAGTGCATAAGCCCGAGATCTGTCATGTCGAATGATCGCTTAAGATCTTTCTTTGTTTCATCAATCATCTTCACTGAACTGCCAGTGATGACTAGATCATCGACATAAACTACAACAATCACCATCTCCCCCCCTTGCTTTTTGAGGTAGAGATTGGGATCGTATGGATTTCTGACGAATCCATGTTGTACGAGATGCTCATCAATCTTGATGTACCATGCCCGGGTGCCTGTTTGAGGCCATACAGAGATTTTCCGAGTCTTGCATACCTTTTCTTCTTGACCAGGTACAACATATCCCTCAGGTTGAGTCATGTAGACTTCTTCTTGTAAATCTCCATTCAGGAAGGCACTTTTTACGTCCATCTGATGGACTTTCCAACCAAACTGTGCAGCTAGAGCAAAGATCATTCTGATCATTTTGATCTTAGCTGTGGGAGAAAATGTCTCCTCATAGTCAATGCCTTCTTTCTGTGCGTACCCCTTTGCTACAAGTCTTTCTTTACACTTGTCCACTGTCCCATCTTCTTTGTACTTAGTTTTGAATATCCATCTGCATCCAATGGGTTTCTTCCCTGGTGGAAGATCGACAAGCTGCCAAGTGTTATTCTTCATCACTGAATGATATTCAAAATCCATGGCATCTTTCCAAGCTTTTGACTGTAGGGCTTCCTGGACTGTAGAGGGCTCGTCTGATTCAATGACTCTACTCATCAAAGCAAAGTTAACTTCTTCTCTTGCTTTACTGCGAGTCCGTGGTCCAGGGGTGGATGTATCCGGTGGAGCATCCAGTCTTGCATCTCGTAATGTGCTTGTACACCATTTAGGCATACGTTGACCTGTTCCCATGGGTTGTGGTTCTATCTGATCAACACCATCATCCCCATCATCACTTTCATCTTCTGAGGGAACATTTGCTTCAGTTTTTACAACTGGTGAAAAATCTACATCTTGCGAGTCCGGAGGAGGAGTCTCTGCTTCCTTCTTCTCGAAAAACTCAACATCTCTACTTGTGTAGACTTTTCTGGTCTTAGGATCCATCAGTCTGTACCCAAGAGTCTCTTCACTGTATCCAATGAAGATGAGATTTTGTGACTTCATGTCCAATTTCTTTCTGTTCTGTTTGGGTATGTGCATGCTGGCTTTGCACCCGAATACTCTGAGGTGTGCAATGGATGGTTTCCTTTTTGACCATGCTTCTTGTGGTGTAATTCCATCAAGAGCAGTTGTGGGCGCTCTGTTTAACAAATACACTACTGTTTTTGCTGCTTCTGCCCAAAATGTCTTTGCAAGTCCGGAATCATCGATCATGCATTGCACCATTTCCATGATAGTATGATTTCTTCTCTTGACAACACCATTTTGTTGCGGTGTGTGTGGAGGAGGCATTTGTCGACGAATCCCGTGAGTTTGTAGATAGTCTCTGAACTCATCACTGGTGAATTCCCCCCCTTGATCTAAGCGGAGAGTTCTGATGTGACGACCAATTTCTTTCTCAACTGCCACTTTGAACTTTTTGAATGTTTCAAAGGCTTCACTTTTCTTGCGAAGACAAAAAATCCACATTTTCCGTGAATAGTTGTCAACACAGAGCATGAAGTACTGGAACCCTAAATGACTTGGCTGCATTAGACTGCACAGATCAGTATGAACCAGGTCAAGTTTACCATGAGCTCGAAAAGTACTCTTTTGGAATGAAACTCTGTGTTGTTTTCCTCATAAGCAAAGTGAGGACACTTGTCTGTATCCTTCTGAAGAGATGGTAGCCCATGTACCATATTACACCGGCGAAGTGTTTCGAGATATTTGAAACTTACATGACCAAATCTCCGATGCCACAACTGAGCTGAGGTGGAGTTTTTAGCCACAAGTGCTTGATCATTTTTGTGAATGAAATCAAGTTGAAACATTCGTCCCACATTTGAGGCTTTTGCAATTATTTTCGAGCCTCTGGATTTATCTCGAATCAAACACATTTTCTTGTCGGATTGACTATCAAAGTCAATTTTCAGGTTGTGATCTAGGAGTTGACTGACCGAAAGAAGATTCTTTGTCAACCCAGGGACATATAGAACATCTGATAGTCTGCATTTGCGTGAACCAAGGGGTAGAGAAATGTTTCCAATCCCCTGAACTGTATATGAAGAATCATCTCCCAACGAAACATGATTTTTCGATGGTGTGTCCCTCATTGAAATAAACCAGTCTCTGTGGCTGGTCATGTGTCGAGTGGCTCCCGAATCAACATACCAGATGTCACTAGATGATGTGGATGGTTCACTTGATCGAGTAGTGAACAAGAAGTCTTCATTGTCTGACTGATCTTGTTGCTCAGCAATATTACCTTGCTGGTGGGGTCTTCTTTTCCAGTTCCCCTTTTTCTGCCCGTGATAGTTGTTTGAATGTCCCTTGTAAGTTTGTTGTTGTTGTGGTCTAGAATTGCTTGATGAACCTTTCTTATATGTGTTAAACCAACATTCTTGCAAGTCATGTCCTCTTTTGCAAATTGGACATCGCTTCTTCTGTTGATTGTCCCCATGATACTGATTCTGATGTGGGGACTTCTGATAGGATTTAGGTTTTCCTTTACCTTTTCCTTTCCATTTTTGATGTGAAGATAGTGCCTACTCCTCTTCATCATCCTTGTTGTGCATTGCTTCCTCTTGTTGCAGTAGGTTTACTAGCTTGTCAAAACTAATTGTCGTATCTGACAAGTTTAGAGTTGTGACAAAAATGCGGTAAGAAGAGGGAGAGCTCTCAGAACAATGGGAACGAGAGATTCATCTTTGACCTCTTCTCCAAGGGCTAGAAGTGAAGCCCTCAACTCTGCAACTCTTCTTAGGAAGGCTTCAATTTTCTCATTCTATTTGAATTTCAATGTATGTAACTGACTCTGCAAATTGAGTATGACATTCTTGTTCTTGGCCTCATATATTGTGCTCAGCTTATCCCAAGCTTCTTTTGCTGATGTGGCATCTCGAATGTGGGCTTGCACATCGTCGGATACTCCAAACAAGATGATGAGTTTTGCTTTCTGATCTGCTCTATCAAATTGTCGTTGTTGTGTTGCATCCGTTGGTGATCTAGTTAGAGTACCAGTCACAATAGGCCAGATTTCTTCAAACTCAAGTTGTGTTTTTATTTTTGTCTTCCAAGCAGCATAGTTGCTTCCTCTGAGCAATTGTGAATCCGGAAGAAAAAATTTGGGGGCATTGGTGCCCATTTTGCAGAGATCACTGACAGGGTTTGGCTCTTATCACTCTAGGTATTAGGTCTCCCAATCTATATACCGTCAGTCCGATATACCGAACCTTTCTATATACGCGCCCTTCCGATATACCCGTCGGTACGTGGAAGAAGCTCGCCCTTTCTATATACCCGGTGGTACGTGAAAGAGGCGTTAACGTACGTGAAAGAATTCGATACGTGGTACCAAGATAGTACTGATGGGGTCTGTGTGATTATTGACACCGGCTCAAAGAAATATCCTCATACGCGCGTGTAACTTCGCTATATACTCGAGATAATTTCTCAGTCCGGATTTATGTCTTGCAATCGTTCACAGACGGATGGGATGGTTCATAGTGTGTGCACTGTGACCTTATTACTCCCCGTCGATTTATAGGCACGATGCCTGATTTACGTCGTTGCAGCTATATTAGGTGTTAAGTGCAGTAGTAGTCGCGACGGCTTTACCCGTAAGCGCTTCCCAGAGGCACTGTATATACCGAACGCTGCGAATGAGATCTAGGATCTCGTGAGTGTTACAGAACCAATTTTACTATTTTTTTTATTACAATTCTACCAGTTTTTGAGCAGTTACAAAGTTTTGCAGTTGACTATGGCAACCTACAAATTAGTACAATATGCAGTACAATTTGAATGACAGAAAAAAATTTCAGTTTCGGGGTCCTGGTGACCTCCTGAGCCCAATACAACCCAAAATGCTAAAAATTGCAAAAAAATAGCTGAAAATGCAATTTTTAGATGGGTCTCCTTTTGCAAAAAATGTCTGGAATGAAAAAACAGACCAGTTGGGAGAAATTTTTTTACCCTAAATTAGGGATTTCTCCGCTAAATTTAGTTAGTTGTAACTAAATTCAAAAAAGTCTGCTAAATTTAGCGCTTACGCCAAAAAAATATGCCAAATGCAAAAGGACAGTTTTGAGTGTTTTTGGTGGGATTTGACCCTCAAACCTCTCACTCCCAAGGCACATGCACTAACCAACTTGCCCACATAGGGCGCTTGGACTATGAAAGGAAGGAATTTGTATTTATTGACAAGTAAATTGACTTACCTCTTGGAAAATGGATGCCACGTGGCGCATGCTGGTGAAGAGGCGTTTTTAGGGTTGTATTTGCCTAAAAACGGATCTGAAGCTTTATTTCCTTGCTCAGGCCGCATTTTCATCTTCCCACGCACTGATTTGCATGTACAGGCCGCGTTTTTTACATTTGGGCACTGTTTTTCCTTCGTGGGCCGCGTTTTTCCCTTTGGCCGCATTTTTTATCTTCCTTTCTTTGATTCGTTCTTTGATTCTTGCTTAATGTATTATGCAGGTCACATTTTTTGAGTTGGGGCGCTTGTTCTCTCTTCTTGGGCGCGTTTTTTTCAACGTTATTTGCTTGCTTCATGACAGCCGCGGTTTCCTTTGGCCATGTTTTTAATGCCTTGGCTGCGTTTTTTGTTGTTTGCTTGCTTTTATTACTATCTAACCCTGCATTTCCTTGTGCAGGTTGCTGGAGACTGAGAATGGCGCGGGCGAGGGAGAATGGCGCCTCTTTTGCTAAAAAAAAAAACGTTTTTTCTCTTGTGCAGGCCGCTCTGGTCAAGAAAAAACGCGTGGAAGATGTTTTGCCATCTGCTCTACTTACTTTCTTTGGCTGCTTATTTCTCTTCTTCCACTGTATATTTTGTGCAGGTCCAGCGTGGGCGCCTCCTCCTTTTTTTTAATTATTTTTTTTTGCTCTGTTTGATTCACTTTTGTTTTTGCTTGTTTGTTCACTGCAGGTGCACAGACAGACCTCCAAAACAAGCAAAACAACCTCCAAATACAGTAGATACTAAATGATTCTCTAATTTAGAGACAAAACCCTTATTGGGAAAAAAATTATTATTATTTTCAATACCTGGAGCAATTTTGCCTGGTGCTGAGTGCACCAGTGCAAAAAAAATTTGCCTTCCAAGCACCTGGAAGGAACAGGAGGATGTGGGGGAGGCAGGGATGGGGCTGGGAGTTTGCACGAGGCTGCACAGGCTCTCAAATGCTGCAAACACATCTCCAATCTCCTCTCTCTCTGCTGCTCTCTCTTCCACACCTTCACAGGGCCAGAATTTTGCTCTGGTACCAAATGTAGATTGAGAAACAGGGACGGAAGCCTGTGTAATTTTATTAATCTCAATCAACTAAAAAAGTACAGAGGATGGGCTACAATATTTATAGATATTGCACAGCCAAATACATCCGGGAAAATGAGTTGCACAGGTGCAACCAAAAACCAGAATAAACAAGCTTCCAAATCACCCGGGAAGCAACAATTACATAAAAACAAATATATTGTTGAAAACAATATAACAATGTGCATACAGACAAATATGGTTGATTAACCATATAACAATATAACCATTTATTATTTAATTAATAAAATTAATTAAATAATCTAACTATGCATAATTAATATTTAGGATAATAAAATTTATCCTAATGTAACCCTCTATGGATCTATAAATCAATAAGCATAACATGTTTCTATTTTATACGGTCTAGCGGCCGCTAGGATTATTTATTGCTTGTGAATAAAGTTCTTATTAATTTCAAAATGTTTATAATATTAAACCATGCATAACCGGAGATTTATTTATTTTTATTTCGTAGAAAGCCAACATCGATGTGAGAAAAAAAAAAGTTTAAACTATGTAGATCTGGGAAAAATCATTCTTTTATTGGTCTATGATCCATGATTGTCTCTTCACCCAAGTCGAGAAAAATGTTTTTCTTGCCCAAAAATAATCGAAAAAAATGATTACACACTGTGAATATTTAAGAACCTTAAGGTAGTTACTTTATTCCATAAAAATACACAATACATTGTTAGATTTGGAAGAAAAGTGTATAATTCAAACGCCAATTATGTGTTTGAAAGTTTTTAATGATCTACACATGTTTTTGTGCTCTCCTACATGTTTCAACCATGCACATAATTCAGTATAGATTTTCGACTCACTCTCATAGTTTCCATCAAATCTCCAGTATGATGGGGTTTTGAGAGTAATTTATTCTTTGACCTCATGCAACAAGAATCTCACGTCATCAATCGAAAGTATATTATTTTCACCATAGAAATTACCACAAATGTCTACTATCTATTGCATTGTTTTTTATTTGAACTTATATTCTTGGCATCCTCAAATGAACCTGAATTTTTTTCTCGCAATCATCTAAATTTTTTTATGAACATGTATTTCGCCATTGTTAAATCCATAAATGAAGACCATAAGGCAATGTCAAAATATTTTGATGCATTACTTATCAAGTCAGAACTAAACTCTTGTTCAAAGTATTTACTATTCCCGATCTAAAGTTTGGAACCATATTACAAGGTATTTTGTTGCCAATACCAAAAATTCCAAACAACAAACCTTCAACTCCCAAAGCTAGTAATTTCTGAGCCTTCCTAATAGGATCTATAAAAACAACTCAAAATCGATGTAAGATTCCAAAAGTTATTAAGAAAAAGGCATCAAAGTATTTAATCACAACTCAAAAACAACTTATAAATCTATAATATCATCTCAATCACAGTGAAAATATAAATATTGCCTACTTTTAAATTTGTAATCTCGGGATCTGGAATTAAAAATGGATACTATGGGGAGATCGGCTGAAGACGAAGTTAATGAAAAGAATATTCTTTCAGAGTTGCATACGATCTGCAGCAGAGAGGAATCTTTATGGAGACTTAAATCTAGAGCTATTTGGCTTAAAGAGGGAGACAGGAATACGAAGTTCTTTCATATGACCACTTTGAAGCACAGAGCCTATAATAGGATCTTAGAAGTTTCTAAAAACAACGGAAATATCATAAAAGATCCCAATAGCATCAAGAAAGAAGCGCTTGATTTTTATAAAAAACTTCTTGAGGAGAGGAATATCATCAACTCTGAAGCTATTTCTTTTATGTTGGAGGCCATTCCCCAAAATAAAATTGAGGAACAGAAATTTAGAAGTATCACCAAAGCGGTCACGCTTGAAGAGCTGCAAAAAGTTGTTTTTGCTTTAGAGGGTGACAAGGCTCCTGGTCTGGATGGGTTCTCCATAAATTTTTTCCAGAAATTTTGGGAAATCTGTTTGGAGGATCTTCTCAGAGTGGTGAATGAATTCTATAGAATGGGAAATATTTTAAAAGAGCTTAATAACACTCACATTGTGTTGGCCCCAAAAAAATGGATGCTAAAGATTTCAAAGACTTCAGACCTATCAGCCTTGTGAATGCCATCTATAGAATTTTTACCAAAATTATTACTACTAGGCTTTAGCTCATTATGAATGAACTTATCTCAAGGCAACAGAGTGGCTTCATCAAAGGAAGGATTATACAAGATGGAGTGATTATGGTTCACGAGACCATACATTCTATGGAAAATAATAAAAAGGCAAATATGGTCCTTAAGCTTGATATGAATAAAGCTTTTGACAAGGTCTCTTGGGTTTTCCTTGACAAAGTCTTAACAAAATTTGGGTTTCTAGAAAAATTTAGAAGAATTATTAAGGCTTGTATCTCTATGGCCAGATTCTCTGTGGTAGTTAATGGTGAGCTTGTGGATTTTTTCACTAGCAGTAGAGGACTTAGACAAGGGGACCCTATCTCCCCCTTACTCTTCATTCTTTTGGCTGATAGCCTTAGTAGAACAATTGGCAAAGCAGTTAATGATGGGCTTTTAAATGGCTCTAAGCCCACTTCCATCAGTCAAGCTGTCTCCCATCAGCAATTTGCGGACGACACTATCCTTCTTCTTCTGGCGTCAGTCATTGAAGCCAAGGCTACCAAGGCTTTATGCATGGCTCTACGAATCTACTTCTGGGAAAGAGATCAATTATGATAAAAGCACCATCTTCTTTTTCAACACTCCTGAGGAAAGGCAGCTTAAAATTGCTAAAATTCTGGGTTGTAAAATAAGTGCGCTTCCAGCCACTTACTTGGGCCTTCCTCTCGGCACTAGGAAAGTCTCTTGCAAGGTGTGGGATGATTTATTGGAGAGATTCCAAAAAAAAATGGCTGGTTGGAAAGGAGCCATTTTATCTAGTGCTGGTAAGTGCCTGCTCATTAAAAGTACTCTTCAAAATCTGCCCATTTATGTCATGTCGCTCTACAAGATCCCCTCTTCCTTCAGAGATAAGATTGAAAGGATTCAAAAAAAAAAATTTATGGCAAGGCATGGAAGAGAAGTTCAAATTTCACTTAGTGGCTTGGGATAAGGTTTGCACCCCGAAGTTTATGGGAGGTCTGGGTATAAAAGATATTGAGAAAATGAATGAGGCCCTCATTGCTAAAATGGGCTGGAGAATGCTATCTGAGAAACAACCCTGGATTGATTTAATCAAAGAAAAATATTTAAATCATCAAACTGTGTACTCTTTCCTACAAGATGAGCACCTCCCCTATGGTTCCATTTTTTGGAATAATCAGTCAAGAGCAGAAATTTCATCAAGCAGGGTAGTAAATGGAAAGTGGGGGATGGTAGGGACATAAACTTCTGGGAGGATAATTGGTTTAATGGCAATCTCATGGATAGATTTGGGACGGTTAAGGACAGTCTTATAAGCAAGTATGGCATTAAAATCAAGGACTATATTGAGGGAAATGGTACCAACAAGAATTGGAAAAAACTTACTGTGGAGAGAAATGATCTGAAGCAAATTACTTCCTCCCTTCAAGATCAATTAGATCTTATTCCATTAAGTCAGCTGGATTCCAAGGATGAGCTGGTATGGAATAATTCCAATGATGGGAATTACTCTGTCAAAACTGGATATAATAATTTCTTCCACAGTAGTCAAACAGAGTTCAATTGGAACAAGATTTGGATGTCTGAATTAACTCCCAAAATAATTTTTTTCCTTTGGCTAGCTATCAGAGGCAGGATTCTTACCACTGACAACCTGATGAGAAGAGGATTTATAATCCCTAATAGGTGCCATCTTTGTAAGAAAGATTCTGAGGATATCAGCCACCTGTTCATACATTGTGAGTATGCCACCAGAATATGGAGTTTTGCCCTCTCTAAATTTGAAGCTCTCTGGGTGTTGCCGAAGGATCTTAATCAGCTATGGACTCAATGGAACCCACCCTTTAGGCATTGTGTTGTTAAAAGGATCTGGAAGCTGGTTATCCCTCATTTAATCTGGAGGATATGGAAGGATAGAAATGATATTATCTTCAGAAATAAGAAGCAAAACTATAAACTTAGTATTGGTAAAATTTCTAATGGTATCAAAGAGAATATTGCTAGATTTAAACCCCCCAAGAACAAGAGATATCCAAAGAATGAAGAATACATCTTATCCAATTGGCAGATTGGAACTATCAATAGTCAGAGCAATCCCGGGAATAGCATTGATAGATCTTTGATTAAATGGCATCCTCCTGATTTTAATTGGTATAAGTTGAACTTTGATGGGGCCTCTAAGGGAAACCCTGGGATTGTGGTAGGGGGAGGAGTGATACGGGATCATAAAGGTAATCTGATTGCTGCATATGCTGGGAAAATGGGAATTCAAACTAATCATTTTTCCAAAGCATTATCTGCTCTATGGGGCCTGAGAATTTCCCAGACTCAAAATATTCAGAACCTCATTATTGAAGGGGACTCCCTGAATATCATTAATCTTCTTAAACAGTGCTCATCTCCAAGTTGGAGCATCAAGGATTTTATCTCAGAGTCCATAAGTATTAGTCATACTTTCAATAACATCAGGATCATGCATACTTACCGGGAGGGTAATAAATTGGTAGATGCGCTGGCTAATTATGGCATTAATGTTAACCTCACTGTTTGGGATAATAATAGCATCCCTAAGCAGCTTCAAAACAACATTCATGCGGATTTCTATACGCAAGCAATATCTAGAGCTGAGTTATGATTTTTGGGTGTGGATCAACATCAATAATACTCCCACACATGTTGACTTAAAGAATATGATTATGCAAATCATGTCAAATAATCAAGATAGTGTGAAATATATGGGGAATTCCAAGTGGAGTTACATTGATTTGAAAATCGCGCATGCGGGCTGCACTGCGACTGCTAAAAGTCGGATACAAAGCTCCATGGAAACCGAAGATAGCAGTAATGTGATTGATGACAGGGAGTGGGCTATTCCCACATGTGATTTTCCGCAGGCTCAGATCAGCAGACATGCAGCCGTTCGTGGGAAAAGCAACGGCTCTCATTTCCAATATTGTGTGGATTACAATAGCAAAAGTAGACTGGCTTCAACGTATGGAGCATACTCAAGTGGCATCACCAAATTCATGGAGAAGGTTTTGTAACATCCTAATTTTTATACATTAGAACAAGTAATTTTTATTTTTGATAAATGCTTCCTGGTTCTAAATACATAATTTAGAACTCACAAATCAAAACAACCATTCTTATAATAGATAACCATATGCAGCTGTAATGACTCAGAGTACCTCCGATCTATTCATTCCATGACTCGGTAATCTACCGATCTATTCATGAGTATTAAGAGTTGGCATTTTTTTTTTAACACATCACTCTTGCGGTTCTCTTCCCTATTATGGGATTCAGAATGCTCTATCCAAGGAACCTATCTGAATAATTGTTACCATTATTCATTGGCATCTCATCCCTTAGACTAGGTGACTTAGGACAATGCAATCAGCAGCTTGCGATACTTTGGCCAAAGATTTGAAACATAATGCTTATGTCTCGTATTCCTTGACGGCATACACATTAATCTGGAATATGTCCTTCACCCCATTCCTATGTTATGTAGAATGTCTTATACTGACTTCTGTCAGACTCTCCTGCCCCAAGTTATTCACTCAGGAATGGATTAGTGAGATGACAACGTTATAGGGATGCCCCCGAGGACTAGGGATACGCTGACATACTGGGTCAACCCTAGTTAATCCAGTGTGTCAAGATACCCCGAGTCTCCTAGGGCAGCCTTATAATGTGACCACGTTCCTAATCAGTCCCAGAGTAACTTGTTCGAGTTTAAGGTGTAAATCTTAACGATCAATGCAAAGGGTGTCGTCAAAGGTCACCTGCATTGTTGTATCTTTGAGAAGATCCTAATCTTCTCGAAGGTACAACCTTGCAGTTGACTTGTGCCGTCAACCTTTAAATCCACCTCGAAAAGATCTACTTATTAATAAGTGTTACGCATGTTGAGTTAAAATTATACTAAAGACGCTCCCCTAAGGTTATCCTTTCCCAATCCCTAGGTTCCTCACCTTAGAATGACCTTTCTTAATAAAACCCATTACACAAGAGAAGTTATTAAGACTAGAGGTCCCATCAAGGAGTTCATAGAATATACATAATTCTAAATCAACGAAATTGGACAATAACCCATAATCTTCACATGAGATTGCCAACCAAACCCTTTTTAGGTTTATATCAGTTCTCATAACTGAATTTATATCTTACTTATTAGTATCGAGATATAGTGATTAAGAATCCAATTAAACGTTGTCTTGACTTAGATCAAGACTAGGAAGTAATAATTTATTCAACTTGTTTAGCTTCCTGCTCAGGTTTATTTTAACCCTAGCTTCCGAGAAAAGACAGGTGATCTAAATTCCAATTTAGCTTTAGATAGAACATACTAGAACTACTAAACAATCATAAGTATTCAGTCACATAATCTTGCAAGCTTACTTAGATAATCACAAAAGTCTCCAAATTATACAATAATAATAATGCTCTCAAGATCATTCGAACCGAAGAAGATCAACCCAACAAGATACGAATGCAAACACATAAGTAACAAATACCTCTTTCCATTCCTTTCAGAACTAATCAAATACATTTTATGCATTCAGCATACTTGATACAATACTCAACAGAAAAAGAACATCTTTCTTCAAGTAGTACATTTAGAGAATCAAGTTGTAATTCATCATAAAACCAAATTAAACAATCTGATCATCCTATCAGATCTGCGTGCTTTTACCACTTACGGCAACCATCTGCAAAAATTGTCAACACGGGTCAGTTCGATGAACTGAGCATGATAAGCACTAACTCTTAAAACAATTGCAATCCACCAATTGTTTTCATTAAACAACCTATTTAAATGAAATCAATTCACCAAACATGTAAACATATTTCAGATTATGCTCTTGTAATACAATAAAACTATACACGCATAACTCATATTATAGTTACTAAATAGTCCTAGATACCTTCCAGATATTTCATCATAAACGTTAGTGACCAAGAAGAACCAATGCATCTAAAACAACTATCCATCTGAATCCCAAGGACAGCAAACATCAGACAGACCATTACATTCAACATAGTAAAATGAATATCATAACAATACATGATTCCATCAGTATGTTAAAACAATTCCAAAAGTTAGATAAAAATATATCAACAAATACTTTACAACAGAAGAGAAAGAAAACGAGTCATTCATATTTCCCTTCAAATCAAGCTCATGACTATACCATCTCCTCAAGAGTAAAGCATTCACCTTATACGCATGCGAATAAGTCAGACGAGACCACAAGAAGAACCATAGTTTTGTTAAAATTTAAATAAAACAACTTCCTGTAGTTTACTAGCAATACAGTAGCTCTCGCGCCAAGGCAGTGATGATTAATCTATCAAATAGACTCCACATAACCTTCCATACTAATCAACAAATGAGAAAATAACCAATGCCATCGCTTGTCGAGGTACAATTAATAGCTCATTAGTTCAGTCAAGCTCACGACTAGATATTCATACTAACAGAAGACGTAATCATGCACAAACACGACAACAATCCCACTCAGCAACATACAACTCAATCTAGTCCCTCTAAAACTATGCAGGACTTAGATCAAAAGCCGAAATTCCATAACAGTATTTTCCTCAGAGTTTCCTCCTATGCCAAGCTACTATGGATTACAACAAGGTCTCAAACCAAGTATAGTTTGAAAAGAAAGCCCCTTCCTTTACTTTCCACAGAAGCGGACAGAAAGGGACACAAGAATATTAAAAAAAAAGGAGTCTGAACGTCATGCACGCATAGCGAGGGTTTAAATCAAAAATCAAGCCAACTCGCAAAATTTCAAATCTCCAACAGTATCCATACCACTAATTCTCAAAACAAGGTTTAGATTGAAGTTACTTTCATGCGACCACAACACAAGAATCATAACAGTATTCACAACTGAGATTATTCAGAAAGGAAAACATAATATACACCTCCAGGATAAAAAAGGAGTCTTACCCATGTGGTATTCTTCAAATAAACTTCTACAGAAGTAGAAAGATACAAGATACATATCAAATTCAAGAATTCTAACTATACCAATAACATACAGTATTCACGACTGAACTTCTACAAAGGTAGAAACGTATGTTACCTTTCCAGGACTCAAAAAGGAATCGAACCCGTATAGTATTCTTGATTAAACTTCTGTAACAGTTAAAAATCTATCTATTCAAGGATTCCCACAATATCCAAAATCATACAGTATTCACGACAAAGCTTCTACAGAAGCCAAAATACAAGATTTATATATATTAAGGATTCCAACCGTGCCAATAATAATAATTATTCACAATCAGGCTTATACAGAAGCAAAATACTGGTTTCATAACAAGGACTCCAACTGAGTCCATACAACAATATTCACTCTAAGCTTATACAGAAGAGGAAAACATAATATACGCATCAATAGTTCAAAAAGAATCGAACCCAAGTAATATTCTCAATCAAAAACTCCTTGAAGTCAAAATACTATACTATCAACTCAAGGATTCAATGGATTCAATAACATAATGTATTCCCGACTATACTTCTTCAGAAACCAAGACATAATTTCATTTCAAGAAGTTCAACAGCCTCAATAACATATATTACTTACGACATAAATTAAACAGAAGTCGAAATATTATGTACATTCAAGAATTCCAACAGTATCCTTTTCAACAAGTGAAAACGGCAAGGTATCGACTGAAGTCTGAACCCAACAAGAGAACAATTCATGGACTCCCACAGAACCGAATTCATGTATTTTCCTTGCAAGCATTTCTTCAAAATCTAACCGAAATGCAAAACACAGCAAGATAGTGCAACAGTTCGAAACACAATACACACCCATCAAGGGTTTACTTGAAAAATCAAGCCAATAAGAAGATACAACAACTAAATCACACAAGCTACCATAAAAACCAACTGAACCCAAAAATCATCTGAACAGAGTTGTTCTAATGAAATCATTTGAAAGAAAGCAAGATTTTTAAAGGTTAGGGCCTAACATGCTTGGTAATGCCGCTTAAAAATCCGAAGAAGACCACTGAAAGAGCTCGAGCCTTCTTCTCTTTTTCCACGTTAGATTCAACAACAATAATTTGTTATTTCCATGCCTTATAAACTTTCCTTGACAGAGAAAAGAGTGAGTTACACTCATATTTGCCATGCAACACCAAGTAGACTGGTGCGAAGAACCAGTGATCAAATAGAGAAAACCGGAGCGCATGAAAACCCAAACAAACTACCAATTTTCCATTTTGCATGTCTTCCCGAGAAATCCGAGCTCGAAGACCGAGTTCATTAATTGTATTAACTCCAAAATTCCCGCTCAATCTCCATTGCCACCGACCGCCATAGTTGGCGATGGATAAAAACAATTCAAAGACCATTTCTAACTTTGGCGACTCTGCCACGTCAGCCTCACTAGCCGTTTGAAACTTCCACTAAATCCCTGTCCTTCATACTTATCCATCCCATTTAATGCCATAGAAACTACCGCCCATGGCTCGCACCCCTTCATAGGTCCCCTTTCTTCCTTGTTCATTAGTTAGGTTAGAAGCATAGGTTAGGATTTAAGATGCTACTTAGTCTAACCTCCTTAGCGCTAGGTTACTAACTTAGAACATTTAGCTTATAGCTTAGGCCTAGGTTAGATTAACATTAATCTAACCCATAGGTTATAGTTTAGTTTTAGGTTACTAACCTTAATAAATCCAGTTTAGGTCTAACATTTAAAATGTTCAGAATAAGAACCTACAGACATACATTCACGAAAAGGATTCACTCCAGCACTGCCAATAGGCTAGTTGAATAAATGTATCTGAATTTATTACCTGGCCCACGATCAAGACCTTCCTGATATTACGATATCGGGAACCAATTCATTTAACATGATCAGCCTGAGTTAGACTCCGGAATAGCTTATTCAATGCATTCAGACCTTGCAACCTGCGTAAGGTCTATAATTTTAGTTCATCCCGAATAAACTTAAAGCATCACTTGGATCAATGCCACTGATCCAAGGCTGGGTCTTATAGATGGATAAATCCACAATTCATTCCGAGGTCAGATTAAACTCAGGTGCAAAATGAAAGAAATAAAAGAGTCCAATCATATTCCGACTCAGTCAAAGATCTTCAATTACAAAGAAGATACAGTCCATATCAAGCATGACTTCACAATCAAAGGAACACATCCTTTTACAAAAGAAATCACATATCAACACTTGAATGCTCAGGAGGAAGTAACAACAGTTCAGAGTGTTACATGCTTCCCTCCTAAAAGATTCATCATCCCATGATTACATATTCGATTAACCTTGAGTCAACCAATTTATTAGTTCACAAAACAATGCGACTATTTCCAACTTAAGTAGTTCTAGAAATCAATGTCACAACACATTTTATTCAAATTTGAATAATGTTTGCCTCCATCTGGCTTTCATATAAACTTGAAAAAGATAAGTTCATAAAAGAAATGTTTTGTCAACAAATTTCATTCTGTTAAAAAAGAAAAGGAAAAGCAATTTTCATCTCTTCCAGATTTTCCCAAGTTGCACTTTCTTCGTTAAACTGGTCCCACTGGACCTTACATTGCTTTGTATTTCATGATTTCTCAAATGCAATTGGTGAGTTTCCAGCACTCGTGTGGGTTTAACCATGATTATTCTTGGGTCTTGGACCTGCAAGGAATTCCAATTTAAAACATGTGACAGATCTGAAACGTATTTCTTAAGCAAAGAAATATGGAAAACATCATGCATGCGAGATAAAGCAGGTGGTAATGCTAATCGATAAGCTACAAGATTGATTATTTCAACAATTTCGAAAGGTCCCACGTAACGAGGTGACAACTTGGCAGCCTTGCCAAAAGTTATAGAACTCTTTCTGGGTTTAACACGAAGAAAAACCTTCTCACCAAGCTCAAACCTTCGATCAACCCACTTAAGGTCAGCATAGCTCTTCTGCCTATCCACTGCTTCCTTTAATCATTCACGAATCAGCTTAACTTGCTGTTCCATTTCAGTGAGGATCTCTGGTCCAATTACCACTCTATCCTCGACACTATCCCAGCTAATAGGGGTTCTGCACTTCCTTCCATAAAGTGCTTCAAATGGTGCCATTTTAAGAGATGAGTGATAAGTGTTGTTGTATGCGAATTCAACTAATGGAAGATACTCTTCCCATTTATACTGTTGATCCATACAATACATTCACAACATGTCCTCCAACACTTGATTTACCCTCTCAGTTTGTCCATCCGTTTCCGGATGATATGCAGAACTGAAGTTTAGTTTCGTTCCAAGAGTTGTATTAAGCGTTTGCCAAAACCTTGACGTCATTCTTGGATCCCTGTCAGATATAATCAATTCTGGTACACCATGTAATCTAAAAATTTTGTGTACGAATCTTTTGGCCAGCACTGGTGAATCATCCTTTAGATTTCCAGCGATGAAATGAGCTACCTTAGTTAGTTTATCTACAACTACCAGGATAACATCATGTTTATTCCTGGACATGGGTAACCCTTGTACAAAGTCCATGCTTATTACTTTCCATTTGTACTGTGGTATGCTATGAGGATATAACAGTCCAGTAGGGTGCATATGTTCTGCCTTAACCCACTGACATTCCAAATAATGAGTCACAAAATCAATGACATCCTTTTTCATACCTTTCCAAAAGTATTGTTGTTTCAGATCAACAAGCATTTTTGTGATACCCGGGTGTCCAGAGAAAGGTGAATTATGAAATTCAACTAACAAATTCTTTCTCAAATCATTCAGCACAGGTACGTATACCTTGTTTTCATAACGCAAGATTCCTTCATTATCAAAATGAAAACCTTTATACCTTTCATCATTAGGTTCTGCAGCAAGCGCTTGATTTTACTTCTTTGAAAGTAAATATCGGATTCTGAGGCACTTTTACCTCATCCTTAAAGCGAGTTCTTAATGTTATAAGAGCAGAAATGTGCCTCCTACGACTTAGAGCATCTGCTACTCTATTCTCCTTCCCTTTGATGTAGCTAATATCAAAATCATATTGTGATAAAAATTCTAACCACCTTCTCTGTCTGGCATTTAGATTAGGCTGAGTGAAAATATATTTCAGTCCTAAGTGATCGGTTTTCAACTCAAAGGTTTCCCAAGTAAATAGTGTCTCCAGACTTGAAGTGCATGAACAATGGCAGCAAGCTCCAAATCATGAGGAGCATAATTCAGCTCATGTAACTTAAGTTTTCTACTTTCATATGCTATGACTTGATCATTTTGTAACAAAACACCTCCAAGGCCTTCCCCAGAAGCATCCGTTACAATAGTAAAGCTCCCATTAGGGTCTGGTACAGCTAATATAGGTGCGGAAGTCAACTGGATTTTCAGACTTTTGAAAGCCGCTTCGCACTTATCATTCCAAATAAATTTCTTATCCTTCTTCTGCAATGAAGTTATTGGTGCAGCTACTTTAGAAAAATCCTTAACAAATTTTCTATAGTAACCAGCAAGACCCATGAAGCTTCTTACTTCGTGCACATTCTTTGGTGCAGGCCACTCAGTTATTGCCACTATTTTTGAAGGATCTACAGCAATTCCTTCCTTGCTAATGACATGACCCAAATAGTGAACTTCTGAATCAAAGAAAGAACATTTGGATAACTTACCATACAACTTTCTTTTTCTCAAAATTCCCAAAACTATCTTCAAATGCTCATTGTGCTCCTCAATGCTTTTAGAATAAATGAGAATATCATCCAAGAATACAAGTACAAACTTGTCCAAATATTCTTGAAAGATATTGTTCATTAAGTTCATAAAAGTTGTGGGTGCATTAGTTAATCCAAAGGGTAGAACCGTGAATTCATAATGTCCGTACCTTGTTCGGAAAGCTGTTTTATGAATATCTTCTTCTCTAATCCTTAACTGATGATAACCAGATCGAAGATCTATCTTAGAATAGACCGCTGCCCCACGCATCTGATCAAATAGATCGTCGATCCTTGGAAGTGGGTATCTATTCTTGATTGTTGCTTTATTCAACATCCGATAATCAATACATAGCCTAAGTGTTCCATCCTTCTTTTTCACAAATATTACAGGCACTCCCCAAGGTGAAACACTTGGTCTAATCAAACCTTTAGACAAAAGTTCTTATAATTGTGCCTTAAGCTCGACTAACTTTGTAGTAGTCATCCGATAAGGTGCTTTGGAAATAGGTTCAGTTCCTGGTTTGATTTCGATGGTGAAGTCAAATTCCCTCTTGGGTGGTAACCACTGTAATTCTTCCGGAAAAACATCCTGAAACTTTGTAGCGAGAGGAAATCGTTTCATGTAATCACCATCTTCTTCTGAAAATTCAGATATCTTTCTTTGCATAAAGGGTACATCCTTTGTTTTTAGCCTTTTAAGCTGCATAGCTGACAGATTTTCTAACTAAATTTCCCGTTTCACACCTTGAATCTCTATTGTTTCCAGTGATCATCTAAACATTTTATGTTCTTTTCATAGATCTACTTTTGCTTTATGGTCAGCTAACCAATTGACACCGATGACAATTCATATGATCCTAAAGGTGTAACATAGAGGTCAACTTCCATGGAGAAATTAGGTAAGTCAAAGACTGCCCCAAAAAGACACATACTCACTTTGTATGAGCGAGTTATTACCATCTTTGTACCAGTCAAGATTTATCCATTTTTCCAGCTTTTCTCTTAAGTTTAGAAGCAATTTTATTAGAAATGAAACATTCGGTAGCTCTGTATCAAAAAGAATAGTGACAGTATGCCAAATAACTTACCCGAAACTTCTATAGGTGTCACTTGCTTTTCAAACTTGCTTGTGCGCTGCTATCGGCATGTATCTTATCTTTGCTGATTATGATCATCCTTCTTCAAAGGGCACTAATTTGCGTAGTGGTCTTTGCCACAATTGTAGCAACCTCCTACGGGTCCCTTTTTAGGCTCAAAATTGCCTCCGATCTTGTAATTATCACGTTGTCCTCCATGAGGGCTTACTACCCATTGTTATAATTTTTGGCAAAATTATCCCTTACATTTCAATGAGGCTTATTTACTCTTTGCTTTCTTATTATTATCCCTGAAACTTACTTTTGTTTCCAAAATTTTTCCATGGTCCCTTTTTGGGTGCAGAGAGTTGAAGAAGGGTTTGCAATCTTCTTCCACACTTCCTCTTTATGAGCACAAATAGCCTTTAATTTCTGTTCTTGTCTTATGGCCTTTTCAACAACTCCTTCCATAGTGGTTGGACTTTGTGAACATCGACCTCTCCCCTATCATGGGATTGATCCCATGATGAATTTCGTATCTGAACTTCTCGTCGGTTTGATCTTTGCGGTACATACTTGAGGAGTTTTGTAAACCGCTCCCGGTATTCGATTCTGTTAGCTTCCTTGAGCTAAGTTCGGAATTTTGTCATTTTACGATCATAGAAAAGTTGTGGCAGCCAATGTTGCCTAAAATAGCCTTTGAATTGATCCCAAGTAATATTGGTCTCATCAATATTTAGCTCACGCTTTACGGCTATCCCACCACGAAGATGCTTCGTGGGAAAGGCGATAGGCTCCCAAATAGCTTTGGTTTCCTCGAGAAGTTTCTTATTGCAAAGTACTTCTCCATTTCATTGAGCCGAGTTCTCGGCTCCATCACCTAATGTGGTGCCATCATACTTAGGTGGGCTTATCCTTTTTATATCATTAGTGATTTACTGCTTGCCAACTTTGGCCTTTTTGTTTTTTACGGTTGGACGGTGCATTTCCCACATTAATATCAACACCCATATCGGGGTTGTCCTCGGGAGGTTGCTTGATTGTTATTACTAGCTTCATCATCCTCCTCATTTCCCATCACCTGCTGTGTTCAAGTACGGATAAACGATCTCTTGTGTCCAACGGGAAGCAAGGATCTCATCAAGTTTTGGGTTGTTGCCGCCCCTCCTTTAGGTGGAGCATTATTCGCAACGCGTTCCCCCTTGTTTAACCAACCATTTTACATTACAAGAAAATTCGGGTTTTCATCGATTATGGACACAATAGGTCCAAGAGCTGCAACCTTCAGCTCTGATACCAAGATGTAACATCCTCATTTTTATACATTAGAACAAGTAAATTTTTTTTTTTTTTTGATAAATGCTTCCTGGTTCTAAATACATAATTTAGAACTCACAAATCAAAACAACCATTCTTATAACAGATAACCATATGCAACTGTAATGACTCGGAGTACCTTCGATCTATTCATTCCATGACTCGGTAATCTACCGATCTATTCATGAGTATTAAGAGTTGGCATTTTTATTTAACACATCACTCTTACGGTTCTCTTCCCTATTTTGGGATTTAGAATGCTCTGTCCAAGGAACCTATCTGAATAATTGTTACCATTATTCATCGGCATCTCATCCCTTAGACTAGGTGACTTAGGACAACGCAATCAATAGCTTGCGATACTTTGGCCAAAGATTTGAAACATATTGCTTATGTCTTGTATTCCTTGACGGCATACTCGTCAATCTGGAATATGTCCTTCACCCCATTCCTATGTTATGTAGAATGTCTTATACTGACTTATGTCAGACTCTCCTGCCCCAAGTTATTCACTCAGGAACGGATTAGTGAGATGACAACGTTATAGGGATGCCCCCGAGGACTAGGGATACGCTGACATACTGGGTCAACCCTAGTTAATCCAGTGTGTCAAGATACCCCGAGTCTCCTAGGGCAGCCTTATAACGTGACCACGTTCCTAATCAGTCCCAGAGTAACTTGTTCGAGTTTAAGGTGTAAATCTTAACGATCAATGCAAAGGGTGTCGTCAAAGGTCACCTGCATTGTTGTATCTTCGAGAAGATCCTAATCTTCTCGAAGGTACAACCTTGCAGTTGACTTGTGCCGTCAACCTTTAAATCCGCCTCGAAAAGATCTACTTATTAATAAGTGTTACGCACGTTGAGTTAAAATTATACTAAAAGACGCTCCCCTAAGGTTAGCCTTTCCCGATCCCTGGGTTCCTCACCTTAGAATGACCTTTCTTAATAAAACCCATTACACAAGAGAAGTTATTAAGACTAGAGGTCCCATCAAGGAGTTCATAGAATATACATAATTCTAAATCAACGAAATTGGACAATAACCCATAATCTTCACATGAGATTGCCAACCAAACCCTTTTTAGGTTTATATCAGTTCTCATAACTGAATTTATATCTTACTTATTAGTATCGAGATATAGTGATTAAGAATCCAATTAAACGTTGTCTTGACTTAGATCAAGACTAGGAAGTAATAATTTATTGACTTGTTTAACTTCTGCTCAGGTTTATTTTAACCCTAGCTTCCAGAAAGACAGTGATCTAAATTCCAATTTAGCTTTAGATAGAACATACTAGAACTACTAAACAATCATAAGTATTCAGTCACATAATCTTGCAAGCTTACTTAGATAATCACAAAAGTCTCCAAATTATACAATAATAATAATGCTCTCAAGATCATTCGAACCGAAGAAGATCAACCCAACAAGATACGAATGCAAACACATAAGTAACAAATACCTCTTTCCATTCCTTTCAGAACTAATCAAATACATTTTATGCATTCAGCATACTTGATACAATACTCAACAGAAAAAGAACATCTTTCTTCAAGTAGTACATTTAGAGAATCAAGTTGTAATTCATCATAAAACCAAATTAAACAATCTGATCATCCTATCAGATCTGCGTGCTTTTACCACTTACGAAATCATCTCGCAAAATTTGTCAACACGGGTCGGTTCGATGGTGGCATGATAAGCACTAACTCTTAAAACAATTACAATCCACCATTGTTTTCATTAAACAACTTGTTTAAATGAAATCAATTCACCAAACATGTAAACATATTTCATATTATGCTCTTGTAATACAATAAAACTATACACGCGTAACTCATATTATAGTTACTAAATAGTCCTAGATACCTTCCGGATATTTCATCATAAACGTTAGTGACCAAGAAGAACAATGCATCTAAAACAACTATCCATCCCGAATCCCAGGACAACAAACATCGATGGACCATTACATTCAACATAGTAAAATGAATATCATAACAATACATGATTCCATCAGATATGTTAAAACAATTCCAAAAGTTAGATAAAAATATATCAACAAATACTTTACAATGAAGAGAAAGAAAACGAGTCATTCATATTTCCCTTCAAATCAAGCTCATGACTGTACCGTCTCCTCAAGAGTAAAGCATTCACCTTATACGCATGTGAATAAGTCAAACGAGACCATAAGAAGAACCACAGTTTTGTTAAAATTTAAATAAAACAACTTCCTGTAGTTTACTAGCAACACACAGGTAGCTCTCGCTTGAGCGGTGATGATTAATCTATCAAATAGACTCCACATAACCTTCCATACTAATCAACAAATGAGAAAATAACCAATGCCATCGCTTGTCGAGGTACAGTTAACAGCTCATTAGTTCAGTCAAGCTCACGACTAGATATTCATACTAACAGAAGACGTAATCATGCACAAACACGACAACAATCCCACTCAGCAACATACAACTCAATCTAGTCCCTACTAAAACTCTGCAAGGACTTAGATCAAAAGCCGAAATTCCATAACAGTATTTTCCTCAGAGTTTCCTCCTATGCCAAGCTACTACGGATTACAACAAGGTCTCAAACCAAGTATAGTTTGAAAAGAAAGCCCCTTCCTTTACTTTCCACAGAAGCGGACAGAAAGGGACACAAGAATATTAAAAAGGAGTCTGAATGTCATGCACGCACAACGAGGGTTTAAATCAAAAATCAAGCCAACTCACAACATTTCAAATCTCCAACAGTATCCATACCACTAATGCTCAAAACAAGGTTTAGATTGAAGTTGCTTTCATGTGACCACAACACAAGAATCATAACAGTATTCACAACTGAGATTATTCAGAAAGGAAAACATAATATATGCCTCCAGGATAAAAAAGGAGTCTTACCCATGTGGTATTCTTCAAATAAACTTCTACAGAAGTAGAAAGATACAAGATACATATCAAATTCAAGAATTCTAACTATACCAATAACATACAGTATTCACGACTGAACTTCTACAAAGGTAGAAATGTATGTTACCTTTCCAGGACTCAAAAAGGAATCGAACCCGTATAGTATTCTTGATTAAACTTCTGTAACATTAAAACTCTATCTATTCAAGGATTCCCACAATATCCAAAATCATACAGTATTCACGACAAAGCTTCTACAGAAGCTGAAATACAAGATTTATATATATTAAGGATTCCAACCGTGCCAATAATAATAATTATTCACAATCAGGCTTATACAGAAGCAAAATACTGGTTTCATAACAAGGACTCCAACTGAGTCCATACAACAATATTCACTCTAAGCTTATACAGAAGAGGAAAACATAATATACGCATCAATAGTTCAAAAAGAATCGAACCCAAGTAATATTCTCAATCAAAAACTCCTTCAGAAGTCAAAATACTATCAACTCAAGGATTCCAATGGGATTCAATAACATAATGTATTCCCGACTGTACTTCTTCAGAAACCAAGACATAATTTCATTTCAAGAAGTTCAACAGCCTCAATAACATATATTACTTACGACATAAATTAAACAGAAGTCGAAATATTATGTACATTCAAGAATTCCAACAGTATCCTTTTCAACAAGTGAAAACGGCAAGGTATCGACTGAAGTCTGAACCCAACAAGAGAACAATTCATGGACTCCCACAGAACCGAATTCGTGTATTTTCCTTGCAAGCATTTCTTCAAAATCTAACCGAAATGCAAAACAAAGAAGATAGTGCAACAGTTCGAAACACAATACACACCCATCAAGGGTTTACTTGAAAAATCGAGCCAGTAAGAAGATACAGCAACTAAATCACACAAGCTACCATAAAAACCAACTGAACCCAAAAATCATCTGAACAGAGTTGTTCTAATGAAATCATTTGAAAGAAAGCAAGATTTTTAAAGGTTAGGGCCTAACATGCCTGGTTATTTGCTTAAAATTTCGAAGCAGACCACTGAAAGAGCTCGAACCTTCTCCTCCTTTTCCAAGTTAGATCCACCAACAAAAATTTTCTATTACCATGACTTATAAATTTTCCTTGACAGAGAAAAGAGCGAGTTACACTCATATTTTCCATGCAACACCAAGTAGACTAGTGCAAAGAACCAGTGATCAAACAGAGAGAAAACCGGAGTGCATGAAAACCCAAACAAACTACCAGTTTTCCATTTTGCATGTCTTCCCGAGAAATCCGAGCTCGAAGACCGAGTTCATTAATTGTATTAACTCCAAAATTCCCGCTCAATCTCCATTGCCACCGACCGCCATAGTTGGCGATGGATAAAAACAATTCAAAGACCATTTCTAACTTTGGCGACTCTGCCACATCGGCCTCACTAGCCGTTTGAAACTTCCACTAAATCCCTGTCCTTCATACTTATCCATCCCATTTAATGCCATAGAAACTGCCGCCCATGGCTCGCACCCCTTCATAGGTCCCCTTTCTTCCTTGTTCATTAGTTAGGTTAGAAGCATAGGTTAGGATTTAAGATGCTACTTAGTCTAACCTCCTTAGCGCTAGGTTACTAACTTAGAACATTTAGCTTATAGCTTAGGCCTAGGTTAGATTAACATTAATCTAACCCATAGGTTATAGTTTAGTTTTAGGTTACTAACCTTAATAAATCCAGTTTAGGTCTAACATTTAAAATGTTTAGAATAAGAACCTACAGACATACATTCATGAAAAGGATTCACTCCAGCACTGCCAATAGGCTAGTTGAATAAATGTATCTGAATTTATTACTTGGCCCACGATCAAGACCTTCCTGATATTACAATATCGGAACCAATTCATTTAACATGATCACCTAAGTTAGACTCCTAATAGCTTATTCAATGCATTCAGACCTTGCACCTGCGTAAGGTCTATAATTTTAGTTCATCCCGAATAAACTTAAAGCATCACTTTACACCATTTTGGAGTTTTAAAAGCATACCCGGGTGGTTTCTTTACACCGGGGGCTTATTTTACTTTAGCCATAAGTGTTGTCTTCTTAAGTATCTTCTCCCATCCTCTCTAGCTCGGTTCCCCCCTCTGCGCTGGGTTCCTGTGCCCTATTTCTCCATTCTCTACCCCGCCACCACTCTTTGTCACCCCCGCTGCTTCCATAAAGTGGTCTATAATTTTAGTATCATTTCCTTTCACCATTTTGGAGTTTTAAAGCATTGGTTTCTCTTCTTAAGTATCCTCGGTCTCCCATCCTCTCTAGCTCGGTTCCCCCTCTGCCCGGGGTTCCTCTGTCACCCTATTTCTCCATTCTCTAAGCCCATCTTTGTCCCCCTGCCGGCTTCCAGCTTCTTCCATTCCCCTACTACTGCTCCCACCCCCACTTCGCCTCCACCTCGAACAGACCGGTTACCAGGGCTTCTAGAAAGCTTAACCTTGAGACTCTTGCTGTGGAGAAGGGTCCTCATGAAATTGAAATTGCACATGACCTCCTGAATATTAGCAGTGCCAGTCCCCGGATGTGCATATGGAAAGCTCTTCAAAAAGCTGGAAGCCTTAGAGGCTGATATGAAACTATTGAAGGATGAGGTTAAGAACTTGGCAAAATAGAAAGGTAAGAGGAAGAAGGAGGAGGAGGTGGATATTGATAGCAGCCAGATTGATGATATCTACAAGAAGCTGAACTCCTTAGACTCCCATTTAGGGAAGGCCAAAACTCGACATGATTACAACATGGCCATCTTTAGGGCGATTGAGGAGTTCATTGAGAAACATGTCAAAAGTGTCTCCAACCTCAGTGAAGTTCCGGCAACACTTTGGGGTAATGATAAGGAAAGCAAAAGGACCATTGAGCAGCTGGATAATACTGACACTGGCCACATGACAACTTTGGGTATGTTCCATTCCTGGAAGAATATCAAGACCAGCATAGACAAAGCTACCAAAAAGTAGTTGTAGATGCTTTAGCTGTTCTTGTATGTTTTTATGCTTTTTTTGTGGTGTCTCTACTACTTTTTTGCAGTATTTTTGTTGTTTTGTCTTGTTTGGGTAGTTGTTTTTTGGCTACTTTGAGCTTCATAGTCACATTTGGATTCTGATCCTTCTCTCTCTGGTTCTCATTCCTATTCTGGCTCCTAGGCCATCTTTTGTACTCAAGGGTATAGTCCCTTTCAAAAAACTATTTGCCAATAATAAAAAAAAAAATTGTAATCTCAACATATAAAAGAAAGAGTGACCATATGACTATACGAATGAATATCATTGTAAAAACATTTTTAAATAATTAATAGTTATATATTTTCTATTTGCTAAAAATTTTAGATACCCTCCACAACACTCGAACCCCGACACGACAGTATATGTCTCGTTATTTTTATGTACAAATTGGTCATCAACCACTTATCTTTGAAAAAAAATTATTCATTGGATTTCTTCCCCACCATAAAATTTTTCGAGGGTTTCCCCTTAGGCCTATTGTAATACACAATGTGTTTCTAAGGCCAAAAACAATACCATCTCTACTCTAAATATTTTGGAGATATTTTATTGTAATTTCGTCTTCTACACAACAATGTTCTTTACCCAAAATAATAAATGGTTTGAAATCAAGCACAAATTATTTTTCAAAGCCTTAATCAACTTTTCAACTTTGGCACCAAAATCCCACTTCACATTTTTATGCTAGTATCTTTAAAAATTCCTTTATCCCACCTCACAAGTTGAGAGTCTCTTTATCGAACTTGATTGTCAAGTATTTGTAGGGTTGATTTTTATCATAGAGTAAACCCTCCAAATCTAAAATAATTAAATAATCCTCTTGGCCAACTACACAAAAGTAATTTTTTCTAATTTTTCTGCATTTTGATATTAACTAATTCAAATAATAAAAATTTCATCATGTTAATACTTACTGATTGAGACTTCGTTTTGGATTCCCTCACACTCCCCCTCTGCATGTTTTTGTGATACTCGCTCTATATAAAAAGTAGTAATAAATTCATAATAAATTTTAAGTCAATGCAAAAAATACGTGAAACAACTCACTTTTATACAATATTGCATAGATGTAGTTTTATTTCACTAACCAAGAGTGGCATAGCCATTAATTCTTGGACTGTGTTTGTGTTGATGATCTATGATGGACTTAATGCGGCCACTAATAACACACTGTATTGAAGTAATTTTATTTCAATTGCCCACGAATAAATATCAACCAATAAACCAAAAATTTACTCAATTCAAAATAAATCTAATTAAAATATGCAGGTTAATGATCGCTAGGGTAATACATATTATAAATAAACTACTTCGCCATAGGTTCCTTTAATTATGAGGGTCTTATAAATGGTTTTATTTATAATTGTATATGACTATCATACCATTTTCATTTGCGAGTTCATGTGTGACGTGCCAAAAACCTCCCCATTTGGCATCAAATCTTAAAACAATTAAGTTATTATTAAAAATATGTAAACAATGGCAATCGAAAACATCTTGTAGTGATAAATTTATAAAACGAGTATTTCACAGTCACCTTTTATAGATTCATTGGATGGATGGTCAGCGACATATGGGGCGATAGGTTGACTTGGTTGTGACATAATAAGATATACATCTTCTTTTCTATTTATATGTGGAGAGGAAGAGATGGTGTCTTCCTCTATTGTTTGGTTATCTGCATAAATATTGTATGTATCAGTTCAAATGCATTAAACTAATAGAATTGTTTAAAGTGATCTTAATCAATGTACCTTTTTCAAATGACAATAGTAATGTTTAAAAAAATTTCTTGATCATGTGATTCAATAATAAAAACCACAGATAGACCTGATTCAACCAAATCCTACACTGCAACACTACCTCCATACATCACTATAACCGGAGAATTATAGGAAGTGAGTCGAGTAAACATATGAGACCAAAAAAAATAAGATATCTCATAAAAAATGGATGTGTCTTTCCTCGTAGGAAAATTTTTCTTGCAGTCACCATTGTTTATGGAATTTGATCCATCCAATCCATGGTAATTTCAACTATATCCCCATCGTCAACATCACAATTGTGCACATCAGTTATTATGTACATAAGACACAAGCTCTTAAATTTCCACTGCTGTCATAAAGTCTGTAATAGCCTTCCACAACATATTCCCCCTTGGATTTGACCTTTTGCATGTAATTTTTTTACCGTCTCTCTTAACATTTTTGAAGATTCAATAGGTAAGAGAAAATAATTACACAATTTAATAGACTAAATCTAAGAACTATAAGCAAGTCCATTATTGCATCAAAATTTAGTACACTAGACAAATTATAGAAATTTTTGATCAAACATTCTACATTGAATGGATTAGTTGACAGAATAGAACATATTGTTGACTAGAGCTAGAAGGGATATGCACATTGATAGGTAAAGTATTCGGTGTCTTCCATCCTTGTTGGAATATTTTCTTCCATTACAATCATGTAGTTGTATATAATTGTTTGAGTTGCCACTAGGAGAACCTCTGCCACTTCAACATCAAATTTTCTTTTTGTCGATTTTTCACTTCCTCCATAATCAACTTTTCTTTTTCCTTTATTTTCTTCTCCCAAGAGTACACACAATTGGTGGTAGTGAGATTCATGCACACCATATTTTTCAACAATATTTTTCAAGTGCATTCTACCAATACATGATTACATGGATATTTAATTTTTACATATTTTAGAAAATTTTCTCTCATCCTGCTTGTCACATTTTACTCTTTAGTAGTAAGTATCTAAAGTCTCTGCTATGATGCCTGCTTCAATAGAGAATGTTAGCCATACTTTCCCTAATTGCACATTATCTAGTATAATTTATATCTCTGCATCGGTCATTCCTCTTAGAGGCCTGAAGTAATTCACTATGAACCTTGCCAATGAATTTGGTTGAAAGTTAGGTTTTTTATCCTTTAGAGGAGAACAAGCCAGCCCACCAGATTTAAATAACTCAATGGTGGTTTTCAATTTTGTCTATATTTCCTCAGTTAAATATAGAAATATCATTTTTTCATGAAGGGTATCTTCCTTAGACACTTTGAAATGAACAAGACATTGCATCTCAAAACACTGCATTGAAAGATTAAAAGTATATTTATTTTCTACATATTACAAAATTAAATTTTAAGAACAAATTCACAAAAATTAAGTTTCCTTAACTTCAAATTGTTTGACTATGATTTTCCTGATCTGGGCCTACGAGGACATCCTAAGGATCTCCAAATCATTTAAGCCTTGTAGATTACATCAATAAAATTGGCATCAATCTAATTTTTTTACATCATTTTGCTACTAGAAAATTTTAACAATATCTTTGCAAGGAGCATGTGAAGACATAATGTGATCCTTTCTAAACTACATCTTAGTATGTAATGACTTGTATTTGCTTTCATCCAAAAAAATTTGTTTGGCATAAATGGTATGTTGGCCATCAAGAATGTAGAACTGCACTTCATCCCTTCTTTTGAATCATCAAGTTGCACAAGTTCCTTTTGTAGAAGATAAAAAAGGGAAGAAGTAGTGCATCCCTTAGTGTAGGAATAACATTAATCAACATTGAATAGAAAATAAGGTCAACATCCTCATCATGCACAACATGTAATTGATATTTGGGAGGTTCCAAACGACACCTAGAAACTTCAATTGGAAAAGCATCACCATTGAACAAAAACAATTTTGATTGTTCAACATTTGTAGTTTTTGTTTGATCAAATATACTGGTTGCTTTCTTCACCAAAAAATCCAATTTATTATTCTTTTTAAGCCCTTACAAATTTGAATTAGATGGATCTATCTATAAATTAGACAAATATGATCTCTTTAGCATTGTAAATAGCTTTACATGTTTTGGTGGAGAAAGAAAAAAATTTCTATTAAAATAATGACAAATAGAAGAGGTATCCTCAGTTCTATACAATTTTTTGAATACCAAATTCATGTTATTATGAAAATAAAGGGTATTTCCACACACCGTTTATATCTGAATGTAAGAAATTCCCAAATTCCAACCATATTTAAGACAAGAGAATAACCTATTTTGTCTAGAAGCCTTCATTTCTAGTTTCTAAAACAATGAAATGTCTAACTCCATTTCAAGAATAAGGCACTTATTTAGTACAACATCAATGTGTTCAACCCGAGTACACAATGTTTTATCATCAACAACTATTAAAGTTACTACCATATCGACTTCTTTGACAACATCCTCATTAAAAAAAAAAACCACAGATCACCGTGGTAATTTTCTGGGGAATGCATTTCTACAAAAGAGTCATCATCTCTCTTTTTCCAATCCCCCGCTCCTTCAATCAAAGGAATTTTCAAGGATGGAGTGTGGCCAATGGAAGACATATTACTTGAAAAAACTAACTAAACAAATTAATATTTTGTAAGTAATTGTAATGGACAAATATTGTTTCTCAATGGCGAAATAGTAAAAGATGCCATATCATAATGTCATTATTTTCATAGAGTAACAAGTCAATAGGAATAAATATTTATAGCATAGCAATCACCAGGACATACTTCAACCCTCTTTTAGTTATAAAAAACAAGAAAGCATTAATAAAAAAATTTGTTATGTGTTACACTAAGTAATTTAAACAATTAGTTACTATTAAATTTGGTTTGTTTTAAGTAGAGAATTTTTTTCTAAAAGTGAAGACTAGTAGCCACTAGCATCTATATATTCCCATCACTGTAAAAAACATATTTGAGTTACACTATATCATTATGAAAACATGTAATCCAACATGGGTGATAAGGGTTGAGAATTGATTAATTATTAATAAAAAAATCATACATGTCGTGATGTGTTTGGTTGTTTTAATTATTTTCGTTTTATAGTTCTCATGTGATATTTCGTGTATATCACATAATTGAAATTGACTAGTATAAAGGAAAATGTCTAGATTCCCCAAGGTTCAATTAATAATCAAAAGTTTTGATTTCCTGGTATCAAGCCTTAATAGTTTCTTATTTTAAAATTAGTTATTGAATAATAAACAAATCATGAAAACCACTGGTGTTTTCTAGTATCCTTACAGAGGGCTAGTCTACCTAATAAGTGCTATGCTTAAGATTACATGTTTGACTACATATATTGTATTCTCTTGAATCTACATTTTGAATCACGTATATTCGAAAAAATTCGTAAAACATTTTCTTGGCTTGGAGTATTTGTTGTCTTTTCTTGTCTTGGAACATCAAATAAATGTAGTAAGAATCCTCCCTGGCAGTCGCTAGTCTTGTAAAATTTAAATACAATAATCAAGCATAGTTAGTTTTCAGTGAATTCGTTAGGAGAAATGCTTGTTTTATGTTTACCAATTATTTTTTGATGTGAAGGCTAGTGGCCACTAGCCTCTAAAACTAAAATATCGGGAATCCATTTTAATGATGTAAAAAACAATCTCAAAAATTCTTCCATTCCTACACTGCTTCCATTCCCCCCTACTTAAAAGAAAAAATGAAGATATTGTTTCCAGCAAGAAAAGCAAGAGCCTTAAAGCTAAAATCCCTACTTCCCAACGGGTCCTAAGGAGCCACAAAGACTTGGAACTTGCTGAAAACCTCCTGCATATTAGCAAGCCGGTGGAGGAGCCCAAGGAGAAGGAATTGCTGGACAGGGTGGAAAGATTAGAAAAGGAGATACAAGAGCTCAAAGGGGCTATAAAAAACATGGAAAGAGCTAAGGGTAAAAGAATCCTTCAAACTGAGGAGGAAGAGGGGGTTATTGCTGAGGTCTACAAGAAGCTACAGTCCTTAGATGGCAGATTGGGGAATGCTAAAAGCCGCAATGACTACATATTGTCTGCCCTCAAAAGCATTTATAATTTCATTGAACAACATGTCCATAGTGTCTGCAGTTTAAGTGGGGTTAATGAGGACATTTGGGGTCCTAAAGAGAAAAGGGATATTGCAATTGCCCAAGCAGATATGCAAGACTCCTCTCAGGCTACTGCCATTGCCTTCTTCATGTCACTGCAGGCTATCAAGACCAAGATTGACAGAGCCATCAAGTAATGGGTTGTTGTGATGCTGTTTTTTGGCTGTGATGTAGCTGTCATCTGGCGGTTCTAGAGCTATTTTTTGGCGGAGCTCTATATGTTGTTTCTCCTTTGGTTTCTTTTTTATCTTTCCTTCTTTCTTTTGGATCTTTGTACGTTTAGATCCTTTTTTCACTTATATTGTAATATTTGGCTGTTGAGCCCTTCTTGGTTGACTGTTTTTCCCTTCTCTAGGCTATTTCTCTCATCTTCGCTATCTGGCTTTTGAGCCCTTTTGTATACAGGGTATAGTCCCTTCAAAACTATTTGCCCTTAGTAAAAAAAACAATTTTTTTGTCATTATTTGTAATTATTTTATATTAGATGGAATACACTGCGAGAGTTAAGTCCTTCAAAGGTAAGTATCGTTAGTTAAGTTTCGTAATAAAGATAAAAATGTAGTTAGGAAAGTTTAGATCATAGTAGAGAAAATGGGCCGGTTATATCGTGAATCCTAATGTTAGAGGTTGATTGAGCCACTGACAATCATAAAAAAATTAACAAAAAATAGCCTTTCATAGAACATGATTTTTTTAATAGGATGATTTTCTTTTACACATTTTAATTATGTGGAGAACATATTTTTTAGTGTGGATTTGGCATACAAAGGAATATAAGGTGGAGAACATATTTTTCTAGTTGGAGGATTTTAACGAACATGTTATTATTTTTGGGTGAGGGATTCATTGGTTGGGAGAGAAATACATGGAATTTCTTCATCATGCGGAGAGTGTGAATGTTCTCCTCTAGCATGGTGGCCCAGATCCCAATAGATTGCCACCCCTATTCCTTCTCAAAGCTCATTATCCTATTGATTATGCAATCAATCAACTCAATTATCTTTGGGATTATGCAAAAGGATACTTCCTCCTTTTCTTGGAAAAATTCCACCATGGGGCGGCATCGGTTGGGCCATGGAAGATGCTTAGGGAGTGGAGTAGGAGGAAAATATTGGTGTTATGGATGGCCCCATCATGGGATTACTCGTAAGCGATCATGTTATTAGCTTACCTTTGGATAGTATTTTTGTTTCCATATTTGTTTTGGATCTATGGCCCGCTCTTTCTTGGTTTATTTCTTTTGTGTTTTTCTTATTGTGGGACTTGGGTTCCCTTGTTTTGTTTGGTTTCTTTTTGGTTTTATTTGTATGGGTGGGTTCCGTAACCCTCTGGTTAAAATATCTCGGTGAAAAGTGCTTTTAAAAAAAAATTGTCGGACCATAATAATAGAAGTACATATTTTAAACCTGAAGTCATATCATGTTCATATTGGCCCCACATATTTTTAAAAATTACCCGTTAAACATAATAGTCTATAACAATTTACTAAACATCGAGGGAAAATATGTACACAAACCTTTCTTAGGAATAAAGTATCAGATGTCGTGAAGAGCAATGTTTTTTTATGTTTACCAATTATTCATTAATGATAATGGTAACGGCCACTATTTCCACTACAATATCGGGAATCCATTATAAACATGCAAACAAAAGTCTCAATAGTTTTGTTGTCATTGTTTGTAATTATTTTACATTAGATGGAATATCCCTAGCAGATCCATGTCCTTGAAATGTAAGTGCCATTAGTTAAGGCTTTGGTAATAAAGATAAACACACATTAGGCAAGTTTAGATCATACTAGAGGAAATGAGCCGTTATCACGAATCATAATGTAAGGCATTCTATAACTACTTAAAAATCATATTTTTTTAAAAATACCTTTTAATAGATCAAGATTTTTTTAATATGTCATTTTTCATTACACATTTTAATTATGGGGAGAACATATTCTTAATGGATTTAAAATAATTACTTTAGAGTACAAAGGAATATAAGGAAACCCATCTTAAGAATAAAATAATATTTTATGGGATTTCTATGTGGCACAATTTCATTGGATAATTTATTGATGAGACTTGATGTGACACCATCATTAAAATGCAGACCTTGTAAGGGAAAATCAATCTTGTATGATTAAAATTTTTTTGTGTGCTCTCATTAACTCTAGATTGGACCTTAAATATTATCTATCAAGATAGCTACTAAATAGGTAGATTTTGTGATAAAATTTTTGATAAATATCTTCATTGGCCGGAAAAATCACCTTTTCTAATAAACGTTGATATTAAAGCCACTAACAAGCTTGTATTATTTTCAAGCATGAATTGGCATGCATATTCACTCTATATATTTATCTTATCTTTCCCCTTATTTTCACACCTTTCGGGTTTCCTTCATGAGATTTCATTTATTCTGTCATGGCTGGACCAATGTTGCCTTTCATGCAATTTTCCACGGCTGTGAGTGAAATGGGATTTTATACCAAAATTTTGTGTCACCATTTGAAATCCATTTTTAGGATTGAATCAGAGAAAGACCTGGTTGCAATTAAGGGAGTTCTTGGAGATGATTATCTTTCTTTAGAGGGATTTTTGAGGATAAATGTGGAAGTTTCTTTGGTTTTCATTTGTCATCTTCTTATCATAGACCGGAAAAGGATTGGGAGATTGATATGGGATGTCAATGTATCAAGCCAATGTATAGGGTTGGCAAGAAAGACAAAATGGAAAAAACTTGAGTGTTTCATGGCCCTTTCTTTTTTATGCTTGCTATAAATAGGAAGGTTTGGTACTTGGAGATGTTTTTTAGAAACTTATTTGAACGATTTAATGTACTAAATCATTTCTTGTGTGAAGTGGATGAAATGGAAAAGACATTGTTGACAAGAGGTAGGTCGCACCACTTTCTCTACCTGGATGTTATGTCTACTCCACTGCAGTAAGAACAAGTAGGTTGGGATGTTCTTAATAGGAAATGTTGTGAGGAATACAATTGGTTAAAGACTCGGGCTACTCTTGGAAAAGAGAATCTTTTTGGAACCGAAAATGGAAATCGTTTTCAAGCCCATTAAGCTAGATTTTACAGAGATGTCATCTAATTTAGATACATAAGTGGTTATAATATCTTTATTTTGGTTTTTGTATAGTGTTTCCATTTCCATTGTTATCTAATCATACTTGCTTTGTCTTCTGGGTCTCTGGGGTTTTTTTATTCCCAACCACTTATTTTCTTAGCATTTTCCCTTGCATTTTTTTCACTAAAGTATTTCTGTATCATTTGGGTTTTAAGATTGATCCTCTCATTATATTTGTAATGTAAAGGGAAAGGGACCCTTCAACCCTCTGTTAATTATAAAATATAAGAAATCATTAGAAGAATTTTATGTTATGTGTTGCACTAAGTAATTTAAACAATTAATTGCTATTAAATTTGGTCTTTTTTGAGTTGTCAATTTGCTGGTAGAAGTGAATACTAATAGCCGCTAATGCATATATATACACACACACACACACACACACATATATATATTCTATGATATCATTTCATCAATGTAAAAAATAAATCTTTATAGGTTTAGATTAGAGGGACCTTAATACAAGACAAGAATTATCCTAATATCCGCTAAACACAAGACTGTGTTATGCTACACCAATTCCAAAAAATAATCTATGACCTTATCACCCGCTATCCTTTGAATATCATGTGGTGGACTTCGAATAACATATTCAATTGAGTAGGATTTTTCAAACTTAACTTTTACGGGGCCTTTAGAGGAAGCACGGGTAAATCCGGGGCAGGGTGTCTTGTGAGAAATGATAATGGATATATAATTTTGGTGGGATCCTTCCCACTCAGAGAGCGCACCTGTTATTTAGGAGAAGCTCAAGCTCTTATGGAAGGAGTCAAATTATCTATTACCAGGGGATGTGATTCACTTTTGGTAGAAGGTGACTTGCAAATCATTGTTCATGTAATTGCTAAAGGATTAACCCATTCCTGACATCTTAATTTTTACATTTCCAATATTCTATTTTGGTTAGGAAAATTAAAAATCTGGAGTATTAATCATGCATTTAGAAAATAAAATCATGTCATCTATTTTCTTGCTAATGTTACCAATTTTCTTGCTAATATTGCCATTGATGAGATGGATGCTATCAAAATTTCATGTAACCAAAAATATTGGCATGGATTACTAAATATCATTTCACATGAAGTGATAGTTGGCCTACATCACCATAGTTAATGGTGCCTCATGCGTCTTTATTTTTTTAAACTTATCAACGACTCATTCTTCTCTATCTCTCTTCTTTTCTTGTTTGGCTCATTTTGAATGGTGTTTCTATGTTTTCATTTTACCACCCTTCATGGTGAGAAGTTGGAGATGGCCCTCACCTCGGCCATTTCTCATTGTCATCTCTCTGATATCTCTCGATATTCCTCAACCCAGGAACTAAAGCCATTGAGAACATTCTAGGTGAGTCCTACATGCATGACTCATGTCAAGCAGAGCCAACTATGAAATTGTGGCTACATTTATTTCCTTTTCCTTCTAGTTTCGAGCTCATTCTCATTGACCTCATGTACCCAGAGTCATAGAGGAGGTTTACATGAATATGTAGTTGAGGGAGGGGTTCAAGTGGATTGGAGAGAAATACAAATATTTATTCCATTATATAGAAAATTTTGGATTTAATTTTTGGGTGCAACCGGCGGACCCTTTGCCTTTTACCTCAAGGTGTCCCCATGGCCACTTATTGAAAGCATCTAATGAAATCAATGGGAATGGAACTTGGGTTGATGATTACAAACTACTTGTAACTTACCAATAGCCCAAGAACTTGAGTTCATCATGTCTTCGAATATTTGTTGTCTAGTCATGTATTTGAATATCCGTCAAGTCATTACTAATTGTCTTGTATGTAAGACAATAACTATCCTATTTTTTGTAAATTTCAAGCCTATGTGATGTTGCAACAACGTTGATCCGAGTAAAATTTTGAACCCAACAACCACTAGGCTTAAAATTGAACACAACGGCTGCTAGCCTTAAATTTTTGTTTGGAATTCATGTGATAGACTTCAAGCATTCTATTGAGCTCAGCGGCCAATATGCTTAAATTTTCATTTGGAATCATGAGTACTCATATTATAAATGTACTAAGAAACCACCCTCGCATTCATTAGATGTTAAAAATAGTCTTTTAAAATTGAAATATAATTGTGGGGAGCATTCAAAGTGCCCTATTATGTTCTTCTTGGTCCATATGGAGAAGTTTGACCCCTACCTCAAGGTGTCCACATGGCCTCTTATTGAATGCATCTAATTAACTCAATAGGAATGGAACTTGAGATGATGATTACAAACTACTTGTAAATTTTGGATGGTAAACTCTTCTATTATACTAGATCTTTGAATTAGATTGGTTGAGGAGCACTTTCTCCAAGTTGGTGGAATTGGGTCCTTAATTTCTATCGAACGATCCATATTTGAAGCACCTTGCTATGTTCCGCTTGGTCCATATGGAGAATTTAGACCCCTAACTCAAGGTATCTCAATAAAAATTTATTGAAAATATCCAATGAAATAAATGGTAATGGAACATGGGTTGATGATTATAAAATACTTGTAACTTACGAATAGCCCAAGAACTTGAGTACATCTTGTCTTCAAATTATTTTTGTCTAGTCATGTATTTAAATATCTGTCAAGTCATTACTAATTGTCATGTATGAAAGACAATAACTATCCTAGTAGCCACAAACCTCAAGCCTCTATGATGTCGTAAAAATTCTAATTTAAATAACATTTTGAACCTAGTACCACTACGCTTGAAATTGAACACAATGGCCACTAGCCTTAGATTTTCATTTCAAATTCATAAGATAGAATTTGAGCATTCTATTGAGCTTAGTGGCCAATATGCTTAAATTTTCGTTTGGAATAACGACTACTCAGGAAATATATGTACTAAGCAACCATCCTCGTGTTCACCAATCATTAAAAATAGTCTTTTAAAGTTGAAATATAATTGTGGGGAGCATTCAAAGTGTCCCGCTATGTTCCGCTTGGTCCATAAGGATAATTTTGATACCTTACTCAACGTTTCCAGATGACCTCTTATTGAAAGCATCTAATGAAATCAATGGGAATGGAACTTGGGTTGATGATTATAAACTAGTTGTTAATTTTGGATGGTAAACTCTTCTATTATTCTAGATCTTTGAACCGGAGGTGGTGGAGGAGCACTTTCTCTAAGTATGACATGGAGGTGGGCTTGGGTCCTTAATGTCCATTGAGAGATCTACATTTAAAGCACCTCGCTATGTTCCACTTGGTCCATATGGAGAATTTCGACCCCTACCTCAAGGTATGCCCATGGCCACTTATTGAAAGCATCTAATGAACTCAATGGGAATGGAACTTGGGTTGATGATTACAAACTAATTGTAACTCACCAATAGCCTAAGAACTTGAGTTTATCTTGTCTTCGAATATTTTTTTTCTACTCTTGTATTGAATATTTGTCAAGTCATTACTAATTTTCATGTATGGAAGACAAAAACTATCCTAGAGGCCACTAAAATAAAGCCTATATGATGTTGCAACACTGATTCAAATAACATTTTGAACCTAGCGGCCACTAGGATTAAAATTGAACACATCAACCACTAGCCATAAATTTTTGTTTGGAATTCTTGCGATAGACTTTGAGCATTTTATTGAGCTTAGTGGCCAATATGCTTAAATTTTCATTTGGAATCACGAGTACTCAGGAAATAAATGTAGTGAGCAACCACCCTCGTGTTCGTTAAGAATTCATGCGATACACTTAGATCATTTTATTAAGCTTAGCAATAATACACTTAAATTTTTGTTTGGAATCATGAGTAATCGGAAAGAAATGTATTGAGAAACCACCCTTGCATTGGCAAGTCGTTAAAAATGTTCGTTTAGAATTGAAATATAATTGTGGGGAGCATTTGAAACGCCCTCTATGTTCCAATTGGTCCATATGGAGAATTTCAACCCCTACCTCAAGGTGTCCATATGGCCTCTTATTGAAATCATCTAATGAACTCAATGGGAACAAAACTTGGGTTGATGATTACAAACTAATTGTGAATTTTAGATGGTAAACTCTTCTATTATACTATAGATTTGAAATGGAGTGGTGGAGAAGCACTTTCTCTAAGTAGGACATGTTGGTCATCTTGGGTCCTTAATGTCTACCGACTGATCCGCATACAAAGCTCCCTCTATGTTCCGCTTGGTCCATATGGAGAAGTTTGACCCCTACCTCAAGGTTTCCTCATGGCCACTTATTGAAAGCATCCAATGAACTCAATGGGAATGGAACTTGGGTTGATGATTACAAACTACTTGTAACTCACCAATAGCCCAAGAACTTGAGTTCATCCTATCTTCAAATATTTTTTGTCTAGTTGTGTATTGAATATCCATCAAGTCATTACTAATTATCATGTATGGAAGAAAAAACTATCCTAGCAGCTACTAAACTCAAGCCTCCGTGATTTTTCAACGTTGATTCGAATAACATTTTGAACCCAATGACCACTAGGATTAAAATTGAACACATTGTTTGGAATTCATGTGAAAGAATTTGAGAATTATATTGATCTCAGTGGCCGATATGCTTAAATTTTTGTTTAGAATCATGAGTACTCAAGAAATAAATATAGTGATCAACCACCCTCACATTCGCAATTCATTAAAAATAGTCTTTTAAAATTGAAATATAATTATGGGAAGCGTTCAATCACCCCACTATGTTCCGCTTGGTCCATATGGATAATTTCAACCCCTACATCATGGTTTCTGCATGGCCTCTTATTGAAAGAATCTAATAGCTCAAGAGCTTGATTTCTTACTATCTTCAAATTTTTTTCTAGTCACGTATTGAATATCCATCAAGTCATTACTAATTGTCTTCTATGCAAGACAACTATCCTATCGGACGCAAACTTGAAGCCTCTGTGATGTTGTAACAACACTAATTTGAATAAAATTTTTAACCTAGAGGCCACTAGGCTTAAAATTTAATACAACACCCGCTATCCTTAAATTTGATCTTGGAATTCATGTGATAGACTTTAATCATTCTATTGAGCTCAGCAACTAACATGCATAAATTTTCCTTTTGAATCATGAGTACTCAAGAAATAAATGTCGTGAGCAACCACCCTAGTGTTTTCGAATTAGAAATAGTCTTATAAAATTGAAATATAATTATGGGGAGCATTCGAAACACCCCACTATGTTCCGATTGAAAATTTTAGATGGTAAAAAATTCTATCATATTAGAGCTATGAACTGGAGTCGTGTATTTGGATATCCATCAACTCATTACTAATTTTCATGTATACAAGACAACTATCTTAGCGGTCACTAACCTCAAGCCTCTGTGATGTTGCAATCATATTGAACCTAGTGGGTGTTAGGCTTATAATTTTTTTTGGCATTCATGTGATAGACTACAAATATACTATTGAGCTCAGCAACCACTAGGCCTAAATTTTCATTTCAAATCATGATTATTCAGGAAATAAATGTAGTGAGAAACCACCCTAGTAGTCTCCCATCGTTTAAAAATTTCTTTTAAAATTGAAATATAATTTTGGGCAACATAGTTGGATTTTCAATCAAGTCAATATACATTATCCTGAATGCAAGACAAAAAATATCATAGTGCGGCCACTAGGAATATCATGTAATAAACTATGAATATTATGTTGTACTCATAGTCTACTGATTAAACAATTGCTATTGGAGTTTAGTTCAGTTTTGAATTTTTATTCTTTTCGTTAATAAATATCTTGTTTGCAAAGACAATAATTACCATTATGACCACTAATCCTAATTCTTGATTATGTTACAGAGAAAATAAACATCCACCCTAGTGGTCTCTAGTCTTATAAGGTAGAAATGTAAAATCCGAATATAATAAAGGAGCAGGTTAATTTTTCATTTGGGTTGTTACTAATTTTCATATATGCAAGGCAACAAATATCCTAGCGGTCGTTAATCTCATGTTTTTGTTATGTTGCACCAATGTTATTTACTAATCTTCAACATTAGCGGCCGCTAGGCTTCAAATATCATGGAAGGATTCTGATAAATTAATACATAACTCTAAATATAATAATGGTGTTCAGCTCGGTTTTTAGGTGAGTCATCCTAGTTATATTGTATGTCAGTCAACTAGAAACTTAGCGGCTACTAGTCTCTGTTCTTATTTGAAAAATGTATTCAGGAAACTCTTTAATATTTGTCTTTTCTTCAAATTCTATTGCATTTGGTTGTCTTGTAATAGTGATTCAATGTTGTAAACATCTAGCTTAACAGCCTCTAGTCTTGGAATATGTTAATTTAGAATTTAAAAATTGTTACTTTATATTGCCTCATTTATCAAGTAATTCGTTACTAACTATAAGTGAAATATATGTTTGTAAATAGAATGGTTAACATTTATATTTAATAATGTTTATGAGAACATATAATGTGCTTACCTTTTACAAAACATAAAAAATTGTAAAGACAATGCATTTAATTATTTCTACGTGGAGAAACTAATATAAAAAACTATGTATAGCAACACAAGGAAATCAAGAGAGAATTGAATATTGAAGAATTAGTCATGACTATTTCTTTCATATTAAAAAAACATTAAAGGAAGTCAAAATGATTACCTAAACTCTACAAAAGAAAACCATTATGATTTATAAAAAAGAATATGTGATTCGTGTTTTACAGCTAGAGATAGATGTCAGCGTTTAGAGAAAATTTAAATCGATGAAGAAGAACACAAAATCAACAAAAAAGAAACAAGAGAGAGAGAGAGAGAGAGAAGGGTTGAATAGGGAACCCTTTTTATAGACACAAATAATTGACCTACTATTGAAAAAAAAAGGGTTTTCAAAAGGAATAAATATTTTAAAAGAGATTAAAAAATATTTGATCATGGGCGAGAAAAAAATGTGGTTTCAGAGAGAGCAACACATTTTGAAAAGAAGATGGAACTAAATTACAAAGGCACTAAAGGGAAACATAGGGATGGATTGTGCTAGAAAACAAAAGAAATAGATGAATATAGAGCTTCTGTAAGTACCCACCATCAACTACGTTACACATACAATAACATAGATGCTTTCGATAAATACCTATTTTAGTTGTATATGATATTTTGACGTAATTGATAATGTCTGTTAAAGCTCTGTATTCTCTCTAAAACACAGTATCAATGAGATTGTATCTGAAACCTATTTTGCTTGTCTCTTTTGATTCCATCATTTATCAACCTCCTTATCTACACTCATGCCCATGATCTATCCACTATCCTTGTTTTTTTGTCTTGTTTGTGTACCCCAAACTTGATTACGATCACTTCCTCAATTTTCCGTTCAAAACTCTCCAAGAATCGAGCACTCGTGCACTCAATAAATTAGTGCATGTGTGTGTTGTATTCTTATTTCAAGAGCTCTTTTTCTATGCTCAAAAAATAAAACAGAAACCCTAATACATATTTCTTCGGTTTATTTTTTTTTTTTCAAAATGCATTCAACGAAAGAAATTCAAAAATGAAAAAATAAGCGAATAGGAAATTTCACATTTTGACTTTCCCTTCTTAAAGAGAGAGTGCGGGATTTTGATATTTCAAATATTGTCATTCAATGTGGGGATTATACATATTGTACCTTGAATTAACCCATCATTAATATTTGTATTTAATTTGGGGCATATGACGGGATACATGGAAATCAAATTCACTAATTTTACTTAATTTAGGAATAAGTGGGAGAACAAAAGCTGCTTTTTTTATCACTCGAGAAAACCAAAAATATTAATTTAAACATAATAAAAAACCATTTAGAAAATAGAAATGAGTATTAGGAAACAAAATAAATAAATTTTAATAGAGCGATATATGCCTTGTTAATTATTACTTTTTATCGAGTGTGATTTCAATATTTTTAAAATATAATCGGTGTTAATTCAGGGGATAGCTTGGGATTCAGGGAAATCAAATTTAATAATACTACCTAGTTTAGAAACAAGTGGGACATTGAAAAAAATTTATTTGGACTCGCGACAAAACAACAATTGTTAATTTTAGCGTAATAAAAACCACTTAGAAAACAGAAGCGAACATTAGGAAACAAAAAATTAAATTTTAAGAGAGTGATATTTGATCTAGAGAGAATTTAGTATTTTATAAATATAATGCGTGTTAATTCAGGGAATAGCGTGGGATACAGGGAAATAAAATTTATTAATACTTCCTACTTTAGATACTACTGGGACAACGTCAAAATTTTCTTTGTGAACTTGCGGAAAATGAAAAATATTAATTTAAGCATAATAAAAAACCATTTAGAAAATAGAACTGAATGTTATGAAGCAAAAAAATTAAATTTTAAGAGAATGATATACGCCTCGTTTATTATTATTTTTTAATGAGTGCAAATTCCATATTTTTAGCCATTGTCGCATTAATTAAAAAAAAACCAATAAAATGTGGCATCTTGCAAGTTTGAAGGAGTTAATTACACAGTTATATAATTGACAAATTTATTAATAAATTTTTAATTAGTGATAGAGTTAACAAATTTTTTACCTATAAAAATTTGCATTATTAAGTGTTAATTGTAATCCATTAAAATGTTGCCATGTGGTATGAAATTTCTAATAAATCTCATGATCGATGATATTTTGGATTTATTAACGCTTTACTCTAGAAAAACTAAAACATAATTTTATGCTTCACTAGAATTTGAGATTACCTTATAGATAGGAAAGAAAATACTTGTGACCGTTAAGCTCCATTAGAATGATTTTTTTACAACACCGAATTAAAATATATATATTTACATTTTCTAGGGAATCGGGTATTCTCTTCAAAGACATGTTAATGAACAACTCGTATGTCGTATGCTTTCTATATTTTTGATGAGAAGAATCCTAGCGGTTGCTAGCCTCTACAACTCTAATGTTTCATTTCCAGAAATGTAAATAAATATCTTTACAGTTTTCAATCACTAATATTTTCATTACCTATAATATTATCTTATTTACAATACATTTTTTCCACAACCAAGTGTTGCACTACATACCACCGAAGGATTTCTCAACTTCTATATTACTCATAAGTTCTTTCGTGTCTAATACATACTTTATATTGGTTCGTATCAAGTAAAATAATTCACGATCGCTAAGCTCCATTATTTGAACAAGATCAATCAAATAGTGGGTGTGAAATAAAATACTTAGCAAAGAGATCTCAAGCTTCAATACTTACCAAAAGGAATGATTATGTGACAATAGGATAAACAATTTCTTGATAACATATATTCTTTATGAACAAATCATACTAATAGATATTAATGGTTGCAAGGCATTTTCCATACTATATTTTTATGGCGTATAAGTGATGTATGGACATTTTTAATGTCGAAAGCTATGGAGGACTTTGCATAAGTCTAGAATAAATATGATTACTAAAAATGTTTTCGTGGTGCTCATATAACACCATAGGGACTCTCTACACACACACTTTGTATATTTTATCTTTTAACACATCGGTGTTCATCAATGAAAATGATTAGCAACCATTAAGCTTTGTTACTTTTCGTGAGGAGTATATTAGCGGCCACTAGGCTCAACTTATTTTTTATTTTGAATATAGAGATCAAACAACAATTCATATTAAGGAAAATGCTTAGTGACCGCTAAGCTTGATTTCTTTTAGGAAGGAATGATATGCCGACAACTAGGCTAAACAATATCTTATTTCGAATATAGTGCTCTAATAACATATCATAGTAATAGATATTATTGGGCGCTAGGCATTTTTGTGAAATTTTTAGATGCAAAATATGTGAGATATAAAAATTGTTTACTTTGTCGAAAGCTACAGAGGTCTTTTGAGAAAGTAATAGATTAGCGGCCTCAAGTGTTAACTGTTTATTAATTTCAAAAATAGAGATAAAAAATATTTCGTATAAAAGAAATTCCTAGCGACCTCTAAGCTCGAATACTTACAAAACATAACACTCTATGCTTATTTTTTATTGTTAAATGAGAAAGGAATAAATTAGTGATCTCTAGGCTAAATTGTTTCTTAACTAAGAAAATAGAAATAAAAAAAGTTTATATTCTTAAAAATTCTTAGTGACCAGCTAAGATACAATACTTACAGAACATAGTGCTCATATAACAGATCATATGAATGGATGAAATGGCGTCACAAGGCATTTTTTATGTCGGTTCATATCAAAGAAAATGCATAGTGACTACTAATCGATATTACTTACTAAAAGGAGTGGCTTGGCACTCACTAGGCTTTACTGTTTATGTTTTTAAAAATATCGAGCTAGTAAAATTCACCAAATTTATTTAAGAAAAATATAAGAGTTAGTTCATAATAATAGAAGTACATATTTTAAATGTGAATACATATCCTGATCATCTTGGCCCTGCACATTTCCAAAAAGAACTCGTTCAAAACTATTCCTAAATGTTTTACTAAAACTTTAAGGCAAAGATGAACAAGGGTCTTGCTAAAGAATGACTGATTTGAGACCGTAAAGAGAAATTCATGTTTTGTGTTTTTCAATTATCCTTTGATGACAATGCTATCAGCCGCTATGCTATATATTGTCGACCAATCTATTTCAACCATGCAAAAAAATAATCTCAACAGGTTTTGAAGTCATTATTTGTAATTATATTATATTCGATGGACTGTCCTTGGTAGAGAAAATTCCCAGTAATACAAACCTTCATGAAGGATGACTGATGACTAGAATTTTTGCAACCAATAAGTGTCATTAGTTAGTGAAAGGGAAGTCTTTGCTATTGTTATGATCAACAATTTATTGTAATCAACATAACCACATAGTATGCCCAATATTTTTGATATAATATGAAATGAAGAAATGATATTGCATTGATCAAATCTTTTATAGGCCTATAAAAATAAAAATCTGGGTCTACGTGCTATATGAGTGTGCCAGACTCTCTCTAATCCTAGAAGCTAGTTTGGAAAGATAGCCTCGAAAAAAGGGTAACATTCTTCCATTCTAATTGCATAATTAATAACATGACTAACGATACGAATTTTTGATGGATTTTGTTTTTTTGGATTGATGGAAGATGATAATTTTTATTGATTCAAGAGGAATTGGTTATGCGATATGTAGTAAATTTTAAGAATTCATTTCGCAAATGTAGAAGGTTTTATTACAACAAATGTTGAAGAGGGTGTTGAGAAAAGAATGTTAGTGTAAAGCATGTTGTGTAAAATTTTTGTAGAAGAAATTGTCTATAACCAACTTTGTCAATACAATATTGTATCATTCATTTTTTTTTCCAATTTAGTTGTTCTTAGTGCCCAACTATATGATTGGTATCATGAAACAAGATGTAGTATGGAAGTTTTAGACTATTTTCATTAAATTTTAGGTAATGATTGTTTTTGTTAAAGACCACACCATATTTGTTATTTTTTAGAAACCAACAAAAGATAATTATCTACCCTCAAGACTTGTCTCGGATCTTGATGGCATGATTAAGATCTTTGTCCTACTAATCAGTGGTTCATAGTTGAAGATTAACAATTTTGCTTTTGTGTCGTGTGATGTTTCGTAATCGATGTACTCTAGGATTTTTGCCTACCTAAAGTTTGAACTCATGGGTTTGGGTCGTGCTTCCATACCCCGATAGTTTTGGTGAACATTTTTATAAAAATTTACTTGTCTATAGAATATAAGATGTTATTGATAAATAAAACACACCATCAATCCCAAATTAGTAAATTAAAAGTATATGTAAAAATTATTGTGATTACTCAAAGGACCAAATATAGAATTTTTATTTTTCAATGATTATTAATAGATTGAAGATTAAATTATGGAGTATCATGATATTGATTACCGAGGTTATCCCTGACAGTAGATTATGGACCTTGTTCCCACCCAATGTAAATTAATAAATGTATGAATCAATAAATTAAAGTGTTGGAACATTGTTGTTCTATTGCTATTGACTTGAATAGTAATGAATTAATTATTAGAGGTGACTCTCATATTATTTCTAATGCCACCATCAAAAAACTTGTGTGAATAAAATTCCTTTTTCATGCTTTCATTAATTATAGATTGGACCTTAAATCTTATATATTGGGAGGGTACTAAAAAGGCATATTTTATAGAAAATTGCGTGATAAGATTGGAAATAAATATGTTGATCACCCGGAATCATCACCTTTTCTAATGAAAGTTGATAGCAAGCATGTATTAATTACAAGCATGCAATGGCATAGTCACTCCAAATATTTATTGATCCTCTCCTCCTTATTTTCACACCTTTCATGTTTATTTCACTAGATTTCATTCCGTCTTTCATGGCCTTTTCAATTTTTCCTTTCATGTAATTTTCCATGTTGGTTCATGAAATGGCATTTCATACCAAAATTTCACGTTGTTGTTTGAAATACACTTTTCAAATTGAAATAGAGAAAAACCTAGTTGTTATTGAGGGAGTTCTTAGAGATGATTATCTTTCTCTAGAGGGACATCCGAGGGTAAATGCGGAAGTTACTTCGATGTTCATTTTTCATCTTCTTATCATACACCCGACGAAGGATTGGGCTTTGGAGATGGGTCATCATTAGATCAAGCCAGTGCATAGGGTTGGTGTGGAAGTGGAAATGGAAAAAACAACAAGTGATTTGTGGTCCTTACTATCTCGAGGCTCGTTATAAAGAGGAATTTTTTTTGAACGTGGCCATTTTTTTAGAGTTGTACAAATGGTTTGACATCCTAATGCAATTCATGTCTGATGTGTCCAAATGGGGTGAGACATCGAGGCGGGAGATATTTTGATCCCCTTTCCTAACCTAGATGATATGTTTTCTCTACTACAAGATAAACCGGTATGTTGGGATCTTCTTTTCTAGGAAGGTTGTGAGGCATATAATTAGTTAAAGAGTCACGTTCTTTACTAGAAAAGAGTATATTTTTTTGGAACCACCTACGGAAACCATTTTTATCCCCATTAAAGTGGAGGTTACAGAGGTGTGATTAGATTCAAATAAAAAAGTGCTTCAATTTATTAGGTTGTAACTTTGTTTTGGTTGTTATATAGCCTTTTTAGTTGCATTGTTACCAAATCATCTTGTTTGTCTTAGTGGTATGGGTTTTTGGTATTCCCAACCACTTGTGTTTTTAACATATGCCCTTAAGTTTTTTTTTACCAAATATTGCTTCATCATTAGGTTTTTTTAGACTCGATCATCTCATTGATACTGTAATGTAAAGGGAAAGGTACCTTCAACCCTCCTACAGCTTATAAAAATCAATAAATCATTGATTAAATGTTTTGTAGTTTTATTTGTGTGTTGCACTATGTAATTTTAACAATTAATCACTTTTAAATTTGGTTTGTTTGATGATGTCAATTCATTTCTAGAAGTGAAGACTAGCAGCTTCTAGCCTCAATATATTATAGAATATCTTTCCATCAATGTAAAAACAATTTGTACAACTTTAGGATAGAAGGGATAATAAAGGATTGATGGTTATTTTACCATCACTTTAAAAATAAATTTAGTTGCACTACATCATTGTGAAACCTAGAGATCTTCAAAGGAATAAATTTAATTCTTTTTCCCTAATAATAGAAGATATTGTATATGGCTCTCTATATTTTTACAAAAACCTCTCTTATAAAAATATGTTTGGGGAAATTCTCGTCACTAATTTTTTTTCATGTTTTGCTCCATGCACTTGTAGAAATAAACACAAATTTTCTCTATGTACCAAATCAATTTTGTTTCATATGGTTTTTGGATATCACCAATTAACTGATGCAAGAAATAGTAGTTTTCTTTTAAATATCTCAGTTCCAGAGACATTCTTCTATTGTTATCAAAAATTTGGAAAACTTGGATATGTATGATGTTGTCTAACAAAATTGTGGCCGAATGTAATGAACAACATCCATATCGAAACCAACAATGATTTGCATCTATTAGGGTTAATTTCTATTATTGTGCATAATTATAGCTCTTTACTATTCAAATCCTCCAAAGGTATTTACAAATGTCTCTATACACTATATGGAGCAAGGTTTTAAAACTAACATGGCAAGACATGATTTCATATTGTATAGATTATCGGACGACAAATCGTAAAGAAATATAATATTACAATTTCTTTATTGATACATCTATTTGTTACATTTAGGTTCTCCAAATTTGGTCATACTGTACATGAACATGGGTCTTTACATGTACAATGACATAATGAAAATCACAAAAAAGTATTAAAGAGAAATATGTGATTGGCTATGGTGCTACAAGAAATCTTTATAAATATGATATAAAGAATTCTAAGCCAATTGCTATAAAGAGAATGTACAAAGAGCTACCCAAAGAAGCTCTAGTTGCATTTGAAACTAATGTGGAAACAGTTGGAAGCATCAAGCATAAGAATCTTGAGAGTCTACATGAATGTTTTCTTTCTCCACTTAGAGACCTTATGTTTTATGATTACATGGTAAGTAGAAGTTTGTGAGACATGCTACATGGCGAGTAAAATGATTATGTTACGAATAAAAATGAATTTTTACATTCTAGATTCAATTTTTAAAATAGAATTATCCAATCAACCACTAACCTTCATAGTAAAATGGATATTTGGAAAATCTAACAAGTGTTTTATTAATTTTTATTTTCATATAGGATCATCAAAGAAGATTAATCTAGAATGGAATAATCAGCTAAAGATTTCTCATGGTGCTGAAGAAGGATAGCCATATCTTCATTATGACTGTAACCCATGCATTGTTTATAGGGATGTGAAGACTTCTAACATTATTTTGGATTATAATTTTGACACAAATTTTTCAGACTTTGGCATTTCCAATTGCATTTCCTCGTCAAAACACCACACCTCTACCTATGTTATGGGCACCATTTGTTACATTGACATATAATAGACAAGAACATCAAGGCTGAATAAGAAATCTGATGTATATAGTTACGAGCTTGTATAGTTATAGGGTTGCTCTTCTGGCGTTGCTGATGGGAAGGACGTTGTGGCCAAGAACTCAAATTTGCCAAAGTTGGTAAGATTTATGTTAGTTAGTTTTCATTTAGAGCTTACCCTGTACATTTTAAAAGTATTTTTTAAGGTTTTTTGTCAGGAGTAATCAAGTGTGGATGGAATTTTCATTGACATTGGCAAGTGAACTGAGTTCTATCAAAAGCAGATTACGACACACTCATCAAAACTATTGATACAAAAGTAGAAAACCTACAGGATCTTAAGATTGTAAGAAAAAAACTTCCAAATTGGCCTTGATTTATATAAATAAATTACCATCTATTCGACCCACCATACATGAATTTTCCAAATTTCTAAATTCGATAGTGTCACTATCTACTCCTATACAATTTCCTAGTATCTAAATGAACCAACTAACCCCTAGTAATAATTACAGGATGTATTAGGGTGGATATATAATCGTGGTAAGCATAATGATGTTATAGGGAGCACAATTTGTGCTTTTGAAAGGAATTTATTTGTGAGATTTAGTGAGGTGATTTCACAAAACAATTTTTGACTGGAACAAGACTTGGATGATGTTGTAACGGAAAAAAGGCATCCCCTGGAGTTCTCACTTTTCGGGGTCTGATTTTCTCAATGGATGAGCCAATTTTCAAGTAAACAATGACCATTTTACCTGTTACAGTCCATTTTTTCCATAATAATTCAAACCACTCCGAACCCTTAAAATAGATAAAAGTGTGCCCAAATTTCTTTTAGAAGGGGCAATATTGGGTTTTGGGAAATTTGTTCCTTTTTCACCTTCTTGAGTAGGATTGTATTCATGTTTTGTGCAGACAAAATTGTCCACAAAAGGTGATGACTTCTCATATAAGATCTAAAACTATATATTTATGAATTTGTAGAAAATTTTAAATGCACGAGATAGAACCTTTCAAAGTGTAAAGATGATGACAGATCAATTTTGTTATTTCTTGACTCAGAAAAAATACAATTTGTGGTACAATGAGGATTTTGATTAATGTAAACTTTATGATATTGGTTCAGTGTATCTCCGAGGGCATAATATGGTGTTTCTCACCAAAAAAATTCATTATGTCAAGGGTTATTTCATTTTATTGTGCAAGTGACTTAGTTTATATGGAGAATGGAAAAATTTACAAGCATAAATTATACTATCTTTTATAGTAATAGAATTTTTGATATACATAAACTCCCAACTTTGTTGTTTTCTTTTAATGATTACTCGAAGATATAGTTTATAATAATAATCACTAGTGAACTTGTGCAATCTAAAAAAACAATACTTGAGTTGTTACAAACTACATTTCGGGTGAGAACGTAATATTATTGTGAGTTCCACCGTAGAAGTCAAAATGACACCACTAGCATTTAAGGCTAGTGTACAATTTAAGGATATGTGCATACTTAACAATGAAAGTGTGTGCCTTGTACTTTCAAAGTTTGAGATTTACGCTCCGAAAATGTGAGTGCGGGACTTCACACTTTCATTATGTGTATGTAAGTGTGGAGCTCACACTTTCAGTGTGGTACTCATAGATTCAAAGTACGAGGATTGGATTACTTAAACTTTGGGGATAGAAATTCTAAAGTGTGAGGCTTGGACTTTTCATAGTGTGGGCCTTACACTTAAAAGGTGCATGGTTCTCAGACTTTCAAGAGTGTGGGGATCACACTTTGAATCTAGGAGGCTCTTAGACTTTAAATGTGCAAGGCTTGCACTTTCGAGTGTAGGGCTTGAACTTGAATATAAAGCGATCATACATTATAATATTTACCAAAGAATGGCTAGGGGTTAAATTTGATGGCCACCTATGCCTGGAAAACAATTTTTCTATGATGGTAATTTTACAAGACTGCCCTTCAAATATTTAAAAATAATATACTAATAAAATATACAAAAGATTATTTAATATTTATTTAACTATATTTATTATATATTAATATAACTTACATATACATATATATAAAAAAATGACGGTAAGATTTTAAACATGTAAGTCACATGTGACAGCTTATTTTAGAAATCTAAAAGTATTTTAGAGCTAAAATAAATTAAAAAATGTCTAAATGGCTGTAAAATTTAACCCTTGTCATAAGCTAACCTTGCATCGAGGATTTTTCACTTTTCATTTGATACGACTTATAAGATTTAGTGGCCAATCACCTTAGATTGAGGCTCGCGACTTATAATATTTTGTGCTTTCTCACCTTAGATCAAGGCTCATGACTTATAATAGTTAGTGACCACTCACCTTAATACAATGGGCTCAAAAAATAATAGTTAGCATCCACTCATGACTTTGAACTGGCTCATGCCTTATAATAGTTAGCAATTTCTAGCCTTACATACTCTCAACATTGAAAATCTAAAAAATGACAAAATTGGAATCCAATAATAGCCAAATTGTAATCTAATAATAGCGATATTGGAATCCAATAATAGTGAAATTGGAACTAGAATAATTCCAATAATGACAATATTGGAATCCAATATTGCCACTAATGGAATCCAATATAGACAAAAATGGAATCCAATATAAGAAAAATGGAATCTAATATACATAAAAATGGATATGGATTTCTTCCAATACTTGAAATACTGGACTCTCAATTCATTGGAATATGTCCCAATTTAGTGAAATAAGTGTTATGACCTTGGCCTCACACTCTCCAAATCACAAGAACTTATGATTGTACCAAGTTCCTCCCAACAACAAACACAAGGGGAAGAAAAAACTCTAGGTGAATGATGGTTGGGAGTAATAATCCCAAGGAAAATAAAAGTGATAGTGTAGGTATAAAAAGTTGACCTAAAGACCATTATCTCCTCAAGACCATAAAAACACCAAAGAAGGAAAAAAATTATCAATAAAAATGGTGGGTCCTCAAGGAGAAGGTTTGTGGAAGTCAACACCCCACAAACTGATGTCCTAAGGCATGAATTTTCTCCTTTTGATTACTATATCACCAAGGACCCATTAGGGAAACTAACTATAGAAGGGCTCAATCATGAAATTATAATGTAAATGGGAGGTATTTTATAAAAGATTGATAAAGACAAAGAAACTAAGAAACACCTAAGGGAAAAATTTGACATCTTATCAACTTACGTATATACATGGTTGCAGAAGATATCATGGAAATTAAAGAAATTTCCACTTCTAGCACCCCCGAAATGATGACAAATGTTGATAATTCAAAGAATAGGACCCTGGAGAACACAAATAAATGGGAATAAGATTTGGTAAGTAGAGGAACCCAATTCCTCAAATAAGTGATTTAATGATACAACCAAGTCTCTAAGAAAATGGAGGAAAGGAAATTATTAATTAAAATAATATCCGGATGAGGTTGAGTATTGGGAAGGCATACTTGAATAAGCTTGAGAAATCAATTCCTCATATGATGAGGTGGTATAAAAGGAAGGAATAGTACCCTGATACTTCCAAGGCAGATAGTGTCGATGATGAGGAGATACTAGATTGATAATAAACACCATAGGGGTTGCATAGGTAAACTCCATGACATAAGGGAGAAAAAATGAGAATACATTGATGACATTGAGTCAAAATTGAGAAAATTCTTCCCCTTACAAGTGAATACACTCCAAGAATTGCATATGTAGAAAATTTAATTGAAATTCTATGAAAACATATTGTAGGGAAGATAGACGATCCATAATATTTCAATTATTATTTCATTCAAAAAAAAAATCATTTGGAGAGTTGCATTAATAAATTGGCCAAGAGAGTCAAAAGAATAAATCTATCTTTTCTGAAATTAATTGTGTCTTATCTAAACAGGAGATAATATTTCTTTATGATGTGGGGCTAGATGAATACCTAATCTTGGGGATTTTATAACTCCTTCATGCATACATGAATAACATGGTGAGGAAGGAAGAGGTTGTATGAATAGATCTCAACCCTTCTTGAACACTTTATTCATTCTTTATTCTTCATCCTCATTCTTTATTCTTTTCTATTCATCATTCTTCCAAGTGAAAATAATTTAAAAAATTATAAAAATGAGTAACAAACTCTTCTCGCGAGTGCACACATAATGGTGATAGGGCATAAAGAGACAAAAGAAAGTTTGTTTGCAAAAGAAATATTCTCCACTTATCCACGTGCTCAATCATGATCCAAAATTGTTCCAACATAACATATTGAATATTTTTTGTTGGATTGGCCCTTTCATTAATTATGGTGGATTGAGGAAATTTTCCCCATGTTTTTGATGGTTTCAAAAGGCTTTTGGGATGCATCTAGGTATATTACCTTTTAGGAAATTTTGTATAAGAATGAAGGCATGTATTCATTCTAGGGGTTTTGGTTCTATTTTTAGAGGCTCTAGTTAGAGTCTTAGGATTTTTCTAAGGTGATTACATTGTATAGTCATTATCAGACATTGAGAGCATCTTGTATATGTCTCCCTTGTCTAAAATCAAAGTACATAGAACCATTTTCCATGCTTTAGTTAGGCATTTTGGATTGTAAGTAAGAGAACAATTGAGGAATGTAATCTTTGATGTAATATTTTATCTGTTAAATCAATGAAATATGAATCATTTCCTTTTGGTTATTGCATGTGATTGGTTACTAAACAAAAATTGTGTTATAGTGTTACCTTGCAATGTATGTTTGGTTATAAAATTCCTTTATGCAATATCTCCTAAGAGGAGAATGTTTATAACCTTTGAGTTCATATTAGGTGTTATGGAAGTGATTTGATAGATTTTTTTGAATTTTTATGAAAAATTATTTGGTTTAAAACTTTAAAGGTTATGTTCTAATGTTTACATGAACTTGGTATCAATAAATTCAAGTTTCCCTTTAAAAATTATGTTGTTTTGATCTTCATTCTGCATTATGGAAGTAACATGCTAAGATAACAAGATTTGGTACCCATCCCTACTAGAACCACAACCACCCACTTCATTTAACTAAGTACCATCCCATCCTACCCCTAAAAATCACATTACCTTATGTTATTATAAATGTATTTTCCTAAAAATTACACCCATCTCACATATTTCAAGTATACTTTCCATATTATGTAAAGTTTACCATCTCAACATCATCAAACTCAAAAAATTTATCATATTTTATATAGATGATGTTTATAATCACATTTCATATGTCTTTAGCATCCTATGACTAATGTGTCAAATGTTTACAATGCTTCAAAGTGAGAATTAATTTGAATGAGATTTGCATTCAATGGTTGAATTTTACCTTATATTAAGGTTCCAATAAGTATAAGGACAACAACCACATCCTTAGTGATGTGCCTCCTTATCATTCCCACTAGGCATGGTCAAGGAAGATAGATAGAATTGTCCCCAGCTATAAAACGAAACATCAAGAGCTATGATTTTTCTCCTTTCTCATTGTTTTTCATGTTTGGGGTGTTAGATTAGTAACCAACACATTTCGGTTCCATTATAGAGGACTTAAGTTTCTTAGTTTGTTTCTAAGATCATTACCTTGGTTTTTATCAAAATTTATTCAAATAATTCTAGTTAATGGTGGTCTTATATGATCTATTTTCCTTTCAACATACTTTTGGCACCATTTTTTAGGAATTGTAGTGAGTTTCAAACAAGAATTATTAGTTCCTAGTGTGTAATAAACTTTTTTTTATAAAATGTGAAAAAGGGTTGAGGGGTCCCTTCCCCATATAAATAAAAAGCTCCATAAGAGTAGATTAAAACATTAAAATCCAATAAAAGATATTCTAAAAGTCCATATTATCGGGCTCCACTAGGAGAAAAAGTAAACAATGTCTAAACAACAACAACAATAAAAACATAGAGGAAACTAACAACATTGTAGAACTGACAACAAAAAAAGACACATGACAATAAATAAACAACACCCCTCCTAAGATCACTTATTGGATTTTTCAAGCCCTTCTAGTACTTTTTCCCATTCCTTAGCCAGAGCATCTATGTTGCTAGCCAAAGACACCAAGTCGAGACCTTTGGGTGTCACCTTTCTTTTCTTTCCCTGATTGTCCACAACACTATAAGCATTTGTGAGTTGACCCAGAGTCTGGAGATGTTGTAGTGTTGATTTGACCATGACCACACTCCACTCCATGTAGCTATGAATAATAGCATGAATATGGTCCAACTCATTGGTTATGAAACCATAGTTGGCTTTTAGAATTTTTACCTCTCCACCATTCCCATTTTTAACAGCTTCCTTGACCTACACTTTCATCTTATGCCAATCATTGAACAAGAACTACATAAAGCTCTTGGTGAGCCTCATATCTCCCTTAAGTTCTTCAATGTACACCACCATCTTGGCCAGATGATTCTCACCTTTCACAGGTCTAACATGCCCCATAACCTCAAACTATTGTTCCAATTGTACATTAACAAGAGCCTGAACATCTTGTTTACTAGATTCCCCTTTGGTATTCACCAGGACACTAGGAACCTATTTGGATTTCATCTCCCTCATATTTTGGGCTACATAAATTTTAATAACATCTTTATCCTCCTCTGAGTCACCTTCCTAAGAGTCGGATCATCGCTCGAGTCTTATTCCTCTACATCCAAGCTAGCCCCATCCATATAAGCTTACAAGGCTTTAGTAAGGGAACCATAATTATCAATATACAGAGCTTACCTTTTGACAAGAGAGAAAATGAAGCTTTGATGGAGAAGAACATAGACTTTTATACTTTTAAACTAATAAATTGAGGCACTTAGAGAGTGAAAAATAAACTAGGGAATCTAAAAGCATGGCCTCGTAAAAGTGATTAAGCATAGGTAGGTGATAGGCATAAATACATTTGTGATGGCCCTCAAGAGTGAGAAATTGGATAAGGGTGAGAGCCAAATCATCAAAATTTTAATGTAAAGACAGGCGAAGATAACCAGTAAAGTAGGGAGTGAGATTTTTATTACCTATGAGAAATAGGTTCAATTCATTAGAGGATTTTGTTTTGGGTTTATAGACCTCCCTCCCAATAGTAGGAAGAATCATCACTTTAGTGATTGAATCCATAGAGATCTATGTGTGAATCCCTTTAATTTCAACAACCGACCCTTTTTGGTGGTCTTCTAAACACTAGAAAAATATTTAGTTAGATTTTCAAAATGGCCTTCAAAAATTTTAAGGAAGGGAAAAAAACCCTTACTCTCAAACATCATCATGGCTTCAGGTATCACCTCTTCAAGGTCTATAAGTTCCATTCTAACCAGATCTCCTCCCATTTGGTAGCACAATAAATAGTTCACTAAAGAGCCAAATTTTTTGGTAGAAATAAGATTACACACAGGCCAAAAGAGATTACTTTTCCAAGCATGAACAGTAAAAATAACTTTCAAAAAACATGAGAAGATCCTCTCCTTGATCTTTGCATCATTTAAAAATAAATTCCCACTATTCATATGACATATGAGCATGATGAATTTGATAAACCATGACCTGGCATTATTTGATTACTTATCCATTTGAGTCATTATGTAAGTGTGCTCGCACCTTGGAATCAAGAGCTTCAACTTCCTTGATAAGTGTCAACTCATTACAATTAACCACCATGTTAGCAAAATAGTCAAATACAAAGTTGGCATCCCTATAGTCATGCTTGAAAGTTATAATTTCAAACAAATTAGACATTTCCTTTATACTCTTGATAGAGTTTTGGATGGAAATTGGAGTAGATCCTTTCACAGAAATGTTGTTGATAATGTTCATAGAGTCTCCTTCCACCTCTAATCTAACAAAATTGTATTGAAGAGCTATAAAACCCCTAAAAACCACTTCTTTGCTTCAAAAACATGGTTTGTTTGAGTGCCAATATTGTGATGATACCCTAGAATAAATATGCCTTCAAAATCACATAACACCCCACCACAAACATCTCTACTAGGGTTTCCTTTAGAAGTGCCATAAAAACTCAACTTAATACACTCCTTGTCAGGTTTCTTCCAACCTTTGAGTCTAGGGTTTAGAATTAGAGTACTAGTAGTTGAGGGCCCCAACCCCTAATTTAAAGAAATATAGCTTCATTTTAAAGGATAGTCTTCTTATGAGGGGCCAAATTAGAGAAATAAGAATGGATAGTACTAACACTACATGATCCAACATTCTTGATCAAATCCTTCTTACCTTTGAAAATTCTTCTATTTATCTCTTTCTAAATCTCCCATGCTAAATGCATAATAGAAAAGGTCCATAAAATTTTTAATCATTGGCTCCTAAAGGGACAAGACCATTGATACCACAACTATTTAATGGAATCTGGGAAAATCCAGTTGATTTCAAAAATATTCAGAATAGTCTTTCTAACCGAGACCAGATAGGGACAATTGAGGAAAAGGTGTGAGGATTCTTCACTTTCTCTTTCACACAGAACACACATGTTAACCATGTGAAAATTTATCTTGTTTAGGTTACTAATAGTAAGGATATTATCATGGATAACCAACCACCAGAACATATTAATCTTGGAGTTAATTCTTTGACCCAAAATCTTCCCCAATTGAAGTTATCAATTTCCCCGACATTAGAAAAGAAGGAATTGTAGGCACTTCAAACCGAGAAGATTCCACTATCCTCCTTTGACCAGTAAATATTTTCATCTTCTAAACTCTCCTTATTAACAATAACTCTTAATTTTTGTTGATAAAGGTATTATCAAAGTTTTTATAACCTTCGACTTCTACAGTTTTCCATTGGCCAAGGGGTTCATCAAAGTTGAAATAATCTCTGACCTTAGTTCCATATTTTGCCACTGACTCTCAGTAGATCCTGGGATAAATAGCCTTAAGAGGAAGGTACCCTAACCATTTAACCTTCCATAAGTTAATCATTCTCCCATTTCCAACCATCCATTTACTACCCTCGGAGGCTAAGTAATTTTCCCAGGTTTATTGATTTCTAGAAAAAAGAAGAACCATTAGAGTCCCAGGTTGCAAAAGCACCATTCATTGGCGTAAAGATTTCACCATTATTTTACCCTGATAATACATGTCCAAACACTATCTTCATTGACCAGCCTCCAACTCATTTTTATAGCATTGCTTTATTTATTTTGGTCCAGTCTCTGATACCTATACCTCCATAAATTTTTGGTGAGAAAACCTTTTCCCACGCAATAAGAGGAATTCTATCTTTTGGTTCTAAGAAACTCCATAGGAATATTTTTGAATACTCTCCAACTTACTAGCATTTGAGGAGGACATCAAGTAAACATTATAGACATTGAGTAAATAGGAAGATTATGAATCAAGGATTTGAGGAGGAATTCCTTACCTACTTGGGATAACAAAGAACCTTTGCGGCCTTCCTTGAGTTTCTTAAGAAACCTATCAATCAAGAAATTCCATTCAACATTATTAGGTTCTTTTGTTCTAATAAGCATGCCTAGGTACCTGTTAGGAAGGTTTTAATGACAAAACAAATAATTACATATATGTTTTTACATCTTTCTCGTAGTGTTGATAAAATAAACCGAACTTTTCCCATAATTGATCAATTGGTCGAATCCTCCTCATAATCGATCATTATCTATTTGAACTTAATAGCCTCCGAGAAAGTGGCCTCACCAACCAAAATAGTGTCATCCAAAAATGTTGGTGAGTAACATTAGTACAATCAATAGCAGGAGGAATACCTCTCGATTTTTGTTCCAATGAAGCCTTATTAAGAGCTCTACTAAGGGTCTCTTCCATGATTATGAATAAAAAGGAGAAATAGGATCACCTTGTCTTAATCCATGTGTGCTGTTAAAAAAACCACAAGGGGTACCATTAATCAAGACCGAGAACTTAGTTGTGGAAATACATGAATGAATCATCAACCTAAAGTCTTCACCAAAACCAAACCTAGTAAGAACTTTCAGAAGAAAAGGCCATGAGACCCTGTCATAGGCTTTCTCCATATCAAGTTTGATAAACATGGCTTCCTTTTTATTCTGCTTAACCATATGGAGGGTCTCTTGAATAGTGATTATACCATCCTGGATTTGTCTTCCCATAACAAAACCTCCCTGCTAGTCAAAAATGATAGAAGGAAGAATGAGTTGAATTCTTAAAGCAAGGATTTTGGAACACATTTTATAAACACAATTACATAGGCTAATAGGTCTGAAATTCCTGAAATCCATAGGATTATGATTCTTGGGAATTAAGGAAAGAAATCTGTTGTTTAAATCTTCAAGCATCCTTTTTTTATTAAAGAATTCTTGGATGACATTACAGGTATCTCCTTAACTATCTCCCAAATTTTTTGAAAAAAGAGATTTGGAAACCCATCTGGTACCGGAGCTTTGTCTGGATTTAGAGATTTCAACATAAATTTAATTTCTTCCATAGAAGGTATTTTGGTGAGAATGATATTGTTAGCTTATTTAATCAATTGAGGAATAATAAAAGTGATCTTCCTTAATGCTTTTAGAAGAGCTAGCTGAAGAAAGAATCCTATTGAAGAAGGAAATAACAACTTGTTGGATTTCCTTAGTGTCATTGATCATCACACCCTCTTCCCCTTTAATACAGATAATTCTATTAGTAATCATTTTTAAATTTGATATATGGAAGAACTTTGTGTTCTTGTCACCTTCTTTGAGCCATTGAACCCTAGATTTCTATTTCCAAAAAATTTCCTCCTTCAAAAGAATGTTATGATATTCAAATAATAATTCCTTCTCTTTTTGTTTTTCAAGCTGAAAATTGTCATCATCAAGAGATTCCATATTAACTTGGAGGGATGAGATCTCATTATCCAGAGACTTATTTTTCTCAAAATATTACTAAAAATTCTTTTATTCCATCCTTTCAAATTTTTCTTAACATAATTAAGCTTTTCAGCGATCCTGAAAAGGCTATCCCTTTGATTTTCACATTCCACTAGCCCTTAACTAAATAAAAATTTCCTCATCTTGAAGCCACATCTTCTCAAATATGAAAGGGACTCTTCTCCTCTCTTTATCTTTGATCTGAAAGAGGATCGGATTGTGATCTGACCCAATGCGAGGGAGAGAGAAGAGACCAACTTATTTATTCAACCATCCCTAGGAAGTCAAAGCTCTATCAAGTTTGACTTGAATCAATTGATATCATTTTCTTCTATTAGACCAAGTAAATATACTACCATGCAACTCAATATCCATGAGATTTTTGAGAGTTATGAAATCCTAAAGATCTTCCATGCTCTTAGTTAAATCAATATTTCCCCCCTTCTTTTCTCTAAGACTCAAAGGGGTGTTGAAATCACCCAAAATCACCCATTCAGTCCCTTTTATATTTTTTTGGAATTTAGAAAGATCATCCCAGAGATTTTTCCTTTCGCCTTTGTTATTAGGGGGTATATATTAGATAAAATAAAAATTCTTTAGACTTCTTATCTTGAAATAACAAAGCCATATGATTATTTATACTAAGAAGCTTCATACCTTTGAGTTTTTCCTCATTCCAAATAATCGCCACTCCACTGCATATCCATTTGAAATAATAGAAAAACTTGTAAATTTTTGAAATACCTGCCATTAGCGTCCCAAGAAGGGTCCTTCCTCCATCTTGGTTTCCTGTAGAACCAAAATATCAAAAATTTGTATCAATTCCAAATCTTTTATTAGCCTCCACTTAATAGGGTTATTCAACCCCCTTACATTCCATGATATAATATTCATTTTACCACTTGGTTCTTAGTTCTTCTAAATCTCTAAAGATCAAGTTTAGATTGAGTTCCATCATCTATATCCTTTTGACTCTATTTTTTCCTTACAACCTGCTTGGAAGGTCTCCCTAAACCAGTTTTTTTTTCTTTTGGTGTAGCCTCGAAAGTCTCTCCTTTGTTGGAAGGATTTTTCATAGATGTCTCATTTTCACTTTGTTTGGGATCCACCTTCTCCTATTTATTCAGTTCAGAGATAAAATCTTGTTGAGTAGAAACAACTTCCTAGATAATGTTATGAATATTGTTTACTTCCAGCTGATTTTCATTTCTGGTTGTCATATCATTATCAAAACATTCCATCAACTTGTCAAAAGGTTTATTTGGTGGGATATGCTCCTCGGCTACTTCCCGAGTAGATTATCCAACTTATTTGAAGATAAAAAAATTTATCTTTGACATGGAGCTTTGCCTTTTGAAAATGGGGTTCAAATAAATATTTCTATTGGTTCTTTTTCCTTCATCGCTAAAAATCCTTCACCATCTATTAGCTTAGGATTCTAGATTTGATTCAAGTTAGATCTACCTCCATTATTCTCTGTGATTTGAATACCTTTATTTGGATTAAAATTCTTGGGAGTGTTAGTAACCACATGAGTAGTTTCCTTACCTTTATCCTGATCCTTGATATGCTTCTCCCAAAACACCTTTGAAACCATCATCTTACACTTCGATTTGCATGCCTTAACCTTGGCATTTCTCACATATTTGTGGGTAGTTTTCAAACTCTATTTTTTGTTCCCAACAACCCAATCTAGAACGCAGAGAGATGGATTTAGGTAAATTCAAACCCATCAAAGAATAGATGCAAAATCTCACACAAACAACTCTAGATTTTGTAAGCATAGCATTATCCACAACAACAAAGGTACCAAGAGTATTTGTAACTCCTTTAATAATATCCACATCCCACAGTTCTAAAGGTAGACCTGGAAGTCTCACCCAGATAGGGAACTAATTTATATTCTCTTTATCAGGGTTGAACATTGGAGTCCATTTCCTTCAAAAGAGTCCAAGTTTTCCAAGGAACAAAGATACTTCATTAAGGAATCTCTAAGGGTATTCAGATTTGTTGAAACTAACAAGAAAAAAACCATTTGGTAAAGTTGTAACATCCATATGCCCCTTGAGCTTCCATTTTAAAACATAGCAAGATCTAATGGACTCAATGTTAGGCCTTCGGCCTACCAATTTACCAATTAAGTAATTCTCCATTTTTCTAAGGTTTGAATCTATAATGATATCAGGAGTATCTAAATACTTTCATGTTTCATTATGTTTAAGCTAAGGAATGATTCCTGTGATTTTTCCTTTCCCAAAGTTAAAATAATTTGCTATGATTTAGGGGACCCATCTTCCACATGAATCCCACCCATAGGTAAAGACTCGTACATACCTATCTCCCTCGAAGACTGGTCTTGAGCATATATCTTCTCCATAGATGGTATCTATCTACCGCCAATTTCATGCCCATCATTTTTAAAATCCTCCTCCTCCTCCTTGACTTATATGCTTCTCCTCCTATTTAGTATATAATGTTCTAGTGTGTAATAAGTTTCTCTGTGATTTATTTTGAAATTTTATGAGTAAAATATTTCTTACATGACCTATTTATTCATCAATAACACCATCTTTGGGTGACTCAACTAGATATTTGAGTATAAGGTTTTAGAGAGTTTTGTATACTTGGGGTTTTCCTATTCTTAAATGTCAGTGGTACTTGTTTTAATGTAGATGGATTTTTAAGGATTTATCAATAAGCATTTTTTCTATTTAGAGAGATATTCACCGCATTTTAAAGCTTAATTTATCATTTCTAGAGTGGAATATTTTTGAAACCACTTTCTCACCCTTAGATGACCCGACGAATATTAAACACATTATCATAAAACACCATCCTAAGTACACTTCTAAATTATCATCGTAAACATTCATTTACTATCGTAAATCCCATTTACCCTACCCTAACCACCTAAAACCAACCTAACCTCCCACCATCTACCTAACAACTTAAGATCTCATATTGAAAGTGGTTTCAACCATTTTAATTCTTTTCCCTCTTGGTTTTTAACTTCTTGGAACAAATTGATGGCAATCCAAAATTGTTGGCTATATTTGTGTATTCTGTAGATCCTATTTAGCCAACCTCTATCTCCCTTTCCCAGCTAGTCATAATTCAAGTTTGAGGATGAAATTCTATGCCTACCAACAACATCACTACATTCAAGATCATCAACACACCCCTTCCAAAGCTATCAGGAGCCTCATCATATTGTTAATTAGTTTTTGGAGAGCTTCATCACCTTCAAATTATCCATCAAGGTTAGTACCCTTTGTTTTTCATTTTATCAATTATTTTTACATCATTTAAATTTTATAGCATGTCATCTATACCATACTATATAACCTTCTTGATCTATGCTAAATGCTTCTTATTTAATCATTTAGATGCAATTTAAAAAACCTACAATATCCACAGAGATCACCGTCGATCACCTCTCGATTGGTCCCTCAAAGATTTGTTGCTTTTCTTAGCTTACTAATAAACACCAAGTCCCCATTTTTAGAATCCTATAGGTTCCTAGATACCTTGTAGTTTACCTCATTATTGTTAATTAGGTTTTTCACTAATCAATATATATTTTATCAAATCTTTTTCAAGGTCAGAATTTTCTCCTGGATCGCTATCGATCGATGTCCATATCCCTTATCTTACCATTAGCCTTATAAACACATCTGAATATCTAGTATCTAAGTTTCATGGATTTCTATATTCTTCATATTTTTCCTTAGCATCATCAATCTCTTTCTTGCATGTACTTTTTTGCTTAATGGATTACTTTATCAAAACAAGCATCTTGTATCTAATCTTCATCGATCCTCGATCCATGTATATCCCTATTTTTTCGTATCATTTCTATCATTATCATATTTATGACTATATGACTTTGGCCTAATGATTTATTTGCAAGATGGATCTTCTATAGATGAGTGTTCCAAGTCTGTCACATCCTATCACCAATATATAGGACCTTCGATCATCCAACGAACATTTGTGTGGGAATAATTTGATATTCTCCATGAGCTCAGTTTGTGGACCATTTCATTCACACCAAACATTGAAGACATCAAGGATAAGATTAAAATCATTCAAAAATATTGAGAAACTACTAAAGAGTTATGGTATGACTACTTTGAGGACTTCAATCTTACCATTGCCCCGACTTGGGCCACTTACAAAGATGAATAGGGTCTTAATATCCCTCTCTAATTTTAAATCATTTGTTTTCATTATTTATCTTATCAATATCAAAATAGCTTAACTATATCAAATGATTTAACACCTTTTAAGGAATTCCTTTGGATTCTTGGGATCAACATTTGTTGAGCAACTCATTATCATCTTTATCTAATATCTCTTTATTTAGTTGTTACTTACAGTCTTCTCACTCAACAAAGAAGGACCTCTTCCTATTGTCCTCATTCCATCTCTCGACATTGTGATTGTTGGCACAAGTATAAATAATCCATATTAATTTTATTTTTAGGTATTTTATACACTAATATCACCTAAATGAAAAACACCTTAAACATCCTAGCACGCCTAGTGGGACCTTTTTAGTCCCTTTTTCATTTAGATTTGGTATTTTTCACATCCTTTGTTTTCTATTTCATCTAACCTTTCATTTTAGAGCACCTCGTTCTTCTTATTGCTTAAATATTTAAAATAAAAAATTAAAAAGGAAAATTTATTATAGGAATACTCTTTTCTTTCATCATTTTTGTCTTTCAATACTACATCTTGTTTGTTTGTTCTCATCGAAATAACATTTCCTTTTGATCTTAAAACTCTGCAGGTTTTTGTGATGCCCGCTCTATATATAAAAATAGTAATAAATTCATACTAAATTTTAATTCAATGTAAAATAATACGTGAAACAAATCACTTTTATACAATATTGCATAGATGTAGTTTTATTTCACCAACTAGTAGGCATAAGCCATTAATTCTGGACTATGTTTGTGTTGACATTCTATGATGGACTTAGCGACTCTTGATAACACACTTCGTCATGTAAGTATTTTTTTCAATTGTCCATGAATAAATATCAACCAATAAACCAAAAATTTACTCGATTAAAAATAAATCTAATTAAAAGATGCAGTTAATGATCTCTAGGGTAATACATATTACAAATAAACTACTTCACATTAGGTTCCTTTAATTATGAGGGTCTTATAAATGGTTTTCTTTATAATTGTATATGGCGATAGGTTGACTTGTTTGTGACATAATAAGATATACATCTTCTTTTCTATTTATATGTGGAGAGGAAGAGATGGTGTCTTCCTCTATTGTTTGGTTGTCTGCATAAATATTGTATGTATCACCAATGCATTAAACTAATAGAATTGTTTAAAGTGATCTTAATCAACATACCTTTTTTCAAATGACAATAGTAATGTTTAAAAACATTTCTTGATCATGTGATTCAATAATAAAACCACAGATAGACCTAATTCAACCAAATCCTACACTACAACACTACCTCCATACATCACTATAACCGGAGAATTATAGGAAGTGATTCGAGTAAACATATGAGACCAAAATAAATAAGATATCTCATAAAAAATGGATGTGTCTTTCCTCGTAGGACAATTTTTCTTGTAGTCACCATTTTTCGTGGAATTTGATCCATCCAATCCATGGTGATTTCAACTATATCCCCATCGTCAACATCACAATTGTGCACATCAGTTATTATGTACATAAGACACAAGCTCTTAAATTTCCACTCGTCATCAAGTTTGTAATAGCCTTCCACAACATATTCCCCGATTTGACCTTTTGCATGTAATTTTTTACCATCTCTCTTAACATTTTTGAAGATTCAATAGGTAAGAGAAAAATAATTACACAATTTAATGACTAAATCTAACAATAAATGTAAGCGTCCATTATTGCATCAAAATTGAGTACACTAGACAAATTACGAAATTTTTGATCAAACATTCTACATTGAATGGATTAGTTGATAGAATAGAACATATTATTGATTGGAGCTAAAAGGGATATGCACATTGATAGGTACATTATTCGGTGTCTTCCATCCTTTTTGGAATATTTTGTTCCGTTACAATCACGTAATTGTATATAATTGTTTGAGTTGCCGCTAGAAAACCTCTCGCCACTTTAACATCAAATTTTCTTTTTTCCAATTTTTCACTTCCTCCAGAATCAACTTTTCTTTTTCCTTTATTTTCTTCTCCCAAGAGTACACACAACTGGTGGTAGTGAGATTCATGCACACCATATTTTTCAACAATATTTTTTCAGTGCATTATACCAATACATGATTACATGGATATTTAATTTTTACATATTTTAGAAAATTTTCTCTCATCCTTTTGTCATATTTTACTCTTTGGTAGTAAGTATCTAAAGTCTCTGCTATGATGCCTACTTCAATAGAGAATGTTAGCCATACTTTCCATAATTTCACATTATCTAGTATAATTTATATCTCTGCATTGGTCATTCCTCTTACAGGCTTGAAGTAATTCACTTTAAACCTTGCCAATGAATTTGGTTGAAAGTTAGGTTATTTATCCTTAAGAGGATAACAAGCTAGCCCACTAGATTTAAATAACTCAATGGTTGTTGTCAATTTTTTCCATATGTCCTTAGGTAAATATAGAAATATTATTTTTTCATAAAGGGTCTCTTCCTTAGACACTTTGAAAATAACAAGACATTGCATCTCAAAACACTGCATTGAAAGATGAAATAGTATATTTATTTTCTGCATATTACAAAATTAAATTTTAAGAACAAATTCACTAAAATTAAGTTTCCTTACCTTCAATTTTTTTGACTTTTATTTTCCTGATATGGGCCTACGAGGACATCCTAAGCATCTCCAAATCATTTAAGCCTTGTAGATTACATCAATAAAATTGGTATCAATCTAATTTTTGTTTACATCGTTTTGCTACTGGAAAATTTTAACAATATCTTTGCAAGGAGCGTGTGAAGACATAATGTGATCCTTTCTAAACTACATCTTAGTATGTAATGACTTGTATTTTCTTTCATCCAAAAAAATTTTTTGGGCATAAATGGTATGTTGGCCATCAAGAATGTAAAACTGCACTTCATCCCTTTTTTGGTCATCTGGATCGTCGAGTTGCACAAGTTCCTTTTGTAGAAGATAAAAAGGGAAGAAGTAGTGCATCCCTCAGTGTAGGAATAACATTAATCAACATTGAATAGAAAATAAGGTCAACATCCTCATCATGCACAACATGTAATTGATATTTTGGAGGTGCCAAACGACACATAGAAACTTCAATTGGAAAAGCATCACCATTGAACAAAAACAATTTTGATTGTTCAACATTTTTAGTTTTTGTTTGCTCAAATATAATGGTTGCTTTCTTCACCAACAAAGCCAATTTATTATTCTTTTTAAGCCCTTGTAACTTTGACTTAGATGGATCTATCTATAATTCAGACAAATATGACCTCTTCAACATTGTAAATAACTTTACATGTTTTGGTGGAGAAAACAATTTTTTCTATTAAAATAATGACAAATAGAAGAGGTATCCTCGGTTATATACAATTTTTTGAATACAAAATTCATGTTATTATTAAACTCAAGGGTATTTCCACATCCCGCTTTATCCGATCGCAAGAAACTCCCCAAATTCCAATCATATTTAAGATAAGAGAACACCCTATTTTTTCTAGAAGCCTTCATTTCAGCTTTCTAAAACAATGAAACTTCCAACTCCATTTCAAGAATAAGGAACTTATTCAAGACAAAATCAATGTGTTCAACCTAAATACACAATACTTTCTCATTAACAACTGTTGAAGTTACAACCATATCAAATTCTTTGACAACATCTTGATTAACAAAAAAATAACCACATATCACCGTGGTAGTTTTTTGGGAATGCATTTCTACAAAAGCAGACATCGTGTCTCTGTTTTCAATGCCCCACTCCTTCAATCAAAGGAATTTGCAAGAACAGAATCGGCTAATGCAAGACATATTACTTGAAAAAACTAATTAAACAAATTAATATTTTGTAAGTAATTGTAAAGGAAAAATATTGTTTCTCAACGGTGAAATAACAATGAGATATTGTATCATAATGTAATTATTTTCATAGAGTAACAAGTCAATAGGAATAAATTTTATAGCATAGCGGTCACTAGACATACTTCAACCTTATTTTAGTTATAAAAGACAAGAAAGCATTAGTAAAAAAAAATTGTTATGTGTTACACTAAGAAATTTAAACAATTATTCGCTAATAAATTTGGTTTGTTTTAAGTAGATTTTTTTATAAAAGTGAATACTAGCATTCGATAGCATCTATATATTCCCATCACTATAGAAAACATATTTGAGTTACACTAAATCATTACAAAAACCTAGAATCTAACATGGGTGATAAGGGTTGAGAATTGATCAATTATTAATAACAAATCATACATGTCGTGATGTGTTTGGCTGTTATAATTAGGTGCCTTTAATAGTTCCCATGTGATATATCGTGTATATCACATAATTGAAATTGACCAATATAAAGGAAAATGTCTAGCTTCCATAAGATTCAATTAGTAATCAAAATTTTTGATTTCCCGATGATCAAGCCTTAATAGTTTCACATTTTAAAATTAGTTATCGAATAATAAACAAATCATGGAAACCCTAGTGTTTTCTAGTATCCTTGTAAAGGCTAGTCTACCTAATGAGCGCTACACTTAAGATTACATTTATGACTACATATATTGTATTCTCTTGAATCTACATTTTGAATCACGTATATTCAGAAAAATTCATAAAACATTTTCTTGTCTTGGAGTATTTGTTGTCTTCTCTTGTCTTGGAACATCAAATAAATGTAGTAAGCATCCTCCCTAACGGTCACTAGTCTTGTAAAATTTAAATATAATAATCAAGCATAGTTAGTTTTTAGTGAAGTCATTAAGAGAAATGATTTTTTATGTTTACCAATTATTTGTTGATGTGAAGGCTAGTGGTCAAGCCTCTCTACAATATCAAGGAATCCATTTTAACGATGCAAAAAATAATCTCAACAATTTTTTTGTCATTGTTTGTAATTATTTTATATTAGATGGAATACACCTGGCAAAGTTAAGTCCTTCAAAGGTAAGTATCGTTAGTTAAGTCTGGTATTAAAGATAAAAAACATAGTTAGGAAAGTTTAGATCATAATAGAGGAAATGGGCCAGCTTATCATGAATCCTAATGTTAGAGGTTGTTTGAGCCACTTAACAATCATAAAAAAAATTAACAAAAATAGCCTTTAATAGAACATGATTTTTTTAATAGGACGATTTTCTTTTACACATTTTAATTATGTGGAGAACATATTTTTCAGGGATTTAAAATACTTTGGAGTACAAAGGAATATAAGCAACCCATTACTTGAGAATAAAATCACCATTTATGGGTTGTTTATGTGGCACTAGTTCATTGAATAATTTATTGATGAGACTTGATTTCTTGATTTCCAACATTCTTTTTGGCTTATAAAATTGCATTCTTGGAGCATTAATCATGTGTACAAGGAAGCTAACAAAGACCACCAATATCCTTCCTAATGTGGCTATCGATGGGTTGGACATCACATTGATATCGAATCAAATTGAAGATTTGTGCGGTCTAGTAGATATCATCTCACATGAAGGGAGGCATGAATTCAACTCTCAGCATTAATGGAAACTCGTGTATTCCCATATTTTAATTGTATGTCATCTCCTTTCTTCCTCATTCTTCCTTTCCTTTTATGTGTTGGAAATTATGGTTTTCCTCGTCTTCCCCTTCATCTCTTTGTGTGGAAAGATACAGAAATGGCCTATTCCTTGTATGTTTCTTGGAGGCTCTTATAAGAAGTATTCCAATATGAATCTGTTCGGGAGGTTGAAGAGATTAAATGTGTGCTCTGGTGAAGACTGCCTTTCTGGAATCTCCTAGGGTGAGGGCCAATTTCGATATTATTGCAAAAAAATTCAAACTGTCTTTTCCTTCACCCAGCTTCAACAAAAGTCGAGGTAGTAATAGAGAACTTTATCTATTTGGTTCAAAAATTTAGTTTACATGATGAATTGTCTAGCTATCGTATTCTCGACCTGCTGCTCTGGTTGGAGGATTTCAATGAACATGTTATTATTTTTGGGTGAGGGATTCATTGGTTGGGAGAGAAATACATGGAATTTATTCTTCATGCAGAGAGTGTGAATGTTCTCTTCTGGCACAGGGCCCAAATCCCAACAGATTACCACCCCTAGACCTTCTCGAAGCTCATTATCCTATTGATTCTAGCAATCAATCAGCTCAATGCTCTTTGGGATCATGCAAAAGGATCCTTCCTCCTTTTCTTGGAAAAATTCCACCATGGTCCGGCATTGTTTGGGCTACTGAAGATGCTTGGGGAGTGGAGGAGGAGGAAAATATTGGCATTGTGGATGGCCCCGCTCATGGGCTTCTATAAGTGATCATGTTCTTAGCTTACCTTTGGATAGGATTTTGTGTTTCCATATCTGTTTTGGATCTCGTGGCCTGCTCTTGCTTGGTTTATTTCTTTTGTGTTGTTCTTGTTGTGGGACTTGGGTTCCCTGGTTTTGTTTGGTTTCTGTTTGGTTTTCTTTGTATGGGTGGGGTCCCGTAACCCTCTGGTTAAAATCTCTAGTCAAAAGTGTTTTTTTAATTGTCGGAGCGTAGTAATAGAAGTACATATTTTCAACCTAAAGTCATATGATGTTCATCTTGGCCCCACATATTTTTGGAAATTACCCGTTAAACATAATAGTTTGTAACAATTTACTAAACATCGAGGGAAAATATGTGCACAAACCTTTCTTAGGAATAAAGTATCGATGTTTTGAAGAACAATGTTTTTTTATGTTTACCAATTATTCGTTAATGATAATGGTAGTGGCCGCTAGCTTTGCATAATATTAGGGAATCCATTTTAACGATGCAAAAAAAGTCTCAATAGTTTTTTCGTCATTGTTTGTAATTAATTTACATTAGATGGAATATACCTAGTAGATCCATGTCCTTTAAATGTAAGTGCCATTAGTTAAGGCTGGTTATAAAGATAGAGACACAGCTTAGGCAATTTCAGATCATAGTAGAGGAAATGAGCTAGTTATCATGAATCATAATGTAAGAGGTTTCTATAACCACTTAAAATCATAAAAAAAAATTAGAATACCCTTTAATAGATCATGATTTTTTAATATGTCGATTTTCTCATTACACATTTTAATTATGGGGAGAATATATTTTTAATGGATTTAAAATAAATGCTTTAGAGTACAAAGGAATATACGGAAACCCATTACTTGAGAATAAAATCACCTTTTATGGGTTTTCTATGTGGCACCATTTCATTGGATAATTTATTGATGAGACTTGATGTGACACCATCATTAAAATGTAGACCTTGTTAGGAAAATCAATCTTGTGTGATTAAAATTCCCTTTGTATGCTCTCATTAACTCTAGATTGGACCTTAAATATTATCTATTAAGATAGCTACTAAATAGGTAGATTTTGTGATAAAATTTGCTATAAATATCTTGATTGGCCGGACTCATCACCTTTTCTAATAAACGTTGATATTAAAGCCACTAGCAAGCTTGTATTAATTTCAAGCATGCGATGGCATGCATATTCACTCCATATATTTATCTTATCACTCCCCTTATTTTCACACCTTTCGGGTTTCCTTCACGATATTTCATTTATTTGGTCATACCTAGACCAATGTTGGCTTTCACGCAATTTTCCATGACTGTGAGTGAAATGGGATTTTGTACCAAAATTTTGTGTTGTCATTTGAAATCCATTTTTAGGATTGAATCAGAGCAAGACTTGGTTGCAATTGAGGGAGTTCTTGGAGATGATTATCTTTCTTTAGAGGGATGTTTGAGGGTAAATGCGGAAGTTTCTTTGATGTTCATTTGTCATCTTATTATCATACACCCTGACAAAGGATTGGGATTTGGATATGGGAGGCCATTGTATCAATCCAACGTATAGGGTTGGCAAGAAAGATGAAATGGAAAAAAATTGAGTGTTTCATGGCCCTTGCTTTTTGATACTTGCTATAAATAGGAAGGTTTTGTACACGCAGATGTTTTTAGAGAGTTATTCGAACGATTTAATGTACTAAATCGTTTCTTGTGTGAAGTGGACAAATTGGGTGAGACATTGTCGATGGGAGGTAGGTCACTCCACTTTCTTGACTTGGATGTTATGTCTACTCCACTGTAATAGGAACCGACACGTTGGGATGTTCTTCATAAGAAAGGTCGTGAGGCATACGATTGGTTAAAGAGTCGGGATGCTCTTAGAAAAGAGCATATTTTTTCGGAACCACAAATGGAAATCATTTTCATGCCTGTTAAGGTGGAGGTTATAGAGATGTCATCTAATTCAGATAAATAAGTGGTTCTAATATCTTTATTTTGGTTTTTGTATAGTTTTTCCATTTCCATTGTTATCAAATCATACTTTCTGGCTTACTAGTTTGGGGTATTTTTATTCCCAACCACTTATTTTCTTAGCATTTTCCCTTGCATTTTTTTCACCAAAGTATTTCACTGTATCATTTGGTTTTTAAGATTGATCCTCTCATTGTATACTCAATGTAAAGGAAAAGGGACCGTTCAACCCTTCGTTAATTATAAAATATAAGAAATCATTAGAAGAAGTTTATGTTACGTGTTGCACTAAGTAATTTAAACATATAATTGCTATTAAATTTGGTGTTTTTGAGTTGTCAATTTTTTGGTAGAAGTGAATACTAGCAATCGCTAACGTATATATATATATATATATATATATATATCCTACGATATCATTCCATCAATGTAAAAAAACAATCTTTATAGTTTTAGATTAGAGGGACCTTAATACAAGACAATAATTATCCTACTATCCACTAATCACAAGACTATGTTATGCTACACCAATTCCACAAAATAATCTATGACCTTAACACCCACTATCCTTCGAATATCATGTGGTGGACTTCGAATAACATATTGAACTGAGTAGGATTTTGCAAACTTAACTTTGATGGGGCCTCTAGAGGCAACTCGGGTAAATTAGGGGCAGGGTGTCTTGTGAGAAATGATAATGGATATATAATTGTTGTGGGCTCCTTCCCACTTAGAGAGCACACTGCAATTTATCGAAGCTCAAGCTCTTATGGAAGGAGTCAAATTAGCTATTACTAGGGGATGTGATTCAATTTTTGTAGAAGGTGACTCACAAATCATTGTTCATGCAATTGCTAAAGGATCAGCACATTCATGAAATCATAATTTTTAATATTTCTAATATTTTATTTTGGTTAGGAAAATTAAAACAATCGAGTATTAATCATGTATTTAGAAAATAAAATCATGTCACCGATTTGAATGCTAATGTTACGGATTTTCTTGCTAATAACACCATTAATGAGATGGATGCTATCAAAATTTCATGTAACCTAAAATATTGGCATGGATTACTGAATATCATTTCACACAAAGGGATAGTTGGCCTACATAACCATAATTAATGGTACCTTATGCATCTTTGTTTTTTTAAACCTATCAACGACTCATTCTTCTCTACCTCCCTTATTTTCTTTTCTGGCTCAATTTTAATGGTGTTCGTATGTTTTCTTTTATCACCCCTCATGGTGAGAAGTTGGAGATGGCCCTCACCTTGGCCATTTCTCATTTTCATCTCTCTGATATCTCTCAATATTCCTCAACCTGGGAAACTAAATCCATTGAGAACATTCTGGGTGAGTCCTACATGCATGACTCAAGTCAAGCAGAGCCAACTATGAAATTGTGGCTGCGTTTATTTCCTTTTCCTTCTCATCCATCTTGTTCCTTCTAGATTCTATCTCATTCTCGTTGACCTCATGTACCCAGTTAAAAAGGAGGTTTACATGAATATCTAGTTGAGGGAGGGGTTTAAGTGGATTGGAGATCAATACATATATTTACTCCATTATGCAGAAAATTTTGGATTCCATTTTTGGGCTCAACTGCCAAACCATTTCCTTTTACCTCAAGGTGTCCCCATGGCCACTTATTGAAAGCATCCAATGAACTCAATGGGAATGGAACTTGGGTTGAATATTATAAACTACTTGTAACTTACCAATAGCCTAACAACTTGAGTTCATCATGTCTTCAAATATTTTTTGTCGATTCGTGTATTTGAATATCTGTCAAGTCATTACTAATTATCTTGTATGCAAGACAATAATTATTCTATTGTCCATAAACCTCAAGCCTCTGTGATTTTGCAACAACATTGATTTGAGTAAAATTTTGAACCTAGCAGCAATTAGGCTTAAAATTGAAAACTACGGCTGCTAGCCTTAAATTTTTGTTTGGAATTCATGTGATAGGCTTTCAGTGGCCGATATGCTTAAATTTTCATTTGGAATCATGAGTACTCATGAAATAAATGTACTTGAGAAACCACCCTTGCATTCACTAGTCATTAAAATAGTCTTTTAAAATTGAAATATAATTATGGGGAGCATTCGAAGTGCCCCGCTATGTTCTCGCTTGGTCCATATGGAGAAGTTTGACCCCTACCTCAAGGTGTCCACATGGCCTCTTATTGAAAGCATCTAATGAACTCAATGGGAATGGAACTTGGGTTGATGATTATAAACTACTTGTAAATTTTGGATGGTAAACTCTTCTATTATACTAGATCTTTGAACTGGATTGGTTGAGGAGCACTTTATCCAAGTGGGACATGGGGGTGGAATTGGGTCCTTAATTTCTACCAAGTGATCCATATTTGAAGCACCTCGCTATGTTTCGCTTGGTTCAAATGGAGAATTGAGACCCCTACCTCAAGGTATCCCAATGGAAAATTATTGAAAGTATCCAATGAACTAAATGGTAATGGAACTTGGGTTGATGATTACAAACTACTTGTAACTTATGAATAGCCCAAGAACTTGAGTACATCTTGTCTTCAAATATTTTCTGTCTAGTCACATATTTGAATATCTCACAATTCATTACTAATTGTCATGTATCCCAAAAAATAACTATCCTAGAAGTCACAAACCTCAAGCCTTTGTGATGTCGCAAAAATGCTAATTTAAATAACATTTTGAACCCAACAACCACTACGCTTAAAATTGAACACAACGGCCACTAGCCTTAAATTTTCATTTCAAATTCATAAGATAGAATTTGAGCATTCTATTTATCTTAACGACCGATACACTTAAATTTTTGTTTAGAATAATGAGTACTCGGGAAAGATATGTACTAAGAAACCATCCTCGTGTTCACCAATCATTAAAAATAGTCTTTTAAAGTTGAAATATAATTGTGGGGGAGCATTCAAAGTGCCACGCTATGTTCCGCTTGGTCCATAAGGATAAGTTTGATACCTAACTCAAGGTTTCCACATGGCCTCTTATTTAAAGCATCTAATGAACTCAATGGGAGTGGAGCTTGGGTTGATGATTTCAAAATACTTGTAAATTTTGGATGGTAAACTCTTCTATTATTCTATATCTTTGAACTTGAGTGGTGGAGGAGCACTTTATCTAAGTAGTGCATGGGGGTGGGCTTGGTTCTTTAATGTTCATTGAGAGATATGCATTTGAAGAACCCCGCTATGTTCCACTTGGTCCATATGGAGAATTTTGACCCCTACCTCAAGGTGTCCCATGGCCACTTATTGAAAGCACCCAATGAACTCAGTGGGAATAGAACTTGGGTTGATGATTACAAACTAATTGTAACTCACCAATAGCCTAACAACTTGAGTTCATCTTGTCTTCGAATATTTGAATTCTAGTCTTGTATTGAATATTTTTCAAGTCATTACTAATTTTCCTATATGGAAGACAAAAACTATCCTATAGGCCACCAAAATCAAGCCTATGTGATGTTGCAATGTTAATTCGAATAACATTTTGAACCTAGTGGCCACTAGGATTAAAATTGAACACGTCATCCACTAGCCTTAAATTTTCTTTTGGAATTCTTACAATAGAATTTGAACATTTTATTGAGCTCAGTGGCTGATATGCTTAAATTTTCATTTGTAATCATGAGTACTCAGGAAATAAATGTAGTGAGAAACCACCCTCATGTTCGCCACTCATTAAAAATAGTCTTTTTAAATTGAAATATAATTATGGGGAGCATTTGAAGCACCTGTTATGTTATTTTTGGTCTATATGGAGAAGCTCGACCCTACCTCAGGGTGTCCACATGACCTCTTAGTCAAATCATCTAATGAACTCAATGAGAATGGAACTTTAGTTTAGGATTACAAACTACTTGTAAATTTTATATGGTAAACTCTTCTATTATACTAGAGATTTGAACTGGAGTGGTGGAAGAGGAATTTCTCTAAGTGGGACATGGGGGCTTGGGTTCTTAATGTCCACCAAGTGATCCACATTTGAAGTGCCCCATTATGTTCTGCTTGGTCTATATGGAGAAGTTTGACCCCTGCCTCAAGGTGTCCCCATGGCCACTTATTCAAAGCATCCAATGAGCTCAGTGGGAATGAAACTTGGGTTGATGATTACAAAATACTTATAACTCATGAATAGCCCAAGAAATTTAGTTCATCCTATCTTCAAATATTTTTTGTCTAGTTATGTATTGAATATATGTCAAGTCATTACTAATTGTCTTCTATGGAAGATAACAACTATCATAGTGGCCACTAAAATCAGGCCTCTATTATGTTGCAACTCGATTCGAATAAAATTTTAAACCTAGTGAACAATAGGATTAAAATTAAACACAATGGCCACTAGCCTTAAATTTTCGTTTAGAATTCATGCGATACACTTAGATCATTTTATTAAGCTCAGAAGTTGATACACTTAAATTTTTGTTTGGAATCATGAGTAATCAAGAAAGAAATGTACTAAGAAACCACCATCGCATTGAAATATAATTGTGGGGAGCATTTGAAACAACCCTCTATGTTCTAATTGGTCCATATGGATAATTTCAACCCCTACCTAAAGGTGTCCATATGGCCTCTTATTGAAATCATCTAATGAACTCAATGGGAATGAAACTTGGGTTGATGATTACAAACTACTTGTGAATTTTAGATGGTAAAATCTTCTATTATACTAGAGATTTGAAATGGATTGGTGGAGGAGCACTTTCTCTAAGTAGGACATGTTGGTCATCTTGGGTCCTTAATGTCCGCCGAGCAATCCACATACAAAGCTCCCGCTATGTTCCGCTTGGTCCATATGGAGAATTTTGACACCTACCTCAAGGTGTCCCTATGGCCACTTATTAAAAGCATCCAATGAACTCAATGGGAATGTAACTTGGGTTAATGATTAAAAACTACTTGTAACTCACCAATAGAGAAAGAAATTGAGTTCATCCTATCTTCAAATATTTGTTGTCTATTTTTGTCTTGAATATCCATCAAGTCATTACTAATTATCATATATGGAAGACAACAACTATCCTAGCAGCTACTAAACTCAAGCCTCTATGATTTTGCAACGTTGATTCGAATAACATTTTGAACCCAATGACCACTAGGATTAAAATTAAACACAGTGGCCGCTAGCCTTAAATTTTTTTTTGGAATTCATGCAATAGAATTTGAGAATTATATTGAGCTCAGTGGCCGATACACTTAAATTTTTGTTTAGAATCATGAGTACTAAGGAAATAAATGTAGTGAGAAACCACCCTCACATTTGTCAATCATTAAAAATAGTCTTTTAAAATTGAAATATAATTACAGGGAGCATTCGAAGCACCCCGCTATGTTCCACTTGGTCCATATGGAGAATTTTGACCCCTACCTCAAGGTGTCCACATGGCCTCTTATTGAAAGCATCGAATAGCTCCAGAACTTGAGTTCTTCTTGTCTTCAATTTTTTTTCTAGTCGCGTATTGAATATCCGTCAAGTCATTACTAATTATCTTATAAGAAAGATAACAACTATCCTATCGGCCGAAAACACGAAGCCTCTGTGATGTTGCAACAACACTAATTTGAATAAAATTTTGAACGTAGAGGCCACTAGGCTTAAAATTTAATACAACATTCGCTAGCCTTAAAAAAATTGTGGAATTCATGTGATAGACTTTAAGCATTCTATTTAGCTTAGCAACCGACATGCATAAATTTTCCTTTTGAATCATGAGTACTCAAAAAGAAATGTTGTCAAAGAACCACCTAGTGTTTTCAAGTTAGAAATAGTCTTATAAAATTAAAATATAATTGTGGGGAGAATTCAAAACACCCCACTATGTTCTGATTGTAAATTTTAGATGGTAAAAAATTATATCATATTAGAGCTATGAACTGGAGTTGTGTATTTGGATATCCATCAACTCATTACTAATTGTCATGTATGCAAGACAACAACTATCCTAGCAGATTGCTAACCTCAAGCCTCTGTGATGTTGCAACCATATTGAACCCAAGTGTCTATTAGGCTTATATTTTTGTTTGGCATTCATGTGATAGAATACAAATATACTATTGAGCTCAACAACCGCTAGGCCTAATTTTTCATTTCAAATCATGATTATTCAAAAATAAATGTAGTGAGGAACCACCTAGCGATTGCCCATGATTATAGACACAAATACTTGAGCTATGATTGAACATAAAAAATGGGTTTTTAAAAGGAATAAATATTTTAAAAGGGATTAAAAAATATTTGATCATGGGTAGAAAAAAATGTGGTTTCAAAGAGAGAAATGCATTTTGACAAGAAGATGGAACGGAATTGCAAAGGCACTAAAGTGAAAGGCGAGGGGACAGATTAACTAGAAAACACAATAACTAGACGAATATAGAGCTACTATAAGTAACCACCATAAACTATGGTACACATACAATAACATATATTCTTTTGATAAATACCCATTTTTGTTGTATATGATATTTTCACATAATTGATCATTTCTGTTAAAGATCTGTATTCTCTCTAAAACACAGTATCAACGAGATTGTATGTGCAACCTATTTTTCTTGTCTCTTTTGATTACATCCTTTATCAACCTCTTTATTTGTACTCACGCCCATGATCTATCCACTATCATTGTTTTTGTCTTGTTTGTGCACCCCCAAACTTGATTATGAGCACTTCCTCAATTCGCTATTAAAAAAACTCTCCAAGAATCAATCACTCATCACCAGTAAATTAGTGCCTGCATGTGTTGTATTCTGATGTTAAGAGCTCCTTTTCTATGCTTAAAAAATAAAACAAAAACCCTAATATACATTTCTTTGGTTTATTTAGTTTTTTCCAAATGCATTCAACGAAAGAAATTCTGCAAAAAGAAAAAAATAAGTGGGAATAGTAAATTTCAAATTTTGAATTTCCCCTTCTTAAAGAGAAAGTGTGGGATTTTGATATTTCAAATATTGTCATTCAATGTGGGGATTATACATATCATACCTTGAATTAACCCATCATTAATAATTGTGTTTAATTTGGGGTATATGGCGGGACACAAGGAAATCAAATTCATTAATTTTACCTAATTTAGGAACAAGTGGGACAACGACAATAGTTTCTTTTTTATCACTCGAAAACCACAAATATTAATTTAAACATAATAAAAAACCATTTAGAAAATAGAAGTGAGCATTAGGAAACAAAAAATTAAGTTTTAATAGAGTGATATATGCCTCATTAATTATTAATTTTTATCGAGTGCGATTTCAATATTTTTCAAATATAATGTGTGTTAATTTAGGGGATAGCTTGGGATTTGAGGAAATCAAATTTAATAATACTACCTAGTTTAGAAACAAGTGGGACATCGAAAAAATTTTCTATGTGGACTCGCGACAAAACAATAATTGTTAATTTCAGCGTAATAAAAAACCACTTAGAAAATAGAAGCGAAAATTAAAAAAAAATTAATAAATTTTAAGAAAGCGATATTTGATCTATAGAAAATTCATTATTTTATAAATATAATATGCATTTATTCAAGGAATACCATGGGATACAAGGAAATCAAATTTATTAATATTGCCTAATTTAGATACTACTAGGACAACGTCAAAAATTTCTTTGTGAACTCGCGGAAAATGAAAAATATTAATTTAAGAATAATTAAAAACAATTTAGAAAATAGAACTAAATGTTATGAAGCAAAAAAATTAAATTTTAGGAGAGCGATATACGCCTCGTTTATTATTATTTTTTAACGAGTGTGAATTCGATATTTTTTAGCCATCGTCCACATTAATTAAAAAAATCCAATAAAATGTGGCATCTTGCAAGTTTGAACCAGTTAATTACATAGTTATATAATTGACAAATTTATTAAGAAATTTTAAATTAGCGATAGAATGAACAAAGATTTTTTACCTATAAAAATTTGCATTATTAAGTGTTAATTGTAATCCATTAAAATGTTTCCACGTGGTATGAAATTTCTAATAAATCTCGTGATCGATGATATTTTGGATATATTAACTCTTTACTCTAGAAAAACTAAAACATAATTTTATGTTTCACTAGAATTTGAGATTACCTTATAGATAGAAAAGAAAATACCGACCGCTAAGGTCTATTAGAATGATTTTTTTGCAACACCGAATTAAAAAATATATATATTTACATTTTATAGGGAATCGGTGTATTCTTTTAGCACATGTTAATGAACAACTCTGTATGTCGTATGTTTTCCATTTTTTTTATGAGAAGAAGCCTAACGATCATTAGCATCTACAACTCCTATGTTTCATTTCTAGAAATGTAAATAAATATCTTTATAGTTTTTGACCACTAGATTTTCATTAACTATAATCTTATCTTATTTACAATACATTTATTCCATAACCAAGTGTGGCACTACATACCATTGAAGGATTTCTCAACTTCTATATTACTCATAAGTTATTTTGTGTCTAACACATACTTTATATCGGTTCGTATCAAGTAAAATACTTCATGACCGCTAAGCTCCAATATTTGAACAAGATCAATCAAATAGTGGGTGTGAAATAAAATGCTTAGCGACCTCTAAGCTTCAATACTTACCAAAAGCAATGATTATGCGATAATAGGATAACAAATTTCTTGATAACATATATACTTTATGAATAAATCATAGTAATAGATATTAGTGATTGTTAGGCATTTTCCATAATATATTTTTATGGCGTATAAGTCTTTGTATGGAAATTTTTAATGTCGAAAGCTATGGAGGACTTTGCATAATTCTAGAAGAAAGATGATTACTAAAAATGTTTTCGGGTGCTCATACAACACCATAGGGACTATTACACACACATTTGTATATTTTCTCTTTTAACACATCAGTGTGCATCGATGAAAATGATTAGCAACCATTAAGCTTTGTTACTTGTCGGGAGGAGTATATTAGTGGCCATTAGGCTCAAATTAGTTTTTATTTTGAATATAGAGATCAAACAACAGTTCGTATTAAGGAAAATACTTAGTGACCACTAAGATTGATTTCATTCGGAAGGAATGATATGACAGCAAATAGGATAAACAATATCTCATTTTGAATATAGCGCTCAAATAACGTATCATAGTAATAGATATTATTGGGCGGTAGGCATTTTTTGTTAAATTTTTAGATGAAAAGTATGTGAGATATAAAATTGTTTACTGTCGAAAGGTACAGAGGTCTTTTGAGAAAGTAATAGATTAGTGGCCTCATGTGTTAACCGTTTATTAATTTTGAAAATAAAGATAAAACATATTTCGTATAAAAGAAATGCCTTGTGATTTCTGCTAAGCTCAAAGACTTACAGAACATAACACTCTATGCTTATTGTTTATTGTTAAATGAGAAAGGAATAAATTAGTGGTCTTTAGGCTAAATTGTTTCTTAACTAAGAAAATAGAAATAAAAAAGTTTGTATTCCAAAAAATGCTTAGTGACCATCTAAGCTACGATACTTACAGAACATAGTGCTCATATAACAAATCATATGAATGGATGAAATGGCATCACAAGGAATTTTTCATGTCGGTTCATATCAAAGAAAATGCATAGTGACCGTTAATTGATATAACTTACTGAAAGGAGTGGCTTGGTGATCACTAGATTTTATTGTTTATGTTTTTAAAAAATATTGAGCTAGTAAAATTCACCAAATTTATTTAAGAAAAATATAAGAGTTATTTCATAATAATATAAATGCATATTTTAAACGTGAAGACATATCCTGATCATCTTGGCCCTGCACATTTCCAAAAACAACTCGTTCAAAAAAATAGTCCTAAATGTTTTACTAAAAATTTAAGGCAAAAATGAACAAGGGTATTTCTAAAGAATGACTGATCTGAGACCGTAAAGAGAAATTAATGTTTTATGTTTGTCAATTATTCATTGATGAGAAGGCTATCACCGCTATCCTATATATTGTCGACCAATCTATTTCAACCATGCAAAAAAATAATCTCAACAGGTTTTGAAGTCATTATTTGTAATTATATTATATTCGATGGACTATCCTTGGTAGAGAAAAATCCTTTAATACAAACCTTCGTGAAGGATGACTAATGACTAGAATTTTTTCAACCAATAAGTGTCGTTAGTTAGTGAAAGTGAAGTATTTGCTATTGTTACGATCGACAATTTCTTGTAATTAAGATAACCACATAGTATGCCTAATATTTTTGATATAGTATGAAATGAAGAAATGATATTGCATTGATCAAATCTTTTGCAGGCCTATGAAAATAAAAATTCTAGGTTTACTTGCTATATGAGTGTGTCAGACTCTCTCCAATCCTAGAAGCTAGTTTGGAAAGATAGCCTTGAAAAAAAAGGGTACAATTCTTCCAGTTGCTAATCGCATAATTAATAACATGACTAACGACAAGAATTTTTTTGGATTGTGTTTTTGGATTGATGGAAGATGATAATTTTAATTGATGTAAGAGGAATGTAGTTGTTCAGATATGTAGTAAATTTTGAGAAGTCATTTCGCCAATGCAGAAGGTGTTATTACAACAAATGTTGAAGAGGGTATTGAGAAAAGAATGTTAGTGTAAAGCATGTTGTGTACAATTTTTGTAGATGAGATTTTCTATAACCAACTCACAATAAAATATTGTATCGTTCAATTTTTTTCCAATTTAGCGGTTCTTATTTCCCAACTATGTGATTGGTATCATGAAATGAGATGCGGATGGAAGTTTTAGACTATTTTCATTACATTTTAAGTAATGATTGTTTTTTGTTAAATACCACACCATATTTGTTGTTTTTAAGGAAACCAACGAAAGATAATTATCTATCCTCGAGAATTGTCTTGATCTTGATGGCATGATCAAGATCTTTGTCCTGTTGATCAGTAATTCATAGTTAAAGCTTAACTTTTTTGCTTTTGTGTCGTGTGATGTTTTTAATCAGATGTACTCCTAGGATTTTTGTCTACCTAGTTTGAACTCATGGCTTTAGGGCGTGCTTCCATACCACCCATTGTTTTGGTGAATATTCTTATAAAATTTTACTTGTTAATAGAATATAAGATGTTATTGATAAATAAAACACACCATCAATCCCAAATTAGTAAATTAAAAGTATATGTAAAAATTATTATGATTACTCGAAGGACCAAATATAGAATTTTTATTTTTCAATGATTATTAATAGATTGAAGATTAAATTGTGGAGTATCATGATATTGATTACCAAGGTTGTCCCTGATAGTAGATTATAGACCTTGTTCCCACCCAATGTAAATTAATAAATGTATGAATCAATAAATTAAAGTGTTGGAACATTGTTGGTCTGTTGCTATTGACTTGAATAGTAATGAATTAATTATTGAGGCAACTCTCATATTATTGCCAATGCCACCATCAAAAACTTGTGTGAATAAAATTCCTTTTTTATGCTTTCATTAAATATAGATAGGATCTTAAATCCTATATATATTGGGAGGGTACTAAAAGGTAGATTTTATAGAAAATTGCGTGATAAGATTGGAAATAAATATGTTGATCACCTTAATCATCACCTTTTCTAATGAAAGTTGATAGAAAGCATTTATTAATTACAAGCATGTGATGGAATAGTCACTCTATATATTTATCGATCCTCTCTTCCTTATTTTCACACCGTCATGTTTATTTCACTGGATTTCATTTTGTCTGTCATGGCCTTTCCAATGTTGCCTTTCATGTAATTTTCCATGTCGATGCATGAAATGGCATTTTATACCAAAATTTCATGTCGTCGTTTGAAATCCATTTTTTGAATTGAAATAGAGAAAGACCTGGTTGTTATTGAGGGAGTTCTTAGAGATGATTATCTTTCTCTAGAGGGACATCCAAGGGTAAATGTGGAAGTTACTTCGATGTTTGTTTTTCATCTTCTTATCATACACCCGACGAAGGATTGGGCTTTAGAGATGGGTTGTCACTTGATCAAGCCAATGTATAGGGTTGGCATGGAAGTGGAAATGGACAAAAAACAAGTGAGTTGTGGTCCTTGCTATCTAAGGCTCGTTAGAAAGAGGATTTTTTTTTTGAACGTGGCCATTTTTATAGAGTTGTAAAAATGGTTTGAAGTCCTAATGCGATTCATGTCTGATGTGTCCAAATGGGGTGAGACATCAAGAGTGGGAGTTAGTTTGATCCCCTTTCATGACCTAGATGATATGTTTTCTCTCGCTAAAAGATTAACTGGTATGTTTGGATCTTTTTTTCTAGGAAGTTCGTGAGGCATATAATTGGTTAAAGAGTCATGTTGTTATTTGGAAAAGAGCATATTTTTCCGAACAGCCTACGGAAACAATTTTTATCCCCATTAAAGTGGAGGTTACAAAGGTGTCATCTGATTCAAATAAATAATTTCTTCTAAAATCCATCAGGTTGTAACTTTGTTTTGGTTGTTATATAGCCTTTTCAGTTGCATTGTTACCAAATCATCATGTTTGTCTTACTAGTATTGGTTTTTTTTTGTATTCCCAACCACTTGTGTTTTTGGCATAGGCCCTTAATTGTTTTTTTACCAAATATCGCTGCATCATTACATTTTTAAGACTGATCCTCTCATTATATCTATAATGTAAAGGGAAAGATACCCTTCAACCCTCCTACAACTATAAAAATCAATAAATCATTGATTAAATGTTTTGTAGTTTTATTTGTGTGTTGCACTATGTAATTTTAACAATTAATCACTTTTAAATTTGGTTTGTTTGATGATGTCAGTTCATTTCTAGAAGTGAAGACTAGCAGCTTCTAGCCTCAATATATTATAGAATATCTTTCCATCAATGTAAAAAACAATCTGTACAACTTTAGGATAGAAGGGATAATAAAGGATTGATGGTTATTTTCCCATCACTTTAAAAACAAATTGAGTTGCACTACATTATTGTGGAAACCTAGAGGTCTTCAAAGGGATAAATTTAATTCTTTTTCCCTATAATAGAAGATATTATAAATGGCTCTATTTATTTTACAGAAACCTCTCCTATAAAAATTTGTCTAGGGAAATTCTTGTCATTAAATTTTTTTCATGTTTTCCTCCATGCAGTTGTAGATATAAACACAAATTTTCTCTATGTACCAATTCAATTTTGTTTCATATGGTTTTTGGATATCACCAATTAACTGATGCAAGAAATAGTAGTTGTCTTTAAAATAGCTCAGGTTCCAGAGACATTCTTCTATTGTTATAAAAATTTGGCAAACTTGGATATGTATGATGTTGTCTAACAAAATTGTGGCCCAATGCAATGAATAACATCTATTTCAAAACTGAAAATTATTTACATCTATTAGGGTTAATTTCTAGTATTGTGCATAATTATAAATTTTTACCATTCAAATCCTCCAAAGGTATTTACAAATGTCTCTGTAAACAACATGGAGAAAGGTGTTAAAACTAACATGGCAAGACATGATTTCATATTGTATAGATTATCAGATGACAAATCAGAAAGAAATATCATATTACAATTTCTTTATTAATACATCTATTTTTTACATTTAGGTTCTCCAAGGTTGATCATACTGCACATGAACATGGATCTTTACATGTACAATGACATAATGAAAATCACAAAAATATTAAAGAGAAATATGTAATTGGCTATGGTGCTACAAGAAATCTTTATAAATGTGATATAAAGAATTCTAAGCCAATTGTTATAAAGAGAATGTACAGTAGCTACCCAATAAGCTTGCTTGCATTTGAAACTGATGTGGAAACAATTTGAAGCATCAAGCATCAGAATCTTGAGAGTCTGCATGGATGTTTGCTTTCTCCACTTAGAAACCTAATGTTTTATGATTACATTGTAAGTAGAATTTTGTGAGACATCCTACATGGTGAGTAAAATGATTATGTTCTGAAGAAAAATGAATTTGTACATTCTAGATTCAATTTTTGAAATATAATTATCTAATCAACCGTTAACCTTCATAGTAAAATGGATATTTGGAAAATCTAACAAGTGCTTTATTAATTTTTATTTTTGTATAAGATCATCAAAGAAGATTAAGCTTAGACTGGAACAATCGGCTAAATATTTCTCATGGTATTGAAGAAGGACAGCCACATCTTCATTATGACTATAACCCATGCATTGTTTACAGTATGTGAAGAATTATAGCATTCTTTTGGATTATAATTTTAACTCAAATTTGTCATACTTTGACATTTCCAATTGCATTTCCTCGTAAAAACACACCATACCTCTACCTATGTTATAGGCATCATTTTTTACATTGACCCATGATATACAAGAACGTCAAGGTTGGATAAAAAAACTGATGTATACAGTTACGGGCTTGTACAGTTATAGGCTTGCTCTTCTAGCATTTTTGACAAGAAGGAAGTTGTGGCCAATAACTCAAATCTACCAAAGTTGGTAAGATTTATGTTAATTAGTTTTCATTTGGAGCTTACCTTGTATGTTGTTTAAGTATTTTTTAAGGTTTTTTTGTTAGGAGAAATCAAATGTGGATGGAATTTTCTTTGACATTGGCAAGTGAACCAAGTTCTATCAAAAGTAGATTACAACACACTCATTGAAACTATTGATACAAAAGTTGTAGAAACCTACAGGGATATTAATATTGTAAGAAAATACTTCCAGTTGGCCTATCTTTATACGAAGAAATGACCATCTATTAGACCCACCAATCATGAAGTTTCCATAGTTCTAAATTCAATAGTGTCACTTCTTGCTCCTATGCAATTTCCTAGTATCTCGAATGAACCAACTAACCCCTAGTAATAATTACAGGAGGTATTTGGATGGATATGTAAATGGTAAGCACAATGATGTTATAGGGAGCACAAGTTGTGCTTTTGAAAGGAATTTGTTTGTGAGATTTAGTGAGGTGATTTCACAAAACAATTTTTGACTGAACAAGACTTGGATGGTGTTGTGACGGAAAAAAAAGCATCCCCTGGAGTCCTCACTTTCCGGGGTCTGATTTTCTCAATGGATGAGCCAATTTTCAAGTAAACAATGACTAGTTTTACCTGTTATAGTCCATTTTTTCCATAATAATTCAAACCACTCTGAACCCTTAAAATAGATAAAAGTGTGCCCAAATTTCTTTTAGAAGGGGCAATATTGGGTTTTGGGAATTTTTTTCCTGTAGGATTATATGCATGTTTTGTGTAGATAAAATTGTCCACAAAAGGTGACGAATCCTCATATAAGATCTAAAAGTATATATTTATGAATTTGTAACAAATTTGAAATGTACAGAGATGGAACCATTAAATGTAAAGTTGATGACAGATCAATTTTTTATTTCTTGACTCAAAAAAAATACAATTTGTTGCACAATGAGGATTTTGATTAATGTGAACTATACGATATTGGTTCGAGTGTATCTCCGAGGGAATAATATGGTGTTTATCACAAAAAAAAAATCATTCTCACAAGGATTATTTCATTGTATTGCGCACGGAAATGACTCGGTTTAAATGGAGAATGGAAAAATTTACAAGCATAAATTATACTATCTTTTATAGTAATAGAATTTTTAATATACATAAACTCCCAACTTTGTTGTTTTCTTTTAATGATTACTTGAATATGTAGTTTATAATAATAAACACTAGTGAACTTGTATAATCTAAAAAATAATACTTGAGTTGTTACAAAGTATATTTCGGGGTGAGAATGTAATTTTATTGTGAGTTCTACTAGAAGTCAAAATAACACCACTAGCATTTAAGGCCAGTGTAAAATTTAAGGATATGTGCATACTTAACAATGAAAGTGTGTGCCTTGCACTTTCAAAGTTTGAGATTTATGCTCTGAAAGTGTGAGTGCAAGACTTCACACTTTCATTGTGTGTATGTAAGTGTGGAGCTCACACTTTCAAAGTGTGGTACTTGCACATTCAAAGTTTGAGGCTTGCACATGCAAAGTGCGAGGATCAAATTCCTTAAAGTGCGGGGATATAACTTCTAAAGTGCGAGGCTTGGACTTTTCATAGTGTGGGCCTTGCACTTAAAAAGTGCATGGCTCTCATACTTTCAAGAGTGTGGGGCTCACACTTTGAATCTAGGAGGCTCTCAGACTTTAAATGTGCAAGGCTTGCACTTTCAGAGTGTGGGGCTCACACTTTAATATAAAGGGATCATAACTTATAATAGTTATTGGTAGCTAGGGGTTAAATTTTATGGCCACCTATGCCTGGAAAACAATTTTTCTGTGATGGTAATTTTCCAATACTGCCCTTCAAAAATTCAAAAATACTATACTAATAAAATATACAAAAGATTATTTTATATTTATTTAACTATATTTATTATATATTAATATAACTTACATATACATATATATTAAAAATGATGGTCAGATTTTAAATATGCAAGTCGCATGTGATGGTTATTTCAGAAATCTGCAAGTATTTTACAGCTAAAATAAATTTAAAAATGTCTAAATGGCCGTCAAATTTAACCCATGTCAAGCTAACCTTACATCGAGGATTTTTCACTTTTCATTTGATATAAATTATAAGATTTAGCGACCAATCACCTTAGATTGAGGCTCATGACTAATAATATTTGGTGCTCACTCACCTTAGATCGAGGCTCATGACTTATAATAATTAGCGACCACTCACCTTAATACAACAGGCTCAAAAAATAATAGTTAGCGTCCGCTCATGACTTTGAACTGGATTGTGCCTTATAATAGTTAGCAATTGCTAGCCTTATATAGTCCCAACATTTAAAATCTAAAAGATGAAAAAATTGGAATCCAATTATAGCCAAATTGAAATCTAATAATACCGATATTGGAATCCAATAATAGTTAAATCGAGCTAGAATAATTCCAATAATGGCAATATTGGAATCCAATATTTCCACTAATGGAATCCAATATAGATAAAAATGGAATCCAATATAAACAAAAATGGAATCCAATATACGCAAAAACGGATATGGATTTCTTCTAATACTTGAAATACTGAAGTCTCAATTCATTGGAATATGTCCCAATTTAGTGAAATAAGTGTTATGACCTTGGCGTCACACTCTCCAAATCACAAGAAATTATGATTGTAGCAAGTTCCTCCCAACAAAAACACAAGGGGAAGAAAACACTCTAGGTGAATGATAGTTGGGAGTATTAATCCTAACGTAAATAAAAGTGATAGTGTAGGTAGAAAAAGTTGACCTAGAGACCATCATCTCCTCAAGACCATAAAAACACCAAAGAAGGAAAAAAATTATCAATAAAAATGGTGGGTCCTCAAGGAGAAAGGTTTGTGGAAGTCAACACCCCACAAAATGATGTCTTAAGGCATGAATTTCTCCTTCTAATTACTATATCACCAGGGACCCATTGGGAAACCAACTATAGAAGGGCTCAAGCATGAAGTTACAATGGAAATGGGAGGTATTTTCCAAAAGATGGATAAAGACAAAGAAACCAAGAAATAACTAAGGGAAAAATTTGACATCTTGTCAACTTACATATAAAAATGGTTGCAAGATCCCATGGAAATTCAAGAAATTTCCACTATTATCACCCCTGAAATGATGAAGAATGTTGAGAATTCAAAGAATAGGAGGAAGGACACAAATAAATGGGAATAATATTTGGTAAGCGGAGGAATCCAATTCCCGAGAGAAGTGATTTAATGATGCAACCAAGTCTCTAAGAAAATGGAGGTAAGGAAATCATTAATTAAAATAATATCAAGATGAGTGCGTATTGGGAAGGCATATTACCTAAGCTTGGATAAATCAATTCCTCGATGATGAGGTGGTATAAAAGGAAGGAATAGTACCCTGATACTTCCAAGGAAGATAGTATGAGTATGAAGGAGATACTATATTGATAATAAACACCATAGGGGGTTGCATAGGTAAACTCCATGACATAAGGGAGAAAAAATGAGAATACATTGATGACATTGAGTCAAAATTGAGAAAATTCTTCCCCTTACAAGTGAATACACTCCAAGAATTGCATATGTAGAAAATTTAATTTAAATTCTATGACAACATGTTGTAGGGAAGATAGAAGATCCATAATATTTCAATTATTTTTTTATTAAAAAAAAAATCATTTGGAGAGTTGCATTAATAAATTGGCCAAGAGAGTCAAAAGAATAAATCTATCTTTTCTGAAATTAATAGTGTCTTATCTAAACAGGAGATAATATTTATTTATGATGTGGGGTGAGATGAATACCAAATCTTGGGGATTTTATAACTCCTTCATGCATACATGAATAATATGGAGAGGAAGGAAGATGTTGTACAAATAGATCTCAACCTTTCTTGAACACTTTCTTCATTCTTTATTATTTTATATTTAGCATTCCTCTAAGTGAAAATAATTAAATAAAATTATAAAAATGAGTAACAAACTCTTCCTGTGAGTGCACACATAATGGTGAGAGGGAATAAAGAGAAAAAAGCTGAGTTTGTTTGCAAAAGGAATATTCACCACTTATCCACGTGCTCAATCATGATCCAAAATTGTTATAGCATAACATATTGAATATTTTTTGATGGATTGGCCCTTTCATTAATTATGGTGGATTGAGGAAAATTTTCCCATGTTTTTATGGTTTCAAAAGGCTTTTGGGATGCATCTAGATATATTACCTTTTAGGGAAATTTTGTTCAAGAATGAAGGGATGTATTCATTCTAGGGGTTTTGGTTCTATTTTTTAGAGGCTCTAGTTAGAGTATTAGGATTTTACTAAGGTGATTACATTTTATAGTCATTATAAGACATTAAGAACATCTTGTATATATCACCCTTGTCTAAAATCAAAGCACATAGAATCATTTTCCATGCTTTAGTTAGGCATTTTGGATTGTAAGTAAGAGAACAATTGAGGAATGTAATCTTTGATGTAATATTTTATCTGTTAAATCAATTAAATATGAAGCATTTCCTTTTGGTTATTGCATGTGATTGGTTACTGAACAAACATTATGTTGTAGTGTTACCTTACAATGTATGTTTGGTTATAAAATTCCTTTATGCGGTATCTCTTAGAAGTGAATGTTTATAACCTTCGAGTGCATCTTAGGTGCTATGGAAGTGATTTGATAGATATTTTTGAATTTTTATGCACAATTATTTTTGTTAAAACTTTAGAGGTTATGTGCTAATGTTTACATGAACTTGGTATCAATAAATTCAAGTTTCCCTTTAAAAATTATGTTGTTTTTATCTTCATTCTTCTCTCTGCATTATGGAAGTAACATGCTAAGATAACAAGATTTGGTACCCATCCCTCCTAGAACCACCACCACCCACTTCATTTAACTAAGTACCATCCCATATTACCCCTACAAACCACATTATCTTATCTTATTGTAAATGTATTTTCCTAAAAATTACACCCATCTCACATATTTAAAGTATACTTTCAATATTATGTAAATTTTAGCATATCAACATCATCAAACTCAAAATTGTTATCATATTTTATAGGTATGATGTTTATAATCACATTTCATGTCTTTAGTGTCCTATGACTAATGTGTCAAATGTTTACAATGCTTCAGGTGAGAATTAATTTGAATGAAATTTGCATTCAATGATTGAATTTTACCTTATATTAAGGTTCCAATAAGTAGAAGGACAACAACCACATCCTCAGTGATGTGACTCCTTATCATTCCCACTAGGCATGGTAAAGGTAGATAGATAGAATCGACCCTAGCTATAAAACAAAACATCAAGAGGTATGTTTTTTCTCCTTATCTCCTTTCTCATTGTTTGTCGTGTTTGGGGTGTTAGATTAGTAACTAGCACATTTATGGTTCCATTATGGAGGACTTAAGTGTCTTAGTTTTTTTCTAAGACCGTTACCATGGTTTTTATCAAAAATTATTCAAATCATTCTAGTTGATGGTGGTCTTATATGATCTATTTTCCTGTCAACATACTTCTAGCACTATTTCTGGGAATTGTAGTGAGTTTCAAAAAGAACTATTAGTTCCTAGTGTGTAATTTTTATTTTTTATAAAAAGTGAAAAAGGGTTTAGGGGTCCCTTCCAATCAAAAATACAAAGCTCCATAAGATCAGATGAAAACATTACAAGCCAATGAAAAAGATATTATAAAATTCCATAATATCGGGCTCCATTAGGAGCAAAAGTAAACAAAGTGTCTAAACAACAACAAGAAAAAACATAGAGGAAACTAACAACATCGTAGAACTAACAACAAAAAAGACACATGATAATAAATAAACAACACCCCTCCCAAGATCACTTATTGGATTTTTCAATCCCTTCCAGTACTTTTTCCCATTCCTTAGCAAGAACATTTATGTTGCCAGGAAAAGACACCAAGTCAAGACCTTCAGGTGTCACCTTTCTTTTCTTTCCTTGATTTTCCACATCACTATAAGAATTTATGAGCTGACCTAGAGTCTGGAGATGTTGCAGTGTTGATTTGACTGTGACCACACTCCAATCCATGTAGCTATGAATAATAGCATGAATATGGTCCAAATCGTTGGTTATGAAACCATAGTTAGCTTTTAGAATTTTAACCTCTCCACCATTCCCATTTTTAACAGCTTCCTTGACCTATGCTTTCATCTTATGCCAATCATTGAACAAGAACTACACAGAGCTCTTGGTAAGCCTCATATCTCCCTTAAGTTCTTTAATGTACACCACTATCTTGGCCAGATGATTCTCTCCTTTCACAGTCCAACATGCCCCATAGCCTCAAACTATTATTCCAATTATACATTAACAGGAGCTTGAACATCTTGTTTACTAGATTCCCCTTTGGTATTCACCGGGACACTAGGAATCTATTTATATTTCATCTCCCTCATATTATGGGCCACAAAATTTTTAATAACATCTTTATCCTCCTCCGAGTCACCTTCTTGAGAGTCAGACTCATCACTCGAGTCTTCTTCCTCTGAGTCCAAGTCAGCCCCATCCGTATAAGATTACAATGCTTTAGTAAGCGAACCAAAGTTATCAATATAAAGAGCTCCTCTTTTGACAAGAGAGAGAATGAAGCCCTGATGGAGCGGAACATAGACTCTTCTACTTTTAAACTAATAAATTGAGGAGCTTAGAGAGCGAAAAATAAACTAGGGGAATCTAAAAGCATGGCCTCATCAGAAGTGATTAAGCATAGGTAGGTGATAGGAATAAATACATTTGTGATGGCCCTCAAGAGTGAGAAATTGGATAAGGGTGAGAGCCACATCATCAAAATGTTAAGGTAAAGACAGTGAAGATAACCAACAAAGTGGGGAGTGATATTTTTGTTACCTATGAGAAATAGGTTCAGTTCGTCGGAGGCTTATTTTTGGGTTTATAGACCTCCCTCCCAGCAGCAAGAAGACCCGTCACTTTAGTGACTAAATCCATAGAGATCTATGTGCGAATCCCTTTCATTTCAACAACCACACCTTTTTCGGTGGTCTTCCAAACACTAGAAAAATATTTAGTTATATTTTCAAAATGGCCTTTAAAAATTTTAAGGAAGGGAAAAAAACCCTTGATCTCAAACATCACCATGGATTTAGGCATCACCCCTTCAAGGTCTGTAAGTTTCATTCTAACCAAATCTCCTCCCATTTGGCAACACAATAACTAGTTCACAAAAGAGCCAAATTTTTGGTAGAAAGAATATTACACACGTACCAAAAGAGATTACTTTTCCAAACACAAATGGTAAAAATTTTTTTCAAAAACATGATAAGATCCTCTCCCAGATCTTTGCATCATTCAGAAATAAATGCCCACTATTCATACGACATATGAACATGATGAATTTGACACACCATGACCTGACATTATTTGATGACTTGTCCATTTAAGTCATTATGTAAGTGTGCTCGCACCTTGGAATCAAGAGCTTCAACTTCCTTGATAAGTGTCAACTCATTACAATTAACCCCCATGTTAGAAAAATAATCAACAAAAAAGTTAGCCTCCCTATAGACATGCTTGAAAGTTATAATTTCAAACAAATTAGACATTTCCTTTATACTCTTGATAGAGTTTTGGATGGAAATTGAAGTAGATCCTTTCCCAGAAATGTTGTTGATAATGTTCATAGAGTCTCCTTCCACCTCCAATCTAAAAAAATTGTATTGAAGAGCTATAGAAACCCCCAAAAAACCATTCACTTGCTTCAAAACATGTTTTTTTAGTGTGCCAAGATTGTGATGATACCCTAGAATAAATATGCCTTCAGAATCACGGAACACCCCACCACAACCAGCTCTACTAGGGTTTCCTTTAGAAGTGCCATCAAAATTCAACTTAATACACTCCTTGTCGTTTCTCCCAACCTTTGAGTCTAGGGTTTAGAATAGGAGTACTAGTAGTTGAGGGCCCCAACCCCCAATTTAAAGAAAATCTAACTTCATTCTGAAGGATAGTCTTCTTATGAGGGGCCAAATTAGAGAAATTAGCATGGATAGTATTAACACAACGGGCTCCAAAATTCTTGATCGAATCCTTCTTACCTTTGAAAATTCTTCTATTTCTCTCTTTCCAAATATCCCATGCTAAATGCATAATAGAAAATGTCCATAAAATTTTTAATCCTTGGATCCTAAAGGGACAAGACCATTGAGACCACAATTATTTAATGGAATCTAGGAAAATCCAGTTGATTTCAAAAAGATTCAAAATAGTCTTTCTAACCGAGACCAGATAGGGACAATTGAGGAAAAGGTGTGAGGAGTCTTCACTTTCTCTTTCACACAGAACACACATGTTAACCATGTGAAAATTTCTCTTTTAGGTTACTAAGAGTAAGGATATTATCATGGATACCCAACCACCAGAACATATTAATCTTGGGAGTTAATTCTTTGACCCAAAATCTTCCCCAATTGAATTTATTGGTTTCCCCAAAATCAAAAAAGAAGGAATTGTAGGCACTTCAACCGAGAAGATTCCATTGTCCTCCTTTGACCAGTAAATATTATCATCTTCTAAAATCTCCTTATTAACAATAACTCCTCTTAATTTTTTGTTGATAGAGGTAATCTCAATGTTGTTAGAACCTTTAAGTTCTATAGTTTTCCATTGGCCAAGGGGTTCATCAAAGTTGAAATAATCTCTGACCTTAGTCCCATATTTGGCCACTGAATCTCTGTAGATCATGGGATAAATGGCCTTAAGAGGAAGGTACCCTAACCATTTATCCTCCCATAAGTTAATCATTTTCCCATTTCCAACCATTCATTTACTACTCTCAGAGATTAAGTGTTTTGCCTAGTTTATCGATTTCTAGAAAAAAGAAGAACCATTAGAATCCTAGTTGCAGAAGCACCATTCATTGGCTGAAAGAGTTGACCAATATTTTCCCTTGATAATAGATGTCCAAACACTATCTTCCTTGACCAGCCTCCAACTCATTTTTGACAACATTGCTTTATTCATTTTGGTCCAGTCTCTGATACCTAGACCTCCATAAATGTTCGGTGAGAAAACCTTTTCCCATGCAATAAGATGAATTCTATCTTATGGTTCTGAGAAACTCCATAGGAATATTTTTTGAATACTCTCCAACTTACTAGCATTTGAGGATGACATTGAGTAAACATTATAGACATTGAGTAAACGAGAAGATTTTCAATCAATCATTTGAGGAGGACTTCCTTACCTACTTGGGATAACAATGAACCTTTCCAACCTTCAAGTTTCTTAAGAAACCTGTCAATCAAGAAATTCCATTCAACATTATTAGGTTTTTCTATTCCAATGAGCATGCTTAAGTACCTGGTTAGGAAGGTTTTAGTCACAAATCAAATAATTCCAGCTATGTTTTTACATCTTCTTTTCGTAGTGTTGATAAAATAAACTAAACTTTTCCCATAATTGATCAATTGGTCAGAAGCCTCCTCATAATCGATCATTATCTATTTGAACTCAATAGCCTCCAGGATAGTGGCTTCACCAACCAACATAGTGTCATCCAAAAAATGTTGGTGAGAAACATTAGTACAATTAATAACAGAGAAATACCTCTGATTCTTCCTTCCAAGGAAGCCTTATTAAGATCTCTACTAAGGGTCTCTTCCATAATTATGAATAGAAAGGGAGAAATAGGATCACCTTGTCTTAATCCATGCGTGCTGTTAAAAAAACCACAAGGGGTCCCATTAATCAAGACCGAGAACTTAGCTGTGGAAATACATGAATGAATCATCAACCTAAAGTCTTCACCAAAACCAAACCTAGTAAGAACTTTCAGAAGAAAAGGCCATGAGACACTATCATAGGCTTTCTCCATATCAAGTTTGATAAACATGGCTTCCTTTTTATTCTTGCTTAACCGTATGAAGGGTATCTTGAATAGTGACTATACCATCTTGGATCTGTCTTCCCATAACAAAACCTCCCTGCTAGTTAGAAATGATAGAAGGTAGAATGAGCTAAATTCTTAAAGCAAGGATTTTGGAACACATTTTATAAACACAATTACATAGGCTAATAGGTCTAAAATTCCTGAAATCTATAGGATTATGATTCTTGGGAATTAAGGCAAGAAAGGTGTTGTTTAACTCTTGAAGCATCTTTTTTTCTTAAAGAATTCTTGGATAGCATTGCAAGTATCTTCCTTAACTATCTCCCAAATTTTTTGAAAAAAGAGAGTCGGAAACCCATCCGGTCCCGGAGCTTTGTCTAGATTTAGAGATTTCAGCATAAATTCAATTTCTTCCATAGAAGGGATTTTGGTGAGAATTTTATTGTCAGCTTCATTAATCAATTGAGGAATATAGAAAGTGATCTTCCTTAATGTTGTTAGAAGAGCTAGCTGAAGATAGAAGCCTGCTGAAGAAGGAAATAACAACTTGTTGGATTTCCTTAGTGTCATTGATCAACACACCCTCTTCCCCTTTAATACAGATAATTCTATTAGTACTCCTTTTAAAGTTGAGATATGGAAGAAATTTGTGTTCTTGTCACCTTCTTTGAGCCATTGAACCCTGGATTTTTGTTTCCAAAAATTTTCCTCCTTCAAAAGAATGTTATGATAATCAGCTAATAATTCCTTCTCTTTTTTGTTTTTCAAGCTGAAAATTGTCATCATCAAGAGATTCCATATTAACTTGGAGGGATGAGATCTCATTAGCCAGAGACTGCTTTTTCTCAAAAATATTACCAAAATTTTTTTATTCCATCCTTTCATATTTTTCTTAACATGAGTAAGATTTTTAGCAATCCTGAACAAGGTTGTCCCTTTGATTTTCACATTCCACTAGCCCTTAACTAAATAAAAATTTCCTCATCTTGAAGCCACATCTTCTCAAATATGAAATGGATTCTTCTCCTATCTTTATCTTTGATCTGAAAGAGGACATGATTGTGATCTAACCCAATGCATGGGAGAGAGAAGAGACCAGCTTCTTTATTCAACCATCCCTATGAAGTCAAAGCTCTATCAAGTTTAACTTGAATCAACTGATCTCCTTTTCTTCTATTAGACCAAGTAAATCTACTACCATGTAACTCAATATCCATGAGATTGTTGAGAGTTATGAAATCCTAAAGATCTTCCATGCTCTCAGTTAAATCAATATTTCCCCCTTCTTTTCTCTTCGACTCAAAGGGGTGTTGAAATCACCCAAAATCACCCATTCATTCCCTTTTATATTTTTTGGAATTTAGAAAGATCAGCCTAGAGATTTTTCCTTTCACCTTTATTATTAGGGACGTATATATTAGATAAAATCCAAAATTCTTTAGACTTCTTATCTTGAAATAACAAATCCATATGGTTATTTATACTAATAAGCTTCATACCTTTAAGTTTTTCTTCATTCTAAATAACTTGCCACTCCACCCACTAATCCATTTGAAATAATAGCAAAACCTGTAAATTTTTGAAATACCTACCATTAGCTTCCAAGAAGGGTCCTTCCTCCATCTTGGTTTCTTGCAGAACCAAAATATCAATATTTTTGTCATCTCCAAATCTTTTATTAGCCTCCACTTAATAGGGTTATTAAATCCCCTTACATTCCATGATATAATATTCATTTTACCACTTGGTTCTTAGTTCTTCTAAAGCTTCGAAGATTGAGTTTAGATTGAGTTCCATCATGTATATCCTTTTGACTCTATTTTTTCCTTGTAACCTGCTTGGAAGGTCTCCCTGAACCAATTTTTGTTTTCTTTTAATGTAGTTTTGGAATTCTTTCCTTTGTTCAAGGAGTTCTTAGAGATGTGTCATTTTTTCTTTGTTTAGGATCCAACTTCTCCAATTTATTCATTTGAGAGAGAAAATCTTGTTGAGTAGAAACAACTTCCTAGATAATGTTAAGAATATTGTTTACTTCTAGTTGATTTTCATTTCTAGTTGTCATATCATTATCAACACATTCCATCAACTTGTCAAAAGGGTTAGAAAAAGGATCCAAAGATTCATTGAGGCTTATTTTATCCATATTTTTTGGTGGGATATGATCCTTGGCTACTTCCTTGAGAAGATTATCCAACTTATTTGAAGATAAAAAAATTCAGCTTGGACATGGAGATTTGCCATCACAAAATGGGGTTCAAATAAATATTTCGTTGGTTCTTATTCCTTACTTTTAAATATCCTTCACCATCTATTAGCTTAGGAGTCTAGATTTGATTCAAGTTAGATCTACCTCCATTATTCTATTTGATTTGAATACATTTATTTAGATTAAAATTCATGGGAGTGTTAGTAACAACATGACTAGTTTCCTTGCCTTTATCTTGATCCTTAATATGCTTCTCCCAAAACACCTTTGAAACCATCATATTACACTACTGATTTGCATACCTCAGCCCCGACATTTCTCACATCTTTGTGGGTAGTTTTCAAACTCTATTTGTTGTTCTAAACAAACCAATCTAGAATGTAGAGAGATGTATTTACGTAAATTCAAACCCATCAAATAATAGATTTAAAATCTCACACAAACCACTCTAGATTTTGTAAGCGTAGTATTATCCACAGCAACAAAGGTACCAAGAGTATTTTTAACTCCTTTAATAATATCCACATCCCACAGTTCCAAAGGTAGACCTAGAAGTCTCACCCAGACAGGAACTGATTTATATTCTCTTTATTAGGGTTGAACATTGGAGTCCATTTCCTTAAAAAGAGTCCAAGTTTTCCAAGGAACCAAGGTCCTTCGTTAAGGACCCTCTAAGGGTCTTCGAGTTGTTAAAACTAAATAGAAAGAAACCATTTGGTAAATTTGTAACATCCATATGCCCCTTGGGCTTCCATTTCAAAACAGACCAAGATCTAATGGACTCAATGTTAGGCCTTCCACCTACCAGTTTACCAATCAAGGAATTCTCCATTTTTCTCAGGTTCCAATCTATAATGATATCAAGAATATCTAAATACTTTCATGTTTCATTATGTTTAAGCTGAGGAATGATTCCTAAGATTTTTCCTTTACCAGAGTTAAATAATTTGCATACAATTTAGGGGACCCATCTTCCACATGAATCCCACCCATAGGTAAAGACTCATACGTACCTATCTCCCTCAAAGACCGGTCTTGAGCATATATCTTCTCCTCAGGCGGTATCTCGTCTCACCGCGCTTAACGCCCATCATTGTTCAAACCCTCCTCCTCCTCCTCAACCTATTTTCTTCTCCCCCCATTTAGTATGTAATATTCTAGTGTTTAATAAGTTTCTCTGTGATTTTTTTCGAAATTTTATGAGTAAAATATTTCTTACATGACCTATTTATTCATCAATAACACCATCTCTGGGTGACTCAACTAGATATTTGAGTATAAGGTTTTAGAGGGTTTTGTATACTTGGTTTTTTTTATTCTTAAATTTCAATGGTACTTGTTTTAATATAGATGGTTTTTTAAAGGATTTATCAACTAGCATTTTTTCTATTTAGAGAGATATTCACCGCATTTTGAAGCTTAATTTATCATTTCTAGAGTGCAATATTTTAGACACCACTTTCTCACCCTTAGATGACTCGATGAATATTAAACACATTATCATAAAACACCATCCCTAAGTATAATTCTAAATTATCATCGTAAACATTCATTTACTATCATAAATCCCATTTACCCTACCCTAACCACCTAAAAACCAACCTAACCTATTTACCCTACTCATCCTAACCCTCTAACCTCTCACCGTTTACCTAACAACTTAACATCTCATATTAAAAGTGGTTTCTACCATTTTCCATTCCTTCCCTCTTGGTTTGTAACTTCTTGGAACAAATTGATGGCAATCGGAAATCATTGGCAATATTTGTGTATTTTGTAGATTCTATTTAGACAACCTCTATCTCCCTTTCCTAGCTAGTCAAAATTCAAGTTTGAGGATGAAATTCTACACCTACGAAGAACATCACTGCATTCAAGATCATTAATACACCCCTACAAAATCTATAAGGAGCCTCCTCATACTATTAATTAGTTTTTGGAAAGCTTCATCACCTTTAGATTGTCCATCACGGTTAGTACCCTTTGTTTTTCTTTTTATCAATTATTTTTACATCATTTAAATTTTATAGCATGTCATCTATACCATATTGTATAACATTATTGATCTATGATAAATGATTCTTATTTAATCATTTAGATGTACTTTACAAAACCTACAATATCCACAGAGATCACCGCATCGATCATCTCGTGATTGGTCCCTCAACATTTGTTGCTTTTATTAGCTTACTAAACAACTCCAAGTCCTCATTTTTAGAATCCTATAGGTTCTTAGATACCTTGTAGTTTACCTCATAATTGTTAATTAGGTTTTTCACTAATCAATGTATATTTTATCAAGTCTTTTGTCAATGTGATAATTTTCTCCCCGATCACCATCGATCGATGTCCATATCCCCTTGTCTTACCATTAGCCTTATAAACACATCTGAATATCTATTATCTAAGTTTCGTGGATTTCTAGATTATTCATATTTTTCCCTAGCATTATCAATGTCCTTCTTGCATTTACTTTTTGGTTTAATAGATTACTTTATCAAGACAATCATGTTGTCTCTAGTCTTCATCGATCCTCGATCCACGTATATCCCTATTTTTTTGTATCATTTATACCATTATCATATTTGTGACTATCCGACTTTGGCCTAATGATTTATTTGTAAGATGGATCTTCTATAGATGATTTTTCCAAGTCTGTCACATCTTATCACCAATATATAGGATCTTTTGATCATCCAATGAACATTTGTGTGGGAATAATTTGATATTCTCCATGAGCTCAATTTGTGGGCCATTTCATTCACACCAAACATTGAAGACATCAAGGATAAGATCAAAATCATTCAAAAATATTGAGAAACTACTAAAGAGTTATGGTATGACTACTTTGAGGACTTCAAGCTTACCACCGCCTCGCTTGGGCCACTTACAAAGATGAATAGGGTCTTACTATCCCTCTCTAATTTTAAATAATTTTTTTCATTATTTATCTAATCAATATCGAAATAACTTAACTATATCAAATGATTGAACACCCTTAAGGAATTCCTTTGGATTCTTGGGATCAACATTTGCTTGAGCAACTCATTATCATCTTTATCTAATATATTTTTATTTAGTTGTTGTTACTTATAGGTCTTCTCACTCAAAAAAGGAAGACCTCTTCATATTGTCCTCATTCCATATCCTAACATTGTGATTGTTGGCACAAGTATCAATAATCCCTATTCATTTTAGTTTTAGGTATTTTATGCATTAATATCACCTAACTAAAAACACCTTAAACATCCTGACACACTGGTGGGACCTTTTTAGTCCCTTTTTCATTTAGATTTGGTATCTTTGATATCCTTTTTTTCTATTTCATCTAACCTTTCATCTTGGAGCACCTCATTCTTCTTATCACTTAAAGATTTAAAATCAAAAATTAAAAAGGAAAAGTGATTACAAGTATACTCTTTTCTTTCATCATTTTTGTCTTTCAATACTGCATCTTGTCTATTTTTTCTCATCAAAATAACATTTCCTTTGGATCTTAAAACAAACACTCATACTTGCTTTCTCACATAGCTTAACTAGGAGTTCAAAGAATTGCATTCACAAAAATCCCTTCACACATAACCAAACCACATCAAACATAACTCGCATCTAAACACTCCTTCCTAGGTGGAACTCTTTAGATTCCATCACTAGGAGGATAAGTCGACTTCGGTGTTCAGGCAAGTATACATAATCTAGTGGGCGTATATTGGCTAAGCACTTGACATCCTTATCACCGTGTGGGACTATGAAATGAGGGGTAGGCCCCAATATTACATGTCAACTAATAGAAAAGAAGATTTGGGCCTCATGTACCTTCAAGTATATCAAGGACTCCATCTTTTAACATTACTTGAAACCAACTTTAGACTGCCATCTCTTAGTGACTTGTCCATCCATTTATCACATTGAACACTTTTTAATTTAATTAGAATAATAAAAAATTATCTTGTGTGATTGTTTTCTATTATTCTAATGGACCATCTATATTTTTTTGCTTTTTCTTGTTCTAAATCTTGTCTTGTGAATGTATTAATATTTTATTATCGCATGATGATAACTTGATCATAAATTGATCTTGGAATCGAATGATCCATCTCACATCTGATTGAAAAAGGTCATCAATCCTTGGTAAAGGATATCTATTCTTGATTGTGGATTTGTAAATAATGTGATAATCAATGCATGGCATTAATATACCATATTTATTCTTGATGAAGATGATTGGTTCTCTCCAAGGAAACACACTCACTACTTAGTCCTTTAGATAATAACTCATGAAGTTGAGATTTTAATTCCACTAATTCAGTTGTAGTCATTCTGTAGGGAGCCTTAGAAATTGATTTTGTTCTAGGCTTTATCATGTAGAGGAAATATCAAACAATAACCATTTAACACATTAGAAAAAGTACTTTAATCCATCAATCACAACCATACCAATTTTTCACCTTTTCTCAAATCCAAAACTTTTTCTTTTACTCAAAATACTACACACAATTAATTTTAAACCAAAGAATTATTTTCACCTATTCTATTTCACCTATCAACAATGAGCAAATGCTTTAACAAGTTTCAAATCTTCACTTTCACCCTATCTCTCTCTAGACCTCACTTTTTCTATTCGCCTTTTAAAATTGCATTTTCTGATGTAAAATCCACATTTATGGGAACTAAGACTTGTTGGTAATTTTTTTAAGTACCCATTAAGTCCAATAAATATCCTACAAATTTTCACAAACCAATTCTACACCCAAACAAAGTTATTCCTCTTCTATTGTTCTAGACTAGGCCTCTTAATTAACCCTAATTTTATACAAAGCTTAGCTTTTAGAGAAAAATATAAAACTTCATGTAAATGTAAAATATTTTCTGGATACCCATTTGGGCCTTATTTCTTTCAAATGAGTTTTAAGACTTATCTCCAACCACAATTATCCTAACTTCATTTGTCCTCTTTTAAGCCTTAATTAAGTCTACACCTAGGGTTTGGATGGCTTTCTATTATTTCCAAACACTTAAACACTTATAATCATTTTATTGCTCCTTTTTCAAGTTATTGAAAAATCCTCTTCACTTTCTCAATCACCATTTTGTCTTCATTCCATATTTTATACTACTTCGACTTCTTGTTTTCCCACAACCTCTAAACTTCTTCTAACTTTGTTTTGAATTCCCTTGCTCATCACCTAATTTTTTGACTCAATATCTAACACCACTTAATATTATAAATTTATTCATTCTTGATACTCATTAGGTCATCTCTTCAAGAACTTTCTACTAAATGGTTATTTGGTCTTCAAGGTTTTTCAAGTTGTCTATATAAAACAATCAAATTTTCTTCAAGTTTATTGATTCTATTGACTATAAAAACCTTCCCTAGAGCTTTATCAATCTCTATTAACACCTTCTAATCTTTTGAATCCCCTTTTAAATAGACGCAAAATAGCTAACATTACTATTTCTTCCTCACCGTTTGATTGTCATAAAGTGCATGGGATAACTATGCATTTACTTACCTTATACTTTTCAAAATTATGACCCCTTTAAACCTTATAGTTAATTAAAATCATATTGATGAATTCCTACTATCTAACCCTTCATAGATCTCAAAAACCTGAATTTAAGATTCCCACATTAACTAATCTCCTTCAAAATTCCTGTAATTCTAGGTATACACAGTGGAATCTGATTATGCATTTCCCTTGACCGAGCAAACAAATTTTCTAGATCTCTAATACTTCTCTTAAGACATTTCCTGCATCCAAAATATTTCACCGTATCACTAATGATTTTATATAGTGACTCTCAATACTTTTCCTATGCATCTTATCAATAGTTGACCATGGTTCTCATTTTGCATTGCTCTAGTAAGAGTGTCTCGGTCTTAGTCATATATACAATATGTTAATACATGTACATGTTACCTCCTTAATACTCTTTAGTAAAACTCCCTAACTTACAAAATATTATCTCCATTTCTAGGTCCCATTAGAGGTCCTCAAGTATGGAATGAGACTTTAATAATAAATGGTCTTCTTGTAGGCTTGTCAACTATGTACATAATTTTTTTGTGTTCTTATATTTTTAACCCTAAATCTTAGTCTTCAAGGTCTTCAAGTTTCATGATCATATTGAATACACCAAAATACTCCTATTTTTTTTTTCTTGGCCTTCCAAGGTTCTTGTTTTCATCATTTGTTTTGGAACAGAGAAATTCGTGAGGACTCGGTTGGTTTAATTTTCAGTTTACTTTACTAAAAAGGATATTTCCTTTAGCTTATCTTATCTACAAACCTTGATACCTCTCTTTCAACTTCTATACTTGCAAAATCTACTCATGAACTAACCTATACTTCTTGAAACCAACCTTTAGGACAGTTAAATAGTTTCCTCAGTCAGTACTCTCATCATGCACATGCAGGGATATAAATCACTACACTAAACCCTTGGTGTTGGTAGTGTGTGTCACTTTTGTTGTAATTGATTTCAATTCCATTGATTTCATAGTGGTCTATGTGATCTAGGTATGTTGTCAAAGTGATCTAGGTGTGTTGGCTAGGTGATTTATGAGTATGGTTAGGTGATCTAGGAGTCTCCAAAGGTGCATATGTGTGGTTTGAGTCTCTCAAAAGTGGTATGAAGGTCAAACAAGGTCCATTAGGTCAGTAAGAGATGTCATTGAGTCTGTAATATGTCCACATGGTACAGTCATGAATTGTATGGGTCAAGTCAAGTCATTATAGGCCTTGGCCTAGTGTAAATACTTGGTGTAAATCAAGAACATATAAGAATCCACTCACACCAAAGTAAGGAAAGTGATTTTTGATAACTAGAGATATACTACATGTTGGCTTACTAATTTTAGATGCTCTAAGGGTCTGAAACGATGTTGTGAGCATGAGAAAGAAATCTCATAGGGTGTATCATGTCATTTGGTTAAAGTTGCAGATGACATTGGCTCACATATGGTTGTTTCTAGAGCTTAATGAGGTATGATAAGTTTATATAGGCCATGGCATGGTCATGTGAGAATGGGACCAGCCTAATAATCTTGTCTAGGACATGTGTGAGCAATAACCAGTGCTCACTTTATCTATTAGAGGTAAAAGTCGAAGTTCACAAAATTGGCTTTGAGAACTAACAATGTAGTCTTGTGTAAATGAGATTGATATAAAAGTATAGGAATAGCTATGGAAAATAAGCTAATTAAGCATTTAGAGTGGTGATTTTTGGTTCTTCAGACAGATTTCATCAATTTCTAAGAATTTATGTGAATGGTATGATAGTTTTTCTAAAACATGTTTTTGGAAAATCTATAAGAAGTTGATGGCTTCTTAACACTCAAGAAACTTTATGGTGCCTCCTTCAAATAAATAATATAATGAATTTTTTTATATTATTCCAAGCATGATACATTACAAAATGTTTCATGTGATTTGGAGAATATTTGATAAAGTTATGAGCATTCTTTTGTTGGTGTTTGTTCTCTCTCCAAAGCTCCTTCTTGAGTTGAGTGGCCTAATTAGAATTTTATAAATCTAAGTCACTGGTGAAAGTTAGATACACCTATCATAAGCATAATATACCTCATTAATTGAAAATTATTATCCCATTAATCCCAAGGTGTATAATGCTATATATTCATTCTCTTTTTGTACATGGCTAGGTTTGGGGCAGTCATGGTCTTAAGCCTCCATGCTTGAAATTCATTAGGAAAATGTTGTGCAATGACCTTATTATTTTGGTTCAGATTACATACAATATGAGCACAAAGATTTAATCAAATAACACCAGAAATATATTATAATATTTCTTCTATTCGATCTAGAATATCTCAATACAAGAGTGATACACATAAATAGGAGGATGCACTCCTTAATACAAGGAGTCAACAATCATCTCCAACTTCCCCTACAATCTCTCTCATCCCTAAGATATCTCCAACATCCCAAATATCCCTCAAGACTAATCAACGTGAGTTGTTATCACAACACACTCACACTAACTATATTATTAATATGAGTTATATTAACTCAATATTAATAACATACACAATATATTAATAATGTTACACAATATATTTGTAACATTCACTCCCCTATTGTTAACATTATTAATTCCCAATATACACTCCCCTAATGTTGACATGGTAAAAAAAACATTCACACGCTTATCTACAGTATGCTCACCCATGTGGCATGCCCAACTTGGCTCATGACCTTGATCAAAAGAAAGGCTCTCTCCTTCCATGGTTTTAAACAGGTTTACCACAAACCTTGATGTGACAGAACCATCAACTATCCACCTCATGTGGTTTTTTGGATCTTCCACAAACCTTTTCAAGATCCACAAACTAACTTACATTGGTGCTTCTGATCTTCTGCAATGTTCTGACATCAAGAGAAAATATAGGAAATATCGCTCACGTAGGAGCTCACTTATTACAATAGTTGAATAGGTATGATTCATTTGTTCTTATTTGCAGAAAGTAAACACACAACTAAAATAAAATGCCACAACAACTTTGTGTGGCCCCATCGCTTCCAGCTGATGAGAGGTCGTTGATTAACCTCCTTCATTTGTTGCCTCCTTCCTCCATGTAGTCTCTGCTAGCTCAGTTGAATATGAATTTGAGGATCATTTGAAATCACCCCCTCAATTTTTCACTCGGATGTCTCGTACAAGAGAAAATACATCCAGCTAACAATGAGGCAATTTTATTTATTTTTACAATTTTGACAACACAATTTTTACACAAACATTTTTTGACATTTGACACAAATTTTAACTCATGAGAACTTAACCTTAAAAATATATATCGTAAACTTAATAACTATTACTATAATATTAAAAACCTATCAACTAATTACATAGATGAAGACTTTGCAAAGACATGTGGCAATTGCACTAACAAAATACTCTAAAAATACCAATGATGTGGTAATGTAGAAAAATATCCGACAGATAAAATTTATCATAAGACATATACATTAGACTCAAAAACAATAAACAATTATGAGGGACCAAAACATTGAACACTTTTGACTTACCACTAAAACGTGATATCCACCTAAATGGTCTTTTGCGACTATTTTTTAAAAATATGGTAGGGACATGGAATCTAAAGAAAATACAGATAGAGTGCATGAATTAATAGACATCTACCTCTAGACAATTGACATCAGTTGTCAATACAAATGTGACGTGGAGGAAATGTGCCAGATGCTGAGTGGAAACTGCAATCTAATAAAAAAATCATTGACACCGATTAATTAATTTTAAATACCCCTCAGCTTGAATCATGGCATGGATGCAGAAGATTTTTCGATGTACAAAGATAGTAAGGAACTCAAATGAGCGAACAGGTATATCAATCCACAATTTGGGAGGCTTGCGTGATGATGTGGAGGTAGAAATTCCACAAAAACTATAACTTACTCGATCAGTCAAAGCAATTTATGGAAATTTTCTCTAAGACATGCCAATGCTACGTGTTGGACTAGAACTACAATACTCTCAGGACACACAATGTAATTTTTCAGAGAACTATAAATAAGTATCATGCATTTATCAGCGAAGGCCACTCTAAATTTCCACTCTAACACACAAACACAGATCTAATGAATAGACCAGATGAAAATAAAACTTAAATACTTCAAAGATAGTTCTCAAAAAGCATACATATTCCTCTGTGGACTCTCATGGATTAATTGACATCGCCTTGATAAAGCAAACCAATAATAAAACAACCTAGTTGTTTAGAAATTGCATACTGTAGTGGAAATATGAAGTAGATCCCAGAAACGTTTTCAATTTTTCTTAAACCATGATGTGTGTTCAGCTAAAATTTATGCATTATTTTCCTCAAACATTCATCTTCAAACTCATAAAAATCACAAGGACCTAGATTGTAGAAAAAACTTATGACATGTTCTTTACATGCAAATTATTGAATCCAAATCCACAAATGCACATCCACAAGATTATAACATCGCTCTGATACCAAATATTATTTTGGTTCAGATTGCATGTAATATGAACACATAGATTTAATCAAATAACACCAGAAATATATTATAATATTTCTTCTATTCCATCCAGGATATCTCAATACAAGAGTGATACACATAAATAGGAGGATGCACTCCTTAATACAAGGAGTCAACAATCATCTCCAACTTCCCCTATAATCTCTCTCATCCCTAAGATATCTCCAACATCCCAAATATCCCTCAAGACTAATCAACGTGAGTTGTTATCACAACACACTCACACTAACTATATTATTAATATGAGTTATATTAACTCAATATTAATAACATACACAATATATTAATAATGTTACACAATATATTTGTAATAGACCTAGTCGATTCATGAGGTGTTTTTTCTCTTCTATAGGAGAAAAATGGTATTTTGACTCTCTACAAGTTAAATGGTGATGTGTGAATTATCTTCTAAAGTTCCTATATCTAAGTTGGTTTGACAAGAAATTTGTGCACAAAGGTATGTCTAAAGGATCTCCGACAAAATTTATTTTCAATATTTTGAAGAATGTGTATAGGTCTATCTTGGAAGTTCTCCATCTATCCTTGAAGAGTGTTTATGGGTGTGATGGTATGGAAAGCCCTCAAGTCCCTTCTTGCTTCAAAGCTTTGTGTTGAAAGTCCTTAGAATGGACTTTGTTTCATGATAAAAATTCAAATGATGAGTGCTCCTGACATTGAAAGCTTCATAAGGACATAAGTATCTTAGAGAAGTGTTTTTTTTCTCCCGACATTGAAATATTCATAAGGATAGAGATTCAAAGTGTTTAGGTCATGTAGAATACTGAGATGAAGCTTATGAAGCCAACTTATGAACAAGTTGAAACAATACCTCACTATACCGGGTGTAAGGTTAGCAATTGGGATGAGAAGGTTGCAGGTAATAAGGTTCTCTCGAATACCGATAAATACTCCACAATGTTCTATTCCTCTCCCAAAATTAATTTGAGAGGTATTATAGGCACAAAATTCAAGTTTTAGGTTGACCACTACAACACTATCATGGTTTATATCACTATACACTGTAATTGTTGATTACTGGGAGAAAATAGAAGAATTTCATGGTGTCTAGTTGATTTGTAAAGGTGGATATACATCCAACATGACATCGTGAAGTTGGAATTTTTAAATTCTATCAAAAATTGGGTAAGGAATCCTTTTTGTTTGTTCTCGTGCATGTACAATGTTTATACCCCGATTCTAGGGTTTTTCCAATTGAATCTTATTCAAACATTAACTTTGACATGTCAAAATTCACAAAAGTGTACAATATTCTCTATCTTTATGCCATGAACCTATTATAAAAATAATTTTATTTCATCAAGAATTTAAGGAGAAATCAATGAAAGTCTTTAGAAAAACCTGTCCTATCTGTCTCATGCATAATAAAAGTGTAAGTTTATGGTTAAATTCTTCAAAATGATCATTCCAAACCTAGTTCACAAGTTCTAAACAATATAATGAATGTTTAAAAACAAATTTATGTGTTGATATTATGTTCAAAGAGCAAATGTGTGACAAAGTGGCCTTGAAGAAACCCTTCATTACTATGAAGAACTAGTGAATCCTTCAAAATACAAATTTCACTATGAAAGATGATATAAGGTTTCTTGCAAAGCCGTTAAGAGGAAAGGTATGTATCGGGGACAAAATAGAATGTTTGAATTTGTGTGAAATAATGGAAAACTATAATAGTATGCAGTATATAGTTCAAAGCAGAGGTAAGATGGTGATTTGAACTTATAGTAAAAGTACGACGCTTAAGACCATATAGTTTGAATTGAATGAAGATTAGAGAATTAAAAAGGAAAAGAGTAGTTACTGAGACCTATTCCATCCTTGTAATCTCAAGAAACAAGATCAAGAAACACTGAAGTTGAGAAGGTGTAAGGTCTTGAAGTGAGTTGAATGAACTCTTGGGGAGATAGAGAGTTATAATTAGTTACAAATATGTTTGTCCTTATCTATCTTGAGCTAGAATGCAAAGAGTCCTACTTAGGTCATAAAGGTGGTGATTCTAAGAGTCACAAAGGTCCAAGGGAAATTGAAGAGACATTTTTCATGCAAAAATAGTTTGAGATAAAGTATGAGTGAGTTGAGTATGAGGTAAAATATGAAAAAACCTTTTCTCTTCTATTGAAGAAAACTTTGATGCAAAGAAAAACTCTTTGACATAGCCCAAAACCCCACGAAGTCTCTTTTCTATCAATAGTTGGTTGGAGTTTCATGAGGAGGATGTGAGTGAAGAAAAAATGGTGCAGTATCTTTTGGATATGATCTGATTTAAAGAGTTGTAATCTTATTTGAATACCAATAAAGAAGGTTTCTGAGTATTTATTATGTTCTTGATATGTATGCATTTCTTGATGAACTTTATCTAATTGTGATTCATAATAAATGTATGTGGTTTATAAGGGTGTATGTTTTTTGTTTGAAGTAGAAAAGAGAATCACAAGGGATTGATTCACCCCCTCTTAGTCCTTTGTAATTTCTAGGAATTGGTATTAGATAAGGCCCTTAGAAGAATCCTTAACAAGGTAGAGGGGTATCTTTGGTGACAAGGATGGGATATCTTGATTACGAAGGTGGGAAGTATAAATATGTAAAGAGAAGCTAGATAAGTTGTGTTTATCCCATGAGGAATTAATCAAGTGTATACATATTCAACTAAAGGAAACCATAGTTGAGAAATTGGAATTGAAGAAGGAGTTAATGACCGTGACAGGTGAGGTATTATATTTTCAAGAGATCACAAAATTTTTGAATAAGATATTAGGAAAAAGGCATATGGTGATAGAAAATACCTAGGTTTCATAGAAGATTCATGTAGTATAGAGAAAAATGAAGGTGAATCAAGTCAAGGATCAAATGGAAAAATGTAGTCAAGCAAGGGAGATAGTACAAAGCTTTCATCTCATGGAAGATCATGGATTAGATAACCAAATGTATATAGGTATGTTGTTTTTCATGGAAATTTCTACAAGTGTGGTGCTTATAGACATAAGTCTAGTATGTGTAGTCCTAAGGTTGAAAAGAAAGAAGATTGCAAAGAAAAGACTCAAGAACATCACTCTAAAAGAAAGAAGGAATAGGAATGTCAAGGCAAGGAAGAGAAAAAATTAGGTCAAAGATATGGAGCTAAATGTTATCACTTTGTCATGAGAAAGGACATCTAGCAAAGTATTGCAAAAATGAGCCATCAAACATAAGGAGGTATGTAATCAAGTTCAATGGTTATTGTTATGCTTGCAATGAATATAGACATAGGGATTTTGAGTGCAAAGGAAGGAAATTGGAATGCTTTAGGTGCCACAAGGTAGGGCACATTGCAAGGTTCTATGATGCAGGTCAGCTGAAGAAAGAGATTCAAAGACCCAAGAAACAAGCTTAGAAATACAAGAAGAAGGAAGAAGCTAGTCAAAGTTCTCAAAAGGATCCCAAGAAGGTGACTGATCAAAAGGAGGAATCTACTGTGACAAAAGTAGAATCAGAAAAAGAAGAATCATTCAAGGTGCAAAAAGAGAGCTTGATACATTTGTAGGTCTCTCATCAAGATCCTCCATGATATATAGGTTCATATGAATCCTTTGAGTGAGGGGGAGTTCTTTAAGTTAGTACGATTTTTATCCTTGGTGTTGAGGTAAGTCATTCATCATGGTCATCTTATTATTTTCAAAGTTCAAGTTTTGTAATCCTTCAAAGAGTATGAGTCTGTGTTGTCAAAATCATAGTTTTCTTTGTCATTATTTTAGTGTACTATCATGTTGTGGTAGTCTCGAGTTTGTGAGAAATGTTGATGAGTCACATTAGCTAGTCTTGTTATGTATGTCAAAGTGTCATATCTTGTTGCACCTAAAATCATATTTCAATGTATACACTTGTATGAGTTATTATGATATGAGTTTGTATCATTTGGGTGTATAATTGATCTGAGTTGGTTGTTTATGTTCATGAGTCACATTTTTAAGTTACAAGAGGTGTGACAGTGGCTTAGAAATCATTAAAAGTGTATTTCTAATATCAATTTCTGGGCTTAAAACTAATATCTCAATGGTAAATATTGAGTCCTAAGTGGATTATCTAAAATTTTCATAAACTACAAGCAAAGTGTGTCAAAGTGTGCTAAGTGTGTGTAAAGTCATCTTAAATTATGCTAATATGTAAAGAGTCTATCTGTGATTTGTCTCATTCATCGATGGGAACTGAATCAATCTACTAATGACCATTTGACAAACATAATATATCATAAATTGCTACACACTCTTGAGATGAAGAATTAAAGTCAAAAGATCCATCAAAGTGATGATATGGTAAGGATTCCAATCTAGAAGGAATATGTGACTCAAGCTTTGAAGTCATTTAGGAGATTATAGGTGCTAAACAAGGAGGTTTCAGGTATGTAAATGACTTTCATGATTCCATAAAATAGTTTCTTAAGGATTCATAATATATTTCTATTGTGTTGGTGGTAAAATTTTGAACCTCTAAATGAAAAATGTGTGAGTTCATGAGGCATCTCTGTTATGATTGGGTGTAAGTGTCTCTTAGTAGCGATATGAAGGGAATATTGTCTTTGAAGGGCTTAATGATTAAATTTAGGTCTCAAATTCTATACAAAACTTCTAGCCATGTTGGAATAAAGGATACAAGTTGTTTCAAGCCATCAAAATGCCTAAATCTCAAGAAATTCATGACAATATTCATGAGCGTAGTGATAGTGTCAAAATATCTAATTTGAACCATACATTGTTTATAAATTGGGTAAGTTTTGATTAGGAGATAGATTCAAGGTTTTTGGAAGAGAGTACATGGTCTAATGGGAAACCAAAATAGGTATGTTTCCTCTATGAAATTTAATGATCTGGGAAGTAGATATGTTTTTCTATGCTTCAAGAGCTAGAACTCATTACTAGTGCAAATTGATGTTGAAAAGAAAGCATAATGGATTTTTATTGATTTTCAAAGATATTTTATAAATTGTATGAATGAATGAAACCTAAGAAAGAGCATGGTTATGAATAGATGGAGGTACTTGTGATCTTTTAAGATGTGATGATGACAGAATTAACAAGAAAAAAGTTGACACATTCAGTTCAAGGGTTTTTATAAGTGAAACCTTAATGTTTGAGTCCTCATATGATCCAAAAAGTTCAAGATTACAAAATTAGGACTCCATATGATTTTAGGAAGCCTTATAATTCTACAAATATACTATAATTCTTGAGAAATTAAGGAATATATACAAACCCAGGGTAAACATTGAGAATGATCAAGATCTCGAGAGATCCTAATATGTTGCTACAATACCATTCAAATGAACTAAAAGTATGAATGCACTCTTATTAATCTAACTATGGTGGATTTATAAAATCCAAAAGATATATGTTAGGGTCAAATAAAAATTTTAGCATCTTGATGCTAAAATGGTCAAGATGGAAAATTCTACAAGGTACAATGGCTAGTATAGGACTACATTAGAAAAACTAGGGACAAAGTGTTTGAATAATGAAAAGTGAGTCATGGGATGTGTTAAGTATAAGTTGATACCTATAATGACCAATGTACTATCAAGGAATGATAATAAATTTTAAGAAAGTATAATTTTTAGTCATCAATCATAGATGCATGATGTGGTCTCAAGTTCTATAAGAGTTTGAAGACACCCATCAAGACTGTATGTATTTCTGAGGTATGGTTATCTAAGTGTAAACACTAAAGTGTCTAAATCTCAAAAGGAGGTATGCTACATGTATGGAAAGTCTCAATGTTTTTAAAATTATTGAATTCTTTTCTATAGTCATAATACTTGAAGTTGTAGCTCATATTTGAATCTAGGAGGTGCTACAAGTTGTAGAATCTCAAGATTTATCTAAATTATGTAAGAAACCAAAATTTTCAAGAATACTATTGAAGCTCTAGAGACTGTATTGTTGAGGTCAAGGTTGAATTCTAGAGAATTAAAGATGATTCAGACATAAATTAAGCAAATGTTGTCAATAAGCTAAGAATATATAGTTAAAGATCTAAAAAATTGGTTCTAACATCATGTGAAGGATCATGTAAAGGATATATGATACTATATCTAGTATTATATATGATACATATTTGACAATGTATCTAGTACTAAATTAAAATGGAATTATGGAATGTTGTAGCATAGCATGAATGTTGTGTGATATCTCATCAAAATTGGCCTTGAAAACTCTAAAGTGTTTGTTTAGGGAAATTAGTCTCAAAGGATGAGAGATGTCAAGAAGAGTAAAGACCTAAAAAAAAGGGTGTTATTTAGTGTTGAATAGAAGTAGGAGGTAATTTAAAGTATGAATGAAGGCTAAAAAAGGAAGTGTATCAGAGTAGGAGGAACTTTGTATAGGTATAGAATTCCAGTTGTTGTTGTTGGAGTGAAGAGAGAGATATTTCATTTCCAGGGGGAGCTACAATAATGTAGGTTTTATTGATCTTGTATTAATGGGCTTGGTTTTCATTGTGAGTCACTTGTTTCCATGTCATTTCCATAAATAAATTTTTCATATATGTCAAAGGGGGAGAAGTGTGACAAGAAACATGTAAATGAGGTCATCCAAGTGTGTGTGCATTCACGGTTGCCATCAATATTTCTAGGATGGTTGCCATCAATGAAAAGGGGGAGTTTTTTGGAATTGTGTGTCACTTGTGTTGTCATTGATGTCAATTCCATTGATGTCACAATGGTCTAGGTGATCTAGGTATGTTGGAAGGTGACCTAGGTGTGTTGTCTAGGTGTGAATAGGTGATCTCAGGAGTCTCCAAAGGAGCATGTTTTTGCTTAAGTCTCTTAATGATGGTATGAAGGTCAAACAAGGTCCATGAGGTGAGTGATAGGTGTCAATGAGTCTATAACATGTCCACATGGTTTAGTCATGAAATGTATGGGTCAAGTCAAGTCATTCTAGGCCTTGGCCTAGTGCAAATACATGGTGTAAATCAAGCAAATATGAGAATCCACTCGAACCAAAGTAGGAAAAGAAAATTTTGATCACTAGAGACAAAGTATAGGTTTGATTTATGGTTTAATATTTTCTATAGGTAATTAATGATTTTATAATAATGAGAAAGAGCTCTCATGGGTGTATTAAGTCATTTGATGAAAGTTGTAGATGAAACTTTCTCATTTAGGCTTGTTTCTGGAGCCTGATGAGGTATGAGAAGTTGAAAATTTTCATAACATGGTCATATGAGCATGGTAAAATCCTATGAATGTTTTATAGGGCATGTGTGAGTAATAACCAGCTTAGTTTATATGTTGGAGGTAAAAGTCGAAGTTCACAGAAAATTGGCTTTGATAACTAGCAATGTAATCGATTCAAATTATATTAGATATAATATTATATGAATATATATTTAAAATTATCTCATGTATCATGTAAAGGTGTGAGTTTTGGTGCTTCGGGACAAATTTCATCAATTTCTGAGAATTTATGTTAAAGTTATGCTAGTTTTTTCTAAAACATGATTTTTAGAAAATGCATAAGATGTTGTTTGGATTTTTAACACTCAATAAAAAATATAGTTCCTCCTTTAGATAAATCATATAAGTAATTTTTGTATAGGATTAGAAGCATGATACATTATAAATAAATTTAGGTGATTTGGACAATATTTGAGAAAGTTATCAACATAGTTTTGTTGATGTTTGTTCTCTCTTCAAAGCACTTTCTTAGTTGAGTGGCCTAATGTGAATTTTCTAACTCTAATTCACTAGTGAAAACTAGATACACCTACCAGAAGCATAAGAGACCTCATATAAGTAAAAATTATGATCCCATTGCTCCCAAGGTGTGCTGTACTACATATGTAAGCTCTTGTTGTGTATGGATAGGTCTAGGGAAGTCATGTTCTTAATCCTCCAAGCTTGAAATTCATTAGTAAAATGTCGTGCAATGACCTTGTCATAATTCGTGAGTTGTTTTTTCTCTTCTATAGGAGAAAAAATGGTATGTTGAGACTCTCGAAGTGAAATGGTGAGGTTTGAAATATCTTCTAAAGTGATTATGTCTGAGTTGATTTTACAAGAAATTTGTGCATAAAGGTATGTCTAAAGGATCTCCCAAAACTTTATTTTCAAGATTTTGAAGAATTTTTATAGGTCTATCTTGGAATTTCGCCTTCTATCCTTGAATATTTTGTATGGGTGTGATGGTATGGAAATCACTCAAGTCCCTTCTTTCTTCAAAGCTCTATGATGAAAGTCCTCGAATGGATTGTGTTCCACGATAAACATTTTCAAATGATGAGTGCTCTTGACATTGCAAGCCTTATAAGGATAGAAGTATCTCATAGAAGTTTTTTTCTCCTAAAATTGAAATCTTCATAAGGACATAGATTCACCGTGTTGAGGTTTTGTAGAGTACTAAGATGAAGCTTATAAAGCCAACTTATGAACAAGGTGAAACAATACTTCATTGTAATGGTGCAAGGTTAACAATTGGGATGAGAAGGTTGAAGTAACAAGGTTCTTTGAATACTTGAAATATTTCAAAATGATCTATTCCTTTCCCAAAATGGATTTGAGAGGTGCTCTAGGCACAAAATTCAATTTTAGGTTTATCGCTACAACAAAGTCATGATTTATATCACTATACATTGTAATTGTTGATTATTGAGAGAAAATAGAAGAATTTCAGGGGTATCTAGTTGATTTATAAAGGCGGTGTTTCACCTTTTTCTTAGATCATTTCTTTGAAGTGTTGAAAAAATAGATAGGGTAATGGGTATAAGAGGAATACATGTTCAAATGTTGGTTGATGGGTTGTTGCGCGCGTATGACTTCGATCCACAGCTGATCATGAGAGCTTCCTTTGGCTAGGAGGAACTACCCGTAATGAAAAAAAGACCACCATAAGGAATTAAACAATATGGGCAAAGTGAACTACCTATTGTATGCTAGATCCAGAAGTATGATACTTCCTAGATGGTATATCATTAGTTCACTGCTTTAAACAATTTAATGTTGTAAACAAATTAAATCCTATTGTTATTTTAAAATGATTTAGGTATCTCACTTAAAAAACAATAAGAAATAGATCTAATCTAACATGCTAAGCTAGAATAGAATCCAAAGGTCAAATGATTGGTTCTGGGTCTCTGCAGGTCTGATAAAGGTCTCGGGTAGATCACAGGTGAATGGGGGTGAGATGAAATTAGGTGGGTAGGTCTCTGTTCTAGGCTGTGTGGGAAAATATAGAGACCGGTGTCGGTCAAGGGTGACCGACGGTGGTTAGGTGTAATCGCTTGTGCCAGTTACTGTGAGATCTAAAAATGTCACAGAACAAGATTTTGGTCTCCTTTGTGATTACACAAAGGACTTTGGTGAGTCGGGGTGAAATATTGGGTTACTGGAGTAGGCTTTTGTGAGGTTTTAATGGGTATATGGAGGTGAAAATTTTAGAGAAGGTCAATAGGGGAAAAGTAAACAATAGATAATAAAATGAAATAAACCAAGAAAGTATGATGTTATACTTACTTGGATTCCATTCCTGAATGCTTGTGTGTGAGGGATGGAGGTGCTGATGATGGGTTTGAAGGTTGCAAGTGATCACCAAATAAAGAAAATATTTTGCATGGGCTGCATGTACACTTCTCTTTTCTTGGAAAAATCAGATAATGGTTGGGATGGTTGTGCAGGAGAAGATGCTCAATCTCCTTCCTTGGATGCAAGTTTTCACTGGAATTTGCTCTCTGAAGATGTGTTATCTCTCTGAGATGTGTTCTTGCTCGTCAACTTTCTCCCAATGTTTTCCAACCTTGAGAATAAGGTAGTTTAGGGGTAACCGACGACGGTCTGGATTAACCGGTGATGGTTAGGGGTAACCGACGTCGGTCAAGGTGGGATTTCCTAGGTTTACTAAACTAGGGAGATCCTCCTAATTTCCTTGGATCTCATGTCATTATCCCACGGATTAGACTAGGAGCTTCTTGTGAGCATGCGGGAATGTGGTTAGAGGGAATGTAGGCATTTATTTTTAGGGTTTGGGTAAGTCTTAGTTAGTTATGGCAACTTACTAAGAATAGGTCTTAGGTTGAGTTGGCTTGATGAGGTGTCTAAGTGAAGTGTATGTGTGGATATTATTTAAATAAAATATTTAAATAATAAATATAGTGAGGATAATGCATTAATTTAATTAAATTAATATTAGTGGGGTGAAGGGGGTCATGGCTAGGTAAATGTAATAAAGGGTGCTTATATGTCAAGGGACCAAAGGAGTGTGACCTAATTTTAGTGTCTACAGTGGAGATACATCCAACACATCATCGAATTTGGAATTTTCAAATTCCATCAAAAATTGAGAAAGCAATCCATTATTTTGTGTTCTTGGGCATGTACAATGCTTATACCCCGATTCTAGGGTTTTTCCAATTGAATCTTGCTTGAAACATTAGTTTTAACCAGTCAAAATTCACAAAAGTGCACATTCTTATTTGTCTTCATGCCAAGAACCTGTTGCAAAAAGGAGTCAAGTTCATCAATAATTGAAGGGAAATCAATGAAAGTCTTCAACAAAACCCGTCCTCTCTGTCAATGCATAAGAAAAGTGCAATTTTATGGTTAAATTCTTCAAAATGATCATTCCAAACCTAGTTCACATGTTCCAAACAATATAATGAATGTTAAAAAAATTGTATGTGTTGATACTATGCTCAAATTATAAAATGTGTGACAGTGTCCTTGAAGAAACCCTTCATTACTATGAACAAGTATTGAATCCTTCAAAATACAAATTTCACTATGAAATATGATATAAGGTTTCTTGAAAATCCCTTAATAGGAAATGTATGTATCGGGGACACAATAGAATGTTTGAATTGGTATGAAATACTGAAAACTATAATAATATGTAGTATATAGTTCAAAATAGGTGGTAAGATGGTGCTTGAACTTATAGTAAAGGTGGAGAAGCTTAAGGCTAGATAGTTTGAAGTGAATGAAGGTTAAGAGGAGCCAAAATTACAATAGAATTTATAAACCTATTCCATCCTTGTAAGATCAAGAAATAAGACCAAGAAATACTGAAATTGAGAAGGTGTAAGGTCTTGAATTGAGTTGAATGAACTCTTGGGGATATAGAGAGTCATGATTAGTTATAAATCTGTTTGTCCTTATCTGTTTCAAGATAGAATTCAAAGATTTCTTATAAGGTTAGAAAGGTGGTGAGTCTAAGAGTCATAAATTTACAAGGGAAGTTGAAGAGACATTGTTCATACAAAAATAGTTTGATCTAAAGATTGAGTGAGTTGAGTATGAGGTAAAATATGAAAAACCCCTTTTCTCTTCTATTGAAGGAAACTTTACTGCAAAGCAAAAACTCTTGGGCATAGCCATAAACCCCTTGGAAGTCTCTTCTAGGTTAGTAAATGGTTGGAGTTTCATGAGGAGGATGTGAGTGAAGAAAAAATGGTGAAGTGTCTATTTTATATGATCTGATTTAAAGAGTTGTAATCTGATTTGGATACCAATAAAGAATGTTTTTGAGTATATAGTGTGTTCTTGATATGTATGCATTTCTTGATGAAATTTATCTAATTGTTATGAAATTTCATGATGGTGTATGTTTTTGTTTGAAGTAGAAAAGAGGAAGTTTTACTAGGGATTGATTCACCCCCTCTTAATCCTTTGTCATCTAACACTTGGTACTTCATATCCAACTTATAATTTTTTAAAAACATTCCCTCTATCTCTAAACATTTTTGAATGTATTAGAACTATTATTACTTTATAAATAATTATTCAAATGGTCTTTATCTTATGAAACATAGTTCATTACCTTTCCAAACACTCACAAAAATTTTCAACTAGCCAAGTTCCTTAATCCATTATGATTCTTATTGTATATTTCCTCATAGTCCTATAAACCTATAAAGACCTTCATTAATGAAAACATCACTCAATATTCAATTACCAACCATTTTCAAACACAATATAACACACACACACACACACACACATACAGATATATATATATTCCATAAAATATAGAGATACAAAGAAGACTCCATTTTCATTGATTGTATAAAGATTAGATAACCCCTAGAGCTTCTTGGGTCTATTACAAAGCCCTCTTCCACCTTCTCAACTTCCTAAACCCTCATACCATCCTCCTCCATTCAAAAAAACTTCATAATAGGGAAATATTAAGAATGGTAGTTAGGGTTTAACCACTAACTCACCTAGGAATAGTCTAACCAAGTGAGTTAAAGCCATAATAGATTCCATAAGAGCATGTCTAAGGTGTGAACAAGTCTCATGACCCCATATAAGTCATTTATTACACTTTTACTAACACCTAGGCTTAAGAACTACTAACTAGACATTTGAAAATTCAAATTTGAGGTTTTGGAGGGAAACCTCTTATTACAAGCAAAATGAGTCCAAATGGAATAATTACATCACTTAGACCTCCAAATGGACCACACACACCTAGTTAACTAAATCAAACCAAAATTTTCTATCTACAATGATGCTCAAATCAAAATTATGCTTAGGAGGAAGTCTATGTAATTCCTTCGGAAATACATCCCTATACTCTTGTAATAATGGATAGTCCTCTAACGAAGTCTTAACTTCCTCATTCAAATATGATATTTTTACTATGTAAAGCATATTACCCTTATTCTAAGCCTTTTTGAGATGCATTGTAGAAATCTTCCTTACTTCAAAGTTTCTTTTTATGCCTTGTATGGCTATTTTTTTACAAGTCATCTAAGCATTTTATTAATTTTACAAAGCAATCTACAATTGCTTTATGTTAGTAAAAATAGTTTACACCTATTATAACATCATAAGAACATAAATAAGTTAAGTATAGGTCCAATTTTGTGGTAAAAATAGTTAGTTCTAATGTTGCATCAAATAGACATTGGTTTATAGTTTGGATAACATCTTTCATGTATCTTACATTCCACGAATTCTTCATATAACCAGCTTTCTTTTTTAATTTTCTAGATAATTTACTTTAAATGAAACAATCAGTTTCACTAGTATCAAATAGGATAGTTATAGGTTTTCCATATACCTTACCTAGTAATTCAATGGGTATTGCTTGTTTTTCAGCCTAACGGTTTGCCATTGTAGCATGGATTATTTTTGTGCATTTTTTCCTTGTTCTTCAAGGGACAATTGTTGTGTAGTTATTACCACCACACTTGAAACACACATCGAAAGGTCCTTTATGTTCGAGACTTACTTTCATTGGTTGTACTATTTCCACAGCAGTTTTCTTAAAATTTATAGTAGGTTTCATTGCTGAATTATTATTTCCATTCTTTTCTTTATTACTAACCTTTTTCCACCAAGTATTTCTTAGTACAAGTGGAAAAGGTGAGATGAAATTTTTCTTTCTCTTTTTATCTTTGTGATTAGATATAGATTGCACCTTCTATTCTTTCCTTATGGCCTTTTCAAAAGTAGATTCCATGGTCAAAGGGCCATCAACATCCACTTCTCCACTAATGATGGGATTATGTACCATGATAAAGTGTATTTGGAATTTCTCATCAATTTGGTACTACGAAAATAATTCGATAGTTTATTAAATTTACCATAATAGTATGTTACACTAATTTTACCTTGTGCCAAGGTTTGGAATTTAGACATTCTCTAGTCATAGTATAACTATGGTAACCAACACTAATTGAAGTAAAATTTAAATTCATCCCAAGTTATATTTTTACAAAAACACTTAACTCCACCTTTTTCTATCCCACAAGGAGGAAACCTTATTAGAGAGTTGAAAATCACCCCATACTACCTTGTTTTCTTTGAAAAAATATCTAATCTCAAAGTATTTTTCCATCTTCTTGAGCTAGTTCTCAGCTCCATCTCCCAAGGTTTTTCCATAAAACATGAGTAGACTGATACATTTGATGTCTCTTGATAGTTATTCTCGCCATGTGGGAGTTACAAAGATTAGGATTTCTTCGCATTAATATTTCTAGTGTAGTTCCCATTTAAACAACCACTTGAGACCTAAGAAACAACCTAGGGTTAGCTAGAAAAATTATGGGATAATTTTTTTGATTGAAGTGTCTACAACCAGGTTGCAAGACATCAGTTTTCACTAACAGTTCAGAACAAGACCAATGTACTACAACATATGTTCCCTTCATTAACTAATAACAAGTTCACAAGGTTCAAATTTTAGGGTTATATGTTTTAGTTAGGTTCAGGAGTAATTTACCCCCATACCGCTCTCTAGTAGCCTCAAAGTGTTTCAACTATATTTTTCTCATACTTAACACTTCCAAAATTTCCCTAAACCATTCCCATTGGATAGGAAATTTTCTCACCTTTCTGGTGATATAAAGAAGTCCTCCTAACTCCTTATATTTCTCAAGATATGGCCAGGCGGAGTTTTTAGGTCAAACTTTCCCTTAGGGGGACACGTGTCAAGAGGAGAGGAAGGCCTTTTAGTGGGTTGGTGGGTCATGGGGTGGCTCAAGGAAATTTTCCCATTGCACGGCACAAAATCCATGTTTCTCCCATGCCTCCATGGGTCCCCTCAGTGGACACGTGTCATCACTTGATTCGACGCGGGAAAAAAGGCGGTGGGGAAAAGTTTGGATTTTTGCCCAAGTCAAAATCTGAACTTCAAAAGAAACATTTCTCCGCATTCCCGGGTGAAGCCGGTGGTGCCACGTGTTAACCCATGATTGGGTGTGGGTGATGGGGTGGCGGAGAAATCTAAGGGATTGAGCCAAAAGGTTTCAAACCTGAAAAGATCACATGGGCCCACACACTCGCGAAAAGAGATTTTCTAAACAAGGTGGGGTTGAGGCCGTAGAGTCAAAAGGAAAATTTTTCCAAAAGAAGAATTAAAAGTTATGTTTTCAAAATTCTCCCACACATTCGTCGAGCCATGTGTCAGTGTGGGATTGGTTACGGGTTAGTGGGGGTGCGGGAAAAATTTGGAAATTTTTCCCGAGGTCCAAAACTTAAAGGGTTTAAGTTCAAAAGGGGTCTGCCCTCCGCCGTGCCATGTGTCAGCACGTGATTGGTTGTGGGCCGGGGATGCGGGGAAAAGTGGGAAAATTTTCCTAGGGTAAAATTCTCAAAAAAAATAAGTTTAAAATTTTGGTCCGCCCCTTCGATGTGCCACGTGTTAGGATCTGATTGGTCATGGAATGGCAGGGGCCGCGGACTTTTTGTGGAAATTTTTCCAAAGTCAAAAATTAAAGTTAACAGTTAGATTTATTTTATTTTTGAATGTCAAATTGAAGTAAAACTTCAAATGGCCATAACTTGAGCTAGAAAACTCAGTTTTGGGAAAACGAGGACTTTTTGGAAAGATCTTAATGCTCTCTTTGCACAAAATCCATAAAATTTACTTTTTAATGAAATTTAAAGGGTAAATTTTGTAAAAATGATCTGCAGGATTTTAATTTGCAAGTTGGTAATTTCCAACTTTCACTTTTGATAAAATTTGGTTTCCTCCTTCACTCAACATGTCAAGTAGACATGGAGAATTGATCTAGGGAGGGTTTAGAGTGTTTTCGGAAGGTTGATTTGTCCAATTGATTCAATTTTGTATTTTTTTGTCATATGACAAGAAAATGACTATTAGAGGGATTGTATTCAAATTAGCAATGGTCGAGTTATTTTCTTAAGTTTTCTTTGTAAAATTGAATTCCTTAGTGTCTTAGAATGCTATTCCATAAAAATTTTAAGTTGGTTATTAAGTGCAAGTCCGAATTGTGCATTTTGTCTAGATTTAACAGTTTTAGAATTTACAATGCCATTGATCAAAATTTTAAAGGATCTATTTATCATTTCCATCATTTAAATGTAACAACTTATTTCTAATATAGTCTAATACATTCAGTTGATTCTAGCAATTCATTCCCAAGTCAAAATTACAAATTCTGATTTCAATTTTAATATAATTCCAAGGATGCAAAAAAAATATACTTCCTTCCTATGCCTTCTTCTTTGAACAGAGATTTTAATTTACAATAGCAATTTAATTCCAATACAACCATACAAGTTTAAGAAAGTGAAGCATTCCTTTATTTATTTCCAATAACAACTTTACAACTTATCACTTTTTCATTTGATTTCCAAATGCAAAATGCAATGCATGTAACATCCTTTCACACTTCCTTTCAAAACAGAGAGTAACATATAAATTCTTTACATTTCTCATTCCAATTTCAATCTTCCATTACAAATACAAAAATATTCACATAAAAATTTCTATACAATTCATCCACTCCAAAGTGGGAAGGATTACAATAACTTGTTCAAAAGAAAGGACTGTCAAACTATATATTCCTCTTGCTCCAAAATAGCAGCATGCTAGTTTCTTCATATTTTCATCTTGATCACAACAAGGAAGGGGGAAAGGAAATGCTCTCCACCCAACCAAGACATCCAATGAGAAGGAGAATCCATCCTTCCTCATTGGCCCCCGAGCCCCAACCATATTGAAATAAGAGATGCAATACAACACATGGCAACAAAGGCTTCCATAACAAACATGCACCATTTTCACATTCAAAACACATTTCAAGAAGAATGTAGTTCACAACTACATTAAACAAGTGCAAACAAAACTGAGGCTTCATCAAGTAATCCAGAAAGAGAAAGGTTCTATGGGGGAAGCTACTTATGCCTCCCAATTGGGAATTGGGCATCCACCAATAATCATACCGCCAATATAACATATCATATCCCATAAACCTTATGCCTCCCAACCCCTCCTTATACCCCCCAATTTTTCTCCCTTATGCCCCCTAAGAGTAAGAAATGCAAGCTACTTATTTTCCATGGTGGATCCCAATCCCAAACTCCCTCCACAATAAAACTGATGCCATTGGCATTCCCTTATGCCCCCATTTGAAATCCCCATATCCTTCTCCTACACCATGTCCTAAGCAGTCTACCCAACCAGCCAACACACACATAACAACATTCACCATTTCATATAAGCATGCAAGAGAAAGAATTTTTTTGAAAAAAAGGCTCAAGTTCCTACCTCTCCATAATGGAGTTTGTCCCAAGATCAAAAGTTTCCAAATGCCAAAATAACAGTCCCAAATCAGGAACACACAAACATGCAGTGGTCTTCAATCTTCTTCCACAAGCAAGACTCAAAAACAACAAACAATTCACCCCAAGGAAAGTATGCAAAGTTGCAACACCCACCAACAAGCAAGGGGTTCAAATTTTAAAGGAGAGGGAAGAGAAGGGGATTATGTGGATCAATGTGGGATTCCACATCACTCTTTCTCAACCTTAAAAACAAAATCAATATCATTCACCTAAACATAATAAATAAAATGACAAATTAACTTACACACTCCAAAATAACCCATACCCCAAAAGGACTGAATTTAAAACATGTAAGAGAAGTGCAATTAAAACTTACAATTAGTCATTTCAAAATGCATTAAAAAGGCCTAAATTCAACCTCCAAACCATAGGTATGGTTGGTGAATAATTTTAGGAGGTGTGGGACAAGTTTAACTTATCCCACAAGCCTCTAAATATAGCCTCCAAGGACAAATTCGAATTCCCAAGAGGATGAAGTGTTCAACACTCCAGAAATCTATCTTACATATTTCTTACACATTCTTACAAACTTTCTTACACACTCTTACAATATTACATTTAAGATCAACAACTTCATTAATTACATTCTTATGACATATTGATTTGTTTAATTTAACACATGCTTATCCACAACATTAACACAACATGTAATAACTAATGACAAGGGTAACACATCACAAAATAAACACTTGAAAACATTAATAAAGAAACCATATTAAAAAAAACATAAAACCCCATGGTCACATTCAAAGGTAGTCCCCCCCATGGGAATCCCTAACATAATACAACACACACACACACACAAAACATGTTGCCATGGTTACCTTGTTGTATTCACCTAGAATTTAAATATGGTTAGTCTCCAGGTCCCTCGACATTTTTGCACGATATTTTAACCTATAAAAATGCAAATACCTCCTTCGGCCTTGTGGCCATATCATAACATCTAAAATGATATAAATATACTAACAAATCCATCTATTCATATAAATCACAACAACATCAAGAAATCAACATTATCATTTTCAGTTTAATTAATCAACTATATCATCATCAATTAATTCTCATGCTAGTTCTATTCACAATATCCAATATCACATGTCTAAACAGTCATCCATCACATTTCCATGTCAAACAGTTTATCATCATCCACATATAAAAATGTCTTTAATAATCATCATGCATAATAACTGAATCCAGATCAATAATAATCCATGATCTAACATCTATCCATCCTACTAAAACAAAACATAATAGTGTCCAAAATAAGATCAACAGTATCAATATCAATATCTAAAAGTGTCAAAGGGAAGTGGGCACTACATCTAGCATTTATGTTTCTAAAGTAGTGGGATCCACTGTGCATTGTGATTCCCAATGTTAAGATTTCTAGTGTTAGGTTACCCAGGTTGTTATACATCACTATCACTACTACTATCCCCAACAATTACCATTTTTTCAAGAACATCTATACAATTACAATATCTTGTAGGAAAACTAGTAACTCATCAAGTTTTTGGTGGTTGTTTTTTTAGCCCCTACAACCCTGTTGTTTTGAATTATTTCTCGTCTTCTAATGATTTTGTTCTATTAGACAAGGAATTTTTTTAGCGTAAGTACCCATTAATTCCAAGAGTTATAAACCTTCATCTATGATTCCAAAATGTAACACCCTTCTTATAATTATTCCAAATTTAGGGAATTTTATTTTTAAAAACAAACCTTTAATCACATTTAATGCCTTCAATGATTTATAGCTTGCAACAATTATAATCCAACATAAAATAATGTTTATAATCCATTTGATAACAATATAACCATGTGTAACTGTAAGGGTCACTTAGATATACCCAATCCCCCTTCATTCACTCTAACCGAGTGTGTATAACTTGTATACCATTGGTCTAACCTTCATAACATGTTCTAATAATGTTAGTGTAATTCCTAGAGTCAACCTAAAAATCAATAACTTAATTGCATCTAGCTTCCAATAAATTAAGTTAGGATTGTGGTGATTAGATAGTGTAATAAAATAAAAATACTACTTGGGCCTAATTTTTCAATCATTTGTTTTGCAAGCTTAGTCTTGTGTTAGCACGCTAAACATAAGAATTTTCTTGATCATCACATAACTCTCTCATCATGATTATCTATATCTTTTCCATTGTTTAGGATTTTTTTTTTTCTAAAGATGTGGGTATTATTTCTCAATATTTAGATTGATTAGATCCTAATAAACCCATCTTAGGATCCCTACGGAAAGGCAACACTCACATAATGAATTATGTCATTACATGATAGTTTTCTTCCTGTAGCCATCCTGAAGATGGCATGGAGAAGATTCAAATTATGTGAATGTAATTTCATGATATTTTTGATTCATTTATAAATTTTGGTATCATTTTACAATAAGTAATTGACTTCAGCTTATGTTATGTTCTATCATATCAATACACATCATTCATTCACGTTAACTAATCATAATATCTTTATTAAATATCATCATTATTTTTGATCACATATATAGTACTATCACAACATATAATTGTCATTGATAAAGAAGGTATATCATTCATGTTTCGTATGAAATAATATAATTAATTGCTTAAAATGATAGTACAAATTATCATAGGTTTATTGTCATTAATGGAAGAATGATTATTTTATAACTACAATTATATCATCTTAATTTTATCATACTTTTTTTTCCATCAAAATATATCGTGTAAAAACATAAATATTAATCATAGTGACATCATAATAGTAGATATACTATCTCATTATAACTTCATTAATTAAACATACTTTAATGTAAAACAATAGTTCCAATCTTTCGCTTTCTTCACAATCATAGTAATTCAAAACAACAGATAATCAATTAATAATTTATATCAATATTACATATTATGATGATTGTCATTGGATAATCATTAAATAAAATAGGCCAAATATCCATTAAAAACTCACAAATTAATACTTTCATGTTTTAATTAAAATACATTAACAATCATTATAAATATCTAGAAAAAATTAATAATAATCATCACCTGAAGAATCATGTGTTATCCAATACAACATGTCAGTTCGTAATAATTACTATGTCCTTCATGTTGTAGGAAAGATAAGATTTCATAGATGGCCATTCTCAATGAATTGGCATGAATTATCAACCCACATTCATGTTATTATACTACTAAATAAATGAATATAATAATATTAACTCAATAGTAACCTTAATTATGACATGAATCTAACTATGTCATAATGTCCTTAGGAAATAGGACGGATTTTACTCTTTCAAAACAAGACTCTTATTAAAATAACCTTCATGAAAATATTCAAGCAAGTTTAAAAGTATCCTAAATCATCAAACTCATCTCTTTAAAGATAAATAAAACTGGTTTAACTTTTAACAAGATCACTATTCTATATGGTCTTATAGCATCTTATTCTATCAAACACAAGAATAATTGAAAGGATAGTGAAATATAATTTCTTATCATTTCAATTAATCATTTCCTATTTTAGCCGACCTATTTGTCATATTTGATAACATTCAACAATCAATATTTTTCACACTCTAACATTATTATAAAATGGTGTAACGATAGTTTAAGTTTCGTGAACAACTTCACAAGTTCTATTTCACAACATCACTCAACTATGCTTGATAAAAATAAGAGATCCTTTATGTTCATTTATCATGAGAAATGTTACGTAAACTTAATAGTTTTCAATCCATCTTGATGGAGTATCTATAATAGGTGAAACCAGAAATCATCTCATTTTTAGCATTCACTAACCAATACTTAAATTGCACAGAAAATCCATAAGAGACTACCCATGACTCAAGTTACAAATCAAGTAACGAGGAAGATTTATCATTGTATCACTTGATGAAGGAAAGAAAAAGTCTATAATAAGCTAATATAATATTCACAAATCAAACTTGAATGTACAAATTTTATGTAATGGTCTTGCCAAGATTCGAGTTACAAACAAATGACAATGAATCTTCTTATTCATAATAGTCAATGTAGAAAATTTACCAATCTCCATTATTTTTTTGCAATGCCCACTTCCCTTTAACACTTTTAGATACTGATTTTGATACTATTGATCATATTATGGACACTATTATGTTTTGTTTTAGTATGATGGTTAGATGTTAGGTCATGGATTATTATTGATCTGGATTCAGTTAGTATGCATGATGGTTACTAGAGACATTTTGATATGTGGATGATGATAGACTGTTGACATGGACATATTATAGATGTTGATTTGGACTTGTGACATTTGATATATTGAGTAGACCTAGTATGGAATAACATAGATGATGATATAGTTGATTAACTAATTAAAAATGATAATGTTGAATTCTTGATGTTGTTGTGATTCATATGCTTAGATGATCTTGAGATGTTGTTATATCATTTTGGATGTTCTGATATGGCCACAAGGCCAAAGGATGTATTTACATTTCACAAGTTAAAAATCACAACAATGTCGGGGAACTGGAGACTAACCATATTAGAATTCTGGTGAAATCAACAAGGTCACCATGGTAACTGTTTTGTGTGTGTGTGTTTGTTAGGGATTCCCATGGGGGATTTCCATTATATGTGACCATGGGATATGTATTTTATTTTGTGTTCCTTTTAATTATTGTTGAATGTATTTTATTAAGTAATGTGTTCCTTCTTGTAATTAATTTAAATGTGGTAGATTAATGTGAGAGATCATATAGTTAAACTTTAATTAAATTAAATTGGGGACATGGAATGTAATTAATGAATTTGTTGATTTTAAATATTAATGATTGGAAGAGTGTGTAAGAAATGTGTAAGAAGGTGTAAGAGATGTGTAAGAGTCATGTAAGAAAGATTTTGGAAGGTTAAACACTTCATCTCCTTAAGAATTAGAATTTGTCCTTAGAGGCCATATTTGGAGGCTTGTGGGACAAGTTAAACTTGTCACACACCTCTTAAAATAATTCACAAACCATACCTATGGTTTAGAGGTTAAATTTAGGCATTTTTATTGCATTTTGAAGTGACAATTTGTAAGTTTTAATTGCACTTCTCTTTCATATTTTTAATTCAGTCCTTTTTGAGTATTGGTCATTTTGGAGTGTGTAAGTTATTTTGTCATTCTTATTTATTGTCATTTGGTGAATGATGTTGACTTCCTCTTGGGGTTGAGGAAGAATGATGTGGCATTCCACATGGATCCACATCATCCTTTTCTCTTCCCTCTCCTATAAAAGTGAAACTCCTTGCTTGTTTATGGTTTTTGAAACTTTGTCCATTCCTCTTGGGGGAAAAATTTTCTTGCTATTTTTGGAGCTTACTATGGAGGAAGTTTGGAGTCTTTTGCATGCCTAAACATTTCTGGTTTTGGAATGCTCTTTGACAATTGGAAAGCTTGTGATCTTGGAAGAAACTCCAGTATGGAGAGGTAGGGTCTTGAGCTTGTTTTTAAATGTTTTCTTTCTCTTGCATGTATGTTTAAATGGTGAATGTGTTTTGTGTTCTTGGCTAGTTGGGTAGACTGCTTAGGACTTGGTGTAGGAGAAGGCTATGGGGATTTCCAATGGGGGAATAAGGGATTTCCAATGGCACCAATTTTATTGTGGAGGGAGTTTTGGATTGGGATCCACCTTGGAAAAGAAATTGCTTGCATTTCTTACTCTTGGGGGGGCATAAGGGAGAAAATTTGGGGGCATAAGGAGGGGTTGGGAGATATAAGGTTTATGGGATTTGATATGTTTATTGGCGGTATGATTTAGGTGGATGCCCAATTCCAAATAGGGAGGCATAAGTAGTTCCCCATAGTTCTTGCTCTTGTTGGCTTTCTTGATCAAGCCTATGTGTTGTGTGAATAATTTCAAATGTAGTTGTGAACTGTTGTCTTTGCTTGGACTGTATTTCTTATTGTTTTATGCATGTGAAAATGTTTCTTGTATGTGTGTGGAAGCCTTTTTCCATGAGTTGGTTCTCATTATCTATTTCAATATGGTTGGGGATCGGGGGCCAATGAGGAAGGATGGCTTCTCCTTTCTCATTGGATGTCTTGGTTGGGTGGAGAGCATTGCCTTTCCCCCTTCCTTGTTGTGATCAAAGATGAAAAGATGGAGAAATTAGCATGTTGTTGTTTTGGAGCAAGAAGAATACAGTTTGACAGTCCCATTCTTTTGAGAAAATTCATTATAACCTTTCCCACCTTGAGTGGATGAGTTGTATAGTAATTGTAATGTGAAGTTATTGTATTGTAGATGGAAGATTGAATTTGAATTGAGAAATGCAAAGGAGATTCATAATTGTCCTCTGTTTTGGAAAAGAAATGTAAATGAAGTTACATGCATTGTATTATGTATCTTGTAAACTGTATTTTGGAAACCAAATGAAAAAGGAAAGTTGTAAAATTGTATTTGATGATCAATGAAGGATTGCATTCCTTTCTCAAAAGTGTATTGTGTATTAGATTTGAATTATTATTGAAGTTGAAATTGTTGTTAAAGATTGGAAATTGCTGTTTGGAGAAGAAGCATGCATATGAAACAAAAGACAAGTATTTTATTCTCTTGAAGGAGTTGAATATAAAAATAAGACTTGCAAAAATTTCATTAAATGGTTGATGGAATTCAATTAAATGTATTTGACTAAGTTTTGGAAATATATGCACATTCAAATGACCAAAATTGATATTCCAATTTAAAGAAATAGCTCACTGTCATAAACTTCATTTTGACAATTCATAGTTTGATAAAAATGAACAGTTCAAACTTACACCATCTAATAATCTATGAAACATTGACATTTAGATTTTTCAAGTATTAAGGAACTCAAATTTACCTTAACATTTAAGAAATAACTGTTCAACCTTATAAAAATCCAATTTGGAACTTGCACAGTCATTTTTCTTGTTTATTGCCGGAAAAATACAAGTTGAAATTAATTGGAAAAATTGACTTCCCTAAAACACTCTAAACCATCCCTTGACTAATCCTCCATGTCTGTTTGACATGTTGAGTGAAGGAGGAGATAAAATTTAATCAAATTGAGAAGTTGAAAAAATGCCAGTTCACTAATTAAAACCCTGCAAATTGTTTTTATTAAATTGACCTCTCAAACTTCATCAATTTCCAAAATTTATGATCCCTGTATAAATATGGCATTGAGGGATTTCTAAAAATTCCTTGTTTTCCCAAAACCAAGCTCTCTAGACCAAGTTATGGAAATTTGAAGTTTTACTTCAATTTGGCATTCAAAAAAATAATAAGATTTAATCTAACTATAGAAAAATTACATTTTAAACTTTGGAAAAATTTCCCAAAAAGGTCTATAGCCCCCACCATTCCACAACCAATTAGGGCCTACCACGTGGCACCACGGGAGGCAGCGGACCAAATCTAAAACTTATCTCTTTTGAAAAATTTTGCTTGGGAAATTTTTCCCATTTTATCCAAAGAAACCCGTCGGCTGTAGCCAATCACATGCTGCCACGTGGCATGGTGGAAGGGTGGACTCTTTTCAAACTTAAAACTTATTCTTTTGAAAAAATTTACTTGGAAATTTTTTTCCATTTTCCTCTGCCATCCCGCAGCCAATCAGAGGGCAACATGTGTCCTCTAGGGGCTGAGGTGGAGGCACGGTTCGTTTTAACTTTTTATCCCTTTGAAATTTTTTTGGGAAAAATTTTCATTTTGGCCCTGTGGCCCACAACCAATGAGAAGGTGCCACATGGCACTTTGGGGGTGGTAGCGTGTAGTCCGGAACCCTTTGTTTCTTTAGTTTTCGGCCCTTGGAAAAATTCTAAAATTTCTCCCGCAGCCCACTTCTCCGCCTTCCCCTTAGACTTTTTTCTTCCATGGGTGCACAGACCCGCACACCTTTTTCTTCCTTTCCTCCTTCATTGGGTGCAAGGTGCTAAATCCACCCACCACTCCACCCTTCCCTTCTCCTTTTCTGCTTGGCACCAGGATTTGACATGTGTCCTAGGATTTGGCACCGGAATGTTTTGTGCCCTTGAGCTTTGTGATGGGAAAATTTCCCTATGCCACCCTGCAACCCGCCAAACCACCCAAGGCGCAATCCCCCTCCTCTTGCCACGTGTCCCCTAAGGGAAAATTTTCCCTAGAAACTCGCCCACTCATATCTTGAGTTCTACAAGGAGTTAGGAGGACTTCTTTATATCACCGAAAGGTGGGAAAATTTCCTATCCATTGGGAATGGTTTAGGGAAATTTTGGAAGTGTTAAGTAAGAGAAAAATTTAGTTGAAACTCTGATCCTGTTAGAGAGTAGGCATGGGGGTAAATTACTCCCTGAACCTAAATAAAACATGTAACCCTAAATTTTGAAACTTGTGAACTTGATATAAGTTAATAAATGAAACTTGTGTTTTGGTAAATAGGATTTGTTCCAAAACTTGTTAGTGAAAATTGATGTTTAGCAACCTGAATGTAGATACTTCTAATAAAAAAATAATTATTCCATAATTTTCTAGCTAACCCTAGGTTGTTTCTTAGGTCTCAAGTGGTTGTTTAAACAGACACTACATTTTTACCTTCTTTAGTAATGAGCTCATATCAAGTTTAGTCATGTATAAATTTATCAAACCTAAAATGAGAAGGAAAAAGTTTCTAATACACAAATACCCATTTCGAGTCACAAAGATTCATATCTAATGAAGAGCAATATTTCAATTTTCTTTTATATAAATCATTAGTAATAACCTAGATTCCAAATAATAATCAGTCATTAGTTTAAGCTTCTAGAAGGGAAGACAAATTATAATTTTATTGAAAATTTATTACATATTGGGTAGTTAATCATTTTTAACCACAACTAAAACTCGAAATTAGAGTTGACTGATGATTGTCTTAAGAGATATTAGATTTTGTTAAGTATTTAAAATATTGAAACCAATATGTTTAAGTATAAAACAAAACACCCATTATGTAATAACTCAAACATTATTTTCTACTACAAATAGAATACAAACAACATGCAATCATGAATTGTATATTCAAATAAAACCCATAATGAAATACCCGCAGATGAACCCATTTCAAGAATACCCATATTATAAAATGGTTTGTACAACATCTTCCCAAAATAACCATTCCATATTTAAACATCTTTTCAAATAAAAATTATTACATATTTAAATAGAGAAGGAAAACTAATTATTTTCATTCTCCTCAAACGTAACAACAAGAAAGGAGTTATAATAATCCATTCGAAGACTCCAAAAGATTCTACAATTTTTCCCCTAGTTCTTCACCCGTAAACTCTGAAAATTCAAACAAAAAGAACTCCAAAATGATTCCACATTTAAAAAAAAGAAATGTTATTGACTCCTAAGAATAACGCATATATTGTTAGTAAAGAAGACAACTCAATTTTCTCAAAGCAAGATCAAACCCCATTATCTCCATGCATAGCTCGCAAAAAAGATCTCTAATTACAAAAATAAAGAGATAAAAATGTGCTACATTTCATGCATAAGCTTCTACAAGAAGCTTCCCAAATTCCAAGAAATTCAAGTATTAAAATTAAATGTCATTAATATCTTGTAGGTGCCACATAGTGGCTTGGTTAAACTCACCACTTTTTCCCACCAACAATGCATGGTGATTCTATGAGTGGTTCAAGACATAATCAAAACCATATAATAACCTACTAAGTTTTCATGGTGTTGGTCAATGACCAATAATCAATAGTTAACCAATCACAACTCTAAATGATATGGTCAATGACCATACTCATTGTAATCTTTAAATGTTCTAATGCCACCCTCATATGGTCTAAGACCATTTTAATTCAAACTAAATAAACATTAACCTTGCCACTAATAAAACAAAAATATTAATTCCTCATGGTCTTAGACCCATCTCCACATAACTTTACCAATTTTTCTTATGGTCAATGAGTAACAAGATAATCAAAGAACATTACCTTATTACATGTTAAACACAAAGGAGAAAATCATTTCTTCCTACAACTAACCAATTTAAATGCAATTATGATCTATTGCTAATTAAAACAATAATCATGGTAGAAAAAATTTAACTTACCCTTAGTTCCACCGACACCACATTTTGGTCTATGACCATTATTCTTCACATCGTATCAATTCAAAAATAAACAATAATACTTATGTTATTAAACATAGCTAATCAAGATAATAAACAAGTTACATTCACCTTGTTGACATTTTATAAACCTTATTCTGAGTAGCAAAGAAGACCATATTAATTCCTTGTGGTCTATGACTGATATTACAATCACAAGAAAATTAATTAACACCTCAAAACAACAACTATTTCCCACACCAAAATAATACAAGTTGAGTAATGTAACTAGTTTTTCAAACATTACGAAATCATCACATACAACAAAAAGGTGAAGTAGAATCATCAAAGACAACTACAACAAGAATACATAATGACTATTGAATAATCAATTAATGCAAGGTGATGAGTGTGAGTAAGGTGTTGTGTATGAACTTACACATATGTACATATCCTTGTAGCAAATATTTACATATGTATAACTACAAATACAACCTCGTTACAACACTATTTAACTTGTTGGCTCCTAGTTTTACATCCCCCGGTACCTAGAAGTACTTCGTTAGGGTGGGATGGCTTAGAGTATGAAATATGTTTGTGGGATATGTAATTTTTGGTTGGGGATGTATCTGAAATTATATTTTGCACTAATATTTTTGGGACGATTGAGAGGCACACAAAAATGGGATGGCATGATCCTGCTACTTTTGGTCCTACCTAAACCAAGGTGAGAGGACCCTTAATGTAACCTGAATGGAAGAAGAAAATTTTGTAATGTGTTCTTCTTGATTTTCCAAAATATGGGTCAATATGGGATGAGTATGGCCATGAAAGCAATATATACTTGTAAGATTTGTCACATGAATATTGGATATACTTAGTACCTCAGACACATGTTACTAAAGACAATGGAACTTGGTTCTTGTGCATCATTGCATGGGAGTTCAAGTGTAGTAAATTTTTTCAAGGATGTATGGATTATAACACAAGTATGGTAGGTTAAATTTAATAGTTATGGTAGTAATGGTAGGGTGGTGAGATAGGTTTTTTATGGAAAAGAGGGGAAACAAATGATAGCCAATTTACTAAAACAAAGTATTAGTAATCACTAAGACAACATGCTTTTCTAGAAACGTAGTGAAATGAAAATTAAGTAACAAAAAATTCTAAGAAAATATTTGCATTCATTGATACCAAATCAACACAAATATTTCCAACACAATCTTTAGAACACTCAACACAAATGCTCATGTGAGAGTTCTAACAAAATCTTCATTTCTTTTACTTTCATACACAAAAATACACTCTAAGATGACAAAAATCACTCAACAAGATGGTTGCAGTAAGGTTTTACAATGATATCAAATATTGTAAAGTAAATGCTACAATAAAATATTGATTTAATGACCAAAAATGCAACAACCAAGGACTGATCTAGTGTATAATATAAATGCAATGAAGATAGATATTGCAACATAAGTTGGGATTCATTAATCTTTATTTAGCATACAGGATACCAAAACACATACTGAAATCATAGAAAGACATATTTCATTTCAAATTCTCCATTCCTTAACAAGGGGACATAGATTAAATGTCTTCAATGTTTACCAATGGCTGTAGAGTGCAACCACCTTATTATAAGGAGTCCAGAATTAAAATTTCATATGCTTTCTATTAATGAAAAACCAAAATATAAAGTTATAGTAATTTGTTCTCAACTTATCAAATAAAATCTATCCCCCTTTTTCATATGAGGCTAAGTCCTCATATTTATACCAAATTTGTTATGAATTTACTTTGATTTTCCACCCAAAAACATATGTGAGAAATCTCGAGAAGGCACATGAAATGAAATCTATCTTTGGGAAATATCTTTCAACTGCAAATATTTTTCTATTAACCATCAACGTGATTCCATTTTTAGTTACTGAGATATGGGTGTGTGCAAGATATTTCAATTGTGCTACCCAATCCCTTTTATTATTATTCATCTTATCACAATCACCTATGTGCCAAGTCATAAACTATTTTTTCCTTAATTCCATTACTCCAACTAATTTGACGCATGCCTTTTTGTAGAATATGTTTTGGAAATGAATAAATATGGATATTCATTTGAATTTGATGCTTCCTTCATGTAAAACCTTTAATCAAGCCAAAAGAGCACTTTTTGACATACATCATTTTTCCTTCCCCTTTTTCGATTCTACACGAGCATCCAAAATTGATCTTGCATTCAATCCCGACATGATAATTCACACAGACCTCTCCAAGATTAACCCTCTTATAAATTCTCACTTATCTATCATGAATTTGCAAATTCCCTTGAGTGTTACAAGTGAAATTTATTGTGAAATAATTAGTGTTATCTCTGTTTTCAAAAAATGAAGGATATGGAACTGGGAATCAATTTGAAAGAGATTTATTCAAAATATTTACACACGTATTTAATATTTATAGCCCAAGTGAAGCTTTTGTTAAGATGTTTCTCGAGGTTGAAAACCAAGAATATCCCACAAGACCACTAACTATCAACATAATGTGACTTGCTTTGATGAGAAAGATGATCAAAATGACTCCCTTCTTCTCTGTATTCCAAATTTTAGTTCATCATTTTCTTCACTTAGAGGACCACATAACTCCAGAGAAGTTGAAGAAGTTTTGGATTCATTGTAGGCCGGTGATTAATGAAAATTCCATATGGATATCACCCACTTTTTTCAACAAGGAGATGGCGGAAAAATATATCCCACTTGATGTTCGTGTGGTGTCTACCGATGAACCTCAAGAGGAAATATCCTCAATTTCTCACATAATATCAAAAAAAGAGAAAATGCTCACCATTATTTTAAAATGTTCTATGAATTCTACCTAAGAGAAAGCTCCCAAGAAGTGCCTTTACGTCCATTAAAGAAATGAAAAAGGTTCCTATGCAGATTTAAAATCCTTCAAGCCCAAAGACATACATCACAGTATCCCTTTGAAGCCTGATGTAAAACCTTACAGACAGAAGAAGCAGCATTATAATCCCAAAATATCAGGAACCATTCTTGCAGAGATCCAGAAGATACTAGATGCTAGGATTATCTTTCCAATCCACCATTCCACCTGGGTTGCTAATATCGTACATGTCAGGAAGAAGAATGGTGAAATCCAAATTTGTGTTGATTTTGGAACCTAAATCAGTCTTCATTAAAAGACAACTATCCCTTACCTATCATGGATCAGGTGTTATAGAGTGTTACTGGATCAGAAATGCTATCCATGCTATCTCATTTCCGTTATTTCCTTCCTATGATGCATCCTTTCTAATCTATTTTATTTCCAAAGCAACAATATTTCCAGTCATTATGGATGTGGCTTTCAGGATTCTATCATGATCCCATGGTTAGATTAGTGTGAATATTGTATGCATTATTTCTATTGTGTTTTATATTAGTAATAAACAAACAAATTTCCTCACCTGTCTTTGAGGAGGGATTCAATCCCATGTACTGTGGTTGAACCTCATATTTCATCTTGACAAAATATTCAACCAACAGTTTTTGGTGACTCTGGGAATACGGATTAATATTATAAAGCTTATCCTCTTGGTGTCTAGCGACTCCGTATTTACCTTATTTTCAACAAGATATCTTTCTTGGTTCAAGCTGGCTAGAAAGATCTTAACTCAGTCCCGCTGAGCCCAGGGTGAAATTGATCCACTGTTTGAGTTGCTACAACAGTATAATTTTAGTCTTTCCCCTAATCGCGTTATTTCTAAATGAACCAGAAGTTCTTCACCTGTTCGGAGAAACCAGATCCCCGTAGAACAAGAAGTGTCTACAACTTGTCGTGAATTATTCTTGTCCAACACTTAGATCCCTATATGCACTCTTTTCAAAACTATGGCAGCATAACCTGTGCCCTAGGGCGCAGCTATTGGTCCTCTTTCTTTAACTCCACCATTGCACGAGTTACCACATGGATCATGTAAAAAAATTCCCAAGTTCAATGGTGATGGGAAGTAGCATCTTGATGAACACATTACATCTTTCTTTATAGCATGTGGTGTTCATGGAGTAGCTCATGAAGATGTCTCCATTTGACTCTTCATTGAAACATTGCAGACGGCAAAGCACCACAAGTGGTTTTACCACCTTCCAAATGCATGCATCAAAAACTGGGCTACCATGAGGACTAGATTTGAAGCACGATTCAAACCAGCTAAATATTCTCATGTTTTGCTAGCACAACTTACCCATATGAAGAAGGAATATCATGAACCCATGCTGGACTTCATGGAAAAGTTCAACAAGCTGATCGAAAGAATGCGAACTAGGTGTACCTACTCCATAAAATCAAAAATGATTCTTCATTAATGCTCACCCCCGATGTGAGCTTCCTATTAAGAAGGTCAACTATCCCTGATTTGGCTACCACTCAGTCAACGGCTATTGAAATAGAGGATGATCTCATTCTGCAAGAAGAATCAAGAAAGATGCACCCAAGCCTAAAAATCAAGGTTCTTCCCAAGATAATACTGACCCTATAATTCAAAACATGGCTAATGATTTGATTGCTTTGAAAAAGAAAATGTCCTAGTAGGTGAGCATTGTTCCATATCGAGGATATCCCTAGATGGAATTTCAATGACACCAATGGTGCGCCTACAAGAGATAAGCCGTGGTTAACTCCTGCTCAACCGAGGCTAGAAATCAAATCTCCTCTTGTTAACGCAGTAGTAGAGATAGATGAAGAAGAGGAAGAACTAGAATAAAATGATTCCTTGAAGCTTTTGAAGCTTCAGGATACGTTGATGAGTCTTATGATGTTTCGGCTGGTGACTCCAGCATTGGGTATTTGGAATATGAGGAAGATGAATGTGCACCGATGGTCACCATTTGTTGTCTTCACTCAATCCCAATCTCGAATCCAAGGAAACCTCTTGAAAGCCCCAAGGAGAAGAAAAAGGAAGCTCCCATATCCATAGTTAACGAGAGTACTCCTATCTCAAAGGTAAAATGAAAGAGAAGTTACCAAAAAGGTAACAAATTCCCCTCATTCACCTTCTCCCAAGTTCAATACCTCAACTAAAGCTCGTGTGATAAGAACTAAACCTATTATCACTCCTTCTTATACTACTTTTGACATTATCGATCATGCAAAAAGAACCAAGATCCAAATGTCAGAAGTAGAATACCTTCAATCAAATCCTGAACAGTTTGAAAAACTCACCAAATTCATTAGAAGTAAAGCTACCGTTCCCTAGCAGAGTCGTCAAAAACTATTGGTTGAATATTTTTTCAAGATGAAATATGAGGTTCAACCACAGTACATGGGATTGAATCCCTCCTCAAAGACAGGTGAGGCTGCCTGTTTATTACTAATCTAAAACACAATAGAAATAATGTATACAATATTCACACTAATCTAACCATGGGATCAGGATAGAATCCTGAAAGCCACATCCACAATAACTGGAAATATTGCTGCTTTGGAAATAAAATAGATTAGAAAGGATGCATCACAGAAAGGAAATAATGGGAACGTACTTTCTTTTGAGCAAACACAGATCACAAAATAATAATATGAGTTCTAGATAACAAATGTAATGTAATGTTTGAAATGATTTAAAATGATTGAGAACGCTAAACTGAGAACAACTTAAGATCCTAAACATAAGAGCAATATCTTAAGAGAGATGAATCTCACAACACAAAGTTTGCAAAAATGACATCAATTTCTGTTCTTTGAATGATTGAAAGAAAATACAAAGTTCTTCTTACTCATTCCCAAAGGTTCTAAATATTCCAAAAATTCAACCCTTTGAATGCACACACATCTCTTATTTATAATAAAAAGAGTTGAGACAAAATAGGAAAAACCCTATAAAAAAGTGTTCTAACAAGAGTCCTATTTTACTTGGCTCTCACATAGGAGACCAAGTCAAAACTTACTTCCTATGTGATGAAACAGAAATGAAAAAGACATGTCAATTTCAAGATTGAAATGACATGTTGCATTGTGACTTAGTCTGAATCATCATCTTTCTCTTCTTCATCTTTCCCTTCTTTCGAAGATCCTGTTTGTTATGAAATTCTTGGAATTTCCAGATTATACCTTACATCTCATTTTCATCAGGCACAGTGGAATGATCACTCAGGACTTCACATGTTTCATGAGTGTCACTGACATTTCTGGGAAGCTTTCTCAATCTTTTGTTGAGTTTTCTCAGGGTTTCCAAAGAATGTTCAATCTTTACAAACCTGTCAATGATTTCAATGCCAAATCCGTGAGTTGGTTCATCTGAATGAATTCTTTGATTTGTTTGAAAAGACCATCAACTGGTAGGATACCCAGTCTCCACCCGACACTTTTGCACATATTTTGATCAGTTCTTCTTCTAGGTCACTCTTTCCATCAATCAATTGATCTCTTGATTCTCTCAATTTGCCACAAGCTTCATTGAGAATCTTTATTCTGAATCTGATGGCCTTGGTCAGCTAGAAATGCTTATCCACATGTGGGATGACGCCCTCTTCGACCAAGATGCGTGATGGGATTTGCTTCAGCACCTAGAGAGCTTCAAAAGTCAACTCTAGGTGCCTAATCTCTTGAGAGAAATCATAATCCATCTTTTCCCCATCACTCTGTATATTCTCTAAAGATCAATAGACTTCTACAGTTTCTTGGATCACTTCTTTCCCCTGTAGGAGCAGCCTTTGGGTCCACTCATTGACCACCCTCCCCTTTTCATTAATCTTTTCAATTATAGGTACCGATGAGAAATCGAACCCGATAGGAACAGAGGATGATGGTACGGACTCAAGGGGTTTTGAGAGCTTAAGTAATACCTCAGTCAACTACTCCACCTTTTCTTTAAGTTCATCCCTACTATCCTTTGTTTCCTTTAATTTCTGGCATAACACGTTCATAGCATCTCATGCATCCTGTTGTGCTCCTTCTATCATCACCTCTCCTAGAGAAACCCTGGTTATCTGATAGTCAGAGGAAACTATGTTCTCTTTGGTCTTGTCAGTCACGGGAGTGGTGATCTATTGAAACTTATGTCTCGAAGCATCCACTAAAACCCTTGAAACTATTTTGGGTTTCTTGGCTGATTTAGCAGTGGAAGCCTTGAGTGCACTAAAATCAAAGGCCGGTATGGGTACAACCACCTTCTTTTTCCTTGGAGTTTTCTCAAGTAACCATTGAGGCATACCAGAAGGAGTTGCCACTATTTTATTAGTTGGTGTCATACTTTCAGGTGGAGGGGGATTCACTGCTGGAGCGGGATTCACCGTGGAGAGGGAATAGTTATCAGTGTGGTAGTAGATTCGGTGAAAAGAGGTGTAGGAGGAGGCATATCTATAGTTACTTTGGTCCCAACAGAGAGAGGTGAGAGTCTGGAGAAAATGCTAGCCATGGCTAATGAAGTGGATGGGGAAAGAGGAGGTAGAAGTGGTTGTGAAGTAGGAAGTGCAGATCCCAATGCCAAAGCCTGGGATGCAAGGGATAGAGTTACTTCTGTTGGGCAGTCAACAAATGGTGAAATTAGGGGCTGACTCACCTCTCCTTCCAAAGAAATTTCCCCTATTTTTGGTGGTGTTGGTGACTCTAGCACATTCACCGTTTCAACTGGAGTAGCAGTTGAAGGGGTTTCTTCTTCTCTTCTCTTCTTGACAAATTTGACCTTTATAGGTCCCTTGGAAGAGATTTTGTCCTTTTCCTTTTTGGAGGGCCCCACCTCCAAAGCAACCAACTTTGAAAACTATCTTCTTTGAAACTCATCCCCCAAGAGGTGAGCCATGCCTTGGTGCGTGTGAGAATCGGGGCTGATCTATCTGTAATAGAGGCTTTCTCACCGATAGACCAATCAATAGGTGGGAAAACATATTGATCTTCATTCAGTCTATCATAGGAAGGATCCAGCACACTTTCATTATCACCAGTACCCTTTGGAATGTCAGCGAGCTTGAGTGTCTGAATCTCTGCAAGTGTTAACCTGCTATGATCTTTCCTTCAGACAACAACTTCATCACAAATCAATCCAGATGTCTTCTATGCTTGAGTACGTGTAGGTGCAGAGTTCCATATGTCTTGAGGATGCCTCAAAAATCAAACCCATCTCTGGGCTTCATGTGATTTTTTAATTTATCTTAAAGCTCATGTACAACATTCTTGGCTTTTACCACCATTGAGCAGGTATACCTTCCAATAGAAATTGGGAAGGATATGGCGGCCTTGTGTTTACTCTGTTGGAACTTATGAAAATCAAACAACTTACTAACCAACTCCATCAAGATTAGTTTATCTCCTGGATATCTAGTAAAATGAAAAGGATCACGCGAGTACATGACTAGCCGAAGGTAAGTGAGATTCTTGAATTTTAAGAAGATACAACCCCATTTCGAAACTTCAGCCCATGCCTCATCGAGAGACTCTTATTTTCCTCAATTCGGGTTTAACTGTAGATGTTCTCGTAAAAGAAGGCATCATTTACCCTTCTAAATTGGTCTTCAGACCCTTTTCTTGTTAACTGAGGAAAATACTGATAAATATGTTGCACTATCTTATTCCCCTTTGTGTCCAATCTGGGGTAATTCCTCATGTTGGTTCTTCATAGGTGACATACAGGACATATAAAATTCCTAGTAGACAAGAATGTTGTCATCTGAGAATCTATCTCATTCTTGATAAGGGTACCTCAATCAATCCCTGTTGATTCTTCTTAATGATGATCATGAATTGGTACATCCATCCTCGGAAAACATTTGATCTAGGGAAACAAAAAAATTGGATCAGTAGTGTAATGATATCATTGATTTCCTGAATGAAATCAATTCTAGGGACAAGTCTTGGGAACCTGGAAATAGCTGGCTTGGATTTGATTAGGAACTTCTTATTCACGTGTTTGATACAGATCTTCTGATCATTGTCCCAATATTTTTGGGCTGACTTGAGATCTACGTCCCCATACTCCTCAAAGTTAGGAAACTTGACAAGGTCATCGAAGTAACCTCCGTCTAACTTGATTACGACCTCTCCTTTGATTTTCATAGAGAACGAGAAGCGAGTCGTAATTTGAGGCACAATCTAAGATGAAATTGGGGCACTTTGAGAAGACATGGGGAAACCTACTTTGCAAGAGAGGAAGACCATTACCAACTATTGATTTCATCTATGGGGTCTGAGAAGAACTCTTGACTCTATTCCAAAAGTCTTCCATATCTATGTTTCTGAGTTATGTATCTTGGATTTCTTAATTACAATCAATGTAGGAAGGGGACTCCACCTTCCTAAATTTATACTTCATCCTCCCTAATTTTTTGTTTTATCTGTGATGGACTCGGATCTGAGATGAGGAATTCCAAAAGAGGAGTGAACTGATTGCTTCTGATTTAGACACTTTGGGTTTGAGGACCTGTTTAGCAATCCCAAAGACATGAAACGTTACATAGAGTATCGGAGATTAGGGGGTGTCAAACACTCAGAAATTCCTAACAATTAGTTGAACCTGTCGGAAGATATGAGATGTCTGCCACTCTGGAAAACCCGCAACACTGGAAGATGTCGAAGGGTTCAGAAAATCCGCACTATTGTTAGATGCCGGAAAGATTGGAAATCCCGCTATACTTGGAGGATGCCGGGAAGTTTGAAGTATCTGACACCTTAGAGGATGTCATTGAGATTTTGGAATGTCTGACACCTTGGATTTCTCGACAAACTGTGGGATTTGGAAGCTACAAAACACCCTGTGAAACCCAAAAAGAAGGAATCAGGTTTTTGTTAGGGTAAAACATACAAATTCCTCTTCATTGCTATGAATCTTTGATACATTCTTCTATTGTCATAACAATGGCATATTCCAAGGAATAAAACAAAGTGAGCATTCCAAGGGTGAACCCTAAAACACAAACTTGATTGGAAAACAACCCAAAAAGGAATAAATAATAAAAACCCCAAAACCCTAACAAGAAAGAAAGAGGAATTTAGAAGGATCATTACACAATTCTTCCAAAAATTTCACAAACGAAGAACAAAAGTGAAATACCTTCAATCAGATTGAAAAATGATCAAAAACGAGAAACTTAATCAAGCACGAAGGTGAGTCGGGTTTCAGGGTTGAAGACGCATGCACGAAAATCCACGAGGTAAAAAGTACGTCTGGTAAAAATGACGTGGAAATCCGAGTATTTATAAAAAAATTGAATTTAATACACTTCAGTTGACACGTGTGTCAACCACCCGACAACTTGGCATTAATGCCATGTCAGCATGTTTGGGATGTCCGAAAACCCGACACAAAGGATTTCATATCAATTCGGGTTTGGGTTGCGGGAAGCAAGCGACATGAAGCATGATGCTTGATGGTTCCGAAAACCCGATACAAAGAGGTGAGTTGGGTTTCAGGAATCGGAAGACATGTGACATGAAGCATGTTCTGAATAAGGCATGTTCCGATGCTCAGAGAACCCGAAAACCTGATACAAAGGAGCAAATCGGGTTTGAATCGAGAAAGACATGCGACATGAAGCATGTTCTAGCTAAGGCATGTTCCGATGCTCGGTGGACCCAAAACCCAAAAGACTTACTTGATGCAGGTTTTAGGCTTTGGGGAACATACAACATGAAGCATCCAAAACTCATGTTGTCTTGCTATGGAAACCCGAAAACCCGATTATCTCTCTGAAAGGGCATTTTAGGAAACCAACTCAAAAATTTCCTAGGGTTATCACTAAATTTTGGTGTAAACACAAAAATGAGATAACAACTAGCTCTAGTTGGGGACTTTCTTTGTGACATCAAAGGAAGAGAACTCAGAATCTCTAGCTTTATCCATTGGGCTACGAGTCAGAAAAGAAGAAAACCGAAAACAAAACAAAGAAAGAAAGAAGACCAAAAGCAAACACACAACAGAAAATAAAGTATGTACAATGCAAAAGAGCATCTTGCATTAATGATGGAACAACTTCAGATGTTGGCCACTGAAAGGCAAGGGGAGTGACTCTCCATCAAGATATGATAGATAGAAACTATTTTCACCATTCAGCTGATGAATCTTAAAAGGTCCTTTCCACAAAGAATCAAAATTTTCGTGCATTCCTTTCTGCTCCCTTCTCTTATCCCAAAGCAACACCAGATCTCCAATTTGGAAATTACGCTACCTTGATTTCTTGTCAAAAATTTTCTTTACTTTTCTTTGATGACCTGTGATGCAATCAATCACCTTACTTCGTTCCTCTTCTAACCTAGCTAGGTACATAACCCTTTTTTCAATAGAATCTTGAAAAGTCACATCTTTGACTGCTTTGGCCAACTGTAAGGCTGACAACTCTACTAAGATAGGGATCTCAACATCAATCCCATACAGTACTTGGAAAGGAGACATTCCTATAGCTTACTTTGGGGTAATCCAATCTACCCACAACGCATCATACAATGCTTTGTGCCATGTCCTCTGGTTTTCATCTAGTAGCTTTCTAATTATGGTAACCAGGTTCTTGTTGCTTGGACTCAGCTTGTCCATTTCCTTGGGGATAATAGTCATATGAGTGAGCCAGGGTGATGCCGAATCCATAAAAAAATTCTATCAACTCATGTGACGAGAAATTGGAGGTGTTATCAGCCACAATCTTGTGAGGCACACCGAATCTGACAATTATATTTTCTTTAAGGAATTTGCACACGGCTTCTGAGGTTGCCTGCTTGATTGGTGCAGCTTCCACCCACTTGGTAAAATAGTCTGTAGCAGTATGTAATTTTTTCCAGCACTAGAGGCAGGATTCAACATTCCAATGAAGTCAATTCCCCACTGACAGAAAGGTTCTTCAATCACTACGGGCTTTAGGGGAAGAGCTGCTAGCTTAGGGCGACCAACGAAATGTTGACAAGCTTCACACTTGGATGCCCATTCTGCTGAGTCCTAAAAGAGAGTAGGCCAATAGTACCTAGCTTATAGGATCTTATAAGCTATTATAGAGGATGAGAAATGTCCTCTGCATGCTAGACTATGGAAGGATTCTAGTAACTTTACTGCTTTGTGACTTATCAACACAGCGCAAGAATACACCATCAATACCTTTCTTATATATTCCGTTATCACACAAGAGGTATCTTACAGATATTAAATTGATTTTCCTCTTCTCCTTTTGGCTTAAATGTAGGGGGCATTCACCATAAGTCAGAAAGAAAGCAATATATGTGTACCATTCATTAGTTGTGCTCACGAAAAGCACCATGGGCAACTTTGAAGAGGTGTCTTTGGTCCTTTCACATTCTGTTTCAGCATGATTTTCCACAATCAATTGGCATAGACCCCTTCCTCATACCAACTTTGTAGGTCTAATGTCCAAGTCATACTCTAAACTTTAGCTATCCAGATTACCTCATTGACTACCCAGCTCTTGTTGAGTCAAAATGGATTTAACAGTGGTGTCGGGAATGAGAATGAGGGTATGAGAGTTCAGCACATAGTACCTGAAATATTTCATTGCTCATACCACTACATAAGCATGTTTTTCAATTTGTGACATTTTTAGTTCATGTTACTTTAATGGGTAGCTCATGAAACATTGGGAGCTTTAATGCCCTCTTTGTTCTCCTGCATCAGGATGGCTGACACTTTGTGTGTGTGGAAGCGTAGCTGTACATGATGAAGTCTTTTTTGAAATCTGGACATACTAGGATAGGAGCACAAGCAATTTCCCTTTTGACTTCATCAAATGCAAGCTTCCCTTCAGTACTCCATCGAAATGGAATTTTTCCTTTCATCATCCCAAGGATATCCTTGGTTTTATCAGTGAAATCAGGTACAAACCTTCTTAGGAAATTGACCTTTCCGAAGAAGGAGTGAACTCCAATTTTACTTGTGGGTAGGGTAAGGCTTTGAATGGCCTTCACCCTTTCTGGGTTGATCTTGGTTCCTTCTCTAGTCACAATATGACCCAACAAACTTTCCTTCGGTCACTCCAAACATGGACTTCTTGGGATTTAATGAAATTCCATTGACACTGGCATCTCAAGAGTACTTGTTCTAGATGATCATAATGATTGCTCCATTTTTTAGAGAAAATGGTCAAGTCATCCAAATATACCACTATGGATCTGCCCATCAGATCTCTAAATGCTAAGTCCATAGCTCTTTAAAAGGTAGCTCCGGCGTTGATTAAGCCGAAAGGCATCCTCCTGTAAGCAAAGGTCCCCCATGGGGTTGTGAAGGTCATCTTGTGTTGATCCTCAGCAGCTACCTCAACTTGATTATATCCTGAAAATATATTAAGCATGGATAGCATTTTTGATCCAGTAACGGTCTGTAACACCTGATCCATGATAGGTAAGGGATAGTTGTCTTTTAATGAAGACTGATTTAGGTTCAAAATCAACACAAATCTGATTTTCCATTCTTCTTCTTGACAGTATGATATTAGCAACCCAGGTGGAATGGTGGATTGGAAAGATAATCCTAGCATCTAACATCTTCTAGATCTCAGTAAGAATGGTTCCTAAGATTTTGGGATTATAATGCCACTGCTTCTTCCTGTAAGGTTTACATCAGGCTTCAAAGGGATATTGTGCTGTACATCTTTGGGCTTGAAGGATTTTAAATCTACATAGGACTAGGCTAAGACATCCATGTATCTCTTTAGGAGTGAAGTGAATTTTGCTTTCTCTTCGAGGGAAAAACACTTCCCAATATTCACCATCTGAGGTTGATCAGATGAACCTAGATTGACTTGATCTACTTCCGAGGAAGAAGCTCCTTCAATTTGTCTCTTGTTTTGAATGAAACGGTCATGCTTGTCAAACAAACCCTCCAGAGAAACCAACCCTTTGGGAATCTTGTTTCCTTTAAGCTGAATAAACTCACCATCAACCTCTTGATATGGATCTAAAATAGATTCACGGAAAGCTGATTCTGAACCTTCAAAGTATAGCTCACTAAAATTGTCATTTTTTTCTAGAAAAGACAACACCTGTTGATCATCATTGAACACTTGCCAATGAGCCACATTATCGGGATACTGGGACAATACACAATCTCAATGGTGTATGTATCTTGTTTGAACTGGGGATGAGGGAGAAGGAGGGATGCAGACATGGCTAAAGAATCAACCTTGTCATTATAATCTCTCAAAACTACTTTGATGGAGAATGCGTCAAAGCATTCTATATTATCCCAAACTTTGTTCCTGTAATGTCTCAGGCAATCATTTTTTACTTGATAGATCCCTTTGACCTGGTTGACAATCAGCTCTGTGTCTCCTTGAACCTTGAGATTTTGAATTCCCTTTTTCTGGCCATTTCTAATCCTAATAACAAAGCTTCATATTCATCCATGTTATTAGTATTATCAAACTGTAACTTGAAGGCAGAGGGAAAGATCTCAAAATCAGGAGATATAAGAACTACACCAGCACCTGATCCAGTGGTTGAATAGCTACCATTGAATTTGAGGGTCCAAATAGCATTAGAATCTTCTTCCTTGACATCTATAGCTGGTACCTCTGATGTCATGAAATAATTTCCAAAACTAGCGTCTTCGAAAAGGATTTGAGCCTTAGGGTCATCTGATTTAGTTACCAAATACTTTGCCTGAGGCTCAGGATGGAGAACATGATAAACCCCATTGACTAGAATTTTGGCCTTGGTCCAATCCATATTAATTTCTCCTCCGACGTCTTTACAAAAACCTCTACCTAAGAGGATGTTGTAAGCTGTAGGAATGTCAGCGACTAGAATGGTCATTTTCACTCTCTTTTCTGGGAAGGCAATGAATGCAAACTATGCATCTTTGATTTAACCAATCAAGGGAACTTTCTTGGTTTCCATGGAGTAACACCATCCATATGACTTAGTCAAAGTAAGCCCAAGGGCATGGGCTACTTTTTTGGGCATAACATTATCGAAGGCCCCTGAGTCGATGATGCAATTGTTGAGTTTAAACCCATTTATAAGCAAAGACAAATAAAATGGTTCAATATTTCCTGAAGAAGAAGTAGAGGTCAGATTGTTCTAAGGTGGGGATTGAGTAGGATTTGGAAAAATACCTTTTGAAGGTGGGGGAATGGCAGCTTTACTTCTAATGAATTTGGCAAGTTTTTCAAACTGTTCAGGATTTGACTGAAGGTATTCTACTTCTGACATTTGGATCTTGGTTCTTTTTGCATGATCGATAATGTCAAAAGTAGTATAAGGAGTGATAGTAGGTTTGGTTCTAATCACATGAGCTTGAGCTGAGGTATTGACCTTGGGAGAAGGAGAATGAGGGGAAGTTGTTACCTTTTTGGTGACTTCTCTTTCAGTTTATACTGAGATAGGAGTACCTCTCTTAACTATGGCTATGGGAGCTTCCTTGTTCTTCTCCTTGGGGCTTTCAAGAGGTTTTCTTGGATTCTAAGATTGGGATCGAGTGAAGACAGCAAATGACTGACCATCGGTGCACATTCATCTTCCTCATATTCCAAATACCCAATCTTTGGAGTCACCAAATTGAAACATCATAAGACTCATTAGTGTATCCTGAAGCTTCAAAAGCTTCAGAGGAATCATGTTCTTTTGGTTCTTCCTCTTCTTTAACTATCTCTACTACTGTTGCATTAATGGGAGGAGCTTCGATTTCAAGCCTCGGTTGATCGAGAGTTAACCGTGGGATATCTCTTGCGGGTACACCATTGGTGTTATTGAAATTTCATCTAGGGATATCCCGATATGCACATTGCTCACCTGCTGGGACATTTTATTTTTCAAAGCAATAAAATCATTAGCCATCTTTTGAATTATAGGGTCAGTATTACTTTGGGAAGAACCTTGATTTTTAGGCTTGGGTGCATCTTTCCTGATTCTTCCTGCCAAGAATGAGATCATCCTCTATTTCAATAGCCATTGACTGAGTGGTAGCCAAATTAGGGATAGCTGACCTTCTTAATAGGAAGCTCACATCGGGGGCTAAGCATTAATGAAGAAGAATTTCTGATTTTTCGGAGTAGGTACAACTAGTTCTAGAATCTTTCTGATTAGCTTGTTGAACTTTGCCATGAAGTCCCGCATGGGTTCGTGAGATTCCTTTTTCATATGGGTAAGTTGTGCTAACAAAGCATGAGAATCTTCAGCCGGTTTGAATCGTGCTTCAAATCTGGTCCTCATGGTAGCCCAGTTTGTGATGCATGTGTTTGGAAGGTGGTAAAACCACTCGGCTGCTGCACCATGTAATGTTTCAACGAAGAGTCGAATGGAGACATCTTCATGAGCTACTCCAAGAACACCACATGCTACAAAGAAAGATGCAATGTGTTCATCAGGATGCTACTTCCCATCACCATTGAACTTGGGAATTTTTTACGTGATCCATGTGGTAACTCGTGCAATGGTGGAGTTAAAGAAAGAGGACCAATAGTTGTGCCCCAGGGCACAGGTTGTGTTGCCATCCTTCTAAAAAGAGTGTGTATAGGGATCAGTGTCAGAAAAGAATAACATGTGACAATTTTAAGAAACTTTTCATTCTATGGGGATCCGATTTCTCTGAACAGGAGAAGAACTTTTGGTTCAGTTAGAAATAATGCTATTGGGGGAAAGACTAAAATTATGTTGTTATAGCAACTCAAAGTGTGGATCAACTTCACCCCATGCTTGGTAGGACCGAGTGAAGATATTTCCAGCCAGCTTGAACTAGGAAAGAGATCTTGTTGAAAATAAGGCAAATATGGAGTCGCCAGACACCAAGAGGATAAGCTTTATACTATTAATCCGTATTCCCTAGCGGAGTTGCCAAAAACTATTGGTTGAATATTTTTTCAAGATGAAATATGAGGTTCAACCATAGGACATGGGATTGAATCCCTCCTCAAAGACAGGTGAGGTTTCCTGTTTATTACTAATCTAAAACACAATAGAAATAATGCATACAATATTCACACTAATCTAACCATGGGATCATGATAGAATCCTAAAAGACACATCCACAATGATAGTTGGAAATATTGCTGCTCTAGAAATGAAATAGATTAGAAAGGACACATCACGGAAGGAAATAATGGGAACGTACTTTCTTTCGAGCAAACACAGATCACGAAATAATAATACAAGTTCTAGATAACAAATGTAATGTAATGTTTGAAATGATTTAAAATGATTGAGAATACTAAACGAGAACAACTTAAGATCCTGAACATAAGAGCAATATCTTAAGAGAGATGAATCTCACAACACAAAGTTTGCAAAAATGACATCAATTTCTGTTCTTTGAATGATTGAAAGAAAATACAAAGTTCTTCTTCTACCCAAAGGTTCTCAATATTCAAAAATCTCAACCCCTTGGAATGCACGCGCATCCCTTATTTATAATAAAAAGAGTTGAGAGAAAATAGGACAAACCCTATAAAAAAAATTTTAACAAGAGTCCTATTTTACTCAGCCCTCACGCAGGAGACCAAGTCAAAACTTACTTCTTATGTGACAAAACAAAAATGAAAAAGACATGTCCACTTCAAGATTGAAATCACATGTTACATTGTGACTTAGTCTGAATCGTCATCTTTCTCTTCTTTGTATTTCCCTTCTTCCAATAGAACCTATTTGTTCTGAAATTCTTGGAATTTCCATATTATACCTTGCATCTCATTTTCATCAGGCGCAGTGGAATGATCACTTAGGACTTCACATGTTTCATGAGTGTCACTGACATTACCGGGAATCTTTTTCAATCTTTTTTTGAGTTTTCTCAGTGTTTCCAAAAAATCTTCAATCTTTACAAACTTGTCAATGATTTCAATGCCAAATCCATGAGTTGGTTCATGCTGAATTGATTCTTGGATTTGTTTGAAAAGACCATCAACTGGTAGGATACCCGAGTCTCCACCCAACACTTTTGCATAGATTTTGATCATTTCTTCTTCTAGGTCACTCTTGCCATCAATCAATTGATCTCTTGATTCTCTCAATTTTCCATAAGCTTTGTTGAGAATCTTTATTCTAATCGATGGCCTTGGTCAGCTTGAAATGCTTATCCGCATGTGGGATGATGCCCTCTTCGACCAAGATGCATGATGGGATTTGCTTCAGCACCTGGAGAGCTTGGAAAGTCAACTCCAGTGCCCGATCTCTAGAGAGAAATCATCATCCATCTTTTCCCCATCACTCTATATATTCTCCAAATATCGATAGACTTCTACAGTGTCTTGGATCACTTCTTTCCCCTGTAGGAGTAGCCTTTGGGTCCATTCATCGACCACCCTCCCCTTTTCATTAATCTTTTCAATTATAGGTACCGATGAGAAATCAAACCCGATAGGAACAGAGGATGATGGTATGGACTCAAGGGGTTTTGAGAGCTTAAGTAATACCTCAGTCAACTACTCCACCTTTTCTTTAAGCTCATCCCTGTTGTCCTTTATTTCCTTTAATTTCTAGCATAGCACGTTCATAGCATCTCGTGCATCCTATTGTGCTCTTTGTCATCACCTCTCCTAGAGCAACCCTAGTTATCTGATAGTCAGAGGCCGCTATGTCCTCTTTGGTCTTGTCAGTCGCGGGAGTGGTGATCTCTACAAACTTATGTCCCGAAGCATCCACTAAAACCCTTGAAACTATTTTGGGTTTCTTGGCTGATTTAGCAATGTGAAGCCTTGAGTGAACTAAAATAAAAGGCTGGTATGGGTACAACCACCTTCCTTTTCCTTGGATTTTCTCCAGTAACCATTGAGGCATGCCAGAAGGAGTTTCCACTGTTGTAGAAGTTGGTGTCATACTTTCAGGTGGAGGGGATTCACTGGTGGAGTGGGAACAATCATCAGTGTGGTAGTAGATTTGGTGAAAAGAGATGTAGGAGGAGGCATATCTGTAGTTACTTTGGTCCTAGTAGAGAGAGGTGAGAGTCTGGAGAAAATGCTTGGCCATGGCTAATGAAGTGGATGGGGAAAGAGGAGGTAGAAGTGGTTGTGAAGTAGGAAGTGCAGATCTCAATGCCAAAGCCTGGGATGCAAGGGATAGAGTCACTTTTGTTGGGCAGTCAGCAAATGGTGAAATTAGGGGCTGACTCACCTCTCCTTCCAAAGAAATTTCCCCTATTTCTGGTGGTTTTGGTGACTCTGGCACATTCACCGTTTCAATGAAGTAGTAGTTGAAGGGGTTTTCTTCTCTTCTCTTCTCTTCTTGACAAATTTGACCTTTATAGGTCCCTTGGAAGAGATTTTGTCCTTTTCCTTTTTGGAGGGCCCCGCCTCCAAAGCAACCAACTTTGAGAAACTATCTTCTTTGAAACTCATCCCCCAAGAGGTGAGCCATGCCTTGGTGCGTGTGAGAATCGGGGCTGATCTATTGGTAATAGAGGCTTTCTCACCGATAGACCAATCAATAGGTGGGAAAACATATTGATCTTCATTCAGTCCATCATAGGAAGGATCCAACACACTTTCATTATCACCAGTACCCTCTGGAATGTCAGTGAGCTCGAGTGTCTAAATCTTTGCAAGTGTTAACCTGCTATGATCTTTCCTTCGACAATAACTTCATCACGTAAATCAATCTAGATGTCTTCTATGCTTGGTACGTGCAGGTGCAGAGTTCCATATGTCTTGAGGACTCCTCAAAATCAAACCCATCTCTAGGCTTCATGTGCTTTTTAATTTATCTTGAAGCTCATGTACAACATTCTTGGCTTTTACCACCATTGAGTAGGTATACCTTCCAATAGAAATTGGGAAGGATACGGCGGCCTTGTGTTTACTCTGTTGGAACTTATGAAAATCCAACAATTGCCTAACCAACTCCATCAAGATTAGTTTGTCTCTGGATATCTAGGAAAATGAAAAGGATCACTTGAGTACATGACCACCCGAAGGTAAGTGAACTTCTTGAATTGTAAGAAGACACAACCCCATTTCAAAACTTCAGCCCATGCCTCATCAGAGACTCTTGTTTTCCTCAGTTTGGGGTTTAACCTATAGATGTTCTCGTAAAAGAAGGCATCATTTACCCTTCTGAATTGGTCTTCGGACCCTTTTCTTGTTAACTGAGGAAAATACTGATAAATATGTTCCACTTTGTCTTATTCCCCTTTGTGTCCAATCTAGGGTAATTCCTCATGCCGGCTACTACATAGGTGACATACGAGGACATATAAAACTTCCCAGTAGACAAGACTATTGTCATCTGAGAATCTATCTCGTTACTGATAAGGGTACCCCAATCAATCCCCTATTGATTCTTCTTAATGATGATCATGAATTGGTACATCCATCCTTGGAAAACATTTGATTTGGGGAAACCAAAAACCCACTCAACAGAGTAATGATATCATTGATTTCCTAAATGAAATCACTTCTAGGAACAAGTCTTGGGAACCTAGAAATAGCCGGCTTGGCTTTGATTAGGAACTTCTTATTCACGTGTTTGATACAATCTTCCTGATCATTGTCCCAAGCTTTTTGGGTTGACTTGAGATCTACGTCCCCATACTCCTCAAAGTTAGGAAACTTGAGAAGGTCATCGAAGTAACCTCCATCTAACTTGATTATGACCTCTCCCGCCTAATTTTTCACAGAACGAGAAACAGAGTTGTAATTTGAGGCACAGGCTAAGAAGAACTCGGAGCATTGAGAAGACATGGGGAAACCTATTGCAAGAGGAAAACCACTGCCAACTATTGATTTCATCCATGGGGTTTGGGAAGAACTCTTGACTCTATTCCAAAAGTCTTCCATATCTATGTTTCTGAGTTCTGTATCTCGGATGTCGTAATTACAATCAATGTAGGAAGGGACTCCACCTTCCTAAATTTATACTTCATCCTCCCTAATTTTTCTATCTTATCCTGTGATGGATTGGGATCCGACATGAGGAATTCCAAAGAGGAGTGAACTGATTGCTTCTGATTCAGACACTTCGGGTTTGAGGACCTGCTTAGCAATCCCAGAGACCCAAAACACTATAGAGAGTATCGGAGATTAGGGGGTGTCAAACACTCGAAAAAGTCCCAACAATTAGTTGAACCTATCGGAAGATATGAGATGTTTGCCACTCTGAAAACTCATAACACTGGAAGATGTCGAAGGGTTCAGAAAATCCGCACTATTGTTAGATGCCGGAAAGATTGGAAATCCTGCTATACTTGGAGGATGCTGGAAAGTTTGAAGTATCCGAAACCTTAGAGGATGCCAGAGATTTTGGAATGTCTCGACACCTTGGATTTCCCAACAAACTGCGGGATTTGGAAGCTGCAAAACACCTGCGAAACCTGAAAAGAAGGAATCGGGTTTTTGTCAGGGTAAAACATACAAATTCCTCTTCATTGCTATGAATCTTTGATACATTCTTCTATTGTCATAACAATGGCATATTCCAAGGAATAAAACAAAGTGAGAATTCCAATGGTTAACCTTAAAACATAAATTTGATTGGAAAACAACCCAAAAAGGAATAAATAATAAAAAAACCCCAAAACCCTAATAAGAAAGAAAGAGAATTTAGAAGGATCATTACACAATTCTTCCACAAATTTCACAAACAAAGAACAAAAGTGAAATACCTTCAATCAGATTGAAAAATGATCAAAAATGAGCAACTCAATCGAGCATGAAGGCGAGTCGGGTTTCGGGGTTGAATACGCATGCACGAGAATCCACAGGAAAAAGTACATCTGTTAAAAATGATGTGGAAATATGAATATTTATAAAAAAATTACATTTAATACACTTCAGTTGACACGTGTGTCAACCACCCGACAACTCGGCATTAATGCCATGTCTAGCATGTTTGGGATGTCTGAAAACCTGACACAAAGGATTTCATATCAATTCAAGTTTCAGGTTTCTGGAAGTAAGCGACATGAAGCATGATGCTTGATGGTTCCAAAAACCTGATACAAAGAGGTGAGTCAGGTTTCGGGAATCGGAAGACATGTGACATGAAGCATGTTTTAAATAAGGCATGTTTACATGCTCAGAGAACCCAAAAACCTGATATAAAGGAACAAATCAGGTTTCGGAATTGGAAGACATGCGACATGAAGCATTTTTTGCTAAGGCATGTTCTGATGCTCGGTGGACCCAAAAACCTGAAAGACTTACTTGATGCGGGTTTCGGGCTTCGGGAAGATAAAACATCAAGCATCCGAAACTCATGTTGTCTTGCTTATGGAAACCCAAAAACCCGATTATCTCTTTGAAATGGAATTTTTAGGAAACCAGCTTAAAAATTTCCTAGGGTTATCACTAAATTTTGGTGTAAACACAAAAATGAGATAACAAACCTCAAAAGGAAATATCGTCAATTTCTCACATAATATCAAAAATAGAGAAAATGCTCACCATTATTTTAAAATGTTCGATGAATTCTACCTACGAAAAGCTCCCAAGTGCCTTTACCTCCATTGAAGAAATGAAAAATGGTCTTGGTTAATCTAGTAGTTGCGTATAAGAAATTCTCTATTGATCCAATTGATGTACTTGAGTCGAGTTCTTACTAATCCAATTGATGTACCTAGGCCATCCATAACCTCCAAAACTTCTAGTCATTGGGGAACCATGTAACACCCTGAACTGTTGTTACTTTCTCCAGAGCATTCAAGTATTGATAAATGATTTCTTCTATATAAGGACATGTTCCTTTGGTTTTGGGAAGTCATGCTTGATATGGATTGTATCCTCTCTGCTCTTGAAGATCTTTGATTGAACCAGAATATGATTGGATGCTTTCATTTCTTTCATTCTTGCACTTGAGTTCAACCTGATTTCTGGATGAATTGTGGATTTATCCACCTTTATGACTCAGCCTTGGATCAGTTGCATTGATCCAAGGAATGTTTTAAGTTTATTCAGGATGAACAAATTTTATTGACTTTACGAAAGTTACAAAGTATGACTGAGCTTTGAATGATCAAACCCGAGGTTAACTCAGGCTGATCATGGTAAATGGAATTTGGTTCCAGATATCGTAACATCAGGAGAGACCTGGACCTTAGGCCAGGTAAGATGTTTATGTTTTATATCTAAAGCTTAATTTATTGATGCCAAATGGAATCCTTTACAGGAATGTTTTATCCTGTATAGACTCTAACACTGATTGGTCCTATTTTGGGGACCTAGACTAGATTCGTTAAGGTTAATAGTCTTAACCTAAACTATAACCTTATGGTTAAAATAATTGCTAATCTAACCTAGCCCTAAACTATGAGCTTAATACTCAAGGGTTAACTACACCTAGTACTATGGAAATGAGACTAATGTCATACCCTATGATCTAACCTAAGTCTCTAACCTACCTTAACTAATTCTAGGAAGGGGGACCTAAGGAGGGTCGCGAGTCATGGGCGGTGGTTTCCATGGCATTTAAGAGGGAGATAAGGTTGAAGGACATGGAATGCAGTCAGGTTTGGCGGAGAATAAAAAATGACAATATAGTCTTACGTGGGCAGATATCTCTAATGATGGGAATGTTTGTTTATTGTGTTGTGGATATCACCAACTTTGGCAGTCGGTGGCAATGGAAAATAGGTGGGAGAATGGAAGTAAATGAAATTAATGAGCCTTGGTCCTTGAGCGTGGATTGCTTGGGAAGGCATGCAAGTGGAATTTTGTTTAGTTGTTTTGTTTTCCATGCATTCTGTTTTTCACTCTGTATGAGCACTGGTTCTTTGAACCAGCCGTCTACTCTGTGTTGCATGGCAAATTTGAGAGTTTCTAGCTTACTTCTCTGTCGGGGGAAATATATAAGGCATGGAGGTAACAATATTTTGTTGTTTAATCTTTCATGGAAGAAGAAGAGAAGGTGCGAGCACATTCAGAGGTCTTCTTCAATTTTAGCGACACTATCAGGCATGATAGGCCCTAACTTTTAAAAAAATTTCTTTCCTTTAAATGCTTTCATTAGAACAACTCTGTTCAGATGATTTTTATACAGTTGGCCTAGCTTGGTAGCAATGTATTGGTTTTCTTCTTTTCTTGTTGATTTGGGAATCCTTGGTTATACGTAGACCCTGATGAAATCTACTTCTTTTATCTTCTCTCCTTGCTGTGAATACAATATGGGTTTGACTTCTGTAGAAGTGTTTTATGTCTCTTTGTCTGACTGAGGTATTGAATTTCCAAACTGGCACCATGACGGATGTCATACTTGATGATTTCATGTTTGAAGATACCACGGAATGAACTGTTGTGTCAAATTTGGTTGGTTTATTTGATTGTTGCTTAGTTGTATGAGCTCTACTATTACTTGACAGCTTCAGGAAAATATATAGTTGGATTTGTGGTGAAACTGTTAGTTCCTTCTATAAGCTCGACTGGTTCAGTCACACGAGTAGGAAATATGTTTGAATACTAAGCTTGTACCTTTATTAGATAAGGGTTTGAAGGTAAAGCTCGACTGGTTTAGTCGCATGAGTTGGAAATATGTTTGAATTCTAAGTTTGTTTCTTTATTTCAAAGAAGTATGAATTTTCCTAAGTATACAGAGTTTTGTGAGTATAAAAGTGTTTGATTAAACTGTTGTTTTTGTAAATTTTACATGAAAAAAATAAGAAATGTAGACTATTGCTTTTGAACAGAATGATGGTATAAGATTCGATCGTTTTTTTACATTTTATGTAAAGGAGACATTATTGGCATTCGTTAAATGTATAGTTGTAGATAACAATGATCTATTGGCAAATCTGAAGGTGATTCTATTCGATTTGAGCTTGAGTCTAAACGTACGTATTGCTTTACTTTCCCTCCTTTCTCCTGATAGGATTAGAGTATATGTATATTACTTCATGGAAGTTGTACAGACCTGATTTCGGGTAGGATAACGATCAGAATTTTTTTGCTCCTTAGTCTAGGTAAAGGAAGATAGTATTTAAAAGTTTTGAAGTATAAAGGTACTCTCTTTTCTCTCTCTTTTCGGAAGTTATGAGTGTTCCCTTCTTTAGAATTTTATATAAGAACTCTTCAAAGATGGGCATGAGATGAATAGACTGTTAAAGTTAGGTGGAGAGAGTGGTAAGTGCTGAATCTTAACAGAAGTCTCCTTTCCTTATCTTTAGCTATATTATTACCCTGTTTGAGTAATTCAGTTATCTACTTGTAAAAAATTAGTATTTTAGTAAACGTTTTTATACTTATCAATGTTTATGAAATGATACAAAAGTATAGAGGAAATCCATCAGTTGAACTTGCTTGAGGCTATAATTTGTCTTTTCTTGAATTGTTTATATGCAAAATCTGTTGGTTACATGCCTTGATAAGATTTCATTCCTTGAATGGAGTAATTATATTAGGATTGATATTGCTCTTGGTTTTCGGATGGCTAGGTACTTAAGATTCATTTTGTTTCTTCTTATTCTCTAATATAAGATGAATCATCCAAAAATATTTAAGTTGAAATGGTAGCTATAATATGAGTTATGTTATAAAGTCATATTAGAATGGTAGAAAGATAATTAGCATGATTCATGTTTATGGATTTGATGAAATGATTTCATTTAAACAGGTTGTTTAATGGAAACAATTGGTGGAATGCAATTGTTTTAAGAATTAGTGCTTATCATGCTCGTTCACTTTGAATGAACCGTGCTAGCAAATTTTGCAGATGGTCATCGTAAGTGGTAAAGGCATGCAGATCTGATATGATGCCCAGATTGTTTAATCTAGTTTTTATGATGAATTATGACAGATCTCTCTAATTGTACTATAAGAAGAAAGTTACTCTTTTGTTGATGTTTATTGTATTAAAATATGCCGTAGTGCATAAGTTGTAATTGTATAGGTTGAGATTAAATGAAATGGAGAAATGTTACCTACATGGTTGTGTTCTTATTTGTTGAATTGATCTTCTCACGTCTGAATGAATGAGAGTGCATTCTTATTATTATATGCCATGGGATCTAGATGGATTCCCTAAGTAAGCCTTGTAAAATTATGTGACTGAATACTTCATGTTTGACTAGTAATTCTTATATATTATGAATAAGGCTAAATTGGAAATTAGACCACTACATTTTTAGGGAAGTTGAGGTTAAACTATGCCCTAATATGTAGCTAAAATAGGAAGAGTATTCTATTACTCCCTAACAATGATCTAAGTCAAAGCAATGTAATTGATGGCTTTAAATAATCATGTCTTATAGCAATAAGTCTGATATATTTCAGTCTTCGGGGTTGATATGAACCCTTACGGGTTTAGTTATCTTCCTTATGGGAGAACTTAGGGCTATTGCCCTATTATGAGGAAATAAGGTTATTAGGAACCGATTGGCACCTTGACGAGATCTCAATCTTATTAAAAACCTTTCTCCGTGAAACTGAACCTAATTGCTTAAGTAACTCTAAAGTGTGGGACCTAGGGTTGGGGAAAGGCTACCCAGTTAGGAGGGCCTGTAATCCAATTTTAAATAAACTTAATTGAATTCTTGGGGGTAAGTACATCTTTCTGAGGCTGTATCATAAGATGTTGACACATGTCAACTGCAGGGTTGTACCTTCGAGAAGATTAGGATCTTCTCAAGGATACAACAATGCAGGTGACATTTGGCAACACCCTTTTGCATTGATCGTTAAGATTTACACCCAAAACTTGATCAAGATTTTCCTTTGGGACTGGTTAGGACCATAGACATGTTATGAGGCAGCCCTTTGGGACTCAGGGTACCTTGACACATGGGGTTAACAGTGGTTGATCCTGTATGTCAGCTTACCCTAGTCTCCAAGGGCATCCTTATAACATGTGTATGATATTAACCCATTCCAGTGGCTGGGACAAGGGGACTGACAAGTCAGTATAAGATGATCTATATAACATCGGAGTGGGGTGAAGGATGTATTCCAGATTGACGAGTATGCCATCAAGGAATATAAGACATGATTAGTATGTTTCAAATCTTTGGCCAAAGTATCGCAAGCGGCTGATTGCGTTGTCCTATGTCACCTAGTCTAAGGGACGTGATGCCGATGAATAATGGTAACAATTATTTAGATAGGTTCCTTGGACAGAGCATTCTAAAATCCCAGATTAGGGAAGAGAACCACAAGAGTGAAGTGTTCAGATGAAAACACCAACTCTATGATACACATGAATAGATCGGTAGTTCACCGAGTCATGGAATGAATAGATCGGTGGTACACCAAGTCATTACAGCTACATATGGTTATCTATTATAAGAATGATTGTTATGATCTGTGAGTTCTAAATTATGTATTTAGAACTAGAAAACACTAATAAAAATAAATAAAAATTTCTTGTTCTAATGTACTAAAATGAGGATGTTACATCTTGGTATCAGAGCTGAAGGTTGTAGCTCTTGGACCTATTGTGTCCATAATATGATAAAAACCTAATTTTTTTCTTGTAACAGAAAATGGTTAGAACAAGGGGGAACGTTGTGAATAATGCTCCACCAGAGGAAGGGGCAGCAACAACCCAAAAACTTGATGAGATCCTTGCTGCCCTATTGGACACAAGAGATCATTTGGCTGTACTTGAACAACAAGTAATGGGAAATGAGGAGGATGATGAAGCTGGTAACAACAATCAGCTACCTCCTAAGGACAACCCCGATATGGGTGTTGGTAATAACAATGGAAATGTACCTGTCCAACCAGAAAACAAAAAGGCCAGGTTGGTAGCAGAACTCACTAATGATATAAAAAGGATAATTCCACCTAAATTTGATGGCACCACATTAGGAGATGGAGTTGAGAATTGGCTCAACAAAATGGAGAAGTACTTTGCAATAAGAAACTTGTAGGAGGAAACCAAAGCTATTTGGGAGCCTATCGCCTTTCCCATGAAGCATCTTCATGTGGGATAGCCGTAAAGCTGAGCTAAATATTGATGAGACCAACATCACTTGGGATCAATTTAAAGGCTATTTTAGGCAACGTTGGTTGCCACAACTTTTCTATGATCAGAAAATGATAGAATTATAGAACTTAGTTCAAGGAAAGATAACTCGTAATTGAATACTGGAGCGGTTTACTTAAACTCCTCAAGTACACATGATATCAAACCGACAAGAAGTTCAGAATACATAAATTTATCATGAGACTAAATCCCATGATAGGAGGAGAGGTTGATGTTCACATCCCAACCACTATGGAAAGGGTTGTTGAAAAAGCCATAAGGCAAGAAACAGTAAATTAAAGGCTATTTCTACTCATAAAGAGGAAGTGCGGAAGAAGATTGCAAACCCTTCTTCAACTTCTCTTGCACCCAAGAAGGGCCATGGAAAATTTTTGGAAATAGAAGTAAGTTTTTAGTGGATAATAATAAGAAAAAATGACAGCTTAATAAGCTGCTTTGAAATGTAAGGGATAGTTTTGCCAAGAATTATAATAATGGACAGAAGCCCTATGGAGGACAACATGATAATTTTAAGGCTGGAAGTAATTTTGAGCCTAAAAATGGACCTATAGGAGGCTTCTATAATTGTGGAAAAGATCACTACGTAAATCAGTGCCCTTTGAAGAAGGATGATCATAATTAGTAGCATAAGATACATGCTGCAGTAGCAGACAAGCAAGCTGAAAAGTAAGTGACACCTATAGAAGTTTCGGGTAAGTTATTTGGCATACCTGTCACTATTATTTTTGATACAGGAGCTACTGAATGTTTTATTTCTAGTAAAATCACTTCTAAACTTAAAAGAAAAGATGGAAAAATGGATAAATCTTGGACTGTACAGTATGGTAATAACTCTGTTCATACAGTGAGTATGTGTCTTTTTGGGGCAGTCCTTGACTTACCTAACTTTTCCATGGAAGTTGACCTCTATGTTGCACCTTTGGGATCCTATGACGTTGTCATTAGCGTCAATTGGTTAGCTGACCATAAAGCAAAAGTAGACTACTTTGAAAATAATATAAGATGTTTAGATGATCTGCTGAAAGCAAAGAGAGATTCAAGGTGTAAAATAGGAAATTTTAGTTAGGAAACTGTCAGCTATGCAACTTAAAAAGGCTAAAAATAAAGGATGTACCTTATATGCAGTAAAGATATCTAAATCTGCAGAAGAAGACGGTGATTTCATGAAATGATACCCACTGTTACAAAGTTTCAAGGATGTATTTCCGGAGGAATTACCAGGTTTACCACCCAAAAGGGAATTTGACTTCACCATTGAAATCAAACTAGGGACATAACCTATTTCTAAAGCACCTTATTGGATGACTACTGTAGAGTTAGTCGAGCTTAAGGCACAATTGCAAGAACTTTTTTCTAAGGGTTTGATTAGACCAAGTGTTTCACCTTGGGGAGCGCCAGTAATATTTGTGAAAAAGAAAGATGGAATACTTAGACTGTGTATTGATTTTTGGATGTTAAACAAAGCAACAATCAAGAATAGATACCCACTTCCAAGAATTGATGATCTATTTGATCAGATGCATGGAGCATCGGTTTATTCCAAGATAGATCTTCGATTTGGGTATCATCAATTAAGAATTAAGGAAGAAGATATTCATAAAACAACTTTCCGAACCAGGTACGGACATTATGAATTCACGGTTCTACCCTTTGGATTAACTAATGCACCCGTAGCTTTTATGAACTTAATGAATAATATCTTTCAAGAATATTTGGACAAGTTTGTGCTTGTATTCTTAGACGATATTCTCATATATTCTAAAAGTGTTGAGGAGCACAATGAGCATTTGAAGATAGTTTTGGAAATTTTGAGAAAAAGAAAGTTATACGGTAAGTTATCCAAATGTTCTTTCTTTGATACTGAAGTTCACTATTTGGGTCATGTCATTAGTAAAGAAGGAATTGTAGTAGATCCTTCAAAAATAGTGGCAATAACTGAGTGGCCTGCACCAAAGAATGTACATGAAGTAAGAAGCTTCATGGGCCTTGCTGGTTATTATAGAAAATTTGTTAAAGATTTTTCTAAAGTGGCTGCACCGATAACTTCATTACAGAAGAAGGATAAGAAATTTATTTGGGATGAAAAGTGTGAATCTGCTTTTAAAAGTTTGAAAAGTCAGTTGACTTCAGCACCTATATTAGCTGTACCACCCTAATGGGGACTTTACCGTTGTAACGGATGCTTCTGGGGAAGGCCTTGGAGGTGTTTTGTTACAAAATGATCATGTCGTAGCATATGAAAGTAGAAAAATTAAGTTACATGAGCTGAATTATGCCCCTCATGATTTAGAGCTTGCTACAATTGTTCATGCACTTCAAGTTTGGAGACACTATTTACTTGGGAAACCTTTTGAGTTGAAAATTGATAATTTAGGGCTGAAATATATTTTCACTTAGCCTAATCTAAATGCAAGACAAATGAAGGTGGTTAGAGTTTTTGTCTCAATATGATTTTGATATTAGTTACATCAAAGGAAAAGAGAATAGAGTAGCAGATGCTCTAAGTCATAGAAAGCACATTTCTGCTCTTATAACATTAAGAACTCAGTTTAAAGATGAGGTGAAAAGTGCCTCAGAATCTTATATATACTTTCAATGAGTAAAGCAAAGACACTTGCTGCAGAACCAAAGGATGAAAGGTATAAAGGTTTTCATTTTGATAATGAAGGAATCTTACGTTATGAAAACAGAGTATACGTACCTTTGCTAAATGATTTGAGAAAGAAATTGTTAGTTGAATTTCATAATTCACCCTTTTCTGGACACCCGGTATTACTAAAATGCTTACTGATCTAAAACAACAATACTTCTGGAAAGGAATGAAAAAGGATGTTATTAATTTTGTGACTCATTGTCTGGAATGTCAACTGGGTTAAGGCAGAACACATGCACCCTGCTGGTTTATTATATCCCCATAGCATACCACAGTATAAATGGCAAGTAATAAGCATGGACTTTGTACAAGGGTTGCCTATGTCAAGAAATAAACATGATGTTATCTTGGTAGTTGTAGAAAAACTAACAAAGGTAGCTCATTTCATCGTTGGAAATCTAAAGGATGATTCTCCTGTGTTAGCTAAAATATTTGTGCATGAAATTTTCAGGTTACATGGAGTACCAAATTGATTATATTTGACAGGGATCCTAGAATGACATCAAGATTTTGGCAAACGCTTAATATAGCTCTTGGAACTAAACTAAACTTCAGTTCTGCATATCATCTAGAAATGGATGGACAAACTGAGAGAGTAAATCAGGTGTTGGAAGATATGTTACGAATGTATTGCATGGATCAACAATATAAATGGGAAGAGTATCTCCCATTAGTTGAGTTTGCATACAACAACACATATCACTCTTCTCTTAAAATGGCACCTTTTAAGGAACTTTATGGAAGAAAGTGTAGAACCCCTGTTAGTTGGGATAGTATTGAGGATAGAGTGGTAATTGGACTTGAAATCCTTACTGAAATGGAACAGCAAGTTAAAATGATTCGTGAATGATTGAAAGAAGCAACAGATAGGCAAAAGAGCTATGCTGACCTAAAGTGGGTTGACCAAAAATTTGAACTTGGTGAAAAGGTTTTTCTTCGTGTTAAACCAAGAAAGAGTTCTATAACTTTTGGCAAGGCTGCCAAGTTATCACCTCGTTATGTGGGACCTTTCAAAATTGTCGAAGTAATCAATCCCGTAGCTTACCGATTAGCATTACCACCTGCTTTATCTCACATGCATGATGTTTTCCATATTTCTTTGCTTAAGAAATACGTTTTAGACTTATCACATGTTTTAAATTGGAATTCCTTGCAGGTCCAAGACCCAGGAATAATCATGGTTAAACCCACACGAGTGCTGGAAACTCACCAATTGCATTTGAGAAATCATGAAATACAACAATGTAAGGTCCAGTGGGACCAGTTTAATGAAGAAAGTGTAACTTGGGAAAATCTAGAAGAGATGAAAATTGCTTTTCCCTTTCTTTTTGAACAGAATGGAATCTGTTGATTGAAATATATATATATATATATATATATATATTATTATGAATTTATCTTTTTCATGTCTTTATGTAAGCCAACTTTGAGGCAAACATTATTCAGGTTGAATAAATTGTATCATGATATTGATTTCTGGAATTATTCAAGTTGGAAATAGTAATTTGTTTTGTGAACCAATGAATTGATTGATTTGAAGTTAAATCAAAGGATGTAATCATCGGGATGATGAATATTTTATGAGGGAAGCATGTAACACCACTCGAATCGCTGTTATTACTTTCTCCGAGCATTCAAGTATTGATAAATGATTTCTTCTATATAAGGACATGTTCCTTTGGTTTTGGGAAGTCATGCTTGATATGGATTGTATCCTCTCTGCTCTTGAAGATCTTTGATTAAACCAGAATATGATTGGACGCTTTCATTTCTTTCATTCTTGCACTTGAGTTCAACCTAATTTTTGGATGAATTGTGGATTTATCCACCTTTATGACTTAGCCTTGCATCAGTTGCATTGATCCAAGGAATGTTTTAAGTTTATTTAGGATAAAAAAATTATTGACTTTACAAAAGTTACAAAGTATGACTGAGCTTTGAATGATCAAACCCGGAGGTTAACTCAGGCTGATCATGGTAAATAGAATTTGGTTCCAGATATCGTAACATCAGGAGAGACCTGGACCTTAAGCCAGGTAAGATGTTTATGTTTTATATCTAAAGCTTAATTTATTGATGCCAAATGGAATCCTTTACAGGAATGTTTTATCCTGTATAGACTCTAACACTGATTGGTCCTATTTTGGGGACCTAGACTAGATTCGTTAAGGTTAATAGTCTTAACCTAAACTATAACCTTATGGTTAAAAGAATTGCTAATCTAACCTAGCCCTAAACTATGAGCTTAATACTCAAGGGTTAACTACACCTAGCGCTATGGAAATGAGACTAATGTCATACCCTATGATCTAACCTAAGTCTCTAACCTACCTTAACTAATGCTAGGAAGGGGGACCTAAGGAGGGTCGCGAGTCATGGGCGGTGGTTTCCATGGAATTTAAGAGGGAGATAAGGTTGAAGGACATGGAATGTAGTCAGGTTTGGCGGAGGATAAAAACTACCAATATAGTCTTACGTGGCAGTATCTCTAAGGATGGGAATGTTTGTTTATTGTGTTGTGGCTATCACCAACTTTGGCAGTCGGTGGCAATGGAAAATAGGTGGGAGAATGGAAGTAAATGCAATTAATGAGCCTTGGTCCTTGAGCGTGGATTGCTTGGGAAGGCATGCAAGTGGAATTTTGTTTAGTTGTTTTTTTTTCCATGCATTCTGCTTTTTTCTGTAGATGAGCAATTGGTTCTTCGAACCAAAATGCTACTACTGTGTTGCATGGAAACTTTGAGAGTTTCTAGCTTACTTCTCTGTCGGGGGAAATATATAAGGCATGGAGGTAACAATATTTTGTTGTTTAATCTTTTGTGGAAGAAGAAGAGAAGGTGTGAGCACATTCAGAGGTCTTCTTCGAATTTTAGCGACACTATCAGGCATGATAGGCCCTAACTTTTAAAAATCTTGCTTTCCTTTAAATTCTTTCATTAGAACAACTCTGTTCAGATGATTTTTGTATAGTTGGCCTGGCTGGTAGCAATGTATTGGTTTTCTTTTTTCTTGTTGATTTGGGAATCCCAGTTATACGTAGACCCTGATGAAATCTACTTCTTTTATCTTCTCTCCTTCTTTGTGAATACAATATGGGTTCGACTTCTGTAGAAGTGTTTTATGTCTCTTTGTCTGACTGAGGTATTGAATTTCTGAACTGGCACCATGACGGACGTCATACTTGATGATTTCATGTTTGAAGATACCACGGAATGAACTGTTGTGTCAAATTTGGTTGGTTTATTTGATTGTTGCTTAGTTGTATGAGCTCTACTATTACTTGATAGCTTCAGGAAAATATAAAGTTGGATTTTTCATGAAACTGTTAGTTCCTTCTATAAGCTCGACTGGTTCAGTCACGCACGAGTAGGAAATATGTTTGAATACTAAGCCTATACCTTTATTAGATAAGGGTCTGAAGGTAAAGCTCGACTGGTTTAGTCGCATGAGTTGGAAATATGTTTGAATTCTAAGTCTATTTATTTTTTCAAAGAAGTATGAATTTTCCTAAGTATACAGAGTTTTGTGAGTATAAAAGTGTTTGATTAAACTGTTGTTTTTGTAAATTTTACATGAACAAAAGAAGAAATGTAGACTATTTCTTTTGAACAAAATGGTGGTCTGAGATTAGATCGTTTTTTTACATTTTATGTAAAGGAGACATTGTTGGCATTCGTTAAATGTATAGTTGTAGATCACAATGATCTATTGGCAAATCTGAAGGTGATTCTATTTGATCTGAGCCTGAGTCTAAACGTACGTATTGCTTTACTTTCCCTCCTTTCTCCTGATAGGATTAGAGTATATGTATATTACTTCATGGAAGTTGTACAGACCTGATTTCGGGTAGGATAACGATCATAATTTCTCTGCTCCTTAGTCTAGGTAAAGGAAGATAGTATTTATAAGTTTTGAAGTACAAAGGTACTCTCTTTTCTCTCTCTCTTTCTGGAAGTTATGAGTGTTCCCTTCTTTAGAATTTTCTATAAGAACTCTTCAGCATGGGCATGAGATGAATAGACTGTTAAAGTTAGGTGGAGAGAGTGGTAAGTGCTGAATCTTAACAAAAGTCTCCTTTCCTTATCTTTAGCTATATTATTACCCTGTTTGAGTAATTCAGTTTATCTACTTGTAAAAAGTAGTATTGTAGTAAAATTTTGTATACTTATCAATGTTTATGAAATTATACAAAAAGTATAGAGGAAATCCATCAGTTGAACTTGCTTAAGGCTATAATCATCTTTTCTTGAATTGTTTATATGCAAATCTGTTGGTTACATGCCTTGATAAGATTTCATTCCTTGAATGGAGTAATTATATTAGGATTGATACTGCTCTTGGTTTTCGGATGGCTAGGTACTTAAGATTCATTTTGTTTCTTCTTATTCTCTAATATAAGATGAATCATCCGAAAAGATTTAAGTTGAAATGGTAGCTATAATATGAGTTATGTTATAAAGTCATATTAGAATGGTAGAAAGATAATTAGCGTGATTCATGTTTATGGATTTGATGAAATGATTTCATTTAAATAGGTTGTTTAATGGAAACAATTGGTGGAATGCAATTGTTTTAAGAATTAGTGCTTATCATGCTCAGTTCACTGAACTGACCCGTGCTAGCAATTTTTGCAGATGGTCATCGTAAGTGGTAAAGGCATGCAGATCTGATATGATGCCCAGATTGTTTAATCTAATTTTTATGATGAATTACGACATGATCTCTCTAATTGTACTATAAGAAGAAAGTTACTCTTTTGTTGATGTTTATTGTATTAAAATATGTCGTAGTGCATAAGTTGTAATTGTATAGGTTGAGATTAAATGAAATGGAGAAATGTTACCTACATGGTTGTGTTCTTATTTGTTGAATTGATTTTCTCACGTATAAATGAATGAGAGAGTGCATTCTTATTATTATATGCCATGGGATCTAGATGGATTCCCTAAGTAAGCCTTGTAAAATTATGTGACTGAATACTTCATGTTTGACTAGTAATTCTTATATATTATGAATAAGGCTAAATTGGAAATTAGACCACTACATTTTTAGGGAAGTTGAGGTTAAACTATGCCCTAATATGTAGCTAAAACAGGAAGAGTATTCTATTACTCCCTAACAATGATCTAATTCAAAGCAATGTAATTGATGGCTTTAAATCACCATGTCTTAATAGTAATAAGTCTGATATATTTCAGTCTTCGGGTTGATATGAACCCTTACGGGTTTAGTTAGCTTCCTTATGGGAGAACTTAGGGCTGTTTCCTATTATGAGGAATCAAGGTTATTAGGAACTGATTGGCACCTTGACGAGATCTCAAATCTTATTAAAAACTTTCTCCATGAAATTGAACCTAATTGCTTAAGTAACTCTAAAGTGTGGGACCCATGGTTTGGGAAAGGCTACTTAGTTAGGAGGGCTGTAATCAAAGTTTAACTCAACTTAATTGAATTCTTGGGGTTAAGTACATCTTTCTGAGGCTGTATCATAGGATGTTGACACATGTCAACTGCAGGGTTGTACCTTCAAGAAGATTAGGATCTTCTCAAGGATACAACAATGCAGGTGACATTTGGCAACACCCTTTGCATTGATCATTAAGATTTACACCCGAAACTTGATCAAGGTTTTCCTTTGGGACTGGTTAGGACCATAGACATGTTATGAGGTAGTCCTTTGGGACTCAGGGTACCTTGACACACGGGGTTAATAGTGGTTGATCCTAGTATGTCATCTTACCCTAGTCTGCAAGGGCATCCTTATAACATGTGTATGATATTAACCCATTCCGGAGTGAAAACTAGGGACAAGGGGACTGACAAAAGTTAGTATAATACGATCTATATAACATTGGAGTGGGGTGAAGGATATATTCCAGATTGACAAGTATGTTGTCAAGGAATATAAGACATGATTAGTATGTTTCGATCTTTGGCCAAAGTATCGTAAGCGGCTCATTGCTTTGTCCTATGTCACCTAGTCTAAGGGACGTGATGCCGATGAATAATGGTAACAATTATTCAGATAGGTTCCTTGGACAGAGCATTCGAAATCTGGATTAGGGAAGAGAACCACAAGAGTGAAGTGTTCAGATGAAAATACCAACTCTATGATACACATGAATAGATCGGTAGTTCACCGAGTCATGGAATGAATAGATCGGCGGTACACCGAGTCATTACAGTGCATATGGTTATCTATTATAAGAATGATTGTCATGATCCGTGAGTTCTAAATTATGTATTTAGAACTAGAAAACACTAATAAAATAAAAAATAAAAAAATCTTGTTCTAATGTACTAAAATGAGGATGTTACATACCAAGGCATATATCATAGGAGGGACTATCCCTCTTGAATAGGCCTATTCCTATAGGAAAAAATTGGAATTTATTATGATTTTAGAAATCCCAGGACAAGTATCAAGGAACTTATGGACAAGGGTATGTCTTGCGGATTAGTAGGAGATGTACAATATGTTTATGATACTCAAGACCACAAGGAATTTGAGTTTAGGAAGAAAAATATGTTAGCTCATCTCCCTGTCTTTTTAGAGGAGTTTGTAGTCATAAATTGATAATGTATTTAGTTGCACAAAAACCTTTTTGTATATGTATACCAAAATTTTATATGAATTTCAAGGGTAGGGGCCCCTATAGAATCCCCATTTTGTACCTAGCATATACATATGTTACAAATTTATTACAAACTTATTATGTTGATTCTACTTTAATTGATGCATCTCTATTTGATTCCCTTAGTTTTTCATTTGATCCTTTTCTTTATCTAGCTATTGCTAGGGCCTTCGAGTTATAGTAGTGGAGATTTCATATCCTTCAATAGGAGTTTGTAACTATTTTTGCACATGGGTTGATAGAACATCAACCTCATATCTTAATTGTTTATTGGTTTCCTTATCCTTATAAATATTTTGGATAAGCCCCCCTATGGCCATTGTAGCATCACTTTTTAAAGTATATGTGGGATTTTAGTCTCCAAGACTATGTCAATTTCTAGAGTTGTTGGCCCTAAAATATAGCCATTAATGAGAAATTTCCAAAAAGATAAATCTTACATGATTTGGGTACCCAAAATGAGAATTACAAGAGAAAATAATCCATCTCTCGTTCTATAGATTTTTATTGTATTTATCTCTTCCTCATAGGTATTTTTAAATATTTGAATGTTTTAAATGCCTTGCATCATTTTACTCATTGGTGGATTCTTGAGTATCTCTCAAATTTTAAAATCATGTGAAAAAAGCCTCTGGAACACTTGTGAAACATTGAATTAGTGTTCAAAATTTTTTTATATATCCACACTCTTCAATCCTTCGTAAAAGGTTACCACGTAGTATCATATCCTTTACCAGTTAAGCAATTTTACTTAAATCATTATCTACTCATTTCCTTTTCTTGCGGGATTCTCTTTTGTAGATTTAAAAATATCTCGTAGGTTTGAAACCCACGATAACTTGAATTTATTTATCTTATGAGACTAAATTGAAGCTAGGATGGCTAACTATAATCGAATCCTACCTAAATCTCGAGCTGATTCCCATTGTTTCATGAGACTAGGGAAAACCCACAAAACACTAAATTGTGCACTTTTTGGATGACTAGCTTAGTGTACTCTTTGTGGATTTCTTAGAGCATAATGGCCAAGCCCATTTTACAAGTTAAAATTTTATGAGAGGTGGTAATTTTAGACAACGAACTCTATGGTCTTACTTAATCTATGTAATAAAATTCTCAAAGATAAGGGAAAATCTTGGAAAAGTCACTCCAATAGTAGATACTAGTTCAGAATGAGTACCAACACAACTTACTTTCAAATGCAACATAACTAAATGAAAATGTGGGGTGTGACATACTTACCCCTTAATGAATCATCATCCCGATGATTTAACTCATTAATAGAAAACATACTAATCAAAACAATTTTAAACATCAATGCTAAAGAAAAACAGTCCATATTTATCACAAAAACTTGAAATTTTAAAAATCTTTAGTCATTCATTCTTCATAATTATTGTCTTTAACAACCTTATAATCATCAAAAGTTACTAAAAATTCATCAATATGAAATATTTCTTTCATTTAAATCAAACACTTTTAAGAAATAATATCAAATATATCCTAATAAATAGTCAAATATAATTTTTATCATTGAAACAATCATGGAAACACAATTTTAATTTCTTCCAAATTTTCCCAAGTTGCACTTTCTTCATAATATTGGTCCTATTAAACTGCGTGTATTGAGAAATATCTCAATTCATGAGATGTAACATGTGAGTTTCGAAAGAATCTAATAGGTTCAACCACAATGGTTCACGAGATCCTGAACCTATAATGAATTCCAATTTAGGACATGCGTTATATCCGAAAGATACTTTTTAAGAAATTAAATATGAAAAACATCATGCATCTTAGATAATGTGGGAGGTAATGCTAATCGGTATGTAATCTGGACTTATGACTTCAAGTATTTAAAATGGTCCCACATATATAGGCGATAATTTGGTAGAATTGCTAAATGTGATTAAACTCTTTTTGGGTTTAACCCTTAAGAAAAAAATTATTTGCAAGCTCTTTTTTTTCAAACTCATTTCAAATATGCATCTTTTCTTTGTATCATCTTCTTCCTTCAACTACTCACGAATGAGCTACACTTGTTTTTTCATTTCGATCAACATTTCAGGGCCTAATACCTCTTTTCCCTCGATTGTCCCAATTGATGGGATTTCTACACTTTCTCCCATACAATACTTCAAATGGTGACATTTTTAGTGAAGAATGATAAGTTTTGTTATAGGAAAATTCCATCAATGGAATATATTCTTCCCACTTATATTATTGATCCATGTAATACATCTTGAGCATATCCTCCATAACTTGGTTCACTCTTTCAATTTTACCACCTGCTTTGAATGGTATCTTGAACTGAAGTTCAATTTCATTCCCAAATCTGAATTTAAGGTTTTCTAAAATTGAGAGGTCATCCTTGGATCCCTATCATAAATGATCAATTTCGAACTTTGTGTAATATGAAAATTTTATGCACAAATTATTTGACAAGAGTGGGTGAATCATCTTTTAGATTACCTAATGTGAATTGAGCTACTTTTATTAATTTTTCAACCACAACTAAAGTCATTTCATGTTCATTTTTAGACATAGGCAGCCCTTGCATGAAATACATATTGATAACTTTCCATTTGTAGTGAGGAATATTGTGAGGGTATAACAGTGCTAGTAGGATACATGTGCTCTGTCTTAACATGCTGACATTCAAGAAAATGAGAAATGTATTTTTCCATGTCTTTCTTCATTCCTTTCTAGAAATATTGTTGTTTTATATGACTCAATATTTTTGTGACTCTGGTATGCCCAAATGAAGGAGTATCATTGAATTCTTTCAAGAATTTTTTTAAGTCATTTACAAAAGGTGTGTAGACTCTACCTTCATATTTCAAGACTCCTTCATTATCAAATTTAAATCCTTCATACCTTTTATTATTCAGATCTATTGCTAAGGTAGATTTTACATGCTGATAATATGAATAAGTTAACATTTGTTTCTTTACTTCATCTTTAAATTGAGTCCTAAGGGTTACAATAATGGAAACATGCTTCCTACAACTTAGCGCATCTCCCACTTGTAGTCTCTATTCCTTTTATATAAACTATGTAAAAATCATATTGTGACTAAAATTAAATCCACCTACGTTGTCTTGCATTCAAATTTCACTACGTAAAGATAAATTTCATCCCCAAGTGGTATATTTTCATTATGAAAGGTTTTCCCAAAAGATAGTGCCTTCAAACTTGCAAAGCGTGAACTATGGAAGTGTGTTATAAATCATGTGGATCATAGTTCAGCTCATGTACCTTCATTTTCTTCTTTCCTACACAATCACATGATCATTTTTCATAAGTATTCCACCCAAACCTTTATCAGAGGCATCAATTACCACAAGTGAAGCTTCTTTTGGGGTTTAGGACCTTCAAAACAAGTTTTGTAGTTAGTTTTAATTTTAGCAAATTGAATGCATCTTCACATTTATTAGACCAAACATTTTTCTTATGTTTTTATGCAAATAAGTTATTAGAGTAGTAACTATAGACAAATATTTAACGATTTTTCCGTAATAACTAGCCTACCCCATGAAGCTTCTAACTTCATGCACATTCTTAGTAGATGGAAATTTACTTATTGCTTTGATTTTTGATGGATCAATTGAAATTCCATCCTTATTAATTATGTTCCCAAGGTATTATACTTCATTCTAATATAGCAAAAACTTTGAAATATTCCCATATAGTTTTCCCTTTCTAAGCACTTCTAATACAATTTTTCAAGTGTTCATCATGTTCTTCCATTCTTTTAGAATAAATCAAATTGTCATATAAGAAAAAAAAACATTATTTTATCTAAATATTACTGAAAAATATTATTCATTAAGTTCATGAATGTAACTAGTGCATTAGTGAGTCCAAAAGGTAACACCATGAACTCATAATGACCATATCTTGTTCTAAACATTGTCTTGTGAATGTATTCATATTTTATTCTCAATTGATGATAACCTGATCATAAATCAATCTTGGAATAGACTGATGCATCTCACATCTAATCGAGAGGTCACCAGTCCTTGGTAAGGGATATCTATTCTTGATTGTGGCTTTGTTAAGCATGTGATAATTGATGCATAGCCTTTACATTCCATCTTTCTTCTTGATGAATATGACTGGCGCTCCCAAAGGAGACACACTCAAGCTAATAAGTCCTTTAGATAATAAATCATGAAGTTGAGATTTTAATTCCATTAATTCAATTGTATTCATTTTGTATTGAGCCTTATAAATTGGTTTTGTTCCAGTTTTGATATCTATTGTTAATTAAAATTCATGCTTAGGAGGAAGTCCAGGTAATTCCTCCGAAAGACATCCTCGTAATCTTGTAAAAATGGATATCCATCCAAGGAATTCTTACCTTCCTCATTGAAATATGATATTTTCTTGTGTAAATCATATAACCCTTACTCTAAGCATTTTTAGATGCATTAAAGAAATATAATTTAGTTTAAATTTTCTTTTTATGCCTTGTATGAGTGTTGTTTTCTCTAGGTCATCTAAGCATTTTATTCCTTTTTTGAAGAAATTTACAATTGCTTTGTGTGAAGACAAATTTTATACACCTATTATAACATCATAAGAACCTAAAGGATCTACATACATGTCCAATTGTGTGGTAAAACTAGGAAATTCTAATGTTGTGTCAAATAGACATTGGTTTACAGTTTGGACAACATTATTCTCGTATTGTACAGTCCATGAATTCCTCATGTAGCCAATTTTTTTCCAACTAATTTAATATAAATGAAAAATTCATCGACTAATATCAAATAGAATAGTTACAGGTATTCCATATAAATTACTTGGTACTTCAATGGGTGTTTCTCATTTCTCAAAGCATGACGGTTTGCCACTACAACATGGATTCTTTGATGCAGATTGTTTTCCTTGTTCTTTCAATTTTTATACCCCATTTTTCTTAAAATTTTCAATAGGTTTCACTACTACATTATTCTTTCCATTCTTGGCTTTATTACCAACCATTTTCCACCAAGGATTTCTTTTTCCTAGTGGTGACAAAGAAGCTAAATTTGTTATTTCTCTTTTCAACTTTGTGATAAGATATAACTTGTAGCTTCTAATATTTCCTTATGGCCTTTTAAAAATAGCTTCCATATTCAAAGGACCATGAACATCCACTTCTCTGCCAATGATGGGATTCAATCCCATGATAAACTTACGTATTTAGAATTTCTCATTAGTCTAGTATTGTAGAACATACTTCAACAACTTAGTAAATCTCTCCCAATATTATGTTATAGTCATTTTACCTTTTACCAAGGTGTCACACCCCGCATTTTAACTCAATTTTGTTGTGAAAATAAATTGTGGGTTATTAAATTAGAAAAAAGGTTAGAATATGGGTAATGTTAGGAGGTCGGGTATATGGATATACATATGTACATATTGCCAAAATTGATATATACATGTGCGTAGGTGTATATCCATCAACATACCTACACTTTTCACATCACATCAATATTTTTTTGATAATCACAATACATTATCATACCGTATTTGACTTGGGTGATTGGAAACCACCTTACTTGCTATATTTGATGATTTTTTATTATTTGATAAATTGATCAGTCGACTGAACAATTTATTTGCGATGGTAAATGATGTTCTAAATCAGTCTTTGACCGCTTAGTGAAGTATTCATTATTTCTAGCATTCTAATTTATCGGTCGTAGACCACTTTGCAAGTAATATTAATGATGTTTATTTCTTAAAATTGTTAATTCCTCTCGGCATTCAAAATGGGTCAAAAGACCACAAGGAATATAAAAATTTCCTTCATTGCTACCATCGACAAGGTAAGTGTAACTGTTTTGGTTATCTTATTTGGTAAGTAAGAATCATTTTCATATAAGCCTTAAGCCATAGTTTGATGATATTATTGGTAAATAACAATTTTGTGATGGTTTAAGACCATATAAAGTTGGAAAATTTAAATGTGTATTGTCTATTAATAAAAAAATCATAGATCATGCTAACTCAACAATGTTAAGTTGGAGGGATATGGGTCCTTGACCTCAAGAAAATATATTGTTTGTTTTATTTATGGTCCTCGACCATAACTTATGATGGAAAATATTAATCTTTTAATTTGAATAATTAACAAGTTCATCGACCTTACCTTTGGAATTAAGATATATTTAAATATTAATTTTTGTGGTCATCGACCACCATGAAAAATATGGCATTGAAAAGTTATTATTTCATTCATTGACCATATCAATGTTTCATGGAGATTTGATAATGATTAAAGTTAGTAATGATTAGTTAAAATTGGAATTGGTCAAAGAACAAATCTGTATGGAGAAAATTTGCATGGGAATGTAGACTTATGGAGAGTTAAGTGGGAAATAAAGGATATTAGGAAGGAAATAAATGGAATTTAATTACTTTTGCACGATTTCTTGGGAATTTGGGAAACTTACGAGAATAATATTTGGGAATGCAAATCCCATACATATTTTTAGTTAAGGAAATGGTTATTTTCACTCAAATGAGAAAATAGAGGAAGACTATGTAATATATTTAAATGCATTGTGAAGCTATTAGACCAAAGGAATAGGATGCAATGCGGGAGGAAGGAGAAATAGAAGTATTTGTTCTCAATGAAAGGAATACATTAACAAAACCCAAAGAATCTTGGTCTAATATAGTCAAAAATGATGATTCAACATTGAAAAATAATTTTTTTTTCTTCAAGCGATCAAGGAAGGTTCTAGTTACGTCCTTGAAATTCTTGACCAGCTTCTTCATTCTACATCAGAAAATCTGAATAAGGCCCTAGTAGGGAAGGCATGGGCGGAGACCTAATGTTGATGCATCGAAAGATGGACTAAACTTAAGTGGTCCCCTAAAGCTTATTTAGAGGTAACCACTCGTTTGAATGGATTTTTCCTTTTCAGATTTAATCTCCAAGAAGATATGTAGAAGGCTCTGGAAGAAGGTCCCTGGTTTTGGGGAAAATCAGGATGGTATCTCCAAAAATGGGAACCCAGAAAAAGGAAATTTGAATCAATTCCCGGTGTGGATCTACCTTCCAAACCTCCCTCTGAAATTTTGGCATGAGGATATTGTTAAAGGTATTGCAAAATCTCTATGAACCTTTGTCATAATTGATAATGCCACCAGACAAATGTCTCGCCTTATTTGTGCCCATTTCTGCATTTATACTATAGCGGATAGAGAAATCCCAAGTAGTATAAAACTCAAATCTAAACTTGGGATATGGGATCAAAGGATCAAAATGGAAATATCTCCATCTAAATGATCTAAGTGTAATGGGTGGGGTCACTCCTCTCGAGATGTAAGTTTAAAGTTTCTAAAGTGGTTATCCCCTGTCACAACTCTAGAGGGTAATGGGGAAAAACGGAAAGGCATTATGTAAAGTTTGGAGGATCACAGGAAAGCTTTCTCCAAAACCATTCCAGAAGTCTTCTCTCCACTGCGCATAAAGGAATATACGGTGGCTGAAAGCCCCATTTCAAAAGATGTAATGGAAAAGGATGAGGATGGCTTCACTTTGGTGACCAATAGAAGGAAATCTAAATACCTATCAAAGTCAGAATCAAAGGTAAAAGAAAAAGAGGAGGAATATTTGAAGGATCTTTTGAAAGGCAGGAAGATGGAGTTTGGTAATTTTAATGAGAAAGAAGGGATCCACAATGAATCTATCAGGAGCGATCAAACCTCAAATGAAGAAAAGGAAAAGGAGGTCAATAAGATGGAGGAATTGGTAGAGGAAAAATCGAGTTTGAGGAAACTCAGGACCAGAATTTGGATTTGGATCTCATCAAGGGGGAAGATATTTCTCCCTCTATTGAGGAACTCTCGAGTGCACAATGAACCCCAATCAAGGAGCCTGAGGATAAGAAAGAAGGCCTAAGTCTTGGGATAAAAACCCTACTGGGGGAAAAGTATTTCCGGAAAAAGAAAATAGATCCAAAAGGAAAAAAGGGGACTCTTTAAGCTCTGTCCCTCCCTAAGAGGATGAGAATCCTATAAATGTGGAAGCTACAAATAACAAACAAGGTAGACCAAATAAACTTGAATCAAGGAAAAAAACTACCCAAAAGGAGATAGATTTAGGGAAATAGATGTGCTTGGACCGAGAACATCTTCAGGAAAAATAAACCTAACCTAAGAAAATGAATTACATATCATGGAATGGGAGAGGGTTGAATAGTCCTGTGAAGTGGATAATCCTTAATGATATGATTGAAAGACAGAAAATTGATGTTCTTGTTGTGTAGGAAACTAAAATGAAATAAGAATCATTCCTATCATCTTGTAAATTATGTTGGAAAAATTATAAAGCCTTTGTTGTTAGCTCGAAAGGAGCTTTGAGAGGTTTAGCTATGGTTTAGAGCCCAAATAAGTTCAAGGGTACATTGTTGGTTAAGAGAGATAACCATGTTGCGGTGATGATGAGAGATATTGAAAATAGGAGTATATGGGTTATTTCAAATATATATGCTCCCACCCATCACAAGGAAAGGAAACAACTTTGGTAACATCTTTTATCCTTTAATCACTCTATTAAAGGTTCTGGTTGGATTGTAATGGGGGATTTCAACACCCCAAGAACTCCTGGGGAAAAAAAGGGATGTTCTAAGGAGTTATCTATTGGCATGGAGGATTTTAATCATTTCATAAAATCTTCCCAACTCCATGATATAGATCTAAAATCCAGCACCTTCACATGGTCTAACAGAAGGACTGGCACTCAACATATTCAAGTTAGACTAGATAGGGCTATGGTTTCAGAGGAATGGTTAAGTCAAGACATCTCACTTTTTTCTCTTCCTCGGATTGGATCAGACCACAACCCCATTCTTCTTCAAATTAAGAACCCTTCTTGAAGAAGAACTCCCTTTCATTTTGAGAAGATGTGGCTCCAAAGTGAGGATCCGAATGATCTCAACAAAGAATGGTGGAAACTAAAAGTTAAAGTAACAACGATGTTTGGACTCTCTAAAAAATTTCAGAATGTGAAATCCCACCTTAATGTGTGGAATAAAAAATTCTTTAATAATATCTTTTGGAAGAAGGTGGAAATTAGAGATGAACTATAGATTGTCCAAAGAAGAACTGAAAGACAAGGTATTTAGAATGATCCCGATGATCATGTTAAGGAAAGATCTCTCCTGTCAGACTACCACAATATTCCGGGAAAAGAGGAAATATTTTGGAGGCAAAAACACTAGATTATTTCATCTATCCACCTTAAAGTGGAAAAGCATTAACAAAATTAACAAAATCAGTAAGGAAGGGGGTGTCATAGTTGAGGAGCAAGAAGAAATTGACAAAGAGACAATTTCTTTCTTCCAAAATTTACTCTCTAACAGCAAGGATCAAAACCTCTTGAAAGAATAAGATTTCTTAAATTGTATCCCTAAGTTAGTCTCGGTCGAAGAAAATGCTATGATCTTAGTGATTCCTACCATGGAGGAAGTGGAATTTGCTGTCAAAAAAATTAGCCCGAACAAGGCACTTGGGCCTAATGGATTTCCAGCCTTTTTCTTCCAAAATTTTTGGGACATAATTAAAAAAGAGGTTTTTGAGGCAGTGAAGGATTTTTTCAAGAAGAAGGTTATGTTAAAGGACATGAACTACACCCTCTTGACTCTGGTTTCGAAATGTAGTAATGTTATGGAACTAAAAGACTTCAAACCTATAAGTTTTTGTAATACTTCCTATAAAATCTACACAAAAATTCTAGCCCTCAGGCTTGACTAATCTGCTCAATATCATTTCGAACATTAAGGGGCTTTGTTATAGGTAGACAAATACATGATTGGATAATTTATATCAAAGACTATTCATTTAGCAAAAATCAGTAAGAAGGTTGCTTTATTCTTAAAACTGGATATGGCAAAAGCTTATGACAGGGTTTCGTGGAGCTTTCTAGACAAAATCCTTGACAGTTTGGCTTTGAAATAGATTTGAGACATCTAGTACAGGCATGCATCTCCAATGTATGGTTTTCTATCCTCATGAATGGAAGTCCTATTGGGTTCTTTCCTAGCACACAAGGATTACTACAAGGGGATACCCTTTCCCCTTTCCTCTTCATTTTAATGGTAGAAGCTCTCAGTAGAAGACTCAATGTTGAATCCGAAAAAGGCTTCATCAAAGGAATTTCTCTGGCACTTGATATGGAAAATTTTACTCACCAACAATTTTTGATGACACTTTCATGATGGGGGAAGCTACTGTTCCAGAAGCAAGAAAACTTAAAACCATTTTTGATGACTATATGGATGTCTCGGGATAGCTGATCAACTTTAGAAAAAGTTCTCTTTTCTTTCTGAATACTATGGACAGCCATTGTAAGAAGATTGCATAAATTTTTGAATGTACCTATAAACCCTTTCCTACCTTATATTTAGGAATTCCTCTTGGGGATAGGAGACCCTCCTGTTCTGAATGGAACTTTCTAATTGAAAGGTTTGAAAGGAAACTAGTTGGTTGGAAATCTAATCTGTTATCCCAAGTAGGAAAAATCACTCTGCTGATTAGCTCTATCCAAATTCTTCCAGTGTATGCCATGTCACTATACCAACTTCCTATTACAATAGAGGAAAGGTTGGAAAATATCCAAAAAGGTTTTAATGGAGTGACATAGAAAGTAAAGATAAAATCCCTTTAGTTTCCCGGAGTAGAGTGTGCAGACCCAAAAATATTAGAGGACTTGGTCTCGAGAGATTAGTCCAAGATGAATAAATCTCTACTTGCTAAGATTGGATGGAGACTAACAAAGGAAAATGGATTTTGTGCAGAAATTCTTAAGAGAAAATATTGGTTGGATAATAATGATAAAAGATGGATGTTTAAACAGCAAATTTCAATGGCTCATGCATATGGAAAGCCATTAACTAGGCCAAATAAATTCTGAACAAGGGTAGCAGATGGAAAATAGGAAGAGGCAATGAGATAGGTTTTGGAAAGAAAAATGGGTAGGATATTTCACCCTTCAAGATAAATTTCCACAAATCTCAACATTACTGGAAGCTAAGTATGGAGAAAAAGTTAACAACTACATGGCTAAGGAAGAGAGTTTTTAGACATGGAAAACTCTATAATTGGATAGACACGAACTAAATGATCAAATGAGAGGATCAATGAGTTTTTAAAAAATTATGTATCATCTAATAAAGCAAGGACCAAGATGGAATCATTTGGGATAAGGAACCATGTGGAAATTTTTCCGTCAAATCAGCCTATGGCCTCTTTTTTAGGGACAAATTGGTAAAGAAGATTTAATGGCTAAAAATATTTGGAACAATAATATAACACCTAAGGTTAATGTGTTTAGCTGGCTCACATTTGGAAATAAAATCCTCACGATTGATAATCTGGTAAAAAGAGGTTTTCAATGGGTTAATAGATGTGTGCTATGCAAAATAAAAATGGAATCAGTAAACCATATGTTTATGGAATGTCCGTATGCACATCAACTATTATCCTCCATTTTGGATGGTTTCTCGATTAATTGGGTCATCCCCAAATATATAAAGGAAGTTTGGAACCAATGGAAATTTCCTTTTCATAGTCAAGGGCTAAAAATCTATGAACCATAAGCTTAATTCATCTATGGTGGGAAATCTGGAAGGAAAGAAACAGAAGGATATTCAAAAACAAGAGTCTTCCTATCAATCTATCTATAAAAAAACTCTTTTAGGCAGTTAGAAACAATTTCTCTATACTCAGGAATAAAGAATTGGAAATTATGGATAATGAACAACATTTCTTAATGAATTGGAATGTTTCAGGGATTCCTCTACCAAACAGGCCTAATCCTAGATTGGGGATTAAGTGGAATCCTCCTTGTGAAGGTTCTCTAAAACTCAACTTCGATGGAGTAGCTAAAGGGAATCTGGGGAATGCAGGGGGAGGAGGAGTCATAAGGGACTCTTTTGGTCATTTTATTCTTGCCTATTTATTTGACCTTGGACAACAATAAAATAATGTGGTGGAGGTAGCTGCTCTATTCTGGGGGTGAATATTGAAAAATAAAAAGGTTTCAACCTTCTGGAAGTGGAAGGAGATTTATTGTACATTATTTCTTGTATGAAGGGTTCATCCAGACCTGCCATATCTATAGAAGACTTCATCAGTAAAACTAAGTCATTTTTAAATTCTTTTGTGAATATTTCTTTCAATCATGTGTATAGGGAAGGAAATGCAGGTGCAAACTTTGTTGCTAATCTAGGGGTTACCGCTAAAGGTCTTCATGTTGTCGAGCACCTCTTTGGTATGAATGCTAATTTCATTGAAATCATGAAAAGGGAGGGAGTATTTAATAATTTTGCTAACTCTCCCACTCGTGCCAGTAAACTTCCATGATTTTTTTTCCATGCGTGAGTTGGATCCCTTTTTTCACTCAGGCAGCCTGGTATTTTTGGATTTGGGGAAACTGAAAAAAGAAAAAGCTAATTTTCAAGTCTGGTTTCTTTGCAATAAATATTTTGGCTACAGAAGGATGGGAGGGGACCTGGTACGCATTGAACCATCTAGGAGTGCAAAGATATCCAAGGAGGACAAAGCTCTTCTAGAAATAGTGGAATTGTTGTATTTTCTCAAAACTTTCAAGGGCCATGATGAGATTTTGAGTGAAGCGGTCGCAAAAACATGGAATGAGGGAAAGGTACAGGTTGGAAACTATTCTCTCACAATTTCACCCAAGACATTGATAAAGTGACTGGCCTCGCATTGGAAGGTAGATGTATGTTCAAACCAAAATCTGATTAGTCTTGAGATTTATTATTTCTTTCAAGGAAAAGGGGATCCTATTTCTCTAGCATAATGGATACGCCCGAAGTAAGTTACCTTCCCCTTATGATGAAATTTCCAAATTGATAATGTCTTACATTACTCTGGAAGGAAGATATAAGGTTATCTATGGCTACCATTTCCCAATGTTAAATCATATTCGTAATTCCAAACCATATAACTTTCCTTTCTACCTATTTTCTTCTTTGGCTAAATCAATAACTATGGTGAAGAAAGGCACTTTCATTCTCCCTTTACACCAGGGTCTGATAAAAACTATCATTCGGCTGAGCACTCCTCTATTGGGAAAAAACGACAAATTTGGGGCTTTGGTTTCAAACATCTCGTTGGGTAAAAGGACAGGGAGTATGGAACCTAAGGAGGATAGCTGTGATGATTTTGGTCCAGGGAATCCGGTGGCCAAATGTACCAGGTCAAGCATGGGTAAAGGGGGTGATAAGATTCAGAATAGGAAAGTGTAGAATCCTGGTCGGACTGAGGAGGATAACATCACCTATGTTTCGGATGAATTCCCTGGTGAAAACCCTACCCAAAAGGAATCCTCTCTTGACAAAGATGAAGGGGAAGCAGAGAGCAATGAGGATGTGGACAGCAAAAAATAATAGGAATCTTCCGAGGACAAGCATTCCAAGAACATTGAGGAAGCTATCCACAGTCTGCATAATCTTAAAATGGCTCAGATGGAGCTTTTCTTGGCCCAGGAATCAGATGTTAAAACCCATGCCTTCATGAGAGAGTTTGAAAATTGCAAACTAAACACTAATATCAATAGGCACAAAATAAATTTGATCACTATGGACCTTAAGGAGCTGCATGACAGAGTGGATAAAACGTCTTCCCTTATCCTCAAAAAATGATGCGGGAGCATAACTTGCAGAGGCCATAACTTTTGATCCGACCGTTGGATCGTCCTGAAATTTTATAGGGTGGTAGGTATACATTAGTAATATGCTGGGGTCAAATTTTCTTGGAAATTTGTGCTCATTTTGGCACGTTTTCGGGCTCGGATTCCGTCATCTAGTGGCCTAAAATTGGCTCTGAATGTTTTTTCCACTTTTGACTAGGTCTTAGAACTTTAATAACTTTTGTTGTGCTTATCAGAATAAGTCCAAATTTTGCGTGAGCCCTAATTTATGAATGGATATTTGGCACGAAAATTTTGGGGTCAATCCGAGTTGTTTTGAATTTTAGGGTTTTTGGCATTTTAGGGTTTTAGAGTAGTCTTGAAATAAAAGGAGAATTGTAATGATGTAATGGATCAGTGTGAATTCCAGAATGAGAAGTAAGCTATTGTGAAACTCCTGGTTTTATTTAAAAAGTTGTTTATGTGTGTTTTTGGAGGTATTTCAACCTCTTGCAGCTGGATCCACATCAATTGGTATCAGAGCAGGATTTTGATCTTGCGGAAATAGTTAAGGTAACATATTACATTTTTATGTGTAGTTTTTACCTCTGTTTTATATAACCATGGCTAGACGTGGGAGGAGGTTATGCCCAAATGAATAGGCATATGTAGGAGCTACAGAGACAAATTGCTAAGCTCACGGGGGAAGTTACCCGCCTTAGAAGGAGACATGCAAATGGGGATGCAAACCCAGATAGTGATATTGAAGAAGAGAATCCAATAATGAATGAAGCAGGAGATGAAGAAGAAAATGAGAGAGACGAAGAAACCTTGAATGAGAGACCATTTGAGGAGAGATTGATCAAGGCCTTAGAGGGAAAGAATGATGACATCAAGATTAATGTTCCTGATTATGGTGGAGGGTTACGACCAGAGGAGTTGATTGACTGGTTAAATCACATGGAAAAATTCTTTGAGTGGAAAACCCTTTCAGAGGAGAAGAAGGTTAAGTTTGCATGCACTAAGTTAGCCGGACATGCATTGATCTGGTGGGATCACCTACAAAATGAAAGACAAAGGAATGGAAAGGGCAAGATCCAAAACTAGAATAAAATGGTAAAGAAGCTGAAAGAAAAGTTTCTTCCTGTAGATTATGCTCAGACACTCTTTTGAAGGTTCCAAAACCTAAGGCAGAAGGATCTCAGTATTGAGGAGTATACTAATGAATTTTACAAGTTATCAATCAGGGTGGAACAGGGAGAGTCTGAAGAACAAAAGGCTACATGGTACATAAATGGGTTGAGTTACACCATACAAGATGAGCTGAGTATGCTCCGGATCCATAGCCTAGATGATGCTTATCAACTTGCATTAAAGTCAGAGGAAAAGAACAAGAGGAGTAATTTTAGAAGAGGTGTGAAGAGAGGTCCATCATCATCTCCAATGAGGGGTAGGGGTAGATTTTAATCTACAAAAGGTGAATCTTCTAATACGAGAAGGGCATGAAGATTCTCAAGCCAAAGCCATGGCAACCGCCAAAGAGGTAGGAGGTTTCGAGGGGAAGAGGTTATAATGGAGGAAGGGGATGGAATAGCCCCAAAGGTAATATACATGTTACAGATGTGGTGAAGAGGGGCACAGAGCTTTTGAGTGTCTGCACTATCCTACACAAGATAGATGGCAAGGAGAACAACCACGAGTAAATCTGGTTGAGGCTGAAGAGGAAGAAGAAATGGAGGTTACTGCAGACTTGGGTGAAACCCTCATGATAAGGAGGACTATGATTGTCCCAAGGAAGGAGAAAGAACATGACATTGCTTGAGCTGATTCATGGCTTTGAACAAATATATTTCACACAAGATGCACCTCTGGAGGAAAGGTATGTAAAATTATTATTGATGGTGGTAGTTGTGAAAATATGGTTTCAACTGTAATGGTTGATAAACTCGAATCGAATGTGACAAGCACCCATATCCCTATCGTATATCATGGTTCAAGAAAGGAAATGAAGTAACCATAGATAAAATATGCCTTATAAAGTTTTCAATTGGGAATACCTATAGGGATGAGGTGTGGTGTGATGTTATCCTAATGGATGCATGTCATATATTACTGGGTAGGCCTTGGCAATACGATAGAAAGGTTACACATGATGGAGGGAAAAATACATATACCTTTTGGAAGGATGGTGTAAAGGTGGTCTTATTACCCTTCAAGGAAGAAGAGAAGAATGAGGGCTTATTGGCTACAAAAGAGTTTGTTACAGAAATGGAAGAAGTGGATGTTGTTATGCACTAATGTCAAAGAAGTCGGAGAAAGAAGGCTTTAATACATCTATTGTAGCGAGAAAAGATACTAAAAGAATACAAAGATGTCATACCAGATGAGCTACCAGATGGGTTACCTCCAAAGCGAGATATTCAACACCATATTGATTTGATCCTAGGATCGGCCCTTCCAAACCAGGCAGCCTATCGGATGAGTCCGACATAGAGTGAAGAGTTGAACAGACAAGTGACAGATCTAATACATAAAGGGTTAGTGAGAGAAAGCATGAGTCCATGTGCAACTCCAGCGTTATTGACTCCAAAAAAATATGGAGACTGGAGAATGTGTGTAGACAGTAGAGCCATAAACAAGATCACAATTAAGTATCGGTTTCCAATTCCGTGATTGGATGATATGATGGATGTGCTAGCGGGAGCCCGATATTTTAGCAAGATTGACCTACAGAGCGGTTACTACCAGATCCGAATCCGTGAAGGGGACGAATGGAAAACTGCTTTTAAAACAAAAGATGGATTATACGAGTGGATGGTGATGCCATTTGGGCTATCTAATGCACCCAGTACATTCATGAGGTTGATGAACAGTACTCCAAGAATACAATGGTAAGTTTGTTGTTGTCTATTTTGATGATATTTTGATATTCAATAAGACAATGGAAGAACACTTGTTACATCTGAAATTGGTGCTAGACTTGTTACGTAAAGAGAGTCTATATGCAAACTTAAAGAAGTGTAGATTCCTTCAGAAGTGTCTTGTTTTTTTGGGATTTGTCATATCAGGGGATGGAGTGAGGATGGATGAGGAAAAAGTAAAGGCAATTTTGGAATTGCCTATTCCAAGGAATGTAACAGAGGTTCGTAGTTTTCATGGATTGGTAACTTTTTATAGGAAGTTCATCGAATTTGATAGCATTCATTGCTGCACCCATAACAGAGTGTACAAAAGGGAGGGAGTTTGTATGGAACAAGGCGAAACAAATAGTTTTGAATTGTTGAAGAAGAAAGTATCAGAAGCACCTGTTTTGGTATTGCCAGATTTTAGCAAGGTCTTTGAGGTTGACTGTGATGCCTCACATGTTGGGATTGGAGCTGTGTTGAGTCAAGAAGGATGACCAGTGGCATTCTTCAGTGAAAAGCTAAATGAAGTCAGGAGGAAATATTCTACTTATGATGTGGAATTTTACGCTATTGTTCAGGCATTAAGGAACTGGAGACATTACTTGGTAGCAAAGGAATTTGTACTCTTCACTGACCATGAAGCCTTGAGGTATGTAAACACATAGAAGAAACTAAATATTAGGCATGCAAAATGGGTTTCATTTTTGCAAGAATATACTTTTGTTTAAAGCATAAGTCTAGTAAGCAGAATCAAGTTGTTGATGCCTTGAGTAGGCGTGTAGCCCTTTTGACAACAATGGAAAATAAAGTCCTAGGGTTTGAGGCAGTTAAGGAATTGTATGAAGGTGATCCTGATTTTGGTGATGTTGTCAAAAAGCTTAAGGAGCCTACAGTAGTTAGTGATTCTTTTGATTATTTGATACAGGATGGTTATTTGTTTAGGGGGAAACAATTGTGCATCCCTATTGGTTCAATGAGAGAAAATATTATAAGAGAATTACATAGTGGGGGGTTAACTGGACACTTTGGTATAAGTAAGACAATTTCTCTTGTTGTAGAAAAGTATTATTGGCCAAAGATAAAGAGGGACATCAGTAGGGTTGTAGCAAGATGTAGAGTGTGTCAAATGGCTAAGGGTCATGCACAGAATACTGGGTTGTATATGCCATTGCCTATCCCTACAGGGCCATGGGTTGATCTGAGTATGGATTTTGTGTTAGGGCTTCCTAACACACAGCGAGGGAATGATTCTATCTTTGTCGTGGTTGATAGATTCTCTAAGATGACACATTTTATTTCTTGTAAAAAAACTAATGATGCTTCCAGAATTGCAGATTTGTTTTTTCAGAAGTGGTTAGATTGCATGGAATTCCAAGAACGATCACTTCAAATCGGGACACAAAGTTTTTGAGTCACTTTTGGAGGACTTTGTGGAAGAAATTGGGGACACAACTACAATTCAGTAGTGCATATCACCCCCAGACTGATGGGCAGACAGAAGTAGTGAATAGAAGCTTGGGAAATCTCCTACGTTGTATAGTTGGAGAAAAGCCAAAACAATGGGACTTAGCTTTACCTCAAGCTGAGTTTGCATATAATAGCTTGGTAAACAGGTCAACAGGAGGTCTCCTTTCCAGTTGTGTAGGGTAGGAATCAAGGGGGTCCTTGATCTAATTGTTCTACCAGTGAAGATGAAACGGTGATGACGAAGCATTTGCAGAACACATTCTACAACTACAAGATGAAGTGAGGGAAAAGCTGAAAGTGAGTAATGCACAATATAAAACAGCTACAGATGCTAGTAGGAGAGTAAGTGTATTTGAAGAAGGAGATATGGTGATGGTTCATCTTAGAAAAGAGAGGTTTCCAAAGGGTACATATAATAAACTCAAGTATAAGAAGATTGGGCCATGTAGGATTCTGAAGAAAATGAGTGATAATGCCTACAAGGTGGAGCTACCTGAAAACTTTGCTATCTCACCAGTTTTTAATGTTTTTGATTTATATAAGTTTCTAGGTCATGATGAAAATGTTGCAGAGGAGGAAGAAATAAACTGGAAGCAACAGATGCCGAAGAAGAAAAAGGAAAGGGTAATGCGTGTCTTGGACCAAAAGACAATCACTACTAGACATGGGAGCTACAAGATATTTGGTACAGTGGGAAGGTTTGCAGCAAGAAGAAAACACTTGGATTCCTGAGTGGGAGTTGAGGAAAATTGACAGTGCAAAATTAGATGAGTTCCATCAACAGAATTTGCAGGAGCTGAATTCTTTTCAACCAGGGGAGAATGATGCGGGAGCATAACTTGCAGAGGCCATAACTTTTGATCCGACCGTTGGATCGTCCTAAAATTTTATAGGGTGGTAGATATACATTAGTACTATGCTGGGGTCAACTTTTCTTACAAGGTTGTGCTCATTTTGGCACGTTTTCAGGCTCGGATTCCGTCATCTAGTGGCCTAAAATTGGCTCCGAATGTTTTTTCTACTTTTGACTAGGTCTTAGAACTTTAATAACTTTTGTTGTGCTTATCAGAATAAGTCCAAATTTCGCGTGAGCCCTAATTTATGAATGCATATTTGGCATGCAAATTTTGGGGTCAATCCGAGTTGTTTTACATTTTAGGGTTTTTGGCATTTTAGGGTTTTAGAGTAGTCTTGAAATAAAAGGAGAATTGTAATGATGTAATGGATCAGTGTGAATTCCAGAATGAGAAGTAAGCTATTTTGAAACTCTTGGTTTTATTTGCAAAGCTGTTTATGTGTGTTTTTGGAGGTATTTCAACCTCTTGCAGCTGGATCCACATCAAAAAACCTCAAAAATACCAATGCCAGAAGCATGGAAATGGAAAATGAGTTCTTAAAAATGAAAGGTATTATTATGCAAATCGAGATTTACATATCCTTAATGTGAAAAGTACAATCTACCATCTTAAACTATTGGCTGAAATAATCCACTCCATAGAGTTGGAAAAAGAAAAGGAAAAGGATGGTACATGGCCGAAGGTGGTGATCAATGAACCTAACTACAAGTAATAGAAGGAGACTATAGCAACTCTGGTCAAAGAATGGAACATATGCATGGAGATGGTGGAAGATTTGGTCAAAGATTAATAAAATTCAATGGTTTGGAATCTACTATTTGTGTACCTTTATGATGTTAGTTTCATCCTTCAGACTGTTATATATTGTAAATTCTATCTAACGAATATCGTATATTGTTATCTTTGTTTTTGAATTTTGTAACATGAATGGCCTTTAAAGGTAAATACTTTGGCCAATATGGAAGTATATTGTAACTCCTTGTAAGGGGATGGGTTCCCCTCAACCCTAAATTTTACCTCTAATCAAAAAAATAAAAATAAATGGTGATCTGGTTTTCTTTATGGCTATTGGAAAGTTGTTGGAAGTCGATTTAGGGCATTGCGGGTTCTAAGAAGAAAAGAAAGACATAGCCGATTCAAAGGAATGAGTCTTTCACTCTTTTCTTGATTTTTTTGATTTGAAGTATAAAAATATTAGTTGGGTTTATTTAATAACACTAATCTCTTGATGAATATGTTTATGGGTTAGGCACTTTGATTTGCAAAACAACTATTGAATGGAAATCTATTCCATATCTACACTAATAAATGTTTTCAATTCTATTGTTTTATGCATATTTGAAAGACATGTTTAATATCACCCGTATACAAACCGGTATGATATATTTGAGTTTTAACCAATATGTTTATGAGAAATCATAGCAGATTTATAAATGGAAAATGGGTATTTGTGGAATTGCACATTTTTCCCTATTGTTTGTGTGGTTGTTGTATTCTGTTCTAAATGCTTTAAATAATGAATTTTGTTGGTTTTCTGCTCTACTTTCAAAACAAGAATGTGATGATGATTAAATCAATAGATTTGATTGTAAAAATCTTCAAAAATTCATTTATAAAAGTGGGTATTTGGTAATATTATTTTTCTTGTTAATTCAGTTCTAGGGATGAGGTAGTTTACCGTAATCTTGAAATTTATGTATTTTGAGACTACCAATAAAAAAATATCAACCTATAAAGTCATGAGATATCGAATAGATAAATAATTGGATTAGTATGAGTTGAATTTTGAATCCGATGGGGTTCGATTGTATTCTAGGTTTTAATTATTTTGTCGATTTGATTATACTAATGGAATCATTGGGTCGATGCCCCTTTTCCATATTTAAGTTCTACTAAGTTTATTGGAAATTTTTGGTGATGAAAATGATAAAATGTTTCCCAATCTCTGGTGATTGTGAGAAATTTCTCTCTCTTCCTTGAAAATTATTTATAGTGATAGCTCCCGTTGAAATACTCATTTATAAATTTGGTTGTGAACTTTGAGTTGTTTTAAGTAAGTTATTGGGTATCTTGAGAGCTTGTAAAAAAATTTGTTTCCTTCTTTTGGCTTCAATTATGAATGCATTATTTTTTCCCGTGTGAGAAGTAACTGAGATGGATTAAGCTCATTTGAGTTCATCTTAGAACTATGTTGTTCACTATATATCGATTGAGCCATATATTTGATTATTTTAATAAGAAAAAAATTGTGTTATAAGTGACAGGGGTTGATTTATGTAGCTTACTAGATAGTGTAGTTTCAAATTTATTGGAAAATAATTTGACCGAGATGTGGATTGTTATTTTTTGATTGATTGGTTTTGAGTCAATTTCTATGTAATATTATCCAATTTTTGAAGTGCAGTTCAAAACTACTTAAATGGATAAATTTGATTGGTGATTGGAAAGATTGATATCCAATGCAAATATTATAATTCCTCAACACGAACTAGTAACACGTATGGATACAATGAAAACAACAAGTCAAAATAATGAAGGATATTACTATATTTGTGACATTAAATAAAATATTCATGAATGATGAAATGTATACTAGATCCTATAATATCCTTAATAAGTGTTGAAAAAATGATATTATACAAGTAATGATCAATTATGATGATTTATAACCAACAATATGATATAGATATCATTATGATAAAATTAACCTTTATAATTTGATCGTCATATTTAAGCTAAAAGCATTTAAGGGTTAATATTACCTCTAGTAACCATAAGTAGGTTATTATTAATAAATATCAATCCTCATTGAATTTATAGTTTCTTAAGGATGAAAATTACGTCATTAATGTGAGTAACACATTATGGGAAATAGTAGCATGAAGTCATGAAAGTAGTGTCTTTGTCTTTGCGACACCATGACGATACATAAGTATACATGAGGTTACCGTAATTAATGTATACACTATTACGATAAGTTGATATATATCCATTTCCATTAGTTCATCATGAATGAAATTATATGTTTTGAAGTGGTTTATGTGAAATATAGGTGAACTATATGTTGTTTTATTAACAATAATACACACACATATAACATGAAAATTTGAAGGAAATCATATTTGATTATTGTTTCATTTTGAGTGAGTAATTATAATATAGTGAGAATCAGTTAAATGATATGATGACACCATGGTAAGTCACCTTAGTACCTTATTGGACTTAAAAGTTATTAATTTTTCAATTTTATATAGAAATTATTAATTATAAGTTAATGATTCGGCATGGAAATCATAACATCTTTTATACTTTTGTTCATGTGGGTAATCAAAAGTGTTATTAACGTACAAGGTACAATACGAAATATGGTGAAATGTAAACTTGGTCATATTTTTAGCATACCGTATTAAAATAAGTTTATCTATGAATGGCTTATGATGACCAAATAAGAATTAAGAGAGTTATTCTTATTGAATGTTAAACTTATGTGAATGAAACTATCTATGAAATGATTGTATCAATAAAACATGATAAGTTATCCTATATTATTTAAGAACACTAGATACGAAAAGTATGATGAGAGATACTTATTAAAGGTAGTAACTCAGTAAGTTACTATGACTCTCTTTTGGGAAAGTGAATTTTGTGATTTAATACTAAACAACTTATCGTAAGAGTAACTTATTTACTTAACTATTATGGATAATTGTATAATGTAAATGAAGCTTAGTCACCATGTCTTATCATTCTATCACAAGTATCCTACCCATACCATATTAGGATGGCTACAAGTAGGGTATTGAGGACATAATTATGAAATTCATTACATGTTCACTATATTTTCCATATGGATCCTATGTGGCATTGATAGGATTTATTCCTTAGAAGTATGAGTCATGGTCTCTTTTTCTTCAGAATGAAACTTAAATATTTAATCAACAAAAATGAATCCTGGTAACTATTTTGAGATGGTTGTGTGATGAAGTGAAGAGTCATGAAAATTTCTTGCTAGCATAATGTTGGATAGCTATGGCCATAGTAGTGCAAATGAATGATTACATTGTCTATTCACCATTTCTTCTTTTAGTAGTGTCTTGAGCTAGAGGGAAGTACTTGAATAATTTATCGGCTTGAACTAAGAATATGCACAGGTTCTCTTAGCCTATAAAAAGGTTTAACCAAAGGTATATAATGTATACATGCTTGTGTAGAGTGATTAAGGGAGATTGGAAAAGATCTAGGACACTTACATTTGCATATGGTTATTATATGTTATCAAGATGGATTATAAATTATTCATGATGTTGGATTACTTAGTAGTGAGATAAGTAACAATGATATTTATTACAACATAAAAGGAACTTAATATTTATATATATAAAAATACCTTAATTTGGATGAATCATAACATACGTGTTACACAAGGTTTAGAACTCAAACATTTTCAGGTTCATAGTATAACTATTGTAACCAAAGCACTACTTGAATTAAAATTTAAATTGATCCCAAGTTATATTTGTTACAACAACACCTAACTCCACCTTTTGGCTATCCCACCAGGAGGAAGCCTCATTGGAGAGTTGATAAGCACCCCATACTACCTTGGTTTCTACAGAAAATATCTAATCTCAAAGTATTTTCCCATCTCTCTCGAGCCAATTCTCATATCCATATCCTAAGGTTGTTCCATCAAATCAAAGGTGATCGATACGTTTGATGTCTCTTAATATTTTGTTTCCAATCAATATATTTTATTCTTTGTAGTCAAAAAATAATGCAATTTAGATATTATTTAATCCCACTTTCATACTACTATTTAGAAGGTTCTAGAGTGAAGAAAGTACTAATTAACCCCCTTCTTTTGGCCATCTTACTTTACTTTATTTTGTCATTCCCGACCTTTTACACCCACACGCTAAGTCTATTTTGGTCATATTCTGTTATTTTAGCCTTGACTGGGGTTCCCAGTGCTAGTTGTGGAGTGCCCGTGGGCACCCTAGTCCGACCATGGGCGTCCGATCCTTTTTTATCTTTCCCACCACTTTTTGGGCTCTTTCTATCCATTTTATCTTCTTATCTTTTTCGTGTTCAAATATTTCATGGTTAATTACAAAATTAGATCAAGAGAAACCTATAAATATAAAGTTATGAGACCATAATGAGGGACTAAGAACTAGTAACTACTATCACTTGTTGATATTTGCATCTATATGGAGATCATTTTGCATCCATTACCTCTATCACAACGACAAGCTTGGTTCATCTGCATCACAGTCCATAGGGGAATCTATTTTATTTCATGCACACATTCTATTACATTTTATACATTTAGTTATCTCTCATTACTTCACAAAATATGAATGGCATAAGATAACCTAGGCGCATGATGCACACAATCACTAGAACTATATTTGGGTCCAAAATGTAGTACAATGCTTAGTTAAGTAAGCCCACTTTTGTGGAAAATAAGGTCTATCGACCCATTCATTTACATTCTTCTTTTTTAGGGTTTTTATACTTCTTGTGGCTTTTTTGCAGGTCTTTCCATTGAATTGGATTATTAGGGACACTTGGTGTAGTGCAAAGCAAATCTAATGTGACACACAATGAAGGTTTTAGACCACCTTCTAGACATGTAAAACTCACTTCTAGATATTTGACACAAACCAAGGTACCCATTTTGATGACTAAAGCACTCATGAGGCCCATTCATTCTCTAGACACCCCAGGTCTAGAGAATCAATGTAGATCCATCCTTTTTGGGGTATCTGCATAGTTGTTCCTACTTTCTATTCCTCTAGCCACCTTTGTGATGTCGGTTTAAGCCTAACCGATGTCGGTTAAGTCAGGTTTTGTGTAAAAAGGTAAATTCTATGTTTTACGGAATCATTTGTTTCTTGCCAAATAGGAGAAAATGACATGAGATAAAGAGGAAGAGGGAAAGCATCCAAACGTAATAGAGAGCTGAGTTGGCGGTGGCTAGTAGTCGATAGGTGGGTCCACGACATCGGATTAATCGATTCATTTGGTTGGAGGGGAGGAGGTTGATTTGGTGATGACAAAGGCATGTGAGGGATCGGGTGGACCACTGGTGCAGTGGCTCCGACGTGCCACCACATAGATGGCAATGTCATGAGGTAAGAGTTAATCCCTTTCGTTTTTATGAGGTAGATTGGTTTAGAGGTTGAATTGTTAGAAGATGGGTTTGGGGGAAAATGGAATTTGAATTTTGGGAGGGAAAATCAGGTAAAATAGGAATGGGGAGGGAGGTGGTTAGGTGAATGAGGGGTGGGGAAGGGTTGAGGTGGGATTTAGGTAGAAATGGGTGGGTAGAAGGGAGAGAAAGGGAGTGTTTAGGAAAAGGGGGTTTTGGGTGTCACGGTTTTTGACGACACGATAGTGACCAACATCGATCGAGGGTTAGCCGATTTCGGTGGTGCTGAACCAGTATTGGTCATGAAATAGGTGACCAATGCTGGTTTATGGGGGACCAGGGTTGGTTAGGGGTAACCGAGACTAGTTAGGATATGGGGAAAAGGGGCTAAAAGTGACCTAGGTTGGGTGGGTGAGATAGGTAGTGGTAAGTAGGAGATGTTTTGGGGAAAATCATAACATAGGTAAGGGGTGAAAATAGGTAAGGATGGATGATAATGGGTTAGGGTTGGAGTGGGTAGATAGACAATTTGATACGAAGGTAATGAGGTATAGGGAAAAATAGGTAGGGTGGTAGGTATAGGTGAGGTGTTGAGTGTGATGGTGGTTATGATTAAGGTGTATTAATGTGATTTTTGTTGGATGCAAGTGAGATATCAGTTGTGGATACGAGACAGGATGCCACCCCTACTCTTGACGGTTTGTGGGGCTATGACGGTTGAGGAGTGGTGACATATGGAAGATGTAGGCCTCGGTGGGGTCGTGCACTACCGGCATGTAGTCTGGAAGCCGAGTTTGATGGTTGCCCTCATCGATAGATGGGATTCAGTGACCAACACATTCCACCTACTAACGGGGGATATGACAGTCACCCTTGAGGATGTTTACGAGGATCTTGCGATTCTGGGATAGAGTAAACTTCATGAGGTAAATAAGAGGGTGATTGGAGTCTTTTTACGGTGACAAAGATTTTAGATTCGCAACCGAAGTGGGTATCCGAGAAGCTAAGTAGGCCATGGTATCTATAAATTTTTGGTAGAACATGGGATGGTTTGAAGTGCGTAATGATCAAAGGTGGTCAAAAGTATGTCCACATGATGCTTATACTTTTAAAGAATCTTATTACGATACTAGTATATACCATTGACTTGGTTTATGACCAATTGAGAATCACCAAAGATATTGATTGACTTAACATTTAAGGCACGGGTAGCAATGCACAGAGTATGAGTACTTTGTATTCAACAATATTATTTGTATAATAAAAATCGGGTTTGAAAGATAAAGACATGGGTTCACCATCAAGAGGAATGAGGATAACACTAGCCCCACCCCACACTGGTACTTGGAACCATCAAAGAAGAGTGTCATTTGGTACGTGGGTTCATCCAAGGAAAGGGTAGGAATAAAATCATCTAGAAAGTTAAAGTTAGATGGTTGGTCCCCAAAAATAGGTGTGTCGACCAATTGGTCAGCGATAGCCTTGGCCTTGATGGACTTTTGATGGGTAAATTTGAGATCAAGGTCAGCCAAAAGCATAAGCCAAAGGTGTGCAGCTCATTGATTTTGGTAAGGTTTTGAGTACATGAAGTGTAAGGGGTTGGTGTTGGTCACAACATAGGTTTTGTGGATAAGCGGTAATGGTAGAGTTTGGTGGCAACAAAAACTAAGGCTAAGAAAAAAAAATTTGCATGGGTGTATTGGGTTTCATAGTCCAAAAGTACGGCTTATCTAATAAATTGTCTACTCCCTATGTTGTTCATCGTGATGAGCGAGCATGGCCCCAAGGAATGATCAATAGCTGAGATGTATAGGTAGAAGGGTTGATCGTCTTTAGGTGGAATGAGTATGGGTGGTTGGAGAAGGTATTGTTTTAAGGATTCAAAAGATTTATGGCAGTCCTCACCCCATTTAAAGGAAACATCATTTTTGAGAAGGTGATGGAATGGTTGACATCGATTGGAAAATTGGGAATGAAACAGTTGAATAAACTGCAACTTACCTTGTAGGCTACGGAGTTACTTTGCAGATTAGTGGGTGGAGGCATTTCGAGAATGGCCTTGAATTTAGTAGGGTCAACCTCTATACCACATACGAAGAAAATAAATCCCAAGATCTTTCCAAAGAGAACCACAAAGATGCATTTCTTGGGTTGAAGGTGAACACAATATTTAATGAGGTGGTCAAATATTGTTTTTAGGGTGGAGAGGTGCTCAAGCAGCGTTTAGATTTGGCCAGAGATCATCTACGTAATCTTCCAATATACGAGTGCATGATGTCATGGAAGATGTAAGTCATAGACCGATGATATGTGGCACCAACATTTTTAAGGCCAAAAGGCATGACTCAATAGTAGAAGGTCCCCCAAGGGGTGATGAACTTGGTTTTGTGTTGATCTTCTCGGGGCAAGAAAGATTTGGGTATAACCCGAGAAACCATCCATGAGTGATAACATCTCGCGACCAGCGGTAAGGTCAACTAGTTGGTCAATACTTGGGTAGAGGGAAGTCGTATTTCGAAGGCTAGGTTGATGTCATAGAAATCTATGGAAATACGGAGTCCCTCTATCACCTTAGTAAGCAGGGACAATGTTATAAATCCATTGAGGATAATCTATGGGTAAGATGAAGGTAACGAAAAGAAGGCACTGAAGTTCTTCTTTGACCGTAAGAGCAATGCAAGGGTGCATTTTCCTCGATTTTGTTTTATAGGTTTGGCATCAGGAATGGTTATGATATTATGGACCACTATGGAGGGGTCAATATCGGGCATGTCTACGTAATACCAAGTAAAAGCATAGTTATGATCTTTGAGAAAATAAGTGATGGCTTCTTGTTTAGCAAAGATCAAAGATTGGCCAATCTTAAGAATGTGAGGGTAGTCTTGAGTATGGATGTTGATTTCGATAGTCGATTCTGCTCAACATAGTTTATGTCTCGAGATGGTAATGACCGATGAATATATGAGTCTTTTGTACCAAGGTAGATGAGTATAGATTCATCATCCTAACATTGAACAACATTAATAGAAGGTGTATCGTCATCGATCATTTCAGGATATAGGAAGGGAAGAGAAGAGGGAGCCTCACCCTTGCATTGATAAGTCAGAGGCCCTAAGGAAATGGTGTTTATGAAAAAAATTAGGAGGAATGGATTACGGATCCATCGACTCACGATGAAGGTGGTGATGGTGGTGAAGAAGGTGGAGCAGTGAAGACAAAGTGGAGAAGGGCTGATATCCTCAATGAGTTCAATGTGGGCCTTCTTGGTAGGTAGTTCAACAAAGCCAATACCACTACAGTCGTTATGTTTGCGGGTAGTACATGGAATAATAGTATGATGACCTTACTTGTAATATCCAAAACCAAAACTCTTCCACACACATCCGTGCGGGAAGGTGTGGGTGAAATGGTCATTGGTAAGTGACTGGAGGTCAGAGAAAATGGACGGGTTTATGATGGTGGTTCAGTGTATAAGTGGTAGTATCAAGTCCCCATATGTGAGATTGGTGCAAAGGTGGGGAGGATCGTAAAGGAGACACTCTCCTATGTGGTGATCATAATGGGGGTGTTGGTGAAGGCTTCCATACTCTTGTGGAGTAAGGAATGTGTTGACATTAAATAGGTGATACTCCCCCAAAGTGAGGCATTGAAAAAATCCTTCCAAGGGATCGGTGGTCAATATGTGGGTGGCTAGGATAAAGATGTGTTAGAGATTGGATCGAGAGGTGGAGGTAGCTGATTGGGAGGTTGATGGGTCAGCATTGGAAGTAGTGGTGGTGGTAGGGATGGAGGAGTTAGGAGAAGTTGATGTAGCGGCGGTATTGGTAGGTGGAGGTGTAGGTGAAGAGGAGGTGGTTATGGATGAAGATGCTTTAATGGGTATGAGTACGTCATTGGGTCGGTAAAACATGTTGCAAGTTTTGAAATGTGATGGGTCACCTGAATGGTATATGTGTTCCCTTCAGGCTCAAACTTCACACAACGATGCAAAGTGGAAGGAACACAACCCATAACATGACTCCAGGGTCTACCAAGCAACAAGTTATATTTAAATTCCCCCAAAAATATAAAATATCTCTAGAATAGTGTAGGGGCCACGTGAACATGGAGGATGATGGTGCCAAGTGTAGAGGTGATAATATCATTAAATTAATGCAACATGATGGGGTTTTTATGTATGCAATTGTCGGGTATGCGCATTTGGTCAAACACAATGGAGGAGATGATGTTAATTCTAGCACCCCCATCAATCATAACATGTTATATACTTATATCATCAATGTGGACAGAGATGAAAATGGCTAGATCTGGGTCATCGGTTTGGTGCGGTGTGATCTCTTCATGTAAAAAGCCGAGGGTGGCTACTTGATGAGTGGGTGGTGTAGAAGAAGATGGTAATTTGGTAAGAGTGGCTACATGATGAGGTGTAATAGTGGAGGCTACAGGTGTAGGGTCATTGGGTAAGACCTCAATAGACTGAAGGACCTCCATGAGAGCTTGGCGATGGGATTCAGAGGTTTTGATGAGGTCATATAGGGACATTTTGAGGGAGGATTGGTGTAATTGTTTGAGCATCATGCGATGTGTAACCCCATTAGAAATAGGATATGTGGGGCCAGATAGTGACTTTAGGTGTGGGTGCAGATGGTATGTTGGGTATAGGGGTGGTTGGTGGGTCGGTAGCCTTTTCCTTGCCTTTATCCTTCTGTGCATGGGTAGAAACATGGATCATGTTGATTTGAGGTAGGGAGGTAGGTGAAGTAGGTGAGCCATGAAAGGTATAACAACAGGAAGGGCAAAAGCCAAGTGGCGGGAAGGAACCTTGTGAGATGAGTTGGGCACACCAACATTTGGGTGGAGGTTTGGTGAGTTCTCTAATGTGCACCATGTTAATTTCAAATCTCGAAGGTGGCTCTAAGAGTTGTGGGGGTGGAGGTTTTGGTTGCTAAGTAGGAAATGAGGGAAGAACTGTGGAAACTAGTGCTAGCAAAATGGGGTCCTCATCGAGAAGGTCATCATCATCAAAGTTTTCTTCAGGAGGACACAACTAGACAAGAGTATCTTTCAAAGCCTTACAGTCCTCAACATCATGCCCTGGAACATGATGGTAGGCACAAATTTTGGTTTCATCAAACCCTTTTGGTTTGGGCTTGAGTGGGTCATACAGTCTAAGAGGGGGTAATGTGATGACAAAATTTTCAAGGAGGTTGGTTAAAATTTTGGCATAGGATCCCGCCAGTGGATCACAATGGGAAGTGAATGTGGGTTTGGGTGCAGGTGTGGCTGACTATATAGGAAGGGTCTTTGCAAGAGGGGGAGTGGGTCGAGATATAGTTTTAGGTGTCGGTGTGGTCTTAGGTGTTGGTCATGTCTTCTTGGGTAGGGGCATGGTAGATGAGCTAGCAATAGAGTGTGTAGTTGGTTTGACTACCTTATTAGAGGGTAGTGGACTTTTTCTTTTAGGTTGCACCTTCTTAGGTAAAGGTGATACGGGCACATGAGATCTAGAGGGAAAATTCAATGGTGGAAGAGGGTGAGTTACCCATGGGGATAATTGAGGTGCTGTGAAGGTAGATGGTGTGGGTCGTGCAGGAAGTGTGAGGGAAAGAGACTGAAGTGTCATGGGTAGTGAAGAAGTTATCAATGGTATAAGATGTATGGGTGGTAAAAATGTTGTAGGTGTAGGTGGAAGTTGTGTCAAGTGTTTGGGTATATTAGAGGTATACGAGGGAGGAATGGGATGTTGCATTTTTAGTTTATCGCTGGGTGGAGGTTTCTTTGCCGATTTAAGGGTGAGGTCCTAAGATGGGTAGAAGGGGTGAAGGTGTGATCGGTGAGGTTGGGGTATGAGATCTAGGGATTGGTTCTTCTTGTTTGGGGGCTGGATTAGGTTTGGTGTTAGTTTTGGATGATGTAGCTAAATCTAATTTGATGGGTGGATGAGTAAGGCTGGATCTTGCGATGACCCCTAAAGTATTAATAGGTTTAGGAAAGGAAGATGATGTAGGTGTAGGTTTGGATGTAGAAGCATGTTGAGTTATGGGTAGAGGTGTGAGTTGAGCCATGAGTGGTATTGTGGGATAATTTGTGATAGGTGTGGTTGTGTTTGGTTTAATCGGTTAAAATATTTTTGGATAGATAGTGGAAGTGTCGCTTAGTGAAATTTGCATTTATGTTGAGACAGGAAGTAGGAGACGCCACCGCAGTAAGGATCTATCCACATAATCTAGGTGGTTAGCTAAGCATGAGAATGACACTGTAGTGGGTGAGGTTGATGTGGATCTAATGGAGATTCCCGTAAAATGTGTCTTAGAAATGGGGAATTCGCTAGCTTCAGCCTCTATGGGTAAGAGAGCCAAAAGTAAGTCCACATGATCTTGGGTGGTTGATGGAGAATGGTCACCTAGAGGCAATGACATTTCTATTGGATCTTTGATAGGTGGAGGAGATGACAGGTGCTCCTTTGTGGGTGGAGGAGATAAACAAGCATCTTTCATGGGTCGGTGAGGTACTACTGGTGACGGCTCTCTAGGTGGAGAAGCCAAAGGTGAAATGGTCTTGATGTTAGTAGAAGACTCTTTCATAGGTGAGGGAGGAGACAAAGGTTGTTCCTCTATGGGTGGAGGAATTTGGGCCAATATTTCCTTTGTGGAAGGAATAAGAGGTAATTGGGAGGCAACTGGTGCGTCACTAAAAAAACATGGACCTCATGGGTATAGCTATCATTATTTGAGGTCTGTTAAGTTTGATCAAGAAGGGTTGTGATTAGGAAATTGTTTCTTGAAGATGTGTAAGTTTTGATTGGCATGTGCATTAGGATTATCCAAGGTTAACTTTCCATTCTTGAGAATTTCCTAGACAATGTTCTTGAAAGTGATGCAATTTTCGTCCCTATGAAATTTTACCCGATGATAGTTGTAGAAGTCGTGCTCTTTGTACCATGCAGGTGTGGGGTGAGTAGGATCAAAACTAGTGTGTGGTTTTACGGGAGGAAGGGTGATGGCCCCAAATTTAATGATCTTTTCTAAGATAGAAGAATAAGACTCCCTAATTGGGGTGTATTTTTGTTGTTCTCGTCTGAATTGAAAGGTCTAGACAGGAGAAATATTAGATGAGGGGTTAGCCTGATTTGATGGATGAGTTGGGCCAGCCTTGAGTACCACTACGTTAGAGGTTCCCTTATCTTTTGAAGAATTGTTCGTGGTTTCAAAAAAGAAGATGTATCATTTGAATTAAATTTCAAATCTATAGCTTTCGTGCCATGGTGAATGCCTCATCGAAGGTTTAGAAAGTTTAGACCTGTAGGGTTGGTGAGATATGTCTAGCACAAGCCAGAGTGAAGAGCTTTATGAGATCAGTTTTGGTAATTGGAATGTGAGTTTATTGATCGAGCTACGCTAACGAGTGACAAAATCCACGATAGACTCCTCATCATATTGACACGTAGAGTAGAGGTCAGTCATGGTAACCTTCTTAACAACGTTGATGGAGAAGTGATCCAAAAAGGCTTGGGCTACCTGATTAAATAAGAAGATAGAATGTCTAGGTAACCCACTATACCAATCTAATTTGGGCCCTGTCAGAGACATGGGAAAGGTCCTCAAAAGAAAAGTGTCATCATGGGCGATCAGATAACAACCATGTTTGAAAGACTGCAAGTGTTGTTGTGGGTCCTCTTTACTATTGAAGTGGTTAAATTTAGGCATTTCCCAATGTACGAGATATGGATGAATAGGAATAGATGGGTGTATGGGCTCATTACACATTTTGTCATAGGAATAGAATGTACATGAGCCGGAAACCGATGCCTCCAAAGTTGTCGCATCTTGTCCATCATTAACTTGATTAGGTCATTAGTAGGTGGTGATGGGTGAGTACTTCCTGTAGCGTAAAGCGAGGGTTGGTGTTGGACATATGATGGAGGTGGCATTCCAGTATATGGCGATGCCACATAGGTAGGTTGGGAATGAGGGAGTGAGATAGGGGGTACGTACCCCAAATAAATGATGGATGAAACGGGAGGCTACTGATAGTACGTAAAGGGAGGTGGAAGGGTCGAGGTGACTCTAGTAGTGATTGGGGCTAAGGACTATGGAATAGAAAGAAAAATGTTTTGAAAAGTGGTAGTGGTCATCGACACTGGGGGTGTTTGCATTTCTATGGGTATATGTGAGACAATAGGGATAGATGAGGTTACATTCTGGGTGGGGGACTAAGGTATAGTGGAGGTTACGAGTGCAATAGACGTGGCAGATGCAGCAGTCATGACAAGTACAAGGCCTACCTATGAAACGACTGGGGTAAAGGTAGATGCAAGTAACGCAGAGCCATAAGGGGCTGACACCGAAGAAGGAATGAGATTCAGGCATTTTGTATATCAACTAACCCAACGCATCTCGAGTGGACGAGTAGGAAAGATAGAACTGTAATGCGGTATGGTTTTGGTCAAGGAGTCATGCAAACTCCTTGTCCCCTGTGGCGATAGTGATAGGCTGGGTAGGATCCATGGGTGATAAAATATAAGGTGGTGAAGGAATAGGTGGGAGTGGTTGAAAACTAGTATGGAATATGAGGGTGTTTTCTTGGTTGTGTTAGAACCATGTGAACAAGTAGTGACGTGGTAGGACTACTTTCTATAAATGATGCAGAAATACAACAAAGATAGGAAAAACAGGTGTTGGTACGTAGATTAGGTACAAAATGTCTGCTAGAAATTTGATCAAGCTAACTCATGTTAGTTAGGGTAAACCGACGTCGATCATAGGTAACCATGGTTGGTCATTGTGAAAAATGGACAGTTTGTCAAGACAAGGAAAAAGGCTAATAATCTGCCAAGTAGATAAGATGTTGATGGAATTTATCAGGACAACGAAGATGATGAGAGTTACAGAGACTCTAAATAGAAAAGAAGGTGAAGCAGGTGTCCCTTTGGGCAGGTTAACCAAAAGAACGATGGCCGATGCTAGTTGGGTAAAATCGATGATGGTTAGAGGGTAATCGATGACGGTTAATGGACCGATACCGATTCTCGTGAAATTGAAACAAAGATGAGGGAAATTTGGTTGTGATTTAAAATCAAATGTGGAATCAAACCCGAATTATAAGAATGATGAAAATAGGGTCCAAGCACACTCAGATGAAGCTGGAATACACCAACTATGATGAGGAGTGTGCAAGGAGAAATAAAAAGATGAAGAATGTGTCCTCTCACCTCAAAATGCAAGCCAAGCAGAAACACTAAGAAAAATACGATCCTAAGAGTGCTCTTTTCTTTATGTTTGTTTAGCTTATGCTATTTAGAAGACTGACTCATGAACTTTAGAATAGAGTTTTTGGTGAGGAAGGCTTCCTACAAAGAAGGAGATCTACAAGGAGAGGTTTCAAGTTATGTTATGGTGGGGTGGACCGTCTTCTAAGATAATGACTTGAAAAAAGTAATGAGCTGGGTGCCCACTATACCGTGATCATGTGATCACTTTACAGCTTCTTCTAGGTAAGATGTTATTTAAGAATGTGTATATTTTTCAATTTTTGATGTTTGGATAAGACTCAGAGAGAGAAGAAGAAAAAGGAAGTTCTTTTCTATGATTCGTTTGTCAACCATCAGCTAGGCATGACTTCCAGTGTATAGGTTTCCCTCATTTAATGTGAGCTAATGTAGTAAAGCATAATGAAATGTAGTTAATTTTAAGCCCAAATCAAAATATTGAATTCGATGACACAAAGAAATGAACAAGAGAAGGGATGATCTTCCACTAATGCGATACTAATGATAGGAAAGAAATGTTCATTTTAAAGCACCAAAATAGGATTTTTAGACAATAGAAGAATAGAAGATTCTAGGAAGAATTGTAATGTGATAATATTTTTAAAAAGAAAAAAGCATACAAGCTTTCACCTAGAAAAGAAGAAATGCAAGGAACCCCGAATGGGTCCCACCGGTGTGCTAGTGTGTTTCATCCGATTCTTAGAGCGTTTCTTTGAATATTGACGAAATAGATAAGGGTAAATGGGCTAGGAGGAATACCAGTTAAAGTTGGTTGAAGGTTGTTACACGCGTATGACTTCTTGATCCACAGTTGATCGTGAGAGCTTCCTTTTGGGTAGGAGGAACTACCTGAAATAGAAAATAATACCAACAAATAGAAGTTAAACAGTATATGCAGTGGACTACCTAGCATATGCTAGATCCGAGAAGTGTGATACTCCCTAAAAGGTTGTCAATCCACTATTTAAAAAAATTCAATGTTAACAATAAATGAAATCCTACTGTAGTTAAAATGATTTAGGTATCTCATTCGACTACAATAAGTAGATTCATTCATGACAGGCTAAGCTATGATTGAATCTGAATATCAAGGTCTCTATCAGTAGTACTGATGCTACCGGTCGAGTCTAGTTCTTCGTTGTTTTTGGTATTTGGTGGGGATTTTAGGATATGTTGTTGGTTTGAGGGTAAAAGCATAGGGATCAATGTTGGCACAGGTATGACCGATGTCAATTTAAGTGAACCAACGATGGTTGTGGGTAACCGACATCAATATGGTTAGGGTAGAGGAAACTTATCAAAATATTGATGTGAGGACAGATCTGAGGCTAAATGGAAATGGAGAGGGAAATGACAAGGTCTGTGTAGGTCTTAGGTATACTTAGGGATCTTTAAAAACTAGGTATGGGTAGTTCAATGGTGTGGGTGAAGGGTTGATCAGGTTTTCATGAAGATGAATGATGGGAGAATGGGAATGTAAGTAGAAACTGATAACATAGGTAACAAAAGCTACTAAAATGACAGTAGATGAATTTTGGTTAACAAAATACTTATTGTTGTATGAGCTTGGTGGCTAGATGGTAATGGAAGTTGATTAGATGGATGGAGTTTGATGTGGTGATGGTGCTTCCCCATATGCTTCTGTGAATGAAAATGGCTCTGTGATCACTTATGATGTTGGCTATGAATGCTTTGATGTGTTTACAAATGTTAGTTACCGCTTGCATGCGAGATCTGGTTTTGTCTTCTTGCTCATAAATGTGCCAACCTTGAAATAAGGTTGTTTTGGGGAATAAATGGTAATTAACGGCAGTTCTGGGATGACCGGCGGTAGTTTAGGGTAACCGGCGTCGGTTAGGGTGGGATTTCCTAGGTTACTAAAAATGGGTAGATCCTCTTGATTTCTTGGATCTTGTTCATTTTTTCCTACAGATTAGAATGAAAGCTTCCTTTCTAATGGGTTGAATGTGGTTAGAGGGAATGTAGGATTTGATTTTTAGGGTTTAGGTAGGTCTTAGTTAGTTATGACAACATACTAAGAATAGGTCTTAGGGTGAGTTGCTAGATGAGGTGTATAGGTGAGGTGGGTGTGTGGGCATTATCTCAATTAGGATATTTAAATAATAGATATTATGAGATCATGAATTAATTTAATTAAATTAATATTAGAGTGGGGTGAAAGGGGCCATGGTTAGGTGAGTTTGTTTGAGTTGGTTATTTGTCGAGGGACCAAGGGGAGTGTGACCCAATTTTGGTGTCTACACATTCCTTGAAGCTTTAGGTCTTTATGCTTGTGATGTTAGTCCCTCTAAAGTTTCACTCACTGCGTTCTTATGCTGGTTTTGTTTGTGTATGTTTCGGTTACATCACATTTCCTATCACTATTGGTCCTAAGACTACCCACATTGTATTTTTTTGTTGATTCCTAGTTTCCTAAAAATATCTACTTTGTAGGCTATGACTTCATGCCATGTAAGTTGTTGCCTTTAGTGTCCATAATTGTGTAAAATTATTACATGAGAGCATTGAGTACACTAGTTTTCATGACCATGATCCATTCTAGTAGTACAATTGGGCTACTCATACTAATCTTCATATTCCATGCACGATATTACGGACAAGCCCCAACCTATCAAAGAACTACTGCACTTACCACTGCTTGATGGTACCATTTGTGTGATGGATGTAGTTTCTTTTTTGCCACCTGTTACTACTATTACTCTGATTCCTTATTAGGGGCCTATCTATTCTATGGATGATGCTCTATCTCCTACACCTTCACATGTACCACCTATATTAGCATACCCACCATTTCTTTGTATCATCTTCATGAATGACTCATATTGGGAACATATTCCATTTAACCCTACATTTGATGTCACTATATGATCACATGATGGTCTAACTCGACTTGGTTTTTATTTTGAGGACCTCCATCCTCCTACTCATGATTCTCATATCTACTATGGCTTTATCCAATATTAACACCACTTATGGTTTGTGTGTATTTCATCTTACGGTATATTTATCACGTGCACGTCATTCTTATATACTCACATCGGGGTAATCATGGCTTGATTATATTGGTGGCACTCTATATCTTGTTCATACATATATATCTTTCATTATGCCTTTTGGATGCATTTTCGTTTACAATAGTTCTTTTCTAGGTCATACACATAATACTACTCATTAGTATGAACACGATTGTCCTCTTCCTCTATTTATTGATGAGGAATATGCCATGGTAATGTACAATTTATGCCTCAATGGCTCATTATGTGATCAACCAGACACTATTACTTATCAAGGTAATGCTGATGCTTATCCATTTGATTATGACCCGGAGGATGATGATCTTCTCAATGAATTCACATGATATTATTACACACATGTTTGGGCGTATAACATTTAACACACCTCCCCCTCATTCTAGCATACTTTCATAGTACTACATCACACTCTTAGCATTCACACATACTTCATCTTAACATCATCTCATCTTGCATAGTTATACATATGATTTAGCATTGTCATTACTGATGACACACTCTTTTGCTTCAAAGACACACTTGACTATTTAGGTCTTACTACATATGAACCCCACACACCACACTATAATTACTACGCACTAGGTCTATTCATACATCATACATACTATATTTAATCTACATCATTTTGACCTTTTCTCATCTATACATATTACATCATACATATTGCATTTATACTACATCATTTTGATTATTTTCACATTTACATATCACACATACATATCATATTAGTCTTCATCATACATATACCACACTTTCAAGGTCTACGACTCTAGCATTTTACATACTACATCACATACACATTACACCCATTAGTCTACATCGTACATTATATCTTATACATCGTACATTGCATCTTGTATTACATTATACATTACACCTGTTCCTCATCACATGGTCATTTATTATCATCACACATACTACTTGGTATTCTAGGTGTTGTACTCACTACCATATGACACACTTTAGTTCCTCGGTGCATACTCAACTATCGAGGTATTACAAATTAAATGGAACTTAAATTCATCACACATTTATCATTCCACCTTTCATCATGTAACATTTCTAGGATAGTGACACATGTTATAGGCTAAATCATCACTTACTCTATCATCTTATAGTGGTATACGCTTTAGGCTACATCACCACTCCGTATTATTCATCATGTAGTGATATCTGTTTAGGGATAAATCATCACTAGTACATTAATTTTGTCATGATATACGCTTCGGCTACGGGGGTTCATGCACATCTCTTCTATATGTCACATATCATCATCACTACACATACATACTCATCACAAGTTGCTAGACACAACACAAACTATTTGACCATTTCCTGATGACGCACTCTTGTTTACTGTTCATTCTTGATTATTGAGGGGGACTAAATGAACCTCACTACATAGATTTGCATTCACTTAGGGGCACATTTCTCATATTACTTCATTTTTCATTCCATTCCATAAATCCACATCATACTACATATTATGGTTTCTTTTACTCTTGCTTAATTTTTCTTGTTCATGGTCACTTTATTACGAAGCTAGTTATATTACTTGTATGTCATTTATATGTATCACCCACACATGCACATTCACGTATTTTTATAGATGTGATCACAGATACAGGTCTTTTACATGCAACATAGATGCTTGACTTTTACCCTTTGTACAATGGTCGTTGGGGCATCCACATTCATCTCTCACAAGTGTTATTACTCATTATACTTAACACTTAACACCTTACATTACTTAGCTATACACACTTTTGACATACTCATTATATTTCGACATGCTAACGTGTTCTTCATGGCTACATTTGATGAATGGGAACTCTAAAAAAGAATACTTAAAGAGTTAAGAATCTCAAGCGGCATAGCATTTTGATTTTACAGAAACTAAAATGAATTCTAATATCATTGAAAATTGTAAAATAATTTCTAGGATAACTCGGAAATGGCCACTTTCAATTCTCGGGAGCTTCGGTGGCTTAGCTACTTTCTTGGGATAAGAATATTTTTAATGGTACAGTAATCTATGACACCAACCATCATATTGGTATTAACTTTTATGCTATTGATAATAATTTCACTTGGATCCTTTCAAATATCTATGCTCCTAATTCGTTAAATGGGAGAAGGAAGTTGTAGAATGATCTAAATCTCTTTAGAAGTCAACACAAAAATGACAACTGGCTAGTTATGGGTGACTTCAACTCCCTTTTAAGTCCTGGGGAAAAACAAGGGGGTAATCCTACTTTCTCCAATGGCATGGATGAATTTGTTGATTTTGTCTCCACGATTCAAATCTCATGGATGTGGAAATTCATGGTAATAAATTCACTTGGTCAAACATAAGAGTGGGAAATGAAATGATTCAGTTAGACTTGATAGAGCTTTAATTTATGCCAATTGGATTTTGCATCAAGACTTGTCTTTCCTCTCTTCCAAGAATTGGTTCGATCATAATCCAATTGTTTTAAATCTTTCCAATGGCTAAACCAACTCATAGATCTTTTAAATTTGAAAATTTTTGGATGGATCATGATGACATCTTGGATAGAATTAAATAATGGTGGAATTGGGATGGTGAAGGAACCGCTGCTTAGTTAGATTAATCCGTAAATTAAAATATGTTAAAAAAGCAAGTGAGAAAATGGAATAAAGACGTATTTGGGAATATATTTGTCAAAAAAAGGAATTAAAGCAAAAATTCAAGAATTGGAATCTCACATTACTGCAAAGGGAATGTCTTTAGAGGATCAATTAATGGAAAAAAATATTTTATCTGAGCTGCATACGGTCTGTAGCAGGGAAGAAACTTTCTAGAGGCTTAAATATAGGGAAATTTGGCTGAAAGAGGGAGACAGAAACACAAAATTCTTTCATATGACCACCATGAAACATAGAGCTTGCAATATGATAATGAAAGTTTCAAAAGGAAATGGTGTTGTCATCAAAGACCCTAAAGATATAAAGGATGAAGCTCTCATATTTTATGAAAATCTACCGAAGGATAATAGTGCAAAAATGAAGAGGCTACCTCTTTTCTATTAGAAGCCATCCCAAGTGATATAATTGAGGTGAAAAAACTAAAAGACCTTTCTAAAATAGTCACTTTGAAGGAATTACAAAAAGTTGTTTTTACTCTTGAAGGGGATAAGGCACCAGGCCTAATGGTTTTTCTACTTTTTTCAGAAGTTTTGGGAAATATGCTCAGATGACTTGCTAAGGGTAGTGAATGAGTTCTAAAGAACTGGTATTCTCCTAAAATAACTTAATAAGACCCACATTGTGCTTGCTAAAAAAATGGACGCTAAATATTTCAAGGACTTCCATCCCATAAGTTTGGTTAACGTTATTTATAGAATCTTTACTAATATTATTACTACAAGACTCCAGACTATTATAAATGATATTGCGAGAAGAGTTTGGATTCATAAAAGGTAGGATAATTCAAGATGGACAAATCATGGTACTTGAGATCATTCACTCTATGGATAATAATAAAAGAGCTAGCATGGTTATGAATAAGGTATTTGACAAAGTCTCTTGGTATTTTCTTGACAATTTTTTGGCTAAATTTAGTTTTCCTAATAAATTCAGAAGAATCATTAAGGCATGCATCTCTACTGCTAGATTTTCTATGGTGGTGAATGGTGAGTCGATGGGCTTCTTTGACAGCAGCAGGGATTAATACAAGATGATCTTATATCCCCTTTTCTCTTCATTATAATAGTATATAGTATTAGTAGATACATTACCAAAGCCATTAATGATGTTATTTTAAAAGGAATTAGGCTTACTTCTATAAGCCAAACACTTCACATCAGCAATTTGCATGTGATATAATTATTTTGTTAAATGTATCTATCCTTGAAGCTAAGGCTATTAAGTATATTCTAAAATTCTATGAGGTTACCTCAGGGAAAGAGATTAATTTTGATAACAGTTCCATCTTCTTCTTTAATACTCCTCTGGAAAGACAAAAAATAATTGCTCAAATTCTATGATGCAAAATCAATTCCTTACCCACTACTTACCTGGGTCTTCCTCTTGGAACCAAAAAATTTCCTACCACAGTTTGGAATGGTTTACTTGAAATATTTCAAAATAAAATGGCTAGTTGGAAAGGGGCCATACTCTCTAATGATGGAAAATGTCTGCTAATCAAAATCACTCTACAAATTCTACCGATTTACATTATGTCTTTATACAACATTCCTATTGTCTTCAGAGATAAAATTAAAAGGATTCAGAAGCATTTCTTATAGCAGGGAATGGAGGAAAGATTTAAATAACACTTGGTGGCTTAGGATCAAGTTTGTACTCCTAAAATAATTGGTGGGCTTGGCATAAAGGATATTAAAAAAATGAATATGGCCTTAATTGCAAAAATGTGTTGGATAATGCTTATTGAGGAACAACCTTGTATTGACCTAATTAAGGCTAAGTATCTAGCTCAACAAACTGTGACTTTTTTCCTTCAAGATGATCAATTACCTCAAGGGTCTATCTTTTGGAACAATTTGATACAAATTAGGAATTTTATCAAACAAGGTTGTAAATAGAAGGTGGGAAATGGAAGAGATATTCAATTCTGTGTGATAACTAGAATAGCCTCAACTTAAATGATAAATTTGGTTTTGTCAAAGATATTCTAGAGAAAAAGTATGGAACTAAGGTCAAAGACTACATTGAAATGAAGGGTAATAGAAAAGATGGAAACAACTTAAGGTGGAAAGTGATGAGCTAACTCCCACAATCTCCTTATTACAAGTGCAACTGGACTGCATACCCCTGAGTCAAATTGAAGCTAAGGATGAACTTGTGTGGAATAACTCAAGTGATGGGAATACACTGTCAAAGCTGGATATAATTCCTATTTTGAAAACATTCAATGTGCGATTTCAAATGAAGCGAGAATTTGGATGCGAGCTAACTCCTAAAATCAATTTCTTCTTTTGGCTTGTTCTCAGAGGTAGAATACTCACAAATGACAACCTTATTAAGAGAGGATTTATAATTCCAAACATGTGATGCCTATGTAAAAAGAGGCTGAGGATATCAAACATATTTTTTTACACTTTGTGAGTACACTTCAAAGATATCTAGTTATGTTTTTTCAAAATTTAATGTTTGCTAGAGAGTGCCAAAGGAATTTCTTCATTTTTGGATTCAGTGGGATCCTCCTTTTAAACATTGTATTGTTCAGAGACTTTGGAAACTAATGATGCCCCATGTTATATGGAGAGTTTGGAAAGACAGAAATGACATAATTTTCAAAAATAACAGACAGCCTTGCAAGAAAATATTTACTAAGATTGGTAATGCTATTAAAGACAATATTGAAAGATTTAAACCTCTTGAGAATAAGAAGTATCCTGAAGATGAAGAATTTATTCTTTCAAATTGGAAGATAGATATTGAAAATGTTCAAAAATTAATAAATCCTAATATTGATAGATCTCTAATTAATTATATTCCTCTTCCAAGATCTTGGTATAAACTTAATTTTTATGGAGCCTCTAAGGGCAACCCAGGTCAGCTACTGGTGGAGGAATAATTTGGGATCATAAAGGTTGATTAGTTGTTGCTTATGCTAGAAGAATGGATAGTCAGACTAGTCACTATGCAGAAGCTCTATCAACTATGGGGTCTAAGAGTTCTTAGGGATTACAACATTCAAAACATCATTGTCGAAGGTGACTCTTTGAATATTATAAATCATCTCAATCAGATACACCCTCCAAGTTGGACTATTAAATATTTCATTTAGGAATATATTAATATGTGTCATGCCTTCAAAAATATTAAAATTGGTCATACTTATAGAGAGGGAAATAAGGTGGCGGATACCTTAGCCAAATATGGAAATAATAATAATTTCACCACTTGGGATAATGAAAAAAACACCCCACGAAAGTACATAATGGTATTACCAAGGATAATTATGATCATTCACGTCTTAGATAGAATCTCTCATGAGAATGTGTGGGAGTTGATGGATAAGAAAGATGGCACATGCGAGAGGGGTTATTCCAATTACCAACATAAAATCTTGCATGCTTATCAGATTTCCAGCTAGATTCTCAAAAACTTGTATAAGCAAGAAAAAACTACCTTTTCATGGGTGGTTTGCAGCAGAGCATTAGCGGAAATAGTAGAGGAAGAAATATGGGAGGAGCTCCGTGCCAATTAGAACCCAGCTGCGATCCTGCGTGGAAGGATAACGCGGAGCTATGGAATTTGCTTCAAATGGGGGTGTCTCCAACTTTATTGAGAAAATCCAAGGTCATGATCAACACATTTCAGTATGTTTTTCCACAGATTGGAAGGACATGAAGGTTGAATATGGAGGGAAAAGGGTGTTGATGAATGAGGAGCTAATTACAGAGGTCATGGGGCTAGCCTTGGATGGCATCCACTTCTTCAATAAAAGGATTGAAAAAATGTGGAAGCTAAGAATTTTGTCAATGCAGGGGAGGAAATCATCTTTATTATGACCGACATTCAGGTAAGCTCCATTCTGGAACCTTTCGATGAAATCACTAAAATGATGGTGCGGTTTATATCCTTGAAGGCCACTACATTACTATTCCCACCAAACACCTAGTTTTTCTTAATCACTTTAGGAGAAATCTTATTATCTATTTCCCACACTACCTCCTGAATTCTATGGAATGATCCATTCTTGATTTTCAAAAACATTCTAGGGCCATCCCCCTTCACCAGGGGCTCATATTTCTTCTTCACAAGCACTACCTCATCAATTTCCCCGCCATTCCTATTTCCCCCAGCGTTTAGCTCACTCCCTCCCACAACACACCCACCCCAACCCAACCAACTCTCCCATTATCAAGAATGCCAAGGATAAGAACCCTGCACCCCACAGAGTGACCCCACCTACCTCTAGTCATGTCCTCCAGAGTAACAAGGACAAGGATATGGAAATGGTTCAAAATATCTTACATATCAGTAATGTAGGGAAGAACGAAGCTTCCTAGTAGGAGAGGGACAATATTCTCCTTAGAATGGAAATGCTAGAAAATGAGGTTGAAAATATCAAGAAAGAGATACAACAACTAAACAAACAAAAGGGAAAAAGAAAGATAAATTATGATACGGGTTTTGGCACTAATCAGACAAAATATATTTACAAAAAATTGAACTCTCTGGATAATAGACTGGAAGAAATAAGGATAGACACGACCACACCATGGACATATTCAAAGCAATTAGTAAGTTTATCGAACAACATGTCAGAAGCATCACATTGCTGAGTGGAGTTGCAGAGGATATTTGGGGCACTAAAAATGAGAGAAATCAGGTCATATCACAACTAAATGTTAATGACCCAACACATGTCACCACTCTAGCACTATTCACCTCCCTGCAGATGATCAAATCAAGGATTAAAAGGGCCTCGAATAAATAATACCTTTTGGGAAGACTGGAGGAGTTCAAGTTGATGTTTTATTTCTGTTAGTTTACTATTTTTGTTATTTAGTTACAGTTATGTCCTTTTTTTATTTATATTAGTAGCTTCTTTTTTGACTACTATTGGGCTTATCATAATATCTAGATTCAGATCCTATTTTGGTGCTTTTCTTGTTAATTTGGCTATTGAGCATTTGTTGTATTAGGGTATAGTTCCTTCAAAACTATTTTCCTTTAATAAAAAAACATGTGCTTCATGTGCAACATTTATTATGCAGGTGTATTTTATTCCATACTTGTTTGTTATATTATTTGTTATTATTTGTTCTTGTATGCGAGCCTTTCCCTATGTTTGGTGTGCAAACTTGTTTGTTGTTTGCAGCCATGATGGTCTTCTCTGTGTCTTGTGACATCATGAGTTGTGTCCCATGTTTGTAGCCTACTTTTTTCGACTTACTTTCCTTCTTTCCTATTTAAATTACTTTTCTTGGTAGCTTATACACTATTTGCATATCTTATACATTATTTTCTATATGCATGTGTGTTTTCATTACCACTTTTCTTTGGCTAGCCTTCTTGTTTGTGTGTGTCTTGGTTTCTACCAAGCACTTTCTAAAGTACAATTCATGCATTTTGTCCTCATTTAAGGCCACATTTTCCTTTCAATGACATCGTATGCATCCCTAGAGAGGGGAATCATTTGTGATTTTACATATTAATAAAACACATTTAAACCGATTCAATTCGGCACTTTCCACCCTTGGAATTGTGGGTTATATATAGTGAGGGGATTTAGACCGGTATATGAACTTCATGAAAGAGGGATGCATGAGAACCGATGTCAAAAACAATGCACCACAATGAAGTTGCACTCCGATGGTAACGTCAAGCTCCAATGCAATAAGCAAGATTCAAATCAATGGAAAGAAAATGCAAGTAAGAAAATAGGTCTACTCATGCTCATAGATCGAAAAAGGAAGTACAAATAGGGGTGTTGTGTAACCCCATGCCTAAACAAGGAAATAATATCAATGACACCACTGACACATATGACGTGATTGACGCATATGACGCCACTAAAGGAGGAGTTACAATTCCAAATAAGGAATGTAACTCCTATGACGCACTGATGCAAATGACAATGATAGATTCTATGATAGAATCTGACACTTGTCATTTGACTTCCTAAGATATATGACTCTCACAAGGTGAGATGATTCACCAGTGATGTTAATGATTACTAGGTATGTCACACACAAAAACACCCCGCTTTATCGAATCCGAGGAAGAGGTCATGGCAAGCTAGAATATAAAAGAAGACTCCCTAGACAACTAAGAAAGATGTGTCAATTGGCCCCGAAACTAAAGGCTTGATAAGGTTCCCATGTATAAAAACATATTTCGGAAGGAAGAAGAGGAAGAGAAGAGGGATTTGAGAGGGATGCGAAGATGTTATGGATAGATATGAACTCTACAACTCTAAGAAGTCTCCTAGAAGAATGTCGATCACGAGATCCTCTACCTCTAAACTAAAGAAGATCCATCTACATCAAACTGCGTGTGCCTACCTTTAGGAAAGACAAAAATGATGTGCTAGAAGTCTTCCCACTCCATGAAGGAAACTAAAGGCAGAAACATAAAGAACTATGAATCTGGTCCATGAAAGTGTGACATAGGTCTAGCAAGTGAGTGCCAAGGAACCGAAGGTAATGCCATGTGCGTAGAACTGTCAGAGTGAAGAAGGGGAACACATGTAGAAAGTATTTCCAACTGATGTGAAGGAAAAAAAACATCCCCACAAAGAAAAAAAAGGATCCACAAGCAAGGGTGGATCAATGAAGGTCTCTAAAAAAGTGGAAGTGGTAAGATTCCTAGAAGGGGCACTCCCAACAACAAAGATGATGAACTCCTCTGAAATACCTGTAGATGGATGAGGAACATGTAGTACATCACAAGTGTACTCTGCGAAAAGATGACTAAGGTTAGGCAGATACTCGTCCCAATGAGGGGGCTCAACAAACAGAAGAGTGATGTTAGATAGGTATGAGTCATCCAATGAAGGTAGAGGAGTGAAAGGGGCCTCACACACTGAAGGTGGAAAAGAGGCAGGTGTGATGACTATATGAGACTGTATAGGAGACTACTCAATATCTGATGAGATGTGGGATGTGTCAACACTCTCTGGAATAGTGAGAGAAGGAGGAGAAGAGTCCTCTATAGTACTCTCAACATCGAAGTAGAAATAAGTGAGTCTATGTTAGTGGAACTATCATCACATGAAGAAATAGAGGAGACAACTGAATCAGTAGCAATAACAATGGTGGTAGTATGTGAAGGGTCTCCATAGAGGGACTGAAGAATGCTCTAGACACAGTGGGGTGGATCTGAGTCTGCCACGTGAAACTAGAGAGATGGAGAGACATGCATCATCATGTGACCAAAAATATGGTCGCAAGTGTTGAGAAAATTTTCCAGACGATGATGATCAGTGGGTGTAGGAATTGGCCCAAGCAAGAAGTGTGAAAGACTCTCATAGGTGAAGTAGCATTCCATAGAAGCATGCCAAACTAAATAGTTCTCTCTCCCAAGAAGAACTGGCGGAGGCTGTAATGTGATCCTACAATGCTCAATTCTAAAAAGAGCATCCTCCATGATGTAGAAGAAAGAAGTGCAACGTGCACGAAGGCAAGATGTCGGACTCAACTGATAATGTGTTTGCGTGTGAAAACCCAAGAGTACTAGGGAACCCCATAAAACAATATTACACCCTCCAAGTTTTGCACTTTATATTTTAATGCATTGATTACAACTAGATGTGACTGTAATGCCGAGAACCAGTTTTCACTCACCTTGCAATCATCGTAATAATGTGTAAGAGTGGAGACAACAATTAAGGTTCGTGGGGCGCAAAAGATCGACACCACAAGCAAGCACAAGAACATGTGAAAGTAAGAAGGGGAAGAGAGGGAATTGTGAGAAAAACATCTCACATAACACAAAAGAATCCCTTTGTCGTAATACTATGGAAAATGCGCTCACAAGTCCACACATAATAAAAGGGATAAAACAAAGCTCAAGATGATTCCAAATGTGCTGATACAAACAATACAATGACACCCCCCAAAACATGGCACTTTATAAAATAGTGCATTTATAAAAATGATAATCTCATCATCTAGAGTGTGAAAAAACATACAAATTTGACTAAATAAGTGCTCAAAACTAAGCAATGAGTCAAAAGTTATAGCAAAAAATAATTCCCACAACTGATGGAAAAATGCTAATAAGCCTGCAAATGGATTTAAAAAGTGCCCTAAACGCATGCAAAGGGTGTCGTATGTATGCTCATTGGAAATGACATCAAATTTTAGATAGGGTTTATTTTTATTGCAAGGGGGATTAGCCTTATGCTAACCTCGGACCTCACCCTCCATCTTCGACATTCGAAGGAAGGTTAAATAAAATAAGTCAAAACCCAAAATAAAGGTTTACAATGCTAATTAAATAAATGTTTTGACCTTACAAAAATGTGAACTAGGCTAATTATACTAACCAAAAGGAGTTTATTTAATGATTAATGCATGGAGTTAGACCGAATGACCCAATTAAGTGTATATGTCGCCAAGTCGTATCAACATGTCCGAGAAGTGTGTCGGGTTTGATGCAAGTGGTCCACGTCGGGTCAAGGAAGGCAGGTGGGCTCACCGTGTTAAACACCAATGGTCTAGGTAATGCTGCCAAGTTAGGTTGACATTCAATTCATTGCAAGGTCAAAGCCACAGGTTGAACGCACGTGTCCGCAGTGGGTTGGGCACCTAAGCTTCGTAATGTAACGAGAGCCACGTGTGCAAAGTTTGAAATCGATCAGAATTACTAGGAGATTTTCCAAGATTGTAATATCAAAATGACCGAGTAGAGGTGCTAGGGGCATGTAGAGATTCTATGGGCTGTTAGAATATGTAATGGCCATGGGAAAGAACCTCTGCAGGAAAGGTCAAAATCACAGTGCCCGAGTGCCACAGGCATAACAAACAATGAACCAAAGGGCCAAGCAAAACTCAGGTGGTACTAGTGTAGATGTAAGTGGATGGAATGCATGAGCTAAGAACACATGAGGAGATGATTCCTAATAAAAATGGTTGAATGCATGTAGATTCAACACTAGGAAATAACACCAAAGCCAGCAAGCAGAGGAAGCTTACAACTCAGTGATGAAAAGCACAAGCACTGGAGCAAGTCAAACACCCAAAAACATGAGCACTAGTAGGCCATAGGGCCAAGGTAAGTAAACCAGATGAGAGCACAAGTCAAACCATGAAAACACAGGAAACAAGCACCAACATAGAGGAAACTAGAACCCAAACTAGGATGGTGTAGAAAAAATGGTGATGAGATATTTGTGTAGAGATAACAAAGTGACAAGGAGTTCCAACAACCACAAACACGAAGCGAGAGAACCAACCAGTGAGAGTGCTCAAATAGCCGAGCACAAAGGACCCACCAGAACGGTCAAAGGATGATCAACCCAAATGTAAATAGTTGGTGAATTAACATGGGAATGAGGTGCTTGACAGCCGAGGCCGAGCAAGTCATCTAGGTATAGCATGCACAAAGTAGAAGCAGATGGGATGCAAGAAGAGGGATTGATTAGAGAACCTAAAGACAAACCACGCGATCAAGGCAAGATCTAGGAAGAGAACACACGAGCAAGAAGCCAAGCTAAGGAAGCCGGGAGTCCACTAAAGTGAGCTCGAAAGTAGGGGCGGGGCTAAAAGATGCACGGTAGAGCATTCATGGTAACCACTACCCAATACAGAACAATGCAAGGCCCAACACAAAGGCCAAAAACTAATACCCAACCAACACAATGCATAGTTGATGCATGAAGTACAACGTGAAGAGCCCAACAAAAATGCAAAAACCGAGTTCGAGCTAATCAAAGATGAGCCCGTGCAAAGAAGGCACGATAGGTCCATGTCAAAGCTAGTGTAGAGTCAATGTATGAAACCAAGCATGAAGGCCGAATGGGTAGTTCATGTAATGCAACATGCGCTTGAAAGATGGCTTGAGAAATGCATAATAGACCATGCACACCCCAAAATAAGCTCCAAGATTATGTAGATCGAGTTAAGCATTGAGGAGAAGAGGGAGCAATACACGAGTTCGCAATCAAGCTCGATTCCCAGCTTGATGAGATGGGGCCGAGTTAGGCTCTAAAACAACTCCAAAACCCTTAAAAAACATGCTTTAAACTCAGATCTGATCTTCAAACTGCAACAAAACTCTAGAGAAGTACTCCAAAATTGCATGTAAGATGAAAAACCCTAAAAAACCAAACACCAAACACCAACAAATGTAGCATGAGCAAGAAGCCATCCTAGAACCCCGAGCAATGAACAACTGCTAAGCTAAGAACCCATGAGTCAAGATATGCACGCAGATGGAGGGAAGAAGATCCATGAACTAGGAATGAGAATAACCCAAGCCAATGTAGAGAGGATTGATTCACCAGGAGGAGGATGCATGCAAAAATCAAGGTGAGCAGGTAGAGTATAGCTTGAAGTGAAAAACAAGACAACTCTAAACTCGAAATCAGTACACTGTGAACCTGAAATGTACCCTGAAACACATAGAAATGCATACGAGATCTTGGAAAACTTGAACCACAAACTGATGAACAACCCCTCAAACTTGAAACTGTTGAAACCTCAATACGAGGTGAGCAATACAATTCCAAAATAATAATCGAAAAAAATTACACAAGGAAATAAGAAGAAACCAAAAGTAATAAACAACTTGATAAACAAAGAGTGCACATTTTACCGAAACTAGCTCTGATACCATGAAAGAGGGATTCACAAGAACCGATGTCAAAAATAATGCACCATAATGAAGTTGCACTCCGATGGTAATGTCAAGCTCCAATGTAATAAGCAAGATTTGAATCAATGGAAAGAAAATGCAAGTAAGAAAATAGGTCTGCTCATGCTCATAGATCAAAAAAGGAAGTACAAATAGGGGTGTTGTGTAACCCCCATGCCTAAACAAGGAAAGAATATCAATGATGCCACTGACACATATGATGTGACTGATGCATATGATGCCACTAAAGGAGGAGTTATAATTCTAAATAAGGAATGTAACTCCTATGACGCACTGATGCAAATGACAATGACAGATTCTATGACAGAATTTGACACTTTTCATTTGAATTCCTAAGACCTATGACTCTCATAAGGTGAGATGACTCACCAGGTGATGTGGATGATGAATAGGCATGTCACACACACAAACACTTTGTACACAACATATTTTATAGGACATGGTGTCATTAGTATTCGAGAGTAGTTACAAGATCGTATGTTATAGGGGGTGTTCCTCCTACACTACTTGGTCAGTGGCATCGATCATCCAAAAACCAGGATGTAAAGAGATCTCTTCACACACATTTAGGGAAATAGTTAATGTTGGAGGATACAATGGAACTCCTCCCTATATGTCTTCATCCTATGGAGTCATATTGCCCAAAAAATCCCAACAATACAAGATATCCTTCTACACTCTCTTTCTCGACATGGATCAAGTGCACATGTTCCATTTACACTTTTTCATTTGCATATTTTACATTTACATACTTTTATATGCATCTTTTACATCACATGTTTACACATACATACATACATATTTGACTACTTGATCATTTTCTCCTTGTAGGTCCGACCATATGAGAAACAAGCATTCAAATGCAGAAACAAAAATACAAATAATGATGTTAATGACAAAATTTCACGATAATACACACCTTAATAACCATGTAGGTATATCACACACAAGCAACTACACACACCTTTTTGCCCTAGGTTTACTCTCATAAATTTTTTGATTTTCATCTTTAGTTTCCACGCTCCACCATATTTTTGTCATTCCACTCTTTATCTAGTCCATTGGTGCATTTTCTACTACAATCTTCATGGACATCAGGTACACATCTCTATCTACTTTATCTTACCGATATTTCTGCTCACCAACATAAATTGGGGGAAAAATATAGTCACAGAATCATGCACTTTATATATTATTTAATCCTGGTTTCATACTACTATTTAGAAGGTTCTTGAGTGAAGAAAGTACTAATCAACCCCTATCTTTTGGCCATCTTTCTTTATTTTATTTCTCCATTCCCAACCTTTTACACCCACATTTCTAGAATTTTTCACTCATCTTCTGTTATTTTAGCTTTGACTAGGGTGTCCAGGATAGTACTGGGGCACCCATTGGTTCCCTGGTCCCACCATGGGTGCTCCGATCCTTTTTTATATTTCTCACCACTTTTTTGTCTCTTTCTAGCCATTTTATCTTCTTATCTATATGGCGGTAAGCTATTTTAGGGTTAATTATGAAATTAGATCAAGATAACCCTATAAATATAAAATTATGACACCATAATGAGGGACCAAGCACTAGTCACTACTATCATCCATCTAGAGTTGTATCTATCTGGAGATCATTTTGCATCCATTACCTCCATCAAAAGGACAAGGTTGGTTCATCTGCATCACACTTCATAGGGGATGGATTCTATTATATTCCATGCACACATTCTATTACATTTCATACATTTATTTATTTCTCTCTACTTCATAAAGTGTGACTGACACAAGAGCACCTAGGGCACATGATACACACACCAAAATACATCTAGGTCCGAAATGTAGTGCAACACTTAGTTAGTAAGCCCACTATTATGGAATCTGATTTCGATCTGACCCATTCATTTGCATTCTTATTTTTTATGGTTTTTATACTTTTGGATTTCTTGCAGGTCTTTCCATCCTCTTGAATTATCAGTGACACCTAGAATAGTGCAAAATATCGATGCGACACACAACGAGGGTTTCATACCACTTTTTAGACCTATGAAACTCAGTTCCAAATATTTTTTGCAAACGAGGACATCCATTTTGCAAACCAAAGTGACCACAGGCACCCTAGTCCTTCTCTAGGCACCCCATTCAAGAGAATCAGTCCAGATCAATCCTTTTCAGGGTCTTTTCACGGTTGTTCCATATTTTTGTTCCTCTAACCACCTTTATGACATAGTCTAGCGAGCTGCTCTAATCAGATGATTTCATTCTAACTCTCCTTAAATTTAAGGGTTTTAGCATTCCCATTTTCATAGTTATTTGGGTCATTTCTAAAGTCATTTACTACCTTTATTTACTGTATTTACATGCCATTCTAGATTAGATTAAATTTTCCCATACCCAATTTTTAGTTAATCATTCTCTATTTTGTTTCTTACATTAGTATTTGTAACATTAGGATCTGTTGCATTAAGATTTCCAACATATATTTTCCAAGATTATTATCCAATGTATTGTGATTGCCAAGTGTTAAGTTTTCTCGAGGTTAGGTTGCCCAAGTTGTTGTACATCACTTTCAATACTTTCCTCAACCATTACCTAATGTTTAAGGACATCTATATTGCTACAATTTTCTTATTATACAACTAGTATCTCATCAAGTTTTTTGGGTTGTTATTGCTTCAACCCCTTCAAATCTGTTGTTTGCAATATTTCCTTTTGTTCTAACCATTATGTTCAGTTAGACAAGAATAAAAAAATTTATTAGCATAAGGAGCCATTAATTCCATGAGCTGTAAACCTTCAGCTCGATACCAAAATGTAGTATGTTATAATTACTCAAAATTAAGGGAAATATTTTTAGAAAAACAAAACCCATAATCAAATTTAATTTCTTCAATTATTTATAGCTTACACCAATCATAATCAAGCATAAAATAAAGTTCATAATCCATGTAAAAACAATATAACCATATGCAACAATAAGGTTCAATTAGATCTACCCGAACCCCCTTCATTCACTTTAACCGAATGTGTATAACTTGTATACAATTGGTCAAATCTTCATAATAGGTTCTAAGAACTTAAGTGCAATTCCTAGTGTCAACCTAAAAATAAGTAACTGAATTCCATCTGGATTTTGACACATTAAGTTAGTATTATGGTGATCGAAAAATGTAATCAACAAATTACACTACCTAGGCACGAGTTTTAAATAATTGGTTTTGTAAGCTTAGTCCCATGTTAGCACACACTAAACATTGGAACTTATCTCCATTACCATAGAACTATCTCATCATATATATATATATATATATATATATATTTCCATTGTTTAGGAATTTTAGTTTTTATTTTTTGAAGTCAGTAAGGATCATGAATCGATATTCATATCGATTAGATCCTATCGATCCGATCTTAGGATCCATACGGGAAAGGAAATGATCACATAATGACTTGCATCATTATAAGATCATTATATTTCTCATAGACATCACAAGGTAGCACCGACAAGATTCAAATGATGTGAATGTCATTTCATGATATATGTGCTTCGTTTATAATTTTTTTAATCTATTTACAATAAGTAATTGACTTCATCTTATGCTAGGTTCTATCGTATCGATATGTGTCATTCATTTGCATTAACTAATCCTAGTATCTTTATTACATATCATCATTATTTATGATCATATTTATAGTACTATAGCAACATATAGTTTTCATTAATAAATAAGGTATATCATTCATGTTTTGCATGAAATAGCATAATTAATTGCTTAAAAGGACAGTAAATATTATCATAGGTTTGTTTTCATTAATGAATGAATGATTGTTTTATAAGTACAATGATATCATCCTCTTTTTATCATATTGTTTTTTCCATCAGAATATGTCGTGTATAAACATAATTATTAATAATATTGAAATCATAAAAGTAGATATGATATCTCATTATAAATTCATTAATTTCAAGCATACATTGTTGTAATACAATAATTCCAATATTTATTTTCTTCACAATCATAATAATTCAAAACAACATATATTCAATTAATAATTAATGTCAATTGTACATAATTATGAAATGATTATCATTGGATAATCATAAAGTACAATAGGCCAAATTGTCATCAAACAACTCACGAATTAATATTTTCATGTTTTAATTAAAATATATTTACAGTCATTACAAATATCTTAAATATATTAATAATAATAATCACATGAAGAATCATGTGTTATCCAATCCAACATATCACTTCATAATAATTACTTCATTCTGCATGTTGTAGGAAAGAGAAGATTGCATACATGGCCAGTTCGATGAACTGGCATGAATTATCAACTCACATTCATGTTGTTATATTGTGAACTAAATGAATATAATAAGGTTAACTTAATGGTAACCTTAAATGAATCTAACTATGTCATAATTTCCTAAGCAGATAGGAAGGATTTTACTATATCAAAACAAGAATCTTGTTAAAGAAATCTTTGTGAAAATATTTAAACAAGTTTAAAAGTATCTTGAATGATCACACTCCTCTCTTTAAATATAAATAAAATTTGTTTAACTTTTAATAAGATCACTATTCTATATGGTATCATAACATCTTATTATATAAAACACAAGATTAATTGAAAGGACGGTGAAAAAACATTTCTTATCATTCCAGCTTAATCATTTACTTTTTCAGTTGACCTATTTATCATATTTAATAACATTCAACAACAAATATTTTTCACACCCTAAAATTATTATAAAATGTTACAATGATATTTTCACTTTCATGAAAAACATCAGAAATATTATTTTAGCATGAGAACTCGAACAACTATGCTTAATGAAAATAAGAGATCCTTCATGTTCATTCATCATAAGATATGCTATTGAAACTTAATAGTTTTCGTTCCATCTCAATGAATAACCTAAAACATGTGGAATCATAAATCATTCCATTTTTAGCATTCACTAACCAAGACATAAAATGCACAAAAAATCCATAAGAGATTACCCATGAATTAAAGTTACAAATCAAGCAACCAGAAGATTTATTATTGGTCTATCCAAGATTTAGAGTTACAAACAAGTGACAATGCAACTTCTTATTCATAACAATCAATGTAAAAACTTTACCAATTTCCATTATTTTTACCATCTTCTCGTAATGAGCTCATATTGATCCAAGTCATCTATAAATTTAATTTAAACCCACAATGAGAAGGAAGAAGTTTTTGATACCCATTTTGAGTCAAATATATTCCTATATAGCTAAGAGTAATACATCAGTAGAAACATTTTTTAAAATCATTATTAATAACCCGATTCCAAATAACAATCAATCATTTGTTTAAGCTTCTGGAAGGGAAGAAAAAAATTCAATGTTATTGAAATTTTATTACAAAATGGATAGCTAATCATTTTCAACCCCAAGTAAAAATTGAAATCAGATTCGACTTGAGGATTTTATTAAGCTATATTAATTTTTTTAAAGTATTCAAACACCCGCAACCAATATGTCTAAGAATAAAATAAAACACCCATTATGCAAAAACTCAAACAATATTTCCTACTAAAAACATAATATGAAGAACATGCAACATGAATGGTATATTCAAATGCAACTAAGAATAAAATACCCATATAAACCCACTTCTAGAATACCCATATAAGAAAACGTTTTCTAAAACATTTTCCAAAAAATAACCATTCCATATTTTATAGGATTTTCGAATAAAACTATTTACAAATTTAAACAAAGAAGGAAAATTAATTATTTTCATTCTTCTCAAACGTAACAACAAGAAAGGATTTATAATAATTCATTCTTGTGTTAGGAATTTCAGGCATTGAGGGAGGGGGTGAATCAGTGCTTGATAAAAACTTACAATCAATGTCCACTTCTTTAATCCATATGTTTGTTAAACTATATTGATTGTCATAAGCATGCATAATTAATCATGAGAGATATGAAGAGAAATAAACACACATATACAAGAGGAGACTAGATATAATGTGGGAAACCCTTTCAGGACAAAAACCCACTAAAACCAATGCACTAACTTGGAAAACTATCCTTTAGAGTTACAATGATTTCACGATTGAGCTACAACTCAATCTAGAGCTACAACTCCAATAATTTAACTAGGCCACCACCCAGTCTTTGACAAGCTACAACATGTCTGGAAGCCACAACTCCCAAATTTAGTACAACACCCACTGACCTTTAGTAAGCCACAACTTACAAGGAGGATTAAACCCCTATAATTTAATCAACCACTATTAATCTTCGTAAGCCACTACTTACAAGGAGGCTGCAACCCCCTGTGATCTAAGCAACAAATTAGATAAATATTACACACATTTTGATCATATATATTCTCTATTTATTATATAATGAATTATTCTCACTCTTATTTTTCCCTCATGACTCACTCTTAAAACTCGGATGTTCAATATTATCCTTACCTCTTTTTTCATATCTCTCTCATTAAACCTTCATTCTTTGAATTTGAGTTTCAGCTCCTCTATACAACTCTATCATTTATTTCTCTTTCAATCATAAGGTATTCATTTGGTAGCATAGTCTCCTTCTTCTCTCTTTACAAAAATACTTTTGCATGTAGATCTCTTCTCATTTGATGGTACTATCTCCTATTTATCTCTGCAACAATCTTTTTAGCTCTGGTCTCTTTCAACAATAGATTTTTATTTTCCAACACTATCTCCTTCTTCAATTTTTAATTAACAATATTCATTGAGTTTTTGTCTCCTTGATCTCTCCGCAACAAATCTTGAGAACATATACACACCTCTCTCCATCATTATCTTCATGAAATATTCAATTGATACCTTTGTCTCCTTCCTCACATAACTTTTATCTCTTTGATTAATAGATATTAAACACTCTCTCTCTTAGTCTTCAAACATTCTATGGCTCTGTCTCAATCTTCATGCATTCATTTGATTTGATCCTAGGTTATAGCATCCATCTTCAATCAGCAATTCATTGATGATCCAATCTGTATTTCTCTTTGTGTCTACACCTCTAGCTTGCACTCATCTTCTCAATTGATCAAAAACAAAAATCATGATTTGTTTTTTAATTAGACAAGCTTCAAAGTTTTGTTTTTCTGATTTAGTGTATTTAGGGACACTTTGTAAGTTTCTATTTTTACCAATCCTTTGTGATTTAAAACATTGATTTTTTTCTTACATATTGTATAGGATGATCTGCCCTTTCCAAAAATTCTAAGAACAAAAAAATGACTTCTAGAATGTAAGATATGTCCATGTGGGATTGATGAACTCATGGGGAATAAGTTTTAATAATCATTTACTACTCCAAATATTATTGCACTTTAAACTTTATAAAACTTTATTATATCATCTCCTTGTAAATTTGATAAAGTGGGATTATAATGAACACAAGGAACTTGGGCCTCCACAACTTAGTTCATTCGCACCACTATTCTCCCACATTACATTGTCCCTTTGTGAATCGGTATATTAGATCTTGAGCACATGAGGTACTCAAAAAAATGAGTCATGTGGGATAAGTTCTCCCACACTCCATTTTATCTGAACTTCACTTCATCCCTCTTTTCTTTGTATTTTAAGTCAAAGGGATTTTCAAGGAACTAGAGTTGACCAGGACCATGTTCCTCTTGGGCCATTTGGGCCTGTAACCATCTCCTCCCCGCACACACTAACTGTTCCCTAATCCAAATCCATTCATTGTGGCTTGTATATCCTTGTGGAGAATAGGGTCCTTCGGGGAACAATTCCACATGGGTCTCCTGAGCTCGATATGTATTATCCACCCGCAATTCAACTTCCTTTGATTTTGGGTCTCAAAGGCTTGTGGGGAACACTTGATCACTTGGAATTCATTTATTTTGAGGCCTTTGTGCCCTATTAGAGTTATGAACCCACATTACAAAGGAAATTTTTTCCGCAACCTTGATAACCATGCGGGAACATCAATTCTTGGAGAACTAGTTCCTCCCATACCTAATATACCCATAATGCACTAAAACTAAAAATACAAAAATTTTGCAAATTTTTTAAGTACATAAAATTTATAGCTTCTCTATACAAATTTTTACAAGCACTTATAAAACTATGAAAATGATGTTTAACTCTTTTAAATCACTGATCCAATTTTTCCAATCTTTTACTACCTCCAAAGTGAACTCGAGTGAACCCCTATCTCATTGTCCATGCATGAAATGACCATGAATGATCATGTAACCATTATGAAACCATTTTTAATGCTCAATACACTAGCCATGGAACATTGTACATCACTTAAGCACCTATCCATCACATTAATCATCTTTGACTATGTTTGATCACCTCATCATACCACTGTACCTATTGATCCATGCACACCACTTGGAACCTCATATAACTTAGAGACTTATTGGAGACTAGTTAACACATTTTTCACATATGATTGATCCTTATTGATCTTGTTTGACATGATTCTGACTGAGCTTCACCATATCCACATTTTTATTTACCATGCACATTATGACTAACTCCATGGAACTAAATTGACACCAATCCTCTTTCTAGAACTTAGAAGAAACCTAAGGAGGCATTCACCGCTCACTCTCCATTGCTCATTATTTTTGCCATCAATGCCACTTGACATCAATGACAACACCAATGAAAATGACTAGGTCTAACAAACTCCCCATTTTCCATTGATGGAAACACACTCATAAACTATAAAAATTTGATGAAAAAAACTTTCAAACTTAGTTTCTGACAACACTCTCCCCTTTGACATCTATGACAAAGGGTTGTATATTCAACACAATGAGAAATATGCAAACATGATCTTACCTCTAGTAAATCCCCCTTGGATGATGTTGTGCTTTTGACTGATAAAATTATCTCAGTATTACATGATATGCTTCTGACCTTTTATCTTGATCTGAAAACTATCTCTCCTTGTCCACAAGCCCCCCCTAGAACTATGTTCCATCTTATCTCGACTCCCATTAGTAGGAAAACTGATCCACTTGATCTGTTCTATATTCATTCTTGTCATACATCTCTTTTCTATTCCAAGATAGTATCAACACTTTCAATTCACATGTCATTAACACTTTCAACTCTTTCAACACTTTGTGTTCCAAGATAGTATCAACACAAGAAGACTAGCTCTCTCACACATGAAGAATTCATTGTACTTTGTAGGAGCTAATATTGCATGAAGATTTTCCCATAGGATTAAAATCACTAAATTTTCACATATACTTAACTGAATGCATGAATTTCTTCCAATTTTCTTTAATGTTCCTTTTAAAACTCTAAGTATATACTTCTTTTCCCATCCTCTTCTTTAATCTCACCCTTTTATTGCACCAATTAAATTTCACAGTCCTATATAATATAAAATTTCATTTGAGAATACCATGATGCTCTACCTCTTCCATAGTCTTAGGAACACCATACTATCATCATTAAATTTGGTTCATATTACTTATTAAACCTTGGGCATACCTGAGATATTATGTTTTCATGTTTTCAAGATTTTCTTGATACAAGCAATCTACCTTTGAAGATAGTGTACTAGTCTCACAACCTTACCTTGTCCATATCACTCTACTTGACATGATCATAATATTTGTCTTCTACAAGATCCTCTTACTTATGGAAATTGTCCTTTTAAGCCAATACCATTGATTCCAAAGCATTTTTAAAGAGGAAGGAAAAATCCAATTTATCTCAAATAGATTTAATAAAGTGTTTATGACCTTTTCAAGAAAAGAGAATTCAAGGAACAAGTGGGCTGAGTCTTCAACTTCCTTTTCACATAGCACACACCTATTAACCATATGGAAGTTCCTTTTGTTGAGGTTGGCCACCGTTAGTATTTTATCATGTACCAACAACAAAAACATATTTAATTTTGGAATTTCTTCCTTTGTAATGCCTCTGCCATGAATGATATCTTAACCAACTTATTTAATTTGCAAACATTGATATATGAATTTAGTTCTGAGACGGGTTACTCTCTTGACAGATTGGTCATGTTTGTTGTTGATTAAATATTTACCTTCTAACTTTGTTGAAATCTTACTATAACATAATTATACTAATGTTGGATTTTAACCATATGTTCATTAAGCTATGTTGGAGGTATGATCTGTATAAATCAGGTAATTTAAGTTAAATGTTGTCTAATGGACTATGCTGGTAAGGTACTTAAGTTACATTAATTAATGTGAACCTTAGTTTATTCATTTCCAATGAAGGGATAGTCATACCTTGGATCAATTTCAGTGATCCAAGGCATGCCTATGATCAATAAGTGATACAATCATTTTATTAAGTCTAATTGACTTTGACTTTAACATAATTGTAAACATGTCATCTCATCTGGATCAAAAGAAATGATGACATGGGAGAACCTAGAAACATCTTAAGTTTATATTATTTTAAGAAGATCTGATTACCCTGTGATGTTGCATATGATGGTAATGATCTTGGTTAATTCTCTAAGTTATGTGTGTGTGTATACACATACACATATATACACACACATATGTGTGTGTTTGTGTGTGTATATATGTGTGTGTGTGTGTGTATACATTGGTAGTTACACTGATAGATATCACATTATTGTGATAATTATTTGTGTAAACCTAACTATCCTAAATACATATTATTTTAGGATAAGATTTAAGGTATTCATGTTAATGGGATTTTAATTCCTAAGCTAACTTGAGGGATCCATTAAGCATCCTAATCTAGAATAAGGTTGGTACTATTTAAAAACAAAGTGGACCTAAACCTATGGGGGACTTAAACTTAACCTATGCACTGACTCTAGTGACTTAAAACCTAAGGGTTTAGGCATGGTTTTTGGGTGCCAACCCACACTGTACTAAAGAAATTAATAACATTGAATGGGGTCTTGCACCACCCTTAGAGGAAGCCAAAACGGATTTGGTGGGCATCATATTCTAGATAGCTAAATAGAGGTTTTTGCATGTAATGTGAACATTTAGTTGTTGCTAAATTAACTGACGGTTTGGAGAAGATTAATGGATGACTTATGGTTTGTCTTGATATTTATTGATCTCGGTAAAGGTGGAAAACCACCTTGGGAAACTCTAAGATGGAATGGAGGAAAAGTGGGAAGTTTGGGTTAGCCATTCATTTTGTTTATTCAAGCTCATTTTCTCTACATGTCATTTTACCATTTTTCAAACTGAAAGTTTGATTCAGTTGCATTTTTAATGTTGCCATTGCATGGCTGAGATAGTGGAAGGAATTTATTATAGTTCTATAAATAAAATGGGCAGAAGGAATGATGGGTTTCTGTGGATTTGAGTGCAATTTTTTTTTGGGTTTTATTACAAATGCCTAAAGGGAAACTCAAGGAAACAAGAAGAGTTTCATAAGAGCACTACTAGGCATGATAGGCTCTAACCCAATATGATACTTGTTGTGTTTATCAATCTTATAAAAAGAACTCTTCCATTTTTTTGTTATTGCTTCTGAGTCAATTTTTGTGATTGGAAAATATATGGTTATTGTATCTATGGCTGTTCTTTTAAAAATTTATGGGAACCAAGTCTAGTTATGTGGAACTATTATTTTCTTGTTGTAACTATAATCTATGAGAACATATGATACATGGTTGTGGATGATTCTATTTGCATGAGTTTGTCTGTGATTATGTTTGATAGATGGCATTATTTTCACCTTGCTTCGAGTGTGTCTATCGAGGGTCCTTATCGTTTCCTTAGCATAAATGGTTATGGTCATTTTAGTGACTTTGTGGCATTAAGGATTTAAGGTGGTTGCATATAGTTTTATCTGGTCTGTTGAAATCCTTTCGGATTTTGGAAAGGAGTCAATTCTAGGTCAATAACCTTTTGGTTATAAAAATCAATAAACATGGTGACTTGATATCTTTCCCAAATATTCTCTTATTACAGGTCTCTTTTTCGGTCTTCTCGACCATATTATTATAGTCACATTTCAAGCTTAAGGAGACAAAATTATTTATAAACCCTTCGTGGGTATACTAGGTTGATTTTTGTTTCTTTCTTGAGAAAATCTTACTTGGGGAATGGTGTTAAGTTGGGTTCTTATAGGAACTCAGAACCTTTGTTTTATCTTGTGGTTTCCTTTTTGAAACTTTAAGTCTCACTAACTTGGTTGAGATGGACAACCTTTAGTCCACAAACTCGGTTTGAGTATCTACATCCTAGGTTTTTGTTTGATTTTTATCAACCTTTGAGTCGATATTATTTTTATGACCGAGTTTTCATATCTAAACTGTACAAGGTTAGGATTAGTTAGTAATTTGAGGACTGTAGGGTTAACACTTACCTCTTGATGAGGTTGACTATGCTAGGTTAAATCATCTTCTGTAACTTAATTACCTTTTTGTACCATCTTGACTCTGTGACCAACATGGTCTAAGAATTGTTAAAAATTACTTAGATGAAGTCCACTGTAATTCTGTGGAATACTAGTTCTGACTTGGTCATAGTTCAATTTCAGTCGACGAACAATCACTTGTTAGTGACTTGATTTATTTTGGACAATTATTGGTTTTTATCTCTATGTTTGATTACCCTATGTGACTAAATAACAATCGTTAGTCTTTGATAAAAGAACTTTTTTAATAGGTAGGAAACAAAAATACCTTGATTATTTTAGCAAAATACACGGAATGGTAAACTAACCTTTGACTGTGTGATAGTTAATGATTAGATAATTATGGTGTTTATTTCAGTCCCTGTTTCAGATGGAATTATTTTATGGTTATTTCCAAAGGTGGCTCGGCCATTAGACAATGTTTTGTTTGCTACTTGAAATGTCTTTGATATCATTATCTTAAAGTATGAAGTTAAGTGATGGTAGAATTAATTATTGTAGGGTAGATAGAGTTTTGAATTTCAATCATGTAATCTTTATGATTACCTAATTGAAATCCCAAAACAATATTTCATTCTATTTGACTATGGAACCAATGTTTTAAACTTGAATGAAATCTAACTTTTTTCATATTTGGGATAAAGGTTCATAAAAAGGGTACATTGACTTATTTTCCTAAATTGGCATTGTGGCATTTTTGCATGCTTTATTTATGTTAACAGAAATAGGGAACTTAGAACAATTTCATTAAATAGAAGGATTCTTTTCATGAAATTGATAGATAGTAGCATGTTGTTCTAATGTGTTAGATCTTATCATGCTCAGTTCTTATGAACTGACACATGTTAACAATGTGTAGATGGATTTTGTGAAAAGTGAAAGGAGAAAGACTTATAAGAATTTGTATTTATTTTACTAATGATGTTTGATTATTGGATATCCAAAATTGATAAAGTTATGAAAGGATTTCTAGTTATGAGTCATGAAGGCCTAGTGCCATGGAAAACTGTAATGGTTGGAAGATGTTATTATTTTGTTATTGAAATGTTTATGAAATACTTAAAGCTATTTGAGTAATCAAATTCTTCCTTATCAAATTGACTTGTTATTTGGTTAAGAGTTGTATGATAAATGTCTTAGTTTTTATTCTATGATGATTGATATATAAATCTATGTCAAAGTACACATGACATAGTAGATAACTTGGGGTTATGAGGGGAATAAATGGGGAACTATCTAATGGAGTCCTTATTATAAACTATCATAGTAAACTGCTTAAATTATAAATTCTGATATAGTTACTTACTAAGACCAAGTGGATAATATGTTTCAGACATTCTATAATTAGTGTATTCCTTATCAACATTGAACCAAATAAAAGTGTTTGGAACTAGTAAATGAGTCTATAGGATCCTAAGTGAATAAAGAAGGAATTTATTTATCTCATTTATAATGGACAAGGATATGGCCTTTATCATATGTGAATGATTAAATCAACACCTTGATGGGTATTAAATCTATTTACTTATGAATCAACATCTGACATTGGGAAATATTAATAAGGATATTGTTATGATCTTAACTTATATTGATAAGTTGAATTTGTAATGTTGAAAAAGAAAGTGATTTATTTTATACATGAACCAATAAATAGAAAAGAGAGGAGACATTTGCAATATGTTAAGAAAGGGAAATTAATGAAAAGGAAATCTTTAATTCAATCTTTTGAATAATACAATATGCGTACTATTAGACAACTTATAAAAGAAGACTTGATGATGATATTCTACTTAAATCTGATCGAGTTAAGGGAATCTAATGAATGAATGGATAATTAATTATGAGTTCATAACCTAATGCAGAATTGATTTGCATACACTCAATTGTTGAAAGGGGTACATTACGATACCCTTCTTAAAAGGAAACATCTTTTCAAACTTAGTTGATCCCTTAGATACGTGCGTAATGTAAATTAAATTAATTAACAAGAATAAGTTAATTAAAATCATAAGAATCATAATGATTTTATTATTCTATAATATTGAAGAAGGATTTCCCTCAAAATATGATTTTGACCAAATACCTTTCTAAGATTTTCCATTTGACTTTGTTGTTTTTGATTGTGGAACTTTTGACACTTGTTTGATATGCTTTTTCCTTGGACTGTGGTTCACTAAAAGTTAGACTTATCTTCATTGGTAAAACTTGTCGCAAATATGAATGAGGTTTTTTTAGACACATTACTATGAAAAAAAACCTCTCTCATATTTTCTGTTTGACATTTCTATTTCTATTTATGGAACTTTTAGCGCTCATCTGATACACTTTTCCTCAAACTAAAACTCACTAAAAGATAGATATCTCTTCATTGGTAAAACTCAGCAAAATCTGAATGATTATTTTGTTAAACACATTACTAAGAACAAAAACCTCTCTCATATTTTCTATTTCTATTTGTGAAACTTTTAGTGTTCTGCCCGATACACTTTTCCTCGGACTTCAGCTCACTAAAATTAATATCCTTATTTATTGGTAATACATGTAGAAAATCTGAATGAGGTTTTTGTTAAACACATTACTATGAACAAAAACCTCTCTCATATTTTCCATTGGATTCTCTGATCTTTCACAATTCCTCAAAAACTGTCAAAATTTTCTTAGTTCCGAACTAAGCCTATGAGTTCTGAAACTAACTCGTGAGTTCTAAAACTATCTTTGCAAGTTCTAGAACTAACTCGTGTGTTCAAACTAAGCCTACGAGTTCTAGAACTAAGCCTATGAACTTAAAACAACTATAACTTTTGCATACGATCTTGGATTGAGATGATTCTTTTTTTGAACTTACATAATTTTTTGAGAGGAATCTAAATATGAAATCAGATTTGAGTTTAGATATACCATTCATGATCAATTACACTTTTCTCAATACTAGCATTATCTTTCTTTTATGGCCTGCATACATAAGACATTGCATCTTTTCCCAAATAATCAATAGGATTAGTCAACAAAATAGATAACAAAAGATTTCTAAAGAATGAACAAGATATATATCCTATATTCTATCTTAAGAAAACTATAAGTTCCTAGATTACATTTAAATCCACTTCAAAGGTAACTTGAAAGGACAAAATAATAGTAATTTATGGCCAATTTATGGCCTCATCATTGCCCCACACTTAATCTTATGCATGTCCTCATGCATTACATTATTATCTTCTCTTATTTGATTCTTCTTCGTATTGATGACACGTTCTTGTGGATATCCTTTTGATGCTTTTGATTTATTTTATTTTACAACAGGTTCTTGTGTAGATATCCTTTTGTTGCTTTTTATATTTTTTCTTTTATAATAGGTTCTTGTGTGGATCTCTTTCTGCTGCTTTTGATTTCTTTCTTCTACAACAGGTTCTTGTGTGGATCTCCTTCTATTGCTTTTGATATTCTTTCTTTTACAACAGGTTCTTAGGTGGATCTCCTTCTGTTTCTTTTGATATTCTTTATTTTACAATAGGTTTTTGTGTGGTTCTCCTTCTGCTGCTTTTGATTTTTTTCTTTATAACAGGTTCTTATATGGATATCCTTCTATTGTTTTTAATATTCTTTCTTTTACAACATGTTCTTGTGTGGATCTCCTTCTGTTGCTTTAGATATTATTTTTTTACAAAAATTTCTTGTGTGGATCTCCTTTTGCTTCTTTTGATATTCTTTCTTTTACAATAGGTTCTTGTGTGGATATCCTTCTGCTTGCTTTTGATTTCTTTCTTTTACAACAAGTTCTTGTGTAGATATCCTTCTATTGCTTTTGATATTCTTTCTTTTACAATAGGTTCTTGTCTGGATCTCCTTCTGCTATGTCTCATATCAAAATGCATAGCTTGTGCTTCTCATTCTCTCCCACACATAAGCTCATGCATGTCCTCGTGCATGTTGTTTATTTATGGCTGCCCATAAATTAGACTACAAAAGTTTGATTGCAAAGAGGTGCACATATTTTTTATATAAGTAGGGGAGATATGAATTTTATCTTGCTTTCCTTGGAAATATTTAAAAGTGGATCTAACTGTAATAAAAAAACTTACAAGAAAGCTTAAAAATAAAATAGTAGAAAAAAATAACTTGATCATACCTCTAGTTGTCTTTGTCATCCTATTGTTAACATGGTTAAATAGTTCCGAGAAGAAAGCCACTAAACAATTGTTGATTTACTTTGAAGAAGAGCCACCTCCTTTTTCCTTTGACTAGCCAAAGAAACCGGTTTTCCAATCAAAGTTTTTTTAATTTTTAATTTTGCCTTTGATTGGCTAGCAAGCTAGTTTTCCAATTAAAGCTTTTTTATTTCATTTTTTTAAAAATATTTTTATTTTTTATTTTTTACTGAAATGATAGCATGAGAAGGATTAGAGAAAAATTTGATCCATCATCAGACTATATTCATCAAATTACAACTTGTGTAAAATAGGAAGCAATGTCTGAGATCTCATAAAAACCTTTTTGCATACTTGGTAACTCCAAGAAGATTCTAAAAATTGTGTAGACAATTTTTAGGTCTTTAAAGCCCAACTTGAATTGTGTAATATCATAATCACCATAGTAATCTTCAAATCCCAGGACTAGTGATCTCAAGAGATGGAGAGTTGTTAAAAGAGAAAGTTAAGGTATCTATGGGTCCCTCCAAAATCTACATGCTCCTTGGTTGATACTATTGGTGCTCCAAAATTTGCATGTTGATATCAAGAACAACTCTAGAAATTCATATATATTTAGTCCTCAGATGTTAGTACATAAAAATTTCTTGCCTTGATATTCACAATAATTGCTTCTTAACGTTATACAAGCATATACAAAAATGAAGAAATTAAAAGACATGAAAACAAATTTTTCTAATGGATCTAGTTCAGGGATTGAATTTTATTATGGGATGAAAAACTGATTTGGATGGGTGGATTTATTATGAGTGTGTTTTTATTTTTCTTTAATGAAATCCCTAAATATGGATGGAGTTAATTAGAAATGCTACCACTTTATTATTACGATCTGGATAAACAAGTTTTTTCCTAAGGTTATGTGTAATAAGATCATTGAGCTGTTAGTTGATACAAAGGGAAATGGTTGTGGTTATCAAGAATGACATATGATATTTCATCAACTGGATCTACTTCCGGATTCAATATCATATGAACTACTATTTCCAGATATGAATTCTTTATTCATACCATTATACTTTTTTGATCATACATCGTAGTCATTTTTTTTATACACAAAATTAGTTTGTGGGGAGATATTTCAATCTAATATTCTTAATTACAGAAATGAAATTTTAATCTACTTACAGGAAATAAAATTCTAAAGAAACTACTTACGAAATACCTCCTATCGCAGAATTTTCTAAAAGATATTCTACTATCACTAGAATATTTTTTTAGAGAACTTTGAATCTCCTAATAACACCGTGTTCTCCAGAAACGGTGCCAAAATGATGAGGGTCGTCAATCCTCACCATTAATAATGTCAATCTGGGTTGGTTTCTCGAAGGCTTTATGTATTAAGAGAAGATGATCTTGGAAAACAAATCCTTTAAACACAAACCAAAATTGCATAAAATAAATCACACTTGTGGAAATTAAAAGGCACACTTGCAGAAATAAAGTTTGCATGAAAGAAACACACTTGCATGAATTGCAAGGCACACTTACGAAAATAAAGGCATAGTTGCATAAATTTAAATTACTGAATTGAAAATAAAGGAAAGATGAAAGGAAACTTGTAGGTTCACAAAAGAAATTACATAACATAAAAAAAAGAAAGTTACAACAAAAAGAAAACTACGAAATAAGGAAATAAACATTAACACATTGATCCATCTTCCTTGGAATGAATGGCCACTCATTCTTTGGTATAGGATTTAATTCATATTTTTAATTTAGAACTAATGGAAAAACTTTACTTCCAAAGATTAGAAAGAAAGAACAAATTTTGATTACTTGGGAAAAAGAATTACATATCTCAAAGGTGTGGAAGGTTGCATTTGTAATTCATGCGTCCAACCAACGCCTTATTTTAGGAAATACAATCTGATGTTATCTTTATTATAATCCTAACAAATAAGATCTCCATCTCCACAAAATATGGAGAGAGATATATTATTGAAGTCAAATCTTATCTTGCTTATTTTAGGAAGATTTGCTCCCAAATCTTATCCTTGCTTTTTGGTAATAAGAATCATAATGATTTTATTATTCTACATTATTGGAAGGAGGATTTCCCTCAAAATATGATTTTGACCAAATACCTTTCTCAGATTTTCCATTTGACTTTACTGTTTTTGACTGTGGAACTTTTGACGCTTGTCTGATACGCTTTTTCCTTAGACTGCAGTTCACTAAAAGTTAGATTTATCTTCATTGGTAAAACTTGTTACAAATATGAATGAGGTTTTTGTTAAATGCATTGTTATCAACAAAAATCTCTCTCATATTTTCTGTTTGGCTTCTCTGTTTCTATTTATGAGACTCATAGCGCTCATCTCGATACAATTTTCATCGACTATAGCTCACTAAAAGTTAGATCTCTCTTCATTGGTAAAACCTGTAGCAAATCTAAATGATATTTTTGTTAAACACATTGCTATGAAAAAAATCTCTCAGATTTTCCATTTGAATTTTTCTATTTTTGTTTATGGAACTTTTAGTGCTTGTCTAATACACTTTTCCTCGTACTGTAACTCACTAAAACTTAGATCCATCTTTATTGGTAATACTTGTAGCAAATATGAATGAGGTTTTTTTAAACACATTTCTATGAACAAAAACCTCTCTCATATTTTCCATTGGATTCTCTGATCTTTCACAATTCCTCAAAATTGTCAAAATTTTCTTAGTTCTGGAACTAAGCCTATGAGTTTTGGAACTAACTCTCCAAGTTCTGGAACTAACTCTGTGAGTTCCAGAACTAAGCCTGCAAGTTTTGGAACTAATCCTGTGAACTTAAAACAACTATAACTTTTGCATTTAATCTTGGATTAAGATGATTCTTTTTTTTAACTTGCATAATTTTTTAAGAGGAATCTGAATATGAAATAATATTTTAGTTTAGATATACCATTCATTATAAATTTAAATTTTCTCAATACTAGTATTATCTTTCTTTTATGGCTTGTATACATAAGATATTGCATCTTTTCCCAAATAATCAATAGGATTAGTCAAAAAAATAGATAACAAAATATTTCTAAAGAATGAAAAAGATATATATCCTATATTTTATCTTAAGAAAACTAGAAGTTCCTAAATTACATTTAAATCCACTTTAAAGGTAACTTGGAAGGACAAAATAATAGTAATTTATGGTCAATTTATGGCCTCATCAGCAATAGGAGATATTCCTATAATTCTTCCTTCAGAATTTATCTAATGTAAATCCTTGCTCATTGTTTTCACCATTAAGATAAATACAAAACAAGATATGAGATCTCCTTGTTTTAATCTTCTCGTGCTATTAAAAACCCACATGGAGTGTCATTAACCAACACTGATAATTTAGATGTGGAGATGCAATTTTTAATTATGCTCCTAAAGTCTTCACTGAAACCAACCTTTTCTAGGAATTTGTGAAGAAAATTCCATGAAACTCTATCATAATCTTTTTCCATATCAAGCTTTATCACCATGGTTTCTTTCTTATTATGCTTGAAAAAATGCAATGTCTCTTGGATTGTGACTATGTTGTCCTAAATCTTCCTTCTCAATACAAAAACAACTTGCTTATCGATATAAGGGAAGGAAGGAGAAGTTGAATTCTTAAAGCTAGAATCTTAGAGCACATCTTGTAGATACAATTGCATAGACTTATAGGTCTAAAGTTTTTAAAATCTGCAACATTATGATTCTTGGGAATGAGAGATAAAAAGGTGAAATTCATATCTTTCAGCATCTTCTTGAATCTGAAGAATTCTTGGATGGATATACATACATCATTCTTAAAAATTTCCTAGAAACATTGAAAAAAAAATGGATGGGAAGCCATCCGGGGCTCGGGCTTTATCCGGACTCATAGTCTTCAACATGAATTTAATTTTATCAATAGAAGGTACCTTAACAAGCATTCTATTAGCAATATCCAAAATAAGTTGTGGAATGCAATAAAAAAAAGTTTCCTTGGAGTTGTTAGAATAAGAAGATGAAGAAAGAAGTTTTCTATAGAAAGTGACCTCCACCTTTTAGATTTCACCAAAATCAATTAAAGTGGTCCCTCCTTCTCCATAAATGTTGGAAATCCTATTAGAACCTCTTCTTTTCAAAGTTGCAATATGGAAGAACTTTGTGTTTTTATCACGTTATTTAAGGCACTGCACCCTTGATTTTTGTCTCTAGAATGTTTCTTATTTTAAGAGGATAAGTAACTCTCTCTTTTTTGACCTTCCTCCAATCTGTCATAACTTAAGTCTTTCATTGAGGCTTGCAACACTTTTATTTCACTCTCTAAGGAACTCTTATTTTCAAAAATGTTACCAAATATTGTTTTATTCCACCCCTTTAATTTATTCTTCACTTGGGCTAGCATTTTAGAAACTCTGAACATTGCAGTGATTTGAATCTTGATATCCCACCATTCTTTGACAATATTTTTAATGTCCTCATGTTGCAGCCACATATTTTCAAATATGAAAGGATTTCTTCTTCTCTCCTTGTCTTTCACTTGGAAAATTAAGGGGTTGTGATCATAGCTTGTTCTATGGAGGGAAAAGAGACATGTTTCCTTACTCAAACATCCCGGGAGGTGAGATATTTGTCCAGCTTTAACTTGTATTAATTGATCCCCTCTTCTCCTATTAGACCAAGTATATTTTCCCCCTTTCATCTCAATATCCATGAGTCTATTTTTCATTATGAAGTCCTATAGGTCTTCCATGCTTTCAGTAAGGTCAATATTCCCCCCTTTATTTTCACCTAACATTAAAGGAGTATTGAATTCACCCATAACAATCCATTCCATTTCAGAGATTATTTCATGGAATTTAGACAACTGATTCCAAAAATTTCCTTTCTCCTTTATGGTTAGGTGCATAGATATTTGACATAACCCACATTTCATTGGTTTTCTTATCTTTGAAAAACATGGCCAAATGATTGTTTTTTCTTGAGTAAATTCCAACCTTGGAGTCTTTCAAGATCCCATAGAATGGCTATTTTTCCTGTAACACCTCTAGAGATGATAGCCACATCCTCCTCCTTACTCCAAATTGTGTTTTTAGCTATTATAGATTGTTCACCCTCCATATTTGTTTCCCGAGTAGAAATGACTTGAGATTTGTGTTTATATTTGAGTTCCTTAATAATATTCCACTTCGATGGGTTGTTCAAACCCCTTGCATTCCAAGAGATGACATTCATTTGGAAACTTGGTTCTTTACTCTTCTAAAGCTCCTCATATCAAGTTTAGATTAGGTTCCTTCATCTATATCTCTCTGACTGATCTTCTTCTTGGATAATTGTTTGTTTGGTCTACCTGAACCTAATTTTTTTACCTTAGAGGTAGCTTTCCCCCGACACTTCCCCTATCTTCAAAGTTCTTTTCAGAATTTCTATGGAAATTTTACCCTCTCTATAGCTATTTCCACTCTTTCAAAACTACCTTGTTCATTTTGTTTTTTTTTTTTTAGGGAGATTTCACTTCATTTATGATAATTTTAATTCTGCTTACTTATGTATTTTCTACAGATCCATCTTTAGAAAAATCCATTACCTCCTCTAAACCCATCAGATTGTCAAAGGTATTGGAGAAAGGTCCTAAAAAAATTTTCAAGGTTAGATTCCTCCTCCCGACCCTTTTCGTAATACGGATTTTTTTTTTTTTCCTAGACCTCTCATAATAACAGTTCAAGCTTCATCGATGTTATCATCCTATCCACCTGAATATGAGTTTTCACTTCCTAGAAATGTGGTTCTAAAAAGTCCTTTCTATGATTCGTTATATTCTCAACTTTAATGAATCCTTCATTATCCACCACCGGCGTAGCTGTTCGATTGAGGTATTTCCACCTAATCTACCTTTGGGGGTTCATATCCATTCTTTTCATTGATAAAAATTCCCTTATTTGGGAAAAGAGCTATGGCCATTTTGGTCTGTTCAATCTTAGCTCCTTTGTCTTTATCCTGATTTTTCCTAGATTTAGTGACTTCTTTGTAAACCTTTGGGATTACGATTTTGCATTGTTGTTTCACATGTCCCCACCCCTAAAAATTTTCACATATCTGAGGGAATTTTGTGAATTCAATATTTTTCTCCCACATTCTCAAATGGGATTTCATAGCTATATATTTCAGTAAGGAGGTTCCCATAAGTGAGTACATATAGAACCAAAAAGTGCTCTTGTTTTGTGAGGGTGGCATTGTCCACTGCCAAAAAAGTACCAAGGGTGCTAGAAATCCCTTTGAAAATGTCTAAATCCCACAATTCCAAATGTAAACCTGAAAAATGAACCCACATAGGGAACTAGTTGATGTTTTCCTTATCAGGATTAAACATCGGAGTCCATTTATAAAGAAAACCACCAAGTTTACCCAAAAACTAGGGGCCGTCATTCGAACCCTTTGAGGATATTCAAGGTTATTGAAGTTAAATAAAAATAATCCATTAGGAATGGATGAGACTTCCAAATGACATCTCAACTTCCATTTCTGGATGGACCATGACCTTATCGATTCAATATTCAGTTTTCCTCCCAAAAGCTTTCTAATCAAGGCATGTTCCATCATACCCAAAGTTCTATCAATGATATAGTCAGGAATGTCAAGATACATACCTGTGTTATTCTCCTTAAGTTAACAGATGATCTCTAAGATTTTTTTCATTTCTAGATCTTAAACACCTCGCATATAATGGTGGGGGGCCATCTGGTCTAGAAATCCCTACAAGGGGACATGCAACGACATAGTCTTACATGTCTCTGGAAGAAGTTGTCTCTCTTTCTATGTTGCATTTGCATGTGGAATTTACATTCCGTCCATTTCCTACCCATCATTGTTTGAATTATCTCCTCCCTCTTTGTGCTCCTCACTCCCACCCATTTTATAGAGACATGATTGAGACAACATATTTTTCATTAGTGACATGAAGTACAATGATTGTTGTAGTCATTATTTTACCCTCAATAATTTTTTCTAACCCCAAGCGTGTCAGCCTATAATCCATCATATGCTAGGCACTCACCTAAGGAACACACGAGAACCGAGCCCCTCCTTTATGTGAGCTTTGAAAGAGAGTTCTACCATTAATGGAGGATTATTTGTAGATAAAGAGTTACATGTATCTACTTTGAAAGGTAGAAGATATAACTAACATATCTACACATTAATGCATCACAAAAGCTAAATAAACCATATCTCGAGCCATGATAAGTCAAATAACATGAGGGTTTACACCCATAAACAATATGTATAGAATAGATCCATGTATATTGATTTAACAGTAGTCTCTGGTAGCCATATTACATTCAAAAGGGTCATCTCAGACCATATATATTAAATGACAGAGACTTAACTCATGTAAGCCTCTCTGATCTTGAGATCCTAACTATAATTTTTCCCATTCTATCCCTTGTTACAGATCCCAGTACCCATACATATGCTTTATGGTATCCCTTACATCCCTCTAGCACTAGGTACTCTAAACCCTAACACTATGAACTCTAAACCCTTAGCGCTTCTGAAGCACTTCATTACTCTCCTTCTCTTTTTCTACATTCTCTATCCATTCTCTTTGCATTCCCTTCGTGCCTCTATGTATTTCTACCGTATTTACTCCCACCCAAAGAACCTCTTTAAATAGGATTATCTACCGCTGCCATGACTTTTCTTTTGATTATATCATGTGCCAAGTGTCGATGTGGTTCTCCATTGGTGAATTCTTATCCTCTTCGCAAGCATTCCAATAATCGTATTGATATCTTTAGGAATATTCCCTTTGGGAATATATTTTTCTTAAACTCCAAGGTTTCAATATGGCACCTTATCCACTCATCACGCCTAATCGAGTACTCACATTTTTCCTCAATTGACTCCATGATGCTGGTTATGGCTAATTCCTTTAAAACCTTGTTCTGCCTCCCGTGTGCGCCCTAGTTTCAATTAAACCCTTCTTAAACCCCTTTTTCCTTCTCGCTTTTACCTAAGCTCCCTTATATCTACTAATCTTACATGTGTGAACCTCTTGGTACTTAGCCAATATTTTAGGGTCTAACATCACCCCACACTATGTGTGTTCTCCATCCTCAAAACATTCTTCTTCCTCAAAGAATAAATAATAGAGGTATCGAAACAATAAAATAATGGAAGGATGAAAAAATGGAAGAATAGAAGAATGCGGTTACTACTCTATGAGGAGTGGGAAATCCTTCTTCAAAGATGCCTCAATATCTTCCCATGCATCTACTTCTCCATGTGTTTACTGAAGTAGGTCACCCACTAATGCACTTACTTCATCAAAACTAAGTTCCTTGCTCTTAGATTTCAGCATATCAACAATGATTTCCAGTTGTTTGCTAAGATCACCTAGTGCATCCATCCTGCAAGTGAATTGGGGGTACAGTTCCTTTAGTTTATTCTTAATCGAACCCCACAAGGTCTCGATTTCTTCCAATTTCTTCTCAACTTCAGCCAAGATCTTGTCATGCTTTGCCCTATTACCTTTTTGATTTTCCTAAAATTATTTTAGATCCACCTAATGTGTAAAAACCAATATGCTTACTACCCTATCCCTATTGGCATAGTTGTCATACATGGCTTCAACCATTTATGTTGTTGTCTTTATTGTGGAAAGGATCTCAGAGTACCGAGTCACTATCTCCCCAATATTTAGCTTTTCATCCTCCTTTTAGAATGCCATCACCTCCTATTATGACTCTAATGTAGGTGGTCACCTTTCCATGGTGAGGATATGGGCCAAATATTCCAAGCACTACATGGTTGAATCATATTTCTACTCGGGTGGGGCTGAGTCTAGGTTTTTTAAGATTACGGTGTGCGAAATGGCCTCTATCTTCTTATGGAATTTTTTCACCTTTACCTTTCCATCCCTCATTTTATGCCTTAACTACACATTGATCAATTCCTTTTGTTTTATCTCTTTTTCCTGCTCAATGATCTCCTCATTATTTTTCTCAAGGTCTTCCTCCAAGACCCTTATTCAGCTTGTTTCTACCAAAGAGTAATACCTCTACCTCCAATGATACTTTTTTGAGAGAATTGTAAACTTGCTCAACAGACAGTTGTTGGGAATTCACTAGAGGTTTTACTCCCTTGGCATATAGTATCTTCATCAATACATCTTGATTGACATCAAATTCAGGTTCATCAACGTGGGACTCAAAATATCAAGATAATATTTTCCTTGTGTGTGGGTATGCACCCTCTTCATCAAAATAATAAAAATCAAGGACATTGTTCGTGGGCACGGTACTTTGGAAATGCATGTGTAGTACCTTGTTTGGATCATTAATGTAAGTCATTTATTACTTATTGGTGATTCTAATTCAGGGGAAGTCTCTTTTTCTTCTTTCTCTAACGAATCTTCCTTACTAGGTGAATCTTCCTTCTTCAAAAATCCTCCTTTTATGGTGACTCTCTTCTCACGAGAGACTTCTTATGACAGATATAAGTACTATGCCCGTACTCGACTCATGTGCCCCAACTATCTCAGACTTTGTCTATGTGCTTAACGCATTTTTATCAAGAGTTTCTCCTCTATCTCTTTTCCTTATCATAGTCTTCTTCCACACAAATTTGCGTATTCAGAATGGAGACATCATCTTCAACATAAGTGCCATTTTCATACTTAGGCCTTATGTGCAAATACACCCTCATTATTTTCCTCCCTACAACAGGTAATGTTACTAGTTTTAACATGTGCACATCATGGGAGACATACTTCTCCACATAGGCACACTTCTTGGGGTATATTAGTTTCCTACATAGCTCGCGGTAGTCTTGATCCACTACACTCAGATCAAATATGAGTTTCTTCACCTCTTTGAAATGATTGACCCCAACCTGGAAGTATTGCACTATGAAGGAGAAAGGAAATTTACACCAAGGACTCTTGGTGTCATCTACCAATGCAAAAAATGCTAGTATACAATGAATTTAGCTTCTCCTTGCACTAGCGAGGGAAATTGTTTGGGTATTCTCCTTTTAGCCCCAAATGCATCGCGTATCCACTTATACCATTTTTCTAGGTGTGCCTTAAGAGCGGTTGTCATAGGTATACTGTTCAAACCTCTTGGCGGGGGAGTGGTTCTCATCTAGGTATTCCGAAACAAAATTTTCCATCCCATCACGTAGTCCAATATCTAAAAAGACAATGGTGAGGATGACATTAGAAAACATGATATTTTCTCCATTGTGCATGATGGATATGATCTCTCTCGCAATAAAATATGAGAGGTTATAGATGGTTCCCTTTGAGATCTTATGGTACACATTCAACCAGACATTGTTGATATGTGTCCATCTCTCTTGCCCATTTAGCTTTATAACCAAGCACATATTCATCCTCATCACCAGTCGGTAATTACATAAATGTCAAAGTAGCATGACCCCTTCTTGTAATCATAATCCTTAATGGTCTTCTTAATGGATTCCTTTTCTTCCAACTCATTCTCCAATAAATCTCCTTCATAGATAAGACTGATGAACTTATAAATTAGATGGGGGTTATGCACATCCTCCATCATGTGAAATATAATTGGTCTTCAAGTACATGTGAAATCTACCATTGGTATAGTTTCTCAAGATTTCTAAAATAGGGAAACTCATAGATTTGTAACAACCCATCCTTCTCCCTTTCTACCCTTACCTCATCGTCATAGATGGGAATTCCATCTAGAGTCCTCTTCTCTATAGGGGGAACAAGTTATAGTGTCATTCCATTCTCTGTGGTGCTTTTTGGATGGTTGTAATCACTAGCGACCATCTTCTTGATGTTAAACACCCATTCTTTACTAAGAAATACATTATGTCTGGTACTTTGTATTTCCATGTACCATTCTTCATTGAAACTTATGGAGAAAACTTGTTTCCCCTTTCCCTTTCCCTTCTTTGGTGAAACATTGCTACTTTCCTTAGTGTCATTTCTTTGCAGGTTGCTTAAAATTTCTTCCTTTCTCCTGATCCTATCTCTTCTCAACTTTGCGGCTCAACTCCTTTGTGAAAATTTCTTTAAACCCCGTGACCTAGCAACATAACCCTAACCTCGGAAAACCCTTTTTCCATAAGAGGATGTAACACCCATAGTATTTTTCCACTTAACCTTTTCCACTTACTCTCGTGTACTTCTCTCCACTTTGGTTAGCTAATCAAACTAGTTATGCATGAAAATCTACATAACTCATCTACAACTTTCTTCGCAAGGACGCCCTAGTTTGCAAGAGATATTTTTTAAAACTACAAGGCATAAAATAACACACCCCCGATCTTCTATTTATAAATATTTCTTTTCTTTGTAATAAACGCCATGCAACCTACCAACTTTACTTTTGCAATAAAGGCATATTTTTCTTTCCAATACCAACCTTCATTGCTTTTCCCCATCTTCAATCCTACACGAACACTTCCGCAAACTTCTAGCATGTAAATCGCCTCAACCATAGAGTTCTTTGGGATTTCTTCCACACCGAAGTCAATTCTTGTTCTATGTCTTCGACCAAGTTATTTCCACTTCCTATCTCATGTTCCTCCTATTACTTTTACCCTTATACATGGTTTCTCAAAGAATTTTGACACCATCCTTACTTTATGTTCACCTTTTCCATGCGCAATATTCCAATCCATATGTTTTTATTTTTAAACCAAGGTCATCCACAACCATAGATTCCATAATTTTCACATCACTCCACCCCACAAAAAAATGGATGTGTGGTCCTCTCAGTGCATAGAAAACTTTTGAAAATAATAAGTGGCTACCAATGCACAACACAAAGCAACAAGAAAGGGAAACACAAAGAAAGGAAATTGAAATAAAGAAAATCCTAGGTTAATTGGGAATATTGCCTTATTTATAAACACATAGAAGACTTATTTATAGTAGGGATTCAACCTACTCCCATTGAAATGGCCTAGAAACTATGTTCCATCCAACACTTGTAACTAGAAAGCACCTAAATCAAGTATATAGGATACAATGTATGGACCCATCTAATGGAATTTGAATTTCCCAAGATGGTGTAAAAACTTGGAATCTTACAATAAAACCATCTACCCAACCTCAAAATATTTTTTCTTGATGTGTCTATCATGCCATGCCTTCTACCTAGATTTTTCTATTTTCTAACTCTAGTGAGAAATATCCCACCTCTCATCTAACTGCATTAACTTATCAATCCTCTCCTTAAGTGGTTGTTCATCATCTAATCCTCATACAAGCACTATAAATAGAGATGGTAATATGAATTCAATAGGTAACACTACTTCCATGTCGAACACCCATTGAAAAGGTGTGGCCTTGTTTAGTCTTTTATAAGTAGTCCAATATGACCATAACATAGCAAAAAAATTATCATCGCAATCCTTTCTTCCCACATCACAAATCTTGGTTAATGTGTGATTTAGAAGTTTGTTAAATGCCTTAGCAATCCCATTATCTTGTGGGTGATAAGGGGTAATCTTGTGGTGGGATACCATGAATTCTTCCAACAAGATCCTAACTGTCACATTCAAGAAATGAGTACCCCTGTCACTTGTTAATCTCAGTGGGCATCCATATCTACTGATTATGTTTTCCCACAAGAACCTAGATGTTGTTACCGATGTGCAATCCTTTGTAGGTTCTACTTCTTCCCACCTTGTAAGGTAGTTTGTGCATGTAATGATATAACGTGAACTTTTCCTTCGTGTGGCTAGGGAAGTAGGGCTGCGATGTCAATTTCTCATTTATCAAATGGTTATGCATTGAAAATGAGTCTTAATGGAATTTCATATCTTTTACCTAGTTTACCAAGGTGCTGATAGTGGTCACAGGCCTTGCAATACTCAATACAATCTTTGTAAACTATTTCCCACCAAAATCCTACTAGACAGTGTTTTGTGCACGGTTATATTACTCGTATAGTGTCTTCCAAAGAATTCAACCATGTGTTTCCTCCATGATTGTAACACGTTCATGCTCTGACATGCATCAGTGCAAAAGTTCATCACGTCCTAGCTTGTATAATTCTCCACCAATTAACATGTAGGGTGTGACACGTATGGATAACTTCTTCCTTTCCAAACTTTTTATTTCCTCAAGTGCCACAACCGTCTTGAGAAACATAGTAATATCTTTGAAGTGGGAGGGCGCATGCCATAATATAAAAATTTGTGCATCTGGTATTGTATCCTCAATTCTCTGTGCATCCTCCCCTAAATCAATCCTTGATAAATGGTCGGGAACCAAATTAATCGTACCCAATTTCCACAACAACTATAAATTCAAACTCTTGAAACAAGAGGACCCACCTATATATGTACCCTTGTAAATTGGACTTGTTTACAAAGTACTTCAATGCCATGTGGTCTCGTGTTTAATATAAATGGTGTTTTCAATAGATAATACCTAAATTTGTGTAGCATGTAGATCATTGACAATGATTTACACTCAAAAGTAGTATAGTTCTGTTCGACTAGGGGTAACTTCCTACTAGAAAAACAAAAGGGGTGGTAAACAATTCCCTCTCTTGGTTGTGCTAATATTTCTCCAATCACCATCCTTGAAGGATAAACATGTACATGGAATGGCTTATCCCAAGAAGGAAAGCATAATATAGGTGCAGTGAGAAGCCTATTCTTCAGTGTATCAAACACCATCTACTGCACCTCTCCCCAATGAAATGTAATTTTGTGTTAGAAACTTTTCCAATGGCACGATGATCTTGGCATACCCCTTAATAAATTTACAGTAATACCCCATATGCCCAAGGAATCCATGCACCACACTCTAGTTGGTAGGTTCCCCCAATCCCATAATAACAAAAACTTTGGCAGGATCCACCAGCAAGCCTTCCTTACATATGATATGCCCCAAAAGGGTTCCAAATGGAGTAGTGAAAAAAAATTTCTTAATGTTGAGGGATATCCTCAACTACCAAAATCTTTCAAACATCCTCAAATTGTCACAATGATCCCTCACTAATCCATATACCATCCAATCATCAAGGTAGACTTGAAGAAATTTATGGATGAAGTAATTAAATAATCGCACCATAATGCGTGAAAACACAAAGATGCGTGTTCTTCAATCCCAAAGGCATGACCATGTATGAAAATATTCCCCATTCAATGGAAAAAGTTATCTTTTCTTGGTCCTTTGCAATTTTAACATGATGATATCCCGAGAATCTATCTCGTGGAAGAATAGATCTTGTGCCTGGCTACTCCTTCCTGGATTTCCTCGGTGAAGGGGATTGGAAAAGGGTCAACAACACATACCGCATTCAGATCCCTATAATAGACAAATATTTATCCTCCCATCCTTCTTAATGCTGATGACCATCAAAATTATCCATTTTGATTCTTCAACAACCTCAATGATTCCTGATGCGATCATCTTGTCAATATCCTCCTTGACTTTGATGCGTATATTTGGATTCATTTGATAAGGTCTCTTCCGAATTGGGCACACACCTTCCTTTAACTTGATCTTCATTTCTCCCAAGGAGTGGTGAACTCCTTTAAGCTCATGGTACCTATGTGGAAATAAATCCTTAAACTCACAAAAAAGATCATTGATCTTCAAAACCTCCTTTTTAATCTAGTAATCTCCAATAGTAGCCTCATTAGGTTCTTCCTCCCAACCAGTGTTAACCTTCTTAGTTTTCAGGGGTTCATGGTAGGTGTGTGCTTTCTCATTAGCATTATCCATAACCTCACGCGTACCCATGGTATGGTTAACACCTAAATTCTCCACTTCCTTGCCATCTATCACATAGACCAGCTGTTATCCAAATAGTTCCCCTAGTGATTTGGATAACTTGCATACACATTTTGTCCCTAAGTTATCTATTGAAGAATTGTGCACACTCAAAATCATTTGGCACATTCCCTTTGTTGTAATTTACTTGTGTACCCCTTTCCTTTTCTCCTTCCACTTCCCCTTGCACCCACCTTCTGCACATTCACCTTCTTCCTGGCTAGTTTCTTCTAATCCCGTGTGTCTTGCACTTACTACTAAGTCCTTGGCCCTTCATGCGCCACACCGATTAATTTATAATATTTACACCTTAACCATATGTTCTCTACTCACTAGTTTTCTTCATCTCCCCATGCCCATCGCTCACACCCCCTCTCAGGAACCCTATGCTCCTTCCCCTATTTTCTCCCATGCCCTTCCCTCGTACACTTTCTCGTGCCGATCACCTTTTGGCATGCTAAAGTGTGCCGCGCGTAACTAGTCAAAGCGCGCCAATAGGGAATCGAATCCTTACAGCAAATGAATGATTGACATGTGGTAGAAATAACAAATAGTTGTACATTTGGCCACCATCTTAGCCAATCGACATGCACCATGTGTTTTGTGTACACCAATGACTCTGACATCTTCTGATAGCCATATCATCAGCTATAAACCTCAGATCATCACATGCCTAGACTTGTCAGAGAGATGCTGACATCAGCTATAGTGCTAAAAATTAAAAATTCAAATTTTGGTGGATCTGGTAGGTGAGAAATGGGAAAATGTCTCTCTAAACATTGATGAGTAGATTTGATTGCTCCAACCACCCAATTTGGTATGATCTGCCCTCTTTTGTCTTCAACACATCAAACAAGCATGGGGAAGTGTATTTCATAGATTTCTAAGCATTTATAGACATTGAATGCTTCTTGTTGGTGGTTGTGTTTCAAATTCAGGTTTTCCCTCCTTTTCCTTTCTTCCTCCATGGATTCATTTATAAATGTTAGAGAAAGGCTCAATTGTTATGTTTGAAACTCGGATCCTTACACATTTTCTAATGAAACCATATTTTCTGTATTTTGAGTTGCAAACCTGTATGTATGGCTCTTGCGGTGGATATCAGCCTCCTTCATCATTGTAATAGTTTTGTGCATTTCTAGAAGTAATAGAAGCATTGTTTTGTGACTATTCTCTATCCTAATGTGTTTGCATTCCTTCTTCTTGACTTTTCTTTTGCATTGTGTGTTGGTTTCATTATTGTTGATTGAAGAATAATTGCAAAAGATCACAAAAGGAGTCTGTGTGTGGGTTAAAAGGCCTAGAACCAAGGGCGTGGAAGAATAGGAAGGACCCGTGCACGAAGACAAGTTCAACTTTCAAGACTTAGCCGATTTTGAGCATGAAGACCTATTTTTAGAAGAATGTGTACGGAAGATACTAATGATGTAGAGATGTGCACGACATGCATTTTATATCTTTGGAGGAGTGGATTGAAGGGATTTGCATGGAGGTGAGCTAAAAATAGGATTGACACTTCAGTTAACTATAAGAGGACTATAGATAGCACACTTGCATGTGTGGTTATGCCTGTAAAGAGTGTGTGGCTATTAATAGCTTGCAACATATTTCTAGAATGGATAAGTAGTGAATGGAAAGTCCCCACCCTATATATATGATGCTAGGTACATAGTAGAGGTGTGTGTGTAAGTGTAACAAAGAATATACAAAGAGTGTGTATGTATGTGTGATGGATATATGGAGGTATAGAGATATACACATATGACTGAATTACTATATCAAATCCATACGTGCATTGGTATAGATTGACAATACTATAAGGAGCTTCTATATTTATTAATAGATGGAAGATATTGGCTGAATCTAAGTGTCATTTTGTGTGTAGTTGAGTAGTGCATGTTATTAATTCAATCATGATTACTTTGTTTAAACTTGTTCTTTCATAGATCTGAGGGTAGCATGCATTATAAAATGATGGATTAGTTATGAATTTATATGTTTCTTCCTTCCTCATGCTAACATCCTAGTATAAAGCAACCCTAAATAGGGACTCGTACCTTTGCGCACTTTGGGTGAGTGCTTAATTAAAGTTGAGTGATGTACCGGCATGGTTAGGGTGTTATCTAGTAAATTCTAGGCTGCATGATTAGTTTCATTGCAGAACTCTTTTTAGTTTTTTTCAGGATGGTTCATGATGAAGACATACCAGTTAACTCTAGCAAGTATTAAGGAATGGATACACGATATGGAGGAAGAATATGCATGGTGGTTCAATAGTGGATCTGATTTTAGCGCATGCATTTGGGTAGAACAAATTTGTATGATAGCTTATATGAGATATTTTTCACTATATTTCTAGTAGAACTATACGATTGGCTTACTACTTATGCATCTCGAGCGTAATCGGAGGTATCGTATAATTTTCGGACACAAGAAGAATTTCAATCCCTTTATGATGTTAATCTAATATGGACTTGCACTGTGGATATGTGGTTTCATGGTGTTCTAAATAGTTATATTCTAGAATATTCAATTTTGACGTACTCTTTCCCAAAGGTAGCTAAATTCTAGTTTTTGTGGTATCCAAGAGGAACATATTTGCAAGGTATTCCGCTAGCGATCAAGATCTTGATGGTAACTTTGAACCTAGAGAGTAAACCAATGGCTAACTAAACTTCACCATGCGCGAGGGTAGGAACAGGTTTGGTTTAAGATGGTAGACCTAGCAGCAGAGAGGTAGAGAGAGGAAAGGCGATTAAGTATAATGAGGCGCGCGAGAGGGAGATAGAGAAGCAGCGTTCCAGTTGCACAAAGTATGGCATGGAGGAGAGAGATGGCTCATGAAGGATTTACATCTCATGTAGAAGACATGGAGCCAGAGCATCAGGAACTCCCCCATCTTGGAAAGCATGATAGAGATCCCCCCTTGGCCTCACATAGAAGTGCACCAGTAGAAACTACCTGGACCATGGGTGCACAACTTAATCCACCTGGTGGCCTAGCTCTTGCTCTCAGCCTTTTAGTATCTATTACGACAAGTAACCAACAAACTAACTTGGGAAGTAGGAGAGGAGTAAGTCAGGGATGAAGTACATCAATGGCAGGACAAACAACTTCAATGTTATTTGGAGGAACATTCTTAGGTGCATCATCCACACAGAATGTGAGCGCATAGAATGTTGGATTCACCTCTGGAAGTGGAACTACCTCACATAATGTAGGGGTTCAGTATAGTACTACTGTTGGAGCACAGGGGAGTACATCTATAGGTCCTATTCCAACTACAGGTGGAGGATCAGGAGGTATAGGTGGTTCTAGTTCTAGTGGATCTAGTGGTTTTGGAGGCAGAGGGAACACATGAGGTTCTAGATCAGGTGGTCAAGGTCTGCAACAACCACAAAATATCTATATGGAGATGTCTCTTTGTCTCCTAGAATATAGAGGTATAGAGGATACTGCCAAACATGTGCATATGTGTGAAATATTGTGGCGCACTAAAGAGATCATGGTTGCTGAGTGTAAGGCAAGTCAATTCGCCACTACATTATAGGGGCATGCACACAGCTGGTATATAGGAAGTTTGACCTTGATCAAACTTGTGTGGATTATGTAGCAGATGAGGGATGTTTTTTGAAAGAGTTCCATATCCCCGAGTTTGAGCATAAGAGTATAAGTGCACTAAAGGATATTAGGCAAGGCACTACCGAGAGTGATTGTGAGTATGATGCTAATTTTAAGAAACTTCTATCTAAGCTATCTTATTATATTCATGCTAGCCAACATACACAATGGTTTGTTAGAGGATTGATTACACCTTTTAGAAGGGCACTGTCACCTAAGACATACATTGATTCATGCAAAGCACCGGAAGTAGCTTTGTGTGTTGAGGTAGTTGGGATCATTGAAACTAGTGTTAGTCCACTCCTAGAGGAAAAAATTGTAGCTATGGAAAAGTATTTATAAAAGCTATCAACAAATTCTACCCATGAAATACGCTCAATAATTTGGTGTATACATTGTGAAGTGGAAGGTCACACCAAGGATAGTTTCCCTTGCAGATTTGTACACTCATTACTATTGGACTGTGAGGTTAATCATTTGAATCATGATGCTAGTCACTATCATTTGTGATAGCATGTGATAAGGAAGAATGTAACTTTCTTTTTTGCAAGATTTGCAGCTCCACAACCCATGATATTGAGGATTATCGGTTGATTGGTCGATCCGGGATGCTATAGATATTGAGGTACAACAAACCAAAGTATAAAAGATAATTCTAAAGGTAAGAATGAGCATCGGGATCGAAATCATAATCAAACATGCTATGAAAATTATGATGGGAATTTTGAAGGAGGTCATGGAAGGGGACGTGGATATCGTGGTGGATATGGAGGACGAGGATGTGGTGGAGGAAGAGGCGAGTTCCCTCTTGGAACATGTTATACATGTAGATCTCCTAACCACTATAGGTGTGAATTTCCTCAAAATATTGTATGTTATTTTTGTGGAAAGAACCATAGCTATGAAGAGTGCCTAGACTTATATGAGCATATAAGTAAGCATCATAAGCAATAAAAAAATGCACCTGGATGGTTAGAATCTAGTGCACGATAAAAGATCAGTGGATGGCCAAGATAGTAGAAGGACATGAGGTATTGATAGTGAAGATTACTACATGTGCTGAAGCAACACGCACGAGAGAGGCATTGCAATAGAAGCCTACGATCACTAAGGAGGAGATTTTGTATGCAAGGTACCTAGATCCTGCTCATCAGAAGGAAGTTTACCAGGATACCATGGAAGTGCTAAGGAATCTTCGGGTGAGATACAATACCTAAAGGAGTAGAAGAAAGCATCAGAGATAGTTTAAAATGATATTGATGATCTACAAGAGGTGTGTAAGATGTTGCGCCAGGAGAAAATTATTCCACTATTAGGAAATTGGTTAAAAGGGAACACTCCGCATGCAAGTCTTGAGACCAGATGATAGATTCTGCATGCAAATCTTCCCCCTGATAGCATTGACTATGACAAATAAATTACTCTAAATGCTATTGTGGATGGGTGGCTATTGAGTAACATATTGATCGATACAGTGTGGAAGTAAATGTGCTCACATTGGATGCATGGGTAAAGATGGGGGCCTCCATTGCAGCCATCATCTAATGTGTTGTTTATGGAAAACTAGACTAAGGCACTCCCATAGGAGTTTTGAAAGATGCATCTATAACTATACACGGGGCCAAGTTCACTGAGGATTTTGAGGTATTAACACTTATAGAAGTAGACAATTTTCTAGCCCTGCTTGGACGCCCTTGGTGTTATGTAAATAATGTTGAATTAAGATTCAATAAGGGGTATATCATATTTGAAAACAAGGAGGAAAGGGTTGTGATACCTTTGAAAGATGGAAATTCTACACCATATGTTGAGCCTCTAAGTGAGGAGGACTTAAACAAAGTTTATGTATGCGCTATTCAGGACCCAGAGGTCAATGAGCCATCAAAAGAAGGCATCCTACAATGGGAGGATTCTCATTCTATTAGTGATACTATGAGTATTGCTTGTGATAATTGGGCTCATGGTACATATGAATTAGTAGGATGTGAGGTGAAAATCATGGTTACATGCAAGAATGGACTTCATTTGATTTGACAGATAGGTAACACAGTACCTTGGTATATAGGGGCAGAAGATCTTCCTACATTTTTGAAGGCCATGGAAACACAGTGGACAGATCAAATTAAGAGAAGAGATATGTTAGTATATACATTGCGTGGGATAGCAACATGCTGGTGGGTAGTCCACAAAGATAATCTTATAAACTGGGAAGAGATTGGAGTCACTTTGTTTAGTAGGTTTATAAGGAACAATGCACCTTTGTAAATCTACACTTATCATGGTGATCAACCTATTTAGCATCACATTCAACATTTTGAGAGACTCTAGATAGTATGACGGGAAGCATTACCACCTTCACTCTGGGTGCATTGACTATATTCTATGCTATAAGGATGCACACGTGCCTGGTATGTATATGCAGAACTACATCGAGAGACTAGAAACTGGCAATGTTTGACTACAGAATGATCCATACTTTTGACTACTTCTCGACTAAACCTCCTATAGAAGAGGCATTAAAATTTTTCAAGTGCTTAACTATGGGAGATAGTGCAAAAGAAGAAGAGCATATTCAAGAATTATTTAGTGAGGAAATTTCAGAGCATGTTTTGAAAAGGAAGAAGAAATGGACTCCATACTACTTGAATGCGCTTGCCTTGAGAAAGAGAAAGGAAAGATGGTTTACATTGTGAATGATGAGGAAGTTGAGAACCTAGATATTGAACATTCACACGGGGTGCACAAGGTATTGGATAGTGTAGAAAAGGATACGCTGACCTACCACGAACCCATGAAGACAAAGAAGGTGAATGTAGGTTCGAGCATGAGCCTAAGGAGGCCATAATTGGAGACTACCGCGCCGACTCGAGAGGTAGCAAAGATCATCAAGTTACTTAGGGATTATCGGGTCTTATTCTATGAAGGGTATCATGAACTTAAATGTGTGCATGAATCACTTGGGAAATGAAGATAAAACTTAAGGATGGTGCATGACCAGTTAGAAAGAGACCTTACAGAATGAATCCTAATTTGCATAAAAAGTTAAATTAAGAAATTGATAAAATGTTGAAATCTGGAATTATCAAGCCCCTTGATGAGTCAAAATGGGTTAGCCCAATGGTGATCAATATCAAGAAAGATAGATGAATTAGAATATGTGTGGAATACAAGGAGTTAAATGGTACATGCATCACAGATCGATTCCCTATGCCATTCACTGAGGAAATACTAGGAGTTTAAGAGCGCGAAATATATTGCTTCACAAATAGGTTTTCCGGGTATCATCAAGTTAGGATTTCTCAGGAGGATCAAGAAAAGACAACATTTACTACTGAATGGGGTAGTTTTTCCTATACTATGATGCCTTTTGGATTGAAAAATGCACCTATTATATTCTCGCACATAGTTGTTTAGGCATTCAAATATTTTATTCACAACTTCTTACAGGTCTACCTAGATGATTGGATAATATATGGGCTTGTGAAAGATCATTGTGAAATCTATGCTTGATGTTTGAATGGTGCGAGATAATTAATTATATCTTTGAACATCAAGAAGTTCATATTTTCTACACCATTTGCGATATTGTTAGGACATGTAATCTGCAAGGAAGGTTTACTGGTTGATCTAGCCAAGGTTGTAGTCATTTTAGGCCTGGAAGCACCTATTAGTAAAAGTGAGGTACATGGATTTTTAGGTCATACAAGATATTATAGAAAATTCATCAAAGGGTATGCCAAATTGCTGCACCCTTGGAAGAATTATTCAAGGGAAAGGGGCATTTTATTGGGGAGAACCACAACAACATGCGTTTGAGATATTAAAAGAAAAATTACTACCATGCCCATTCGAGCTTTCCTCATGGGATAAACCATTTCATATGCATGTGGATGCTTTTGGCATGGCCATTGGCACTTTCTTAGCTCAACCTGGTGAAGGTATTGTAGATCATCCATTATGGTTTGCTAGTAGGAAGTTGACTCATCTTGAATGGAATTATACAACTATCGAGAGAAAAGATTTTCAATGATCTATGGATTGCACAAGTTTTGACAAGATACTTGTTAAATAACACTATTTGTGTTTTATACATATCACATGGCATTGAAGTACTTGGTAAACAAGCCCATCTTACAGGGGCACATATGTAGATGGGTGCTCCTATTTCAAATGTTTGACTTCATAGTTGTGGTTAAGCCAGGGAAAAGAAATTCTAGACTAGACCATTTATCTAGAATCAATTCAAGAGAGGATGCATAGAAAATTGAAGAAACCATGTTAGATGCATAGTTATATATGTTAAAACACACATCCATGGAATTAGAGGACATTATTGTCCTTCTACGAAAAGGTATGACACCAGATGAAATGAAAGCATTAGAAAAGAAGCGACTTGTTATACGTGCATCACTTTGTTTATGTTAATCAGTGGTGACCCTTACAAGATAGGCAGAGATGAAGTATTATGTCATTGTGTATTAGAACATGAGCGTAAGGATATCATGGAAGAATCTCATGGTGGTATTACAGGAGGAAATTATGTAGGTGATGCAACTACCTAGAAGATCCTACTTACTTTGGATTATGTTGGGAGACATTGTATAAGGACCTGTAAATAATATTATAAGGCGTGTGATCATTGTCAGTGCCTAGGAAAACTAGGGAAAAGAGATGAGATGACATTGAGACCAATTACTAGTGCCAAACCATTTTAGAAATGGGCCATTGACTTTTTAGGACCTATTTTGCCAATGCGTGTAGGACTAGATCGTGTTATATCATTACTTGCATAGATTATTTCACACAAAGTGGGAAAAAGCAACACCTACTAAAGACTATACAATAGCTACATCAGCTAGGTTTCTATGGGAGAATGTTCTTATAAGATATGGATGTAAGCTTAACAAGTGATAGAGGTACACACTTTTGAATGAGACAATCAAGATCCTATTAGATGAGTTTATGGTTACACACCATAAAACTACACCCTACCATCCTTAGGCAAATGGAATTGTTGAGGCCTTCAACAAGATTTTAGGCCATACTTTGACAAAAATTTGTGACGCTAGAAGAAAGGATTGGGATGGAAAAGTGTCATCTATTCTTTGGGCATATAGAATGAGTTACAAGAGATTGAACCAAGACACACCATTTTAGTTGGTGTTTGGCGCAGAAGTTGTTCTCCCTATAGAATTTATGTTACCTTCTTTACACATTACGCGCGCTAGAGGTCTAGCTGATGAATAGGATTTAGAAGAGTGTATCAAAATATGATTCAACTAGATGAGCACTTTGAGCCATAACACGATGTATTCGAAGCGGTAAAAGGCCATGTAGAAGGTACGACATGATAGAAACATAAGGGATAAGAAGTTTGAGATTGGACAAATGGTACTTCTTTATGACTCAAAGTTCTTGCGCCATCTAGGAAAGCTCAAAGTACATTGGTTGGGGTCATATGTCATCACTTCTATACCTGAATCAAGTGCTTGCTAGTTAGAAGAACTTGATGGAACATGGCTACCCGTTACTTTAACGAGAGTAGGCAAAGCCTACTATAAATAAGTCTTCTTGGTGTTTGTAATAAGGTAGTATTTCCATTTAGCTTAGGTTTTCAATTTTGTATTTCCTTCATTGTCGCTATGCTTTTTCAATTTAGTTGTTTTTCTTATGTAATAAGCACGCTTGCACACATGAAGCTAATTACTATATGAAGAATGTTTATGCTCGAGAGACTGGACATGCCTTTAGTGTGGGGTGGTTGTAGTTATCCAAGAAAAATACTGTGGGAATTGAAAGGTGAAAGGAATAAGATGCTATGGGTGTGCTTTAAGTTAAAATAAGATTACTTCTCAAAAGTGACCAAGGATGGAGATGAATGAAAGAACAATACAATACGAGGTAAGAAGAGGCCATGACAACTACCAAGAGAAGGTATAGTGATGAGGTACTTAGGCGCAAGAGCACACGTTGAAGAGAAGTATGTGACCAGAGGGGGTAGGAATGTGCACTAGAAGGCTAGAGTTTGGTCATGAAAATGTACCACTCGGAATGAATGGATTTGGTCAATGAATGAGGGGATATTTTGTAGGTCAAGGAGCAATAAATGCATCAAAATTTGAAACAAATATATAAGGATGGAATGTGGATTCACTTTTACCATTGCAACTAAGAGTATTTGAGGAAATATCCAAGTGTGAAGAGCGAAGTGATCGGGTTAAGGTACGAAGGGTGTGAAAACAAGCGTGGTGACTAAATCTATGCAACAAGAAGCTTACATCCCCAATGGTGAAGGGTTTGAGTGAAGCAGGGAGAAAAAAAGAGTTAGGTTATGAAGTTTCCACCTAGGGCACGATTGAATTGAGCTAGGGTTTGATTCGTAAAGTTACAGAGTTAAAGAGGAGACATTTGTAAGGTAAAAATGGCACCTAAGAAGGCATTTGCAGCAGCAGTAAAAGGAAAGAAGAAGGTGGTCATTGAGGAGGAAGAGAAGACACTTGAAAGACATTTTTTAGAAATGAAATATCTAGGAGTTATCGTTGTCCAAGAATAGGATTCACCCATTAGACAGAGAAAAGGAAGTGAATATAATCACAAGACTTCAGAGAACAAGAAGGAGCTCAATTCCTTGCTCACTGCTAGGATGAACAAGTGCACGACAGATGACATGCCAATTTATGATGATGTAGGAGAGAATATTTTGAAGAGAATTGGGGTGTACCAATTATATGAGCTTCCATATTTTGGGAAGTATGAGCCCTTGTATCAGTGGCTCATGAGCAGGGTGCACGAGGACTTCTTCTACTTTGCAAGATCTTTGAGTTAGAATCTCATCTGCACTTATCTCATCGATTCACGGGTTTGAAAGCCATAGGAGAGGACATAAAAATTGATCTCACGAGATAAATCCATGATTTTAAAGACTACACAGGAGTTAGGTTACTTAAAGGGCCCGCGAGAATGAATATAGATAAATTGAAGAACTATCAAGTTGTTCAAGCTGTAACACACCTTGTTACAAAGTTGAATGATCAGGAGCGGTGGTCACACGTAAATACTATGTGGTTACACGTGGTGTGTAAGATGTTAGAAGGGGAAATCTACAACATTGTAGGCTATATTACGGAAAATAGTCGAAGAAGAGTGAAAAGGAGGGAAGATCAGCTTTGGGGTTGTTCTACTATCACTAGTATTCAAGGAGATTACAGATGCGGATGGACCGAAGGAAAAAGTATGGGAATAACTCATGGAGAACAAGTCACAAGTTGAAAGATTCAACAAGTATCTATGTAAAGGGTCCATGATAGATGATGTAGAGAAAAGGGAGAAGAAATGGTATGGCAAGCTCCACGTGGCATTTGGGGAAGAGTGACACATCCCAAAGGACCTACCAATAGTGCTAGGGAAACAAGTCCATTTTGTTGTATATCATCATTTCTACATCGCGTGCTTCCTAATGAAAGATGGAGTCTGGAGCCCTTGGTGTAAATTGCCTTATGCATTCACTACAAGGTATTTCCAAGCATTTGTTCATAGATTTATAGACACACGCCAATTGGTATTCAATGCAGATAAGGTAGACTGTGACTACCATACGTTGAGGAAGAAGTATGTGTACCTTGGAAAAGTGCTTATACAGAGAGGATCATTTTGGAGGTGTTGAATATTAAGCCAATAAGTCTGGTTATAGAAGATGTGGGGGTAGCATTGGTGTATCTCCAACTGAAGCCAAAGATGGAGAATAATAAGTATGTGGAAGGTGAGTTCACACTTCCAACACCACCAAAGGAAAGCATACAATGGAGAACATCCCAGCACCTAAGCCCATAGAGCCAATTGAAGTGGAGGATGAGGAGGAGGAGTGTGAAGATAGTGGTGGTTTGGAGAATATAGGTAGGAGACATCCTACAAATAAGGGTGAAGTGAGGCATGCCATTACACCACCTCGAGGCACAAAAGGGTGTTGATGAGGACTTGGATGTAGTCCAAGGGGAGCATAGGTTTAAGAAGGTGTTTAGAAGAACAAAGACCCAAGGTGATGCTCCAACCACTGTGCACAAATCACTTAGAATCTCCCCATAGAAGGAGGAAATTGAAGTTGAATGAGAAGGTGGAAGAGTAAGAGGAAAGTGTGTCTAATTCTCCTACACTTTCGAGATCATAGAAGAACAAGGTGAGGAATAAAAGAAAAAAAAAGAGGATGATAAAAGACCAGAGGAGACAGCTATAGAGAATGTTCAGGATATGGAGACACAAGTCCCAAATTTAAAAGCTACAGTTCCTAAGCAAGCAACGATCTTGTAACACCTTGAACAAAATCCTATATTTCTCTTTACATTACAAGCATTGACATGTGATTTTCTTGAATGAGTTGTGTTTCCTTGATTGTTCAAAATCATGCTTGTTATGGATAAATCATCTCTTCTCTTGGATTCATTATACTGAAATGATATGGCTTTCAGGAATCCATTTTATCTTCTTGTTGATAAGCTGCAACGGATTTTTGTTATAGACATTGCAAACTTATCTCCTTGTCTTGAATCATCCTTGGATCAATTTCGGTGATCCAAGGAATGTTTTAAATCTTCTTAACATCTTGAATGGTAAACCGACATTCATTTTTAAGAGAAATAACAGACTGAACTTGTGTTTGTTGAAAATTCTTTGTTATCTGAAAGAGTGTGCCCATATTCTGTTGTGTGTTGTGCTCGGATCTTTTTGATTGAACCTTGCAGGGAAATTAATGGCATTTAGGAAATAGAAACTTGTTTGAGGATTATTGAGAAAGAGAGAATATAAACTTGTCCTAAATCTAATAAGGTCTATCCTAACAGGATTCAATACTCGGGTAAATTTTCCTAGCTCTTTCTATGCCACTCTATGTGGGATGACATCCTAACTTTGAGTTGTTAATACTAAGTTAGCATGGAGGCAAATAACCTAAGGGATGCTAAGTTATTTCTAACCTATTTCCTACACTATTTGGTTAAGCTATGTCCTAACCTAGGTGGAAATCTATTGTTTGAAGGTTATACTTTTAAATTAACCTAAGATCTAACCTAAGAAAATTGTATCTATCCTAAACTAATAGGCTATGAAAGAGAACCTATGGGTCAATTGGTACGTGGGAGCTAAGCGGCAGTTCCTAAGCTATTAATGAGATGTGATTTTGATTTAATAGGGTAGATTACTACTGAATTGGTAATTACATGGAAATTTATAGGAACCTACATGGAGACATCACTAAGTTTGGAAATACTTGTTCAAGTTCAATTTGGTCTCTTGAACTTTGGATGGCAAGTGGTAAGGAGAGATAGGTGCGAATATGCAATTTAATGTCATTAATTCATCTCGATTTTGGAAAGCAAACCATCTCGGAAGGAATGCTAGTGGATTTCTTTGGGGTTGTTTTGTTTTGCATGCTTCATGATTTTTCTCTCGCATGGAGCTATCTGGTTCTTCGAACCATGGTTTGATCTCGCACTTTATGGCTATTTTTATTTCTCGATCTATTTTCAATTCGAGGAAAGTATATGAGGCATTGTGGAAATATATTATGGTTGGTTGATATTTCTTGGAGAAGAATAGGTGTTGGAAACTCGGTTGGAATTCTACTTTGAATTGGCGAGGCACTTATCGGGCATGATACGCTCTACCCATTAGGATTTCTTGCTTTCTTCAAATTGATTCATTAAAACAATTCTGCTCACTTGGGACATATTTTTGATTGATGTGCCTGGTTATTTAATTACATGTTTTCATGAAATCTATGTGGGTTTTGGAATGTGAATCCTTTGCTATTAATGGAAGTTTTGGGAACTTTCTCTATACTAGTTATTAGAGGTATTCATGTGAATTTGTATTGAAGCTCTGTAACTTGTACTTGAAGCTCTGAAATTTGTATTTGAAGCTCTGTAGCTTGTATTCAAATATTTGTTTCTTGCATTTGAGACTAATGTTGAATGAACTGGCTTATTGCTTGTTTGGTTCTGAATCGTTGTTTTATCTTGTGCTTCGTTGAGCTTATAGTGGAACTTTGTGGTTGTTCTAAGATTGCCTTGAAGCTTTGTGATTTTATTTGAGATTTTAATGGGTCTTCATGTAGTTTTGTACTGAGATGGAACTTGGTATAGATCTAAAATTTTAGTTGAATCTTTGTATTCAACACTATACTCTTATTCAGTTCTTACGAATACTTGAACTTACTGTTGAGTTGTTGAGTTTTGTTCTATACTTACGTTCTGAACTAGAATTTTATTCTCATTTAAGGATTTGAGAATACTTGGACTCATATTAGAGCATTGGTGTTTTGGTTTTGAGCTTGTATTTAGGGCTTCATGTTTCTTATAGGCTCATATTTGATCTTGTGTTTGTCTGAGCCAATGTTAGAGCCTTATAAAGTCTAAACTTATGTTCGAAGCTCATATTCGACACTATACAGGTATTCCATTATTGTGTGTTCTGGATTTATGTTGGAATCAACGTGTTTACCTGTATTGTGAGTTGGGTTTGGTTGGTTTTTGGTTTTGAAAATCTTTATTCTCTTTTAAGACTATCTACTCAAAGGGGTCTTGAGAGTTCTGTTTTGGTCGGAAGTAGACCTTGTAACTTCTTTTTGAAACCTACTTTTTTTTGCTTCTTGTGAGGGAATGGTTGTATTACTTATGTCTTTCAGGCCACATGGTGTTCAAAAATTTGATAAGGCATACAAATTCAAAATTTATCTTCTTCTTCTCTCGCCTTACTGAGCAAACTTGTGTCTTACAGGGAAGCTTGACTATTTTATTCTTAGAAATAAATGGACTGGAACTACGTTCTATTATGGGACAGTCGTATTAGTTGTAGAGGTTTATGGAATGTATTATTTACTTCCTTTTTGTCATTAATGTTGAACAAATCCTTACCTGTCATAATATTTTAGCTCAAACTCGAAGAGGCTTGTGGTGAATCATTTAGTCAAGTTGGAAGATGTTTAGGAGAGATCTTTTCTTAAATGAATTGTTTAGTTTTCTTACTCTCTTTAGATCTTTCATCTGATTCATGGGTTTTAATAGAATGTGAATCTAAAACCTATTATAATGAGTGTCATTGAAATAATATAGTATTTCTATTCAAAATGCTTGTATTGTTGTTCTTTTGGGATCGTGACCTACTTACTCATTTGCATTAAGTGTTGATGTCTTGTAATGGGAATTGATTCCTTTGAGTCCGTGAGATGTAGTGATCCTTGTTTATCTCTCACAGTTGTAGATTTTTGTTCCTTGTTGGATTCATTGAATGAGTCTCTGGTTTTTAAAAGAGAATTGAAAATGTTCTCTTGGGGACAATAGACTATTTAAAGTTTGTACTATGAATTTTGTTTTGAGATTTGAATTAAACTTGAACTTGGTGAATGGAAATAGGTAACCAGTTTGTAAGTTTTGTAATGGAAAGTTTGTAGTGTGCATTCTTTGATTGTGCATTCAGTTTTGAGTTCTCTTTTGGGAACTAGATAAAGAATTTCTAAGTTTGAATTAGATAAGATATTTCATTTCATAGTATAAATGAAATGAATTATGGATTGGGTCCTTTTCTATTTGAGATCCTTTTTTTATTGACTGTATAAATTCATTGATTGAACTTATCTTTAATTGATTCTCTTCTGAGATGGGAACTTCTTGTGGATTGGTTAAGAGATTTATTTTTCTTGAGTATAGCTTGGATTTGTGGATAGTCTGGTTTCAGACCTTTGAATTATATCTACTAACATATAGAAGTTAGTAAGACTTTCAGTTAGACTGTTTTGTCTCCTAATCTTCTTGGATTGAATTGGGATTCTTGTTTAGATGTTGTCTCTTTATTTATGGACTCCTTATATTGTTATCTTTGGACTGAGGTAGTGTTGAGTGTTCTAAACTTGATTCTATCCTTCAGATGATTTGTGTATAGGGAATAAGAATGTTTTGATTCTCTTCTTTTGTTTATATGGAAAGATGAATCTTCCTTATATGAGCTATGTTGTAATTAACTTCTTTTACTGCTTAGAAAAGATAAATGTGTATTTCTATTCTTATGGAATTATGAAACAATTGGATGACAAGACCAGTTGATTGTTAAAAAGAAATTGATTGGATCAATTAAACCTTGTGATATAATTCTGATGTTGTGGATTATATTAAGTTTTTTTATTAAAAGTGAATTCATACTCTTTTGTGGTACTTCTTTTCTGGATGTTATTACTTATGATTGTTTGTATGATGTATATTAATTGTTTCCTTAAAGAATATTTATTTAATGAAACAATTAGTGGAATACATTTACTTTAATGATTAGTGCTTATCATGCTCGAGTTAATTAAACTAACCCATCTTAGAAATTTTTGTAGATGAACATCGTAAGTGATAAAAAAACAAGAACTTTCATGATGTATTGGTTTATTTAATTCTGGATCTTATGTAAAGAGTTTTGAATCATTCTTGAGTTGTATTGGAAAAGAAAAGTGATGTTATTTTAAGATCTTAATTATGATTGACATGCAAAATGTTTGAATTGCATTGTCTTGTAAATGTACATTTTAAATCATGAATTGAAGGGTTTGTGTTGGAATTCAATTTGTAATGTGAATTCTTTTGAACTTGTATGCCGGAAATAATAGTGATATCTTTGTGGTATTCTTTATATCTGTTTATATACTATTGTTGTTAATAGATATTGAGTAGGATTAAGGAGATAGTATAATCTCCCCTATTATAATGAACTTGTTAAATTGCAAAATATGTCATTCTTTAACTACACAACTATAGTTTAATAATGAAATATGCATGGGACATTCAATTAAACTATGTGTAATGAATGATAAAATGGTTATGAGGAACCTAAAATTTAACCATGTAGATGAAGCCTCTTCCTCTCCCAAAGAATGAAAGATAAGATGATTAGTGGTTATGATCCTTAATATTTATAACTTCATTTATAAAGTAAACATTAGTTGAATCTAGGTGGATGTCACACTTTATTTTGATAGCTAAGTTACAATAGGAATCAAATGTTGATGTTTTGTCCTATTTTGGGATAACTACTTGTTATGCCACGTTAATGAACAATAATGCAACATGGATTAATTAAGTTCTCCATACCTAATCAGGATAAGTATGAGTAAATAAATTAAGGAATGATGGAATTAGGGTTAGGCATGGTCATTGTAATCTGAATCTCAATCCTATTTAATTATGACTAATAACCACTAAGGGGTATGTACATCTTGATGAATCATTTCTAACGGATGTTGGCACATGCCAGCTACGGGAGTGTACCCACAAGAAGTCGTGGGACTTCTCGAGGATACAGTGTTGTAGTTGACATGTGGCAACACCCTTCCATATTTTTTCATCTAGATTTACACACATCTAGACTTGAACTTAGTTTCTCTCTAGGTCAAGTTATCAGCATGTTTATCATAGGTTGTATCTTTCAATGACTCAGGGTACCTTGGCACATCCAGGTGACTTAGGTCAACTGAGTATGCCCATATACCCTAAGTCATCGTGAGCATATTCTTATAATGAATTATGTTTCTAACCCAGGCTAGGGTTAAACCTTGGGCAATTGGTGATGGTAGTTAGTAAAGACCATTCTAGATAATAGAAGAGTGGGGTGAAGTACGTATTTCAAAATGACAAGTATCCTATCTAGGAATAGTAACATTAATAGTATGTTGAAAATCTTTGGCCAAAGTATCACAAGTTGCTGGTTGCATTGTCCTATGTCACCTATTTTAAAGCAACATGATGTCATATGGATATTAGTAACAAATATTTAGATAGGTTCTTTAAATAGATCACTCAATACCCAAAATAGGGTAGGAGAACCAAGTATACGTAGTATACATAAAGTATTTTATACTTTAAGTTAACATGAGAGATCGGTTGATAACCGAGTCATGGAATGAGAGATCGGTAGCATACCAAGTCATTACAGCTGCATATGGTTATCTGTTATGAGATTGATTGGCATGGAATGTGTGTTCTAAATGATGTTTTATTTAGAACAGAGAACATTATGTAAGAATTTTTTTCCTTGTTTCTAAAGTCTTAAAATGGGAATGTTACAGGTCTAGAAGAATAAGTGGAGAGAATATTCCACCAGCCATGGGGTATGCGAGGACATAGGAAAAATTTTCTACGCCCTCTTCTAGAGCACAATAGCACGAAGGATTTATTCAATGGGAGCTAATGGATGAGGATATGGTGACTGTGCGCACTTGAAAGAAATTATCATGGTCAATGCACACCCACATGGATGAGCCTAACTTTGATGTATGCGAAGAGTCATGCATTTAGAGACAACTAAAGAAGGCACCCCAAGCTAGACACATGACATAAATCCCTCTTTGTCATATCAAATGAGCAGTCGATAACACATTGGTTAAGGTTTTGGCTGAGGTGGCTAAAAGAAACATGGACAAAGCTATAACAATTAGAGCCTTTGCACAAGGATCTAAAGAAAAAGGATGCGGAGATAACATACATAACGTAGGAGAGGGACTTCACGCGAGAAGAAAAACATGGTATTTATCAACATCATAGAGGAGAATTGGGACAATGTCATCGAGCAAGGAAAAGTTGAAGGCCAAGGTACCACAGACATTTCCTTCAGTGATACACCATGTAGGAAAGTTGGTGGACTTGGTACTTGAAGATGAACCTCTGTACATGTTAGCGCGAGGATATCAAAACAAGATGTCGAATGAGAGAGCATCAGTGATGAGAAATATTGCATCTTATGAAGGGTTGTTACAAGCATTACAGGAAGTATTGAAGAAAGAAGACCAGACTTTAAACATATGCATAGCTCTAGAGGCACTTATCAACATAAAGACCCTAGAAGAGAACAATGAGGTCTAGAAAGTGATGAAGGATGAGACATTAGGACGCACAAAAATATTGTCAATGGTTAAGTAGAAGCGTAAAGGCGCCGACAATAGCACAAGATCCACACAAGACTTGAATGGAAGAGCTTTGAAAGATAATTGTGTAGAAGATGGATATTTTAGAAGGGAGAATGACATCAATGTCTAGTGTTGTGTTGATTCTACAGAATGAGAAAGGAGAGATTGCAAGGGATGAGTTGGAATCCATTACTGTGGACATCCTAGAAAAAGAAGAGTAAGCACTCACTGAATGGAAGGTTTTGGAGGCTGAAATAAAGGAGGAGTATCTAGAGTTGATACTTCAAACTGATACAGAGGAGGCTACCCGATAACCTCATAAAAATTCTTTATTTATATGTATTATATCATTCATATTATTTCTATTCTTCTATTCTTTGCTTTAATTTTTGGAGACACCCATTTTCAGTTGACAATGAGATTAGTGTGGGGTAATGTTGATCAAATAATACATGTTAAAGATCACACAAGGAGTCTCTTATTGGATAGAAGGCACGAAACCAAGGGTGTGAAAGTACGGGAAGGACCCGCACGTGAAAGACAAGTTCATCTTTCGGGATTAGATGATTTTGAGTATGAAGACCTATTTCTAGAAGAAAGTGTGCAAAACAAACCAATGATACAAAGATGTACGTGCCATGCATTGTCTATCTTTGGAGGAGAGGATCAAAGTATTTTACATAGAGACAAGATAAGAATAGGATTGACACTTTGGTTAACTGAATAGGACTATAGATAACACACTTACATGTGTGCCTATAAATGGCATGTGGCTATAAATAGCATGCGACCTATTTTTTGGAATGGATAACCGATGAAGGGAAATTCCCCACCCTATATATATGATGTTAGGTACATAGTAGAGGTGTGTGTGTAAGTGTAACAAAGAATATACAGAGAGTGTATGTATGTGTCATGGATATATGGAGGTATATATATATACGCATATGAATGAGTTACTATATCAGATCTATACGCGCATTGGTATAGATTGACAATACTGTAAGGTGCTTCTTTATTTATTAATAGATGGAAGATATTGGCTGAATCTAAGTGTCATTCTATGTGTAGTTGAGTAGTGTATGTTATTAATTAAATCATGATTATTGTTTAAGCTTGTTCTTTCATAGATTTGAGGGTAGCATGCATTATATAATGATGGATTAGTTATGAATCTATATTTTTATTCCTTAATCATGCTAATATCCTGCTACAACAACCCTAAAGAGGACCCGATACCTTTTCCCGCTTTGGGTGAGTGCTCGGTCAAAGATGAGTGATGTGCCAGTGTGACTAGGGTGTTATATGGTAAATTCTAGGCTACATCAACTACTTCAGATCCCAGCAATTCCATATTTGGTTGTGTTCCATGAGAGTGATTTGGTGAATGTGTGTTTTGATATGCTACTCATGGATAGCCTTCTTTCACACATTCCCTATCATCCTTGCTAAGAATAGATAGTGTCCATCCCTCTTTTACGGTGCTATCATCCTTTTAGTGTAGTTTACTTCATGTTATCCTTCTTTCCCTAGTCCCTTGGAATTATTACCTTAGTTTTACCTTTAAACACTAGGAGTAGCGGTGGTAGCGAAACAGATAGAGGAACTGGCATTCTCTAGAGATATGTCCCAAGGTCGCAAGGTCCCACAACTTGGGACTGTTCCATTATGGTCTCAAACACCTCAGCCCTTTCCGAGATCTGAGACGTGGGTGCACATTTGAGCTACCAACAATTTTTGGCATGCCCAGTGGGACCAATATTGAAAGCTCAAATTTCATATCTCTAATTTTTGGTGTGTGAAATTAGTGTTTCAGCCTCTAGAGGCTCATTTCAAACACATCTGGCAACTCCCAATATTTTAAAATCTTTGTTTCAGCAGTCCTGAGCACCTTTCATGAGAAGAGTGCACACAAGAAGAAGTGTAACAACTAAATATTATTTTGAATACCTCCAGTTATCCTTGAGAAGAGTTCATTCTAGAAATCCTATGCATGCATCTCTATCTCCAGTGTGCCATGCCCATTCAACTCCTCCTCAAAACACACAACCTACACGCCCCTACAATGGCACATCAACAACCTCCTCCATTAAGAAGCTTTACAAAATTTGATGGAGGGAGTCCCTTACTCCTGGTACATGTGACATGATATGCCAAATGGTGTGCTCAAGAGTATTCCTTACTTTACTGGTGAGAATCATGTCACCCCTCAGGAGCATATCTATGATGTAACAAATGTGTGTTCACTCTATCTGATCACACCTAATGATGTAGTAGTCATGTTGCTTTGACATCTTTCCAGGAGTAAAGCACTTCGCTTGTATAGAGGCTTGAGACTTGGATCTATTAGCACTTGGGATGAGCTGGGAACAACTCTATGCAATTATTTTGAAGAAAAGTCATATCACCTATCTTTGGTGGAGAAACTAACAACAAGGAGGGTGCCCAATGAGTAGATGATTGATTTCAACATCAGATTTTAGAAGACTTGGGATAGAATTCCTCTTGTGGTAATACCTACAACCCAACATGCTTTCCTTTATTATCTGAAGGTGCTCAATAGTGATATTTCAGTTATGATCTAATCTATGGGAGGTAGGAATTACTAGCTGCTTATAGTATTGCAATAAGGGAAGAAAATAGTCTCATTCAGGTGGGAAAGTTGGCTCCTAGACCACCCATGCCCTGGTCCCCAGAGATATCATAGGCACCCCAACCTTCTGTGGCCCCTATTCCTATCCCTGAAAAGAGCATGCAACCAATTTCCTCAACATCCTATTCTCCATCACAATAAAAGGAAGATGAAGAATTGAAGGCCTTAATTAGAAATTTATCAAACAAGGTCATATCATTAGAAAAGTAGTAGGCACAAGCGTAAAGAGGACATTAAAATCAAGTGCATGGACTCGGCAATCAACCTTGGCAGAATCAATACATAAATCAAAGATATGCGTCCAATCGGTAGAACAACGAGATCTTGACCTAATGCACATCTACCCTTGTAAGTCGTTCCTCCCGCGACTTCTCTCCTAGCACCCAACGCAAGACCGAGTGCTTGTTCTAGTTCAGAACAACTTGGCTCAAGAGTCAGAGTGGTGCTTCCCTTGCAAGATGCCTCATAGTCAGTATCATTGTGCTAATTCTGCGCATGCCCAAGCCTTCATGATCCATAATGCTTCATCATGTGAGCCCTCAATAAGTACCCATGAAGCAGATAATCCACAAGGATCAAAAGTTCCTCTGGAGTCCAATTTTATGTTCTTTGGTGCAAATAAATTCTATATAATCAACCAAGATGTAGAAGATACAAACAGACCGCGTGCCCAAGTTACGGACAACATGAGATACAAGAAAAGAATATTAGAATCAGGCATGTAGGTTATACCCCTGGAAACACAAGAAAATCCTTAGAAGAAGAAAGAATTAGACAAGGTGTCATGTAGTAAAAGCACTCAAATCCCTATGCAAGAGGCCCCTTGTAAAGCTCCGTCTGAAACAACACACGCCCCTCATTTGGTAGGCCAAGCCTCAGTCCTAGCTAAAATTCAGGCTTCCGCACCTAAACAGTCAAGAAGGGATGTTGTTCCCCAAATACAAAAGATGGGGGCTTCTATTCAGCATTGTTGACCAGATGAAGAGAACAAACATAAACATCACAATGTGGGATGCCCTGACCATTCCATCTTAGCGGGACCTATTACATGAAGCTCTGCGCAACTCCGTGCATTGACCCGGTTATGCAAAATCCATGCACTTCTGTCAAAATCTACTAAGAAGAGGAGAAACAAGTAAGTAAAGTTTTTAAAACCCCACCCTTCTATATGTCCTTGATTATAGGAAAACACCTAGTGCATAACTGCATGATTGACTTAGGCACTAGTACTTTGGTTATGCCTAAAAAGATAGCTGATGTCTTAGGTTTGAAATATAGCCCTTTTTCTAAAGGAGTCCTACAACTTGATGGATCAATTGTAACCACCTTAGGAGTCATCAAGGATCTTGAGTTAACCCTCCATGCATGTCTAAGCCTGACAATTACTCAAGATGTGTCAATCATTGACCTTCCTCCTCTATTTTCCTTATGTTTATTGAGAGAATTTATTGCCAAGGTGGGTGGTTACTTGTCTTCTGATTGGTCTCATATGTTACTCAAGACAAGGTATGGTACCCGGTTTACCATACAAGTTGAGCCTATATTTTCTTATCATGTAGAACCATATGTCTCGTCCCCTCTCCAAGCCAATTGTCTTATCCAAGAAGAACAAGTTTTAGTTCCTGAAGAGAAGTCTCTTCCACCCTCTATTCCAGACCTAGTACTTGATGAATGGGTAGAAAGGCATCACAAATTTTATCCCTATGCTAAAGAACTAGAAGCCTATGAAACTAGGCTTGGTACTTATGCATTCTAGAAGAAGACACTACGCTTCGTGCACTCATGGGAGACAAAGTTCAAACTAGTCTATGGAAGTTATAATTTGATGGATCCAGAAGCATAAATGACACAGGAGAAGGAATGGTTCTCATTTCCCCTAAGGATGAGAAATTTTCTTCACGCACAGGTTGTAGTTTTCATGCTCTAATAATGTGGCAGAGTATGAAGTGTTAGTGCATGGCTTGCTTATTATTGAAAAGAATAAAATTAAAGTGTTATAGATCTTTGGGGACATATAATTGATCATACACCAAGTCACCAAAAATTCCATACAAAGAATAAGATTCTTAAAGCTTATAAACATAGAGTTTGGGACCTACTTGAGAGATTTGATGCCCTTAATCTATAGGTAGTCCCGTGCAAAATGAACAAAGAAGCTAACCAAATGGTCGCACTTGGTTCACAGTTTTATCCTACTAAGGAATTTTTCAAAGAAAAAACTCAACACATTAAGATGGTAATCAGACCATCCATATCGAGAAATAACACCAACCGACAAGTGTTCGACAGTGACGCGTAAATCATCTAGTTTATCCATAATGAAGTTGAATTTTCATCAAGTATGCAAGTTTCCTTGCATGACAGCTATGGGGACCAAGTAATACAGCTGAAGACAAATATGTTTCCTAAAGGGATGGTCACCTTAGAGTAAATTTTCATCCCTGATGATGAGTTCAAGGGTGAAGAAAGATACATGTGTGTCATGCGGGAGGAAAACTCATGTATTAATATTGCACATGAAAATGGGCTTCTACTCAGCAGGACTCGTGCACATGAAGAAAAAAAGGCCTTCGTCTCTCTCTATCAAAAATACAAAGACATTTTATCATGGGAGTATGAAGACATCTAATTTTTTTGATCAAAGTGTTCTTTGAACACTCTATTGACCTTGATCTGGTATAAAGCTCACATCGAGATAGAAGCAAAATGACTTGATCTATCCAAAAATATAGCCCCTCATGAGAAAGGAGTTATCTAAAATCATTGAGGAAAAAATTATCTTTCCCATCAAATATTCCACATGGGTTGTGAAATTTATTCTTGTGTGTAAGAAAATGGTGAAATCGGACTCTGTGTTGATTTTAGAGATTTGAATAAGGCATCTCTAAAGGATCATTATCCTTTGGCTTCAATGGAGAAGATAGACCATAGCTAGCGCACAGATGTTATCCATGCTAGATGGGTATTCATGTTTCAACCAGATCCTAGTCAAGGAAGAGGATCAATTTAAAACAACATTTACAACCAAGTGGGTAACATATGCATACCAGAAAATGCCCTTTGGTCTATCATATACGGGTGCATGTTTCAGTGTGTTATGGATATTGCCTTCAAAGGTTACATCAATGAGTTCATCTTGGTTTACCTGGATGATATAATTATCTTCTCAAAGTAAGGCACATATCACATGGCACACCTGGAAAAGGTCTTTAAGAGATGTAAAGAATTTGGGGTATCTCTTAACCCCAATAAGTGTAATTTTTTAGTGGCTCAGGGAAAGCTCTTGGGCCATGTGGTTTCAAAATATGGTATCACAATTGATCCTGAGCATGATTCATCCATCCTAGCCCTTACCTTTCCGGCACACAAAAATGCCTTAGAGTATTTCCTTAGCAAGATTAACTTTGTTAGGTTCTTTATCCTTAACTTTACAGGACTGGTTCAGCCCATTATTCTTATGCTCAAGAAGGACATAGCCTTTAGATGGACAACAAAATGAAGATAAAGCTTCAACAAGATCAAGAAAGATATTTCTTGAGCACCAACACTTGAAAATCTAGATTACTCAAAGGATTTCATCCTTTATGTTTATGGTGCTTGATGTAAGCATTTTTGTTGTCCTAACATAGAAAAATGAACAAGGGTGGAATAGCCAATGGCCTTCTTCACCGTAGATCTTTGAAGGATTATGAATTGAAATATAGTCACATGGAGAAGCATGTCTTCGCCATCATGCATGTAATCAATAAATTCAAGAGCATGCTCATCACAAATCACATCAAAGTGTTAGTCTCCCACTCATTTTTCGAGAATTCATTGTGGGAGTAGAAATTAGTGAGAAGAGAGCATGATGGGTGACCAAAATTATGGAATATGATTTGACTATTAAGGACACAAAGATGGTAAGAGGCAATGCACTATGTAAGAAGATTACCGAGGATGCACAGAGAGTGAACCTAAGGCTTCATTATTTCTAGATGAGGACCTTCCGTGCATAGAACTTAAATAGAATATAGACCCTGACATGCGTGACTAGATGAAGGACATGATCACATTCCTTTCTAAGGGTACATACCCTCCCGGTTTAAATAAAGTAAAGAGAAGACATCTGAGGTTATAATTTGTCCCTTATGTGTTGATTGATGGAATTATCTTCAAAAGGAATCTTGATGGTGTGTTGTTAAGATGTATCAATGGCGTGCAAACTAAAAAAGTGTTAGCATAATTTCATGATGGATTCTCTGGTGGACACTTCTCTGCCAAAACTACAGCAATAAAGATCATAATGGCAGGTATCTTTTAGCCTACCTTGTTTGTAGATGCACATAGGTGGGTCACAAAATGCAAGGAATGTGCTTTCTTTGTAGGAAATAAAATATTGGTAGTGCTTCCCCTCCAACCAATCCAAGCATATCAGCCCTTTACGTAATGGGGTCTCAACTTCATAGGCATGATCAATCTACCTTCAAGTGTTGGACATAAATGGGTGTTGATAACTATAGATTACTTCATTAGATGGAAAGAAGCTTTCACACTTAAGGAATCAACTGAGGTAGTCATCCTTGACTTTCTCAAAGGTTTAGTCACAAGGTTTGGCATTCCTCAAACTATTATCTCTGATAATACAAAGGTCTTTCTTGGTGCTAAAATTACTGATTGGTCTCTAATTCTGGGCATTTACCTAAAAACCTCTTCCAAATATTACCCTCAGGGAAATAATCTGGTAGAATCAACAAACAAGAACCTAATCAGAATCATGAAACGCACAATGAACATCAGCCAAAGATAGTGGCATATAAAGGTCTTGCGCATGCTCTGGGTAGATATAATCATAATAAAAAAGGTAGTAGGAACTTCACCTTATAATCTTGTATATGGAAAAGAGGATGCCCTTCCTTTGACACTAGAACTAAATTCATTGGCGCTTTCCCAACAACTGGAATTTGAGGGCATGGATTAGAGAGAAATCAGGATGGTAGAGCTGGTTCATCTTGAAGAGCTTAGAAACTCTGCCATGATCAAGCTAGAACAACATCAACAAGCAACAAAGAAATGGTTTGACAGAAAGGCTAGGCCTCAAGCTTTCAAAGTTGGAGACCTAGTTCTAAAATGGGATTCTGAAAGAGATAAACCAAGGTGCCATTCAAATTTTTATGCACTTTGGAGTGACCCATATATCATCAAGTCCTATAAAGAAGCTAACTCTTTCGAGTTAACTCATCTAGATGGAAGTGTGTTGCAAATTCTAAGAAAACGGATCTATCTCAAACCCTTCCATTAGGTTTGTTGCATCATGTTGTATATATTAAGTAGTTTCAATTCCTCCAATTGTGCTCCACACGCATTGTTTATTTGTACATAGTTCTTTCCTCTCGTGTGCTTCTTGTGTGCACTCTTTTACTTCCAGAGTGTAGAGCTTCTCTCAGTAGTTGTGAGATTTATAACAGAGTGTAGAAATGATTCTCAAGTGATCATAGGGGCATTTTCATAATTGAACAAATAGACTCCATGCCCAATGGATGCTTCAGGCTATTGATCTCTTTCATCTAGTAGGTAGATGGCCCCAAAGTCACTAAAATTGTTATCCAAATAGCTCCCTAGTGATTTGGATAACTTACATACACATTATGTCCCTAAGTTATCTATTCAAGAATTATGCATGCTCAAAATCATTTGGCACATTCACTTGGTTGTAGTCTACCTACAAGCCCCTTTCCTTTTCTCCTTCCAATTCCCCTTGCTCTCACCTTCCACATGTTCACCTTCTTCTGGTCGGTTTCTTCCCATCGTGTGCACCTCACACTTACTACTAAGTCCTTAGCCATTCGAGCAGCTTTGTACCCATTACTTTGTAATAGTTACACCTTAACTATATGTTCTCTCGATCACCAACTTGCTTCATCTCCCACACACATTGTGCACACCCCCTCCGCACACCCTCCTGCCTTCCCGTGTGTTTTCTTTGCATGCCCTTCCCTTGTACCCTTATGTGTCAGATCATCTTTTGACACAATTAAGTGTGCTTGAGGATTTAAACTAGTCAAAGTGCAACAATAGGGCACTAAATCCTTACAACAAATGAATGATTGAAACGTGGCAGAAATTAAAAATAGTTTTACATTTGGCCAACATCTCAGCCAATCGGTGCATGTCACGTGTTTTACGTATGATGACTCTGAAATCTTCTAACAGCCATATCATCAGCTACGAAGCTCAGATCAACGTGCACCTAGGCTTGTCAAAGAGCTATTGACATCAGCTACAATGGCATAAATTCAAATTCTAGTGGATCTCATAGGTGAGAAATAGGAAAATGTCTCTCGAACCTTGATGAGTAGATCTGATTGCTCCAACCACCCAATTTGGTATGATCTGCCCTCTTTTGTCTTCAACACGTCAAATAGGCATGGGGAAGCGTATTTCATAGATTTCCAAGTGGATTTACAGACATTGAATGCTTCTTGTTGGTGGTTGTGTTTCAAATTCAGGTTTTCCCTCCTTTTCCCTTCTTCCTCCATGGATTCATCTATAAATGTAAGAGCAAGGCTCATTTGTTATGTTGGAAACTCTGGATCCTTATGATTTTTGCTAAGGACACCATATTTTCTATATTTTGAGTTGTAGACCTCTATGTATGGCTCTTGCAGGTGGATATCAGCCTCCTTCATCATTGTAATAGTTATGTGCATTTCTAGAAGTAATAGAAGCATCATTTTGTGACTATTCTTTGTCCTAACATGTTTGCATTCCTTCTTCTTTCCTTTTCTTTTGTGTTGTGTGTTGGTTGTGCTACTTCAGGTCCCCTGCAGTTCCATATTTGGTTGTGTTCCATGAGAACGATTTGGTGAATGTGTGTTTTACTATGCTACTTGTGCCTAGCCTCCTTTCACACATTCCTTATCATTCTTGCTCAGAACAAATAGTTTTCATCCCTCTTTTCTGGTGTTATCACCTTTTAGTGTAGTTTACTTCATGTTATCCTTCTTTCCCTGGTCCCTTGGCATTCTTAGCTTAGTTTTCCCTATCAGCACTAAGAGTAGTAGTAGTAGAAATAAATAGATGAAATGACCTTATTCGAGAGATCTCTCCCAAGCTCACAAGGTCCCATAACTTGGGGATGGTTCCATTGTGGTCTCAAACACCTCGTCCCTTTCCAAGATCCAAGACACATGTACATGTTTGAGCTACCAACACCAACTTTCCCTTCTCTTTTTCCATGCATGCATGCTCAAGATGTATCTCCTCTAATTATTCCTCATATAGGCACTCTTTTAATCCAGTTCACCCAATAATTCAAGCATTCTATCCTCTGCCATGACACTATCTACTATAGTCAGTGCTTAATAACCTATAATGCCTCATCCACCAATGGATTAGTACTTTGATATTCAAAAGCTTGAAGGAGGTCAGTCATCAAATCTTGTTGGTTTCTGTTTGTGACACATTTAAGTCAATGCACCATGCACGTGTGTTTTCTTATAAGGTAGACTACAACTTATGCACCCATAAAGAAGGTGGAAAGGTTTTTATGCCTTCCATCAAGACCTTCTCACATGTTTGGATGTGAAACAAGGTGGTTTCCTTCCCATGGTAATATTGTATGATACTAGGTGCATTATTTAGAACAAACATAACAAAACGTGATTATCACTTCATGCCACTCTAGAAGGTTATCGCGATGGGTCACCCACCAATGTATTGTGGTCCTAAGAAAGTTATAGCTAATAATCCTTCTCATTTCGATCTCACATCTCCATTGAGTATCCATTTCTCATAGAAAACATAAGGGTCGGATCCCCAAAATAACTTGGCAACTTCTTTCCTCCTAGGTGCTTGACTAGGCATGGCTTTGTTACTCTCATCATAGAGCCTCTTAACTACCTTCCGACTAACTCATATGTCATGTGTGCCTAATTGTGACATGCCGGACTAGTTATATCACTTATAGATTGAGTGGATTCCCACCGAATAACACCTTCTTTTTTTGGTTGCACAACCTCGGGGTCCTTGATAGTACACATAAATTTTTTCTAGTTATTATTCTCTTAAATGATCAATTTAGGGCGTTGAATTCCCATATATTAAAGGAATGATGGTGCATTCCTCTTTTTCTCAAAACTTATATACCCCTTGTTGAAATGTAATTCAAAATTGTTCTTATAGAACCAAGGGTGCCCAAGTAATGTTGGAAAGTTATGCACGTCATCAAATGCTAATAATTTGAAGTCTCTAGTGAATTTCACTCCTTGGATAGTGATAGAAACATCCTTTAAAACACCAATGGGAATTTCCTTTATCTTTTTATCCATATACAACACATTTAAAGATGACTGTAATGGGGGCATTCCCATTTGATTCTAGGTTTCCAAGGTGAGAACATTAAATTCCATGCCCATGTTAATCAAAATATTACTTAAGATCCATCCATCAACAACTGCATTCAAGGTAATATCCTTATCAGATTCAAGGCTGTGAGGATGTAGATTAGCATGCAAAACCTACGTTTGCATTCTCCTTTAACATTCAGTATCTTATCCCTCAACCATTCTCCTAACATAGGAATGATATTATCTTGGCACAACATCTTACACACCTCTCTAAAATCATCTATATTTGATTGAGGGACATCAACACTTTTCTTCTACCCTAACTTCCTGGATTTCTCCTTTAGACATTAAATTTCCCCTTGAAGACTCCTAATTATATCCATAGTCTCTAGATACTTCCCATACACCATCTATTTCTCTTATAATTAGTGGTCTCTACTTTGGTATTTACCTAGCACGTGTAGCCTCACTCACATTGTCACCAATACAAGTTCTAACTTTGACTCACGCACCACCCTTGACATCCACTCCAAGTATACTTTATTCACGCTGACCATCCTTATGTCCTTGTCTTTACATTGTTGTTGGCTCATGTGTTTGAATAGGTCTAGGAAATCCTCATACTTTTTCTTCTTCCCACACCATGAGCATTGTAGTAGGTCAGGACATTCACACTTGTAATGCTCTGTGGACCCACAGTTATAACAAGTTCTATAAGGGAATTCACCTCTTTACCTCTGTAATTTCCATGATCTCTGAATCCTCAGCAAAAACCTCTTCCACAAGCTCCTCCATCTGTACATGCTTCATAGTGACGACCATCATCCTTGGAATTGTTTGCAATGTTGGTCTAGCACACACCAATATCAATGACATCATGTATCTAGTCAATCAATCTATAATCCTTGGTGTCATGAGTAGTAGAGGTGAAAATATTGCAATAGTAAGACACATTCTTATGAATCACACACTTTGTAGTAGAAGACACCTACTTGCATCATGATCTCTGTGGAAAATTTCACAATCTACCATCATGGTGCATAACGATATCTGAGGAAAACTATCCTTCGTATACTCCTCTACCTCACAATCCATGCAACATAATCCACTGTGAGTCTCATGGGTCAAGTTCATAGACAACGTCTCTAACTCGCTTTTCCATTACAAAAATATATGATTCAAGAAAAGTACTAACATTGGTATCCATACTTCCCATAGCCTCAACATGTAGGGCAGCCTCCAAGGCCTCACGTGGGTCTGTGAAAGTCTTATGTAAAAGCATTCTCTTGAATGGCATTATTAATCCTCAAAAAAACCATTGAGCATACTGAGAAAGATGAATGTCATAAGACAATTTTGACAAGAGAGTCCTTAAGTGAGTGTCATACTCACATACACTCTCTACGCTATATGTTGAATCTCCTTTAATGTGCTAATGCTCTTCTATTCAAACTTGGGAATATGGAATTCTGCTAAGAAGGAATTACGCAGTGACATGGTATAATCTACTACTATCGAATGGGGTCATACTTATGGTACCAATTATGCATGTACCCTTAAAATGTTGTTCTAAATTGACATGCCTTACATTCTGGAGTAGTGATCCCCTTTACACAAAGCATAAAATCTCATATTTGTCTACATGCTCTACATCATCCTCAACACCTTAATTATTTGGCAGATGCAAAGACATTTCAAAGAACACTTGCTGAGGTGGTTAAGGCCCTTGTCTACCTAATCTAGAACTTGGATTCCATCTGGTGTTTCCTCCTCTACTAGATCTACTAGATTCACCAACGCTTGTTCCTCCTGACCCACTAGATCCTCATGATCCACCAAGTTTGCTAATTCATACTCCACTTGACCCACCAAATCCACCTCTTGTAGTTGGTAAAGGTCCTTAACTGGTCATACCTTGTGTCCCCACTGCCTCACTTGAATCAGTGTGTGCCAACAATCGTGATATTGCACCACTACATTATGTCCATCCCATGCCGTATCTAGATGTGATACCAAATGTTTTTTACCCACAATTTTTCCAAACCTTGTACCAAAAAATATGCCTCGAACACAGAAATGATTGTGCAACCATAGATGTTCCAAAAGAAAAGATATACCTCATAGGTGTTGATCGATTACTTCCACCAATACCAACTGGGTTAGTGTTGGTGAGAAAATTTGTTTACTGGACAAACTTGTGGATTTATTTTCAATGCTCAGGGAATCTAATTCCCTCTACTTAATTGGTGCAAAGCATCTGTATATGCATGTGCATGAAAAGGTGTATTTCTGTGGTGGCCTTTCAACTAGGGATCTACTAAGGGCACTCCACTTACCCTGTGGAAAAGCTTACAAATACCTGCAAGAGAAGATTTTTTTGAAGAGTGGGAAAGGGGAGTGAGAAATTAGATAGGAGAACTAATGTTGTAGGTAGAAAATCAGATTCTTGCATACATCAATTATAAGTTTTATCACATGCATTAAAATTAGGAGGAAACAACTCTATGCATAGCAACAAGACCAAATGGAATTTATGATCACAAAGTCTCAATAAACCCCTTAGTCAAAAAAGGCTCAAAACTCCTTCTTGTATTGATTTATTAAACCAAGTTGTACATATTATGAGAATGGAGGAAAAAGAGAGAGGGGAGGAAAGGAAGAAATTAGCTATCTCCTTTGTTCTCTTAAGGTAGAATACAGTCCTGAGCTTACAAAATTAATGACCAACCCTTTGAAATGGGAATGAATTTACAATTTATAGAGTATAATCGACTCCTCATCTTCCTCGCAACCCTCCATATGCCTTATTTCCAACATTAGACTATTTGTATTCCTACAAAATATTTAAGTCCGTTTTATAAAATCAAGATGACTTAATTTAAATTATGTTTCTATAGTCACTATTAGGTGATTTAAAGGCATGTCAAAAAGTGCAAACCCCAATGAAGAATTAGAACATTAGAAAGTGAGAGAAAGTTGGGGGAAGAGGAGAGAGAAAGGGAGAGAGAAGAAGAAGAGGATATTTCGTTCCTGATGAAGTTCGTTGATCCTCATTAATGGAAATCTCTAAATGTAGTGAAAATCTAAATCTTTGAACTCCTTGCACATTGTGAAACTCCTTCAAATTAGCTCACAAACACTTGCCAAGTTGAGTGGACTATTTTTCTGATGACCACAACTCCTAGCCTGTGTATGATATACTTGTGACCCAAACTATGTAGTGAGTGTCAAAAAACATTGTCTAGTTCCCTGAGATGATCATCCCTCTATGCCTCATTGTGCCAAACTTTCCCTTTGAGAAAAACCTGCTATTAATAGTAAGTGTCTAGATAGAAGGATTACTATTTTTAGTGAGAGGTGATTTTTTCCTCTTCTCGACCATCGTGATGTGATGAACTCCCTCATTCTATCTTGTGCACATTACCTTTGCTTTGACCACTTCTTGGGGTGACTTACTATTTTTAGTAAGCATACATATAGGGTACTTACTATTTTTAGTAGGTGGTAATTTTCAATATTTTCTTCTCTAAATACTCATTCTTGTTTCCTTGTGATATTAAATGCTCGTTGACTTTGTCTCAAACTGATTTTGATTATGACTGTCCAAACATAACAAGTATGTATAGGAAAACTTACTATTTTTAGAAAGTGTGTTTATAGTGCTTGATTTTTGATGGAACATACTTTTTTGGAATCATCTTGTCATTACGATAACACCATTCAAATTTCACATAGTTTTTCCCACTAGAATACTCAAAAATAAATTTTGAAATTTCCACTTGACAGTGGCTTCGAGCACGGAGCTGCCATGGAAGCCATTAATGGAGCTCAAAATTTATAGGTCTAGTTTTTGTCTTTGTTTGTGATGAAAAAAACTCCATTACGATATGTTTTTATTTGGAGCTTGTGTGCAAGTTTTTAGCTTGATCGGACCATCAGATTGTTGGAAAATCCAACAAACATGAGTCGGTACATGAAATGAGGATTTTATTAGAACAAATATTTTAGGGAACCATTCAACCTTCCATTTGTTACATCTTGATCATCTTGAAAATTGTGGAATTCTGTAAAATACAGAACTTCAATCTGAATTGTATCTTGCAAGATATGAATATTTTTTTATTGGGTGACTTCATGGTTATCTGGCAAAAAATCTTTGTTTTCTCCTCATTCTTCATTTATTCAACACTTTCAATCAATATTTCCCTGAGACCTATGTATTTTCATGGATTTGATGGTTTTTTATGGCCATGGAAGAGTTGGTTCATAGCAATGATGGTGGATCGGGTGTCTGGACAATCATGAACAGAGCCATGGCAAGGTATGAAGTTGTGCAAAAGGAATGGGAGGAAATAATTGCTAAATGTCGGATTTAAAATTTTCAAAAAATGCACATGTAGGGGCTAGGTGAAGTTTTATGTCCCTAACATCCCTCACCTCAAAGGGACATGAGGAACATAGATTTTCACAAAGACGCCGTGTGACGACACATGGCACTTAATCACAACGAGGGGGATTTGAGTAAAAAAAGCTTGATAAGCACCTAGGGATGGGAAACTAGTATTATGGGTGAAAAAGGTCTCCCATAGGGATAGACACATTTTCAAGGTTTTATGTACTTGACCTTAGGGACTTTGGGGACATAAAATCCCTCCAGGGCTCCTAGTGTGACACGTGTCCTCCCAAAATTGACTTACTCTGAACCGTCTTCAAGAGGGCAACTTGAAACGATGATAACTTAAGCTCCTGGTTGAATTTTTTGGTGAAATTTTATATGATACTAACTGTAAATTTCATTTTTAATCTAATGGTGTGTGTCTTATGTATTGATTCATCCATTTTATCCATTAAAAATTGGAATTTTCATCTAGTACTCCACTTGTGCTGAGAAAATCTACCTTCAAAGCTGATGTGCCAAAGTGTTGTGAAAAATATTATTTCATCATCATATATGTATTGTAACCCTCTTTCCGTATATGTTTTTTTACTCCTAAATGCATCTAGAGCTCCCATAATCTTCTTCTCAAGCTTAGTCATAGTTTTAGGCTTGTGAACCCTGTTTTCATTCAGACTACTCCAAGTCTTTCAAAAATTCCCTAAACCTTCCAAAATAATTTACGTGATGTTATAAGGTCTTAAATTCACCTCCATGTTGATTTTTTTCCTTCCGTTATGCTTCAGGAGGTTGATCTAGTCTTTTGAAGGCCAACGATAGCCCTTCCCAATACTGTCAGAAGATAACATCTTTTCATAACTTCCTAAAATCAGATGGGTGATTAAATTGAATTTCCTAAATCACCTAGAAGACCAATTTGACATCAAATAGGGGGTGAACAGACTGAAATATTTGAATTGGGGTGCCTAAGAATGATAAAACATGAAAATTTTGGCATAGGGGTATAGTTTTCATGCTCAGAAATTGTCAATTTCCTTGTTGCACATTTTCATGACAACAACTGGCTCTAGCTTGGGGACATGAAATCGACTAATCATAGTGAATACATGACATGGGAATCCAAAATCTCAATTTTAGACCATATAGTTTGTTGAACAGTGCCTTATCCATTGGACACTGAGGATTCATGTACAACTTACAACAAAAGAGAAAGAGAGAAGAAGGAAACACACATGCATACGAAAAGGAAATGACATACACAAAAGGAAGGGAAACACATGAAATATAAAGAGAAACACACCTAACAATCACCTATGGTATGGGGCAGGGGAAAACCCACTTTTACTGAAGCATTTTCCATTTCTCGAAAGTTACTTGTGAGTGGGCAACAACGAGAAATGTTGTTACTGTAAAACTATTAACTGTTAGAGAAAGTAACCTCCTCTCCTCAACTACTTATGAAAGCCAGGTGCTTTCATAATTGTCTATGTACTTAGTAGGAGTGAGTCCATGTGAGATTTTGATGCTCAGGTCCTTGCTTGGAAATTCCACTGCCTTCATGTTCTTTGAAATCGGTTTCATAGTGCCAATTTCCTTCCATGTTTATCCATATAGTTGATTCTCCATCGAGCATCTCATCATTTCCCCAAAGTAGATTTTCATTCCAATTCCTTGGATATTTTGAGTTACTTTATTTCCTAGGTCTACGCTCATTTTTCTCTTTTCCATGAGAAACCTCAGACTTAGCCTTTTCCTTTACTCCACTGTGAGGTGCTTGAGTACTTGATGGAAGGATTGGAAGAAAAATCATACTTGTCTTGTATTTCCATGACACTAGTGAATATATCAAGAATCATCTTGGGATCTTCCAAACTTCTACTACATCCAATATTTCTTACATGGAGTTATGCTTTGTCATTTCTTGCAACTCCTCTTTATATACCTTTGAAGAATATTTATTTTTCAGCTCAAGGAAACTATCTAGAGGGATTACCTCATCATCTTGGGAATCACTACATTTTATCACTCCTTTGTCCAAAGGAGTTTTAGCTTCAAAGGCCTCAAAAATTCTTGCTTTAATTTGTTCATCATGGAAATATTCTTCCTCTTCAAATGGGAAAGAAAATACCTCAATTTCATCATTGTATCCACCAACCATTGGCTCGAGAGGGACATCATATTTCTCATCTAGATTTATTTCAACATATCCCATCTTCACACTGGTTGAGGTTTCCAAGTCAGCTTCACGCTTGTCTTCTAGATTCATGGCTTGTATTAAAAGTTCAAGAATGATCTCAGGGTCTTCCATTTCTTCCATGGTTTTTAACAATTATTTCACAGATGGTTCTTTCCCACTGTTTGATGGATCATTGCACGGACTGATTAGTCTCTTACTAGGTGACATGATCAAGGGAGTATTCGTATTCAAATGGGAATGATAATATCTCTTCATCATAGATACACACATATTCTGATTTTTATGTTTTAAAATCATCAAGAACCATTTCCTCTTCTTCATGGTTTACATCATCCGAAATTTAGGGCTGCCCTCTTATAACTCAAATCTCCTCAATGCTTCTTTAAAGTCCAAATATCTCGAGAAGGCATGTCTAGACCTATCAAGATGGGGATATCCTCTTCCTCCTCGGTTTCCACAAAGTGATTCATCTACCTACTATCTTGATATAAGATGTTAGCTTCTAGGCTTCCAGAATTTCATACCGTGTACCTCATCTTCTTCTTAGAAGCAATTTATCCATGTATCCCTTCACTGGTATGGTTGCAAATGACCAATTCATCTAAATTTTCCCTCCCAAGTCTCAAAGCGAAAACTTTTACTCAACAACATTCTGAATGAGGCTGGGATGTCTACTACCAAAATCATCACTAAAACTTTCTTGTCTGGAAATATGGCAAGAGCCACCTGTGCATCTTTGACCTTCCCTACAAGTGAGACCTCTTTTGACTCCAAAGAGTAACAAGAGCCACTAGGTGGATTCATGGTAAGTTTGAGAGCCTTGGCGACCTTCAAAGGCATCACGTTTTCTGAGGCACCATAATCTATTATGTAATTTTTCAATACATATTCTCCAACAAGAAGGGAGATGTAGAAAGGTTCAACTTTATCAATCTTTGATGCACTCAGAGAAAGCATGTTTTTTGAGGGAGGTGTAGGTGAGTTTGGTAGCATGCCTTTGGAACTAGAAGTTATAGCATTGGGTGTTAGACTACCACTCTTGATATATCAGATGAACCTCTCAAATTGTTTAGGATGAGTCTATAAATATTCAATTTCAAATCTACAATTTTTCTTTTCTTTTCATATTCTATGAAGTCAAAGGAGCAAATGTAGACAAGGAGGTGAAGGGACTGATTTGCAAGTCTTGATATGATTAGGAGCATGATTTAATTTTTGGGGAATGGAGGGTATTTTGAAAGGTACACTAGGAGCTTTCAAAGTACTAGATTTTACAGGATCAGATTTATATTTAGACTTGGAAGAGACATCGGAAGACTTACTTGGGATTGCGGGAGCCTTCTTACTTTCTACGGGATCATGCTCCAATAATGCAAAATTCATGGAAGATGGAAGTGGGGATCCTCGAATGATTATTTTGTTTTGCGGAGTCACCATAGGAGGATCATAAACCTTATTTTATTTTTTAGCAGTGGAGGGGGATGATCTTTTCTTGGATTGAGAATGAGTGTATACCGCACATGAGAAATCAGGTGCATCTTCTTCATAACCTCTAGAATACTCATAGAATCTAATTTTTGTATCATTCTAAAACTCATCACTTTCTAGGGAGCCACCACCTTCACTTTCTTGTTCAAACTACTCTTCATTTTCCTTACTTCTACAAATTACATTGACAGGTGGGGCCTCCAAGGAAAGCCTTCAGGTGCTCCTGCAATCTGATTTTCATTGCTTCTTTGGTAAGAAACTCATTCAAATAATTCCCTCTTCAAATATGTTATCTCATTTTCCAACTTTTGCAGTGATGGATTGGTTCTCTCATCTCTAGGATGTTGGGTCTTTCCCTTTGATGAATTATTTATCTTTCCATAGAGGATGAGATTGTCATCAAGTTCAATGGCCATCCTTTATGCTTCTAAAATGCTCCTTGGTTGGGCTCTTCATAGAAAAAATCCTACTTCTGATGATTGAGCATTGATGAAGAATCTCTTGACATTATTTTTAGATGGCGAATCCTCTTCAGGTATATTATGAAGTAACCATTCAAAACGAGCCATGAAGTATCTCATGGTTTCATTTTCTCCTTTCTCTATTTGAGCCAATTATATGAGGAGGTCTTGACAATATTCAGTTGATTTAAATCTCTCTTCAAAGGAAGTCTTGATGTCATCCCAACTAGTGATGGATTAGGAAGGAAGGAGGTAGAACCATTCTACTACTTTTTCTTGGAGAGACTCCACAAACAGTCTCACAGCAACGTCTTCATGTTGGAAACCAAGAATTCCACATGATGTTGTGAAGGAAACAATGTGTTCTATAGGATGTTATGTTTTGTCACCTTTGAACTTTGGAAAGTTCTTGTGGGAATCTATCGGTATATTATGAAGAGGGGTTTAAGAGAAAGTGGGCCTATATTTCTTCCCCATGGAACAATGGGTTGGGGTCTTTCTACTTCTACTTTAGCTCTTGCTTCTATAAATTATTCTTCAAATTCTTCTTATTCCTAGAGCTCAATGCTCAATGGTGGTTGAAAATGGGAGAATTTGAAGGGGGAGTATCAACAAGATTTTGAATAGGATTTCTAGGTGAACTGCTCAAAGTTCCAGATGGAGAGGAGGCTTGAGAGAAGAAGTATGGATTATCTCTAATTTGTTCTTGCTTATTTTGCAAAGCCTTGAAATTGGAAACAACACCGCCTCTTGACCTATTTAACCTAGTGTATCTTCCTTCTACTAGATTTTTTAAATCTTGAAGTGAGAACATGAAAGGAAACTGTGGAATATGAAGGATCACTTGCAAGAAATTGACAGTGTACCTTTCTGAAACATAATTTCATGAACTCTTTTTTCTAGTTTTTTCAATATTTGTTTTTGAATTTTTTAACCTTACACTCATATTTTGGGTGTAGATGCTACTAAATATGCCCCATGGTGGGTGCCAAAAACTATTGGCAAGAAAAAATTTCAAGTGGACAAACTTGTGGATTTCTTGCCAATGCTCTAGGAATCTAAGTCCCTCTACTTAACTAGTGTAGTTTTCGTATATGCATGCACATGAAAAGGTGGATTTATATGGTGGAATTTTGACTGAGGATCCAATAGGGGCACTCAACTGACCCTACGGAAAATCTTGTAGATACTGCAGGAGAACCTTTTCGAAGAGCGGAAATGGGAGTGAGAAATTAGATAGGAGAACTAATGTTGTAGGTAGAAAATTAGATTCCTACATACATCAATTAGAAGTTTTATCACATGCATTAAAATTAGGAGGAAACAACTCTATGCATAGCAACAAGACCAAATGGAATTTATGATAACAAATTCTCAATAAACCCCTTAGACAAAAATTCTTGAAACTCCTTCTTCTTGTATTGATTGCTTAAACCAAGTTGCACATAGTATGAGAATAAGGGAAAAAGAGAGGGGGGAAGGAAGAATTTTTCTATCGTCTTTGCTATCTCAAGGTAGAATGCACTCTTGAGATTAAAAAATTAATGACCAACCCTTTGAAATGGGAATGGATTTACAATTTATAGAGTAGACTCGACTCCTCATCTTCCTCATGACCCTCCATATGCCTTATTTCCAACTTTAGACTATTCATATTCCTACAAAATATTTAAGTCCCTTTTATAAAATCAAGATGACATAATTTACATTATGTTTTTAAAGTCACTTTTAGGTGACTTAAAGGCATGTCGAAATTGCAAACCTAATGAAGAATTAGAACATTGGAAAGTGAGAGAAAACGTGAGGAAAGGAGAGAGAAAGGGAGAGAGAAAAAGAAGAGGATATGTCATTCCCGATGAATTTCGATGATCCTCTTTGATGGAAATCTATAAATGTAGTGAAACTTTGAATCTTCGAACTCCTTGCACCGTGAAACTCCTTCAAATTAGCTCAAAACACTTGCCAAGTTGAGTGGATTGTTTTGCTAATGACCACAAATCCTAGCCTATGTATGATATACCTGTGACCTGAACTATGTAGTGAGTTTCCAAAAACATTGTCCAGTTCCTTGAGATGATCATCCCTCTATGCCTCATTGTGCCAAACTTTCCCTTTGAGAACAACATACTATTAATAGTAAGTGTCCAAATGGAAGGCTTACTATTTTTAGTGAGAGGTAATTTTGCCTCTTCTCAACCATCGTGATGTGATGAAATCCCTCATTATATCATGTGCACATTACCTTTTCTTTGACCACTTCTTGGGGTGACTTAAGTTTTTAGTAAGATTCCATATAGGGAACTTACTATTTTTAGTAAGTGGTCATTTTCACTATTTTCTTCTTTGAACACTCATTCTGGCTTCCTCGTGATATTCAATTCCTGTTTGCCTTTGTCTTAGTTTCCTTTGATGATGAATTTGAAACATAGCAAGTCTCAGTATAGGAATACTTACTATTTTTAGAAAGTTTGGTTCCATTGCTTGATTTTTGATGGAACATAACTTTTGGAATCATCTTGTTATTCTGAATTACACCCTCCAAATTTCACATAGTTTTGCCCACTAGAATGCCCAATTTTTTTAAAAATTTCCACACGACAGTGGCTTCGAGAAGAGAATCTGCCATGGCGGCCATTAATGGAGCTCAAAATTTACAGGTCTAGTTTTTGTCTCCATTTGCGATGAAAAAAAATCCATTGCAAGAGGTTTTTTTGGATCTTGTTTGCAATTTTTAGCTTGATTGAACCATCGATTATTGGAAAATCCAACAAACGTGAGTCGGTGCATGAAATGAGGATTTTGTTGGAACAAATGTTTCAGGGAACCATTCAACCTCCCATTTGTTGTATCTTTATCATATTGAAAAATGTGGAAGTCTACAAAATATGGAACCTCAATCCGACTTGTATCTTGTAAGATATGAATATTTTTTGATTGGGTGACTTCATGGTTATCTGGCAAAAAATCTTCATTTTCTCCTTGTTCTTCATTTCTTCAACACTTTCAATCAATATTTCCCTAAGACCTATATATTTTCATGGATTTGATGGTTTTTTGTGGCCATGGTGGATCTAGTTCAGAGCAATGATGGTGGACCAGGTGTGTGGACAATCATTAATAGAGCCATTGCAAGGTATGAACTTGCGAAAAGGAATGGGAGGAAATAATGGCTAAGTGTCAGATTTAAAATTTTCAAAAATTTACATGGAGGGGATAGGTGAATTTTTATGTCCCTAACATCCCTCACCTCAAAGGGATGTGAGGGACATAAATTTTCATGGTGCGCTAGGTGACGACACATGGCACTTAATCCGGCAGGGGATTTGAGCAAAAAGGCTTGATAAGCACATAGGGATTGGAAACTGGTCATATGGGTGACCAAAGGTATCCCATAGGGTTTGGGAACATTTTTCAAGGTTTTATGTCCCTAACCTTAGGGACTTCAAGGACATTAAACCCCACCAGGGCTCCCGGTGTTGACACGTGTCCTCCCGAAAATTGATTAATTCTGAACTATTTTCAAGAGGGAAACTTGGAACAATGATAAATTGAGCTCCCGGTGGAATTTATTGGTGAAATTTTATATGATCCTGACTAGAAATTACCTTTTGAATCCATTTGTTTTGGTATTATGTCTTTATTTATCTAATTGTTCCTAGAAAAATAGGAATTTTGATTTATTACTCTACTAGTGCTTGTAGACTTGATGCTCTAAAGTTTTGTGAAAACTATGATTTCACCATCATGTAGGTATTGGAATCCTCTTTCTGTAGATGTTTATTTTTACTCCTAACTCTATTCGTAGCTCCCAAAATCTTCTTCTGAAGCTCAATAGCTATTTTAGGCTTGTGTACTACCTAGGCTTGTGAACGTTGCTTTTCATTTAGACTGCTCCAAGTGTTTCAAAACTTCCCCAAACCTTCCAAAATAGTTTCCATGATGTTCTAAGGTCTTAAATTCACCTCTATGTTTAATTTTTTCCTTCCATTCTACTCCATGGGGGTCGATCTAGTTATGGGAAGGCCACCGATAGCCCTTCCCAATACTTTGCCAGAAAGATAGCATCTTTTTAGAACATCGTAAAATCACCAGGGGATTAAATTGACTTTTGTAAATCACCTGGGGACCAATTTGACATCAAATAGTGGGTGACCAGAATGAAAAATTTGACACAGGGTTCCTAGGAATGATAAAACATGAAAATGTCGGCACGTGGGTATAGTTTTCATGCTCGAAATTGTCAATTTCCCTGTTGCACATTTACACGACAACGATTAGTAATAATTATATCTAGATTTGGAGAAATAAGCACTAGGGGTTGGTCACTTTAGGTGGATTTAGATGCATGCCAATGACTCTTTTCCTTTCTTTATATGAAAATATCTCTCTAGAATTCGAGGGGTTTTCTTTCGCGCTTGCCAAAATCGGGTAACAAAAAACTGCTCAAGTTCCACATCCTCTGTGTGAACCTCAAATCCTTCCTGCAACGTCTACCTCCATAAATACATCACTCTTGCAGCTTCACATTGTCTTTTTAACTCACTCTCCCAAGCCTCATTATACTTAAGCGGTGTCTCTTCCCTCTCATTTTCATTCAAGGTCCGTCGTCTTCCACCACTCTAGATTCCTCAATCATTGTTCAAAAGAAGCTTAGTCGGCCATAGGAAATGCTTCCAAACTTAGTGTAATGATCAAGATCTTTACGATAAAGGTTTATCATGCAATAATGATCCTCTTGCTCCTCAAGACCTCAAAATCAACAATATCTAGATAGGAGTACATAGAAATCACGTACTTCAAGGTATAACTCATCAACACTCTACTCCACTAGTGATTAACAACATGCGTCCAAGTCGATCAGCATCATACAACCTTTGATACTCATCTTGGGTCCATACATGAGGTATATGGTACCGTTGATCTAGGTGCATACACCAAAAGCCATTAATAAAATTCCACTAGAAAACCACAAAATAATGTCTCATACATCTCATGATACATATGTTTTTCTACCCATTTACGTGTATAAAACTTAGGTCTAGAACAAAATCTCTAAGAAAACTCATCCTCCATGCTTTTAAGCTATGTTTTGACACTGTCCAAGGTCAAGTGTTTTGTCATCATGCACCATTCTACGAACAGCTTCAAAAAGAGGTCCCGATAATGGAACCAAGATGTACTCATTATTTGACCCTTAATCATTCTTTCTAACACTAAGCGCATCGGCCTATCATCCAAAGCATACATTGGGTGCTCACCGAGGTGAGTGTGGGTGTCGAGCCCCTCCTTTATGTGAGATTTTTAAGATACTTATACCATTAATCGAGGATTATTTGAAGAGAAAGTTACATTCATCTACTTTGAAAGGCAGAAGGTATAACTAATAGATCTACACATTAATACATCAAAAAATCTAAATAACATTGTAAGAGGTACAATAAACCATATATGAGCCATGATAAGTCATATAACATGAGGGTTTACACCCATAAACAAGATGTATAGAATAGATCCATGTATATTAATTTAATAAAGTCTCTGGTAGCCATACTACATTCAAAAGGGTCATCTCAAACCATATATATTAAATGACAGAGACTTAAATCCTGTAATCCTCTCTGATCTAAGATCCTAACTATACTTTTTCCCATTCTATCCCTTGTTATAGATCCTAGTACCCATACATATGCTTTATGGTATCCCTTACATCCCTCTAACGCACTAGGTACTCTAAACCCTTGCACTATGAAATCTAAACCCTTAGCATTTTTGCAGCACTTCGTTACTCTCCTTCTCTTTCTTTGCATTCTCTATGCATTCTCTCTACATTCCCTTCATTCCTCCATGTATTTATACCTGTCTCTACTCCTGACCCAAACACCTCTTTAAATAGGATTATCGACCACCATGACTTCTCTTATGAGAAGATCACATGTCAAGTGTCAATGTGGTCCTCCATTGGTGAATTCTTATCCTCTTCACAAACCTTCCACTAACTATAATGATGTCTTTGGGAATATTCCCTTTGGGGAATATCCTTTTCTTAACCTCCAAGGTTCCAGGCTGGCACCTTATCCACTCATCACGCCTAGTCAAGTCCTCACATTTTTCCTCAAGTGACTCCATGATGCTGGGTATGGCTAATTCATTTAAACCCTTTTTCTACCTCCCATGCACACCTTGGTTTCACTCAAACCCTTTGTAAACCCCTTTTTCCTATTCTCTTTTCCCTAAGCACCCTTCTATCTATTGATCCTGCGTGCATGCGCCTCTTAGTACTTAGCCAATATTTTAGGGTCTAACAATCGCTAAAGCAACATCTTGACAAGGTCATGATCAAATATCAAAGCCAATATGGCTACAAGTTACATTCATTTCTATATATATGTGAAGATATCATGAGGATTGCTCTAGATATACGCAGACAAATAATAATATTTAATCAAAATAATAATATTAAATTTGAATATACCTGTTGTATTCAAAATTCACACTCAAACCTCAAAACAATGTTGTCATAACTCCTGTAAGATCACTTGCCTCATAAATTCATTAAAAAAATTAATTTCATAATGAAATAAATTTCAAATACTTTCAAAATACCTATTTTTTTCATCCTTCGTGTATGTTTCCTCCATGTCCTTTTATAACATTCTCATGAGAGAAATAAGTTATAAGCTCGATTGATTTTATTTTATTTTATTTTAAATGATTTAAAAGAATGTTTTAAAGTTATAATAATAAGACTTCACTTTATAACTTAAGTGAACCATATAATTAAAGAAGGACACGGGTTTTTAAATTTTCACTTTATATATGAATGAGGTATGAATAATCAAAAATGGGCCCACTAAGTATTGCATACACTAAATAAATGTAAACACAATCCATATTAAGCATTCATCCTTTTAATAGCTAACACATCATCATGATATACAAGATAAATAAATATCCACAACCATACACATATATTAATAAAATATTTTCACCATTAAGTCATTCAAATCTATCCCAAAATGTAAAATATGATATCCAAAAATGTGAAATGCATGCAAAGTGTCAAATATATCCAATCAAGTTTATCAAATCAAAACATGAAAATCAGTCATCTCCTGTCAAGTCTAATAATGACATGCTTTTCTCAGTCACCATCTCTACATACTCATATGGCTCCACAGGAAGTATAGTGCAAGTGATAACACTAGATTCCTCTTCTACTTCCAATTTCACCCTTTTCATTACACCTGTCACCTTAGGCACAACAGAAGAGGACCTATCACATTTATAGGTATAAGAGGATGAATAAGAAGGTAAATTTTGATTGTTTCTAAGTAAGAGCGGTGTAGGATTGATTGGTAAAGTAAGTTGTGGAGTTACACGAGGAGTAAAATGATCAAATCTATATGAGGATACAAGATTATTCTCAGCATTTACATGTTCAAAATTTTATAGAGGTGGATTATTGATGCTATGAGAAGGAAGATTACATGGATAAGATTCACTTACTTGAATAACTTCATGAATACAATGCTTGTTCCAATCAAAATGAACATATACATGTGTGGGGCCATGTATAATAAAGGTTATACTTCCTTGAAGCAAACTAGGTCCCCTTAGACCACCCCTAGGTGAGACCTCTATCCGATCAATAAAAAAACTATCATGTACCCACAAATGATGTGATTCAGACTTCATATATCCCCAACCATCCCATTCTAGCATGGTGAGATGTTGTAAAGACAAAATAGTTACAAAGCCTTAGCATGTAATATCCTCTAAGAACTAAACTTGTTAATCTAAAATCATGATTGATAATCAATAAATACAAATGAAATATAATTTGAAAATAAACACGCTTTTATTTTCTGTAAAATCATCTCAAATTTTCTTACTTTATGTCACTTTTTGAAACTATAAAACTAGTGAGTATCATGATGTCATTGTTGTGTAAAATAAAACACATGCCCTATTATCCCATTTTAGTGATTCCAACTAAAATGAGGATAACCATAGAATTTTTTGAAAAATTGACTAAAATACCCGTTTGAAGAGTATTTCAGGTTTTCGGGTTTCAACAACATGTAAACAGTTATTTACATGCAAGATGCTCATTGTTTCCCAAAACCCAAAACCCGATTCAACTCCCTTGTGTTGGGTTTTAGAACTCCTGAGCATCGGAACATGTGTGATCAAAAACATGTTTCATGTCACATGACTTCCGAAACTCAAACCCGATTCAACTCCCTTGTGTCGGTTTGCACAGAACCTTCAAGCATCTTGACATATCATGCTTTGTGTTAGGTTTCCGGACAATCCAAACATGATGACATGGCATTCATGCTAAGTTGTAGGGTAGTTGGCACATGTGTCAAGTGAGATGTAATAAATGCGGGGTCTTTATAAATAGCTGGATTTACACGTCATTTTTACCTTTTGTGCTTTTGGTTGCGTGGATTTTTCTCCTACGTGCTCTCTCAGCTTCTGAACCCAATTTGATCTTGTGCTCGATTGCGCGGTCCATTTTCAATTATTTTTCAAATTTGCTGAAGGTATTTACTCTACCTTTTGCTTGCGATGTTTTGTTGAAATGTTTTTATGATGGTCTCTGCATCTTCTCCTTCCTTTCCTATTTTTCTTTTTAGGTTTAGGGTTTTGGGTTTTTCTTCTTCTTTTGAGTGATATTCCAATGGAAATCATTGTTTAAAAGTTCACCCTTAGGGTGTTTTTCTATTATATTCCTTGAGAATATGCCTTTTGTATTTTAAAAGAAGAGAAGAAGAAGACAAAAAAATATTAACTATTGAAATGGTAGGAAAATTTCATGTTTGGACATCTCAAAAACCCGATCCCTTATTTTCGGGTTTTGCAGGGTGTTTTATAGTTTATAAATTCTGTAGTGTGTTGGGTCTTGAAGCTTTCTAGACATATAACATCTTCTGACATCCATTTTCCTTTGTGTCGGGTCTACCGGTGTGTCCGACATCTTCCACTTTCCATAGTGTGGTGGGTTTCTATAGGTGTCCAACATCTAATATCTTCTAACACATTCAACTATCTATTGGGTTTTACATAATGTCTAACAAAGCCTAACTTCTGACACATTCTCTCCAGTGTATCAGGTTTTGCATAGTGTCTGACAAAGCCTAACCTCCGACACACTCAATGAGTGCATCGGGTCTGTGAGGTTGTTCAACAAGTTGTCAAACCCGAAGTGTTCAAACTAGAGGTGATCAAGGCATTTCTCCTCCAAGACTCCTCATGTCGGATCCTGGTTCATCACAGGATAAGTCTGATAAATTAGGGAAGATGAAGTAAAAATTCAAGAAGGTGGAGTCTCCTTCCTACATTGATTGTAATTATGACATCCGGGATACAGAACTCAGAAATGTAGACATGGAATATTTTTGGAATAGAGTCAAGAGTTCTTCCCAAACCTCCTGGATGAAAGCAATAGCCGGTAGTGGCCTCCCTCTTACAACAGATTCCCCATGTCTGCTCAATGCCCTAAGTTCATCTTGGCATGCGCTTTGAATTATGACTCTACTTCTCATTCAGTGAGAAATCAGGTGGGAGAAGTCATAGTCAAGTTGGATGGAGGTTACTTTGATGACCTTCTCAAATTTCCTAACTTTGAGGAGTATGGAGACGTAGATCTCAAGTCAGCCCAGAAATCCTGGGATAAAGACAAGAAGACTGTATTAAACATGTGAATAAGAAGTTCCTGATCAAAGCTAAGCCGGCTATCTCTAGGTTTCCAAGATTTGTTCCTAGAAGTGATTTCATTCAAGAGATCAATGATATCATTACTTTCTGAGATGGGTTTTTGGATTTCCTGAGTCAAATTTTTTCCAAGGATGGATGTACCAATTCATGATCATCATTAAGAAGAATCAATAGGGGATTAATTGGGGTAGTTTTATCAGTGACGAGATAGACTCCCCGGATGAAAACAGCTATCTACGGGAAGTTTTATATGTCCTCATATGTCACTTATGCAGCAGCTGGTATGAGGAATTATCCTAGATTGGACATAAAGGGGAACAAGGCAGCTTGAACACATTTATCGGTATTTTCCTTAGTTAACAAGGAAGGGGTCCGAGGACCAATTTAGAAGAGTAAATGATGCTTTCTTTTACGAGAACATCTGTAAGATGAACCCCAAACTGAGGAAAACAAGAGTCTCTAATGAGGCATGGGCTGAAGTTTCAAAATGGGGTTGTGTCTTCTTACAATTCAAGAAGTTCACGTATCTTCAAGTGGTCATGTACTCGGGTGATCCTTTTGATTGCCCAGATATCCAAGAGACAAGCTGGTTCTGATGGAGTTGGTCAAGTAATTGTTGGATTTTCACAAGTTCCAACAAAGTAAGCACAAGGTTTCCATATCCTTCCCAATTTCTATTGGAAGGTATACCTGCTCAATGGTGGTAAAAGCCAAGAATGTAGTTCATGAGCTTTAGGACAAGTTAAAGAAGCACATGAATCCCAGAGATGGGTTCAAATTTCAAGGAGTTCTTAAGTCATATGGAACCCTGTACCTGCACGTGCCTAGCATAGAAGACATTTGGGTTGATCTTTGTGATGAAGTCGTTGTCCACAGAAAAGATCATAACAGATTAACACTTGAAGAAATTCAGACACTCAAGCTTGCTTTGACATCCCAAAAGGTACTAGCAATAATGAAAGTGTTCTAGATCCTTCATATGATGGACTGAATGAGGATCAATACATTTTCCCAGCTATTGATTGGTCTATCGGTGAAAAAGCTTCTATTGCGGATAGATCAGCTCTGATTCTCACATGCACTAAGGCATGGCTCACCTCTTGGGGAATGAGTTACAAAGAAGAGATTTTTCAAAGTTGGTTGATTTGGAAGTGGGACCCTCCAAAAGGAAAAGGACAAGAGCTCTTCTAAGAGGCCTATAAAGGTCAAATTTGTCAAGAAGGGAGGAGAACAAGAAGCCCCTTCAATTGCCACTCTAGTTGAGACAAGTGAACGTACCAGAATCACCAACACCACCAGAAATAGGGGAAATCTCTTTGGAGGTAGAGGTGAGTCAACCTCTAATTTCACCATTTGCTGATTGCCCAATAGAAGTAAGTTTATCCCTCACTTCCTAGGCTTTGGCTTCAGGAGCTGTAACTCCTTCAACACCACTTCCACTTCCTCCTTCACAACCACTTCCACCTCCTCCTTCGCAACCACTTCCACCTCCTCTTTCTCCATCTTCTTCATCAGCCATGGCCAACATTTTCTCTGGACTCTCACCTCTCTCTGCTGGAACTAAAGTGACTATAGATATGCCTCCTCCTTCTACACCTCTTTTCACTGAATCCACTACCACACTTGTGGACTGTTCCCACTCACCAGTAAGTCTTCCTCCACCTAAAAGTGTGACCCAAACCCTACAACAGTAGTAACTTCCTCTAGCATGCCTCAATGGTTGCTTGATCAGACTCCGAGGAAAAGGAAGGTGGTAGTTCCCATACCAGCCTTTGATTTCAGTTCACTCAAGGCTTCTACTACTAAATCAGCCAAGAAACCCAAAATAGTTTCAAGGGTTTTAGTGGATGCTTTGGGGCACAAGTTTGCAGAGATCACCACTCCTGTAACTGATAAGACCAAAGAGGACATAATGGCCTCTGACTATCAGATAACCAGGGTTGATCTAGGGAAGGTGATAGTAGAAGGAGCACAACAAGATGCATGAGATGCTATGAACATGCTATGTCAGAAGTTAAAAGAAACAAAGGAAAGTAAGGATGAGCTTAAAGAGAAAGTGGAGCAGTTGACTGAAGTATTACTTAAGCTCTCAAATCCCCTGAGTCAGCACCATTATCCTCTACTCCTATCGGGTTCGATTTCTCATCGGTACCCATGATTGAAAAGATTAACGAAAAGGGGAGAGTGGTCGATGAATGGACCCAAAGGCTGCTCTTGTAGGGAAAAGAAGTAATCCAAGATACTGTGGAAGTCTATCAATCTTTGGAGGATATAAAGAAAGATGGAGAAAAAATGGATGATGAGTTTTCTTCAGAAATCGGGAACTTGGAGTTGACTTTCGAAGCTCTCCAAATGCTGAAACAAATTCCATCCCACATCTTGGTCGAAGAGGGCATCATCCCACATGTGGATAAACATTTCCAGCTGACCAAAGCCATTAGATTCAAAATAAAGATTCTCAACAAAGCTTGCAGCAAGTTGAGAGAATCAAGAGACCAATTGATCGATGGCAAGAGTGACTTAGAAGAAGAGCTGGTCAAAATTTGTACGAAGGTGTTGAGTAAAGACTTGAGTATCCTACTTGGTTGATAATATTTTCAAACAGATCCAAGAATCAATTCAACATGAACCGACTTACGGATCGGCATGGAAATCATTGACGGTTTTTCAAGATTGAACATTCTTTAGAGACCCCGAGAAACTCAACAAAAGATCAAAAAAGCTTCCCGACAATGCTAATGACAAATCGAGAAACATTTGAAGTTCTGAGTGATCATTCCACTACACCGGATGAAAATGAAATGTAAGGTATAATCCGAAAATTCCAAGAATTTCGAACAAGCAGGATTTTTTGGAAGAAGAGAAAGATGATGATTCAGACTAGGCACAATGCAACATGTCATTTCAATCTTGAAATCGACATGTCTTTTTCATTTTTGTTTCATCACATAGGAAGCAAATTTTGACTTGGTCTCCTACGTGAGAGTCAAGAAAAATAGAACTCTTGTTAAAGACTATTTCCTAGGGTTTATCCTATTTTCTCTCTACTCTTTTATTATAAATAAGGGATGCTTATGCATTCCAAAGGGTTGAGATTTTTGGAATATTGAGAACTATTGTGAAGAAGAAGAACTTTGTGTTTTCTTTCAATCATTCAAGGAATAGAAATCGATGTTATTTTTGCAAACTTTGTGTTGTGAGATTCATCTCTCTTAAGATATTGTTCTTACATTCAGGATCTTAAGCTATTCTTTGTTTAGCATTCTCAATCATTTTAATGGTTTCAAACATTACATTACATTTATTATCTAGAACTCATATGATTGTTTCATGATGTGTGTTTTCTCGAAAGAAAATGTGTTCCCATCATTTCCTTTCCATTGTGTATTCTCAGTAATGCCCTGTTCGGTGTTTACCCTAGTTCTTGTCGCAATGACCCTCTTGTGGAGCGTCGAATGGCTATGTGTAATTCTGATGTCTTGGCTCCATGGTCGGTCTTTGCTTCGTGTTCACCTTCAAACGTTAACATCTAGTTTATCCCCTTGGTTGCTTAGGCCTGTTCACATGTTGTTTTAATCATTGTGAGTAATGGGAAATTCGATTCTTACTTCCTCTAGCTTGCTCGTCTGTTTGCGATTTAATCTTCTCGGGTTGAATAGTAATCATACAAAAATTTGTATACCTTTTTAGCTTATGGGAACTGTTCAGGTAATCTTGTAACTCCTTTTGCATTTGTATTAATATATCTTCTTTCGTATGCTTTGTGAGCTTACCTTAGTTAGTAGAGATTTTGTTATCCCGTATCTTTGCTGAAGGAGGGGCTCATGGGGGCGCCTGGCGATGGGGAGGAAGTGTGATTTCAAATATATTTAAAGAATCTCATTAAAAATCTAGATTATCATAAATATGGAATTTTTTTCAATATCTATTTTGCAAGACACTTAGTCAGTTCCCATCATTTATAAATTTATTTGAAATCATTAAAAATCTTGATTATTAGAATATGTATAAAAATTCAAATGCTATTCTGTAAGACACTTAGTAGCTTCCTCTAAATACATTCATTGATTTATTCTAATTGATTCTTCTTGAATTCAGAATTGAAGTAACATACACATTACAATTTTCTAGAATTGATACAACATCGAACTTCTTTAATTTTCATGTTTCCAATTGATTTTCAAGTCCTATCTTATAATGGTCTTGAAATCACAAACTTTAGGCCACTGATAGAATATTTTAACTCCCTCAAATTTTCATTGTTTAATAAAGCTTACTATCCAAAAAAGAGACATCCAAAAGTTTGTACTTGCTTCCATTATGGATCTTCTAAGTTAAGTGGTGTTTTCAGAAAGGTTTTTTTTATTCCTTTAACACACTCTACCACAAGTACATGCCAAAGGAGGATTTTGTATGAATTTAGATTGAAGTTCTTGCTTGTGGATAAGGAAAAATAATTGGACAATGAGATTTTCTCGGTAATTTTGAATGGCCAACTAATTTCTAAATGCTAAGAATTCATTGGAAAAACCCGCAAAATATTTTTAACCTCTACCATTGAATTAATAGGTCGTGGTGAGGACTGCCCAGTTTTTTTAAAATCTTTTAAACTGCTTGCACCTACCCTCCACTGCCACCTTGGCCGACCAGGTCCATTCGCATGTCTTGTTGCAAGTGGATGGCATTAGTCTCCTCCCAACCACCAACCTGCAGACCGTAATGGCCATTATGTTTCTACCTTGCGTGAGGGAGATGGGAGTCGGTGGAGTCCTGTTTTTCTTCACCTTGATCTCATTTTGATTTCTTTTATTCAATGCGTATGGGCGCAGTATGGGTTTGACATGATGGCTAGATGAAGCTACAAGCTAGTGAAGTAGGCGTGTAACCTCCACTTTCATTGGGTGCTGCGAGGTGTGTTCTTGTCAGGGATCCATAGCAGTGACCTGCAACAGGTCATTTCGGGTTCCAAGCTGAATCGCTTCAATTTGTATTTTCAGGTTGTTTTCTTCCTGCCAAAAATAGCAAATCAGACAGAGGCAGATGTAGAGACTAGTTTCACAGAAAAACATCTCTTCACAGAAATTTCTACTTTAATATGTAGAATATAGCAAAGAACAGAGAATGGTAGCTGCACATTTCTTCTTAGAGGTTGCTACTTTCCTTATGAAGTAAAAAAGGATGATTAGCTTAGATATCTTCTCAGAGATAGCAGTATACACTAGCCAGGTGGCAGGCATGTTGCAGTATAGTAGAAGCCTTTGTGAGTGCTTCCAACAAGCAGGTTGTCCAACTATGTTGTTATCTGTTCAGTATCAAATGCATCCTCAGATTCGGGTTTCTCCTTCAAGATATTTTTATCAAAATCGACTATGTGACAGTGAGAGTGTTACCAGGAGACCTGATGAAATTTATTTACAAAGATTCTCTATTGAGACCCCCCCATCGATTTGTGGCATTTTGTCACGTTTTGCACGCTTCGTGGATTCTCTCTCTCCTTGCATACGTTATTTTGGAGGCGTATTCTTCTTCAAATTTCTATTATCCTTGTTCCTTGTGCTTTTCGATGTCTCTGTCCTTCTCTGGTGCCCCATCTTTAACGCAGGCTGGAAGGTTGTTTAGAGGGTTGTGCAGTCTGGCCTTGTCCCTTTCTTTCAAGTATGTGCTGGACATTTTTCATTAAAACCATATTGTGCATACCGTAGTCTTGACAGCACCTGAGACCACCGTTCTTTCCGTTCGACGTTTCTTATAAAATGGAGCTCTCTGCCCAGGCTAAGCATAGACGAGAATGGAGCTTGAGTGCCCAGCCTATAAAAAGGGGAGATTCGACCTGAGGATTGTTGTTGCTGGTCCGGGCGGTGTCCATGAAACCTATTGAATCTGGAGAAAAAGGCAAGATATTTCTACACTTTTCTACTGTTACTATATTTAAAATTATTGTGAAATCGAACCACCTTTTCCTTGCATTGATTTGTCAGTTGGATGTCATGATGGGAGATCTCCCCTTTCTGCTTGTTTTCTTCTTGTTTTAGCTTTTATCGTTGTCAGTATGTTGGTCGAAAGGATGCGTGTGCCCTCTCCTCTAGGTGTTATGTTTCTCTTGCTCGAGTGATAGACCTTCGTCTGTTTGTTTATGTATTTATTCTTCTCTGCGATTGAGTTGCAAGTTATTATGTTGATCAAACTAGTATTTTCGATATCATGGAAGTAAGTTTACGATAACTATGAAGCTCCTCCCTAGCACCCAAGTTTGTCTTTTGACATTTTTTGTTAACTCCTTCTCAAGTCCCTTTGATAACCTTTTGGCATCGAGAAAGAAAGGTTGTAGGATTAGTGTGATCAATGCTTGGGCTAGCCAGCTTAGAGTTTCGGTATTAAAACTTTTAGAATGAAAAGGTTTGTGTGCAATGTGTTTTCCGTCTCGCGTGTTTAGACTCTTATATTATCTTTCATCTTGTTTCTAGGCTTTTAAGGCCATCCTCAAGAAGTACCTTGACCATCCCTATCAACTTGAACCATAACTAGCTTTTCGGATCAACTAAGCTCGAGGTTTCATTGTGCGAATCCAGTACCTCGTTGACACTAGAATAGTTTTGGTCTAATCCCCCTCTCAGAATTATTGTTGATGGCACTCTTCTATTTTTCCTAACTTGCATTATTTCTCCTTTGTAATGTTAACGCTATTAATTAATATTGGTCGGTTTTTATGCACGTAATTACCTTAATATTTTGTGATGGAAATTTCCTTAAATGTGATTAATCTTCGAAAAAAAAAAACTCATCTTTCATTTGATAGTCTTATGGATTCATAGCGGAAGGTTTTGTTTTGATAATGTCACTTAGAAATTATGTTTGTATCTATGTGTGACGGTTGACTGTGTTACCAAGGGTTGCCTTAAAATATTGTTGTTTTGGGAAATAGGTAATTTATTTTAAATTAACCAAACATTAGAATTGTTGTGGAGGTTTGCAAATCTTTAGTGTTATAAAATTTGTTGATGACATTTTTGTATACTCTTGTTTGACGGAACTCCCTTCTTCTCTCGCGTGTTTGCTACTAGCCTGTAAGGCATTGGCCCTTCTTGAATGATTGGAAAATCTCTTGGAGTTAATGGTCAAAACTAGTATACTTTGCCTTCACTTCGAAACTTATGTTGTGTGTATACTCTATTTGATTTCTAGTTTGAAACTCTATTATACATGGCTTTTTGTGTTATTTTTTTGAAACCCGTGGTTCCCCTTTCTTGGGCCGATCAACTCTTGTTCTTTTAGAAATATATTATTTTAGCCTATGTGTTTGGTACCTTTGATAAATTTCTAGATGGTTGGTCTATATATCAAATCTCAATCTTGTAATTATTATTTAATTATTTACTTGATGGGAATTCTGTTTTTGCTAGATTGTTTATTTCTCCTTATAGGGCCAAGGGCCATTCTCATACGATTGCTATACTTTCGTTGCTTTTACTCCTAACTGAAGTACAAGGTCTTCTCCTTCTTTGATTGGCATGATGGAGACTTTATTATAACTTGATGTGTTGATAGTGTTTAGAGGTTTGACCCAATTCTTGTAATAAAGTGCTTCCTTTTGTGGTATTGTTAGATAATAGTTATGGTGGTTTTGTGTAGCCTTATCTTGCTCAGTTCTCGCGAACTGACTCTTGTGGAAAAATTTGTTGCAGATGGATTTTACGAGTAGATGAGGGATATACTTGTAGATTTTTACATCAACCTCAGTTGAGAAGTTCTTTTGCATGAATCCTTTTTATATTGTTCAACTATTGATAACATCTAGTGGAAAATTTAGAAGAGGATCAATGTCTTAGTATATTGTATCGTGGATTATGTCATCTTAACTTTGGAACCTTGAATTGTCTGTCTATCTTGGAAAATATAAGAAAATTTGTTTACCGCTTGTTGAGTGACCTTAATGGATTATCGGTATTCTAAGAGTTGATGTAACCTTTTTCGTTTTCGTAAATGAATAATGTTAAACTTTACCTCTATGATTAAATGTTGAGTTAAATCTTTCTAAGACTTATTAATAGTGTGTTATAAGTAGAATAAAATGGGTTTTTAATATTTATAGAAGTTAAACTAAAATTTATATTGCAAAATAAATTAGTGTAGAGGTGACCAACTTGAGAGCATGTAATTCCATAAGTGATCAAAGATGAAACTATCCTTTGTTAAGTAACATTATATAGCTTGATATCCCTAAATTTACACTAATGAACACTATCCCTTTCATGGTGAAATTCTTAAATGAACTTAAAGGAAATCTATGGTTAGTTCTGGAAGATAATAAGATTTAATAAGTAGGAGAAAACAATTTAGAAACCACGCAATCTATCTCTCAGCCATTAGAAGGTAAATTGTTTTATTTTTATAAAACTCATTTAGTAAAGCCCAAGTAAAATCTTTAATAATTTTGGTTAAGTTTTCAAGTTTCAATTATATCTTGGTAATAGCTAATGAGGTCTTAAAGATGATTTCAACTCAACCTTCTCCCTCTAACCTTTTTCCAAGGTGCCTTGTCTTTCTTCTCTTAAGTGTGTTGAATGCAAACCCATGTTGTCATATGGGCATGAACAAGTTCTAGTAGCGTAAGTGTAAATAGATGGCCTTGTGGAATTAAATTACCCCTTTCTCTAAATAAACGAATTAAGCAAATAAATGTCATAATAGAGAAGATTTAAAGATGATTACTCAGTGTAAAAAGAATAAACTTAGCTTGGTAAGATGAATTGTATGAATCATATCTTGAGCCTCCTTGAAAACGTAAGCTAAGAATTGCAAGATGTCTTTTTAAAATAAATAACCCTCAAGAATATCTCATTGTGGTTGGCCCTAACTGTAAGTGTGTTCTGTGGTTGGACTTCTATGTTGTCATGTCAAAAAGAAAAAGTGTATTATCCTTTTGGGTGTGAACGTTTCCGTGCTGACCTTGTGGTCATCCCCGTAACAAGTGGTTCCCAGAGTTGGTTGTAACTTTGTGACGACATGTTGTGTCGTGTTATGTGTGGAAGCAAGTCAAAAAAAAATTATCCTGTCTTTTACTGTGTTGTTCGTGTGTGAAATTTTTGGGTCGTTACATATTCTTTCTAATCCATTTTACTTCAAAAGCAACAATATTTTCATTTATTGTGGATATGGATTCTAGGATTCTATCCCAACCCCAATGGTTAGATTAGTGTAAATACTGTACATATCATTTTTGCTATGTTTTAGATTAGTAATAAACAGGCAGCCTCACCTATCTTTGAGGAGGGATTTTATCCCATGCACTTGTGGTTGAACCTCATATTTTGTCTTGACAAAATATCCAACCAACAGTTTTGGTGACTCCACTAGGGAATACGGATTGATAGTATAAAGCTTATCCTTTTGGTGTCTAGTGACTCTGTATTTTCCTTATTTTCAACAAGATCTATTTTCCAGTTCAAGCTGGCTAGAAATATCTTCACTCGGTCAACCCGAGCCCAGGTGAAACTGATCCATTCTTTGATTTGCTTCAACAACATAATTTCAGACTTTCACCCAATAGTGTTGCATCTAGCTGGGCAAGAAGTTCTTCACCCATCCGAAGGAATCAAATTCCTCAAGAACCAAAAGTCTCTACAACTTGTCATGCATTATTCTTATTGGATATTTAGATTCCTGTTCACACTTCATTTAGAAGAATGGCAGCACAACCTATGCCTTGGGGTGCAGCTATTGGTCCTCTTTCCCTTACTCCACCGTTGCATGACCTACCTCATGGATCACGGAATAATATTCCTAAGTTCAACGGTGATGGAAAACAACATCCTGATGAACACATTGCCTCATTCTTTATTGCATGTGGTGTTCTTGGGGTTGCTCACGAAGATGTCTCTATTTGAATCTTCGTTGAAACATTGCATGGCGTAGCAGTGGAATGGTTTTACCATCTCCCAAATGCATGCATTACCAACTGGGCTACCATGAGATCTGTATTTGAAGCAAGGTTCAAACCAGCTGAATATTCTCATGCCTTGTTGGCACAACTTACCCACATATAGAAAGAAAAAGGGAAACTCATGCGCCCGGCCTATCACCCAAAGAGGTCTTGGGTGCTCACCCGAGGTGCACAAGAGGGGAGCCTAGTCTCTCTTTTATGTGAGTCTAGTGGAAGTCATAGCTCATGATTATAACTTAGTGATTTAGAAGACATGAAGGGATATAGAGCTCAGACGGCTTCTACACCCTTCGGTCATAATAGAACCAAAGTGCGCGATAGAAATAATAGAACTAATATTTGTACATCTACTATTATACTTAACCATTTAAGTAAGATTCACGATTATATAAGAACAGAAGTACAATAGTAATATGCAGATAATCTAGAGAAAGAGTCTTAATACATTTTTCATGGTAACCTTATCACATTCATTCATAGTGTTTACTTATAAAAGATTACAGAAGGCAGACCGTAGTCATGTGCCATGTGTGGATCCATACATGTATTCTCACAAGACAAAAATTTCATTCCCCATTTCCCCATTACATCCTTACTAGAATTTTGTACCCATTTTCATCCCATAGTTCTCACAGTAATTCTACAAAGCTCCGCTACCTCACTTTTGTCTCTCCTTCTTTGCCAAGGGCATGCATATAAATAGGCCTTTGAGCTCTAACAAACTCCTCTACAGCCTTAGATCTGGCCCCAAGTGTTAAGGTGTGGGTTGCCCTGGGTGCATGCCTCTCCATGTCATGATTAAATTTTTGGATCTTTCTATCGCAAGGTATATTCCCTCTAAGACACCCTATCGCTAGGCTGGAACCTTATCCAAATGGAACATGTTCTTCATGTGTTCTATCCCAAAGGCCAAAAATGGCTAAGTCCCAAATTGTTCTTCACGTGGTGCGTGTGTCCCGGGGTTCTTCAAGAAGCCTTTTGAACTCTGCCTTGCATGCCTACACTTGCGCGCTTCCCCCGGCCATGCGCACCTACGTGTTCTTAAGATTGGGAAGCTAAAGTAGGGGCCCAACATTACTGTCACTTCACCAATTCTCCAACCTCAGGGAACATTCTCAAAGAATGTAGTACAAAAGAATGCAAGGCCTTTCCTTGGAAAAGAATGGGGGGAAAGAATAAAGAAAGGGGAAGAGAAAGAATAGGGGGAAAATTTCCTAAAGAAGGAGGAGGGGAAAGTTTTGCTAGAGGTCGGCCTCCAGTGTACTCCAAGCGATGACTTCCTTATGCACTTTAGTGCAAATGTCGCTAACCAGGGTGCCCACCTCGTCATAAGTTACCCTCTCCCCTTGTGTGGTAATGGTTTACACCACAGTCTCCAGTTCTTTAACATGATCTTCCAGGGCATCCATCTTCCTTGTGATGACCTTGTAGAGCTCTTTTAGCGGGTTTTGATTGAGACTCACCTGTTCTCAATGGCTTTGGATTTATTTTCTACCTCGGCTATGATCCTTTCCCACTAGGCTCTATTGCTCTTATTCTTTTCTTTGAATTCCTTTAACTCAGCTTTGTCGCTGGCAAGTAGTATGCTTGTCACTTTGTCTTAACTCGCATAGTGGTCGTAAGTGACCCCTGTGGTTTGTGCAGTTGTTCTTACATCAATGAGCACCTTGTTGTATTCAGCCACGAGCGCGACAACCTTCAACTTGTCTTCTTTCTCCAAGCACACCACTACCTCTTCTACCAACTCTAATGCCAAGGGCTTCCTCTCCATGGTGAGGATCTGAGTCAAGTCCTCTAGACACTCTAGGGAGGATCTATACTTTTGCATAGGAGGGTTAAGGTCAGGTGCTTCATGATAATTGATTGGGAGATGAGCTCCACCTTCTTGGAAACTTCATGCACCCTAGCATTTTCCTCCTGAATCTCCCTCTGCACTTGAGTGCTGATTAATTTCTCAAGGCTGAGATCCTTCGTTAGATTCACCACTTCTTCCTTCCTCTTCTCTAACAGGTCCTCCAAGACTCTAACCCTGTCATTTCTACCAAAGAGCCTAGCCTCGATTTCCACTGAGACTTTTTTGGCGCATTACACACTTGCTCATCCGATAGTTGCTACGTGTTTACAATGGGGTTATCCCCCTTTCCTTCAGACAACTTTAATACTACTCCTTGGTTAATCTTGAATTCAGGCTCATCGAGGTGGGAGTTGAATGCCCAAGATAGCATTTTCCTCATTCGTGGGTATCCTCCCTCGGGGTCAAAGGACTCAATAGGCGCTTAGCTTCTTGGTGGGCATGGTACTTTGGAAACACATGCGTAAAACTTTATTGGGGTCATCAATGTAACCCATAATTCTTCTTCCCCCTTCCATGCATTTACTTCCCATGCGCATGCCCTTGGGAAAAATTACCGAGAGAGTTGGGCCTTTCATGCTACTTCCACTCTTCTCCCTCTAGCTCCTTCTTGAACTCACCGAGCATGAGCTCCACGCTGCACTCCAACTCTTCATTGACCAAGGCATCAATTATCTTCTCTGCCTCCCTTGTTGCCTTTTCACCCACCTCCTTCTGAGTGAGCTTAGGCATATTTGTCTCCTTGGTACTAGCCCCTTTGCTCCCCTCTTCGTTGTGTACACCTTGCTCCCTTTGGGTGCCTTTTCTTCTTACAAAGATGAAGGCATCATTTACATTCTTATCCTCCTCTCCTTCTGAGTCATGGATATCAATTGGATCTTGATCCACCTCCAGCTCTTCCCCTTCATCGTCATCCCTTTTTCCTATATAGGTGTTCATTTCGTCTATATCTTCGCACTTGTTCCTCCATTCCTTGTTTTTCTTCTCTTGCAAAAAAATTCTAGAGTCGGGATGCTTTGTCTTTCCTTCATCCGAAGGTTCTTCAGGGGATGGTGGCTTCATAGGCTCCGGTCTTTTCCTTGACCACCATTCTTCTCTTCTTCCGGACATAGGTACTCAGCCCCGCAGTACCTACATCCTGCCTTCCCACCGCCCCTTGTTCTTCCTCTTCTTCTTCTTTCTCCTTTTGCTTTGCGCTGGCTTCTTCCTTCCCATGGGGTCATCTAGGGATGGATATTTCATTTTCTACATACATTCCCTTCTCAAACTTTGGCCTTATGCATAGGTAAATTCCGGCAAGCGGTTTCTCGTGAATCGGAAGGTCGGTGGCCTTACAATGTGCATGTCCTGCGACATGTATCTTTCAACATACGCATGCTTCCCTAGGTAGACCAACTTCTTTCTCATCTCTCTGTGTTCACTGTCGAGGGTGGACAGGTTGAGTTTTAACTTCTTCGACTCCTTATATCTGTTTACCCTGCTTGGAAGAATTGGGCAGTAAATGAGAAGGGGAGTTTGCACCAGGGACTCCAACTGTTGTCCACCAAGATAAATCTACCAATGCGAAGTATTAGTACACCACGAACTCTGCTTCTCCTTTAGTCATTGTGTGGAGTTACTCTAAGATCCTCCATTCTACCCCAAATGCATTCCTAAGGTGCATATACCATTTATCCAAGCGTGCCTTGTGCACCCCATCATTGACTCACAAGTATACTTCGGAACCTATTCGTGGTGAAGGGTCTTCATCGGGGTACTCCCATACGAACTTATCAGATGCATTTGGCACCCGATTTTTGAGAACACAATGGTTAATAGAATGTTCCCAAACAATATCTTTCCTCCATCCTCCATGCTGCTTATGATCTCTTTTACTATGTACTAGGAGATATTGTACATGGTGCCTTCCGCAACCTTTTTGTAGACATTCAACTAGGGCTTGCTCACCTGGGTCCACCTCTCTTGTCCATTTAGCTTGGAAATGAGGTGCACGACCATTTTCATCACTGGATCACTGATATCCACAACATCGTAGTACCTTGATCCCTTCTTATAATCCTAGGATGCGATGGTTTCTTAATTACCTCCTCATCTTGGAGGTCATCTAGGATCAAGTCCCCTTTACAACTCAAGTCTGTAAAGTGTGAGATTAATTGTGGGGTTATGCATATTTTGCACCCTACAAAGCAGAAGAAATATTTGTGTATGCATGTCATTAACCATTGGTACAGGTGCTTAGGCTTCCAAGTAGGGCAACTCGTAAAGTTGGAGAAGCCTTACCTTCTCCATTTTCACCTTGACTACATCGTTTTAAATTAGCATCCCAGAAGGTGTTTGTTTGTTTATGGGGAGCACCACTCTAACGCCATTTCCTCTTAATTATACTCGACCAATGATTGTAATCAATTACAGTCATCTGTCTAATGTGGGACTCCCACTCTTGCCCTAGCAAAACCCCATCCGGGTATTGCATCTCTGAGTACCATTCCTCATTGGTATCCAAGGGGATTTCATCTTCTTTCTTCTTTCCTTTTCCCTTCCCCTTTCCCTTTTTGGATTGTACTACAGGATTATCAACTAGTTTCGTGGCCATCATTTTACCCTTTGCTTTCATTCCCTGGTTGCCTTCGAGTTGTCTGAGAGTTTTCTTCACACGCCCCATGCCCTAGGGTACAAACCCTAATTTCTGACTTTCCTCCTTTGATCATGGCACTCTTTCCCAATGTTCCTCACACCCATGAATCACTTTTTCTCTAGTTTTTAGATCAACTAGACTGATTGTGTGTGATTTTCTGAGATTCTCCTTCACACGAGTTAGCTCTCAAACCCTATCTCTTGAAAGAAAATTATTTGCCTTGTTTTTGCAAAGTAAAATAATGAACTTCCCATCCTTGTATTTATAGCTTTTCCCACTTTTATGCATTAAAGGCTAGGCTACCTACCACCGTATGACAATATTTAATGCGGTGTTTTCAAACAAACCTGACTTCAGTGCTTTTCCTCATGTGCCCAATCCTTGCATGAAACATTTTTCACTCGTGCCCAATCCTTGCATGAAACATTTTTCACCCACGCCTAATCCTTGCATGGAAAATTTTCCAACCTTCTGGTGTGCAAACAATCCATCTTGACAAAATACTTTTGCATGCATGTTACCAGTGCCAAAGGCACCTCCTCCATCCTCATGATTCTTGATTTTTCCTACCTCATGTTTTTGCACTTTTTCTCCTTTGTACATGGATTTCCAATGGAACTCTATTTTGTCATCCATCTACCTTCCTAATGCATCTTTTCAACAGGGCCAGTTCGAATGGTCTACCAACTCAATCTTCCTACAGAATAATTTCATGCCTCTCTTAATCACCTCACCCCACACTAAATTGATGCGTGGTCCTCTCAAGAATCATAGTTTAAAAATTAATAAGGTTTCTAGCGCCCAAGGCACAAAACAAGACAACAACACAAAAGGGAAAAATAAGAAAGGAAAAGCATAAAAGAAAACTCTAAACTAACTGGTAGAACTGCCTTATTTATAAACACCAAGAAGCATTATTTATAGTAGGGCTTTAGCCTACTCCTATCAAGTGTCCAGTAATTTTGTTCCATCCAAAGTGCTTGTAGGCGGCATGCGCCCGAATCAAGGATGTACGAAGTTACATAAGGACCCAACCAATTCACCTTCAACTTTCCAGGATGTCGTAGAAATTTAGAATCATATAGCAATACCATCTGGCCAACCTCAAACTATTTTTTTTTAATGTGGCGGTCGTGTCATGCCTTTTGTTTAGCTTTTTTAGTTGTTTGGCTCCATCTTGCTAGTGAGTGCCTTTCATCCAACTTTATTAATTCATCAATTCTCTCTTCCAGCGCTTGTTCATCATCCAACCCTCCTACGTACACTATACACAACGATGGTAGCATAAATTCAACCAAAAAACAACCTCCACGCCAAACACTAGTTGAAATGGTGTGGCCTTGTTCAACCTTTTATACATTGTTCTGTATGCCCAAAGGACTGCTGACACCTTGTCATCCCAATCCTTCCTACCCACGTCACATATCTTAGTCAATGTGTGACTAAGGATTTTGTTGAATGCCTCTGCAGTCCCATTTGCCTGAGGGTGATAAGGGGTAGTCTTGTGATGGGCTACCATGAATTCTGCTAATAGAATCCTAATTGTTTCATTTAAGAAGTGAGTGCCCCTATCACTTGTTAAACTTAAAGGGAACCCATACCTACTGATAATGTTCTCCCACAAAAATCTAGCAGTTGTGGCTGCGGTGAAATCCTTAGTGGGTGCAGCCTCTACCAACCTTGTTAGATAATCAGTACAGGTAATAATATACCATGAGTTAGTCCTTCATGCACTGGTGAGACTGGTCCGGAAAAATCTATTGCCCACTTTTCAAAATGTTCCACGCTGCAATGGGGCACAAGGGAATTTTGTCCCTTTTTCCAGGTTTTCCAAGGCGCTGGCAGTGGTCACAGGCCTTGCAAAACTCAATACAATCTGGTGAATCGTCTCCCACCATAGTCCAGTGACTAGGATCTTGCACACAGTTACATTCCTAGCATAGTGTCTTCTAGCAATCCCACCATGGGCCTCTTCTATTATAGCTATGCGTTCATGTTCTAGTACACACCGGCACAAAACCTCATCGTGACCCATTTTATACAAATCCCCATTGATCAACATGAAGGGCGTTGCACGTATGGCTAACTTTTCCTTTCCAGAGCACTCATCCATTTGGGTGCCACACCTTCCTTGAGAAAGATAACAATGTCTTCTAGTTTTGAGGGCACATGCCACAACCTAAAATGTTGTGCATCCGGCATGGTTTCCTTGATACTCTACACATCCTCTCCCAAATCAATCCTTGATAAATGATCTGCCCACAATTATTCTTTCCTAGTTTTACCACCACTTTGAGTTCAAACTCCTGAAATAGAAGAACCCAATGGCAATTTTACCCTTGCAACACTGCTTTTCTTACCAGATACTTCAAGGCCATATGGTCAATTTAGAATATGAAAGTATTTTCTAGTAGATATTGCCTAAATTTGTGGAGCACGTAGATCATTGACAATGCCTCATGCTCAGTCGTTGTATAATTCTATTCTAGCTAAAGTCAACTTTCTACTTACAAAACACGAAGGATGATCAACAATCCCCTCTCCTGTTTGAGCAAGAACGGATCCCATTTGTGTACTAGAGGCATCCACATGGACATGGAAAGGTTTATCCCATGATGGGAATCATAGAATAGGTGTAGTGATAAGCCTTTCTTTTAGAGTGTCAAAAGCCCTCTGCTGTGCCTCTCCCCACTAAACGGAACTCTTGTGTCTGAGAAATATTTCCAAAGGCACGGAGATCTTGGCATATCCCTTGATGAACTTTCTATAGTACCCAATGTGTCTAAGAAATCTATGCATGACACTTTGGCTGGTAGGATCCCCTAACCCCACAATAACTACAACCTTCACGGGATCCACCAATAATCCCTCTTTACATATGATATGCCCCAAAACCTCCCAAACGGAGTTGCAAAGATACATTTATCGATGTTGAGGGAGATCCTCAACTACCAACATCTTTCAAACATCAACCTTAAGTTTTCACAATGGTCCCTTACTAATCCATACACTATCCAATCATCCAAATATACCTGAAGGAACTTGTGGATGAAGTCCTTAAATGCTTATACCACTATGGGTGAAAATACAACGGGTGCATTCTTCAGCCCAAAGGGCATGACTGTATATGCAAAGCTTCCCCACTCGGTGGTGAAAGTTGTCTTATCTTGGTCTTCCTTGGAAATCCTTACTTGGTAATATCCCAAGCATCCATCCGTAAAGGAATAGACCTCACACCCAACAACTCCTTCAAAAATCTCTTCAGTAAAGGGGGTGGGAAAAGGATCTATGATACAAACAACATTTAATTCCCTGTAATCCACACATATCCTAATCTACCCATCCTTCTTTATGTTGATCACCATTGGACTTATCCACTCTAATTCCTCCATAGCCTCAATGATACTGGATGTTATCATCTTGTCTAGTTCTTCTTTAACCCTTACGTGCATGTTGGGATTCATCCTGTAAGGCCTCTTCCTGACCGAGTGCGCACCATATTTCAACCTTATCCTCATTTCCCCCAATGAATGGTGGACACCTTTTAACTCATGGTATGCACGTGGGAATAAATCCTCAAATTCATGTAAGAGATCGATGATCTTTGATACTTCCTTATCTCGACCAATAGTCCCCAATGATAGCCTCCTTGGGCTCCTCTTCCGAGCTGATGTTAACTTTCTTGGTTTTGAGTGGTTCATGATATGTGTGTGCACATGCATCCACACTATCAACTACTTCGCATGCCCCAACCGAATGGTTGACATTCAGGCTCTCTATCTCCTCTCCATCAACAAGGTATACCATCTTTCCTTTCTCCTTTTCAACACACGCACGCTCGAATTGTATGTCTTTTGGTTCCTCCTCTTTGAACCGCACTTCTAAACTAGGTCCACCGAGTAAGTTTACTAACCTATCTTCTGCCATGGTGTAATCCCCCAGAGTGAGGTGCTTGATAGTCTGCAACGCCTCATCAACTGGTTGCTTGGTACTTCGGTACTTGAATGTGTGGACCAAGTCAACTGTTAATTCCTGCCAACTTCCCATTTGGCGGCGTGTTTCAAAATGCATATACCACGCACATGCACAACCTTGTAGTGTTGAATACAGCTTATGCACCCAAAGAGAGGGTGGTAAAGCTTCGCACCTTCTCCTAGACCCTCTCACATCCCTAGATGTGGGAAGAGGTAGGTCCATTGCCATTGTAATCCTTAATAGCGGTGCGTACATTAATTTTAGAGAATCGACAATGAGCACAATTCAAAATTCATGCCATTCCAAAATTTCTCACTATGCGTGGCCCACCACCTTCTCTTTGTTGTGCTATCAAAACATAACCTAGCATACTTTGTCACTCGTCCTCCCTCCAAATGTAGATTCCATATCTCTCAAAAAGACCTCGGGGTATGCATCCGCAGAATACTTTTTTATTGTCTTCCCTCCCAAGTGTCAAATTATACGCATTGTTGTTACCTTGGTTATTGATCCTTTCATATGTCACCCAATAAATTCATAATTCCCATGTACCCAGTTATCACATGCCATACTGGTAGTATCACTGATAGATTGAGCATCATCAAACTAGATGAATCCTTCTATAGGGTGGATGGTATCTGTATCTCTTATGGAGCACACATATATTCTATCTAGGATTTCCTCCCCAAGGGGTTCAAGATAGGGGTGGAATTCCGATCAACCAAAGGTTTAACTACCCACTCTTCCTTGTTTTCAAAGCTTATGTACCCCTTGTTAAACCAGAGACCTGCATTATTCTTATAACACCACGGGCACCCAAGTAGAGCTGGGAAATTATCTGCCTCAGCAAGCGCCAAGACTTCAAAATCCCCAGTGAACCTAGTCCCCTAAATTGTAATGGTTACATCCTTTAAGACACCTATGGGCATCACTTTTATTTTATTTACCATATACAACACATTCAAAGATGGCTGTAATGTAGGTCTTCCCATTTAATTCCAGGCATCTAGAGTGAGAACATTAACCTCCACACCTATGTCAATGAGGATGTTGCTAAGCAACCATCCATCCACTACTGTGTTCAAGGTAATCTCTTTGTCATAATCAAGGTTGTGAGGTGGGAGGTGGGAGGTTTGTATGCAAGATCTTCCTTTCATGTTCTTCCTTGGTGTATGACACATTTCATCTCAACCATGCCCCTAGCAAGGGAATAATATCTCCTACCTTAGTATTTTACACACCTCTCGTAACCTCATCTAAGTCATCCCTTGCTTCTTCTACTAGTCTCCTTTGCTCATCTTTTCTAGTCTGCTATTTTAAGCATTGGATCTCCCCTTGTAAACTTCAAATTATGTCCATGGTTTCCTGGTAGACTTCTTTCTAGTGAGCTAGGTTTGGATACTTCCCATGTACTAATTCTTCTCTCGAAACTAGAGGTCTCTACCTAGGTGCTTCCTTTACATGTGTGGATTCTACCCTCATTGTTACCATAACAGGCTCTAGTTTTGATTCTTGTATTACTCGCAGAAGCCATTACACATCAACCTTCTTAATACTCACCATGGCAGCGCCCTTATCCTTCTGGTACTGCTGACTCATATGTTTGTACAACTTTGGGTATTCTTCGTACTTATGTTTTTTCCACACCAAGAGCATTGTAGAAGATCTAGACATTCACGCTTATAATGGTCTGTGGCTCCATAATTAAAACACGTCCCACATGGCAACTCACTTCTTCCTTCACAGTTACCATGATCATGAAATTCTCTATGGAACCCTCTTCCACATGCGTCTGCATCTCTGTGCTCCTCATACCAACATTCATCTCCTTTGGAACTATTGGCAATGTCGATCGGCACACAACAAGATCAATTGCCTCATGAATCTGGGAAATCAATCTACAATCCTTGGTATCATGTGTGGTTGAGGTACATATTTTGCAATAACAAGATATGTTTTTACGGATGGCTCGCTACAACAGGGGACATCTGCTTGCATCATGTTCTTCGTGACATATTTTTTAATTTACTGCCATGGTGCATACCACCTTCCAAGTACATATCCCACAATTATCCTTTGTGTGTCCTTCTACGTTACAATTCATGCACCACATCCCTCCATGAATCTCTGGAACTATTTTGGCAAAAATTCTCCAATTGCTTAGCCATGGCAGTAATCTGAGCCTCCAGAAATGGGCTAACACCAGTGTCAACACTACCAACTAGCTTCAGCATGTAAAGTAGCTTCCAATGCTTCACACGGGTCCATGAACATTTTATGAGATAAGGCCCTCCTAAAGGGTGTGATCAACCCTCCAAAAACCACTGAGCATGTTGTGAAGGGTGGATATCATAAGACATCTTAGAAAAAGAGTTTTAAAGCATGCATCATATTCCCACACGCTCTCTACCATTCCTGCTTTGGATTTATTTGAGAGAGCTAATGCTCTTCTGTTCAAACTTAGGTATGTGGAATTCTACCAAGAATGCATTTCTCAACGTGGTATAATCCACAATAGTCTGATGAGGGTCATACTTTCTATACCAACTATGTGCACATCCTTGTAAGGTCATCACAAATTGACTAGCCTTTCGATCATGGGTCATGATTCCCTTCATGCGCCATAACAACTTGCACTTATGCACATGCTCCGTGGCATCTTCTATTAAATTGTAATCTGGAAAGTGTAGAGACATCTTGAAAAAGACTTGAGGAGGTGGCTAAGGCCCTTGCCCCCCCAATCTAGTCCCTTGGTTTCCTTCGGTGTTTCCTTCTCTACTAGATTAACTAGATCCTAAGCCACCAGCTCCACCACTTCCACCTCCGATCCTCCCGTGTTAGGTACAGGGGCTGTGTTTTTGTCATGCGCCGAGCACTCCCCGTTGTCCCACTAAATTACACGTTGACATTTTGTGAACTAATACCACTCCCAGTTGTAGCTCCTCCACCACCTCCTAACGCGCTTCCAAAACTAGTTATATATGTGCCTTGTCCAAACATTCCACCAAATACTGGAATAGTGTGTGAAGCCATAGAAGTCCCAAATGATAAATTGTATGTTCTAGGCACCTATCGGTTACTTCCACTAATATCAAATGGATCAACTATACTTTTCCCTCATTCAAACAAACCAAGCGCTAAGGTCTGGTCGCTAGGTGGGGTCAAATGCACGCCAACGACTCTTCTCTCTCTATGCGATAGATTCTCATTAGAAGCCATAATGTTTTCTCTTCCACACTTACGAAGATGAGGTACCATGGACTATTCTGTTCGACATCCTCTCGTGTGAACCTCAAGTCCTTTCCATCATGTCCGCTCCATAACCCACTTGTAATCTCACACTATCTATCGATCTCCTTTTCACGTGCTTTGTTATACTTGAGCCACCTCTCCTCCCTTTCCCGTTCGATCGTTAGATCATTCATCCTTCCCTAACCTCGGCTTCCTCACCTAGTGCTCGGGATGGTTTAGTCATCCATAGAGAATGCCTTTAAACCCATTGTTGCCATCAATATTTTGATCGCAATGGGAATAACATGTAGAAATGATCCCCCTGGCTCTCACAAGAACTCAAACTCAACAAATTCTAGACAAGAATATGTGGAAATGGCATATACCAGAGTGTAGTGAGTCAAGACTCCCTTTCACCAATGATCTATAGCAAAGGTCCACTTTAGATCAGCATCTTGTAGGTTTTGATATGTTTCTTGGGTCCAAGGGTATGATCTATAATGCCACCCTGATCTAGATGTATAAGCCGAGAGCCATTCAAATAACTCTATTGGGAAACAACAAAGAAGGTTTCATACAACTCTTGATAAAGAGTGTTTTCCACCAATCTTCACGTATCAAACCCAGATCCGGTACCAAATATTTGAATGAATTCGTCCTCCATGCTCTTAAACCAATCTTCAACACCTTCATGTTAAGTGCTCCGCCATCAATTTTTACAGAGATCATGATATATGTCATGCTTCCTATAGCTTTCAAAAGAGGTCCCAAAGAACGGAACCAAGATGTAGTCACTTTTTCACCCACTAAGAACAAGGGAACCTCATGCACGCCGACCTATCACCCAGCAGGTGCTGGGCGCTCACCCAAGGCATGCAAGAGGGAGTCGAGTCTCTCTTTTATGTCAGTCTAGTGGAAGGCATAGCTCATGATTTTGACTTAGTGATTTAACAGACATGAAGGGCTATAGAGCTCAGGATGGCTTCTACACCCCTTCAATCATAATAGAACCAAAGCACGCAATAGAAATAATAGAACTAAGAGTTGTACATCTACTACTATACTTAACCATTTAAGTAAGATTCATGATTATATAAGAACAGAAGTACAATAGTAATATGCAGATAATACAGAGAAAGAGTCTTAATACATTTGTCATGGCAACCTTATCACATTCATTCATAGTGTTTACTTATAAAAGATTACAGAAGGTAGACCGTAGTCATGCACCATGTGTGGATCCATACATGTATTCTCATAAGAAAAAAATTTCATTCCCCATTTCCCCATTACATCCTTACTAGAATTTTGTACCCATTTTCATCCCATAGTTCTCGCAGTAATTCTACAGAGCTCCACTACCTCACTTTTGTCTCTCCTTCTTTGCCAAGGGTGCACATATAAATAGGCCTCTGAGCTCTAACAAACTCCTCTGCAGCCTCATATTTGGCCCCAAGTGTCAAGGTGTGGGTTGCCCCGGGTGCATGCCTCTCCATGTCATGATTAAATTTTTGGATCTTTCTATCGCAAGGTATATTCCTCCAGGACACCCTGTCACCAGTTGGAACCTTATCCAAATGGAACACGTTCTTCATGTGTTTTGTCCCAAAGGCCAAAAATGGCTAAGTCCCGAATTGTTCTTCACATGGCGCGCGCATCCTGGGTTCTTCAAGAAGCCTTTTGAACTCTACCTTACATGCCTACACTTGTGCACTTCCCCAGCCATGCACGCCTACGCACCCTTAAGATTTGGAAGATAAAATAGGGGCCCAATAGAAGAATATTCCTAAGTTCAACGGTGATGGAAAATAGCATCCCGATGAACACATTGCCTCATTGTTTATTGCATGTTGTGTTCTTGGGGTTTCTCACGAAGATGTCTCTGTTTGAATCTTCATTAAAATGTTACATGGCGTAGTAGTAGAATGGTTTTAGCATCTCCCAAATGTATGCATTACCAACTGGGCTACCATGAGATCTGTATTTGAAGCAATGTTTAAACCAGCTGAAGATTCTCATGCCTTGTTGGCACAACTTACCCACATGAAGAAAGAGCCTTATGAACCCATGTGGGATTTCATAGCCAAATTCAATAAGCTGATTCACAAGATTCTAGACCTCATTGTTCCTACTCTTGAAAATCAGAAATGTTTCTTTATCAACGCTCAACCTCTGGATGTGAGCTTCCTGTTAAGAAGATCTGTTATTCCTGATTTGGCCACCGCTCAAGCTATGACCACCAAAATAGAAGATGACCTTATTTTGGCTAGAAAGATCAGAAAAGAATCATCCAAGCCTAAAAATCAGAGTTCTTCTCAGAGTACTACTGATCCCATGATTCAAAAGATGGCTAATGACTTGATTTCTTTAAAAAGAAAATATCTCTCAACAAGTGAACAACGTTCCGTATCGGGATATTTCTAGATGAAATTTCAATAATACTAATGGTTCTCCCACAAGAGATAGACCGCGGTTGACTGCTGCTCAACCGAGACTAGCTATTGAAGCTCCTCCTATTAATGCTATAGTGGAGATAGTTGAAGAAGATGAGGAAGTAGAAGAACTAGATTCTCATGAAGCTTTTAAAGCTTCGGGATACACTGATGAGTCCTATGAAAATTCAGCTGGTGACTCCAGCATTGGGTATTTGGAATACGAAGAAGATGGATGTAAACCTGATGGTTAGTCATTCATGGTTTTCACTCGATCTCAATCCCAGAATCCCATAAAGCCAGTGGAAAGCTCCAAGGAGAAGAGTAAAGATGCTCCCATGGTCATAGCTAAGAGAGGCTTTCGTATCTCAAAGACAAACCGAAAAGGAGATGACTAACAAAGTAACAACTTCCTCCTATTCTCCTTCTCCTAAGGCCAGTACCGCAACTCAGGCCCATGTGATCATAAATGAACATACCATCACTCCTTCATACACAAATTTTGACATCATTGACCATGCAAAAAGAACCAAGATCCAAATGTCAGAAGTAGAATACCTTCAATAAAACCCGAACAATTTAAGAAACTTGTCAAATTATTTAAAAGTAAGGTTGTTATTCCTTCACCTTCCAAAGGCATTTTCCAAGTCCTAATCAATCTTTTCCTTCTACCAATCTGGCCTATGCTTCTTCTTTAGGAAAGATCGAACTGTTTTATTTGTCCTTACTCATAAATGATTCAAACTCAACAATTGCATCATTGACTCAGGAGCCTCTGATAATGTGATGCCCGCAAAAGTAGCCCATGCCCTTGGAATTACTTTGACTAAATCATATGGACGGTGTTACTCCATGGAAACCAAGCAAGTCCCCTTGATTGGTCAAATCAAAGATGCACAATTTGCATTTGTCACCTTCCCGGAGAAGAGAGTGAAAATGACCATTCTGGTTGCTGATATTCCGGCTGCTTATGGTATTCTTTTAAGAAGGGGTTTTATAAAGACATCGAGGAGAGATCAACATGGACTAGACCAAGGATAAAATCCTAGTTAATGGAGTTTCTTGCATTCTCCATCCTGAACCTCAAGCAAAGTATTTGGTCACTAAATCAGACGACCCCAAGGCTCAAATTATTTTTGAAGATGCTGGCTTGGGAAATTACTTCATGACATCAGAAGTACCAGCTGTAGATGTCAAAGAAGAGGATTCTAATGCTATTTGGACCCTCGAATTCGACGGGAGCTATTCAACTACTAGATCGGGAGCTGGTGTAGTTCTTATATCTCCAGATTCCAAAATCTTTCCCTTCACCTTCAAGCTGCAGTTTGATAACACTAATAATACAACTGAGTATGAAGCCTTGTTATTAGGATTAGAAATGGCCAGACAAAAGGGAATTCGAAATCTCAAGGTTCAAGGAGATGTGGAGCTGATTGTTAACCAGGTGAAAGGGATCTATCAAGTGAAAAATGATCACCTAAAGCATTACAAGAATAAGGTATGGGATAGTATAGAATGCTTTGATGCTTTTTCCATCAAGGCAATTTTGAGGGATCATAATGACAAAGCTGATTCTTTAGCCATGTCTCGTGTCTCTTCTCCTTCCTCATCCATAGTTCAAATGGGACACATACACCATTGAAATTGTATATCATCCCAGTGTTCCGGATAACTCAACACATTGGCAAGTATTTAATGATGATCAATAGATATTGACTTTTCTGGAGAAAGTTGATAATTTTAGTGAACTGTATTTTGAAGGGTCAAAATCAGCTTTCCATGAATCTGTTTCGAATTCATATCAAAAGGTTGATGGCGAGTTCATTCAGCTAAAAGTAAATAAGAGGGAGGTATATAAACCCAAAAAAGAATCCTCTCGATGAACTAAACTTGTTTCTCATAGGTAATGAAAATCTAACTCCCCAATTTGTTGGTTATCTCCGTCCGTATTTACCTAAACCTTTTGATGATGTGGCTCTTACCCTTATCTAATTTCTTACTCTTGATGGTCACCACAAGTGCATTTATGCCTATCATCTTCCTATACTTAATCACTTCCATCATGGCCATAATTTTAGCTTCCCCTACTTTCTTTTCCACTCTTTGAGTGCTTCAATATCTCAATTTTAAAATAGAAGAGTCTTTGGTCTGATCCATCAGGGATTCATTCTTTCCCTTGTCAAAAGAGTAGCTCTAGGTATCGGTAAGTTTGGTTCCCTTACAAAATCCCTCAAAGCTTATACGAGAGGGGGAATGACTCAGATTCAGAGGAAGAGGACTCGAGTGATGAGTCTAACTCATTGGAAGGTGACTCAGAGGAGGATAAATATGTTATTAAAATTTTTGATGCCTAGAATCTCAGGGAGAAAAATCCAAGTAGGTTCCTAGTGTTTCGGTGAATACCAAAGGGGAATCTAGTAAATAGGATGTTTAGGCTCCTGTTAATGTCTAATTAGAATAATAGTTCAAGGCTATGGGGAATGTTGGACTGTGAAAGGGGATAACCATCTCAAGCTAAGATGGTAGTAGACATTGAATAACTTAAGGGAGATATAAGGCTCACCGAGATCTCTTTTTAGATCTTGTTCAATGATTGGCATAAAATGAAATTGTAGATCCAATAAGCTATTAAAAATGGGAATGGTGGAGAGGTCAAAATTCTAAAATCCAACTATGGTTTCTTAACCAACGAGGTGGACCACATTCATGTTATTCTTCATAGCTACATGGAGTGGAGTGTGGTCACGGTCAAATCTACACTGTAGCATCTCTAGACTTTGGGTCAGCTTGGCTAATGCTTATAGTGTTGTGGATAATCAGGGAAAGAAAATAAAGGACATTCCTGAAGGTCTCGACTTGGTGTCTTTGGCTGGAAACATAGATGTTTTGGCTAAGGAATGGGAAAAGTTCTGGAAGGGATTAAAAAATCCTATAAGTGATCTTAATTGGGGGTTGTTTATTTTCTGCCATGTGTCTTTTTTTTGTTAGTTCTTTGGTGTTGTTAGTTCCTCTTTTTTTTCATTGTTTTTATTTAGCCACTCTTTACTATTGCTCTTGGTGGAGCTCGAGTATTATTATGGAATTTTATAATATCTTTTTTTGGCATGTAATGTTTTCATCTGCTCTTTTAGAGCTCTGACTTTGTATGGGGTAGGGTCCCCTCAACCCTTTTTTACCTTTTATAAAAAAATCCTCAATTTTTTGTGGAAAATGGAAAGAACAAAATTGTGCCCAAGAAGAGGAGGAGTCATACTTGTATGGAGATCAAGAAAGAGATCTTGGAACTTACCCCAATATAGAAATAAGATAAATGGATAACATGCCTAAGGAAATTACAAAGAGTACTTGTGATTAACAAAGAACCGCTTTGGAGAAATAACATACCTAGATGCGTCCAAATTAGAGATACAAGAACCTGCAAAATGAAGATAAATAAAAATCATATCAATATGTATATAAATGGGATTAATAATGATGAATATGTAATGAAAATATGTAATGTAATGATGAATATATAAATGGGATTAATAATGATGAATATGTAATAACTTAATGTATAGATTAGGAGGACTATGATTGGGGGAGCCAAAGTGGGTGAAAACTCTTTAAACAAATAATGAAATTTAGGTCAATACTAATGAAAATGTGACAGATGAATAAATTACGATAAGAGAAGAAGGTGAGGTAGCATAGAAAAGTGGCCTAAAAGAGAATAAGGGTATGTACCAAGAATTCAGTTCATAAACTAAGAAAATTTAGATTAGGGGAAATGAAGTCTATTTGAATAATAATGGTGATGGAGGCTTGAGGTCTTTGGGTTACATTGATTATACTCCTCGAGGACAAATCAAAGTGATTTATTCAATACAAAAATGATCTCTCCCAATAGATGATGTGGGGAAATCCTCAATGAGCTATAAACTAGTAATCACATGTGTATAATGAAATGTGAACACCAAAGGGTACATGTTATTTGATTTAAAGGGACAGCTATTAATTTTGTAGTTGATTTTGATAAGGGGTGTGATTTTTATTGTAAGTGTAGGAATATAGATGAAACATTATATTTAAAGGTTTTATCTCTATATTTCAATTTTGTTGCAAATTTGTACATATACATCTGTAAATCTTATATCATGAGTGGTAGCTTTTAGTGGACTATTTTATTTGAAATAAACATTAATACATGAAGAATTCCATACATTTTCATATTTTATATCATTTTTGGTAGCCTTTTTGTAGCCAATTTTTTTGCGGTAAACAAAAGTATAAACAATCCCTCTAAATCAATAACATATACCATTCGGTGTTCACATTGCATTGTACACATGCGATTGCAATGTGAACACCAAAATGGATTGGGGGAATAGTGAAGAGTGGATGAGGTACTAAGAGTCAATTTTGAAGGAAGTAAATTTGTTAGTGGAATTTGACAAAGGAGAACGTGGAACGGGGGATAGATGGATAGCTTAAATTTATCCATCTAAAAAATGCCTAGATGTATATTTTAATCTGTCAAATAGTTATAAACTATGTGAAGGTTTCCACACTTTGAATAACAACTACATCACCTTCTCTGCAAAGATACCTTGTACTAGTGATGATTGTCTCAATCTAGTTACACCACAACATCGGGATCGAAACATTTTTTCTAGGGAACAAAACAAGCTCAAAAAGTCCATTGTATGCCCAAGATAATTTGACCTATGAAGATCAAACAGTTGCAAAATTTAAGGTCTAATATTTTTATGAACACACTCAAGGGCATTACACTCCCCCACAATCCCGGATTCCTTGGCATTAAATTTTGAAAAATTTATTAGAGCTCTATAACTTATTTTTGTGGCATAGCTCTCCACAAAGTTATAGACATATTTTGTCCTTCATATATATTTGCAAAAAAAAATAGTATGTTTAAGACATAATTTTATGGCCACATGTTACATGAGCCCATTTTTACTTATCCTACAGATCTAATAAAAGACAAAAACAAATTAATTATAGAGTTCATAAAATGAGTACAGTCTGCTGCAATTTTTTTATTTCCTACAAATATCGAGCAATTCGGTTCTTTTCCTCTATAGCATGAGAAATTCTGAGCATGGTACAAATTTCAGCAAAAGCCCCAAAAATAGAACCTGCAATGTTAGGAATGCATCATGTTCAAGTGATCTTCACAGACAGAGATAGAACTATGCTACAAAATGGATTCATGTAAATACCAGTAGCAGATAAAGAAGCGACGAGTTTTGCATGAGTCTCATTAGTGCCATTTTTGAGCTTGCATTGTTTTTCTCTCAAATTGGTGGTCTACAACTTTTCCCTCCATTCGAATGCCTTGAAATTCTCACAAACTTGTTATTTTGCCCCAATTTGAAAGAAATCTGCATGTGTGCCTTGTTTTGTGCCCTAATTTTTCCAAAGTCTGTGGGCTCTGCCATTTTTCCTTTTTCTCGATCATGGGAGTTTAAAATTGATTGATTTGCACTTATATGCCATTAAAAATCCAATTCCATGATAAAAAATGCTTTGAAAACATGTTTCAGTTGGTTTAATTTCAAGAAATTTGTCGTCCTTAGTGAAAAATTGAATTCTAGGGCATCCCTAGCATTTTTTGAGTTTTGATGGTCATACGGGCGTCATTTCCCCATCAATTTCTTCTTCAACATTCATTGGCAACATGGCTTGTTCTAATTGGCCAAGGAATAGTGGAAAATTGTTTTAACTTATTGCTTTTTGCTTTTTTGGTAAAAGGGCGAATTTGGTCCCATGGCTCTGCTTTACTCTGATTGGTTCTAATGTTGCTTGCGTGGTGTGTTTTGATTGGAGGAGGAGTGGTGGGTCATTTTGAGAACTTGTTATTTTTAACTACTTTGGCTAAAAGTTTCAAATTTCCCCATGGCCCCACTAAATGCTAATCTTCCTGAATTCAAGCGGTGGAGAACTTTTTTAAATTTTTCCCGAAAATGATGATGTGTCCTCTTTTGATTTGGTGGGAAGCGGTTGGTCTTTTTGTGCCTTAAGGCATTTTGGAAAAAGAGTAAAGAAAATTCCTAGGGCCCGTAACGAATCAAAATGGGACACGTGGTAGGGTTAGAGGTGGAACTTCGGGCCTTAAGGGAAAATAGATATTTTTCCCATTTTCTCGCATAAAAGCATAAAACTAAAAGGAGGAATGCAAGCGCCGTAGCAAATCAGCAATCGCCATGTATCAGGGATAGAATCGGAGGTGCAGGTTCGTAAGGATGATTTGGAAAATTTTCCCTTTTCCAAAAAAGGTGGAAATGTGTAGAATCAGTTTGTGATTCCAATGGGGCCCACTCTGGGACATGTGTTAAGCTCATTTTCATAATACGGAGGTGTGGGGAAAAATATCAAAATTTTCCAATTTTTCTCAAAAATTTTAAAAGGTAAAGTGAAGATCTTAAGTCTACATCCCAATGGAATGGTGCCACGTGGCCGCTTAGAATAAAAAGGTCAAAAGGGTAAAAATGTGAAACCCATGCCCGTGCTGAATCAAATCTTGCCACATGGCCGTTTCTTTTAAAAATTCAAAATGGAAAAAGGCACCTCCAAATCCCATCTCCAATGGTTTTTCTCCACGTGGAGGGCGTAGATTAAAAGTTGAATGTCAAATCAATGGTAGTTGTGCATCATTTTTTCTTTGACGCCATTTTTGCCCTAGAATGCTCCAAGAAGTTTGGAGATGCATTTTTACATCAATTTTCATCAAATTTTTGACAAATTCATGTCATTTGTGCCTACAAGGACCAATGCAATCGGTTTTGAGGATCAATTTGAAGATCAGAGATGTTTTTGAAATGAATTTTTTCCCTAACCCGTCTAAAAACATGAAATATCAGATCTGAAAGTTACAGAGTCAAATTTTGGAGGGATAAGGATGAAATAATGAAAGGAAGGGGGTCTGCATGCTTTGAAGATGAAAAAATGTGCCTCCACAATGGATAATGATGCAAATTTTGCAATGATTCATCTCTTTTTGAGACAATTGGAAACTTTTTGGACATGTTCTGTTAAATGTCCCTATCTGCATGAATTATGAGAAATTTTTGTAACAAATTTGATCCTTTGGTATATTATTTTCTTGGGAAAGAAGGCTTGAAGGAGATTGAAAGCTACATATTACATGAAATTTTCATGCAAAGGGTTGGAAGAGTTTAAAAAATCCTAGAAACTTAAAAATTTCACGAGAAAATCTAGGAAGAAGCCCATTCTTTGAGTGACCACTTGAGAAACTCATGTAACTCTCTCTGTATTAGATTTCAAATCATGTTAAGTTGGTTGCACATGTATAGCCATTAACGAGCTCTGAGATTGTTTTTCAAAACATTCCCTACTGATAAATTTGATCATTTTTGAGTTATTTTGTGTTGTCTTTGGGAAAAATATGTGAATGCTTACATTTTAGAATGCATTTCAAATTTGTGTTTCTTGTTTCCTGTTGCAATCTTGTGTTTAAAATATCTCTTGGTCATACATGGTCTCATTTCTTGTGATAATTTAGTGGCATTTGCAATCTCACATTTAGAAGATTTTTCATCTAATAAAGAGATAAACAAATTTAAAATCACTTTACCTTCCTTGACTTCAGATATTGTTTGTAAACATTTGGGTGCACCTTAGGTCATGATTAAATAGTGATTGCTAAATGCTTCATTGGTTCATTCTAACTCAAGATTTTGTGATAGATGATCAAAGATTGTGTGGAAAATTGTAGATATGGGCCTCCATTTGATGCACATATCCTGGTTGAAGGGATGATTAACCATTTTGATACTTTCTACTGCTAAGTTTCTCCATATTTACTGAAATCCTCAAAGAGTCTAGCAGACCTTGGTTTGTCTTATCTAAACTCCCACCAAAAAAATCATTCAAAACAACTAATCCTAACTTTTTTTACCCCTTTTTTGACTTGTATACCCACAAAAGATCAAAAACCATTTTCTAAAGTATGCAAAACATATCAAGATTTGAAAATGTCTTCAATAACCCTTGCCTTGCATTGAAATTATCTCCATAATCTAGAACTGACAACTTTTGAAAGTCATATTTGGAGTGTTGATCATCTTTTCCCAAGGCCCCTTCATACTCTTTATACAAATTGAGGGATATCTTCATCTCCTTCACCATTTTAAGGTAACAAAATAGGTTCTCTTACCTTGGTTGAAAGGCACAACCGAAAATAGTTAGGAAAAGATCAAGTTCTATTTGAGTGCTATCCATCTCTCCACAAATGAAAGTGCTAGTTAGATCATATCCTGGCTACAAATGACACACACCATGATGCATATGTCTTTAAGCTTCATGCCATATCTTTGATGCTGCTTTCAGATTGAAAGAGGAGAACAAATTTGGGTACCAACACCAGTGGTGCCATTTTCGGGGATATTCTTAGTTCAATCTGATCCATGTGCATACATATTTGAGATATGTAGTCATTTTTACTCCTATCACAGAAGAAAGGAACCCCATGTGTACTGACCTATCACCCGAGAAAAATTTGAGCACTCGCTCGAGCCACGCGTAGGTACCAAGTCTCTCTTTTATGTGATTTTAGAGGGGAAACATCATCTATGATTAGTGTAAGAGATTTTAGAAGGGAATTTTAAGACATACAAGAACCATAGGGCTCAGAACGGCCTCTAGATCCTTTTTTTCACTTCAGACCGAGTGTTTAACAGAATCCATAACACGTATTGTGATAGAAAGAAACATACAAGCATTCATACTTAGCATGAAAGGAAAGAGAATTCATAAGAGAGAAACATGCATCAGAATCATTGATATTCATGTATATATTATGACAAGTAACCTTATTACATCCATGGAACCATTACAGAGGGTCGCAGAGAAGCAAACCATAGTCATGCATTGCACTGGACTTAATGTAACTAAGCTACCCAAAAGAAAATTTACAACCCCTAGGCCTAATGCATTCTCTCTCGAATACAACTATTCACCAAAAGAGTCCTTGCAGCATTTCTGCAGAGCTCCTCTCACTCCCTAGGTGTCTATATTGATACTTGTATGTACCCCTCCATATGTATATCCCTATATGTCTATATGTCTATGTATTTTTGTCTCTACAGGTGCTTGTATTTATAGCTTTCCTGGACTTCTAACCCATCCTCCAAAGCACCCATTCTCCAAGCTTGATCTCTCCACTTTATTCCATGATGTTCTTCTAGAAGATTCCATTGCAAGCATGCTGCATCCTAGGCCAACCTATCGCCAGGTTGGCATCTTATCCACGTGCAACTGGGTCATGATTTTCATGTGTTCTGCTCCGAACATCCAAAATGACTAAGTCCCGATCCTTTCACGCGTCATACATGCTACATGCTTCCTTATACCCTTCTCTTGAGTGCTTTTACATTGCATGCCATTCCGTAAGTGAGACCTTGCACACCTACATGCCTTCATACTTGGCCAATATTCCAAGGGTCCAACATCACCCCACACTACACCTGTTCTCCATCTGTGGAAACAATCTACTTAGCCAAGAATGTAGGCTTCCTTAAAGAACCAAGGTGTATTCTTACATTTTGTAAAAGAATAAAGGAATGAAAGAATAGGGGAAGAATGAAGAATGGGGGGGCATCAATTTAGCAAGCTGGGAAAATCCCTTCGTAAGTCTGCCTCTAACTTGTTCCAAATGTCGACCTCGCTTTGTGCCTTCTGACAGAGGTCGCCGACTAGGATGCTCACCTCGTCAAAACTCAGGCCAATTCCCTAGGCACCCAAAGTGTCCATGATCTTCTCCATCTCCTTGCCTAGGTCTTCGAGCATGTCCATCCTCCTAGTAATCTAAGGATATAGTTCTTTCAGCTAGGCCTTGATTGAGCTCCTTAAAGCTTCAATCACCTCAGATTTGCTTTCCACTTCGGCAAGAACCTTGTCCCTCTCTGCCCTATTTCCTTTGTTCTTCTCCTGGAATTCCTTCAGCTCTACTTCAAGTGTGGCAACCAAGGAGCTTGCTACCTTATCCCTATCTGTGCAAGTATCATATGTGGACTTAGCAGATTGTGCGATGACATTAACTTCCATGACCACTTGGTGTACATTGCAATGAGCGCTACCACCTTCAACCTATCCTCCTCCTTTAAGCATGCGGCCACTTCTTCTATAGACTCCAGGGCCAAAGGTCATCTCTCCATAGTGAGGACGTGCATTAGATATTCTATACATTCCAGAAGGGATGAGTACTTCTATGCGGGTGGTGCTAAGTCAGGTGCTTTAAAAGGATGGCGCCCTTGATAGATTCCATCTTCTTGTACACTTCCTACACCTTTGTCTTCTCTTCCTTTAACTCGTGCCTTAGCTGTGTGCTGATCAGCTCTTCCTACTTCAAGCTTTGGGTCTTCTCTGCTAGCTCCTCCTCTTTCTTCCCTAGTTTCTCCTCCAGTACTCTTATTCTGTCATTGCGCATGAAGAGCCTAGCCTCTGTCTCGACTACGACCTTATTGAGCGCGTTACAAACTTGCTCATCTAAGATTTCTTGGGCATTTACTAAGGGATTGGCTCCCTTACACTATGGTACTATGATGATCACTCCTTAGTAGAATTTGAAGTCTGACTCATCAATGTGGGACTCAAATGCCCAAGAGAGCATCTTCTTCATTCTGGGGTACGTGCCCTCCTTCTCAAATGACCCCATGGCTAAAATCCTTTCTATGGGTACCGTGCTTTGGAACCGTGTGCGTAGTACCTTTCTTGAGTCGTTAATGTAGCCCATTACTTGTCTTTGTTCTGTATCGAGGGCTCTCCTACCCAAGCGTGCACCTTTGGGAAAAATCACTATTAGAGTAGGACCTCCTCCCATGTTGCCATGCTCCTTATCAATGTTTTCCTCTCCTTCCTCTAGCACTATGTCAGTGTTGCTATGATCTAACTCTTGGTCTACCAGGGCCTCGAGAATTCTCTTTACTTCTCTCTCTGCCACCTCAGTGATCTACTCCTTTGTGAAGCTTATAGCTCCCTATTTTTCCCCGCTAACCTCCTCATTCCTTTCCATGTCTCTGGTGCCTTCCTCATCCTGTGCACCCTTGCACCATGTGAATATGAACTCCTGCTTCTCTTCCCCACTCTCTTCTCCCGAGTCATACACGCTGAACACATGTGGCTCCTGGTCCTTCTCAGGATCTTCTTCCTTGCTATCATCTTCTTCACTCTCACCTTCTCTTTTACCCATGTACTTCTCCAAGCTGTCGGTCTCCTCCGAGTCAGCTTCCTCTTCCACCCTCTAATTTTTCCTGAGAGGTGTCTCCTTGATGGGGGATTCAGCCTCTTCTTCTTCCTTAGGTGACTCTTCCTTGGTGAGTGGTTGCCTAGGTGCCTCCACTTCTGGTGTCTTCTCCTTCACTAGGGACTTTTTCCTCTACATGTAAGTGCTTGGCTTGGTGCTTGTTGTTGGCATGCTCACTGTCTGAGCAGTCTACACACTTGGTTCTTTATCTTCTCTTCCCCTCTTCTTGGGTGCGGGCTTCTTCCTCTCCATGGGATCCTCAAGTATGGAGACTTCATTCTCCAAGTACACACCCTTTTCAAACTTTGGCCTTATACGAGGTATACATGCACTACAGATCCTCCTGTAATGGGTATTATTATCAGCCTTGTCATCTAGACATCGTGCGATACGTACCTTTCCACGTATGTGCACTTACCACCAGGTTAGTCTAATATTTTCTCGCATCGAGTCTATGCTCCCGGTCCAGGACTACCTAGTTCTAGTTTTAACTTCTTTGATTCCTTAAATCTATTTACTCCCACTTGGAAGTATTGAGTAGTGAACACGAAAGGAAGTTTGCACCAAGGGCTCCATGACTCATCTATCAGCCTGAACCTGCCTAGGTAGAAATGTTGATAAATAGCGAATTCAGCTTCCCCTTCAGTGGCTATTGGGAGTTGTTTAGGGATTCTCCACTCTACCCCAAATGTATTCCTCAAGCATGTATACCATTTCTCCAGTCACGCCTTGTGGGGTGCCGTCATTGTGTCACATGCATACTTCTCAAATCTCTTTGTGAGCGAAGGATCCTCGGTGGGGTACACCCATATGAACTTGTCTGGTGTGTTAGGCACTCCAATCTCTAAAAATAAAATAGTCAGGAGGACATTGCTAAAGAGGATTATGTCCCCTCCTTCACGCAACCAAAAATCTCCTCCAAAATGTAAGCAGACAAGTTGTATATGGTGCCTTCTCTAATTTTTCTTGAAACATGCAACCAAGGCTTATTGACCTAGGTCCATCTCTCTTGGCCATTCATCTTTGTTACCAGATGCATGGACATTTTCATCATGGGCTCCTTGATGTTTGAAATGTCATAGTATCTTGACCCCTTCTTGCAGGCATATTTGTTTATGGTCTCTTGAATTTCCTCCTTGTCGCTTAGGTCATCCTCCAAGCTATTTCCTTCACATATAAGGCATGTGAAGTGAGAGATAAGTTGGGGAGTGATGTGCATCTTGTGCCCTATAAAGTGGAAGTAATCTTCATGTACCCATGACATTAACCATTGATACAGTGCTCTGGTTTTCCAAAATAAGGCAACTCATAGAGTTGCAGCAACCCTGCCTTCTCCATTTTGACCTTAACATCATCATCATAGATTGGCAAGCCCTCTGGTGTTCATTTACTTATGGGGCACACTAATTCTAGTGCCATTTCCTTCTCTATCATGTTTTTTCGGTGGTTATAATCACTTACAAGCACATTTCTCAGGTGGGATTCCCACTCCTTACCCATCATCACTCCATCTAGGTATTACATCTCCACATACCATTCTTCATTTGTGTTTACATCAGGTTCTTGTTGTTTGGCCTTGGCCTTGCCCTTTCCTTTCTTGGGTGCCATTGTTGAGGTCTTCTTATCACTCCACTCCCTCCTTGTTACTCTATCCTACTTCCAACCTCCGGTCTCAAATCCGTGATATAAATCTCTTGAACCCATGCCCTAGTTTTTCGAACCCTAACTGGGATCAAATTTCCACAAGACAGCACCTCCTCACAACTCTTTTCACGCCCGTGTAACCCCTTCCTTCTGGTTTGCAAACTCAAACTGGTTTCTCATGCTTCAATCTCACAGATCTTTCTTTACATGATCGAATCTGGAAACCCTAGTTTATAAAACTCACTCCTTTCTCTATTTTGCAAAGTGAAAATGAAAGTGCCTCAACCCTTTACTTATAGTTTTTCTCTTTTTGAACATTAAATGCTACTTCACCTACCACTATACTTTTTTCATTTAATGCGTATTTTTCAAACAAATCCTGTCTTTAGTGCTTTCACTCATGTGCCCAACCTACATGAAAACTCCTCCAACCTTCTAGCACGCAACCAATCCAACATCACAGGAGACTCTTACGCGTATGTAACCCACACCGGAGGCACTTCTTCTGTCCTAATTCTTGCTCTCACCTACCTCATGTTTCTTAAATGTGCATTCTCCTTCTTAGTACATGGGATCTAAAAGTATCTTTATCTTGGCACCAACCATTCTTCTTCCATATTTTCTCCTCATACACCTCTTTCAACCGACCATTCAATAGGGCTTTTCAACACAAATTTCTTGGCACTCTAATCATGCAATCCTTCACATTTCTCCATGCCACACTTAAAATGATGTGTGGTCCTCTACACACTCACAAATTCTCCAAAATAGCAATAAGGTTACCAATGCCCAAGGTGCAAAACAAAACAACAACGTGAAAGGGAAACACAAGAAAGGGAAAAGCATAAAGGAAACTTCTAAACTAACTATAAAAACTACCTTATTTACAAATAGTAAGAAGAATTATTTATAGTAGGGCTTTAGCCTACTCCCATTGAAGTGTCTAGGAAACTTCATCCCATCTAGCACTTGTAACTAGCACGCACTTGAATCAAGGATGTACAAGATTGTGTAAGGACCCAACCAATGGACTTTCAACTTCCCAGGATGGTGCAAAAACTTGGAATCATATAGTAACACCATCTACCCAACCTCAAACTTCTTGTTTCTAATGTGTCAATCATGCTAAGCCTTCGCTTTGATTTTTCTATTGTTTGGCTCCACCTGGCGAGTGATTATCTCTCATCCAACTTCATTAACTCATCAATTCTTTCTTCCAGTGCTTGTTCATTGGCTAACCCTCCTACATGCACTATTCGCAGAGAAGGTAACATAAATTCAACTAGAAAAAATAGCTTCCGTGCTAAACACTAACTAAAAAGGTGTGGCTTTGTTCACCTTTTATATGTTTTCCTATAAGCCCACAATACGATCGATACTTTGTCATCCCAATCTTGTCTTTTGACATCACAAATTTTGGTCAAGGTATTACTTAGTATTTTGTTGAATACTTATGCGGTTCCATTTTCTTGTGGGTGATAGGGCGTAGTCTTGTGATGAGCTACCATAAACTCCAATACCAGGATCCTCGTGGTCTCATTCAAGAAATGCATACCCCTATTGCTGGTAAAACTCAACGGGCGTCCATACCTCGTGATAATGTTCTCCCATAAGAACCTTGCCACTATTTCGATGTGTAATCTTTAGTCGAGCTGCCTCTACCCAACTTGTTACGTTATCCATGCAAGTGATGACATAACATGACCTAGTCCTACACAACATTAGTGCAATAGGTCCTACAAAGTCTATTGCCCATTTTTCAAAAGGCTTCGTGCTAGGGATAGGGTGCAAAGGCATTTCATCTCTCTTTCCCGGTATTCCAAGGAACCGACAATGGTCACACACTTTATAATAGTCTCTACAATCCTTGTATAGGGTTTCCCACCAAAACCTACCATTAATATATTACGCGTGGTGGCATCACCTACATAATTTCCACCCGCACTTCCTCCGTGTGCTTCCTTTATGATGGCCAGTGCTCATGCTCTAATACTCACCTACGTAAAACTTCATTACGTCCCAACTTGTATAAGTATCCACCGATTAACATGTAGGGAATAGCACATATGGCCCACTACTTTTTCTTTAAAGTGTGCATTCCTTTCAAGATGCCACACCTTCCTTTAAAAATATTACAATCTCTTCTAAATCCAAGGGTGCACACCATAACCTAAAAAAGCTGCGTGTTTGGCATTGTTTCCTCAATACTCTGCGCATCCTCCTCTCTGAATTGATTCTTGGCAAATGATTAGGCCCACAATTGCTTTTTCTAGGTTTTACTACAATGGTGAATTAAAATTCTTGAAATAAAAACACCCACCGACATATGCACCCTTGTAGGATGGGATTGTTCACCAAATATTTTAATTCCATGTGGTCGGTGTAAAACAAAAAGGGTGTTTCTAGTAGATATTGTCTAAACTTAAAAAGCACGTAGATCATTGACAATGCCCCGCACTTAGTTGTGGTATAATTCTGTTCTATTAGTGTCAGCTTCCTACTTGCAAAACATAGAGGATGATCAACAATCCCTCACTGGCCGCACATGCAAACCTTTGCTCCAATGGAGGTTCTTGAGGCATCTATATGGACATGAAAGGGCTTGTCCCCAATGGAAGGCACTTTTGATGTATCAAATGCCCTATATTGCACCTCTACCCAATGGAATGAACTTTTATGTCTAAGTATCTCCTCTAAAGGTGCAAGTGATCTTGGAATATCCCTTGATGAATTTCTTGTAATATCCTTTATGCCTAAGGAATCGCACATTGCTCTCTCGCTAGTAGGCTCCCTTAATCCCACAATAATTGTAACTTTAGCAGGATCTACCAGCAAGCCCTCCTTACATATGATATGCCCCAATAAAGTCCCAAAGGGTGTAGCAAACACACATTTCTTAATGTTGAGGGATATCCTCAACTACCTACACCTCTCAAACATTAACCTTAAATTGTCACAATGGTCTTTAACCAGACCATACACTATCTAATCATCTAAATAGACTGAAAAAACTTATGGATGAAGTCCTGGAATGCTTGCACCACTATGCGTGAAAAGACAATAGGCACATTCTTCAACCCAAAGGGCATGACCATATATGCAAAACTTCCCCACTCGGTGGCAAAGTTTGTCTTCTCTTGGTCCTCCTTTGCAATCCAGACTTGGTGGTACCCTGAAAAATCCATCCGTAAAGGAATAGATTTCGTGTCCAGCGACTCCTTCCAAAATTTCTTCAGTGAAGGGGGTCAAAAAGGGATCAATGACACAAACTACATTCAATTCCCTATAATCCACATAGATCCTAATCCACCCATCCTTCTTGATGTTGATTACCATCGAAATTATCCACTCTGATTCTTCCACTGCCTCAATTATCCCGAAGTTATCATTTTTTCTATATCCTCCCTAACCTTCACATGCAAATTGGGATTCATCTAGTAAGGCCTTTTCCTAACTACGCATGCACCATCCTTCAATTTTATCTTCATATCCCCTAAGGAATGGTGAATGTCTTTAAGCTCATGGTACCCACATGGGAATAAATCCTCAAATTTGCATAGTAGATCAATGATCTTAGATACTTTCTTCTCTGACCAGTAATCTCCAATAATAGATTCCTTAGGTTCTTCTCCTAAACTAATGTTAACCTTCTTCATCTTTAAGGGTTCATGGTAGGTGTGCACATGAGTATTTACACTGTCTACTACCTCACGTGTCCCTACAGAATGGATAACATCTAAGCTTTCCGATTCCTCTCCATCAATCACATACACCAACTTTCCTTTTTCTTTTTCTAAACATGTGCACTCAAGTTGTAAATCTTCTATTTCCTCTACTTCTTCTTCAAAGCATGCCCCCAATCTTGGTTCACCTAGTAATTCCAACAGCCTATCTTCCATCCTGGCACTATCCCCCATGGTAAGGCACTTGATACCTGCAAGGCCTTATCAACCGATGGTTTGGTACTTTGATACTCAAAGGTTTGAATAAGGTCAGCTGCGAGCTCTTGCCAATTCCTTGTCTGGCGGCATGTCTTCGAATGAATATACCATACACACGCGCAACCCTATAGTGTAGAATACAACTTGTGCACCCAGAGGGATGGTTGTAAATCTTCCATGCCTTCTCTCTAGACCCGTTCACACTCTGGATATGGAAAGAGGTGGGCTCCTTCCCATGGTACTCCTTGATGATGGTGGGTACATTGCTCCTAGAAAATCTAATAGAGAGATAAATTATTACCTTGCACCACTCTAAAAGGCTCTCCTGATGTGTAGCCCGCTTAGTGTTGCTTTGTTTCGAGAAAGACATAACTTAAAATCCCCCTCCATTCCTTCTCATCCTTCCATTGAGCTTCCACCTCCTACATAAAGAACTCATGGAAGGATCCTCCTGAATACTTGTGCAGTTCTTTTCCTCCAAGGCTCCTAATCATGTGTGCCTTTATTACCTTGGTCACTGACCCTCTTAACTGTCATCCCATTAATTCATAAGTCCCATGTGCCTAATTGTCACATGCTAGGCTGGTGGTATCACTCACTGATTGAGCATCTTCAAAATGGATAAACCCGTTAGTAGGGTGTATCATCTAAAGGTCTTTGATTGAGCACACATATATCCTATCCAAAAATTCTTCCCCCAATGGTTCAATATAGGGTGTTGACTTCCCATCCACCAATGGTATAATGACCCATTCCTCCTTGTTGTCGAAGCTGATGTACCCTTTGTTCAACCAAAGGTCTGCATTGTTCTTATAAAACCAAGGGCGCCCAAGTAGTGTTGGGAAATTATCTGCCTCGCCGAGTGCCAGGCTTCAAGTCCCTAGTAAACTTAGTTCCCTAGATAGTAATATCTGCATCTGTTAAGACACCGATGTGAATTGCCTTAGTCTTATTTGCCATATACAACACATTTGAAGATGGTTGTAATGTAGGTATTCCCATCGATGTCATGCATCCAAAGACACAAAATTAACCTCCATGCCTATGTTAATGAGGATATTACTAAGGATTCATCCATCTATGACTATATTTAACGTAATCTCCTTGTCACGGTCAAGGCGGTTAGGGGAAGGTTCACGTGCAAGACCTACCTCTCGCACTCTCCTCCGGCATGTGGTACCTTCTCTCTCAACCATGATCCTAGTAATGGAATGATATTCTCCTTCCTTAGCATTTTACACACCTCCTTGACCTCATTCGGGTCATTCTTTTACACCTCGACCCTCCCTTGCTCCTCTTTCCCGAATTACACCTTTAGACACTAGATCTCCCCTTGTAAGCTTCGAATAACATCCATGGTGTCCTGATATATCTCCTTTTGATGTGTAGGGTCTGGATACTTTCCATGAATGACCTCCTCCCTTGAAACTAGGTTCTTATGTCTTGGTACCTCTCTTGCACGTGCGGCTTATGCCCTTGTTGTTACCAAGATAGGCTCCAAACTTGCATCCCATGTTACCCGAGGCATCCACTATATGTCCACCTTCTTGATACTGACCATTGCGAGCCTTGTCCTTCCAGTGCTACTGATTCATATGATTAAACAATTTTGAGCACTCCTCATACTTATGTTTCTTTCTACACCATGAGCACTGCAATAGGTCTGGGAATTCACAATTGAAATAGGTTCCATGTGGGAACTCACTCCTTCCTCCCCCGTAGTTACCATGACCACAGAATCCTCCTTGAAAACCTCTTCCACGTGCACCTCCATCTATGCACTCCTCATAATGGTGATCATCACCCTTAGAACTACTTGCAATGTTGGTTTGGCACACCCCATGATCGATGGCCTCATGGATTTGATCAATGAGCCTACAGTCCTTAGTATCATGGGTTGTAGAAGTGAAAATCTTGTAATAACAAGATACATTCTTCCTGATTACACACTGCAGCAAGGGGACATCTACTTGCATCATGGTCCCCATGACAAATCTCACACTCTACCGCCACAGTGCATACTGTCCTCTGGGGGAAATTATCCTTAATGTGCCCCTCTATCTCACAATTTGTGCACCACAAACCACTATGAGTCTCATGGATTGAGTTTGTAGACAATTTTTCCACCGCTTGCCATAACAACAATTTGAGCCTCCAAGAATAGGCTAATGCCAATATCAACACTACCAACATCCTCAACATGTAGGAAGCTTCCAATGCCTTGCGTGGGTGCAGCAAAAGTTTTATGAGATAATTCCCTTCTAAAAGGGGTGATCAACCCTCCAAAAACCACTGCGTATGCTTTGTGAAGGGTCAATATCATATGATAATTTAGACAAGAGAGTCTTAAAGTGTGCATCATACTCCCACACACTCTCTACCATTCCTTGTTGAATCTCCTTCAAAGTGCTAATGCTCTTTTTCTCAAACTCAAGAATATGGATCTCTACCAAGAATGCATTCTTTAAGGTAGTATAATCCACCACTTTCTGATGAGGGTCATACTTCCTATACCAACTATGCATGTGCCATTACAATGTGGTTACAAACTGAATAGCCTTCCGTTATGGGGTTTTGACACCCTTCATGTGCCATAGTAGTTCACACTTGTGAACATGTTCCGCAACATCCTCAATACCTCTATAATCGAGAAAATGTAGAGACATTTCAAAGAAAACTTGTGGGGGTGGTTGGGGTCTAAATCCTCCTCCGCTAGATCATTGGTTTCTACCTTTGTTTCCTCCACCACCTGATCCACCAGATCCACCAGGCCCACTAGGTCCTTAACCACCAGATCCACCAGACCCTCTAGCTCCTACTCCTCCTAGACCACCAAATCCACCAGGCCCACCAAATCCTAATGTGGTCGTGCAAGGGTTCCCAAAGTTCCACTGAGCTACACGCCTATGGTTTGTAACAATGCCCCACTGCCAATAGTATACCCCATGCCACTTCCAAATGCAAGACCAAATGCTTGTGTGCCTATACATTTCCCAAAATTCCTAACACTGGGATGGTGTTTGCAGCCATAGAAGTATCAAATGAGAAATTATATCTCCTGAGTGTAGAATGATCACCTCTAATGGAATCAACTAGATTAACAATATTATCCCCCTGATTTGGAAAACAAAGTGCCATGGTCCGGTCATTAGGTGGGCTTAGATGCACACCAATGGTTCTTTTTCTCCACATGACAAACTCTCATCAAAATCCAAAGGGGTTTCTCTCATGTGCTTGCCAAGATGGGGTTGTACAAACTACTCGGGCTTCACGTCCTCAACGTGAACCTTAAATTATTACCACAATGTCATCCACAATACATCATTCACACCTATAACCTTGTGTCATCTAGAAATCTCCCTTTCACGTGCTTCACCATACTTGAGTCGTCTCTCCTCCCTTTCTTTCTCTACCACAACATCTGCCATCTTCCTCCACCCTAGCTTCCTCATCTAGCACTCGAATGGCTTAGGCTGGCCATTGAGAAAGCCTCTAAACTCATGGTAATCATCAAGATCTTCAAATCCAGAGGGACATCATGTAAAAATGATCCTCTGGGCTCCCTCAGAAACTCAAACTCAGCAACCTCCAGACAAGAATATGTGGAAATGGCATACTCTAGAGTGTAGCTAGCCAATACTCCTTTCCACCAATGATCCATAGCATGGGTCCACATTAGATCTACATCCTGTAGCCTTTGGTATTCTTCTTGGGTCCACACATGTGATCTACAATGCCAACTTGATCTAGATGCGTAGGATGAGAGCCATTCATACAGTTCCATAGGGAAACAACAAAAAAAGTTTCGTACAGATCATGGTAGAGATTTTTTTCTACCCATCTACGTGCATTAAACTCAGGTCCAATGCTGAATCTTTGAGAAAATTCATCCTCCATGCTCTTGAACCATGATTCAAAATTTTCCAACATTAACTGCTCTTTCATTACTCATTACATAGATCATGATGTATGCTAAATCCCACTATAACTTCAAAAATAGGTCCCAACAACGAAACCAAGAGTAGATCAAGAATTTTCGGGCTTGTTACCTATCCAAGTTAATATACCAAACTAAACACAAAAACCTAAAAACTCAAATGAAATCAATACATAGATTGGATAACATCCAAAGACGTAGATGGAGAGAATTCTGATGTAGAAAAAATGGGTGCACATGAACAATCTCATAAAGTAGATCCAAGAAACTGCGATGTACAAATCCTTGATGAGAAAAGATGACGTTAGATGATATATGGGTGAACTGCCTGAAAGTAGGTCCGGGAAGCGATAAGCTTTCTCGGTGGATGTTAGTTCATGCTTTCAATCAAGAGTAAAGACATACATGATAAAATATGTAAGCAAATATTTAGGTTTTCTGATTAAAAACAGTAGACAAAATGTAAAAACCACAACAGAAAAACTGAAAGAAAGTAGGAAACTATAAAAACAAAGCTAAACTTGGGTTACCTGAATTCTATACCTTTCTGCAGACTGGTCGGCATTGATTAGATAGTGATTGGTGTCAATTTTTTGGGTTGGCATCAATCAGATAGTGATTGGTGTCGATTGTTTGGGTCGGCATCGATCAGATAGTGATCGGTGTCGATTGGACACACAGGCAGATAGAAGGCCAGAGAGTAAAAGAAGAAAGCAAGCTAAGCTAAATTGAATTAAACATAAGACCAAATTACTGAAGATTGACTAGAAAGTAGAGATTGAAGATAGAAAAAGGGGATCTGAGGTAGAAATTGATGGATTCTAACCTAGAAACCGAAGAAAGGCTTCGATCAATACTAACTTTGATAAACCGGCATTGATTAAAGACTAATCAGATTTGATTGGACTGGGTCGGTGTTGAACCAAAGGAAATTACAGAAACTAACAAAGAGGAATACCTAAAAAATTCTTGATTGATGATTGATGATGACCAAGGGAGCTGTGGAGACCCACAAGAGCTATAGACATGTGGACAAAGTAACAGTACACCTCTCAGGGATTAAACTACACAAAAATCACTCTCTTTCTCTAATAATCTCTTTAATCACTCAAACAAAAGTAATCTCTAGGCAACCAGCTCTTTTGAATCTAACCAGAGAGGATCTCAGGTCATAAATTTATAATCGGTGCCGACCGAGATAAAATCAGCACCATTCCAAAGAATCGACGTCGACCTGAAAATCAGTCGGCGCCGATCAAGGAACAACTTCCCAAAGAGGCAAAGAAATGAGTTGTGGGGATAATAAACGTATCCCTCCCACTCAAATATGGGAAGAATCCCACTACATAGTTCTAGGAGAGGAGAAATAGGTGGGATAGATGGATAATAATAGCACGAGAGGTTGGGAAGTGATATGGGGTGAATAAGTAGAAGTGGAATAAATGTAGAAGATATAATTACATGGTTAATTTTAAATTAACCATGGATGAAATATAATGGGGTGGAGAAAACATAGCATAGGCCTTTAAATTAAATATTTAATTAATACCCTAAGGGAGTAGTGGTGATATAAAGGTGCCCCAGGTTACAGAGAAGATAAACGAACCCAGGGGACACTAAATTGGGTAACCAATTTTAGGTGTCTACATTTGCCCCTTTTGTCAAGTATCTTGTGATAAGCAATGCTACGAGACAAAAACAAGGAGTTGGAAGAAAAGGAAGAATAGAGACTATGTGATCCCCCTCAACCTAGGGATGGGATGGCCCCAAAAAACCAACAGATCCCGAGTTTGAAAAAGGTAGATGAAAAGAAAAGAAGAGTGGATGCACCAGCATGATGTCTAGAGTATATTTGATCATTGATGATGCACATAAAAAAAAAAGGCAGCAACCTAAGGAACCCACATTGGTAGGGTAGAATAGATGATCTTTGAATGAGAGGACATAAGTGGCAACAGACTGGTGAGTTAAAGATGACTGTAACATAGCAACAACTAAAGAGTGACACATTGGTAGGGACAACTAGATGGCCTTCGAATGAGATGATGTTAGTGCCTACAGACCCACTATCTTTAGGTTGTAAAAAAGTGAGTTACCCATGTATAGGGAAGAACTCGGAATGGGTGATAACACCAAAAATATGCACCGAAAGGTGAAAATAAGGTCATAACAATGATCAAATAAACAAGCCAAGCATCAACGCTTAGGCAAGAAGGATGAAGCGATGGCCTTGAGAGGAGAGCTACCATGGAAATCAACATATGGCCACTACAGTGGACTTTGTAATAGAACTACTACTAGACTAGGTAGAACAGGTGTGCTATGGGTGGCACATGTAAAATATATAATGATGAGATGCCCCGGGTGGGGAATAACAAGCAAAGCTGAGCTATAAGTGACACACACGTGGGGCTATGCAAGGTGACCAGGTATGAGTACCCGAATAAAGGTCTAATGCTGGCAATAATGTGTTATGGGTGACACATGTGTAAGACAAGATAACAGATGAGGACGAAGTGCATCCTGGTGGGATGAGATGAAAAAATATATCAAAATATACCCAATTGGCACCAATGGGCTCTAATCAATGTCGACTACCCCTAATTGACGTCGACCATAAAAATTGACACCGACCAAAATAATCGGTGCTGACTACTCCGAAAACCTATAAGTATAGAAAAGGTGAACGGTAACGATTCATTTGCATTACGACGATTGATTTAGAAAAAGTCAAAAATAAATTTGAGCAACATGGAAGCTTTGAAGCGGTCAAAGAGGAAGAGGACACGGCCAAGGGTAAGTGGTCCTTCCTTAGCTTCGTAGATTTAGTGTTTTTTCATGTTTTTTGTAGTAGGAGGCAAGAGGGATTTTTAGAGTTCTGCCTCCCAGTCGGCATTGATTGGAAAAATCGGTGCCGATTAGGATGCGATTGGCGTCAATTATAAGACAATCAACATTGACTGAAAATAAACAGTGTCGATGGAAATGAGTCGGCGTCGATGGAAAAAATGAGTTATTTGGAAGCTTTTGAGAAAGATTTTGATGAAATTTTAATGGTGTTGACATTGATAAAATCGAAACTAATGACGTTGTTTGATGTAATGTAGGCATGAGAGGTCCTACACATGCGGGATGTTATTCTGAGCTACTGGAGACTATACTACCAGATGTGACAGATGCTGAGTGGTGCCATCTGGAGTTAGCCGGACTAGGGGGTTTCCATTATTATAGGTGGGTACCCCGAGACATGGAGCTCATGCGAGCATTGGTACAATAGTGGGATAGCCAAACCTACACATTTTGGTTTCGGATGGGTGAGATGACCATCACCCATGAGGACATCTATAGGATCCTCAAGTTACCGATTATAGGGGACCTAATAGAGATCACCCCATGGGAGTAGCAGAGGAGGGCCCTGGTATGATTATATGGGGATAAGGTAGATGATGTAGAGATAGTGTCTAGGGCTATGAGGACAACCTCACAAGACTGGGCGGGATGACCCCGAGTAGGCCCAGTGATAGCCCTAATCTAGATGGCTATCTCATATTATGCATTACCATTCGGAGGTGGATGGTTCCCACTACTCCTACTTGACTGTGTCTACGATATCCTAGAGTTCATGTAGGTGTTTGCATTTTCGATGCATTACTGGCACAAATATATTACGAGCTATGGATGTAAACCACAGGTAGGCTGACTGGGATAGATGTCGGTTTATACTCCATTCTTTAGGAATATGAGCATATATCGTTGATCGAGCCATATAGGCTTCCATGGATGCTTTGGAGTATAGGGAGCCCTTGAGTATGGATCTCAATGATGGTGTGCAGACATGGCCCCATGAGATACAGGGAGATCCTTAGAGTGGTATTTAAAGATATTCAGGACTCTAACACCAGCACATGTGATATGGAGACCATATAGGGTCTATCTGATATGGATCGGACATGACACCCATCTGGTGGAGTTGAGATGCAGCAAGGTGGTCAAGGGCCACAAGCCGGAGATCTTAGAGTGAGTCCCATTTATATGGGTGATGAGGTAGTTTGGCTTGATACAAATCATTCTAACTATATATATGCCATATAGATGGGATAGCAGGGAGACAGACCTACCGATACTAATCCTAGCGAATCCGCTCAAGGAGGCCCCTCCTCCCACAGATGATGATGATGATGCAGGAGTGGATGAGGGCTATGAGGCATGGTAGCATGAGGAGCTGCCATGGCATCTCCCGGCATCTATAGAGGCAGGTGAGGAGGATCTAGCAACACCACTAGAGAGACTTGAGGGAGAACATGCTGCCTTGATCCAGACACACCAGACTGCCCTTGAGGAGATTAGGATACTGAAAGAGGAGAGGGACACCCTGATACAAGAGAGAAAGTACTCATCAGGAGTAGGATATAGCAATCTAGCAGAGAGATCGATATCACAGGCATAGGGAGGTCCTCAGGGAAAAATATGGTGATACAGGCACCACTTGAGTCGAGGCACAAAGTGCGAAGAATGGAGAACCACCACTAGTAGCAGTGCCATTGTAAGCACCTAGTATGGTGAGTCTGAATACCTATTAGGCTCTCTTTTTCAAGGTGAGATATTATGAGGATTCCCTGACACAACATGCCCCGGATGTGCCTCAATATGTAGCGAGGAGGAGGACAGTGAAAATTACTATTGGCGGTGCTTTGAAGGGTGCAAGCACTAGGGGAGATCGAGGAGGTGGTAGGGCCATAGCAGCGGGCATCTCTAACTCTATAGGAGATGGTCAGGAGAGACATCCCATACCGGAGGAGGGAGGAGGAGATAGTGTTTTCCACCTATCTGATTTTACTATATATATGTGATACTTTATAGAGATATACTGATGTAGCCTTGAGTTGAAGGAATTTTTTTGGATATGATGTATACAGCTTGATTGGAAGCCATAAATTCTTTTGTACAGATAGATATATGTATATATATTCATCATTTTGTGTTATGTGATTGGACTCATGCATTTAATTTCGATAGATAGGGATGGATGTTATGGATAGATATTATGTAATTTTGATGGATATAGATGAATGTTATAGATGATAGATGAATAGATGTGATTTAATTGATTTTTCATGGATAAATGGTTGATTAAATTAACATGTTTAAGATGTCAATTCAATTAAATGATATAGATAGATGGATTCACATGTGTTTTTAATACATGCTTTTTTGATGACATTATATGAGATGAATAAGATGAGCATAGATAGATGATAGACTTGATTGAGTAAATTAACATGTTAAATGTCAATTTAACTGGATGAACAATAAATAAACATGGGAAATGTCTTTTGAAAGAAAGTGATGTAATGATATTATCCCTTAAAAATAAAAAGCACTACACCTAGATAGGAAAAATAATGATAAGTTAGGCCCCTAACCGACCATAAATAGAGACCTTGATGGTAAATTGAAAGATGATGCACACAAGGCCATAGACACGATAAAATAAACCTGACACTAGTTAGTCACAAACCAGATCTAGGAGGTAGATAAGGATGAGAGATAAGTATACATCTCGTCAGAACACATGAAGGATTAAATATGTGCCCATATGGGGAAAACAGGATCTCCATATGATCGAAAAGGTCTCATATCACAGCTTCATGATTTTTTTCCTTTGATAGAAAAGCAAACTGATTGATGCGAAGTTTGCTAGATATAGAAAGACTGATCGATACAAGAAGTCATTTAGAGATGCTAAAAAGTGAACAAACTTACAAATAGAGGAAGTTTGTTATTGCAAAGGCTAAAAATGCCATAAAACAAGTAGTCATCCTGTAAGGGAGTGGTCTATATTTTGATTTTGATGGTAGCCATCCTTCAAGGAATGGTCTATATTTTTGATTTTATTTGATAAGGCATGGATAGCTATCCTTCGAGGGATCAGTCTATCTTTTGGGACTAGGATAACATCTCTCTCTCTCTCTCTCTTTTAAGCTTTGGAAGAAGTTGAGTTTAGACTAGATAGATCAGATAGAGGGGAAGAAAATGTGTATAAGCATGTACTCATGCCCCCAAGTGGATTTGATCAAGATGAATACCTAAGGCAAATGAAGTAGTGATTAAGGTATTCCTTACCATGAGAAGGAACAAATCCATAAGGAAAATGCCATGAGTAGATCCGCGATACTCATATTTAAGGTATAAAAGAAATAATGTGGAGAACCACATAGTTCCAAATCACTATGAAATGCATGACTAGTTGCAGATGGATGAAAGATCTGATTGTCTAACTAAGATTGTGTAAGATAGATTTTAATAGTAGAAGGGCCTTAGATGCAAAGCATTAAGAGGCTCCATTTCAGGTATACCATCCATGGAAGATAGGTGATAAGCCCTAGACCCATACTTATGAGTGACAACATATGGTCCCATCCAATTAGGAGAAAACTTACCACATTGACTCTATTCCAGAGTAGTGACATTTTGGTTTTCTTTAAGAACAAGATCACCAACTTGGAAGTCACACTGCTGAAAATGCTTGTTATAAGCATGCTTGACACACTCAAGATAGACTTGATGATGTTCAAGAGTGTTAAGGTGATGTTCATCTAATAACTCAAGCTATGCTAGATGGTTTTGATGATAGTCCTCATCAGAGATAAACTCTTTGAGAGAGACGTGAAGAGAGGGAATATGGACTTCCAAAGGAAGGACAACCTCAAACCCATAGATGAGAGATAAAGGAGTAGCGCCGGTAGGGGTATGAATGCTAGTCCGATAAGCCCAGAGAGAAAAAGGGATGTGTAAGTGCCAATCCCTACTAGCTCAACTAGTTACCTTTACGAGGATATTACGCAAAGTTTTATTAGAAGCCTCAGCTTGGCCGTTAGATTGTGGATAGTATGGAGAAGAAAAGATGAGTTTAATATTGAAAGTGTTGCAAAGTTTCGTAAATATTTTTTTTTTTGAAAGACTTGCCATTGTCTATAATGAGTTTGTGAGGAACACCAAAGTGACAAATGATGTGTTGATAGACAAAATCAACAATAGGTTTGGCTTTGGTTGATGAAAGAGGAATAGCCTCCACCCATTTAGTGAAGTATTCTATGGCAGTAATGATGGAGTGATGTCACTGCGAAGAGCATGGATTGATGAGACCAATGAGATCAAGACCCCATTGTGAAAAAGGCCACAAATTTGCTACAGTTACAAGTCCTGGCTAGGGATATGTGTAAGATTAGTGTGATGTTGACACTTGACACATTTCTTGACATAGTCATAGCAGTATTGATTAAGAGACAACCAATAATAGCCTAAACGTAGGATGTGCTTAGCCATGGCCAAACCACCAAAGTGTCCACCACAGATACCATCGTGGACCTCCTGAATGGCTTTAGATGATTTAGGGGTTTTGAGGCACCGAAGCAAAATACCATCAAAGCCACATTTGTAAAGGACTCCCCCATAATAGTATAGTGGTTTGTGTGTTGGATAAAAGATCTTCTGCCATTGGAAGTCAAATCTGGAGGAAGCATTGAATAGGATAGATAATAAAAATGTGTTGATACCACTCATCTTGACTATGAGGCACCGGTGAAGATGGTTTTGTAGAAGAAGACACCTTCTTAGTGGATAAATCCAATCTTTTATGAGGCGCAGAGAGGGATTTTTGAGGGAAAGCACCAAGAGTTTTGATGGTCTAAAATATTGGTTTTCCCTTTTCAGGAATAGTGAAAACTTCGACCATATATGGTGATTGTAACCATTTTGAAGGAAGTAAAGGAGACAATACTAATGATGTGACTTTAAATTTAAACTCCAATTGTTTATGTCTGAGTCCATGAGTTGGAAGTATAGTTATCGATGCTATCTCTTTATATGTTTCCTTAATAGGCAAGGAAGCACTAATGGTGGGAGAGGTAGGTACTTTAGAACAAGTAAAAAAATTATTTTTTTGATAAATGCTTCCTAGTTCTAAATACATAATTTAGAACTCACAAATCAAAACAACCATTCTTATAACAGATAACCATATGCAGCTGTAATGACTCGGAGTACCTCCGATCTATTCATTCCATGACTTGGTAATCTACCGATCTATTCATGAGTATCAAGAGTTGGCATTTTTATTTTAACACATCACTCTTGGGTTCTCTTCCCTAACTGGGATTCAATGCTCTTCAAGGAACCTATCTGAATAATTGTTACCATTATTCATCGGCATCTCGTCCCTTAGACTAGGTGACATAGGACAACGCAATCAGTAGCTTGCGATACTTTGGCCAAAGATTTGAAACATATGCTTATGTCTCGTATTCCTTGATGACATACTCGTCAATCTAGAATACGTCCATCACCCCATTCCTTTGTTATGTAGAATGTCTTATACTGACTTCTGACAGTCTCTCCTACCCCAAGTTATTCACTCAGGAACGGATTAGTAAAATGACAACGTTATAAGGATGCTCCCGGGGACTAGGGATATGCTGACATACTGGGTCAACCCTAGTTAACCCAGTGTGTCAAGATACCCCGAGTCTCCTGGGGCAGCCTTATAACATGACCACATTCCTAATCAGTCCCAGAGTAAAACTTGTTCGAGTTTAAGGTGTAAATCTTAACGATCAATGCGAAGGGTGTCGCCATAAGTCACCTGCATTGTTGTATCTTTGAGAAGATCCTAATCTTCTCGAAGGTACAACCCTGCAATCGACTTGTGCCATCAACCTTCAAATCCACCTCGATAAGATCTACTAAATTTTAAGGTGTTACTTACGTTGAGTTAAAATTATACTATCAGTCGCTCCCTTAAGGGTAGTCTTTCCTAGTCCTTGGGTTCCTCACCTTAGAATTACCTTTCTTAATAAAACCCATTACACAAGAGAAGTTTAATAAGATTGAGGTCCTATCAAGGAGTTCATAGAAAAACATAAATCTAAATCAACGAAATTGGACAATAACCCATAATCTTCACATGAGATTGCTAACCATACCCTTTTTAGGTTTATATCAGTTCTCATAACTGAAATTATATCTTACTTATTAGCATCGAGATATAGTGATTAAGAGTCCAATTAAACGTTGTCTTGACTTAGATCAAGACTAGGAAGTAATAATTTATTCAGCTTTCGTTTAGCTTCTGCTCAGGTTTTATTTTAACCTTAGCTTCCCGAAAGACAGTGATCTAAATTCCAATTTAGCTTTAGATAGAACATAATAGAACTACTAAACAATCTTAAGTATTCAGTCACATAACCTTGCAAGCTTACTTAGATAATCACAAAAGTCTCCAGTTATACAATAATAACAATGCTCTTAAGATCATTCGAACCGAAGAAGATCAAACCATCAAGATACGAATACAAACACATAAGTAACAAATACCTCTTTTCATTCCTTTCAAGGCTAATCAAATACATTTATTTCATTCAACATATTTGATACAATACTCAACAGCAAAGAACATCTTTCTTCAAGTAGTACATTTAGATAATCAAATTGAAGTTCATCGTAAAACCAAATTAAACAATCTGAACATCATATCAGATCTGCGTGCCTTTACCACTTACGGCAACCATCTGCAAAAATTGTCAACACGGGTCAGTTCGGTGAACTGAGCATGATAAGCACTAACTCTTAAAACAAATGCAATCCACCAATTGCTCTCATTGAACAACCTATTTAAATGAAATCATTTCACCAAACATGTAGACATATTTCAGACTATGCTCTTTTGTAATTCAAACATGACTATAAACGCGTAACTCATATTATAGTTACTAAATAGTCCTAGATACTTTTCAGATATTTCTTCATAAATATAAGTGACCAAGAAGAACAAATGTATCCAAAACAACTATCCATCTGAATCCCAAGGACAGAAAACATCCGATAGACCATTACATTCAACATAATAAAATGAATATCATAACAATTCATGAATCCATCAGTATGTTAAAACAATTCCAACAGTTAAATATAAATATATCAACATATACATTACAGCAGAAGAGAAAGAAACCGAGACATTCAGATTTCCCTTCCAATCATGCTCATGACTGTACCATCCTCTCAAGAGTAATGCATTCACATTATACGCATGCGACTAAGCCAGTCGAGACCACAGGAAGAACTACAGTTCGTCAAAAATTCAAGTATAAAAATTACCTGTAGCTTACTGAGCAATACAATAGCCCTCATGGCAAGGCAGTAATAAATAATCCAACAAATAGACTTAACATAGCTTTCCATATTATTCAACAAATGAGAAAATATCCAACGCCATCGCTTGTCAAGGCACAACTATTAACTCTTTATCTCAGTCAAGCACAAGACTAGATAATCACAATAACAGAAGACGTAACCATGCACAATCACAACATCAATCCCACTGAGTCGAAACACTCAGCAACATACAGCTCAATCTAATCCCTACTAACACAGCAAGGACTTAAATCCAAAGCCGAAATCAAAAGAACAACCTCTTTATCACAGTCAAACAAGAGGCTAGATAACATTAAAACAAATGATGTTTCCTTATGCATATATAGTGACATTCATACTGAATCTAACACAAACATGCACAACTTCATTTAACTGAAACAAATCCTTATGATAATACAACCATGACTTATATTAGAAGTCATTTTCAAGAAAAATAATCACAACAAGGTCTTCACAGAAGCTGAAATTCCATATCAGTATTTTCCTCAAAGTTTCATCCTAAGCCAAGCTACTACGGAATACAACAGGGTCTCAAACCGAGTAAAATTTGTAAAGAAAACCCTTCCTTTAAATTTCCACAAAAGCAAAGAGAAAGGAACACAAGAATGTTAAGAAGGAGTCTGAATGATATGCATGCACAGCGAGGGTTTAAATCGAGAGTCGAGCCAACTCGCAACATATCGAGATCTCCAACAAATCACAAACAACTAATGCTCATAAACAAGGCTTAGATTGAAGTTGATTTCATGCGACAACAATTCAAGAATCCCAATAGTATTCCCAGCAAAACTTCTACAGAAGTCGTAATTCAAGATACATATCAAGGACTCCAACTGAATCAATATCTTAAGTAATCTCAACTAAACATCAGCATTCAAACTAAGCTTAAGCGAAGACGAAACATACGAAACATAAAAGAACTCCAACCGAGTCTCATACTAACGATATTCACTGCTAAGCAATAATATTCATAACAAAGCAACAGAAGTCGTAATACCAGTTACTTTTCAAGGACTCCAACTGAGTCTAACTAATAAGTATTCACATTCATGACTTCTACAGAAGTCCAAAATATACGAAACATTCCAAGGACTCCACAGAGTCATTTTCGTATATATATTCCTTGCAAACTTTCAACGGATTATATCCCAAAAATTGCAACACAGGGAGGACTTCTACAAAGTCGCATTCAAATAGTATAAACACAGCAAGTTATCCAACCAGAAGTAACTTAAAGTATTATAGCAAGATCCAACAAGATTCAGCAACCATAAAAGTACAGCCGGTTTCAAACGAAGTGAAACCACAAGGAAGATTAAATACAGAAACTATTCCTTCAAGGTCTTCTAAAGATCCGAGATTCCTAATTTCACAGGAAAAGAAGAACCAAAACAATGCTTCCAACCAACTGAATTGAAATCACCTGAACAGAGTTGTTCTAATGAAATCATTTGAAGGAAAGCAGGATTTTTAAAAGTTAGGGCCTAACATGCCTGGTAATGCCACTTAAAAATCGAAGAAGACCTCTGAAAGAGCTCGAGCCTTCTCCTCTTCTTCCACGTTAGTTTCAACAACAATAATTTGTTATTTCCATGCTTTATAAACTTTCCTCGACAGAGAAAAGAGCTAGTTATTCTCATAGTTGCCATGCAACACCAAGTAGACTGGTTCGAAGAACCAGTGATCAAACAGAGGGAAAACCGGAGCGCATGGAAAACCAAACAAACAACCAGTTTTCCATTTTGCATGTCTTCCCGAGCAATCCGAGCTCGGAAACCGAGTTCTTTAATTGCATTAACTCCAAAATTCCCGCTCAATCTCCATTGCCACCGACCGCCATAGTTGGCGATGGACAAATGCAAACCAAAGACCATTTCCAAATTTGGCGACTCTGCCACGTCGGCCTCGATGGCCATTTGAAACCTCAGCTAAATCCTTGTCCTTCATGCTTATCCCCTTCATTTAATGCCATAGAAACTACCGCCCATGGCTCGCACCCCTTCATAGGTCCCCTTCCCCACTAACATTAGTTAGGTTAGAAACATAGGTTAGATCATAAGGTGATACTTAGTCTAACTTCCTTAGTGCTAGGTTGCTAACCTTAGGAACATTTAGCTTATAGCTTAGGGCTAGGTTAGATTAACACTAATCCAACCCATAGGTTATTAACCTTAATAAATCCAGTTTAGGTCTAACAATTAGAATCGTTCAGTATAAGAACCAACAAATATACATTCACGAAAAGGATTCATTCCAGCACTGATAATAAGCTAGTAGTATAAATGTATCTAAATTTATTACCTGGCTCAAGATCAAGACCTTCCTGATATTACGATATCGGGAACCAATTCATTTAACAAGATCAGCCTGAGTTAACTCCTGAATTGCTCATTCCACACATTCGGACCTTGCAACCTTCGTAAGGTCTATAATTTTTGTTCATCCAGAATAAACTTAAAACATCTCTTGGATCAATGCCACTGATCCAAGGCTGAGTCATATAGATGGGTAAATCCACAATTTATTCCGAAATCAGATTAAACTCAGGTGCAAAAATGAAAGAAATAAAAGAGTCCAAGCATATCCTGGCTCAGTCAAAGATCTTCAAATGCAAAGAAGATACAATCTATATCAAGCATGACTTCACAATCAAAGGAACACATCCTTTTACAGAAGAAATCATATATCAACACTTGAATGCCCAGGAGGAAGTAACAATAGTTCAGGGTGTTACATGCTTCCCTCCTAAAAGATTCATCGTCCCGATGATTACATATTTGATTTACCTTCAGGTCAACCAATTTATTAGTTCACAATACAATGTGACTATTTCCAACTTGAATAGTTTCAGAAATCAATGTCACGATACATTTTATTCAGCCTGAATAATGTTTGCCTCAATCTGGCTTTCATATGATCATGAAAAAGATAAGTTCATAAAAAAATGTTTTGTCAACAGATTTCATCCTGTTGAAAAAGAAAAGGAAAAGCAATTTTCATCTCTTCCAGATTTTCCCAAGTTGCACTTTCTTCGTTAAACTGGTCCCACTGGACCTTACATTGCTGATATTTCACGATTTCTCAAATGCAATTGGTGAGTTTCCAACACTCGTGTGGGTTTAACCACGATTATTCCTGGGTCTTGGACCTGCAAGGAATTCCAATTTAAAACATGTGACAGATCTGAAACGTATTTCTTAAGCAAAGAAATATGGAAAACATCATGCATGCGAGATAAAGCAGGTGGTAATGCTAATCGATAAGCTACAGGATTGATTATCTCGACAATTTCGAAAGGTCCCACAAAACGAGGTGACAACTTGGCAGCCTTGCCAAAAGTTATAGAACTCTTTCTGGGTTTAACACGAAGAAAAACCTTCTCACCCACTCTCAAACCTTCGATCAACCCGCTTAAGGTCAGCATAGCTCTTCTGCCTATCTCACTTGCTTCCTTTAATCGTTCGCGAATCAGCTTAACTTGTTGTTCCATTTCAGTGAGGATCTCTGGTCCAATTACCACTCTATCCTCAACACTATCCCAGCTAACAGGGGTTCTGCACTTCCTTCCATAAAGTGCTTCAAATGGTGCCATTTTAAGAGATGAGTGATAAGTGTTGTTGTATGCGAATTCAACTAATGGAAGATACTCTTCCCATTTATATTGTTGATCCATGCAATACATTCGCAACATGTCTTCCAACACTTGATTTACTCTCTCAGTTTGTCCATCCGTTTCCAGATGATATGCAGAACTGAAGTTTAGTTTCGTTCCAAGAGCTGTATTAAGCGTTTGCCAAAATCTTGACGTCATTCTAGGATCCCTGTCAGATATAATCAATTCTGGTACACCATGCAATCTGAAAATTTCATGTACGAATCTTTTGGCCAGCACTGGTGAATCATCCTTTAGATTTCCAGCGATGAAATGAGCTACCTTAGTTAGTTTATCTACAACTACCAGGATAACATCATGTTTGTTCCTGGACATAGGTAACCCTTGTACAAAATCCATGCTTATTACTTGCCATTTGTACTGCGGTATGCTATGAGGATATAACAGTCCAGCAGGGTGCATGTGTTCTGCCTTAACCCGCTGACATTCCAGACAATGAGTCACAAAATCAATGACATCCTTTTTCATACCTTTCCAAAAGTATTGTTGTTTCAGATCAGCAAGCATTTTTGTGATACCCGGGTGTCCAGAGAAAGGTGAATTATGAAATTCAACTAACAACTTCTTTCTCAAATCATTCAGCATAGGTACGTATACCCTATTTTCATAACGTAAGATTCCTTCATTATCAAAATGAAAGCCCTTATACCTTTCATCATTAGGTTCTGCAGCAAGCGCTGCTTTTACTTGCTTTGAAAAGTATGTATCAGATTCTGAGGCACTCTTTACCTCATCCTTAAACTAAGTCTTAATTATAAGAGCATAAATGTGCTTCCTACGACTTAGAGCATCTCTACTCTATTCTCTTTCCCTTTGATGTAGCTAATATCAAAATCATATTGTGATAAAAATTCTAACCACCTTCTCTGTCTGGGCATTTAGATTAGGCTGAGTGAAAATATATTTCAGTCCTAAGTGATCAATTTTCAACTCAAAAGGTTTCCCAAGTAAATAGTGTCTCCAGACTTGAAGCGCATGAACAATGGCAGCAAGCTCCAAATCATGAGGAGCATAATTCAGCTCATGTAACTTAAGTTTTCTACTTTCATATGCTATGACTTGATCATTTTGTAACAAAACACCTCCAAGGCCTTCCCCAGAAGCATCCGTTACAACAGTAAAGCTCCCATTAGGGTCTGGTACAACTAATATAGGTGCGGAAGTCAACTGGCTTTTCAGACTTTTGAAAGCCACTTCGCACTTATCATTCCAAATAAATTTCTTATCCTTCTTCTGCAATGAAGTTATCGGTGCAGCCACTTTAGAAAAATCCTTAACAAATTTTCTATAGTAACCAGCAAGACCCATGAAGCTTCTTACTTCGTGCACATTCTTTGGTGCAGGCCACTCAGTTATTGCCACTATTTTTGAAGGATCTACAGCAATTCCTTCCTTGCTAATGACATGACCCAAATAGTGAACTTTTGAATCAAAGAAAGAACATTTGGATAACTTACCATACAACTTTCTTTTTCTCAAAATTCCCAAAACTATCTTCAAATGCTCATTGTGCTCCTCAACACTTTTAGAATAAATGAGAATATCGTCCAAGAATACAAGTACAAACTTGTCCAAATATTCTTGAAAGATATTATTCATTAAGTTCATAAAAGCTGGGTGCATTAGTTAATCCAAAAGGTAGAACCATGAATTCATAATGTCCATACCTTGTTCGGAAAGTTGTTTTATGAATATCTTCTTCTCTAATCCTTAACTGATGATAACCAGATCGAAGATCTATCTTAGAATAAACCGCTGCCCCACGCATCTGATCAAATAGATCGTCGATCCTTGGAAGTGGGTATCTGTTCTTGATTGTTGCTTTATTCAACATCCGATAATCAATACACAGCCTAAGTGTTCCATCCTTCTTTTTCACAAATATTACAGGCGCTCCCCAAGGTGAAACACTTGGTCTAATCAAACCTTTAGACAAAAGTTCTTGCAATTGTGCCTTAAGCTCGACTAACTCTGTAGTAGTCATCCGATAAGGTGCTTTGGAAATAGGTTCCGTTCCTGGTTTGATTTCGATGGTGAAGTCAAATTCCCTCTTGGGTGGTAACCCTAGTAATTCCTCCGAAAAACATCCTTGAAACTTTGTAACAGAGGAAATCGTTTCATGGAATCACCATCTTCTTCTGAAAATTCAGATATCTTTACTGCATAAAGGGTACATCCTTTGTTTTTAGCCTTTTTAAGCTGCATAGCTGACAGTTTTCTAACTGAAATTTCCCGTTTCACACCTTGAATCTCTGCTGATTTCAGCCGATCATCTAAACATTTTATATTCTTTTCATAGCAGTCTACTTTTGCTTTATGGTCAGCTAACCAATTGACACCAATGACAATGTCGTAAGACCCCAAAGGTGTAACATAGAGGTCAACTTCCATGGAAAAGTTAGGTAAGTCAAGGACTGCCCCAAAAAGACACATACTCACTGTATGAACAGAGTTATTACCATACTGTACAGTCCAAGATTTATCCATTTTTCCAGCTTTTCTTTTAAGTTTAGAAGCAAGTTTACTAGAAATGAAACATTCAGTAGCTCCTGTATCAAAAAGAATAGTGACAGGTATGCCAAATAACTTACCCTAACTTCTATAGGTGTCACTTGCTTTTCACTTGCTTGTGCTCTCTTTGCAAAAGATGTATCTTATCTTTGCTGATTACGATCATCCTTCTTCAAAGGGCACTGATTTGCGTAGTGGTCTTTGCCACAATTGTAGCAGCCTCCTACAGGTCCCTTTTTAGGCTCAAAATTGCCTCCAGCCTTGTAATTATCACGTTGTCCTCCATAGGGCTTCTGCCCATTGTTATAATTTTTGGCAAAATTATCCCTTACATTTCCAGCAGGCTTATTTGCTACTCTTTCTTACTATTATCCCCTGGAAACTTACTTCTATTTCCAAACTTTTTCCATGGTCCCTTTTTGGGTGCAAGTGAAGTTGAAGAAGGGTTTGCAATCTTCTTCCACTTCCTCTTTATGAGCAGAAATAGCCTTTAATTTCTGTTCTTGTCGTATGGCCTTTTCAACAACTCCTTCCATAGTGGTTGGACTGTGAACATCGACCTCTCCTCCTATCACGGGATTTAGTCCCATGATGAATTTCCATATTCTGAACTTCTCGTCAGTTTGATACTGCGGTACATACTTGAGGAGTTTTGTAAACCGCTCCCAGTATTCAGTTACCGTTAGCTTCCCTTGAGCTAAGTTCTGAATTCTGTCATTTTCTGATCATAGAAAAGTTGTGGCAGCCAACGTTGCCTAAAATAGCCTTTAAATTGATCCCAAGTAACATTGGTCTCATCAATATTTAGCTCAGCTTTACGGCTATCCCACCACGAAGATGCTTCATGGGAAAGCTGATAGGCTCCCCAAATAGCTTTGGTTTCCTCCGAGAAGTTTCTTATTGCAAAGTACTTCTCCATTTCGCTGAGCCAGTTCTCAGCTCCATCTCCTAATGTGGTGCCATCATATTTAGGTGGGCTTATCCTTTTTATATCATTAGTGAGTTCTGCTGCCAACCTGGCCTTTTTGTTTTCTAGTTGGACAGGTGCATTTCCAGCATTAATATCAACACCCATATCGGGGTTGTCCTCAGGAGGTTGCTGATTGTTATTACCAGCTTCATCATCCTCCTCATTTCCCATCACCTGTTGTTCAAGTACAGCTAAACGATCTCTTGTGTCCAACAGGGCAGCAAGGATCTCATCAAGTTTTTGGGTTGTTGCCGCCCCTCCTTCAGGTGGAGCATTATTCGCAACGTTCCCCCTTGTTCTAACCATTTTCTGTTACAAGAAAATTCAGGTTTTTATCAGATTATGGACACAATAGGTCCAAGAGCTGCAACCTTCAGCTCTGATACCAAGATGTAACGTCCTCATTTTAGTACTTTAGAACAAGTAAATTTTTTTTTTTTTTTTGATAAATGCTTCCTAGTTCTAAATACATAATTTAGAACTCACAAATCAAAACAACCATTCTTATAACAGATAACCATATGCAGCTATAATGACTCGGAGTACCTCCGATCTATTCATTCCATGACTTGGTAATCTACCGATCTATTCATGAGTATCAAGAGTTGGCATTTTTATTTTAACACCTCACTCTTGCGGTTCTCTTCCCTAATCTGGGATTCAGAATGCTCTGTCCAAGGAACCTATCTGAATAATTGTTACCATTATTCATCGGCATCTCGTCCCTTAGACTAGGTGACATAGGACAACGCAATCAGCAACTTGCGATACTTTGGCCAAAGATTTGAAACATATGCTTATGTCTCGTATTCCTTGACATACTCGTCAATCTGGAATACGTCCATCACCCCATTCCTTTGTTATGTAGAATGTCTTATACTGACTTCTGACAGTCTCTCCTGCCCCAAGTTATTCACTCAGGAACGGATTAGTAAAATGACAACGTTATAAGGATGCTCCGGGGACTAGGGATATCTTTGACACATACTTTGGTCAACCCTAGTTAACCCAGTGTGTCAAGATACCCCGAGTCTCCTGGGGCAGCCTTATAACATGACCACGTTCCTAATCAGTCCCAGAGTAAAACTTGTTCGAGTTTAAGGTGTAAATCTTAACGATCAATGCGAAGGGTGTCGCCATAAGTCACCTGCATTGTTGTATCTTTGAGAAGATCCTAATCTTCTCGAAGGTACAACCCTACAATCGACTTGTGCCATCAACCTTCAAATCCGCCTCGATAAGATCTACTAAATTTTAAGGTGTTACTTACGTTGAGTTAAAATTATACTATCAGACGCTCCCTTAAGGGTAGTCTTTCCCAGTCCTTGGGTTCCTCACCTTAGAATTACCTTTCTTAATAAAACCCATTACACAAGAGAAGTTTAATAAGATTGAGGTCCTATCAAGGAGTTCATAGAAAAACATAAATCTAAATCAACGAAATTGGACAATAACCCATAATCTTCACATGAGATTGCTAACCATACCCTTTTTAGGTTTATATCAGTTCTCATAACTGAAATTATATCTTACTTATTAGCATCGAGATATAGTGATTAAGAGTCCAATTAAACGTTGTCTTGACTTAGATCAAGACTAGGAAGTAATAATTTATTCAGCTCGTTTAGCTTCCTGCTCAGGTTTATTTTAACCTTAGCTTCCCGAAAGACAGTGATCTAAATTCCAATTTAGCTTTAGATAGAACATAATAGAACTACTAAACAATCTTAAGTATTCAGTCACATAACCTTGCAAGCTTACTTAGATAATCACAAAAGTCTCCAGTTATACAATAATAACAATGCTCTTAAGATCATTCGAACCGAAGAAGATCAAACCATCAAGATACGAATACAAACACATAAGTAACAAATACCTCTTTTCATTCCTTTCAAGGCTAATCAAATACATTTATTTCATTCAGCATATTTGATACAATACTCAACAGCCAAAGAACATCTTTCTTCAAGTAGTACATTTAGATAATCAAATTGAAGTTCATCGTAAAACCAAATTAAACAATCTGAACATCATATCAGATCTGCGTGCCTTTACCACTTACGGCAGCCATCTGCAAAAATTGTCAACACGGTCGGGTTCGGTGGCCGAGCATGATAAGCACTAACTCTTAAAACAAATGCAATCCACCAATTGCTCTCATTGAACAACCTGTTTAAATGAAATCATTTCACCAAACATGTAGACATATTTCAGACTATGCTCTTTTGTAATTCAAACATGACTATAAACGCGTAACTCATATTATAGTTACTAAATAGTCCTAGATACTTTTCAGATATTTCTTCATAAATATAAGTGACCAAGAAGAACAAATGTATCCAAAACAACTATCCATCTGAATCCCAAGGACAACAAACATCCGACAGACCATTACATTCAACATAATAAAATGAATATCATAACAATTCATGAATCCATCAGTATGTTAAAACAATTCCAACAGTTAAATATAAATATATCAACATATACATTACAACAGAAGAGAAAGAAACCGAGACATTCAGATTTCCCTTCCAATCATGCTCATGACTGTACCGTCCTCTCAAGAGTAATGCATTCACATTATACGCATGCGACTAAGCCAGTCGAGACCACAGGAAGAACTACAGTTCGTCAAAAATTCAAGTATAAAAATTACCTGTAGCTTACTGAGCAATACAATAGCCCTCATGGCAAGGCAGTAATAAATAATCCAACAAATAGACTTAACATAGCTTTCCATATTATTCAACAAACGAGAAAATATCCAACGCCATCGCTTGTCAAGGCACAACTTAACTCTTTATCTCGATCAAAGCACAAGACTAGATAATCACAATAACAGAAAGACGTAACCATGCACAATCACAACATCAATCCCACTGAGTCGAAACACTCAGCAACATACAACTCAATCTAATCCCTACTAACACAGCAAGGACTTAAATCCAAAGCCGAAATCAAAAGAACAACCTCTTTATCACAGTCAAACAAGAGGCTAGATAACATTAAAACAAATGATGTTTCCTTATGCATATATAGTGACATTCATACTGAATCTAACACAAACATGCACAGCTTCATTTAACTGAAACAAATCCTTATGATAATACAGCCATGACTTATATTAGAAGTCATTTTCAAGAAAAATAATCACAACAAGGTCTTCACAGAAGCCGAAATTCCATATCAGTATTTTCCTCAAAGTTTCATCCTAAGCCAAGCTACTACGGAATACAACAGGGTCTCAAACCGAGTAAAATTTGTAAAGAAAACCCTTCCTTTAAATTTCCACAGAAGTGAACAGAAAGGAACACAAGAATGTTAAGAAGAGTCTAAACGATATGCATGCACAATGAGGGTTTAAATCGAGAGTCGAGCCAACTCGCAACATATCGAGATCTCCAACAAATCACAAACAACTAATGCTCATAAACAAGGCTTAGATTGAAGTTGATTTCATGCGACAACAATTCAAGAATCCCAATAGTATTCCCAGCAAAACTTCTACAGAAGTCGTAATTCAAGATACATATCAAGGACTCCAACTGAATCAATATCTTAAGTAATCTCAACTAAACATCAGCATTCGAAACTAAGCTTAAGCAGAAGATGAAACATACGAAACATAAAAAGAACTCCAACTGAGTCTGTACCAACGATATTCACTGCTAAGCAACAGTATTCATAACAAAGCAACAGAAGTCGTAATACCAGTTACTTTTCAAGGACTCCAACTGAGTCTAACTAATAAGTATTCACATTCATGACTTCTACAGAAGTCCAAAATATACGAAACATTCCAAGGACTCCACAGAGTCATTTTCGTATATATATTCCTTGCAAACTTTCAACGGATTATATCCCAAAAATTGCAACACAGGGAGGACTTCTACAAAGTCGCATTCAAATAGTATAAACACAACAAGTTATCCAACCAGAAGTAACTTAAAGTATTATAGCAAGATCCAACAAGATTCAACAACCATAAAAGTACAAATGGTTTCAAACGAAGCGAAACCACAAGGAAGATTAAATACAAAAACTATTCCTTCAAGGTCTTCTAAAGATCCGAGATTCCTAATTTCACAGGAAAAGAAGAACCAAAACAATGCTTCCAACCAACTGAATTGAAATCACCTGAACAAAGTTGTTCTAATGAAATCATTTGAAGGAAAGCAGGATTTTTAAAAGTTAGGGCCTAACATGCCTGGTAATGCCGCTTAAAATCCAAAGAAGACCTCTGAAAGAGCTCGAGCCTTCTCCTCTTCTTCCACGTTAGTTTCAACAACAATAATTTGTTATTTCCATGCTTTATAAACTTTCCTCAATAGAGAAAAGAGCTAGTTATTCTCATAGTTGCCATGCAACACCAAGTAGACTGGTTCGAAGAACCAGTGATCAAACAGAGGGAAAACCGGAGCGCATGGAAAACCAAACAAACAACTAGTTTTCCATTTTGCATGTCTTCCCGAGCAATCCGAGCTCGGAAACCGAGTTCTTTAATTGCATTAACTCCAAAATTCCCACTCAATCTCCATTGCCACCGACCGCCATAGTTGGCGATGGACAAATGCAAACCAAAGACCATTTCCAAATTTGGCGACTCTGCCACGTCGGCCTCGATGGCCGTTTGAAACCTCAGCTAAATCCTTGTCCTTCATGCTTATCCCCTTCATTTAATGCCATAGAAACTACCGCCCATGGCTCGCACCCCTTCATAGGTCCCCTTCCCCCACTAACATTAGTTAGGTTAGAAACATAGGTTAGATCATAAGGTGATACTTAGTCTAACTTCCTTAGTGCTAGGTTGCTAACCTTAGGAACATTTAGCTTATAGCTTAGGGCTAGGTTAGATTAACACTAATCCAACCCATAGGTTATTAACCTTAATAAATCCAGTTTAGGTCTAACAATTAGAATCGTTCAGTATAAGAACCAACAAATATACATTCACGAAAAGGATTCATTCCAGCACTGATAATAAGCTAGTAGTATAAATGTATCTGAATTTATTACCTGGCTCAAGATCAAGACCTTCCTGATATTACGATATCGGGAACCAATTCATTTAACAAGATCAGCCTGAGTTAACTCCTGAATTGCTCATTCCACACATTCGGACCTTGCAACCTTCGTAAGGTCTATAATTTTTGTTCATCCAGAATAAACTTAAAACATCTCTTGGATCAATGCCACTGATCCAAGGCTGAGTCATATAGATGGGTAAATCCACAATTTATTCCAAAATCAGATTAAACTCAGGTGCAAAAATGAAAGAAATAAAAGAGTCCAAGCATATCCTGGCTCAGTCAAAGATCTTCAAATGCAAAGAAGATACAATCTATATCAAGCATGACTTCACAATCAAAGGAACACATCCTTTTTACAGAAGAAATCATATATCAACACTTGAATGCCTGGGAGCATTTGGGTTATCCAAAATAAGCTCGCCTTTATCAATGAATTTTTGGACAATATTTTGAAGGTCTGACATCATTCAATATCATGGCCTTTGCTTCTATGATAACAACAAAAGTCATTTTCACGATACCAAAATGGTCGTTCTTGGCTCTCATCAAAATTTCTAATAGGAGGAAGTTTGATCATGTGAACTTCCAACATTTTTTCTAAGATAGAAGCATATGATTCCCCCAACGAAGTAAAAGACCAAGATGACGAAGGTCCTTTTTGAGAAGATGAAGAGTCTCTCCGAGGTGTTTGATTAGAAGTGCTATCAGATTGTGATGTTTTTAATACGATAGTGTTTGTGGACCCTTGATTCTTGTCTTTGTTAGAAGTGGAAGGGTTTGATTTTATAAACCGAGAAAAATCTGGTTTAGACTTAGAACGAAGTTTTAGCTTCCCTTGTTTGATGGCGCGAGACTCAAGTTTGCATGCCATCATAAAGGATTCTTCAAATGTATAAAAGGTTTGAATCCTTAAAGTGGAAGAAATATGATTAGTGCAAGATTGAGTAAACAACTCAATTTGTTGAGATTGAGGGAGGGAGAAAGACAATTGATTTATTATTCCTCTCCAACGAGCAATAAATTCTACAATAGACTCGTCATCGAATTGATGAATGTTATAAAGATCTCTAATTAAGATCTTTTGTACAATGTTTATTAAGAATTTTTCAAAAACATATGAGCTAATTGAGAGAAATAAAATAGAGAGTGTTAGGGTATGTTATTATACAGTCTAAAGTGGGCCCTACTAAAGACATAGGAAAGGTACGGAGCATAAGCTCTTGATCCTGGACTATAAGGTAGAGAGGATGCTTGAATGCTCATAGGTGTTGTTGAGGATCCTCCCGAATATGAAATTTTGAGAAATTAGGAAGTTCCCATAGGGAAGATAAGGCTTAAAATCCATTGATGCATGAATCGGTTCATTACATACTTCTTCAAAATATTATGAAGGGTGAGCCCCTTTGGTGGAGGCTTCTAGGTCTACGATTTTCTTGAAAAGAAGTTGGACGATGTCAAATTGAGGAGGGGGCATGTTGGTATGTCCCATATAAGAAGTGAATGGTATGTTTTGTTGAGGTGTTAATGGGGGATTCATCTACTGATTAACAGGATGATAAGAGGAATAACTAGGCATTACGGTGGCACTGGCGCAGGTATTTGTTGTGAAGGATCCTGAGTATAAATAGGCTATGAGATGAAAAGTGGTTGAGAGAAAGGTGGTTGAATGAAAGATGGGGCCTGTGATTGGTGGGTTCCTACACTTGCCGATTGAATTGGAATGGATTGAGGAATGTGGGTGTTGATTTGATTTGATATGGTGGGGAACAAACTCTGAATGAGGCTTTTGACTATTGGATTGGTTATTAGGGGTGCCGATGCCAAAGGATGGGTAAAGGTCACTGTCGCTGGAGCATTAGAAGAAATACCAGCTGGAGGACGAGAAGGAGGAACCGACTAACTCGTAGGAGGGGGTTGGTTCACAGAGAGATACTGACCCTGAGATGCAATAGATGGCATAGAAGAATTAACAGCAATTTGTGGGAGCATGGACGCACTCATCATAGCTAAAGAAGAGGGCCTCTCAAAAGTAGGTTGTGGGGTAGCTGAGGTAGCCATGGCACTAGGGATAGGTAGGGTCATTTGAGAACCAGTTGACATGGTCGGTGGAAGAGAAAAAGGAGGCATAGATGCACCACCTTCTTTCATGGTTCAAGGTGAGAAAAAGCATGCTAACTAGCTCTATAAAATCCTGGGATGGCTCATGAGAATAATCGTAAACTTGCTGGATCGGTGGTCCCTGATCAGATATGCGAGTAGACTTATGCACTAAGTAGTCCATAAGGGCTACTGGGTTGTGGTCAAGGAGTTCCTAAAATTTAGGATCTCTGTGAGGAACATACTCTATATCAGAAGCAGATGACACCTTTGAAGGACTGGGGAAGCTAGTCATGATGGGATCGCTTTAGGATGATAGAAAGGATTATATGACCAAGATGGGGAACCAACTAACAACGGTCCCGAAGAAGACCCGAGGGGTGCCAAAACATCCACATTAGCGGTGGTCTCGGATGAAGAAGAGGCTATTTGAGCCATTTTTCTAGATTATGACTAGGTGATGACCATCATAAACAAGAAAAAACATAGAAAGAGATTAACCTAACTAATGCATAGACAATTCAAGTAGCATAGGTGATTATCTCTTTTAAATTTTCATGCGTTTTAAGAAAGAAAATGTTTGGGAAGGCTTTTAAGAATAGGGACTACTCAATTGGCCAAACTAAGGATGGTCAGGAATGTTTTAGTGACGATTCTGAAGGCACTTCATAAAAGACTGGTACATGGCTTGATATAGGGCTTACCCCCTCACTTCACACACCGCTATGATAAGGGAGTCGTGTGCTTTTCTAATATATACCGTAACTTCCGTGAATTCATAAGCACGGCCCGAGTACCTCATAGGCTCTTCTTCTTGGATGTCACTTCCAAGTAGGTGAGGCCAGGGAAGGATTTTTTGTTTAAATGCTTTATACCTAGTGATTTTGACTTTGTGTGTAAGGGTGAAAAATAAAAATAAAATAGTGTCACTACCGATTTTGATCAATTTTCCAACCTATTTAGAAAACTAGGTGAAGAACATACAGTAAAAATGAAAAATAAAATGTTCTTTTTAAGCACTAAAACCGAAGTGTTTGATTTCAATGAAGAAAAGTCAAACAAGTTCTTTCCTAATGTGATTAATTCATTTTAAGTACCAAAACCAAAGTGTTTGAGTGTGATAAAAACAAACAAACAAGTTCTTTTTAAGTTCTTAAAAAGGAGAAAACACCGCAAAAGAGAAATACCTGTAGATTTAGCTCTCCAAGGTGTGTGGACTTCAAAAAGCACGTTGTTGAGCTCTTCCCTCGAGCAGTTCGCTAACAAGAAAACCACTCTGCAGAACAGGGTTAAGCATAACACATAAACAAATCCAACAAGATACTAGTGGAAAGGAAATTTCTATTTTAAGAAACTAGAAATGAAAGAAGCAAAACTAAAATGATGAAAGGGAATGCTTAAGAGCAACTGATGAAAAATCAGTGAAGAAAAAGAAAAAAGCTCAAAACTGGAAAAGAAATGAACTTACCAATAAGGGACTTTGGTGGGTCCCACCGGTGTGCCAGAATGTAGATCAAGAATTTCCATGCTTGTTACCTGTCTAAGTTAATGCACCAAACTAAACACAAAAACCCTGAAAAACTCAAATGAAATCGATACCTGATAGATTGGATAAGATCCGAAGATGTAGATGGAGAGAATACCGATGGAGACAAGATGGGCACACATGAACAATCTTGCAAAGTAGATCCAAGAAACCTACGATGCACAAATCCTTGGTAGAAAAAGATGACGTTAGACAATATATGGGTGAACTGCCTGGAAAGCAGGTCTAGGAAGTGATAAGCTTTCTCGGTGGATGTCAGTTCATGCTTTCAATCAAGAGTAAAGACATACATGATAAAATATGTAAGAAAATATTTAGGTTTTCTGATTAAAAATAGCAGACATAATGTAAAAACCACAGCAGAAATTGAAAGAAAGTAGGAAACTGTAAAAATAAAGTTGAACTTGGGTTACCTGAATTCTATACCTTTTATAGACTAGTCTACGCGATCGATGGTGATCGACGTCGATTATTTGGGTCAATGTTGATCAAACAGTGATTAATGTCGATTTTTGGGTCGGCGTCGATTAGATAGTGATCGGCATCGATTTGACACACATGTAGATAGGCGGCTAATGATTAAACGAACAAAACAAGCTAAGCTAAATCAGATTAAACATAAGACCAGATTACTAAAGATTGATCAGAAAGCAGAGATTGAAGATAGAAAAAGGGGATCCGAGGTAGAAATTGATGGATTCTAACCCAAAAACTAAAGAAAGGCCCGATCAGTGCTGACTTGGATAAACCAGTGTTGATTGAAGACTAATCGATTCAACCGAATCCCAGGTCGAGTTGACGAAAAGGAAATTACGAAAATAACAAAGAGGAATACTTAAAAATGCTTGATTGATGATTGATGATGACCAAGGGAGCTATGGAGACCTGCAAGAGCTGTAGACACATGGACAGAGTAATAGTACACCTCTTAGGGATTAAACTACACAAAACTCACTCTCTTTCTCTGATAATCTCTTTAATCACTCAAAAAAATTAATCTCTAGAAACCATCTCTTCTGAATCTAACCAAAGAGGATCTCAGGTTGTAAATTTATAATCGGTGCTTTGCAAGAAGATAAAATTGGCACCGTTCTAAAGAATCATTATCAACTGAAAATTAGTCGGTGCCAATCAGGGACTAGCTTCCCAAAGAGGAAAAGAAATGAGTTATGGGGATAATAAACATATCCCTCCCACTCAAATATGGGAAGAATCCCACTACACGGTTCCAGGAGAGGAGAAATAGGTGGGATAGATGGATAATAATAGCATGGGAGGTTGGGAAGTGATATGGGGTGAATAAGTAGAAGTGGAATAAATGTAGAAGATATAATTACATGGTTAATGTTTAATTAACCATGGGTGAAATATAATGGGGTGGAGAAAACTTAGGATAGGCCTTTAAATTAAATATTTAATTAATACCCTAAGGGAGAAGTGGTGATATAAAGGTGCCTAGGTTACCCGAGAGGATAAATGAACCCAGGGGACACTAAATTGGGTAACCAATTTTAGGTGTCTACACTAAGATGTAGTCATTTTTACTCCTATCACAAAATAAAGGAACCCCATGCACGTTGGCCTATCACCCAGTGAAAGCTGAGCGCTCACCCAAGGCACGCGCAGTACCGAGTCTCTCTTTTATGTGAGTTTAGTGGGAAACATCATCTATGATTAGTGTAAGAGATTTTAGAAGGGAATTTTAAGACATACAAGAACCATAGGGCTCAGAACGGCCTCTAGATCCTTGCAGTCACTTCAGACCGAGTGTTTAATAGAATCCATAACACGTATTGTGACAGAAAGAAACATACAAGCATTCATACTTAGCATGAAAGGAAAGAGAATTCATAAGAGAGAAACATGCATCATAATCATTGATATTCATGTATATATTATGACAGGTAACCTTATTACATCCATGGAACCATTACAGAGGGTCATAGAGAAGCAGACCGTAGTCATGCATTGCACTAGACTTAATGTAACTAAGCTACCCAAAAGAAAATTTACAACCCCTAGGCCTAATGCATTCTCTCCCAAATACAACTATTCACCAACAGAGTCCTCACAACATTTTTGTAGAGCTCTACTCACTCCCTAGGTGTCTATATGGATACTTGTATGTATACCTCCATATGTATATCCCTCTATGTCTATATGTATATGTATTTCTATCTCTGCAGTGCTTGTATTTATAGCTTTCTTGGACTACCAACCCATCCTCCAACGCCCTCAAATCTAGTGCCAAGTGTCTAAATGTGGTCCTCCATGTGAGCATGCTTCTCTAGGCCTGAGCTCTCCACTTTATTCCATGATTTTCTTCTAGAAGATTCCATCGCAAGCATGCTCCATCCAGGCCAACCTGTCACTAGGATGGCATCTTATCCACGTGCAATCGGGTCATGCTTTTCACATGTTCTTCTCTAGATGTCTAAAATGACTAAGTCCTGATCATTTCACACACCGTGCGTCTACATGCTTCCTTATACCCTTATCTTGCGCGCTTTTGCCTTGCATTCCATTCCATAATTGGGACCTTGTGTGCCTACATGCCTTCATATTTTGCCAATATTCCAAGGGTCCAACAAGATATTTGAATGCATATCAAACCATGGTAATGTCTCTTACAAGTTCTGTCTACAAATATAATATTAAAGCATCATTCTATACTCATATTTGCAAGGTGTATACAAAGGTTTCAAACTCTATCTACAATTTTATAAGTTTCCAATATTAGTTGCACTTCATTTGCATTTATGGTTGATAGATTCAAGAAAAGGAAGATCTGATCTATAAAGTTTGGTAAGATTTTCAGTGCTAATAGGTATTTGATAGAGTAATGTAGTGCATTTGTATAACTAGGGTTAAAGTCCTTAGTGGCAAATCCATGTTATTTTGATCTTGATAAATACTAGTGTCTTAGCTTTCTGTCATTTGTTTTTGGTGTTGCTAATCTCTACAAAATTGGAAGGAAGAAGATCTCTCTTCATTAGAGACTCTGCTAAGAAGTTGTTTTCAGATTCAAGGAACTTAGAGTTAGAAGGGAGAAGAGTTTGGAAGGTGGTTGGAGAGCAGAGCTCAAGGAAGGAAGTTCCCTTCGTTGAACTTGAGATTGATCAGCCTATCATTGAGGACTATAGTTCTTCTTCAAGTAAATCTAAATCAGATATTCCTCTTGAAAATTTGCATTCTCCATCTAGAGAGGGACCTTCATTTGTCTTTGAAAATCTTGCTCCTCATTCTGCCCCTATTTTTTCCAAATCTGCTAGAGTTTATCAAGAAGCTGATCCTATAGGGGATATCCATTTTGAAGATTACATTTCTATTCCCCAAATACCTCTCACTCCTCATCATTATGTTTCTCCTCCAAGATCACCACCTCAAAATAATATGGCTCATCCTCCCCTATACCTCCATTTGTTGTTAACACCTTTGGTCCTATAAACTTTAGAGGAATGAATGGTTATCCAAATGTTGTCCCTCAAGATGTTAGAAATAGATTGCCAAAATTCCAAGGTAACAATGCAATAACTGGTGATCAACATCTCAAACTTTTTGTTAACATGATGGAGGATTTTGAAATAGAATTTGAAGATGTGTATGTCAAATTGTTCATTCATAAACTAGAAGAGGATGCAAGGGATTGGTACAAGGCTCTGCCTGATAATTCTATTGACTCTTGGATTGAAACAAATAATGCATTTAGGTTGCAATATGGTGATAAGACTGATCCTAGGTTTCTCTTGTCTGAGTTTGAAAATATCAAGAAGAACCCCAATGAATCATTGCATGAATTTAATGCAAGATTTAACAAGACATTGAGGAGGTCGCTGTTAATTTTAGGCCCTGTGATGAGTCTTGTTTATTCAAATATGCCGATGCATTTGATAAGAAAGCAACCTACTACTTGAGAGACAAAAACCCTACTAATTTGAGGTAGGCCTTCACCATGGCACTGCAGATTGAGAAAATATCAAAGCAATTGGGAAACCTCTCAAGAGAGATGGTGTAAAGTTGATAGACCCTAAAAAACCTCAATCTAACAAGGGTGTTGATTTGGAGGAGGTTGTGAAAAATTTGGCAGGTCTCGTGTTGGTGCAAATCACAAGCACCCACAGGACTCTGCAGCGCGATCGTTTGAGACTCCCAGTGCGATTGCACAACATGGAGCTTTTCCCAAGTGTGGGACCTCTGCGAAATCGGAAAAGCTCTCCTGATGAAGGCCGCTCCTATTCCTCTTTTCGGATGCACCAATAAAACGCAGAGGTTTACCCCAAAATCTAATCTAACTACCAAGGAGACAGGGAGAGAAGAATGCATAAAAAACAAACCTAAGCTAAGGAGGTGATGCACCGAGGAATGAAGAACATACGTTTTGCTAATTAAACACAGACCACAGAAATGCAATGCAAAATCATGCACAGATAAACATATTCACAGTGAAAGATCAGGAGGATGCAAAATGAAACACATAGAGGGTTGAGAAACATCCACAGTCATGCATTTATTTGCTCCGAAGGTTGATACAATACACTGCAAAAAATGCCCAGAGGCAAAGGTGCATTACAGTTTCAAATGGGAGGTTTGAGCTCCACAACTCCACCTGCCAAAGAGAAGAAGGGAGGAGGCACAAAACAAAAATGTTCGACCTTTAGAAAGAAGCCCCTCCTTACAATTTATAGGAAGAATGAGAGAGAGAAGAGAGAGAAAATCCAAATCTACCCCAACCACCTCAGGTTGTATTTAATTCATCTCATTATGGTGGTAGGTGAGGACCATATCAAACCCCAAAAGTGGCAAACTGTATTTTGCATTTTTAAGAACTTTTTCTCACCCAATTAAAGATATCCAGTCGTAGTTAGGTAGAGGACACCGTAGGCTTTCCAAAAAGTCCAACCTTGTGTGAATCGGAGCTCCCAGTCAAAAGTTATGGCCATCTGAATATCTGCGCCAGGGTCTGCTTCCTGTCAGCGCTCAGAATGTTGCGCCTCCTGAAGGTGCGCCTTGGCGCATCCATATGCATGTTGACAATCCTTTTCATGCGCCAAAGGCGCAAATATGTTTGTGTCGACAACCCTTTTTGTGCGCCAAGGGCGCATTCATTTGCATGTCAACACTCTTTTCTGTGCGCCAAAGGCGCAAATATGTTTGTGTCGACACATGTTTACGTGCGCCACTTTACCTGCGCCAAGGGCGCAACTTTTTCCGTGTCAACATTCCTTTCTGTGTGCCAAGGGCGCGTCTATTTCTATGTCAACATCCTCTTCTGTGCGCCAAGGGCGCATTTACATTTGTGTCGACATCCTCTTATGTGCGCCATTTCCGTGGGCCAAGGCGCATTATTTCTTATGTCAACACTCATTTACGTGCGCCTCTTCTTGTGCCATGGGCACATCCATTTTGCTGTTGACACTCATTGTTATGCGCCACTTCTGTGCGCCATGGGCTGAGGTTTGAATTTCTTTGGTTTCCATATTCTTCCGCTTGTCTATATCTACCCTGGGAAGATATATACAACGATCTGCTAAAGAAATCTCATACAAGTTAGCACAGGAAGAGAAGGGAATGGGTAGACTTCACAAGGTCAGCGAAAAGCACAAAACCATGACAGATTTTCCAATCATCCTAGGGGTGATCATAGATCTAATGGTAGAGGGAAAGGACCCATGGGATTTGTAAATAGGCATCCTCAAGCACATGAAAAAAGAGTGTTACCCGATCCCCTAACTGTTAGGGTTGTTGCTTGTTGAGGAAGTTGTTGATATTGATTGGTGTGATAAGTGTTTTATACCCCATCCTCCATGTGAAATGGACCCGCAATATGGTGAATATAATTATGATGATGGTACGATGATGATATATCGCATGGTGGGTTGTTCTTCAAGATCACAAGAAGGAGTAACATCAACTAAGGTAATAAGTGTAAGGACAACTACAACCTTTTGGGATTGCATCAAACAGTACAAGTATTTGTTTCCCCTCATACTCTTGAGGTAGATGTAGTGCAATATTTTGAGATTCCTAACAATAACTTTGAATACTTAATAGCTTTCATGATTAAGAAGTATGATGGTGGTATCCCTTCGGAGGAAGATACACAATTATTAATGAATGTTTTTGTGGCTCAAGAGAAAGAGTATAACACTAGGAGCAAGTTGTTAAGGGATTTGGGCCTCAAGCTAAACCTAAAAGCCCTTGCTTACAGTATTCCCAAAGAAGCTCCTAGAAGAGAAACACCGCCAAAATCTCTGTTTTCCCAAGCAAAAATATAGTCCTCCTCATGCCCAAATTTCCAAGAATCCCATGCCATCTAATGAATCTACTTGTCTCCATTCCAATGTTACCTTGCCAAAGAGTGTTCCATATGACATAGCCCAAGTATTTAGAAAAATAAAAGTGTGTGTTCTAATCATTGAGTTACTTAGGATTCCTAAGCACAAGAAGAGAGCATTTGAGTACTTGGGATTGAAAGAGGAGAAGAGTACCCCAAGTAGAAATGTAAACATTGTTGAAACTCCTCCTCGGATCATTGGGCAGACCTTGAAACACCACCAATAGTAGAGGTTCTTGGAGAAAAACCTGAGGTATACTTGGGGACATCCTTGGTTAATTCCCGATTAAATGTTGATCCATTCTTTACAACTTTGATCATAAAGGATAGACTACTTCACAATTGTATGTTTGATTCCGGTGCATCATGCAATGTCATGCCTTTAGAGGTCATGAATGAGTTGGATATCAAAGTGACATCAACCTATGGAAATTTTACTGCTATGGACTCAAGATAATTTCTGGTATTCGGTTGTGTGAAGCGTTTATTAGGTACACTTGTAGCCTATTTGGGTAAGAATTTGAAACTTAATGTTGTGATTGTTGATTTCCCTGCCAAATGGAGTATGATTTTATCAAGAAAGTGGGCTATAAGTATCGGTGGGACTATTCAAATGGACACATATTTTTCCACTATTCCCATTGAAGGCATCCTTGTCAAGCTCTATGGAGAAAAGAAGATGTTACACCTTATTAAAGATCCCAACAATGCTTCCTATGAGGTGTTGTTTGTTGATGTTGATGCTGATAACTTTTTTGGGTTTGTTGATGGAAAAGAGAACAAGATGGATCAGTCAAAGTGCCTTGAACAGGTAGGTTCTCCTTGGACCTTGCTATTTGATGGAGCTTGCTCCAAATTTAGAAATGGTGTTGGTATAATTATGATTTCTCCTAGCTTGGAAGAGTTTATTTTTTCCTTCAAGCATAATTTTGAATGTACTAACAACATTACTAAATATGAAGCCTTGTTGTTGGAGTCCGAGAATTTCATGGAAGTATGGTGTTAAGGACATCATTACGAAAGGAGATTCAGAGCTAGTTTTCAAACAAATAAGAAAACTATATGCTATAAAAAAACAGCAGATGAAACAATACAAACATGTAGTTTGGGATATAATTGAGATGTTTGATTCCTTCAACATTGTGCATCATGATAGAAGTTTCAATGTCTGCTTATTGACAAGTTGGTTGTGTTGGGGTGAATATTTAGAAATTTCACCATTTCACCTTATTGTGAGTACAATATTGAAGTGTTAACTAGGCCACTGTCACTGACAACATCAAGCATTAGCAAGTGTTTAATGATGATGCTCAAGTGAAAATGTTCTTACAAAATCAAGGTGAGTTTGCAGATCAAAATATTGATTGGGAACTATACATCGGAAAAGCGACAGGCGAGCGTGAGAATCAACAAGTAACTCTTCCGCGTACCCGACCTCCCGAGGTCGTGCCGAGACAGCCGGTGGGGGTAGAATATGTAGACAAACTAGTTAGGTAGTCTAATGTCTTCGACACGCACTAGTGGAATTTGCGAATCTAAGGAAAAGAAGGCCCTTCTAACTTGGACTGGTGTGATAGATCGATCAGCAAGGATGACTGCTCGAAGGCTCCAATCAATATCGAGCTCTGGCGTGATTCGATCTATGGGTTGCGGAATACGTGGAAAATGACCTGGGATTGTTTCGTGTATATCTCCCGATAAGGTCATATAGTGGATGATGAATATAATTGACTCTATGGACGATTTTCTGGCCTAGTCTAGAATTCCCTAGCTTCATTAGCCGCTATATCTAGTAAGGACAGTTGTTCAATGATGATAGGTGGAAGTGGAGTGGACCTGAATACCAAGATGCGTAGGCTAGTGTCTATGTCTAACTGACTTGTGGATTCGTTGGGCTGTGGGATCTGTGGATCACAACCATAGACTCTTGGTTGTTGCGGTCCTGTTATGGTCATACGCGGGATCAAGTTCTAATCCCTAGTATCCAGTAATCGTATGCTTTCTCAGCTTCTATGTTTAGAACCAATAGTTGTGCAATCTTCTCAGAATACCTTACAGGCATTCTCGCAACCTGGATTCTTAAGCTGGTATCTATATCTACGAGGGTGTCTCCAGGCGTGGCATTTGTGGGAACTAGAGGATCGCACCCGAATGTTTGTTCTCTTCGAGCCCTTCTACGATCATGTGGATGTTTTCTAGGGTAATCAGAGTTTGGTGACTTGACCAAAACGCATGTGCTTGGTCGTCTTCTATGTTTAATCCTCTTAATTGAGAATTGATCGATTTGTAAATCTGTGGTTGTTCGGAATACTTGTATCCTGAGATTTTGGTCTATGTCAACTATTGCTATGACTAGGTTTGGTTGAGGCACGATTGGCTCAAATATATATTCCCTGGGCTCTTGAGGTCTCGTGATTGTCATACGAAACAAAATGCAAATCTAACTGTAACGAAACAAATTCTAACTACGTGAAATAAATCTAACATATATATCTTTTATTCTTCTAAGAAATATTCTAACAATTTTAAGGAAAGCAAACTATTTTAAGCGTATCTAGAAATAATAGGTAAACAATAATTTAAAATAGACAAGATAACCGAGTGTGGTTATTTGCCTGTGTGATTTGTAGAATTATTCTAAATAAATAAAATAGCCTGTCTAATCTACCTGCAAGATTCTCGGTCCTACCTCAGAAGTGAGGAGTGAATCATAGTTTCTCAGAAACTATCAATCCCCACACTTCACACAGCAATGTCGAGAATAGAATGAAATGAAATAAAGTGATTAACTACTCTATTTGATATGAATCTGACTAGAACTTTGAAATTTAAAACTTGGACTCCGCAGAACAGTGGCGAATCCGATGGTGTATGTGATCTCGTCCCCTCAGTATGATCTCCTCATTCTTTCGTGTTCATGTGGATCCGAGAAAAGCTTGTAATGCTGCACCAATAAATGTAGATTTTGGGACAAGGACACTTAGAATGCGGGGCCGAGAATGTGAGTAGGAGAGGGATAGCGCAAGAGTACAGAGCTTGGCTTATGCGATTCCTAGCGGGATTTTACTGCGAGTCATGCAACATGAAGCGACCAGAACCTGTAACTATCCTATACGAAGAGCAAAACCTACAACTTTAATGTCTTCCTAAGCTATTCTGTTCTAATGGATTGGATAAAATAAAGACACTGCTTGCACAAGTTGGATATGTGGCTTACCAACAGCTGAATAAAGCTAACCAGGCATATAATGGATTGAACTAAGAACTCCAAGACACAATAAAAACAAATCTACAGCAAAGAGAAATTTAGAGGCAAGCTTCTAACTGGATTGGGATGAGATAACAGCACTGCCTGCACAAGATGGGTCTGTGGCTTACCAACAACTGAATAATACTAACCAAGTATGAAATGAACTATGCTATCAATCCTAAGCAAGCTAACAGACCAAACCACTGAAAATCAGAAGACTCTAACCAGGAAAAATGGTGGCCATTTGCCTCAGCACAAGCTATGCATTTATAGGAATTCCAACACTCAAAAACCAAAACCAAATTGAACTCCTAAACAATAAACAAAGGAAAAACACTATTCTAGGGGACCAAAAACATAAATGCATGCTCAAGTTGGCAAAGAAAAGCTGGTGAATCGTGATATTTCATGCGAGTCACGTCAAAAGAGCGTTCTGGAAAACGTGCATAGGACCGCCGCTCTGAGCAGGGCGGTGGTTACAGGACCGCCGCCCTGTTCAGGGGTAGCGGTCACGAGACCGCCACCCTGCAGGGCGGCGGTTTCGTCACTGAAGGTCAAGAGGCCAAGGAAAGAGGGAAAAAGGGGAAAAAAAAGGGCGCGGGGGCTAAGCGGGGCATGCGGGATGTTAACGCATACTCCGAGGGCTTTTCCGGATCCCGAACACCTTGCGAGGAGACCTGTATCATCATCGGGGCACTTGTTACACTGTTCTGGCAGTACAGTACCTTACAATTTTGGGTACATACATATTGCCCCCTCGGAGAAGCGTTTTAGCCATGAAGAGGCATAAAACGTTGGGTCCGAGTATGGCAGTCCCGAAATGGGGAGTTAGAAGCTATACCTTACTCGTCTCGTGTGTTGAAATGACGCCATCGAAATTCCCGCTACCTACAAAACGAAAAGAGAACTCAAGTGCAGATAGATGCAATAACTTGGAAGATAAACGCTAAAATAATAGGGAAGGAGAACATACCATTCGTGTGGGGATAGAAACTTACCTCCATCAGTGCTCCAAACCTGCGAAAAAGTCATTTTAAAACGAAATAGAATGATATATATATGAAAGTGGGCCCATTTTCCTATTCATTTACGCGAGTCGATTTGATTGATTTTGAGCTCTGGGACCCACGGTGACGGTTTCTCACGCGAGTAGAGTCGAAACATTCGCAGCGAGATCGTGATCATGCCTCCACGAGGAACACCGACCTCAGCGATCACAGGTTGGTTTTCTTCCATTTTGTGTTTTTCCCCCTTTAAAATTGAAATGCTAAATTCGTCATAATGGGGGGGTTATTTTTGAAAATGTTAGGTTCAAAAGGTCCACCTACGGGGCGCTCACTTGGGTAGGCTCCATTTTTAGTTTAAATGGTCTATTTTTTCTCATTTTGGGCTTTTTGGGGTTAACAACCCGCGGGTTTCGGACCGCGACCGCCGCCTGGGCAGGGCGGCGGTTACATGACCGCCGCCCTGTTGAGGGTGGCGGTTACACGACCGCCGCCCTTAAGGTGGCGGTTACAAAACCGCCTCCTTGCTCAGGGCGGTGGTTTTGAACAGAATGCAAAAGAACTTATTTTGGAGATGCACTTGTATTTTCTTGCATTTCTATGCATTTTTATGATTCTCTTGGTATTATTTAGATACTAACTTGTCCTGTTTTGTGTGTTTTTGTATGTGTATGCAATGGACAACGATGATGCAAATGCTTGCTTTCTTTTTGTGTTTCATGATTTCTCGGGATGACATGATATTGTAGATATATTGTGATCTTAAATCTTAGCTTACCCCATGAGCAATTTGGATACCTCATGTTTGTTTTGGAAAAGTGATGAAAATAACTAGTATGATGAATGCAGTTAACTTGCCCACTCCTAACTCCACGCAACTAGTAAGATCGATGGCTCATCACTAAGAGCTCAAGAAGGGCACAAGTTATGAAATATGGTGAAATGATAGTGATGAAAGATGATGCATCTTTGGTGGAACCAAATTGAAAACTACAAGCTTACTCCACCCGAATGACTTCATAGTTTCGGATGCAACTTGCTTTGCGGTTTATCCAGACTTAGACCCGTAGATGGCCACATAGTAGACAAAATCTGGGTTTTAGGATTTTTAACTCTTTTTGGAATTTTAGACATCTGATTCATTCATTTTTGACTCAAAGTTTGAATAGTTTGTTTATGACCTTTTAACGTTTACTTTGTCAAGAGGACCCCCTACACTTTGCCCCATGCTACTAGTAAGAAGCGTGGGTTTATCACCGTGGGCAAGGCATAGGTGAGTAAGGGCATTTCCATCCTTTCCCAACCCTACGCCACTAGTAAGAGACGCAAGCTTATCACCGAAGGTTGGTGGGGCAAGGAAATGTGTAAAATAAAATTTTCTGTTTAATCACTTTTTGACTTGTCTTTTTGAGTAAAATGTCAGTATATGCTTATTTCCAAAGAGATGTGTATATGGGATAGATGTGACACCATGAAGCTTCTAGAACAGACCATAGGCAAGACACCTATCCTAAGAAGAAATCAAAGTGAGAACAAACTTGCAGATCTTGGTATGGTTACCGTTAAGACTTCGTCATGTTTGATTTTATTTGATAAAATATTCCAAGATGATTTGATGATACACAAAGATGGAGAGGTATGATTAGAAAATTTTGTGCCAACAACATCATGAGTTTGTAATGAATTGCTTTGAGAATAGACTCCTTGATCACAAATTATGTAAGAACAAGTGGACAAAATGATCCTAATCTATATGAAAATGCAATGTAGATAGTTATATAGGTAGCGTTAGCTGCTTATGCGTAGAAACGTTTGAGGTGCAGGGAATTGACTGTTTCGCCAAACTCCTCACCTTCTAACGTACATAAGAGGTAAGCACCATTTCCATAGTCCTTCATGACTCGGTATGGGCCCAACCATTTGGGCCGGAATTTCCTTCCTTCGCCGGTCTTCTTGTCGATCCGTCTGTCTTGTCTTGGAACTAGATCACCTTTGTGTATGTCACGTTCATAGACCTTCTTGTTATACTGCTGGCACATCCGGTCAGCGTAGACTCTATGTCACTGTTTAGCATCTAACCTGGTTTCATCTAGGCTTTCTTGTTGGGAAAGACATGCTTCTCTGTAAGCGTCTTCATCCAGAACTCCTTGTAATGAAATGCGAAGACTAGGTATTTCAACTCGAGTGGGAGAATTGTTTCGCCCCCAATGCCGGCCGAGAAAGGAGTTGCTCCCGTTGGTGTTCTTATTGAGGTTCTGGGCCCATAAGGCCGGGTATAACTTTAAATGCAAATCTCGCTTGTTTTCTTTTACCGTTTTAAGGAGAATGGCTTTCTCGTGTTTTATTTGTTGCTTGACTTTCCTCGGGACACCCTCTGTGTCCGATTGGCTTGGGGATAATACAAGGAATCTTATGATGGCTTATCTTAAATTTATTGCATAGCTCATGAACCTCTTCATTCTTAAAAGAAGTTCCATTATTAGAGATAATGATTTGCGGGATACTGAGCACTGCAAATGATTTGGTTTAAAACATGAACTTAGCGATTACAAAACCAGTGCATTATTTAGTAAGAGCCATGGCCTCCACCCACTTGGTAAAATATTCGGTGGCCGTGATTATAAAATTATGGCCGTTTGTGGATGAGGGAGAGAATTTCCCTATTAATTCTAGACCCCATGTAGAAAAGGGCCATGGAGTTGTGATTAGTTGTAGAGCTTGTGCTTGGTATGTGGATCTCATGGGAGAATTCTTGGCACTTATGACACTTTCCGTGTGCAAACTCTATCGCGTCATGTTTTTAGAGTGGGCCGAAAATAGCCCATTCGATGTATTTTTCAAGCGGTGGCATGGCCACACTCCTAAGTGGCCTCCACATATCTTTTTGGGCTATGGGATTCATGGAGAATCCTCTTGGACTCTTCTGTGTGACACACCTTAAGAGCATTCCATCGAATGCTTTTCGATAGAGCACCACTGCTTGAATAATGACATATTTGGCTACGATTATGCGCAACCGCCTTCTTTGTTACATGTAAACTCGCTCCTCAGGATACGTATGGTCCATGATATAATTAACGATGTCGATGTACCAGGACACTCGAGAGATAGCGGGTTGTGTTTTTGTAGTATATGCATTCATCTGGAAAGTATAAATCTACTTAGATCGCCTTCGTCTAATGGGTTGTCAGCTAACCAATCCGCGATGATTTGTCCTTTAACCGACTTCTGATTTACAAATGTTAATTCGAACTCTCCCATTAAGGTTATAAAACATCCAGCCTTTTTAGATAAGGACCCTTGTGTGAGAAAAGTTCGTAAATGGTCCGTTTTTACCATGACCTTCGTTTCTTGATTCAGCATGTAATGTCTTAGGCGTTTAGTAGCAAAGACTATGGCAAGGCATTCTCGTTCTGCCTGTGTATAGCGTGTTTCATAGTCGAGCAGCGTTCGGCTGATGAAATAAATCACGCGTTCCTTCTTGTCATCGTCCTCTTGGGCCAACATACAAGCCAGCGAGACATCGGTAGCTCGTGAATATAGAATTAACGGGTGATCTAACTTAGGTGGCATTAGCGTAGGTGGTGACAAAAGGAAACGCTTAACCGCATCAAAGGCTTCATTGCAATCTTCGGTCCAATCAATGCTATAGTCTTTCTTGAGTAAATTATTGATTGGATGAATGGTGAAGCTTAAGTCTGGGATAAATCTTCGGATTGCACCTAGCTTTCCGAGAAATGACCTGATTCCAGATTCGTCCGAAGGTGGAACCATTTCGAGGACAGCCCGAATTTTGGTTGGGTCAACATCAATCCCTCGTGATGATATGATGTAACCTAGAGCTTTCCTCTGTTACACCAAAGACGCATTTCTCTAGATTTAGCGTGACTCAATATTCTATTAAACGTGAAAGAATGACGCGAGTACTTCGGGATGGTCACGATGCTTTTGCTTTAGCGAGAATAAGTCATCTACGTAAGATTCCACGATTTTATGAATTAGATTGTGAAATATGTATGTCATGGCCCATTTCCATAGTCCTTCATGCTAGACTCGGCGTTCTTGAGACCGAATGGCATAACAACAGAGCAATAGGTTCCCCAAGGAGTTATAAACGTGGTTTTAGCTTGATCTTGCTCGGATATTCTGATTTGATTGTATCCCGAGAATCCATCCATGAGAGACAAAAGCTCAAACCCAGCTGTTGCATCAACAATGACATCAATAGATGGCAATGGGAAGTCATCCTTAGGACATGCTTTGTTGATGTCACGGAAATCTATGCAAATGCGTATCTTTCCATTCTTCTTGAGAACGGGAACAATATTAGATACCCATTGGGAGTAGTCAACCGGCTTGATGAATCCTACCTGAAGGAGTTTTATTACCTCCTCTTTTACCATGAGAGCTACTTTGGGCTTCATGGGTCTTGATTTTTGTTTAATTGGCTTTGCGTCTGATTTAGTGACGAGGTTGTGCACCGCAATGTGGGGTGCAACTCCTGTCATCTCTTTATAATTAAACGCAAACGCCTTCTGGTGTTCTTTGAGAATCTGAGTATGTATTTCCACTTCTTCTGGGGTTAACGAAGAACCTAGTTTCAATATTCTTGGTTCCTCTTCTGTCCTAATGTTGACATCGATTGTTTCTTTGATCAAAGAGGCGTTACCCTCTTCGAACTCAGGTGGTGCTGGAGGTAAATCTAGATCATCCCCATTTTCTATTGCGTATATGCTAGGTTCCATTTGTGAGGGAAGATCCGTTACGGGATTTCTGAAGTAGGAAGACGAATGTGGAATCAGGGATAAATCTAGCATGTGATAGGAGAGATGTAGTGCTGCATAGGTATTTAAGTAATCCAAAGTAGCCGCATCATTTCCAACATGGTCTAGGACGGTAGACTCACTTCCGCTTGAAAGAGGATTTGTCATTGTTTTTATCAATGGTTTGTCATGAATGGATACTGTGAAGTGAGTATCTTCTAGCTCATTGCTTGGAGTAAAACGTGATGCTGAGGTTGCTATTGAATCGGCGAGAAGATTTTTCTCTCGAGGGATTGCTTCAATGGATATAAAGCTAAACGCCTTGCTTAAATCTAATACAACATGTTTTTGTAGAGTTGTAAATGTTCGGCTTTAGTTTCATATACTTCAGAAACTTGGTTTGTCACTAATTGCGAGTCTCCCAGGACTCTGATGTTATCAATACCAATTCTTTTGGCTAAGGTAAGGCCAAGGAGGAGGGCTTCGTACTCAGTGCCATTGTTTGTGCATTCAAAGTTTAACTTAAAAGAGAATGGGAGGACCTTCTCCTCGGGTGAAGTAAGAATTATACCTGCCCCCGCTCCATAATGACATTTAGCTCCATCGAAATGGAGAGTCCAATACTTAGCCGGGAGTGTAGATGTTGGGGCATCTGCTGCGTTTGCGCACTCTACTTCTACCATACAGAGATCCTCTGCTGGCAAGGAACCAACACCTAGGGAAAATCCTATGCCTACTGAATCGAATGGTAAGAACATTGGTGAATCTTGTTCTATCAACTCAACGATTTTCGCAATAGTCCCTAATGCTACTATTTCTTTAGTTTTACCTTTAGGGGTTGGAATTGTTTTGGATATGCTGGTAGTTTCAAGATCCGTCGTAGGTATCAAATTTTCCTCTGGCTTTGGGTCAGAGGGTTTATTAAGTTGGTTTGTTGGCAGTTCAAATTCTGAGTGCACCCCTGGTCTTTTCTTTAAATCAGCTAGGTGTAAATTGAAAGGTTTTGGATCACCTTTGGCTACAAATACCTTTCCCAGATGCAAGAATCTTACTTCTTGAAATAGCGTGGAAGGGATTGCCTTCATTCGATGTATCCAAGGTCAGCCGAGGATCATATTATAGTTAGTTTCTGATCTATAATATAAAACTCAGTCAAGATGGTTTTGGGCCCTAAGGTGACCGGCAGTATTATAGTTCCTATCGAAGTGGCTTTAAGGCTATCATAGCCTCTCAAGGTATTTCGAGTAGTGGAACAATTTGTTTCTCCATATCCAAGTTTTTGGAGGAAAGAGAAAGGGACTATGTTAACTGCGGCCCCATCGTCAACCATTGCCCGTTTTACATAGTTATTATAAACCCACACTTGCAAGTGTAAGGCTGGGTCACCTCGGCGTGCGATCTCAGCATCTGTGGGCATTTTACTTATTTCAAATATGAATTCGACATCCTTGTCCGGCTGCCCCGGAGGGTGGATATCAAAATCTACGTGATTTACTTGTGTTTCGGGAGGTGGAGTGATGTTAATTAGATGGCCTAGACCTAATGCTTCTAAAAGAGCAGCTCTGTGAGGGGGAGAGTTCTTTAGTAAGTCCAAAAATGAAATGTGTGAGAAGGTCTTTGTTAGGTCACTAATTAAATCATAGGCACCGATGGGTTTTTCAACTATTTGCTGACTCTTATCTGTCTCTGGCAGATGACTTGGGCTCGGTTGAGAGAAATACTCTTGTGTTCTTGTTATAGCTTCGATAGGTAGTTCAGCGTCTAATTCTACCAAACTGACTATCTTAGGTCTCGGTTGAGCTCCCAACTGTGGCGCAACTGACGGATTCAATGAAGTCAAGGCTTCATGATCATTGTTTCCCATCATTGCACCTTTGTTTGTTCCGGTTGGATTCAGCCTATTGCTATCATGATTTGGGAGTGGATCATTAAAGATTTTGAGGGGAGCATTCTGAGGAGAAACTGCCCCTGCGAGAGTATTTGGTGATGATGAGACGGGATCCGCCAAAAACAGGTCTGTGAAGAACTGTCTTTGTTCTTTTGGCAAGCGTTGCATAAATTTATTGTAGTCACGGCACGTTCTAGTATCGTGACCCCAAATTTTATGGAAACCACAATAATAATTGGGGTTGTAATTCCCGTTTTGTTGGTTTGGTGTGTATTGTGGCCTAAAATTTTGATCAAACTGTTGCCTATTTGGACTAAAGTTTTGGAATTGTTGTTTTTGGTTTTGACCTTGGTTTTGGTAACCAAATGAGTTTTGGCTTGGCCCTTGTATGGGATTTCGCTGTTGTTGTTGTTGTTGTTGTGTGGATGGTTAAAATCCACTTTGTATTGATTAATCGGGGTAAATTTGTTGTTTCGTTGGTTGTTTGTTTGTGACGGAGCATTAACAACATTTACCCTCTTGGGCTGGTCGGTTACCCCATCCGTTGTTACCCCACGATTTTTGTTAAGGATTTTGGGTCCTTGATTGACATTTGTGGTAGTTGTAGTGTTTTGAGTGGAGGTGATTAACCTCCCGTTTGTTCCATATGTCTTACGACCACTATCTATCACTGCTTGATCTATTCGCAGAGCACTCTCGAGTACTTCATCATAAGTCCTTAGTGGGAACTTCTGGACTTCTTCCTTCACTTCTCTACTGAGAGAATGAAGGAATAAATCGCATAGTTCCATCTGATCCATGTTTGGAGCACTTGCTGATGAATAAAGGATGGTACGCCACCTTTGGATGAAGTGGGCGACAGACTCGTTATGCTCTTGTTTGATGTGTAAGAACTCCCTGATTCCTGTTCTTAATAGTTTGTTCATGTCGAAGGCCTTGATGAACTCAGACACAAGTTGTTTGAATGAATGTATGGAAGCCTCAGGTATTCTATAATACCAATCGAGAGCAATGCCTTCCAAGGTTTTGGGAAATATTTTAGCAACAACCCCATCCCAAGGGAGTAATTCTCGTATGGCTGTAGCGTAAGCTTTGATATGCGCATTTGGATCTCCCTCACCCTTGAACTTGGGAAAATCAGGGAGAGGTCTTGGAAGCATGACGCTTCGTATGGTGAAATCTAAGGGTTCCTTTAGGTATTCTGAATAAGTCCCTATCGCATAGCTTTCGACCATTGATGGTGTTTGCTGAGGGAGTGGTGGTGGGATAGGTTGTTGATACGGTGCAGCGTATGTGTTGGCAGGGGCATAGGGAGGTCCCTGCATTTGAGCAAACATGCCGGGAGAGGAGAACATATCTCCTTGTGGTGATTTAGAGTATATGTTTAAGTAGGACGGGGTATTGTCAAGGAATGGATTGTTTGACACTAGACCTGGAGGAATAGTGTTAGAGATGGTGGGCCTTGTTGGCGTTTGTTGTGGATATTGAGGAGGCATGCCTAACGTGCCTATTCCTGTAAGGAGATCTACTTGGCCAGAGTGGTATGGAGGATTGGAACTTCCTGTTTGTATGAACGGAGAATTTTGACTTGCTTGAGCCAGCTCTAACCCTCTCACTCTTTCTACTAACGTTGAAATGACTTCATTTGGTGAAGTCACGGTACTTTTCCTAAGCGGCGTTGGTTGTATACCTTGGTGTTGTAAAGGTACGTGATATCCTGTCATAAATTGATCGCTATCTTGCCAAGTTTCTCCAAGAATATTTCCTGTATGCAGTGGCATAGAGGTATTTTCTTGAAAAGAGATTTCGGGTTGTATTTGTAAACCTCCTACAGGTGGGTACATTCCCCGGAGCGTTGTTCACTCCTAGGATAACGTATTGATTGTCCATCATCTAAGACCAGGTATGGATCCGATTGCCTACTAATTTGTGGTCTGAGTAGCATTTGAGGAGATGAACCAGATTCTCCGGTAAACGTCATATTGTTTGAACCTGAAGGCTCTATTTGTTGGGTTCGAGGGGGTTGATCTAACTCCTCAGTTTGAAAAGACGAACTATATCTGATTCTTGGGGTTTGTGTTGACAACTGATTAGTTGAATAGTTGTCACCCCATACTGAGAGCGAGGGTGATGATTGCCTATTCTGTTGGGCGTAGTATGCCTCAAGACCCAAGAGGGGTCTGCCATATGCATCGAATCCCGACATATTCGGGGGGTATATGAATACCCACAGAATAATGGGAAGGAGCGAAGGTGGATGAGAGAAGATTTGAAACTTCTCAAAGAGAAGGTGAAACAGTTGTTTGTTTCACGTCGGGTTCACCAATTTTGTACGTCGGAAAAGTGACAGGCGAGCGTGAGAATCAACAAGTAACTCTTCCACGTACCCGACCTCCCGAGGTCGTGCCGAGACAGCCGGTGGGGGTAGAATATGCAGACAAACTAGTTAGGCAGTCTAATGTCTTCGACACACACTAGTGGAATTTGTGAATCTAAGGCAAAGAAGGCCCTTCTAACTTGGACTGGTGTGATAGATCGATCAGCAAGGATGACTGCTCGAAGGCTCCAATCAATATCGAGCTCTGGCGTGATTCGATCTATGGGTTGTGGAATACGTGGAAAATGACCTGGGATTGTTTCGTGTATATCTCCTGATAAGGTCATATAGTGGATGATGAATATAATTGACTCTATGGATGATTTTCTGGCCTAGTCCAGAATTCCCTAGCTTCGTTAGCCGCTATATCTAGTAAGGATAGTTGTTCGATGATGATAGGGGAAGTGGAGTGGACACGAATACCAAGATACGTAGGCTAGTGTCTATGTCTAACTGACTTGTGGATTCGTTGGGCTGTGGGATCTGTGGATCACAACCATAGACTCTTGGTTGTTGCGGTCCTGTTATGGTCATACGCGGGATCAAGTTCTAATCCCTAGTATCCAGTAATCATATGCTTTCTTAGCTTCTATGTTTAGAACCAATAGTTGTGCAATCTTCTCAGAATACCTTACGGCGTTCTGCTTGACTGGATTCTTAAGCTGGTATCTATATCTACGAGGGTGTCTCCAGCATCTGGCTATGGAACTAGAGGATCGCACCCGAATGTTTGTTCTCTTTCGAGCCCTTCTACAGTCATGTGGATGTTTTCTAGGGTAATCTGTAGTTTGGCTGACTTGACCAAAACGCATGTGCTTGGTCGTCTTCTATGTTTAATCCTCTTAACTGAGAACTGATCAGTTGTAAATCTATGGTTGTTCGGAATACTTGTATCCTGAGATTTTGGTCTATGTCAACTATTGTTGTGACTAGGTTTGGTTGAGGCACGATTGGCTCAAATATATATTCCCAGGCTCTTGAGGTCCCGTGATTGTCATACGAAACAAAATGCAAATCTAACTGTAACGAAACAAATTCTAACTACGTGAAATAAATCTAACATATATATCTTTTATTCTTCTAAGAAATATTCTAACAATTTTAAGGAAAGCAAACTATTTTAAGCGTATCTAGAAATAATAGCTAAACAATAATTTAAAACAGACAAGATAACCGAGTGTGGTTATTTTCCTGTGTGATTTGTAGAATTATTCTAAATAAATAAAATAGCCTGTCTAATCTACCTGCAAGATTCTCGGTCCTACCTCAGAAGTGAGGAGTGAATCATAGTTTCTCAGAAACTATCAATCCCCACAGCTTCCCTGGCAATGTCGAGAATAGAATGAAATGAAATAAAGTGATTAACTACTCTATTTGATATGAATCTGACTAGAACTTTGAAATTTAAAACCTGGACTCCGCAGAACAGTGGCGAATCCGATGGTGTATGTGATCTCGTCCCCTCAGTATGATCTCCTCGTTCTTTCATGTTCACGTGGATCCAGAAAAGCGTGTAATGCTAGCACCGATAAGAGTAGATTTTGGGACAAGGACAGCTCAGAATGTAGACCGAGAATGCGAGTAGGAGAGGGATAGCACAAGAGTACAGAGCTTGGCTTATGCGATTCCTAGCGGGATTTTACTGCGAGTCATGCAACATGAAGCGACCAGAACCTGTAACTATCCTATACGAAGAGCAAAACCTACAACTTTAATGGCTTCCTAAGCTATTCTATTCCAATGGATTGGATAAAATAAAGACACTGCTTGCACAATTTGGATATGTGGCTTCCTAACAGCTGAATAAAGCTAACCAGGCATATAATGGATTGAACTAAGAACTCCAAGACACAATAAAAACAAATCTACAGCAAAGAGAAATTCAGAGGCAAGCTTCTAACTGGATTGGGATGAGATAACAGCACTGCCTGCACAAGATGGGTCTGTGGCTTACCAACAGCTGAATAATACTAACCAAGTATGAAATGAAGTATGCTATCAATCGTAAGCAAGCTAACAGACCAAACCACTGAAAATCAGAAGACTCTAACCAGGAAAAATGGTGGCCATTTGCCTCAGCAAAAGTTATGCATTTATAGGAATTCCAACACTCAAAAACCAAAACCAAATTGAACTCCTAAACAATAAAAAAGGAAAAACACTATTCCAGGGGACCAAAAACATAAATGCATGCTCAATTCAGCAAAGAAAAGCTGGTGAATCATGATATTTCACGCGATTCACGTCAAAAGAGCGTTCTGGAAAACGCGCATAGGACCGCCGCTCGAGCGGGAGTGGCGGCGGCAGGGACCGCCACCTGCAGGTGGCGGTTTCAATCCATTGAAGGTCAAGAGGCCAAGGAAAGAGGGAAAAAGGGGAAAACAAAGGGCGCGGGGGCTAAGCGGGGCATGCGGGATGTTAACGCATACTCCGAGGGATTTTCCGGATCTCGAACACCTTGCGAGGAGACCTGTATCATCATCGGGGCACTTGTTACATCTGCATTGCGTAGTACAACAGACCTTACAATTTTGGGTACGTACAGGAACCAATGGTGTGTGTGACTGAAGGAAGAGAGACTTTGTTTGGAAAGGATATTATCTAATTGAAAACTAACACCATTCCTAGAGGTCTTGTTGCACTTGTGTCAAATTTTGACAATGCTGATTACATCATTACTAAAAACATGTCTACCTCAAGGGATGTGGAAGAGATTAAGTTGGGCACTAATGATAAACCAAGAAAATTTTGGTTGGGTAGTAATCTAAACAAAGAGGAAAAACAATCCTATGTTCAACTATTGAAGAAATATCATGACTGTCTTGCTTGGTCTTATTCGAGAGATGAAAACATATAGAGAGGAATTGTTTTAGCATGAGATTCCTCTTGAAACAAATTCCAAGCCCTTCAGACAAAATTACAGGCCAATTAATCCACTCCTCTACATGAAAATGTAAGATGAATTGAAGAAACTGAAAGAGGGAGGTGTCATTCATCCCACAAGGTATTCATCTTGGGTTGCAAACCTTATGCTAGTTAGAAAGAAAAATGGAGCTATTAGACTTTGTGTAGACTTCATAAATGTAAATAGAGATTCATTAAAAGATAATTATCCTTTTCCAAACATGGAAAACATGTTGCGATTAGTGACTAGATCTGAACTTTTGTCTACCTTGGATGGTTTCTCTAGCTATAATCAAGTTGTTGTTAAGGAGTCAAAAGATTTAAACTTGCCTCTACCACTCCTTAGGAACATATGTCTATATAAGAATGCCTTTTGGTCTCATGAATGTTGGAGCTACCTTCCAAAGAGAAATGAATGTTGCTTTTTTGGTTACATAAATGACTTCATTGCAGTTTATTAGGATGATGTGATTGTGTTTTCAAGGAGCAGAAGGGATCACTTGCAGCACTTGGAAAGAATGTTCATCAGATGTAGAGAATTTGGAGTCTCTTTGAATCCAGAGAAGTGTCATTTTGGGGTGCAAAAGGCCAAGCTGCTTGGTCATATTGTTTTAAAGGATGGTGTCATGATTGACCCTGAGAGGGTAGAAGCAATCAACAAGGTTTCAATTCCAAGAACAAAGAAGGGCATCCAATCCTTCTTTTGGCAAATCAATTTCATTAGAAGGCTTGTGTCTAATTATACTTGAATTGACTCTTCCTATTACATACATGTTAAAGAAATACCAAGTTACCAAATGGGAGGAGGTTGCTATTCAGGATTTTGAAGGAATCAAAGAAGCATTGAAACATGCACCTGTCTTGGTAGCTCCAAATTACAAGAAGTCTTTCCAAATCTTCTCCTTTTCTTCCGAAAATACCATTGCATTCGTTTTACTCAGAGAGGGATGAAGATGGGGTTGAGAGGCCTATTTCCTTCTTTAGCAAGGCTTTACAAGATGATGAGTTAAAATACACAATCATGTAAAAACAAACATTTTCCTTGGTGAAAGCAACAAAGGTTTTCAGGCCTTATATCTTAAGTTCAAAAGTTATTGCTCATGTTCCCCACACCATGGTAAAATACATCTTATCAGAGATGGATATCTCAAGAAAAATATGTAGATGGGTGAAAAAACAGTAGGAATATGACATGGATATCCAAACCAAAAATTTGGTGAGAGGTTTGGGTCTTGCTAAGCTCATGGCTGAGAGAAACTTACAGACTGTGGAAATCAATGAAGTAGAGGAAGAAAGGGAAGATGTTCTTAAGAAGTTGGTAAGTTATGAGTGGTACAAGGATGTAATATTTTACCTCAGACACCTATGTTTCCCTAGTCATTTGAATAAAAATCAGAAAAGAGACATCAAACTAGCTTCTTAAAAGTACATCATTACTTGACTTATGGTTGGATTGGAAGAACCCCAAGGTTTCCTCTTGAAATGTGTAATTGAAGATGAAGGTCCCAAAATACTTGCTGATTTCCATGGGGGAGTTTGTGGAGGACACTTTGTTGAAAGGGTTACAACACAAAATTTTGAGACCTAGTCACTGGTGACCTACTCTCTTCAAAGATGCAACCTTGCTAGTTAGAAAATGTGAAAGTTGTCAGCTTTTCTCTCGAAGAATGAAATCTTTAGGCTCCCTTCCTTTGCATCTTGTATCAATTGAATCTCCTTTTAAACAATGGGGAATATACTTCATTGGAGATATTTCAGACCCTTCTAGTGCTAGACATAAGTGGATCCTTGTAGGAACAGTTACTTCACCAAATGGGTAGAAGCAATCCCCACAAAGAAAACAACACACCAAGTTGTTATGAACTTCTTGTTGAATCACATCATATGCAGAGTTTGGTGTGCTGGTAAATATTGTTGCTAATAATGCCATGTGTTTCAGAACTAAGCCCTTGATGGAAATGTGTAACGAGTATGGAACCAATCTAACTTATGCTTCAAATTATAACCCTCAAGGGAATGGACAAGTTGAGTCTAGCAATAAGAACTTGTTGAAGATCATTAGGAGAACCTTAGAGCTGAACAAAAGAAAATGGGGTGAACAATTGAAATTTGTAGTTTGGGCTAATAGAATCACTACCAAAAGAGCTACTAGGTAAGATCCCATTTGAGTTGGTGTATGGAACTTAAGCTCTGTTGCCCTTACATATATAATTATCTTCATTTAAGTTTGTTTAATAACTTGAAGATCAAGAGGTTAGTCCATATGAAGCAAGGATTAATCAGATTGTTGAGATGGATGAAGAAAGAAGAGCATCCCACCAAAGGCATGTCAAATTTAGAGAGAAGTTGAAGAGGTTATTTGACAAGAAGGTCACTCCTTGGGATAACAGGCATGAATATAAGGGCAAACATGGTAAATTTGATGCATTGTGGATGGGCCCTTACTCCATTGATATCGCATTGGTGAGAATATTTTTTTCTCAAGGACTTAGATGGGAAATTGCTTGAACTACCTATTAATGGAAAACATTTGAAGCATTTCTTGGATTAACTCCCAAATTTGAGGTATGCAACATTTGCATAGTGTATAGTATTTGTTTTTAGGCTCTGTTTTTACTATTTTTGTCGGTTTGTGGTTTGCCTTGTTCTTGGAAGCCATTTTTTGTCGATTGGGTCTAGTTTTTCTACCCTAAATTTTTGACTCTGTTTCCCAATGGTTGTTTTTGGCACTTGGTATGCTTCTTTTTTCTTATGGCACTCACTGGGAATGCCCATCCCCAAGCAAGAGTCAATGTTGGTGCCATTTTTGAGCTTGCATCATTTTGCCCTAAATTTTCCTTCATTCTACGTGCTCTAAAACATTTTTCTCTCAAATTGGTGGTCTGTAAGTTTTCCCTCCAGATCAAATGCCTTGAAATGATCACAAACTTGTTTTTTTGCCCCAATTTGAAAGAAATCTACATGTGTGCCCTGTTTTATTCCCTAATATTTCCAAAATTTGTGAGCTCTGTCATTTTTCCTTTTTGTCTCGATTGTGGAAGTTTAAAATTGATCTATTTGCACTTGTATGCCATTGAAAATCCAATTTTATGAAAAAAATTATTTAAAAACATGTTTCAATTGGTTTAATTTCAATAAATTTGTTGTCTTTAGTGAAAAAAATCAAATTCTAGGGCATCCCTGGCATTTTTTGTGTTTTGATGGTCAGACGGGCATCATTTTCCTGTCAATTTCGTCTTCAGCATTCATCAGCAATGTGGCTTGTTCTAATTGGCCGAGGGATGGCAGAATTTTTTTTTAACTTATCACTTTTTGCTTTTTTGGCAAAAGGGTGAATTTGGTCCCATGGCTCCACTTTACTCTGATTGGTTCTAATTTTTCTTACGTGGTGTGTTTTGATTAGAGGAGGAGTGGTGGGTCGCTTTTGAGAACATGTTATTTTTATATCTACTTTGGTTAAAAGTTTCAAATTTCTCTCGTGGCCCTACCAACTCGCTAATCTACCTAAATTCAAGCGGTGTAGAAAATTTCTAAATTTTGCCCGAAAATAATGACATGTCCTCTTTTGATTGGATGGGAAGCAGTGGGTCTTTTTGTGCCTTAAGGCATTTTGGAAAAAGAGTTAAAGAGCAAAGAAAATGCCTAGGGCCCTTAACGAATCGAATGGGACATGTGGCAGGGTCAAAGGCGGAACTTCGAACCTCTGGGGAAAATTGAGATTTTTCCTATTTTTTGGCATAAAGGCATAAAATTAAAAGGAGGAATGCAAGCCCATAACAAATCAGCAATCACCACGTGTTAGGGATAGAATTGGAGGTGCAGGTCCATGGGGATAATTTGGAAAAATTTCCTTTTTCCAAAAAAGTGGAAATGTGTAGAATCGGTCTGCGATTCTAATGGGGCCCACTTTGGGACACGTGTTAGGCCCGTTTTCATGAGGTGGAGGTGTGGGAAAAATATCAAATTTTTCCAATTTTTCCCAAAAATTTTAAAAGGTAAAATGAAGCTCCTAGGTCCGCATCCAATGGAATGGTGCCACGTGGCCACTCAGAATAAAAAGGTCAAAAGGGTAAAAATGTGAAACCCATGCCCATGCCAAATCAAATCTTGCCACATTGTCATTTCTTTTTTAAAAAATGAAAAATGGGAAAATTTTCCTGAAAATCCCATCTCCAATGGTTTTTCTCCACGTGCAGGGCATAGATTAAAATTTGAATGTCAAATCAACAGTAGCAACGCATCGTTTTTTGCTCTGCCACCATTTTTTCCCTAGAATGCTCCATGAAGTTTGGAGATGCATTTTTCATCAATTTTGATCAATTTTTTGACAAATTCATGTCTCTTGTGCCTGCAAGGACCAATGCAATTGGTTTTGAGGATCAATTTGAAGATCAGAGATGTTTTTGAAATGAATTTTCTCCCTAACCCGTCCAAAAACGTGAAATATCAGATCCAAAAGTTGTAGAGTCAAATTTTGGAGGGATAAGGATGAAATAATGAAAGGAAAGGGGTCTACATGCTTTGAAGATGAAAAACGTGCTTCCATAATGGATAATGATGCAAATTTTGCAATGATTTGTCTCTTTTTGAGACAACTGGCAATGTTTTGGATGTGTTCTGTTAAACGTCCCTGTCTGCGAATCATGAGAAATTTTCATAACAAATTTGATCCTTTGGCATATTCTGTTCTTGGGAAAGAAGGCTTAAAGGATATTGAAAGCTATATATTACATGAATTTTTCATGTAAAGGGTTGGAAGATTTTAAAAAAGCCTCGAAAACTAAAAATTTCACGAGAAAATCTGAAGAAGCTCGTTCTTTGAGTGACCACTTGAGAAACTCATGTAACTCTCTCTATATCCAATTTCAAATCATGTTAAGTTGGTTGCACATGTATAGCCATTATCAAGCTCTAAGATTGTTTTTCAAAACATTCCCCTACTGATAAATCTAATCATTTTTGAGTTATTTTGTGTTGTCTTTGGGAAAAATCTATGAATGCTTACATTTCAGAATGCATTTCAAATTTTTGATTCTTGTTTCCTGTTTCAGTCTTGTGTTTAAAATCTCTCTTGGTCATACATGGTTTCATTTCTTGTGATAGTTTAGTGGCATTTGCAATCTCACATTCAAAAGAGCTTTCATCTGATAAAGAGATAAAAAAATTAAAATCACTTTACCTTACTTGACTTCAAAGATTGTTTGTAAACCTTTGGGTGCACCTTAGGTCATGATTAAATAGTGATTGCTAAATGCTTCATTCTTTCATTATAAATCAATATTTTTTGATAGATGATCAAAGATTATGTGGAAAAGTTCAGATCTAGGCCTCCATTTGATGCACATATCCTGGTTGAAGGGATGATTAACCATTTTTATACTTTATGCTATTAAGTTTCTCAATATTTTGCTGAAATTTTCAAAGAGTCTAGCAGACCTTGGTTTGTCTTATCTAAACTCCCACCCAAAAAATCATTTAAAACAACTAATCCTACCCTGTTTTACCCCTTTTTTTACCTGTATACCCACAAAATATCAAAATCCATTTTCTAAAGTATGCAGACCAAATCAGGATTTGAAAATGTCTTCAGTAACCCTTGCCTTGCATTGAAATTATCTCCATAATCTAGAAGTGACAACTTGTGAAAGTCAGATTTGGAGTGTTAATCATATTTTCCCAAGGCCCCTTCATACTATTTATACAAATTGAGGGATATCTTCATCTCCTTCACCATTTGAGGGTTACAAAGTAGGTCCTCTTAGATTAGTTGAAAGGCACAACCTAAAACAGTTAGGACAAGATCAAGTTCTATTTGAGTGCTATCCATCTCTCCAAAAATGTGAGTGTCGGTTAGATCATATCCTGGCTAAAAATGACACACACCATGATCCATCTGTCTTTAAGCTTTGTGTCATATCTTTGATGATTCTTAGACTGAAAAGGAGAACAAATTTGGGTACCAACAGAGAGTCTTAGTCAGAGAAAACACCACCATAATGTAGGCCATGTGACATCATCTCATCATTTAAGTACAATAACCCATGTGACTATGTATTACCATTTCCTCCATACTAAGGAGTAGGTTCCCTCTCTCTCTCTCTCTCTCTCTCTCTCTCTCTCTCTCTCTCTCTCTCTCTCTCTCTCTCTCTCTCTCTCTCTCGACATGGGGTCCCATGAATGTTGTTGTGTGAAACTTTAGAATTTTTTTTTAAGCAACTAACTATTATTGTAGAGCTGAAAATTTTATGCAGGTGTGGAAGAGGGGAGGTTGGAACTTTACCTTTCCCTCTTAAATTTTTTTACCCAAGTGGTCGAGATACATGTGGATATTTTTGACTTAGTGCATGGATTTTATGCTAGTTCTATGGAAGCATTCCTAATTTTTCTCAACCAAAAAGGAGAAAGATTAGTAAGTGCATAGCCAAGTTTCAGCTCAAAATCTGCTAAATTCTCTCTCCATCACCAACTTAAATAAATCTACTTAATTCCCCCTCCTTGGTTAATTAAAAATCATCCCCAATTTTTGTCCAAAATGTGTGGTAGGTGTTGCTTAAATACTTGAATGAGACATCCACTTAGCTTGAGTTGACGATGAACCCTTGTACCAAAATAAAGTGGTAGTGGAGTAGTCCCCAACATCAAGAAGAGTATCTTCATTAAAAGGATACTGAAAATGTGGATTGAAAGATGACCTCTTCCTCCAAACGTATTCGCTCATAGATTGTATGTTGACTTACATTTCCAACATCATTTATGCCAAGCTGAGAAGGAAATCCAAGAAACTCATACTCAAAGCATTTTCTCCAAGCTGGTGCAAGAAATATAAAGCCCATGCTTAAGAAGTTTAGGTTTAAGGTTTTGCTAGGATTTAAATATTTTAACAATCCAAGTAAATACAAACGTAATCATTTATCTAAAAATGCCTAGGGGACTCGAAGGTGATCATGAAGTAATTTATATTTGGCATCTAAGACAAACCCCATCCATTTGTCATGCATATTATTGCCTGAGAATTCTGTTCTGAAAGGGTTAATTCAAAAAGGAAACGAGAATGATCCAAATGACCAATTTTACACAAAGGCCTTTAACTGGAAATTTCCAAGGGTGATCTCTTCTTGAGTTCAGGAGACTAGACGCATCTAATATAAAATATACCATTATATTTCATGATGCATATCAAAGCATTTTGGAGCCCAACTCAAAGTTACAATGAAATGTATTTTAATTCAATTGCAACTTAATTTTTGAATGGCAGATTCTTAGAGAAAATGTTGTGTTTGACTTACAGAAAGGAAGAGGCTCTTCTTCTTTGGGGTTATTATTTCATTTTCTTGAATGATATTCATCAAGGCGTGGGGTATATGAAATCTATCAAGGCATAAGGTGTGGGGAACTAATGAAGTTTGCAAGACTGCATAAAATGTTCAAGAACAGGTGATAGCAAACAAATAGCAGAAAAACTAAACAAAACCAGGATAATGAGGTTCAATACGCTCACAAATAGGTGATACCAAACAAGATGCAACAAATCTAAACAAGGAGGGAATGTTTTTGTTTGAAGGTCAAATAAAGCTAATACAACTCTTTTCTAAATAAATTTTTAACATGTGCCTATTGTTTGTTTTATTTATATCAACTGAATAGAGAAAACAAAAAATACAATTAAAAAAACTTTATTGCTGAACAAAGTCCACCATACATTTCTCAATCCATAAATTTGAAAGGAACAACCTCCATTATGTCATGAATAGAATAACAGGGTTTCCATGAGTTCAAATGTAAATTGGTACAACCTATATAAATTTCTTCTAGGATGAAGTGAAATGTTATCTTTCAGTTAGTTCCCCACAAACTTCAGTATGTCATGAATAGAATTAACAACTTTTCCATGAGTTCAAAATTCAAATGTAAATTGGTACGACATATATAAATTTCTTCTAAGATGAAGCAAAATGTTATCTCATGGTTAGTTACCCATTAAGAAAAGTGCCAAACAAGTAGTCTCAAACTTCAGTAGGTCATGAATAGAATAACAAGTTTGCATGAGTTCAAATGCAAATTTATATGGTCTATATAAATTTCTTCTAAGATAAAGCAACGTGTTATCTTTCAGTTATGCCATAGCTAGAAAAATTTCCTAATGACAGAGGCTAAATAGATACATTTTAGTTATTGGCACCATATCAATTGTTTGAAAGCTCCTTCTATCTGACCACTTATAAGGAAGCTCCTTCCATCTGACCACTAATTTAGCTATTTACAAGAAAGTCTCCTTGGGGACAAGGATAATTTTTTTGCTAAATACAACATTTCCCCATGAAGTCAAAGCAAGTTATTATTCAGGCCATTACAACTCTGCAAATACTTTTAAAAATTAAAGATACTAAGATCATGCTTACAATTTGGATTGTGACACGGAATACCCTAATTTGTCACAAAATGGTACCTGCAATCAACATAGCTTTCAACATCCCAAAGAAAGCTACCAAATGTAACAACCTCTAACACCAAGCTAGTCAAGCCTGAAAATCTTAACTAGATGATTTCATCATTGGAAGCTACCATTGACCTAGATGCATCTAGATTTTGGGCCTCCCAAAAAGGCCTCGAGAATGCCTCTAAATTAGATCGGATCCTTCCCTTTACCTCATTGTAGCATACTTCTGTAATGTCTCTTAATCAAAAGACACCACATATGCTCTCAACTTGAAAGGTTTAACTGCATCATTGAACTTCAATATCGAAGGAGCTCTGAACGAGGCACTTTGTGGTAGATTTAACATCTAGAGAAGAGTAACCTACCCGAAATTCATCTAGACATCTTGAATCAACACCATGAGGCTTCTTTGCATCATATTCTTCATTTAATCAAAAATTAAGCATTTTCATGTTTTTCTTCAGTTGAAAATGTTGGTCTACCCTTCTCAAAAAGTACCCATACATAATGAAAGTTACATATACTTGATCTAATCATAGCTTACTGATTTGAGCAGTAGCATTTGTGTCCAACAGTGATTCCTAAGAACAAAGGAAAAGTGATTCTTTATCATTTGAAATTCTTCAGGAGAATGCACCCTCTCAATCTTGTGGTTTTGTTTAGGCTATGTATCAACTTTATCAAGTAATAGGTTCAACTTGTGAAATACCCGATATCAATGAAATACTAAAATCCATGAATTTTTGGACAAAAAGAGCATAAATAATTTATTCAAGTGAATTTCACCTTTTTTAGCCTTCAACTCTGCATACCTCCTAAGCATTGATGAAATTGAAGGAAATTTCTCAATATAAAAATAAGGCACCAAATCTAAAGGAAAAGGTTACAATCAAGTAAATAAGAAAATTGCTTTTTAGGGAAATGAAATAGAAAACATTCAACCAACCTGTATAATATGAGCTCTATGTTGATATTTAAAGGAAGCTCATGTTGGGAAGCTACATTGTGATCTAAAATGAGGTATTCCAACTGTTGATTAGATGTTGCAGGAAGAATATGAGGGTGGTCCTTCAAAATATGAGAAAGAAGTTGGCCTGTAGGTGATTCCCACTGAAGAGGAGCAATGACCTTACAAGTTTTCCCATTATTTCAACCAGCTTCAACAGACAAATATGATTCTTTTGTTATCTTTGAACATGCCCATACCCCCTCCATTTATTTCCTAGAGCTGAAAATTGTGATTTAAAAGGCATAGGAAAATTTCACTGAAGAAAAACAAAGACAATTTTATAACATTGTTTCACACATTTGAGCATCACCTGCTTGTATGAGTGCCACATGGACGACAACTCATGGAAGATGAGTTATGTGAACTAATCTCCATGAAATATGGATCATATTGATTGAATCAATACTAAACATGTACTTATTCCCAGAAGACATCCTTGTTAAACATAAATGATTAAAATAGACATTAATTCTCAGTTTACAAGCAATCTACCAACCAACATGTTCTTAAGCTCGAGCCTCACCACCTCAAAATAAATGAAAATCATAATTTAAGATATCTCTTATTGTAAATATTAAGTGGCATATGACATTGGCTAGAAAAATCACAATGTAATTCCCACTTCCCTTTGACACTTTTTACTATTGATTTCTATACTTTCGACTATACTTATGAATATTATTGTAGATTTTTGACTTAGCATGATGTTAGATGTTAGAGATACTGAGACTATTATTGATTTCAATTCATATATGATGTGTGTGGATTATTAGAGACATTTTATATTGATGATGATATGTTGTTGACATGGTTATATATATATATATATATATATATATATATATATATATATATATTTACGACATGCAATATTTTCATCATTTTATGTAGACCTAACAATTGGACTAAACTTTTGATCCTATTGATATTGATGAAATGCAGAATTGAGATGTTGTTAGAAATTGTAAATGATATCGTTACTTTCCTAGATGATGTTTTGATTCATATATAGATGATTGTGGATTTATATTGTATATTTTATCCTAGATTTTTTGATGTGGCCATGAGGCCAAGGAGGTGTTATGTGTTTTGTAGGTAAACATATCACAACAAACAACAGGGGGATTGTAGACCAACCACATTGGAATGTTAGGTGAATTCAACAAGGATCACCATGGCAAAATGTATTTTTGTTGTAAGTGTGTGTTTTTATTGTTACTTAGGTGGTCCCATGGGGATCACCTCTAATCGTACCAAGGGTTGTGTTATTATTTTATTAGTTTCCTTTATTTGATTTTAGTATGTGATTTTATAGTGATGTATTCCCTTTTATCAATTACTTGATTTATTTCTAGATTAGTGAATTAATTATTTTACTAAATTAAATTATTAATGGGTTAAAATATTTCATTTATTAGAATTGATGGATCTTGGATTATGTGTTTTAAGTTGAGTTCTTGTGATCTTGAGTGTTTTACACTCTAACCCTTCATGGAAATTTGAATTTGGCCTTAAGGGCCAATTTTGGAGACTCATGGGATAATTCAAACTTGTCACACACATCTTAAATTTCTATACCAACCCTACCTATGGGTTGGGGGGTCAAAAATAGACCTCATTATTTTTTTGGGAATACAACAAGGTAAAATTTATTGAACTTTCTTTCATGTAATTAAATTTTGTCCTTAGGGGGTGTGGGCTTGGATTGTATGTGTAACTAAATTTTCATTCCTCTCACCCACCAATTTATGGTGCATTGGGGTTGAGGTTTGACTTTTTATTTTAGTTTAGAATGAGTGATGTGGCATCCTACATGGAGCCACCTCGCCCTTCTCTCTTCCTTTCCTATTTATTCAAGTTCTTTTGCTTGTTTGGGGGTTACTTCATTTCTTTTGTGCTCTTGCATTTTTGGAGTTGGAGGATTTTGGAGTACTTGTGGATTTTTTTGGAGATTGTTGGTGATAGTTTTGGCTTGAAGGATCTTGGTGTGTGACTCTTAGATCAAGCTCTACCATGGAAAGGTAGGAGATATACTCTTGTTAAATATTTCTTTTATATTGTGTATATGTATATGTTTTTGAGTTTTTTGGTATGCTTTTTGGGTTCTTGGGTAGATTGCCTAAGTGTGGTGTAGGAGGGGACTATGGGGATCTTACATGTAGGGAGACATAAGAGTTTATTTCATGTTTTGGAGGGAGTTGGGTTGGGTACCCCACCTTGGACAAGAAATTGCTTGCATTTCTTACTTGGTCTATTTTATGAGGGAGACATAAGAGATTGTAGGGAGGCATAAGAAAATGTGGGAGGAATAAGAGGTTCTTGAGGGAGGCATAAGAGTGTGTAGAGTTTTTGAGATGTATATTTGAGGGTTTTAAGGTGGGCATCTATTTCCCATTGGGAGGCATAACTGAACTCCCCATAGATCTTTCTCCTTTAACTTTTGCATTTTGAATCCTTATATATTTTGTTATTTCTTTTTGATTATATTTTGAGTTGTTGGTGTTTTGGTATGGTTGTAAAATCTTTGTATTGTGATGTGGAAGCTTATTTTGTTGTCATGAGTTGGATCCATTTTTCATTGCAATGTGGTTGGGGCTTGGGGGCCAATGAGGAGGATGGCTTCTTCTCCTCATTGGATTCTTGGTTGGGTGGAGAGTGTTGCCTCTCCCCCCTTTTTTGTTGTGATCAAGTGACTTAATGGTGGAGATCTTGTTGGTGATGTGAAACTTGGAGAATTTGTTGGTGTCCAAAAGAAATCTTTCCTTGTGAGAAAACCTTCTTGTTATTCCCACTCAAGGTGGAAGACTTGTAATATTGTATTTTGTTTAAAGGAAATGTTGTATTGTAAGTTGTAATATTATTTGAAGGAAGCTCATTGAAGAGTTGTAAAATTTCCTTTCTCTTAAAATTGTAGTATGGAAAGAAATAGATCAAAATGTAAATCATTCTAAAAAGTTTAGTTTTAGTTTGTATTGTGAGAAAAGAAGTTCTTTGCTTTAAAATAAATGAGCTATGCTCAAGGAAAAAGAAAGTTTACTTTCATTGTTGTAGTTGTATTATTGTAAATGAGAAAGAAGAAATATAGAAGTTGTAAGATGCAAATAATGTATGCAAGGAAAAATTGAATGTGGAATAAAGTTGTTAGTAGTTATTTAAACAAATAAGTTGTAGTGAAAATGGAAAGAGGCAACAAATTTGAAGTATATTGTTATGTTGAAATGTTGCATTTTGTAGTAAGGAAAAATAACAATATTAGAAGTAGATTTAGTTCCTTTTACAACTTTTGGGCTTGAAAGAAAATTTGTTGAACAAAATGAAAATGATCTTGTAGTTGTTGCTAATATTGAAATAGATAATGCTTTAAAATGAGTAATTTTAATATAGAATGAATCAATGGAATTAAGTCTTATAGCTAGAAAATTTAGGCACATAAATTTAAGTTCAGAATGAATTTTAGAACACTTTAGTGACTTTTGTTTTGTGGGAAATCTTGGTTTTAAGGTTTTATTTCTAAGGAACATGATCGCTACCCTATACAAACCACTTCAAAGATGGTGGCAGTTTAGGAATGGTCATCCAGGTAGGTCGGAAGTGCTTGGACTGCCGGCCTGCTCTGGGTGGCGGTTCTGTCACTTACTACGAAAAACATAAATCGAGCTGTACTGTAAATTTTAACTTGGTCAAAACAAAATTATAAGCTTGTAAAAATTACAAGGAAACCTCCAAAGAAACAAATAATGGCTAAATCTCATTGTTTAAAGAAATTAAATCTTCAAATGGTAAATTCAAAGTACTCAAACTCATATATATTAATAGAGGTAGGGTTTGCCCCAAATAGAGAACTCCAAATACAAATAGTTTTGTAATAAAACCAGATTTGAAAAGGAAATCCCTTCAATCCTTGAATGAAAGAAATTACAATGATAAATCTACAATCTAAACTAATCTAATCTTGATTTCTTTGTAGACTCCTCCATATTTCTTCCTTTCTTGCTCCCATGGCTTCCTTTTCTCCAACCTATAAATTAAACAAAGGAAAATTGACCAAATGAGGAGACTTGGGTAAAGAAAGGGATTTAATAAAAATTCATAAGGAATTTTAGGGTTAGTTTAGAACCCTAGGATCTAGTGGCCACAATTGAATTGATCCAAGGGTTGAGGATCAACCCTAAATTTGTTTGGTAAGAATATATTCTATAAATAATTTAAATAAAAATTAAAGGTATGTGTAGATGGGGCCATTTTAATACCTTGGTGTGCAAAGACATTAATCTAGTTCCTAGTATGTTTTAGTAAATTAATGAAATGTTGGACATTAAAGCTAATAGGATAATGAAACTAAAATAACTAAGTATAAGGTTAATCATTTTGGGTTTGAATATTGATTAAAGAGGAGAAATCTTTTAACCAAGTAAATTAAATTATGGCACCTCCCTAGTTGAATGTTAATTAATTGATCTTAGAGATAAATTAAGAATATTTAATCATTTAACTTAGACTTGGTCCATCCTTTGTAAAGTAAATATTATTGGTAAAAAATAGTATAATGTGAACTAGGGGTTGACACCCTTGTAACCTTTTAACTTAAAACAAAAAAATTGCCACAATATTTCAGTTAAGAGTTTAGGGATTTAGCGTGTTCCTAGAACATCATTTTTATGGGCGTTACACTTGGTATCAGAGCCATGGGTTCAAATTTTAGACCCTTGGGCTCACCTAGAAAACACAAGACATGGACATTTTAACCTAGTGCAAACATATTACTATTTTGTGTAGACCTAGAAAACCACTGTCTAAAAATTACATAATATTGAAAACATAGAAAACTGGAATAAAACCTAGAATGATGAACTAAATCTCACCTTGGTCTATGTAGGAGTCATGGATGAGACGAGGGGTCCTTTCACATAGATCTAGACTTGCCACCTATAGATCAGGCGTGCAACCATTCTACCTCATATTTTATAGACGCTTCAGGACATCAATTCCGCTATACGCTGAGGGTCCTTAGGAGGATTAATTTCTCGACATGATATGGAGCCATCAATAGAGGCTTATGAATCTCCTTGACATAACAAGGAGCATAGGGTAGAGAACTCTTGCGTGGAGTCAGCTAGGGAAGAATCACCATAGAGAGGACATGGAGATAGTATTTCAAGACATAGTGATGGATCTTGGAGCCCTAGGAAGTGGGAAGAGCATGTAGAGAGGCCTAAGGGTTGTCGGTTATTAGCTACATACCATATCAAGGAGATCTTGCAGCTACGAACATCTCACTATTCTGGAGATGCAAGTGGGTTTTAAGAAGAGGCCTGGTTCATGAGCTTGAGTGGATGCTTCAAGCTCTTCCCTTGTACTAGAAACATGAAAGCATGTGTTGTAATCCATCTTCTGAGGGATGGAGCTGGTGTCCGTGGAAGACTAAGGAGAAGAAGCTCTATGTTGACTTTGAGACAGTTAAATAGGATCTATTTGAAGTTGTTCAAGAATAGGTATTTATCTAGGAGGTTTATTCAGTAGTGGATAGATGAGTTTCATGTTCTCCATCATGCATCTATGATTTTAGATGAGTATAAGAGTCAATTTATAGACCTAGTCCAAAGATGCCAACTATATGCGGGATGAGGAGGTCTAGATTCACAGGTTCATCATGGGCCTGAATTTGGATATGAGTGGTGCGGTATGTATCCACCGCCCATGACATTAGCGAGAGGTTGTGGAGAAGGCCTATATTACAGAGGAGACACAGGGGAATACATAATAAGCTAGGGATAGAGTTTGGAGCCACATCCAGTAGATGCAGGATAATAAGTCAAAAGGGTCAGCCCCTCCTCTTCATGGTGGATAGGGTTCAGGACAGCCTTCATTCAGCCACCACAACAGACATCTTAAGCAAAGCATAAAGAACAAACTCGTCCACCATTTAGACCTACTCAGAGATTTAACACTCAGAGGGGATGGAGTATGGGACCTCCTCCTAGGGGTCCCATTAGAACACAAGTGTGTACCAGAGCTCGGTTAGTAGGAGCTCGCATATAGAGACATCATTAGTCCATAGCTAGATCATCAGGATCCACAGTATAGACCTCTAGAGTACCAATTGGAGCTACATTTCACTAGAGAGGACCAAAATTTTTTATGGTTGTGGCATTGTTGGACATCATTGGATATATTTCCCACATAACCCTAGTAACAAGGGTAAGGCATATATTTCAGAGCCTACTGTCGATGACATGGGATAGAACCATCGTATCTATACAACGGTCGAGAACCGCTAGGATGAGCACCGTGTACCATGATAGAGACTACAGGTAGTATTGGTGGTATTTTTACCTCTATATTGTTTGATTTTGGTTCATCTGATTCATTTATTACACCATATTTAGTAGAGAATTATAGGTTGGTGGTAGTTAGGTAGGTTCTTAGTTAGGACGTTGAAATGGCTTCTGGAGACAAAATTTCTATAGAATCCTTAGTTAAGGAGGGTGTAGTGGATTTGGGGCCCTTCACCACTACCTCGAGATCTTTGAATCCTTCCCTTGGGTTCATATGGAGTCATCTTGGGCATGGAATGGTTGTTTGCACATAGAGCCAGAGTGGATTGTTACCATAAGACTATTTCATGTATATATGATCTAGGAGTTGAGTCAGTAATAGCAGGGAGTTAAGAGGTCCATTTCCATTTGTACCATATCCGATATGTAGCTTAAGCGGTGTGTGAGATGGGGTTTTCAAATGTATGTTTTCACGGTTAGTGAAAGATATGAGGATGAGACTAGTGGACCATCCCTCAATGACCATCACATCTTGAGAGAGTTTTCTGATGTCTTTCAAAGGAGCTACTGGGGTTACCGCCCCCACGTGAGATATATTTTCATATAGATTTGGTTCCGGGATGAGAGACCATATCACGAGCACCTTATTGGATGACTACCCCCCAGCTCTATGAGCTCAAGTTACAACTTAAGGACCTTCTCGGAGAAAGGCATAATCCATCCTAGTGTATCCCTCTAGGGAGCACTTTGGTGATTTTTGTAAAGAATAAGGAAATATCCCTATGGTTGTGTATTGATTACATTATTGAACAAAGTAAAGATCAAGAATCATTATCCCCTTCCACGCATTGATGATTTATTTGATCAGATGAAGGGGACCACATTTTTCTATATGATAGACCTTAAGTCAAGTTATCATCGGTTGAGGATCATGAAGGAAGATATTCATAAGACTCGCCTTCTATACGAGATATGGCCGCTATGAGTTCACAAAGTGGTGCATTTTGGTCCGACGAATGCCCCCACAGTGTTCATGAGTTTGATGAATGGGGTATTCATGAAATTTTTGTATCACTTCATGCTCATTTTCCTTGATGACATTCTGATATACTCATGTACATGTAAGGAGCATGAGGGGCACCTTCACCAGGTCCTTCAATGTCTTCATGAGTAACAACTTAATCGTAACTTGAAGAACTATGTGTTCTTTTAGATAGAGGTACAATATTTGGGCCAAATCATTTATGGGGAAGGTATTATAGGAGATCCTTCCAAGATTTGAGCTATTATGGATTGGCCAATACGTAATAGTGTGACCGAGGTGTGCAACTTCATGGGTTTGGCAGGATACTATAGGATATTTTTACATGACTTTTCTCATGTTGTGCACCCCATCACTTCCATACAATAGAAAGGGAAGAAGTTTGTATGGATAGAAAGATGTGAGAAGGCCTTCAGGACACTAAAGTAATGCCTCACAATAGTGCCTATTATTATAGTGTCAGACCCTCAGGGTGAGTTCTCCATTTGCACAGATGCTTCTTTGGTAGTGCTTGGAGGTGTGTTGATGCAGGAGGGCGAGTGGTTACGTTTGAGTCTCATAAACTCAAATATTTTGAGCTCAATTATATAACTCATGATCTTGACCTTAAAGCGATTGTGTATGCCTTGGTGTGGTGGAGACACTTCCTTCTTGATTGGATATTTACACTCAAGACTGATCACTTGATTCTTTTCCACCTCTTCACATAGCCCAATCTCAACGCTCATCAGTGGTGTTGGATGGAGTTTATTTGTGAGTATGATATGGAGATAGAGCATGTGAAGGGGAAGGAGAACATGGTTATAGATTCCCTGAGTAGACGGAGACATGTGGCTATGGATACTTTAGTGGGTACTTGATTTGTGGAGTGGGATTTTACAACCCACTTCCTCACAATAGTTTCTACCTTTCAGCCAGAGCAAAGATTGAGTCTCGGATACCCCTCAAGGGGAATTTTGATGTATTTCACTAGAGACAGATGATGGCGTTCTTAGACACACGAGGTTGGGTTTATATTCCTAGAGATGGAGGCTTGAGACAGGACATTTTGATAGAGGCTCATTGTGCACCTTATTCATCCCATCTAGGGGTGAAGAAGATGCACGCCACCTTGAGATATTTGTACCATTAGAGGGGACTTTAGAGAGATGTGGCTCAGTTTGTATCATATTGTTTAGAGTTTTAGAATGTGAAGGCCAAGCACCAGTATCTAGTTGTCCTTCTCTTTCCTCATGCTATATCAAGTGGAAATGGAACACCGTTTCCATGAACTTTATAGTTGGGTTACTAACGTCGAGTTACCACCATGAAACCATCATGGTCGTGGTGGATAAATTGACAAAAGTGGTTCATTTTTCTCTGGTGAAGACCACCTACATAGATAGTGTAGTGGCATGGGTATATCTTGATGATATTTTCAAATTACACGGGATTCCGTGGAAGATCATTTGTGACCGTGATCCTTTTTACACTTCCCACTTCTAGACTACAATGTAGTATGCTCTCGGGACGAAGATCAATTTCAGTACAACATATCACCCTAAGACAAATGAACAGATTGATCGGGTGAATCGACCTTGGAGGAAATGCTTAGGATGTATATCATGGATCATCAGTCAAGATGGGAGGAGTATTTGTACTTGGTGGATTTTTCCTACAATAATAGTTTCCAGAGTTCGATAGGCATGGCTCCTTTTCAGGAATCTGTATGGTAGAGAGTGCAAGACACCTCTTAGTTGGGATAGGTTAGAGGATAGGGTTTCTCTTGGGCTAACTTTACTACAGGACATGGAGCAATAGGTTGTTATGATCAAGTAGAGATTGCAGGAGGTGTAGGACAGAAAGAATAAGTATGTGGATCAGCATAGGATAGATCATAGTTATGAGGTGGGCACAAAGGTGTTTCTTTGTGTCAGACCTCATAAGATCCCTATCCGTTATGGAAAAGGTTCTAAGCTTGCTCCTAGATTTGTAGGTCCCTTTGAGATCTTGGAGTGTATTGGCCCTTTGGCCTATCATCTAGTGTTGCCACCTAGCTTGTCTCATGTCCACAATGTGTTTCATGTTTATGTACTTAGGAGGTATATTGCAGATCCTTCTCATTTGCTAGATTATAACTCATTACAGGTGTGGGATTAGGGGCAGGTGATGGTGGAGCCCATCTATAGTTTAGAGTGTAGGACCTTGGGCCTTTGAGGTAGAGAGATTGACTAGTTTTGAGTCTAGTGGGACAAGTTTAATGAGACCTAGCTGCTACATGGGAGGATGCTACATTGCTACAAGTCTAGTTTCCACACCTATTCTAGTGACTTCCAGGAGGAAGTCGAGTCTAAGGGGAGGGGGATGTAGTTCCCACTTCCTTTCGACACTTTTTACTATTGATCTCGATCTTATTGACTTTACTTATGGATATTATTGTAAATTTTTTACTTAACATGATGTTAGATGTTAGATGTTAGAGATACTTAGACTATTGTTGATTTTGATTCATATATGATGTGTGAGGATTATTAGAGACATTTTATATTGAAGATGATATGTTGTTGACATGGTATATATATATATATATATATATATATATATATTTCTAACATGTGATATTTTCGTCATTTTGAGTAGACCCTAACAATTGGACTAATCTTGTGATCCTATTGATATTGATGAAATGTATAATCAATATGTTATTAGAAATTATAAATGATATCGTTACTTGCCTAGATGATGTTTTGATTCATATATAGATAATTTTGGATTTATATTTTATATTTTATCCTAGATGTTTTGATGCAACCACAAGGCCGAAGGAGGTGTTATGTGTTTTGTAGGTAAACGTATCACAACAAACAATGGGGGGATTGGAGACCAAACACATTGGAATGCTAGGTGAATTAAACAAGGGTCACCATGGAAACATATATTTTTGTTGTAAGTGTGTTTTGTGTTGTTGTTGCTAAGTGGTCCCCATGGGGATCACCTCCATTTGTATTGAAGGGATTGTGTGTTATTCTTTTATTAGTTTCTTTTATTTGATTTTATTATGTGATTTATAGTGATGTATTCTCCTTTTATTAATTACTTGATTTATGTATAGATTACTGAATTAATTATTTTACTAAACTAAATTATGAATGGGTCAAAATATTTCATTTATTAGAATTGATGGCTCTTGGATTATATGTTGTATGTTGAGTTCTTGTGATATTCAGTGTTGTACACTCTACCCCTTCATGGAAATTATAATTTGGCCTTAAGGGATAATTTTGGAGGCTTGTGGGACAAGTCAAACTTGTCCCATACCTCTTAAATTGCTATACCAACCCTACCTATGGGTTGGGGGTAAAAAATAGACCCCATTATGTGTTTTTGGAAGACAAAAAGGTAAAATTTTATTACGCTTCTTTCATGTAATTAAAGTTTATCCTTAGAGGGTATGGTCTTGGATTGTATGTGTAAGTAGATTTTCATTCCTCTCACCCACCAATTTATGGTGAATTGGGGTTATGGTTTGAATTTTAAGGTGGATTTGAGGATGAGTGATGTGGCATCCTAAATGGAGCCACCTCACCCTCCTCTCTCCCTTTTCTATTTATTCAAGTTCTTTTGTTTGTTTGGGGGTTACTTCATTTCTTTTTGCTCTTGCATTTTTGGAGTTGGAGGATTTTGGAGTGCTTGTGGATTTTTTGGAGCTTGTTGGTGATATTTTGGGCTTGAAAGAGCTTGGTGTGTGACTCTTGGATCAAGCTCTACCATGGAAAGGTAGGATTTATACTCTTGTTAAATTTTTAGTATATGTGTATGTTTTTGAATGCTTTGGTATGCTTGTTGGGTGCTTGGTTAGATTGGATAAGTGTGGTGTAGCAGGGTACTATGGGGATCTTACATGTAGGGAGGCATAAGGGTTTATTTTATGTTTTGCGGGGAGTTGGGTTGGGTGCCCCACCTTGACAATAAATTTCTTACATTTCTTACTTGGTCTATTTTATGAGGGAGCCATAAGAGATTGTAGGGAGGCATAAAATAATGTGGGAGGCATAAGAGGTTCTTGAGGGAGGCATAAGAGTGTGTATAAATTTTGAGATGTATATTTGAGGGTTTAAAGGTGGGAACCTATTTCCCATTGGGAGGCATAAATGAACTCCCCATAGATATTGCTCATTTGGATTTTGCATTTTGAAGCCTTGTATATTTTGTTATTTCTTCTTGTGATTATAGTATGAGTTTTTATGTTTTGGTATGGTTGTAAAATATTTGTATTGTGATGTGGAAGCTTGTTTTTTTTAATAAGTTGGATCCATTTTTCATTGCAATATGGTTGAGGCTCAGGGGCCAATGAAGAGGATGGATTCTTCTCCTCATTGGATTCTTGGTTGGGTGGAGAGTGTTGCCTCTCCTCCTTTTTTTGTTTTGATCAAGTGAGTTAATGGTGGAGCTCTTGTTGGTGATGTGAAACTTGAAGCATTTGGAGGTGTCTAAAAGAAATCTTTCCTTGTGAGAAAACCTTCTTGTTATTACCACTCAAGGTGGAAGACTTGTAATATTGTATTTTTTTTAAAGGAAATGTTGTATTGTAAGTTGTAATATTATTTGAAGGAATCTCATTGAAGAGTTGTAAAATTTCCTTTCTCTTCAAATTGTAGTATGGAAAGAAATGGACCAAAATGTAAATCATGCTTAAAATTTTAGTTTTAGTTTGTATTGTGAGAAAAGAAGTTCTTTCTTTAAAAGAAATGAGCTATGCTCAAGGGAAAAGAAAGTTTACTTTCATTATTGTAGTTGTATTACTGAAAATGAGAAAGAAGAAATATAGAAGTCATAAGATGCAAATAATGTATGCAAGGTAAAATTGAATGTAGAATAAATTTGTTACTAGTTATTTAAACAAATAAGTTGTAGTGAAAATGGAAAGAGGCAATAAATTTGAAGTATATTGTTATGTTGAAATGTTGCATTTTGTAGTAAGGAAAATAACAATATTAGAAGTAGATTTAGTTCCTTTTTACTATTGGGCTTGAAAGAAAATTTATTGAACAAAATGAAAATGATCTTATAGTTGTTGTTGCTACTATTGAAATAGATAATTATTTAAAATGAGTAATTTTAACATAGAATGTATCAATGGAATTAAATCTTACAATTGGAAACTTTAAGCACATAAATTTAAGTTTAGAATGAATTTTAGAACACTTTAGTGACTTTTGTTTTTTGGGAAATCTCATTTTTAATTTTTTACTTCTAAGGAACAAGACCGCTGCCTTGTGCAGAGTGGCGGTCTCATAACCATGACTCCAACAAGGTGGCGGTTCGTGAATGGTCACCCAGGTAGGGTGGCGGTCCCAGGACCGTCGACCTTCTCTGGGTAGTGGTTCTGTCACTTACTATGGAAAACGTAAATCCGCACTGTGTAAATTTTAACTTGGTCAAAAAAATTATAATCTTGTAAAAATTACAAGGAAACCTCCAGCAAACAAATAATGGTTAAATCTCATTGTTTAAAGCAACAAAATATTCAAATGGTAGATTCAAAGTACTCAAACTCATATATATTAATAGAGGTAGGGTTTTCCCCAAATAGAGAACTCCAAATACAAATAATTTTGTAATAAAACAAGATTTGAAGAGGAAATCCCTTCAATCCTTGAATGAAAGAAATTACAATGATAAATCTACAATCTAAACTAATCTAAGATTGATTTCTTTATAGACTCCTCCATAGTTCTTCCTTTCTTGCTCCCATGGATTCTTTCTCTCCAACCTACAAATTAAACAAAGGAAAAGTGACCAAATGAGGAGACTTGGTTAAAGAAAGGGATTTAATAAAAATTCATACTTGGACTTTTAGTGTTAGTTTAGAACCCTAGGATCTAGTGGCCATAATTGAATTGATCCTAGGGTTGAGGATCAATCCTACATTTGTTTGGTAAGAATATATTTTATAAATGTTTTAAATAAAAATTAAAGGTATGTGTATATGGGTAGATGGGGTCATTTAAATACCTTCATGTGCAAAGACACTAATCTAGTTCCTAGTATGTTTTAGTAAATTAATGAAATGTTGGACATTAAAGCTAATAGGATAATGAAACTAAAATAACCAAGTATAAGGTTGATAATTTTAGGTTTGAATAAAGATTAAAGAGGAGAAATATTTTTAAAAAGTAAATTAAATTATGGCACCTCCCTAGTTGAATGTTAATTAATTGACCTTAGAGATAAATTAAGAATATTTAATCATTTAACTTAGACCTGGTCCATCCCTTGTAAAGTAAAGATTATTGGTGAAAATTAAGTTTAATGTACACTAGGGGTTGACACCCTTGTAACCTTTTAACTTAAACTTAAAATATAATTTAGCCACAATATTTTGGGTTAAGTGTTTAGGGTTTTAGCGTGTTCCTAGAACACCATTTGTGTCGGTGTTACACACAACACAACGATAAAATAAAATCAAGCATGGACACTAGACACCAATCACAAAAAAATGACTCGCCTAACATAGCTCTCATTTTTTATTCGCAGTATTATATATCAGTATAAACATTATGAAACTGAGCCCCTTTTTTACCTTGGATGTAATATAACCTATCATAGTAATCTTATGTGAAATTTTCAATATCAACACTGGAATATTGATGGAGATATATTTGTAATGTGTACTAACTTTTATTGCATATATGTTTGTGAGAAGAACATAAGGAGCACTATCCGTAGGATCCAACTACAATAGTATTGTTGCGACTTGAATTTTGATGGAAATACATAGATATTGCCGTGATGCTCTCAAATTCTTTGAGTGATGAGGCACTCTGGAACCAACTCGCATAAAGGAAGTTTAGTTTGTATTTATTCGTATGCAGCCATGCGAGTCTAGTGGATGAAGGAAGTATTATTGAAATGAAAATAAATATAGTGAAAACTCAAATGTAATTATTACAATGCATGGATCCCAAATACCTTCATTCTATTCATGTAGGACAATCCTAGCAGTTGTTTTCACATCTAGTAAACCACCTTTCTTATGTTTTCCATGAATGCATGCGATTTTTGCAAGAAGTCCTCAACATTACTGAAGCTAGGAAACTTGTTTAATGACGTCAAGTTTTTAATGGACTCAACCTAATAACCTCCTTCAATGCACATTTTCCATTTTTTATCTTTCCATTGATGAACGATTATTTTATTTTCTTTTATTAAAACATATGAGATATATAGGGAAAAATAAAAATACAAAGAGAAAATTATAAATGTACTTATGATATAGGTTTGGAGCCTTTTCATCTCTATACTAAAAATGCAAATATCCATTTAAATGGTAATATTAAAACCTCATAGTCAATACAAATATAAATCTAATAGATATAAAAAATAAATCCTTAATATAACCACAAAAATATATAAAATCAAGATGGTCACAATGTATTCGTAATATAAGAATTTTTTGGAATCTAATTTTTTCGATCAACAAATTTTTAATTTTAGAAGTTATTTTCTTGAGGCCAATTTATTCAATAAAAATATTTATAATTTACGTAGTTGTTAGAAGCCATTTTGTTTAATGGATAAGATCTACAATAGAAAAATAATGTTTGAAACAAGGCTTCATTGATTGTTTGGTCAACAATCATAGTCTCAAAATTTAGCAGATAAAGCTACAACAACTTCCCAATATATATGCCTGGAAAAATAATTTATGTGCCAATATAGGTTGACATGTTTGCATCCTCCTCCTTTCGCAACTAACATGGCTTAGAGGTACTTGAGTGATTTTTTAGTTCTCTTTCCTTGTGATTATTTCCAATGTACATGAGTGAAATGCTATGTTACCAAAAAAAAGAAATGGGAAATTGGATAAAAAAATGATGCAATGAAAAATGGGATATGGTGAGCTTTCTCACAAAATGAAGAAGAAATGTTTTTCTCGTATGCATACATGCTGATTTTTAGTAGTTGTAATTCATAATAAATGACATTGGCACATGAAATTAATGTTTACATAAGTTAGAAGCTCAATATTTAGATGGAAAAGGAACAAAGAGAAAATACCCACTCAATTCTCGGATATCATTTAGTTATAATTCACAAATATTTTCCATATGATAGTACATGACAGGTGAATAAGAAGAGATTAGACCTTTCTAAATACCATACATAGAAACTAAAGTGTTATCGCAGATCTTTTGAGGCATTTTGTGTAAAACTTTGCAAGCATTCCCATTTTCTCTCTATCCTAGGATTGTACTAGAAATAATGTTATTTCCATACCATTTAAGTACAAACCCAGAGCATTTTCATAAAGTCAAAGAAAAACCAAAATCCTAAAATGCATACCATAAACACACTAAACATGCTTCCCAAAGCTATGGAAACACACCATTGGCCAATAACAAAACACAATCTCATTCCATTACCAATTTTTAGTCTTCATACCCAAGGGTTTATTGAAAAATAGTATTTCTACATTTTGTTCACCTCCGTTATGAATTCCACCACCGTAACCACACTCGGATCGCTCACAAACACCTCAATAATCAACACTCTGTGTTAGGTTTTGTAATTTCTGCCATACCATCCACTACTTTGAAAAATTTGTTTGATTGAAATTAAAAAGTTAAAGAACTAAAAAAATCTTTATAGTACACCAACATTTTATTAACACAACATGAACTTAAAATACTTGGTCATATGGACTTGGAAAAATACAATTATAAGAATAAAACTAGTCGATCGATCACCTCTGCAATATTTAATGCTAGCAAGTAGGCTAAAGATTTAAATTTTTATAAGACAAAAAGGAACTATTTGGTTTGAGACAAACAGAAAGAGGCACCCACCTAGAATGAGGTTTTGAGGAAAGAAAAATTGGTGTGCAATGTAAGACATCCCTTATTAGAGAAATTGCAAGCTGCCTTGGGAAATCCATTTCTAACGTGTTGCATTTTCATATCAAACCCCTGAATTTTAGTAAAAAAAATAGGATTCAAACCGTAAGATGTAATTCCCACATCAAAATGAGGAATATTATAAAAATATAAATGAAAACAATACCACTGAATGTGTAGCAACAAATATAGCCGTGGGTCTATAAATTCGGTGATTTCCTTTCCCATGATTTCTCCCCCAATCTTTTGGTCATTCATTGTAATCAAAATAAATCGTCGCAAAATTCATTACAGGTAATTATCAAAAAAAAAGAACAAAAAATAGGGGAAAAAATAAAAACCCTAGATTTATGAAACCTAGAAAATCGTAGTTGCATGCGTGAAAGAACAAAAACGTTAAAATGGTCGTCAAATTTAGGCCAATGTCATGAATGACCGGAAAGGCCTTTCCCATAGGGGGAACTCCTTCAGCACAATCAATTATATATGTTGAACTTGATATTCGAAGATCCAATATTTATGTGGAGACTGGATGATGCATAAGGGCAGAAGAAGCTTTATCTCTTTGGAAAAACTTCTGGAAAGAATTAATAGAAAGCGTTCAATTGATTGGGGTCTTGTTGCCATCAAATAAAATTGACGGAGATGAAATGTTTGACTTTATTGATAGTATTTTTGGAAACTTTATCATTTGAAGGATTGTGGTAAGTATTTTTAGAATGGATTCAATGATAGAAGAATTAGAAAATGAGGTGAAGATGTTGATTGACAATAAAAATACTACGATTTCAAGGTTACGTGATTAACTCCAGATTATGAATTTTTCAATCATGAGTTGTTTAAAAATATATGAAGAGAAAGCTATGTTTTTAGAATTCAAAGAGGACATTGGGAAATTTCTACGAAGCAATGTGATAGTAATATGCAAGAAAGATTTGATATAATATGCACCTTGAGAAATCCTTTTTGAGTAGATTTTCTTAATATAAGGATTTTGTGCAAGATACCTTTGCCAATGGAAATAACACCTGATGTAAATTTTTATGGTATATTTGGATTTTTGTAATGATTTGTAAACACTACAAGTGAGACACAATGATATCTTTGCAAATGATACCAACCATTTCTATCTTATATGTATGATAAAATGAAGGCATGAAAAGTGGTGTTTTTATTGTGAATGTTTATAATATTACATATATGATAAGTAATAATACTGGTCATAATAATGGTATTAGTGGGAATACTGATTTCTTACATAGAAATGGTAACAATGGGTTGTAAAAATATTAAATAACCAAGAAATGAGAATATTGTTATGTAATCATTGACATTCTATATGGCACGTAACATAAGAGGAATTATAAGTTATGGTCTCAACCACACCATTTTAACTCCTCTTGATATCATCAATATAATATAGAGATCAACCATAGAAAGTGTAAAGGTATTACCAATATATTTTCTATTTTGTTTAAAGAAGTGGGAGGAAGAGTTTCCAAATTGAGAAAACCAATACAGTAGAAACCAATGAAACTCATCAAACTATGAAACCAATTCCAAGGTTACTACCTATGTAGAGATGATCAATGACCCTTATATTGTGATTTAAAAATCATACATGAAGAAAAATTGGAGTGAGTTACCATCAACCTCAAATCTTCAAGATATGGAACCAAATCATCATAAACCATAGTGAGGATCGAGACTTATTTAAGGTACAAACCTGATTAAAATCTAGTGATCGTAAATGAAACAAGTAGCCAATGCACATCTGGAATAAGTGACTAAATTGTAGAATCAGTTCCTTCACCAATTGAGATAATGAAATATGTCACCAATTCAAAATGGTTAATGAGTTTGTTTCTCGTATGATCGAGATAGGTAAACTCTTGCCTAGTGGATATGGCACTAACCTAGGTGTCGGTTGGCATATAGGTGTATGTCTAAGTCACTCTAGTGGGGTCCACATGTACCCACTTAATTATTATAATAAATAATTTTAATTAGGTCACTTATGTGTTAAAATTGTGTTATTTTAATAAAGTGAATTTACTTTATTAAAATAAATTTATAAAATTATAATGTGAGCTAATTGTGTCATAAAGTGATGTCTGTCAAAACCTAACTACCTTATAACCAACTTTTAGGTTATAAAAGGAAGTGAGAGGTCATTTGAAAATTGTCTTGGAGGTTGAGGAACTCTAGGTATTATGGTCTCAAGGTAGGGAAGTTGATAAAACTTTATGTTTAGATACTTTCCATGGAGATTGATCATTTTGAAGACTTTTTTGGAGAGAAGACAAGAAGTAAAAATTTTGTTCCTTTTCAAGAAGAAATATAAGGAATTTTGTATAATTTTGTGTCGTGATATTCTTGGTGATTATGTTTGTTCTTATTTCAATTGTAAGCTTTTATTTATGTCATTTTCATGTAAAGTATTATGCATTAATCTCTTTACTTTTATGGTGTACTTTATAGCATGTAGGAATGGGATCTATGTTTACTTATTCTTGCATGCTCCCTCTCTCCATTATTTTCCACTATCTTCCTCTCTCACTTTCCTATCATTCTCCTTTTGAGTGTTTTATAGGTTAAAATCATCCAAAACCCCACAAACCCATAATATGAGGTAGTTACCCTCTCCAATGAATAGGTTAGATCATCATGTTGATAGATGATTTATCCAATGTTGCAAGTTTTATGTTGTATAATCTAGGCAAGAACGTGAAGAGACCGAATAAAATAAAAAGTGACATAAAATTTTTCCATCACCATTACGGTTATTTTTTTTTAGGGAATAAGTTCGATTTATAATAGCTACATCATCATCCATTACTGATTGGATTAAACATACGATTCAATGTTTTGGATTTTTTTATGGGGTAATAAATTTTCACCAGTGAAAATTGGAATATATTTTAAAGGAGCCATTAGAATATCATTATCAACTACTAGAACTAAAGGATTACCTCTGTTAAAGGTTACAAAAGGAAAATTTATTTAATGCACCGTGAAACGAATGGGTCTTATATTTATGATGGAGAAAGAAAAGGATCTTCAGGAGGAGTGGAAGGAATTATGTTGGAAAATGAAAAAGACCTCTGGACTTATCTTTCTCTTTTTCTTACGGGTGAAAGTTTTAGATACTCAAAAGATTATCCTTTTACTACAAATTGTATTTTTTTATCATTCTCATGAAAATTGGTACTTGGCCACTTGAATGTAAATGAGAAAATAGGGAGGATGCTTGATAATTATATTGATGTATGAAAATAAATTTACATATATGAGAGTTGTAACGTTTACATACATTAAACAACTAATTACAAATAAATAGTTGGTTGTATAGGGCAGAACAAATTACCTCAAAAGTGAATAATCAAACAAATATTGTTATTAAATAATATAACAATATTACTATGCAAATAACCAATATTTACCCAACTAACCATAGTAATAAACAAATTACCATAGTAATAATAAGTTACCTATGGTAAACATTAAAGCTTCTAGTTACAATGATAAATTAACCTACTACTGTAGGTTTTACTTAACATTCCCCCATTAATTTTGCATTACCTCTAGAGAAGAGGAGAGGAACTCTCTAAACATCTCAAAGTTGGCATGTGAAAATGAATTCATTAAAACATTTTCTCGGTGTTCATATATTGGGAAAAAATGAAGTTAAATTTTTGTTCGAACATACTCGTAAATGAAATGAACTTGTACCTCAATGTTCTTAATTCTCTCATGAAACATTGGATTTCAAACAATTTTTAGAACACCATCAAATTGTCAACATACAAGGTGGTTTATTATCATGTGGTACTCCAATTTCCTCAAGGATGTGGTGTAGCCATATCACTTCACGATGCAGATCCACCAGGACAATATTATGCTTTTGTAGAAGATCAAGGAATAATGTTGTTCTTGATTCCCTATGATATTAGACCAGATCCCAAAAATAAAACAAATCCATAAGTGGGTTTATTATCATCAATATTACTTACATGATCTAAATCTGAATATCCACTCAAGAATAATTGATCATGCTTCTACTCTAGACTAAGATACATAGTTTCCTTGATATATATTAAGATCCTCCTTGACGTTTTCCAATGACAAAATTAATACTTCTACATGGATTGTTGCAGATAGTTGACTAGAAAGTTGATATCTAGTCTAGTATAGGTCAAGTAAATTATACTCCAAATCAAATATTGATAGAGAGTTAAATTTACCAGTAGAGATGGATTTGTATGATATAACTATAGTCTTGTCTCCATAGGTGTAGTAATCGGTGTGCAATCCATCATCTTGAATTTCTTTAGTTTTATCTTAGTATAATTTAGATGAGAAACAATTATATGATTATCCTTTTTCCATACTTCTAATCTAATATGGTATTACATGATCCCGAGATCTGTCATGTTGAATGATTTATTTAGATCTTACTTCATATTATCGATCATCTTCAATATACGGCCGGTGATGACTATATCATTGACATATACAAATATTATAACAATCGCATCTCCTTGCCTCTCGAGTTAGAGATTGGGATCATATGGATTCCTCTTGAGTCAATGTTGAATGAGATGCTCATCAATATTAGTGTACCAATCCTAGGAGCCTATTTAATTCCATATATATATTTAAAGATTCTAAATACCTTTATTTCTTCTCTAGGTATGAAAAAACCTCTTGTTGATTCATGTAGACTTCTTATTGTAGATATCCATTTAGAAAGGAAATTTTTATGTCCATCCAAACTTTGTAGATGAGAAAATTTCATCCTAATAATTTTTATCTTATTTGTGGAAAATAATGTCTCCTTATATTATATTCCTTCCTTTTGTGTATAACCCTTTAGTATGAGTCTCACTTTGTACATATCAATAGTCCCATATGTTTAGTACTTCATTTTTATATCCATCTCTGCAACTAATGGTCTTATTCCCTAGTAGAATATATAAAATTTTCCATGTGTTATTTTTCATCACTAACAAATACTCAAGATACATGGAATCTTTTCAATCTTTTGAATGTACGTATTCCTATATAGTAGAGGGCTTAACATATTCAACAACTATACTCATCAAGGAAAATTTAGCCTCTTCAAAATATTTACTAATTTTTGTGGTCCATTGGTGGATTTGTTTAGATGAGCATCTAACTTAGCATCTCAAATCATATTTATATACCACGTGGGCATACATTGTGTTGTTCCCATAGATTGTAGTCTTGTCAAATCTTCACCATCACCCCCATCATTACTATCATCATTAGTGGGAACATTTTATTTATTTTTTCAGAATAGGGGTGTTTTGTACATCAAGTGAGTTTATGGAAGGATCCTCAAATTATTTATTCTCAAAGAACTCAACATATATGTAGGTGTAGAATTTCCTAGCCTTCGAGATACATTAATTTTTACCCAAGATATTCATCATTATATCGAATGAAAATGTATTTCTCTTATTTCATATCCAACTTATTTAACTTTTTCTTGGGTATGTGCATACTACCTTTAAATAAAAATACTACGAGGTTTACAATGGATGGATTCCAGTTTATCCATGCCTCATGTGGAGTTACATTGTCAAGAGTAATTTTAGGGACTCTATTTAATAGGTAAATTGTAGTTTTCATTACTTCGCCTAGAATGTCTTCACTAGTCCTAAATAATTGATCATGTAACACACCATATCCATGATATTATGTTTCCTTCTCTCACCAACACCATTTTTATTTAATTTACGTGTAGGAGGAATTTATCTAGGAATACCATGAGCTTCTAGATAGGCTTTGAACTCATTATTAGTGAATTCCCCCTCGATCGAGAAGAGAGATCTGAATTTATGACCTATCTCATTCTCAATAACCATATTGAACTTATTGAAGTTGTTAAAATCTTCACTTTTAGTATGAAGAAACAATATCCACATTTTTATTCAATAATCATCAACACAACATAAAATATTGAAATCTAGAATCACTACATTACATCAGATTGCAATCATTGGTGTGAACCAAAATAATCTTACATAGAGATCGATATGTACTCATCCGGAATGAGGCTTTATGTAGCTTTACGATGAAATATTTAGGAGACTTATCTTTATCTTACTTGAGATATGGAAAAACTATCACCATGTTATTCCGGTGAAGTGTATCAAGATATCCAAAATTGATGTGACCAAGTTTTTGATGCCAAAAATGCTTGATCATCTCTATGGAAAAATTCAAGCTGGAACATCCATCTCACATTTGAATCTCTTGTAAAAAAATTGAGTTTCTAGATTTGTCTTGAATTAAACATAATTTCTTATTTGAGTTATGGTATACATAAATTTTTAGATTATGATATATAATTTGATTGACTAATAGTAAACTTTTCTTGGAACTAGGGACATACAAGACATCTTATAACCTATAATTTAATGAACCAATAGGTAATTAAATGTTTCGTAGACACTAAAATTAGGTCACACTCCCTTTGGTCCCTACACAAATAAGAACCCTTCATCACATTCACCTAGCCATGGCCCTTTCACATCACTAGTATTATTTTAATTAATCTAATTAAATTAATTCATTATCCTGACAATATTTATTATTTAAATATCTTAATTTAAATAATATCCACACATACACTTCACTTATACACCTCATCAAGCCAAATCACCCTAATACCTATTCTTAGTAAGTTGTCATAACTAACTAAGACTTACCCAAACCCTAAAAATTAATGCCTACATTCCCTCTAACCATATTCCCGCATGCTCGAAGAAACTTCCAGTTTAATCCATGGGTTAACGACATGAGATTGGAGAAAATCAAGAAGATCTCCCTAGTTTATTAAACCTAGGAAATCCCACCTTGACTAATGCCGGTTACCCCTAACCATCACCGGTTAAGCTGGAACTGCCATCGGTTACCCTTTTAACCCTCAAAACCACCTTATTTTCAAGGTTGGAAAATATTGGAGAAATTTGGCAAGCATTGAGATCTTCCTAAGAGATATCACATCTTCTGAGATTGAATTTCAGTGAGAACACGCATACAAGGAATGAGATCAAGCATTTTCTCCTACACAGCCACCTAGCAATGATCTGATCTAACCAAGCAAAGAGGAATGCACATGCAGCCCATGCAGAAGCTCTCTTGTGATTGGTGATCACTTGCAGCCTTTATCTTCTTACCATCACCTCCATCCCTCACTCACAGTCATCCAGATCAGAATCCAATTAATTATAATGTTATACTTCTTTGGTTAACTTCATTTCATCATTATATTATCACCTATTGCTTACCTAGCCACCCATTGACCTCCTTCAACATTCCCCCTCCATATACCCATTAAAACCTTGCCAAATCCTACCCAAATCACCAAATACCTCATTCGACCTACCAAAGTTGTTTGTGCAATCACAAAGGTAACCCAAAACCCATTCTATGGCATTCTTAGTTTTCCACGGTAACTAACACCGGTCATGCCTAACCACCGTCAGTCACCCTTAATCAGCAAAACAACTGGTCTCTGTATTTTCCCATACACCTCGAAAACGGTGACCTATCCATCTAATTTCATATCACCCTCATGCACCCGTGACCTACCCGAGACCTCTCTTAGACCCGCAAAGAACTAAAACCAACTATTTGACCCTCGGATCCTTTTCTAACCTAGCATGTTAAATTAGATCTTTCTTATTATGTTTTAATTGAGATACCTAAATCATTTTGAATTACAATAGGATTTACTTCATTTCCCACATTAAATTGTTTAGAATAAAGGATGACAAATTGCCTAGGAAGTATCACACTTCCCGGATCTAGCACACGCTTGCGCTTCACTACACATATTGTTTAACTTTATTTGGTGGTCTTGTGTTCCATTTCAGGTAGTTCCTCCCAACCAAAAGGAAGCTCTCACATTTAGCTTTGGATTCAAAATTCATATGCGCATCACAACCCATCAACCAACATTTGAACATGTATTCCTCCTACACCCATTACCCTATCTATTTCATCAATACTTCAAAGAAACATCTAAGAATCAGGTGAAACATTTTGGCATGCCCAGTGGAACCCATCCGGGTTCCTTGCATTTTATTCATTCCTAGGAAAAGTTATGTGTTTGTTTCACTTCTGAAAAGCATACACATTAGTTTTCTTCCTTTGTAACCCACCTTTTCTTTCTATTTTCTCTAAAAGAAACCTTTCTTTCGGTGTAATTAAAAAGGACCATTTGTTCATGTTTTCTGCATTATAGTGAAAGAACATCCCTATTCCTCTTCAAATTTTTGTGTCATCCAACTTCACACTTTGATTTGGGCTTAAAAATTAGTGCATTACATTCTGATTTATTGCATTAGCTCACATTAATTGAGGGAAACCTATACGCTGGAATTCATTACCAGCTGATGGTTGACAAATGCACCGTAGAAAGAACATCTCTCTCTCTCTCTCTAAGTCTTGCAAAATTACACAAATTCAAAACAAATACATATTCTTAAACAACATCTTTCCTGGGAATGCTTGTCAATGATTGCATTGATCTAAGGATTGGAAGGTACTCCCCAGCTCACTGCTCTATCGATTCATACTTCGTGAGCGAAGCTCGCCCCCACCATAACATACCCAAACCTAACCTTTTAGATCTCCTTATTTATAGGAAGCCATCCTCACCAAAAATTCTATTTCATAGTTCATGTGTCAGTCCTCAAAAAGCATAAGCTAAACAAACATAATAGAAAAGGCACTCCTAGGATCACACTTTTCTTGGTGATTCTACTTGGCTTACATTTTGTGGTGAGAAATCACATTCTTCATTTTTCTTGTTCATCCTTGCACACTCCTCATCACATACTGGTGTATTCCACTTCACCGAGTGTTCTGGGTCATATTCTCATCATTCTCAGAATTTTGGGTTTGATTCCACATCAAATTTTAATTCATAACCACTATTCTTTCATCATTGTTTCAATTTCATAGTGACCATCACCGCTTACCCTCGAGTGTCGCTCGGTTATACCCAACCGGCATCGGTTCCAGATCCTTTTGTTAACCTACCCAAAAGGACATTTTATTCATTTTCTTCCACTTTTCACAGTCCCTATCATTACCATCGTTCCCATTGACGTTATAAAACACCATCGATTTAGCATACCGCCAGATTGGACTTTATACCTAGTTTTTCACTCACTATCCCTTTTCTACAAAGGATCGGCATCGCTTTTCCCTAACCGGCATCGGTTAGCCTCTTTTAGTTTCCAACCAACATTTGGTACTAAATACACTTTTCACCATCACTTTCACCTATTCCTATGAATTTTCTGTTCCATTTATAGAGAAGCACCCTATCCGATTAGTATCTTGGTTCACATGATGCCGACCTAAAAACAAGCAAGCACACTCGTATTTCATGCCAGTTGTCAACCAATCCCACCTAGTCCTTCACCACCTTCCATTTTATCACCGGCCATGGATCCCATCCAACCTATCACTATCACTACCGGAGATGAGGAGTTCACATGACTCCTTGACCAAAACCCTACCAATTTGTAGTTTAACCTTTCCTACTCATCCACTCGAGATGCCTCGGGTCAGTTGATATATGGCATGCTTGTATCTATCCCCCTGACTCTCATTCCCACTCCTACATCTCTGGATTTAGGTTGCCTACATCTAATTTACCCCTAGTCATTTCATAGCTAGGTCCTATACATTATGAGACCGCCACGTCTACCACCTCCATGACACCCGCCACATCCACCATACCCTTGAAAACTACCCAAAACGTAACCTCATCCACCCCAAATATCTCACCCATACCCGTAGCTACACTACCACCTCCCGTGTCGGTTGCCCCTACCCCTTTTCGAATGTGGTCCTTTCCATTCCACAATCATTAGCTCCCATTTCCACTAGGGTTACCACGAACCTTCCACCTCCATATACATATTATCGGCAGCCTCTCATTTCATCCATTATTCCCTCCGAGTACATACCCCTATTTCACCGCTTTCTTCTCAATCAACCTACATGGCAGCACCATACACTGGAGTGTCACCTCATATATGCCCAAAATCAACCCTCTCACACTATAGGAGGCACCCAATCATCGCAACCTACCAACGAAATAATCAAATTAATGTTGGACAAGATGTAAACATTGGAGGCATTAGTTTCGCTCCCGTAAAACTCTCACTTATGACGAGATTTGTAACGAGTCCATCCACCCATCCATTCCTATTATTTTGTACCCCATGCATTGGGAAATTCCTAAATTCAATCATTTCAATAGCAAAGAAGACCTGCAAAAACATTTGTGGTCATTCAAACATGGGTGTTATCTGATCACTCACAATGACGCTTTGCTCTTGAGAACCTTTCCCATGTCTCTGACTGGACCTATATTAGATTGGTATAGTGGGTTACCTAGACACTCTATATTCTCATTCAACGAGGTAGTCCAAGAATTCTTGGATCATTTCTCTATCAATATCATCAATAAAGTTTCCATGACCAACCTATACTCCACGCGTTAGTATGAGGATGAATCTATTGTAGATTTTGTCACTTGCTAGAATAGCCTTGATTAATCAACTCACCTTCCAACTACCACAAATGTAACTCATCGAGATGTTCACATGGGCTTGTGCTGGACATATCTCACCGACCTTGTAGGTCTAAACCTTCCGAAAATTTGATGAAGCATTCACTATGGCATGAAAGTTAGAGATTTAGGTCATTGAAGAGAAGAAAATCCAATTACACAATAATAATTTGGCATTCAAGTCAAATGATACCTCTTCTTCTTCCAAACCACAAAACAATTATTTAAAAGCTAAGGGCACCACTAACATAGTGGTACTCAAGGCCGGCTCCACTCATTCATCAAATCAAAGCTACCCCTCATCTAATCTCTCACTTATCCGAATTTTCAATTCAAATGAGAGTAAAGGAAATACAAACCAATTGGGGAACCTTACTCTTTTGTCTTAGAAAATCTTATCAAAGCCGAGCCATCACCATTCCACCTATAAAACCACACACTAATTTTGACTCTGCTCACCCCATGCCCGCATGGTATAAATAACATGAATTCTATAACTATCATTGAGTAAAGGGTCAGAGTGACGGAAATTGCATCACTTTAAAAAGATTTTCCAAGAAATGCTCGAGAAAGGCGAGTTAACCGTGGATAATCCTAACACACCTGCCAACCAAAAACTACACATCTTCAAGAAACCATTTCCCAACCATGCCCCTTCATCTCGATCAAAATGGTGAGACCTCAACTCATGATACCCATACCGACGAGGTCCACACTATCTTTAATGACATACCTATCACATCCCAATTACCTCACATTCCTTCCATAGAGCAAATACTAGCCCGAAATCCTCCTTCCATGTTGGAACCCACCGCACCTACTCCTCCAAATATAGAGGAACACCTTTCATCTCCTTCATCAACTACGAAGGATTATTCTGCTAACATTGAGACCATTTCACCTTTGGCTTCTCCACTAAGAGAAACGATACCCGCAGTGCCTCCTCCACCCACAAAGGAGCACCTATTATCTTTTCCACCCACAGAGGAGCACCCATTACCTCTTCCACCACCGGAGGAGAACCCATCATCTCCTCCACCTATAGAGGAGCTCCCATCATCTCTTCCACCTATCACAGACCTAGTTGAGATACCTTTTCCTCTTGGTGAGCATTCTCCATCAGCTACCCAAAATCTTGCAGACCTACTTTCGACTCTCTTACCCACAGTGTTTGAAGCTAGCCAATTTCCCGTCTCTAAGACACATTTTACGGGAATTGCCATTAAGTACTCATCAATTCCACCCATAGACATGTCATTCTCATGTTTTTTCGGTCACTTAGATTATGTGGATGGATCCTTATTATGGGGGCATCTTCTTCTTCCAGCCTCTCAATGTAGATGCAAAGATCACTTGCGATACTTCCACTATCTACCCAAAAATATTTTGACGAATCAAACTTAATATAACCACCTCTATCACCATTCCTTCCACGACACCTATCATAACTCAACATAGACCCTTACCCACAACCCAAACTACATCTAAACCCAAACCCACACCTACATTTGCCTCAACTAAGCCTATTACCACCTTAGGGGTCACCCCAACCACCATCCTTACTCATCCGCCTATCAAACCGGATTTAGCTACATCCTCCAAAGTCAACACCACACCTACTCCAACACCCAAATAGAAGAACCAAAGCTATCGACCTCATACCCCAATCGCGCCAATCACACCTTTGTCTGTCCCACTGCTTAGGACTTCAACTTCCCAACAGGGTCAAGAAACCTCCACCCATCAAGAAACCAAAAACATAACATCCCATTCCTTCCTCATAAATCTCTTATATACATAGGCACTGATATGACTTACACTGGACCCATAGCATCTTTACCACCCATACCTCTAATACCTTCAAAGAAATCCTTTACTACCCACTACATTTCAATCTCTCGTCCCTTACACCTCCCGCATGACCTGCATCCTCTACCTTCATAGCACCTTTGTTATCCCCATGGGTAACTCATCATCTTCCCCATCTTCCTTTCCTTCTAGACCTCATACACCCATATCACCTTTACTCCAAGAAGGTGCAGCCTAAAAACAAAACTGCACTACCCCACAATAAGGTAGTCAAAATAGCCATACACCCTCCCCGCCTGTTCACCTATTATATTCCTACCTAAACAAACACAACCAATGCCCAAAACCATGCTAACACCCAAAACCATAGCTCAATCCAATCCTCCTCTTCCAAAGACCATTCCTCCATAATCAACCACACCTATACCCAAACCCATGTTCACTTCCCATTGCGATCCACTAGTAGGGTCCTATGCTAAATTTTTAACCAACCTCCTTGAGACTTATGTCATCACATTACCGCCACTCAAACCTTATGACCCCCTCAAACCCAAGCCAAAAGGGTTTGATGATACTAAAACTTTTTCCTACCATCGTGTGCCGGGAACGATGTGGAGAATCAGAAATCCTTGAAAACCATCCTTATCTAGTTGTGTCCTCCGGAAGCCAAATTTGATGATGATGACCTTCTTGATGAGGACCCTACTTCACCGACACCCATTCCCACACTACCCACTCAACAACCACAACCTCCACCCTCACAGCTCCTAGAGCCACCCCCAAGATTTGAAATTAACATGGTTTGCATCAGAGAACTTGCCACACCACCACCCAAATGTCGTTGTGCCTAGCTCACCTCACAGGGTTTTTCTCCTCTCGGTAGGTTTTTTCCCGTCATGTCGTTATACCACTCACCCTACACCTTCTCTATTTTCCAACTCTCCTCATATCAACATGATACACATCACTACACTTGCTGAGAAGGATAAGGGTAAAGAAAAGGTGACTGACCCACCAACCAATCCTATACCCAACATACCATCTACACCCATACCTAAAATCACTATCTCGAGGCCCCACGTACCCCATTTCTAATGGCGTCACACATCACACCATGCTCAAACAATTACACCAATCTCCCCTCAAAATGTCCTTATATGACCTCATTCAAACCTCGGAATCCCATTGTCAAGCTCTCATGGAGGTTCTTCAATCTATTGAGGTTTTTCCCAATGACCCTACACCCGTAGCCTCCATTATCACACCCCATCATGTAACCTCTTTCACTAAATTACCACCTTCATCTTCACCCTACCCTATTCACCAAGAAGCCTCCCTTAGCTTCTCGGAGGAAGAGATCATGCCACACCAAAATGATGACCCAAACCTAGCCATCTTCATCTCTTTTCACATTGATGACATATAGGTACACGGTGTGATGATTGATGGGGATGTTAGCTTTAACATCATTTCATCCCATGCGTTTGCTCAAATGCGCATACCTGAAAATTGCATGCATAAACATCTAGTCATGTTACACTCATTAAATGATGCTATCACCTCTACCCTAGGCACCGTCATCCTCCAGGTTGACGTGGGGCCCCGCACTATTCCAAAATTATTTTATGTTTTGCGGGGAGTTTTAATATAACCTATTACTTGGTAGACCCTAGATTCATGTTATGGGGTGCATTCCTTCCACTTTGGATCATTGTGTAAAGTTTGAACATGAAGGACACACCTATACCATTCTAGCTGACCCATCACCTTTCAAAACATGCAACATGCTTTACCGACCCAATGATGTGCTAATACCCATTAAAGAATCTACCTCTGCGACCACCACTGCTTTCACCTACACCTCCACTTACTAAGACACCCACTTGCTTCTACCACACATGTATCCTCCATTCCAACCAAAGTTGCCATAACCTCCACACCCGACCCATTAGGCTCCTAATCTATCAAATCTACCTCTGCATCAACCTCGACACCTCATCCATTCTAGCTACCTACATACCAACCACCGATCCCTTGGAAGGTGTTTTTGAATGCCTCACTTTGGGAAATACCACCTATATAGTGTCAAAAATTCCTTACTCCACAATAGTACGGAAGCCTTCACCAACACCCACATTATGATCATCGTATAGGAGAACGTATCCCGTATGGTCCTCTTCAAATTCATACTAGTCTCACCTATGGGGGACTTGATACTACTACTTATACACCCAAACCACCATAAAAACTCACCCATTTTCTCGTCGACTTCCAATCACTTACCAATTGCTATTTTACCCACACCTTCCCGCATTAATGTGTGTGGAAGGGTTTTGTTTTTGGATTTTATGAGCAAGGCCACCATACCATTATTCCATGTACTAACCGCAAACATAATGACCATAGTGGTATCGGCTTTCCCGAACCACCTACCAAATACGCCCACATTGAACTCATTAAGGACATTAGCCCTTCTCCACCTTCTTCACCCACTCCAACTTCATCACCACCCTCACTGATGGAGTCGATGGATCCTGAATCTATCCCTCCTAACTTTTTTTTTTCATAAACACCATTTTCTTGGGGCCTCTGACTTATCAACGTGAGGATAAGGCCCCTTCCACTCTTCCCTTCTAGTATCCTAAAATGATCGATGACGATACACCTTCAATTAATATCATTCAATGTTAGGGTGATGAATCTATACTCACCTACCTTGGTGCATAAGACTCATATATTCATCGATGCGTTACCTTCGAGACACAAACCATATTTAATGAATCAACTATCGAAATCAACATTCATACTCAGGATGACCTGCACATCCTAAAGATTGGTCAATCTTTAGATGCTGCTGAATAGGAAGCCATCACTTCTTTTCTCAAAGATCATAACCACGCTTTCACTTGGTCTTATGCAGAAATGCCCAGTATTGACCCCACCATAGTGGTCCACAATATCATCACCATTCTCGATGCCAAACCTATCAAACAAAAGTTGCAGAAAATGTACCCTTGCATTGACCTTCTTGTCAAAGAAGAACTTCAGTGCCTTATTTTCATTTCCTTCATCTTACCCATTGATTATCCTCGTTGGATTTATAACATTATCCCTATCACTAAAGCAATAGAGGGACTCCGCATTTACACGGACATCCGTGACCTCAACCTATCATGTCCAAAAGATGACTTTCCATTACCCGATATTGACCAATTGGTTGACCTTACCGCTGGTCACAAGATGCTATCACTCATGGATGGCTTCTCGGGTTATAACCAAATCCTGCTTACCCTAGAGGATCAACACAAAACCTCGTTCATCACACCTTGGGGGACCTTTTTGCTATCAAGTCATGCCTTTTTTCCTTAAAAACCTTGGTGCCACAGATCAGTGGGCTATGACTTACATCTTCCATGACATCATGCATCGCATATTGGAAGATTACGTGGACGATCTCTTGGCCAAATCTAAGCACCGCTCCGAGCACCTTACCGTCCTAAAAACCATTTTTGACCACCTCATTAAATATTGCATCTGCCTTGACCTAATAAGTGTGTCTTGACGGTTCTCTCGGAAAGCTCCTAGGATTTATCATTTCCGTATGTGGTATAGAAGTTGACCCTATTAAAGTCAAGGCCATTCTGGAAATGCCTCCGCCCACTAACCTTCGACAACTCCGTAGCCTGCAAGGTAAGTTGCGAGCTATTCGCCATTTCATTTCACAATTATCTAATCGATGTCAACCATTTCACCATCTCGCTCAAGAAGGATGTCTCTTTTAAATGGAATGATGATCGCCACAAAGCTTTTAAAGCCTTAAAACAATACCTTCTCCAACCACTCGTACTCATTCCACCTAAAGATGATTAACCCTTTTACCTATATATCTTAGCTACCGATCATTCCTTGGGAGCCATGCTAGCTCATCATGATGAAAAACACAAAAGTAGGTAGTTTAGTACATAAGTCGTACTCTTTGGGACTACGAAACATGATTCACCACCCCCAAAAAACTTTCTTAGCCTTAGTTTTTGTGGCCACCAAACTTCGTCATTACCTATTCAACCACAAAACCTATGTTGTGACCAACATCGACCCCTTACACTTCATGTATGCCAAACCTTATCAATATCAACATGCCATAAGATGGCTTATGCTTTTACCTGATCTTGACCTTGAATTCATTCATCAAAATCCCATCAAGGTCCAAGCTATCGCTGACCAATTGGCCGACACAACTATTTCTGGGGATCAACCCTCTAATTTTGACTTTCCAGATGAGTCGATTGCTACCCTTTCTTTGGACGAACCCCCTTACCAAATGACACTCTTCTTTGACGGGTCCAAGTGTCAGTGTGGGGGTGGGGCTGGTATTATCCTCATTCCTCTTGATGGTGAACCCATGCCTTTTTCTTTCAAAATAGATTTTGAATGCACAAACAATATCACCAAATACGAAGCACTTGTATTAGGTCTCCAAGCCGCCTATGCCCTAGATGTCAAATAAATAAACATCTTTAATGATTATAAATTGGTCGTAAACCAAGTCAATGGTATATACCAATTTCAGAACGAGTTGCTTCAAAAGTATAAACATCATGTAGACATACTTTTGACCACCTTTGAATGTTACACCTTTCAAACCATCCCATATTCAACCAAAACATTTACTGAGATACCATGGCCTACTTAGCTTCCCAGATACCCGCTTCACCCTCCGATTCTAAAATCTTTGTCACCATATAACACCTCCAATCACCATCTTATTTACCTCATGATGCTTACTCGATCGAAACTTCTACCCCTAACTCCAAAGACCTTTGGTATAAACAATACTCACTATCTTTCTCTCTCCATCTTACCTTCTCGATCTCACCCGTAACGGAAAACGTGCCTTCCTTAAAAGCTCTCTCGTTACGTCATCCTGGGGACTCCTTTATAAGTGCGGATTTTATGGTATTCTCTTACGATAACTCGTAAGTTTTGAAATTCCTTATACCATTAAGGAAGTTCATGACGAAATATGTAGAGGTCACTTCAAAGTGGCCTTGCTATTGCTAAACGTATTCTTCACTTGGGCTATTATGCTGGCAACCCTTAACCATGATTGTTGCAACTACGTCCAAATGTTGTGTAAAATTCCAACAAAATTCCAATCTTCATCATACACCCAGTCACACCTTATAGGTCACCCATGACCTTTGGCCCTTCTCTCAATGGGGTTTGGATCTTGTCAAAGAGATCAATCCCCATTCTTCCCAACGCCATCAATGGATCATCACTGCTACATCGAATACTATACAAAATGGGTTGAATTTGTACCACTCATCTCCATGAAAGCTGAGAAAATATGTGAGTTTATTAACCACCACATCATTTTTCACTTTGGTGTTCCTCATCACCTCATCACTAACAATGGAAAACAATTCAAAAACAAAACATTACAAAACTTTGCGATGCCTTTGGCATTCAACTTAGTTTCTCATCACCTTATTACCCACAAACCAATGGTCTAGCCGAATCCACTAACAAAACCTTAAACAAAATTCTTATAAAAGTGGTTAACGATATTGGGAAGGATTGGCATACGCACATTCCTTTCACCCTTTAGGCATACAACACTAGTATTCACACTTCCACTACAACCACACCATTTTCTCTGGTCTACGATACAGAGGTAGTTCTAGCCTCTTGAAGTCCAAATTCCCTCACTCTACATTTCTCTCCATGACATGCTCAATGATGATAACTTTCGTTAGGACCATTTAGCACAACTAGATTTATTATATGAATGTTGTCTTAACACTGGATCACCTTCAAGTTTACCAAAAACGTATCAAACATGCCTACAATAAATGTGTCCATGCATGAAGCTTCCAAGTCGGTGACCTTGTCTTGAAAGAAAATAAACATGTAACTAAAGGAGAAAAAAGCAAACGGGGTAAATTTTCTCCTAATTGGCTTGGACCATACATCGTGAATCATACTTATGGATCAGGTGCTTATCGTTATCTTCACTCGATGGTAAACCCTAACCTGAGCCCCTTAACGCCTTACATCTTCAACCATTCTATTGTTGACTTTTAAGTCCTACCTCACCCTTTGTCTCTTTCCATGCTCATCTCTTGAGCGCTATCCACTCCATACACCTCACCAATAATTAAAAAAGAATCATGTGAGTACCCATCACTTGTTATCTTCTCTTGAATATGTGTACCACGGTGCTTGATTCTCATGGATACTTTTCATCTACCTTTAGATGAGATCCCATGGTAGTTTCACCTTGCCTTTTGAACATGATTCCTATCCTCTACCTTGGTCTAGTCCATGACTTCAAATCATTCACATGGGACCTAACTCCTTGAGTCAAACTTCCACTCAAAAGATGAATCCCTCAAAAGGACATCTTCCTCTCGATAATTGCTACTATAAATAGATTGCTCCCTCGAAGGATAGCTATGTAAATCTCTTTAAAAAATGAGAGCAACTAAAGCTTCCCGCATCGATCAGCTTCACAAAGACCTCAAGAACTTAACTTCCTCATCCCATATAGACTTCCCGCATTGATCAATCTATCTCAACTATAAGTCAAAACAACAAACCTTTTAGTCATGGACTTTCCCATTTTGACCTAAGTTCTCTTACCCGAAGCACATGCTACCTACACCATATAAAAATTAACTACCTTTCACCCTTCAAACCATACCCATTCCCATTTCCCACTACCTCAAGGGACTTCTTGGAACTTAGAAATTTGGTTATCACATGACTAATTTTCACAATACAACAATCAATCATGTAATGTCTTTAGGGTCTTACATTCATCACCTCCCCCAAGGTATGTTCTACTTAGTATGATTCTACGCAATCAGTGTGGCTTTATTTCCCCCTCTTATCTTTTAAACCGTCTTTGTTTACATTTTGATTACCTTATACAAGACTTGTTCCTTGACACTTACCTTTGGGGTAATATTCTTCTTTTGCTACAATCGACCCCACCTACATCACTTTACATATAATCCACCCATACCTAACCAATATAAAACCCACACCATGCCTAAAACCTACTAACTCATGTTCATACCTCCTCATATTATTCCCTAGATCATGGGAGAACTACATTGGCCGAGGTTCCTTTAAGCCGGGACTATGTAGGCATCACTCCGAGGGCATAGGGCCATTGGAGGTTAGCTCGACCAATCTCTACCCTAAAAATTCATATTCCATGTTCCACACATTACATCATACCTCACTTTGTTTACCCTTTTATCCCAAATTGGAAATTAAACCAAACAAACAACAAGTTTCTTAACATCCTTATTGCAACATATATTTATTATGACTATCATTTCTCTAACATCATCATACATGTATTATACCACATCTCACATATGACCCATATTATTATTCATTGCACAAAATAATGAATCACAAATTCACCTACTTTTTAACTCAACCATGCCTATACAAACCTAACTCAACCATGCTTATAACCTAACTCGATCCATGCCTAAAAAAACCTGACTCGATCCATGCCTAAACCAACTTGACTCCATCATGCCTAACTCACCTAATTTCCATCCATATCAAAATAACAAATCAACAAAACAAAAAATCAAAATCTCATCAACACATCAACAACTCAAGAATCACATGTATCTCATCATATAAATAATTGGGTATCTCAATACAATATACATGGTTATCTCGTCATGTCTGTCATATCAAGATCATCGGCACGCACACCGATACATAATACAAAATGTCATCGGCATGCAGGCTAGTCTCATATATACAATAAAATAATGAATCAATATAAAATCTCTTTGGCACACAAGCCGGTATATGCTTGAAATATACAAAACCTCTCATACATCCTCACTGTATTCGACACACAAGCCGTTATGTGATAAAAAATACAACTATTTCTCGGCACATAGGCCGGTATATATCAAAAAAATGACTATAATACATAAAAAACAAGGTGACCACATATCAGGCATCTCGGTGGATGTCCTCCATCTCCGTATCACTTGTACCCTTGGCCTCCTAGGTCCATACTGGAACCTCAACTAGAGTTGGTCTCTATGCACTGGTAACCTCTACCTGATTAGGCCTTAGAGCTTGTTGACCCCCTGTGATCTCCACACTATGAGTGCGGGATCTCGTCCTGCCGTTATCGGGATGCCTGTTGTGCCCTATACTCGGCATAGGATATGGAGTCTATCCCAGCTGCCATCAACTCGATCTCGATAATATCTAGCCTCACCTAGGGCATCTCGTAACCTGGATATAGGCATGATTTATGGTGGTCCCATAGGTCTTGGCCCCTATACCTATCCTACGAGACCCCCCTACTCTTGCCTTTGAACTGGGACCTGGTCCCGGTGCCTATGATGGTGGTGCCTGTGGTGGTGCCCCCTACCCTTGTGCCTATATAGGCCTATAAGACCCTAATATGTTCCCGGGCTATGGAAAATGGCCATGTAAACCCACCACCGAGCCTCTAAGGCTATCACCGATCATCCCCTCCTCTCCATCTCCATCTCTCCCACCACCATCTAGGCCTGCAGACTAGCCACCTGTACATGTAGCTTTACTACCTCTACCTTAGAGCCCTCTAGCTATGTCTACACTATACCCAACTGGGTAATCAGTGTAACCATCTCGCCCCTATAGGGTGTCTCTCAAAGACCGTGATGGTGGCTAGATCCAACTACCTGTGTTCTGGTGGTATGGCTCACAAGTGAGCCACCCATCACCTGTCTGCACCTATCCTATCTCAGTGCACCCAAAGATCATCTATCCACCGGTCCACTACTCCTCCTACCCTATGGGCACTGTAGGATATGGTAGAGGTAAAGGCCTCTCCATGTCGTCTCTCCGGTACTATGGGAAGGGTAGAGGTATGTCCTGTACTAGCCCAAACTACGCTGACTGCTTTTTTGGGATCATCTCATACTCATTAAAAGACGACAACCCCGTATCCATCTCTCTAGCCGGAGCTCGAGATCTCCTCATGCATATGTCTATATGAGGGGAATCCAACATATGGCCTCCATATAATGTCCACTCCGAATAACCCCTCTAATAACTGCCATAAATAGGCCACATCATGAGTGGGCCTCTCAGATCTCCGCTCTCTAATCACCGGCACCAATCTCCTATACCCCACCCACACAAATCTCATTGGGAATGCATCTGCTCAACGCATCCCTATAAGACACACACAACGTATGTGCTCATATGCCCAAAAATGTAGTAAAAAGGTAAAACACAGGATGAACCCGCATACCACCCATATGCCCACAACTCCTATACATTTGCACCAAGAATGTTGGTGCCTAGGAAAATCGAGTCTCATCCACCATCATGTCGTGAATTACCCTCATCAGGTGATCGTGCTAAATGTCCACCCTTTATATCTAGCAAGGCAAAGCAAAGACACTACCTCCATCAAAAGAATCACTAGCCTCATCTCCTCCAGATAGGCTAGGTACATCTCTCCATAGCTCAATGCAGTGCATGGAATCTCGAAATCGGCCATCTCCTCTCCAAAAATAGTCATAATAAACTCCTCTCGAGGCCTCGGAGGAGACAGAGTAGAACTGTGCACTCAATATGGGTAATCAAGAATTCGAACACGTCCTCTAGGGTGATAGTAATCTCACCAAATGAAAGGTGGAACATGTTGATCGAGGAATCCCATCTATCAATGAGCATGACCATCAAACTAGGTTGTCAAACTATGTGTCTATATTGTCGACTCCACTCAAGCCCACCACCTCCACATGTTGTAGCTCATCTAGGGTCGCCACCACCATATACTGTCACCACTACAGGTGGAACCATATCCTCGCATATGTAGTTGTGCTCTCCCGCATCCAATAAAAACAAAACATTAATTGACATTTATCATATCCATATTTATCAATTATCATTTTACACAACCTATTTTTACCCTACCCATCTCAACCACCTAGCCCACATCACTTTTGGACCCTTGTTCCTAATAACCTGACTAATACTGGTTCACCCTTACTAACCCCCATCACCCCTTAACCGGCATCGGTCACCTATTTTGTGACCGATACCAATTCACCCTTAAGAACCCTAGTCACCCCTTAATCGGCATCGGTCACCTGCTTGGTGACCGATACTAGCCAGCCTTACCGACGCCAATCATCTGCCATGTAAAACCCATGATTTTCCAAAACCCCCTCTTTCTAAATAACCTCCCCTTGCCCCTTTTACCCACCTATAATGACCTAAACTACCCTTGGACCTCCACCCACCCCCTATCCCATTTATTACCCTCCCCATTCCTTTTTTACCTACTATTCCCCCAATCCCCAATTCAATTTTTCACCACCCGAAAAAACAAAAACAAACAAAACCTAGAAACAACAATATCCTAATCCTCAAATCTATCTAATCTAATACTCGTAGATTAGGACACTTACCTCATCGTGTTTCCTTTGTCTCGGTGGCATGTCCGGCCATTGCACCAGTGGCCCGCCCGATCCCTCTTCGGCCTCCGCCATCACCAAATCGCTACTGCAACCTCTACCCAATCAAATACCTCACACCGATCATGTGGACCAACTTCACCAACTAATCACCCATCATTCACACTACTAACTCAATGCTCCATTCCATCCAAGAACTTTTCTCTCTTTTCTCTCTTTTGCCATTTTCTCAAATAGCTACAAGACAAATGAATAAAAAACATGGATTTTTTGTTTTTATAACAAACCCAACCTAACAGATGTTGGTTATCCTTGATTGGCATCAGTCACGTGCCCTACTTAACCATTTTTGTTGACCTATACTTGACATCGGTTATCCTTGATTGGTATTAGTCATCCTCGCCTTTGTACATTGCCCTAAATTTCACCCATTTACCCTACCCCTACCTCCTTTCTTTTGCCTCATCCAACCTTCACCCCGATCATTTACCCCACCCCACCTTTACCCAAACCATTTACCTCACATTCTCGACCTCATCATTTACTAACTCCCTTTGTGATCCTTTGGGGACTCATTATTTTACCCCTACCTTGGCCCTACCCATGCTATGACCTAGAGATTTGGACCTGTACAATCTCTAGTGACCTTTGACCTCATGTGTTTGTTATACCTTGTGCCACTTTTACCTATATTGTTGACCCAATGACCTTACCTATCCTATTTCTATGACCGTTTATCCTAACCCTACCTTTATTGTACCGGAACATACCTAAATGTTCATGTACCTAACCTATATCATGTTTCCTAACCATATCTTATACCTTTGATACCAAAATCACTTCAACCTCGTTTGATAAACCTATTGACCTTAGATAATGTAGAGTTTAACCGCACTTCAACCCAATAGCATGTTACAATTTATACGTGTGTGTGTGTTTTATTGTTACTACCTTTAACCCTGACCCATTACCTCACTTACCCAAGTAAACCTTTCTCCTTTTTCCCCTATTACCCACCTTTCTTTTCATCACATTTACTTGTTATCAAACCACTCACCGATTCTTCCTTCCGTCTCATAAAATTATTTGAAGGAATCTCATTGAAGAGTTGTAAAATTTCCTTTCTCTTATAATTGTACTATGGAAATAAATGTACCAAAATGTAAATCATGCTTAAATTTTTAGTTTTAGAATGTATTGTGAGAAAAGAATTTCTTTGCTTTAAAATAAATGAGCTATGCTCAACGGAAAAAGAAAGTTTACTTTCATTATTGTAGTTGTATTGTTGAAAATGACAAATAATAAATATAGAAGTTGTAAGATGCAAATAATGTATGCATGGCAAACTTGAATGTAGAATAAAGTTGTTATTAGTTATTTAAACAAATAAGTTGTAGTGAAAATGGAAAGATGCAATAAATTTGAATTATATTGTTATGTTGAAATGTTGCATTTTTTAGTAAGGAAAAATAACAATATTAGAAGTAGATTTAGTTCCTTTTTACTATTGGGCTTGAAAGAAAATTTATTGAACAAAATGAAAATTATCTTGTAGTTGTTATTGCTATTATTGAAATATATAATGCTTTAAAATGAGTAATTTTAATATACAATGAATCAATGGAATTAAATCTTACAACTGGAAACTTTAAGCACATAAATTTAAGTTCAAAATGAATTTTAGAACACTTTAGTGACTTTTGTTTTTAGGGAAATCTAATTTTTTATTTTCTCATTATTAGGAACAAGACTGCCACCCTGTGTAGAGTGGCAGTCTCAAATCTGCGGCTCCGCAAGGCGGAAGTTCGTGAATGGTCATCTAGGTAGCATGGCGGTCAAAGGACCACAGACCTTCTCTGGGTGGTAGTTCTGTCACTTACTTTCACTGTGGAAAACATAAATCCGCACTGTAAATTTTAACTTGGTAAAAAAAAAAAAGGGTTATAATCTTGTAAAAATTAGAAGGAAACCTCTAGCAAGAAACAAACAATGGCTAAATCTCATTGTTTAAATAACTTAAATCTTCAAATAGTAAATTCAAAGTACTCAAACTCATATATATTAATAGAGGTAGGGTTTTCCCCAAATATAGAACTCAAAATAAAAATAGTTTGGTAATAAGACCATATTTGAAAAGGAAATCCCTTCCATCCTTGAATGAAAGAAATTACAATCTAAACTAATCTAAGATTGATTTCTTTGTAGACTCTTCCATAGTTCTCCTTTCTTTCTCTCATGGCTTCCTTCTCTCCAACCTGCAAATTAAACAAAGGAAAAGTGACCAAATGAGGAGAATTGGTTACAGATAGGTATTTAATAAAAATCCATACTTGGACTTTTAGTGTTAGTTTAGAACCCTAGAATCTAGTGGCCACAATTGAATTGATCCAAGGGTTGAGGATCAATCCTAAATTTGTTTGGTAAGAATATATTTTATAAATATTTTAAATAAAAATTAAAGGTATGTGTAGATGGGTGGATGGGGCCATTTAAATACCTTCGTGTGCAAAGACACTAATCTAGTTCCTAGTATGTTTTAGTAAATTATTGAAATGTTGGACATTAAAGCTAATAGGATAATGAAACTAAAATAACTAAGTATAAGGTTGATAATTTTGGGTTTGAATAATGATTAGAGATGATAAATCTTTTAACAAAGTAAATTAAATTATGGTACCTCTCTAGTTGAATATACATTAATTAACCTTAGAGATAAATTAAGAATATTTAATCATTTAACTTAGACATGGACCATCCTCAAAGTGAAGATTATTGGTAAAAATTTAGTTTAATGTGCACTAGGGGGTTGACACCCTTGTAACCTTTTAACTTAAACTTTAAAAACAATTTAGCCACAATATTTCAGGTTAAGTGTTTAGACTTTTAGTGTGTTCGTAGAAGAACACCATTTTTGTGGGCATTACACACAACACAACAATAAAAGAAAATCAAGCTTGGACACTACACACCAATCACACAAAATGGCTCAGGCTTGACATATCTCTCATTTTTTATTCTGGTAGCTGGTATATATCATTATAAACATTATGAAAATGAGCCCCTATTTTACGTTGGATGTAATATAACCTATCATAACAATCGTATGTGAAATTTGCAATATCAATGCTGGAATATTGATGGAGATATCTTGTAATGTGTACTACCTTTTATTGCATATATGTTTGACAGAAGAACATAAGGAGCACTATCTGTAGGATCCAACTACAATTGTACCATTACGACTTGAATTTTGATGGAAATACATAGATATTGCCATGATTATTTCAAATTCTTTGAGATGATGAGGCACTCTGGAACCAACTTAGACAAAGGAAGTTTAGTTTGTATTTATTTGTATGCATCCATGCAGTCTCTAGTGGAGGAAGGAAGTATTGTTGAAATGAAAATAAATACAAAGAAAAATCAAATGTAATGATTAAAATGAATGGATCCCTAATACCTTCATTCCATTCATGTAGGACAATCCTAGCAACGTTGTCACATCTAGTAAACCACCCGCCTTATGTTTTCCATGAATGCATGCAATTTTTTGGAAGAAGTCCTCAACAGCTCAAGCTAGGAAACTTGTATAACGACGTCAATTTTTTTAATGGACTCAACCTAATAATCTCCTTCAATGCACATTTTCCATTTTTAATCTTTCCATTGATAAATGATTAGTTTATTTTCTTTCATTAAAACATATGAGATATATAGAAAAAAATAAAAATACAGAGAAAATTATAAATGTACTTATGATATAGGTTTGGAGCCTTTTCATCTCTATACCACAAACTCAAATATCCTTTTAAATGGTAATATTATAACCTCATAGTCAATACAAATATAAATCTAATAGGTATAAAAATAAATCCTTAATATAACCACAAAAATATATAAAATCAAGATGGTCACAACGTATTCATAATATAAGAATTTGTTGGAATCTAATTTGTTCAATCAACAAATTTTTAATTTTAGAAGTTGTTTGCTTGAAGCCAATTTGTTCAATAAAAAGATTTATAATTTATGTAGTTGTTAGAAGCCATTTTGTTTAATGGATAAGAACTCCAATATAAAAAGAATGTTTGAAATAAGGCTTTAATTGATTGTTTGGTCAACAACCTTAGTCTCAAAAATTTGGTAGACAAAGCTAAAACAACTTCCCAATATATATGCCTCGAAAAAGAATTTATGTGCTAATATAGGTTGATGTGTTTGCATCCTCCTCCTCTCTACAACTAACATGGCTTAGAGGTGCTTGAGTGATTTTTCAGTTCTCTTTCCTTGTGATTATTTCCAATGTACATGAGTGAAATGCTATGTTACCAGAAACAAGAAATGGGAAATTGGATAAAAACAACAATGCAATGGAACATGGGATATGGTTGAGCTTTCTCACAAAATGAATAAGATTTTTTTTTTTGTATGCATACATGCTGATTTTTAGTAGTTGTAATTCATAATACATAACACTGGAACATGAAATTAATGGTTACATAAGCTAGAAGCTCAAAATTTAGATGGAAAAGGAACAAAGAGAAACACACCCACTCAATTCTCGGATATTGTTTAGTTAGAATTCACAAAGGTTTTCCATGTGATAGTACATGACACAGTGAATAAGAAGAGATTATACCATTCTAAATACCATACATAGAAACCAAAGTGTTATTGTAGTCTTTTGAGGCATTTTGTATAAACCTTTGCAAGAATTTCCATTACCGATTTTTTAGTTTTCATACAATTTCTCGATACAAACCCAGAGCATTTCCATAAAGTCGAAAAATCAAAACCCCGAAATGCATACCATAAACACACTAAACACACTTCCCAAAGCTATGGAAACACACCATTGGCCAATAACAAAACAAAATCTGATTACATTACCGATTTTCAGTTTTCATACCCAAGGGTTTATTGAAAATCAGTATTTCTACATTTTGGTCACCTCCATTACAACTTCCACCACCATAACCACGCTCGGATTTCTCACGAACACCTCCATAATCAACAATACTATGTCAGGTTTTGTAACTTCCACCATATCATCCACTACTGAAAAATTTGTTTTATTGAAATTAAAAAATTAAAGAACTAAAAAATCTTTAAAGTACACCAACATTTTATTAACACAACATGAACTTAAAATATTGGTCCCGTGGACTTGGAAAAATGCAACTATAAGAATAAGACTGGTCTAATTGGCTAATGCAATATTTAATGCTAGCAATAGGCTAAAGAATTAAATTGTTATAAGACAAAAGGAACTATTTTTTTGAGACAAACAAAAAGAGGTACCCACCTAAAATGAGGTTTTGAGGAAAGAGAAATTAGTGTGCAATGTAAGACATCCCTTATTAGAGAAATTGCAAGCTGCCTTGGGAACTCCATTTCCAACATGTTGCATTTTCAAATCAAACACCTGAATTCTAAAGAACAAAATAGGATTCAAACCCTAATACGTAATTCCCACATCAAAAGGAGGAAGATTATACAAAATAGAAATGAAAACAATACCCTCGAATCATGGCAAAAGAACAAATATAGCCGCGGGTCTATAAATTCAAGTGATTTCCTTTCCCACGATTTCTCCTCCAATCTTTTGGTCATTCATTGTAGTCAAAATCAATCACAAACATTCCTTACCATAGGTACCTATAAAAAAATAGGGGAAAAATTAAAAACCCTAGATTTATGAAACCTAGAAAATTAGAGTTGCATGCGTTAAAGAAAAAAAAATGTCAAAATGGTTGTCAAAATTTAGGCCGTTGTCATGAACTACCGGAAAGGCCTTTCCCATAGGGGGAAATCCTTCAATGTAATCAATTATATATGTTGAACTTGATAGTCTAAGATCCAATATTTATGTGGATATTGGATGATGCATAAGGGTAGAAGAAGCTTTATCTTTTTCAAAAACTTCTAGATAGAATTGATAGAAAATTTTCCATTGATTGGGGTCTTGTTGCCATCAAATAAAATTGATGGAGATGGAATGGTTGACTTTATTGATAGTATTTTTTTGACACTTTATCATTCGAAGGATAGTAATATGTAAGAAATATTTGATATAATATGCACCTTGAGCAATGATTTTTGAGTAGATTTTGTTGATATAAGGATTTTGTGCAAGATACCTTTGCTAATGGAAATAACACCCGATGTAAATTTTGATGGTATAATTGGAATTTTTGTAATGATTTGTAAACACTACAAGTGAGACACAATGAGCTCTTAGCAAAATGATACCAACCAATTCTATCTTTTATGTATGATAAAAAGAAGGCATGAAAAGTGATATTTGTATTGGGAATGTTTCTAATATTACAAAAATGATAAGTAATAATATTGTTCATAATAATGGTATTAGTGGGAATATTGATTTCTTACATAGAAATGGTAATAATGGGTTGTAAAAATATTATATAACCAAGAGTTGAGAATATTGCTATGTAATCGTTGACATTCTATATGGCTTGTAACATAAGAGGAATTATAAGTTGTGGTCTCACCCACACCATTTTAACTCCTCTTGATATCATCAATGTAATATGTAGATCAACCGTAGAAAGTGTAAAGGTATTAACAATATATTTTCTATTTTGTTTAAAGAAGTGGGAGCAAGCATTTCCAAAGTGAGAAAACCAATACAAGAGAAACCGATGAAACTCATCAAACTATGAAACCAATTCCAAGGTTACTTTGCTTATGTAGAGATGATCAATGACCCTTATATTGTGATTTAAAATCATACATTAAGAAAAAAATTGGAGGGAGTTACCTTCAAGCTCAAATATTCAAGATATGGAACCAAATCATCATAAACCATAGTGAGGTTAGACACTTATTTAAGGTACAAACTGATTCAAATCTGGTGATCGTAAACCAAACAAGTGGCCAATGCACATCTGACATAAGTGACTAAATTGCAGAATCAGTTCCTTCACCAAATGATATAATGAAATATGTCACCAATTCAAAATGGTTAATGAGTTCATTTCTTGTATGATTGAGATAGGTAAACTTTTGTCCAAAGGATATGGCACTAACCTAGGTGGCATTTGGCATATAGGTGTATGTCTAAGTCACTCTAGTGGGGTCCACATGTACCCACTTAATTATTATAATAAATAATTTTAATTAGGTCACTTATGTGTTAAAATTGTGTTATTTTAATAAATTTAATTTAATTTATTAAATTAAATTTAGAAAATTATAATGCGAGCTAATTGTGCCCTAAAGTGATGTCATGTAAACGCTAACTACCTTATAATAATTTTGTAGGTTATAAAAGGAAGTTAGAGGTCATTTGAAAATGGTCTTGGAGGTTGAGGAACTCTGGGTATTATGGTCTCAAGGTAGGGAATTTGATAAAACTTTGTGTTTAGATACTTTCCATGGAGATTAATCATTTTGAAAACTTTTTTTGGAGAGAAGACAAGAAGTAAAAATTTTGTTCCTTTTCAAGAAGAAATATAAGGAATTTTGTATAATTTTGTGTCGTGATATTCTTGGTGATTATGTTTGTTCTTATTTCAATTTTAAGCTTTTATTTATGTCATTTTCATGCAAAGTATTAACATTTAATCTCTTTACTTTTATGGTGTACTTTATAGCATGTAGGAATGGGATCTATGTTTACTTATTCTTGCATGCTCCCTCTCTCCATTCTTTTCCACTATCTTCCTCTCTCACTTTCCAATCATTCTCCTTTTGAGTGTTTTATAGGTTAAAATAATCCAAAACCCCGCAAACCCATAATATGAGGTAGTTACCCTCTCCAATATATAGGTTAGATCATCATGTTGATAGATGATTTATCCAATGTTATAAGTTTTATGTCATATAATGCAAAGCCCGTGAAGAGACCGAATAAAATAAAAAAGTGACATAAAATTTTTCCATCACCATTACGGTGATTTTATTTTGAGGGAATAAGTTCAATTTATAATAGCTACATCATCATCCATTACATTGGACTAAACATACATTACAACATCTTGGATTTGTTTTATGGGGGTAGTAAATTTTCACTAGTGAAAATTGGAATATATTTTAAAGGAGCCATTAGAATATAATATCAACTCGCTAGAACTAAAGGACTACCTCCATTAAAGGTTACAAAAGGTAAATTTATTTGATGCACCATGAAAGGAATACGTCTTATATTTATGATGGAGAAAGAGAAGGATCTTCTAGTAGGAGTGGAAGGACTTATGTTGGAAAGTGAAAAGACCTCTGGATTGATCTTTCTCTTTTCTTCTCGGGTGAAAGTTTTAGATACTCAAAAGATTTTCCTTTCACTACAAATTGTATTTTTGTATCATTCTCATGAAAATTGGTACTCGACCACTTGAATGTAAATGAGAAAATAGGGAGGATGCTTGATAATTATATTGATGTATGAAAATAAATTTACATATATGAGAGTTGTAATGTTTACATACATTAACCAACTAATTACAAAAAAATAGCTGGTTGTACAGGTAGAACAAATTACCTAAAAACTGAATAATCAAACAAATATTATTATTAAATAATATAATGATATTACTATGCAAATAACCAATATTTTCCAACTAACCATAGTAACAAACAAGCTACCATAGTAATAATAAGTTACCTATGGTAAACATTAAAGCTTCTAGTTACAATGATAACTTAACCTACTACTATAGGTTTTACCTAACATTCCCCCTTAATTTTGCATTTCCTCAAGAGAAGAGGAGAGGAACTCTCTAAACATCTCAAATTTATCACATGCAAGTGACTTTATGAAAACATTTTCTTGTTGTTCAAATATTGGGAAAAATAAAGTTAAATGTTGTGTTTCAAAACATGCTCATAAATGAAATGAACTTGTACCTCAATGTGCTTCATTCTCTCGTGAAACATTGGATTACAAACAATTTTCAGAACACCATCAAATTGTTAGCATACAAGATGGTTTATTATCATGTGCTACTCCAATTTCCTCAAGTATGTGATGTAGCCATATCACTTCACAGACAAATCCACCTACAACACAATATTATGCTTTTGTAGAAGATCGAGGAATAATGTTTTCCTTGTTTCCCCATGATATTAGACCAGATCCCAAAAAGAAAACAAATCCATAAGTGGGTTTATTATCATCAATATTACCTACATGATCTAAATCTGAATATCCACTCAAGAATAATTGATCATTCTTCTACTTCTAGACCAAGATACATAGTTTCGTTGAGATATATCAAGATTCTCCTTGATCTTTTCTAATGAAAAAATTAATATTTTTGATGAATTGTTGCAGAGATAGTTGACTACAAAGATGATATCTAGTCTAGTATAGGTCATGTAAATTATACTCCTAATCAACTATTAGAGAGTTACATTTACCAAGTAGATATGTATCTATATGATTTATCTATAGTCTTTTCTCCATAGGTGTAGCAATCAAAGTGCAAGCCATCATCTTTAATTTCTCTAGTTTTATCTTGGTATAATTTAGATGAGAAAAAATGATATGATTATCCTTTTTCCATACTTCTAATCTAATATGGTATTACATGATTCGAGATCTGTCATGTTGAATGATTGATTTCGATCTTACTTCGTATTATCGATAATCTTTAATATACCCAATGATGACTATATCATTGACATATACAAATATTATAAAAATCTCATCTCCTTGTCTTGAGTTAGAGATTGGGATCATATGGATTCCTCTTGAGTCCATGTTGAATGAGATGCTCATCAATATTAATGTACCAATCCTTGGAGCCTATTTAATTCCATATATATAGTTGAAGATTCTAAATATCTTTTTTTCTTCTCCGTACGAAAAAAACCTCTTGTTGATTCATGTAGACTTCTTGTAGATATCCATTTAGAAAGGAAATTTTCACATCCATCCAAACTTTGTAGATGAGAAAATTTCATCCTAATAATTTTTATCTTATTTGTGGAAGATAATGTCTCCTTATAGTGTACTCCTTCCTTTTGTGTATACCCCTTTACTACGAGTCTCACTTTGTACATATCAATAGTCCCATTTGTTTAGTACTTCATTTTTAATATCCATCTACAACTAATGGTCTTATTCCCTCGTAGAAGATATAAAATTTTCCATGTGTTATTTTTCATCACTAACGATACTCAGGATACATGGAGTCTTTTCAATCTTTTGAATGTAGGGATTCCTATATAGTAGAGGGCTTAACATATTCAACAACTATACTCATCAAGGAAAATTTATCCTCTTGAAAAGCTTCACTAATTTTTGTAGTCCATTGGTGGATTTGTTTAAATGAGCATTTAACTTAGCATCTCGAATCATATTTATATACCACGTGGGCATACGTTGTGTTGTTTCCATGGATTATAGTCTTATCAAATCTTCACCATCACCCCCATCATCACTATCATCATTAGTGGGAATATTTTATTTATTTTTTCACAATAGGGGTGTTTTGTACATCAAGTGAGTCTATGGAAGGAGCCTCAAATTATTTATTCTCAAAGAACTCAACATACATGTAGGTGTAGAATTTCCTAGTCTTCGATACATTAATTTTTACCCAAGATATTCATCATTATATCCAATGAAAATATATTTCTCTTATTTCATATCCAAATTATTTCACTTTTTCTTGGGTATGTGCATACTACCTTTAAATAAAAATACTACGAGGTTTACAATGGATGGATTCCAATTTAACCATGCCTCATGTGGAGTTACTTTGTCAAGAGTAATTTTAGGGACTCTATTGAATAGGTAAATTGTAGTTTTTATTACTTCGGCCTAAAATGTCTTCACTAGTCCTAAATCCTTGATCATGTAACACACCATCTCCATGATATTATGGTTCCTTCTCTCAACAACACCATTTTTATTCAATTTATGTGTACGAGGAATTTATCTAGGAATACCATGAGCTTCTAGATATGATTTGAACTCATTATTAGTGAATTCCCCCTTCGATTTGAGAAGAGAGATCTGAATTTACAACCTATCCCATTCTCAATAACCATATTGAACTCATTGAAGTTATCAAAATCTTCACTTTTAGTATGAAGAAATAATATCCACATTTTTCTTAAATAATCATCAACACAACATAAAATATTGAAATCGAGATCACTAGCTTATATCAGATTGCAATGATTGGTGTGCACCAAATCAATCTTACATAGAGCTCGATATGTACTCATCCGGAATGATAGAATATGTAGTTTTCTCGATGAAATATTTAGGATACTTATCTATATCTTACTTGAGATATGGAAAACATATCACCATGTTATTCCAGTGGAAATGTATCAAGATATCCAAAATTGTTGTGACCAAGTTTTTCATGCCAAAAATGCTTGATCATCTCTATGGAAACAATCAAGTGGAACATCCATCTCACATTTGAATCTCTTGCAAAAAAATCGAAGTTTCTGGATTTGTCTTGAATCAAACATAATTTCTTATTTGTGTCATGGTATACATAAATTTTTAGATTATGATATATAATTTGATTGACTAATAGTAAGTTCTTCTTCGAACCAAGGACATACAAGACATATTATAATCTATTATTTCATGAATCAATAGGTAATTAAATGTTTCTATAGACACTAAAATTAGGTCACACTCCCTTTGGTCCGTTGACAAATAAGCACCCTTCATCACATTCACCTAGCCATGGTCCCCTTCACATCACTAGTATTAGTTTAATTAATCTAATTAAATCAACTCATTATCTCGACAATATTTATTATTTAAATATCTTAATTTAAATAATATCCACACATACACTTCACTTAGACACCTCATCAATCCAACCCACCCTAAGACCTATTCTTAGTAAGTTGTCATAACTAACTAAGACTTACCCAAACCCTAAAAATCAATGCCTACATTCCCTCTAACCACATTCCCGTATGCTCACAAGAAGCTTCAAGTTTAATCTGTGGGTTAATGACATGAGATTCAAGAAATTCAAGAGGATCTCCTAGTTTAGTAAACCTAGGAAATATCTCCATGACCAACACCGGTTACCCCTAATCGTCGCTTGTTAAGCCGGAACCACTGTCGGTTACCATTTTAACCCCCAAAACCACCTTATATTCAAGGTTGGAAAAGATTAGAGAAATTTGGAAAACATTGAGATCTTCTTGAGAGATATCGCATCTTCTGAGATCAAATTTTAGTGAAAAGATTCCTACAAGGAAGGAGATCAAGCATTTTCTCCTACACAGCCACCCCAACAATGATCTGATCTAACCAAGAAACTAAGAATGCACATGTAGCCCATGTAGAAGTTCTCCTATGATTTGTGATCACCTATTTCCTTCAACTTCTTACCAGCACCTCCATCCCTCACTCACAGTCATCCAGGATTAGAATCCAAGTAAGTAAAATGTTATACTTCTCTGGTTCACTTCATTTCATCATTATATTATCACCTATTGCTTACCTAGCCACCCATTGACTTCCTTCAACATTCCCCCTCTATATACCCATTAAAGCCTCACCAAATCTTACCCAAATCACCAAATACCTTATCTCGACCAACCAAAGTCCTTTGTCATAAAGGTGACCCAATACCCATTCTGTGGCATTCCCAGTTTTCAACAGTAACTGGCACTGGTCATGCCTAACCGTCGTCGGTCACCCTTAACCAGCATCGGTCTTTGTATTTTCCCATATATCTAATAACAAGAAACCTATCCACCTAATTCTATATCACCCTCATGCACTGTGACCTACCCGAGACCTCTCAGGCTGACTGCGAGAGAACCAAAACCAACTATTTGACCTTCGGATCCTATTCTAACCTAGCCTATTATATTAGATCTTTCTTATTGTGTTTTAAAAGAGATACCTAAATCATTTAAAATTACAATATGATTTACTTCATTTCCCACATTAAATTCTTTAAAACAAGTGGACTAACAAACTATCTAGGAAGTATCACAGCTTCCTAGATCTAGCACACGCTAGGCGCTTCACTACACATATTGTTTAACTTTTTTTAGTGGTCTTGTGTTCCATTTCAGGTAGTTCCTCCCATCCAAAAGGAATCTCTCACATTTAGCTATGGATTCAAAAGTCATACGCATGCAACAACCCATCAACCAACATTTGAACAGGTGTTCCTCCTACGCCTGCTACTCCCTATTTGTTTCATCAATAGTTTAAAGAAATGTCTAAGAATTAGGTGAAACAATTTTGAATACCTTGTACTGTGTAGGAAGAGTCATCATCCAATAAAACATAATTTTTTGGAGGGTGTGTCTCTCATTATGGAGAACCAGCTTTGCATCTAGTTATGTGTTGATTGGATCTTGAATCATCATACTATATAACACTAGATGACATGGTTTCTTCACTAGAATGTGTAGTATACAAGAATTCCTCATCATCTAAATAGTCTTCTTTCTCAATTACATTGACTTGATGATGGGGTTTCTTCATCTAATTCCCTTTCTTCTGTTGTTTCTTGTAGTTTGATTGTCCCTATTATGATTGTTGATTGTTAGGCCTAGAATCTCTTGATGAATTGTTCTTGTACATGTTTTATCAAGTAATATTTCAACTCATGTCCTCTTTTTTAGATAGGAAACTTATTATTTTGTTTTTCCCCTTTCTTATTATGCTTATGGGACTTATTGTAAAAATCTGATGTGTTATTCCCTTTTTTATGAGAAGATATTTCCTACTCTCATACTTTATCTTTATAATATAGTGACTCTTCTTACTACAGCAAGTTCACCTACCTCTCAAAATTGATGGTCTGATCTGACAAGTTGATTTTCATCACAATTTTTTTATGAGTGAGGATGTTATATCAAAACAATGGGAATGATAGTAGTATCTAATATATCCTCTCCTAAAGTTAGTAGTGAAGCCCTCAATGTTGTAACTCTATGCAAGAAATCCTCAACTTTCTCATTTGGATTGAATTTTAGTGTATGCAAATAACTCTAAAAATTTAGTATGGTGTTCTTGTTCTTACCCTTATACACTCTGCTTAGCTTATCCCATACATTTATAGATATTTTAGTATCAAAATGTGGGGTTACATGTCATCATAAACTATGAACAAGAGAATAAATTTTTCCTAATGATTGGTCCTATCGAATCGGCATTGTTGTGTTACATCATCTAGTGATCTAGTTGTGAAACCAAATATAACACGCCATATTTCTTCAAAATTGAGTTGATTTTAAAAAAATATTCCATGCGGCATATTTTTCACCATGGATCAGCTTTCTAATTTAATAAAATTAAATCTAATATAAAGACAATGTTAATCATATAAACATAATTGTATTCAAGAAATGTCAAGCAAAGGAAATGTAATCAAGAGTGATATAAAGGGTTTCTATAATGACTTATCTTGTAAAAAAATTGGACTAATTATAGACTAATTGATGGTTTGGAATAGCTAATTTTTGACTTTGTAAGATCCGATTCACAAATCGGGGTATGACGGTCTCCGGGATATGAGTGCATGGACCAAGAAAGGGATTCTTAGGCACTAGATTTTTATCTTTGCAGTGATATCTATGGAAATACTCAAGATTGGGTTCTTTTTTTGTCACTTAGTTTCACTCCTTGTTCACTTTTTGTCACACCAAATTTGTTGTGTCATACCTGTACCTACAAAATAAACCCTAGCTACTTGCACAATACTCAAACACACATTAGATGAATAAAAATATGCATATGCTTGATTTGGATTTACCTCAATAGTCATCCCAATGTGATTGTCACTAAGATTTGTATTATAATTCAAAATCCATGTAGTTATTATGTGTGTCTGATTGAAATAGTGTTCCTTGAGCTAGTATTTCCTAGTTCCATCACATAGATAATAGCGGGCTAAAACTACTTTGTCCCAATGTAAATGTGTGGTATGAAATTAATAATAAACCCTCTTATGCAGTGAAGTATGCAACCTAAAAATTTAATCCTTGGTGTAGTAGATAGAAAATATTATCTCCTTGTAATAGTATGCATCTCTTGAATGCTTTCACCTATGATGAAGTTAAATAACACATGTATATATATTTTATGATTCCTTCACTCAAGTTCTATCATTAAAAAGTGAAAGGAAAACTAAGGGTGAAAAAAATATAACAAACGAAGTAACATCCGAAAAATTAGAAAAAGAGAGGAGGACATAAGTGTTTGTACAATCCTCGTCCCTAATGGGAGTTTCTATATAGAATGCTCAAAGAGATAAACAATGAAATCATAACTAAGAAATATTTAGGCTAGTATGTAAAAATGTAATTTGTAAGTCAAAAATAGTAAGAAATAAAGATGAAAAGGATAAAAAAATGTCAAAGAAAAGTAAAAGGGTTGTTAATGACTAGTTCTCTTTCTTAGGAATCATGCATATAAATGAAGTATTTAGAGGATAGATGTACATAGTAAGTGCATGATTTAGTGACTACATTTTCCCCACTTTATGTTGGTGAATAAGGATTTGGTAGCATAAAGTAGAAAATAAAATCATACCTTAGAGATTCAAAATAATATTATGCCCAGTAGCATGTTGAATGAGTGTTGTAAAGTGCCAAATGGAATAGGGAAAAATGTTTATTATGTAATTCTAAGGGAGGAGAAGGATAAGGATCCTAGGGGTGACATTTTCATATGTGGAGTGATAATGATTTGTGTGTATTTCCTAGGAATGTCATCTTTGTTGGAGCATGCTTGATAGTTTCTTCATGCTTACTTGTGTGTTTTACCTTCATTGGGATAGGATATGATCTACAAAAGAAAACAAGTGTAGCCAATTATCTAGGTAAATGTAATTAAACTTTAACATGGAAAATATGTAAAAATGGAAATATGTATTAGAAAATATAAATCAATGGGTTATATTACACCTAGAGTGTTGACATAGAAAGGGAAAAAAAATTGTTCCTGCTTGTAGACCTGATGCTTAGGAGTTGGTTAGAATAACACAAATGATTTGGGTGTCCTCTCTCCAAATTAGGGATTTGAGTATCTTGATGAAAAACATCAGATTTAGGTGTCATGTAGCCTCTAAAGGAAAGTGTATTCGGATATTGGTATGTTTTTCCTCCAACCATTAACACTTCCCTATGGATAAGTGCCACTGCAGATGATCACAAACCCAAATTTTAAGTTTCCTTAGGTGAAAAAAAGGCTCTAGGCATATCGTTTTTCCTACACATGCCCTAGGTTTAATTCATTATTTAGTTCCTTCCTTAGATCCTACTTTGGTTCTTGAGTTAGTAGTTAGTTCTCATTAGTGACCGATTGCAATCGAGAGACTATTTGTAAACTAGAGAAAAATGCCACTTTGCAACCTGTAGAAACTAATCTATAACTATTTTTCCCCAGAAAGGAGTTACCACTTAGGACACTAGCACCTAAGTGTTTTTTCTTCTCTAGGTGCTTCCATCCATGCTTTGAGTTTTGTGGCCAAGTCTATTTTTGTCCTTATTTTAAATCGATTTATATTATTTTCATATTTTTTGTGTTTCTTTAACTACTTTGTGTGACTTATGTGAGGATGAAAAGGTTCACCCAATTTTTTCCCCCACTCATTTAGGGTGCATGAGATGAAAAAATGTGAACAAAGCCCAAACAAGGAAGGATGAAATTGATGTACACATCTGATATAGTAATCCTACAAGGGAATATGGATTATGCATGGTAGTTACCATGTCATAAGAAAAATAAGGAGAAAATGCTATCATATAATGGTTAGTGACAAACAAGTAATGCACATTGAAATAGTAACTAGTAAAGGCATATAGGAAAACAAAAACAAGGAATCAACAAGTAGCTGGTTACATACATGGGACACCACTTAGGATGTCACAAGACAATTAGAGATGTCAAGTTTTGTGTAAATAATGAAATCAAGAAAACATAGGTCATAACCCACAAATAATGACAAATAAGGTACAAGTAAATCAGATAACCATGATTGGAAGGAGTTTTGTAAGGTAAATGCTACACAAGAAGAAATCGTTAGCATGATAGTAAAGACAAATAGTAGACAAAAATGTAATATCTGAATATAGGAATGAAAATGTGAGATATTGCAGTGATGACACCTGTTAGTAAGTGAGAGAAGGTAGATTCCCCAAAGGCCTTAGTGAAACTAGTAATAGAAAGGGCCAAGCATAATACATTGTGTAATAACCTATAAGTGACCTGCATTCACCTCAAGATACCATGTGAATGTGCATATGTGTATGAAAATGATAAATCATACTATGAACCATAATAACATGATAAGAAAAGGTGCAACATAGAGTAGTATAAGAAAGGAATAATACATCCAATCAAAATCTAAGCTAATGTTTTTAGATTTTTTATTATAAATATATAATGTAAAATCAGTGAAAAGGGAGGAATAATGATGCCCATGTTGTGTGTGTAAAGTGAGGTCCATATGAATAAACCCTCAATATTCAAGTATGAACCAGAATAAGAGTGTGTCATTGGGTGGTGTGGGGGAATTAGGATGCCCCCAAGTGTGAATTCCAAAATTATTTCTACAATTAGAGTACTAATCAAGGGTCCACTATCTGATAATGTAAAGGAAATATGTATGTGAACATGATATAGGGTCCGATGGTCATGGGAGAATTCATGAGGCCAAGTATATGAGATGGGTCTAGATCAAGTATTTTAGAGAAATAGAGTGCGAAATATGTCTAGATGGAGCATGTGAAACATATAACCAATGTTAAGAGATTCCACATGAGGTGGGCTATGGGATCTATAGATGCAATAAGGCCTATGGTTATTATCTATGTGTGAATAAAACTAAGATTGATGTGTAAAAATGTTATAGGAGGAGCAAAGGACTCCAGATACCATATGAGTTGTATAGGCTATGGACCCATCATGAATAGGAGATGATGCACTAGGAGCAGGAACAATCAGATATTGGATGGTTCGAGGATCCAAGGATAAAGGTGGCCATGATTTATAAATGTAAAAATAAGAACATGTGTGAATATGAGGTAAGGACCTAGATTCATATGAAAGTGCGTGTTACATAGTATGTGGAGTCATGCATGTGGATAAACTAGAATAGGTGGAACATTAAGAAGTAGAAGAGATACAAGAGAATGATGGAAACATGATGAGGGGATAACCCTATACATTCCAAGACACTAATGACATGAGTAGGAAGTGTATAAGAAATAAGAGTGTGTACATTAGGATAATATAGAATTGATGTAATTGTGGGCTTATTCGAAATAATGGAAGGGATAAGTGCAAACACAAGGATCAAGATGTGATTCAAAATATGTATAACATATGTAATGCTAGGAGGCTCCTTAGTAGCAATGGAAATAAATGGGTATAATTTGGGAAGATTAGAAGTAATAAAGTAGTATGAACTAGCCCCTATGATCATAGACAAAAAATGTAGAAAGAGGGGAATGGATTCCCCCATGCATGTAACAATATAAGGTGTAACCATAGTAAATTAATTATGTATATGATCTAGGAAAGTGAACGCATTAGCAATCATTGTAAAATAAATGTGTGGTCCTCTAATTTTTTTGAGAGAGATATAACATTGGAAGAACTAAGAATATGATCAATATAGGTGCATCAAGAGTGACAAATAATGGTAGGAATATCATGGGTGCCAATAGAAAATTGATCTTGTAAATCAGTAGCACTAGGGTACATCCCAAGAGGAGAAGGATGTATAATATAGGTAATGTCATGAGCATCATGTATGAGAGGAATATCATAAGGATTAAAAACACGATGTGTGGAATCTAGTATAGCAATATCTAGGGAAGGTGTAACAAGGGCATTATGTGATATGACATGAGTATAGAAGTGAATACATAGTATATAACCAAGTATGTCGTAGAAGGATGGTATAAGGAACATCATGAGGCATAATGTGATATGGAACGTCAAGAGTGAAATATCCCATAGTAAAGGGAAGACAAATTATACTCAACACTTTCTTAGGTGTATTATCAAATCCATGGATACAAAGAGTAGATGGATTGAGATGAGTAGCAGATAGTCCTATTTTATGAAGAAAGAAAATATTACATACATCACTATCAAATATAGGATCTATTGGTTCTCATTTTGATCCTTGTATATCCTTAGCACCATCTTTTTGGATTTCCCCATCATTGCTTAGTGTGACACTTCATTTCTCATGTTGGTCATCATTGTGCATATGCCTTACAAGATTTCTCATTAGTATGTTGATGTAAACCTTTTCATAATATTCATCTTGTTCCCTAGTTCCCTAAGGTTATTATTATTATGTTTTTAAAAGAATTGAAGGTGTCCATATGGTTCATTTTTAGGTTGAAGAAGTTACAGGAATGATCCTACATTTTCATGGTGCTCCTTCTTGTTTTATTTCCTTGATTCATGATTCAAAGAATTTTCAAGAGGATAACTTGTAAGATTGGTGGTCTTCTAGATGAGTATTACATTATTTAAAAGGAAAGAGGGGTTTCCAAGGTTGAGTGACATGTTAGATTTTAATTGTGAATTCTTTCCATGTAATCATTGGATAAGGAGGTGTTATAAGATCCATATGCATATTTCATGGTGTCTTTACCATCTGTTGAAATTCATATATGTTTCATTCACCCTTCTCCTCTTCTAACACTCCCATCTAGGCTAAATACTTAGTCATTTTACCAAAACCATTCTTTTCGGTTGAATCAAGAACCTAAAGAACTAAAGAAAATATTACTTGGTTTCTTCTCTTCACTGATCCCCTACCTAATCCAAAACTTCATTTTATAAGGAAAATCAGGTTTTCTTGGAACTTAGAATCATAACCTTGTTCCATATTTTTCCCAATTCCCCGCTTCCTCCGATTTACCGCCTAGAACCTTGCGAATTTGGATAACTCCTTAGTCAGATAAGTTGGGAATTTTAAGAACCTTAGGAATAGTTCCTAGTTTCCTCTTATTCATAGCTTCACTATGTTCCCTGCATACCCAAATGCCTTCATTAATCAGTTAAGTGGAAAATATTAGAATAGGTGGAATTGTTCTTATGTTCCACCCATTCCCAATTCCCCACTTCCACTCCTTCACCACCCCATCTATTGGTTATGTCAGGGAATTGTTATCCCAAATTTTCCCCCAGAAAGTTTGGTTAGAACAAGCCTTACACGTAAAGAGAACATGAAGGGAAATGATTCGGACTTTATGAGCTCAAGTTCCAACTGAAAAGTGAAAACAGAGGCCCGAGAAAGTCAAATTTGACCTTGCATAAGAAGAAATAGAAGAAATGGTTCTTTTGAACATTTCCATATCTTAAATCTATTTAAAGGGTTGAGGGAGGAATCAACAATGGAATTGCAGGGTCAGAGAAGAAGGGAAGTGTCACAAGAGAGGCCAAGAAAGAAAGGAAAACTAGAAAGGATTCAAAGTTTTGGGATCAAAAACAGTTTAGGAAAGAGTCTAAAACTGACTAAGTATGGAGAAGCAAGCGGAGGAAGCCACGTGTCCTAACGGCACTCCTCCAAAGATGAATCCAAAGAGAGAGGCTCAAACAAGTGCCACATCTCCATGTGTCCTAGGCCGAATGGAGATAGGGTCAAGTGGTCAAATAGAGTCAAAGGCAGATGGGGCGGGCCTTAAAAGTGGCTAAGTATGAATGTGCAAGTGGGATGTCGGGAAAATTTGATTCTTTTCCCCTTGTTATCACAAAAAGGGTAAAAGTTGCAAAATGGCCTGTAACTCCATCAAGGAAAAAGTTAGCGTTAGAACCTGAGTCAAATCCAAGGCGGGGAGTCGGAGGGAAAAGTGAAAATTTGTCTTTTGTTCAAAGGAAAAAAGATAAATTGTGAACCCGCAATCCTGAATTTTTTGTTCTAATTTGGCTACCATGTGTCCCAAACCAAAAGGGGGCCTTTTTTTCAAATTGTTTTCCTACCCATTTGTGCAGATTCGATACAAACTTCTAAGTGGCATATCTTTTGACTCAAGTATTGAAATATTTCAAATATGACACCATTGGAAAGATCTCGGCCTCACCTATGCCACAGAGGTCTGAGAATTTAAATTTTGAGGAGGTTAGGTAAAGGAAAATGGATGAAATGTCTTTAGGACTTCAATGTAGGATCCATCTATCTCAACAACTAGATCGGATTCAATTTGTTTCCTCTTATTTCAAGGTGCCAAATCAAGGAATCATGCAGTAAAGACAGATTTGGGGCATATTTTATCGAAGCATTAACAATGGTTGAGATTCAACCCATTTTTCCCACTTCCTCTATCTTTCTTCTCTCTGATAAAATCTATAAATACAGGGGTAGGATTCATTGTAAAGGGTTGTTCATTCTTCTTCCCCCCTCTCTCTTTCTTCTCTAGGGTCGAATGTGGAGTTTAAGTATCCTCCCTTAGCTTTATAATGGAATTTTCTTGCATCTTGCCCATTAATGGTGTACTGTGTGAACTTCTGGAGTAATAAAATATGTTTCGTGATGTGTTTTGTCCATCCTTTGCTCATTTTTTTGTCTCTTCTTGCCTCTCACCATTGTAGGGTATACTGTGCATATCTCTGATGTCCATTGCAGGTTTTGGGAGTTGTGTTTAAGGGGTTTGAAATGGTGTTCTATGTGAACTTTATCCTTGGTATGTGATGCATCTGTCCATCCTCTCCATTTCTCACCTCTCTCCATTTCAGGTAGTTGAGTTTGTGATCAGCAATTCCCTTTTCTCGGTGCTATCACCTTTGTAGTGTAGGATTTCTTTATTTTCATGCTCTCTCTCTCTCTCATTGGTCCCTTGAAATTGTTAGATTAGGAGTAGATAGTTGAATTTCCTTCCTTAGAAGTATTTTAGTGCTAGGGATTAAAGAGGAACCCACCTTCTCTAGAGGATCGTTCCCATTTGCAAGTCCCACAGCTTGGGGAATGATCTAATGTTATGCAAATCACACCAAATGAGTCTGCCTTAGAAAAGTAGATTTTTAGAGCTCATTTGGGGGTGCTATGATTTCACACTAACAGAACAATTTGAATTATTTCCATGTTCTCCAATTTACCAAAAACCCAACCATCTAATTACATGTAGACACGTGTCCAATCGGTCATATTGGACCCCGAAGGCACATAGGGAATTATTCCTTGGTTCCACCAATTCCCCAAATTTTTGACTTAACCGACCATCTAATCAAGTGATGAGACGTGTCTTGATTTCCTATAAAAAAGGGATGAATCATGTCATGCCATGTGGAAAATTCATATCATAAATTATATTTTGAACTTGAAGGCCCAGGAAAATAAGAAGGAGATATGTGGCACTATTTCAAAGCTTTCAAAGTAAAATGTAGTTTTAAGTCATGGATAGAATGCATTTTGATAGTTTTTCTCATAAAATTTGTTTTGGGAATCCATTTTCAACAAAACTAATTGCATTAGGATAGTCATGGAGAGGGATTTCTACATAGATCAAATTTTTAGGAAATGGTGCATTTTTTTAGATACCTGAGTTACATGAGTTTGGGAAGGTAAAATGCCATTATCATGAATGATTTTGACCTTAAGACTCAACAATAATGTGAGGGTTAATAAGTTTTCCATTTCATTAAGGAAGTGTTAGGAAAAGATAACATAAATTTAAACAGATGAACAAAAATAATGCAATTTAACTTAACAGTTACACACACTATAGACACTTGTATTTTGATCAAAGCACTATTATTCCTAATATTGCACTAACTATTATCCTTCTTGTAAATTGAAGACATACATCAGTTAGACCTATCTATATCCCCTCTTACAACACTCTTTTGGTCGTATTCCTCTTGTAAACCAATTAAGAAAGCTATTATAGTATTTTATTGGCTAAACCATCTTCATTCCCTCTAGACTACTTCTACTAGCTTTTAGACTATCAATCCATTTCATTGGATTGATTAGACCTCTCAAAACTCTCTCAAAACCCTAATTCCTCTCTAAACAAGATTAACTAGCCTAACCTAGTTTAACTAGTCCTAACCCTGATTAACTTCTTCTAAACCTAGTCAAATCTTACTTTGACTCCCTAATCAACTTTTTGGCTTATCCTTTAGTCCCACATGCACCAAAATTCCTCCACTTTCCCAAATGGAAAACTATAAATATCCCACTACCCCCTCTCATTTACAAGAACACTTCTTCCCTCTAACATAAACTATAGTATTATTGCTAGGATTAGGAGTTTTATTTCATTTTATTGAGCTATTTGCTTTATCCTTTGCAACACACCACACACCATTGAGTAAATGGGAAGAACCATTAGCCTTGAAGCCATTAATGGTGAGCTCCCATTCTCTTAAGCACAAAATAATTTCTTAGATCCTTATTAGGCTCACTTATTTAAGCTTTCAAGAATAGAGGGTAATTATATTTGTTAAGTTTGCTTGTTTTCTTCAAGGTTAATGTATGAAAAATAGGAATCCTTGTTTACTTCTTATCTGATGGTCCATTGATTGGTTTTGCACAAAGCTTTGGGGTTCTTGAGTGTTCTTACCCCATTCCATATCTTTTGAAACCTTTCTTTGAACACATTTGGCATGCCCGGTGGGACATGAGTCCATCCTCCATTAATGGGGTATTTTTTAAGCTTTTATTTCAGTTTCTAACTTTTTACATGTTTTTGTAGTGTTAAATATTTTGCCTTGGGATTTTTGGCCAGGTTTTAAGTAATTAACCTTCATTTCCATGTTTCTTTGTTAATTTATGCTAGAAAATGCATTTAATGGCTAATTTTTAACCTATTAACACTTTTAAATTTTCATTTTCCATTTTTTTGATGGTTTTTTAGGTAGGGGCACACACACTTTTCTCGCTAGTGTAGGCTCCTTTAAACTATCATTTTTAGCAGAGGTGCGCAGCACCCAAAACCATGCATAGGCACCTTAAACCAGGACACACACACCAAAACCATGGCACACACGCCCTTTCCGCAAAGACAAACACCCTTCCAAATTTCATTTCTACTAAATGCACAAACACCCAAACCCACGCACAAGCACCCTGTGTATTCTCGGCCCTCTGTCAAAATTTTATTACTAGGAACATACATGCCCAAACCGTGGCACATACACCCTTTTTCCGGCGCACAAGTACCTCTCTTCCAACGCACACATGTATTATCATAAATTTTACCATTTTTCCACTTCCCTAGCATAGACACACTTACCTATTCCCTAGCGCAGGCACACTTACCCTAGTGCAAGCATCTCTCAGCACCTGCGAGATCCTGATCTCAAGGTTTACACAAAGGGGTGTAGGTACCCTAACCCATGTGCACATGCCTAAAATGGTGCACATACACCTTGAAGGGGGCACATGTATATATTTTTAATTTGTATTTGTTTCTATTTTTTTAGTGCTCCTAGTTTTGACCATATATTTTGACCCATTGACCCATTTTTGGAATTTGAATAGGCATCGAAAGAGAATGAAGAGAAATTTGTGAGGGAACTTCCAAAATTATATACCTTTAGTATCATTAATTCTATCATAAAACTCCCAAAGTTCCCCGGAGACCTCCAAAAACAAAATACTAAAAACCATTAAAAATTGCTAAAAATTAATTTATGGAATTTCCTAATTTTCTTGGTTTTCTAACTTGTTTATAGGTTCTAACAAGTAATTGAAAAGTTTATTTTTGTTTTATTTGACTAAAGTAGTTTAAGTGTTTCATTTTTCTTAGTTAAAAGGGGATTTTTGAAGTGTGTATGCTCTTCCCTCACACCTTCTAGGTGATCTTGGGAATCAAAAACACTTCTAAAAACACCTTGTCACTTTTAAAAACACTTACTTTACGTTCAAATAATTGGATTAATATTTCAAAGTTGGCTAAAATGAACTCTATCTTTCAAAGTATTTTTTCACAAAGGCTTATTTTAGTAGAGTTTTCACGTTGTGTATGCTCTTCCTTCGCACCTTTTAGCAATCTTAGGAATAAAAAACAACATGCAAACTCTCTTTCTTATTTAATGGAAAATTACTAAACTTATCTCATACATGACCTAATTTTTTTCAAAGAAAAGGCATCAAAATGAAACAAAAACCTTCTAATACACGTGTTTTCATACAGGTTTCCAAATGGTGTGCTACTTAAAACCACATTAAGTTAAGCAAGATAAAAAACACACCATTTCACTTCACACTGTATTGTTGGTTTGAAAAGGGTACGTCCCTATCCGCTCAACTAGAACATAACCCCTTTGGCATAACACCTTAAGCTACAATAATGGGGGTGGTTTCAAGAACCCTAAAGTAATCCACCATTGAGTAACCTCGTGGATGAAACAGGAAGCGCTCCGCTTACCCACTTGACTAGTTTTGCATTGTGAGTTAGAGTCAAATATTGTCCATATCGTGACCCCAGTGATGGTACAACTAAATACACTAGTTTCTCATTGTATCATAAGGGGGTAAAGTAAAGTCTGAGATACTCCCAAATCATTCAGTGTGACTCTTTGGGATAAATCGCACTCACATTAGACAAACTTGTGACACCTAGTTGAGAGAACCTATTAAGGAGGCCATTCTATCTTGGAGCCCACTTTACTAGTCTGTTGTCACATTAGGCCATCACAAAGTGACAACTCACTGGAGTCTAAACCTTGTTTCTCGAATAAGGTAAAAATCCCACATAAGTTCGAACTAAGTGTCTTTCATCACGAAATTAAATGACATCACACTTATATTGGTTTCATTCTCATCTTTGGACAAGGTGAAACTCTTCCCAAGTGGCACTTAGTTTATTTTCATCCTTTTGATCTATACCCTTGCATTCTCACCACCCATTTTTTAGGGTGAGAAGGAAGCATACCTCATGCATTTTATCAAGATATATTACTCACCACTTTTTTTCCATTTACACCCATCCATGTTTGCGGATGGGTTGTTAAATGTCTAAAGTGCACAGGTACATTTTCATATCTTTGATAAGTCTTTGATCTTGATTTCAAGATCATCTTCACTACCATGATTTTGGTTCATATTTTTATCTCTCCTTAGGTTGATAGTTTTTTTCTCGCATTCTAATCACACAATGTTGGTACTTACATTGGGTTTTCAGTTTCTTGAGAACTTGATATAAGTCCCTTTATTATGCGGTTATGCTGCTCTCGTAACTAAAAACTTCTTTCTATACTCATACTTCATTTCAGTTCCGACATCATCTAAGTATTTTTGAGGGTGTTGATATTTCCTTATATATACTGAAATAATGTCATCTTGATACTAACACCTTGCTTTCTTGGTTAATGTATCAGGATAGTGTTGTTATGCTATACATACTCGCAACTTTCATTTTTCAAAACTTATCTTTCATTGGCATTCAAACTAGTTTCAGTATACCTCATCGAGATATTACATCAATACCACTTTAATATTTAGGCCTTGTTATAATTCTAACTTGACCTATGTATTGATACAATATTGGCACTATTTACTGGGGACTTTTTCACCGAGAATCATATTAGGGTATAAACTTGGCAAAACAAAAATTTGAGTGATCATTACATTTGAGTGTTCATATGAGTGTTCCTTGAGTCATAAAAACAACTACATACCATTACTTTTATAAATAACACAAACATACACCTAGGTTTTGGGTAAACTTCAAACACATTTAAACAAAACCTCGTATAACTTTTGGCTAGTGATGCCTAGAATCACAAAGATGGCATCCAAACCAAATGACCACGACTTAGGAGAGAACCCTTTTGAATCATTCCCATTTAGTGAAAACAACTTAGCACCTCTATTTTCACAAGTTAAGGATGCAGAGCCATTGATCAATCATAATGGAGAGGAGTCTAACTCTTCTGAAGAACAACACCAATTAGACTTAGGCCACTTTGACGAACTCCTTTTTTACAATAGGGATCAAGTACTCGTAAGAGTCTTAGAACTAGGGGCTAAGCTTCCATAAGAGTGTGAAGAGAAATTAAGGTCATTAATCATAAAATAGAAGAATGAAGATCCCTCTTAGACATAGATAACCCTTTTGACATAGGGTATGCTTCTACTTATAGGTCAACATCATAACACCGCTAAGGAGACCCATCCAAGCCACTTGGTGATCCACAAAGACCTTATTACAAAGCTTCATGTAAAGTGAAGATTGAGTGCAAAGCCTCCTCCTCCTAAGTTCAATGAGGAAGAGGATCCTTTAATCGAAGAAGAGATCCTTCAAAAATAGATCCTGAAACTAAGCCAAAAATTAACAAACTTAGGCTCTTCAAGTAGGAATGTATACAAAGAAAAAATCAAGATGAAATCTAATGAATTCCACTTTGATCCATATAGTGACGTGACCTTTAAAGTGGCTAAGGTGCAAAGACCAATGTCACCCACCAAAGAAAAAATCATTGAATGGGAATTACAATCAATGAAAGATATGCTTACTATGCTACAGAAGGAAATGTAGGACATAATAGGAAATATTTGAATAACTATGCCCTTACCCCTTCGATAAGGACATGTTATGGAAACCCTTCCCAAAACATTTTACTATTCCTAAATTTGATAAGTATAAGTGCAAGAGTGATCCTCATGATCACATAAAATAATTTTATATGGCTTGCCAAGAGGTCATATAATGATAAATTCTTAATACGACTCTTCCCTCACAACCTAGGAGCACTGGGATTGGAATGGTTCTATAACATACCCAAGGGATCCATTACAACGTGGCCCGTGTTAGCAAAATTTGTACGACATTATTCCTATAACATGGAAAATGATATCACAATGAACGATCTCTGCAATACAAATCCAAAGCCTAATGAGACATTTGTGAGCTTTTTACAATGATGGTGAGGATTGAAAGTCGCTTCCCTTGTGCCTTGCTAGAAAAGTAGTTGGTAAGCATATTTGTGCCTAACTTGAACCCAGAAATAGCCTTCCATTTACAAATGCATTGTGGCTCTAACTTTGAAGAAGTTATAGAGAAGGGTAGTCAAATCGAGAAGGCCCTCATCGTAAAGGGAACACTTAAATTGGTTGTCAAAGACAAACATGAAGTAAAATCCTTAGATAAACCAAAGTTTTTCAAAAAAACATGTCATTAGAGATGGCATTATAGACTCCAAGAGAGTCCAAGCCATGCAGACTGGTCCTCTTTTAAAATCTCTCACAAGGACCTCATCCCAAGGCACCTACCAAACGATGAGTTCACGCCATTAACAGAATCCCTATCTTCCATACTGAAATAGTTAGATAACGTAAACATGGTGGAATACCCAACCACGATGGTACCATACCCATAAAATGCTCCAAAACCCGTTTGGTTCAAGGAACATGAGTATTGTGACTTCCACCATGTTAAAGGGCACAAGACAGATAGGTGTTTAAGACTACATCATTACATACAAGACCTCATTGAAGAGGGAAAGATCACTTGTAGATTCTCCCCGACTCAGGACAAGGTCCAAATGAGAAAATGGGTATCTTTAAAGATCCCTTTCCTAACCATGTGGATAAGAAGAAAAGGAATCCAAATCACGGAAAAACCTCCAATGATTATAGGACTTCCACTTATATTTATCCCACTAATGATAGTCCCTTCGATTCTCTCATAGGATGTATTTGTTCATCTGATGAACAGGTCAATACTATCTGGATCTTAGAAAAGATTTGCATAGTAGGGACAAGACGTGCTCATTTAATCATACTAGATCCCTTACCTATCCCTCAGGAAGGTCAGTACAATTTGATAGACTAGTTGGAGAAAACACCTACTAGGATATCCATTTTAGATCTCCTCAAAATATCTACTACATAAGAACATATTGTATAAAATGCTACAAAGTTCGGGAGTCTCAACCGATGTAGATCCCACACACCTCCAAGCCATGATTACACACTTGATGCTAATGATCATATCACTTTTGATCATGTTGCAATCCCGCGTAATGACCTAGAGCATAACTTACCCTTATACCTAGAAGTGGTTGTTACCCATTGTGAAATTAAGAGATTACTTTTGGATGGTGGATCCATTCTAAACATTTGTACTTTAAAGCTGGTTAAGCAAGCTAGGCCATTCAGAAATGGATCTAGGTGCCAAAACTATTATAATCACAACCTATGATAATGAGGAGTGAGAGTCAAGTCAGCACTATAGTGATTCCAATGGAAGTAGGGCCGAATTGTCATGATACAACATTCCATGTCCTTAACTTGGATCTACCATACAACATGCTCTTAGGACACCCATGGATCCATGCCATGCAGGCCATTCCTTCAACTTTTCATTAATGTATCAAGATGTGCCATAAAGGATAGATAATCACCATTCAGGGTGATCCAAAACCATTTACACATTGCAGAGCCTTGCATAATTTTTCTTGTGCAACTTATGAATTCCCTTATGTAGACATTATTGTTCCTTTGCAAACAAAGGCTATCAAGGAACATGTGGATCCATATTCACTCACTCCTTGTAATCAAGAACTTATTTTTTGGTTAACCCTTTCACATCATGGGAGGAAACATTGGAAAAATATGGCCCAGGTGATCCGTTCACCCTTGAACAAGATTTATTAATATAAAATTTATCAGTGTCTCCCAGGACATGAGGAAAGCCTATTTTTAGTTCAAAATCACTTGGGAACAATGCCCTAAACCATTAGAGAAATTCATCCCTATTGGTTTCTTTTCTAAGGAAAATATGTTAGGGGATCCTACTAACAGTGCTAGAAAGAGCCATGACTTCATGCCATTAGACCCCCAATATGTCAAAGGACACCACATGATGTTTGTCATGGGTTACAAAGGGCTAGGATGTGGAATCAATACACAAGGGTGATTGGAACCCATTCCTATCCCTTATTTCAAATCAAATAAACATGGTCTAGGAATACGACCTCACAACGATCCACCCTTTGAGATTGACACCACCTCTTCTAAACGTGAGAGTGATTCATCTCATTTTGATAACGATGTGGATTCCCAATTTATCCTCTACGAGATCTTTCCTTAACTAACATATTCCCTAATTCAGCTTGTTCTTACATTATCCGATCCAATCCTCAAACCAATTTTTAAGTAATCCTTGTATATCCTGAACTTGTAGATTAGGATCAACAATTTCATGTGCCAATCGATTTCTTTGAGAATGATAAGGCATTTGTAGAATTCATGGGACTCAGGGATTCTATTTTGACTAGGGATCACAAGAAAGGATTTGTAATTAAACTAGACACTTTGCATACTTTGGATAAGAAGAAAATATCTGTGGACACTTGAATAAGAAGGTCGTAAATAAGAGTAAAAATAATTTAGAGAAACCTTGTGCAAGGAATAAATACTAGTCTCATAGTGACAAACTTTTTAAAGCACTTGTAGAGAAAACAAAACAAAGAACCTATGGAAAAATGAGTTATCCATTCAAAGATGATGATAAGCTACCTAAGGAGGTTGACCTTACTCTTTCCCCTATCCTACCCGGATGGAGGATGCTTCTAAGATGCTTGTGGAAGAAACCATCAGTGTTAACACTTTCTTGGAAGAGGAGCCTAGAATGATAAAGTTAGGAGATTCACTCTTAGATCAAGAACAAAAGGTCTTCGTAGAGATTTTATGAGAATATGGAGATATATTTTTATGGTCATACACATATATTCCTGGGTTAGACCCAGACTTAGTCATGCACAATCTTGTTGTGCACTCAGATGCTAAACCCATCAAGTAGAAGTTGAGAAAGATGCACCCTACAATTGCACTCCTTGTCAAAGAAGAATTGAGAAATTATTAGTTGTTGATTTCATTAAACCCATCGACTATTTAGAGTGGATATCTAATATAGTCCATGTTCAGAAGAAACCTGTTGGCATAAGAATCTACACCGAATTTCTATGATATCAATAAAGCATGTCCCAAGGATGATTTCCCCTTGCCTAACATTGTTATGATCATTATTTCCACTGCTGGTTATGAAATGTTGTCCTTAATGGATGGATTTTCAAGTTATAACTAGATTCAGATTGCAAAAGAGGACCAACATAAAATGGCATTCATCACTCCTTGGGGAAATTCTGTTACAAGGTCATGCCTTTCAGACTCAAGAATTATGGGGCTACCTATCAGTCTAAATGACTGTCATCTTCCATGACATGATGAATGAAATCATGGAATATTATGTTGATGACGTCCTTACCAAATTCAAAAGTAAGGGAGATGACCCTGAAGTGTTGAGACATATTTTTCAGTGTCTCTAAGATTATAAGGTTCACTTGAATCCTAAGAAGTGTGTCTTTGGTATCTTATCAAGAAAATTCCTAGGTTTCATTGTTTCACAAAGAGGGATAGAAGTGGACCCTACAAAGGTTACAACTATCACAAAAATGCCTCCACCTACGAATCTCAAACAACTGAGAAGTTTACAAGGAAAATTTAGGCAATCCATTGCTTTATTTCATAGCTTGAGGATAAATTTCACCCATTTACGCATCTCTAAAGAAGGATGTTATTCAAACCGATGTCAAAATGAATTTGCATTACTAAAAAAATACCTTCTTAACCCACATGTACTCATGTTTCCTACCCTAGGAGAACCTCTCCTCTTATACATCTCTACTACCCATTTTTCTATTAGTGCACTACTTGTTCAATATGATCTAGAGCATAGAGAAAGGGCGGTTTACTACCTCGAGTCACACCTTGATTGCCTACAAGTGAATTACCTCACAGATTGAAAAAGCTTTCTTGGAGGAGGTTGTCTTCACTTTTCAAAAAATTTTCCACTATCTCTTAAAAATAAAACCAAACTAATATCTAAAGTTGACCTCTCAAGTACCTTTTATCAAACCCACCCTTATAGGAAAAATGGATAATTGGATCATTCTCATAAGAAAATTTGATATTGAGTTTGTGAATCGAAAATCCTTAAAGGACAGGTATTGGCCGATCACTGGTTGGTAAGCTCCTTTACTAGGAATGGAACATTTGTGTTTGGACTTCTAGATGTATCCATGATGTATGTTGTAGAATCATGTAGAATGGTAACTCCATTTTGATGGATCATTCACCTTCCATTGATCGGGGGCAGAGTAGTGCTCATCACTCCCATAGGTGAGGTTATCCCAAGAGCATTTTTTTGGGATTCCCTTGCACTAATAATATTGTAGACTATGAGGCACTCATTTTTGGCCTCAAGCTAGCTATTACTTGGACTATCGATAGTTACAAGTCATTGGAGACTCCCAAATCATTATTAAACAAGTTAATGATGAGTAAAAATTTAAAGATGAGAACCTTGTTCCATATAAGAAAATGGTTGAAACCTTGAAAGAGTATTTTACGCATATTATCTTTGAGAAAAAACCAAGGTCACATAATAGATCAGAAAATTATATGGCTACAATTGATCCCTTTACGCATTCCACCTCAGGAGAGTAAAATGCCTTTCTTTGTAGATCATTTACAAATACCCGCATATGACATGCTAGAATCTTGTTTGACATGTGAAATTGTTGGTCCCTTATCCCCTAGTATTACCCTATCTTTTGATACCTACAAGATGGCACACATTTCCCCAGGACATTACCCATTCTGAGAAGAAAACCCTTATCCACCGTATAGCCCATTATACCCTCCTAGGAGGCACCCTTTATCATCGTGGCTACGATGGGAATCTGCTTTGTTGTTTGGATGTTATTGATTCAATCCATGCTATTAAGGAAGTACACGGTGGTATTTGTGGAGCACATACTAGTGGTATGGTATTAGCTAAGAAGATCTTAAGGGTAGGTTATTATTAGCCCACCATGGAAGCATATTGTTGTAATTTCATCAAGAAATGTGAGCTATGCCAAAATTATGGAAACTTGATACATGCACTAGCACAGGATTTGCAGCCTATCACAACACCTTGGCCATTTTCTAAATGGGGCCTAGATCTCATAGGGAAGCTCCATCCTTCTTCTTTAGATGGCCACACCCACATTATCACTACCACTGATTATTTTACCAAATGGGTAGAGGTTGTGCCTCTTACTTACATCACTGGTGCACAAATTTCTAAATTCATCATGAACCATCTCATTTGCCATTATGGTATCCCTTTCGCCATTTTCACTGATAATGGTAAATCCTTAAAAAAAAAATGGTTAAGACATTGTGTCAACGTTTCCATATTCAACTCAAGTGGTCTACCCCTATTACCCCCAAGGTAATGGACAAGCCAAAGCTACCAATAAAACCCTTGTACAAATCATGGAGAAAATGGTAAGTAAGACTGCCATAATTGACACTTACAAATACATCCCACCCTTTGGGCCTATCGAACCTCCATCCACACTCCTACTGGTGCGACCCCATATTCCCTAGTTTATGGCACTAAATCCATCATACCCTTAGAAGTGGAGCTTCCCTCCCTAAGAATATATCTCTGGGATTATCTTGATAAAGACGAAGACTATAGAGTAGCTCGGCTAGTAGAGCTAGAGCTATTGGATGAAAAGTGTATAAGAGCGCTTAATCACCTCAAGGTCTACTAGAACAAAGTGTCGAGAGGGTATACAAAATAGATCATTCATCATGAGTTTGATGTAGGTGATCTAGTGCTGAAATAAAATTAGAAGAATACCATCAAAGATAGAGAAAAGAAAGGTAAGTTTGAGGCCAACTGGCTAGGGCCTTATGTGGTGGTTTCCAAGTATGGATCAGGAGCTTATAAACTAGCATATTCAAATGGTGAAGAGATTCTAGAACCAATGAAATCCATGCATCTCAACGGTTCTACACTTAAGCATGATGGGAATATCAGAAAAGAACTAAAATGTAGAAAAACAAAGATAAAACAAGAAAAACATGAGAAAATTGAGAAAATAGTAAAGAAAAAATAGGTTGTCCACATGTGAAAACCACACAATTGTGGCATATTGGGTAGGTATTTGGGTGAAAACTAGGTTCCAACACTCAAGGAGGATTCACTAGTCACAAGTCACTCTTGCATCAAGACAGGTAACCCTCACCACTTTCTAGAGATAACTTCCTTTTCTAGGTCTAGGAACCCTACTGTATCCATCTTCATCGAGTCGTGATATGGCTTATTTTCTCTTATATCTATATGAAATATGTTCCTTTGTATATTCCCATATAACATCGAGGGTACCTTCACATTCCACTTTCTCATACATATATGTGTGGTATTGTGCCCTTTGTATATTCCCACATCATGCTAGGGGCATCCATGCTTCTTTATCCTTATACATTTCTTTCAAAACATGACCTTAGACAAATCTAAACATTCATAAAAATACCCCATTATAAAAAAGCTACACAAAAATTATAACATTATCTTAGGAAAATTCTTAATGTGAACCCCAAAACAATGAACAATAGAATTGAAAACTTATATTTCAAGATAACCCAAAAACATCAAAAAATATATCAATGTTTTCCCACAAAAACAAGGTAATGATTAAATTGCTTTTAGTTGTCGGTTTGTATAGTTTTGGTTGTATATTTGTTTAGTTTTGTTAGCTTTTGCTTGTGTGTTTGTTTACTGCACATCTGTTGTTATCACATCTACCATCTATCATTCATCACATATAACATCATCTGATACATCATATATACAAAAATTCTAAGTTTTACATCATGCATGTATACTAAGCTAATCATCACATATCGTATCATCAATGGGGGCAAGAGGGGTTGTGCATGATCAAAAATCTATCCCCCACACCAATATCATCTAATATCATCCCAAGTGCTAGTATCTACCACAATATCTCACATACAAAATGTATGATATCATCTCAATCACCTTAGGGCTTTTTGTATATTTCCATGTGCTTTTTGTCTTCTATTTTTATCTAGCGCCATGATTATTTTTAAATAATTATTGTGGGACCATTTGTCTTCTCTTCAGGGCATTTTATTCCTTCCCAATTCCCATTATATTTTCCTTGGAATTTTCACATGCTTTTAGGTGACCTTCCATTTCCTAAACTCCTATGACTAATCAAAAATTTTAAAATTATAAAATCATCCAAAAAACAAATTGTAAAAAAATTGAAAATGGACTAAAATTGGTAAAAAAAAGATCATTTGCAGCTGAACTCTGTGTCTCTTGCATGGAACTCATCTCATATCTTGCTGAAGTTTTCACATATTTTGAAACAACAAATCACAGATCACCCAACTCTACAATCATTTACAAAATTATGTTGCTTACTTTTTCTGTAATTTGGGGCACTATCAGTTGCTTGGTACTATTTTCATCATGCACATTGCTTTTCCATTGGACCCAAGTGTCCTCCATCATTTCCCTTGCATACACAAATTTCTTGGGGCATCATTTTAAATCCATTTTTTATCAAAAGATTTGGGACTACATCTCAATAACAAATTATTTGTGTAACTATCTTAAACGTTATTGGTTTGAGTGTGTGTGATTGTACTTATTTCCATGTTAGATGAGTTTGTTTACTTCTCGTATTACATTACATGTTTGTATGTTGCATGGATTTGTTGTTTTATCAAGGGACAGTTGTTTGTATCTTGGATTTTCATGTCATTTTATGCTTCCATCGTATGCTTACATTTTAATAAGGACCATGATGAGGATGCTAAGAAAAATGATGATTAAAAATTGTTTGCACTAGTTTGTGGATAGCTCAATATCCCTTTTTCTTGTTGCTCACTAATATTCTCTTCACACTTTTCTTTATTCTATTCTCTTTTCAGTCTTTGATCGAGTTCTTCTATCACCCCATCAACCCTCTAGGGGGAATCCCTTAAACCAACTAATTTTTCTTCTACCCTTCAAAATTCAATAATTTGATTTTTTCTATTTTGCTTATGTTTGTCTACTTTCTTTGAAGGGAAATGTAGACACCTATAGTTTGATCAAAGAAGTATTATTCCTAATATTCCACTAACTATTCTCCTTCTTGCAAATTGACGACATACATCGTTAGAACTATCTAACTCTCCTCTTATGACACTCTTTTGGTCATATTCCTCTTGTAAACCAATTAAGCAGGCTACTATAGTCCTTCATTGGCTAAAAGATCTTCTCATTCCAATCTAGACTACTTCTTCTTGATTTTTAGACTATCAAACCATTTCATTGGATTGATAAGACCTCTCAACACCCTAATTCCTCTCTAAACAAGATTAACTAGTCCTAACCTAATTTATTAACTTCTTCTTAACCTATTCAAATCTTACTTTGACTCCTAATAAAAATTTTGGCTTATCCTTTAGTCCTACATGCACCAAAATTCATCCACTTTCCCAAATGGAAAACTTAAATAGACCACTACCCCCTCTCATTTATAAGAAAAATTCTTCCCTCTAACATAAACTATATATTATTATTAGGATTATGAGTTTTATTTAATCTTATTGAGTTATTTTCTTTATCCTTTACAACACACCACACACCATTAAGTAAATGGGAAGAACCATTGGCCTTGAATCCATTAATGGTGAGCTCCCATTCTCTTAAGCATAAATCTTGATTTATTAGATCCTTATTAGGCTCACTTATTTAAGCTTTCAAGAATAGAGGGTAATCATATTTGTTAATGTGTCTTGTTTTCTTCAAGGTTAATGTATGAAAAATAGGAATCCTTGTTTACTTCTTATATATGATGGTCCACTGATTGGTTTTTCACAAAGCTTTGAGTTCTCTTGATTATTCTTACCCCATTCCATAGATTTTGCAACCTTTCTTTAAACACACACACATGCATCAACCATAACTCTTTATTCATATCTCAAAATAAGCTACATTAGTATCTTACACACAATTCTTATATACTTTCCATATACATATATTTCTATTCATGTATATCATGCACTCTCTGTATTCTTATACATTATACCTTCTTATTATTGTGATTAAATACAATACATATATTGTCTTAAAAATTATCTAAAAGAAACTTCTTTTTTTCATGAACTGTCACTCAAGACACACTCTTTTTTTGGTCTTCTTCATGTTACTGATCTTGATAGACTTATGTAGTTGTACACTAGGTTTGGCAGATTTTATGTCTTCCACGAATATATTTAGTCTTCGATAGCTATCTGTGGCTTCTCCTATGGTTCACAGGTTTTCCTTTACTTTGTAAATTATTCTCAGATTTGATGAAGAACCTTGTCAACATCATCCCCATGCTTCAAACAATGTCTCATCCTCAATAAAACCAAAATATGAAGAACCATGTATTATTTTAAAAATTATGAAGTATCTCTATTTTCTAGAAAAAAAAATTCTTCATAACTATGGTTTGGGAAAACCAAAGCATCAACTTACCAAAACTTAGATGTGTAATGTAAGGAAATGTTCCCTTACTCAAATCGTAAAGATGGATTTACATGACATGGTGATTCCCCAACAAAAATTTGTATGCTTTCCCTTAGGTGGTAGTTTGAGGAATATATTTTGCATACTTAGTGGTGATATTTTTCTCAAATGTGTATTGTTTCTCTAAATGATATTTAATTTATTACATCCATACATGCATATGTGTATTCTCTTGAGAAAGGAGAAGAGTATTTGTAGGAGGCTGATTCAATTGAAGTTGGTCATATATTATCTATGTAGTTGCCAATTTTTTTACATTATTACGATGGCTTTCTCCATTGTTGTACTATATTCTTGCATATCCACAATTTTCTCATCCCGATGTTATTTTTGCTATGCTATTATTACGTAAGTTCTACGAGCTTCCTTCATTGAGTATCATCAACATTTGTAGCTATATCATATTCCACATACTCCTTATTGATTTTTTGTTATACTTTATCTAAATTAATCTTATCCTCCTGAGATAATCCTGGAAAACCCATAGTGCATGTAATGAAATTACTTGTATGTTTCAGATTATGAGAAAAATAGAACACCAAATAACACAATATATCATAATAATGATCTCAATATGTAATTTTAATAGCTTTTCCACTTTGAGGGGAACCTCCAAACCATATAATAAGACTGAAATGCTTAAATGATAATGAAATACTACCTACAATCCCCTATATATACTATTCATATGCTATGGTCATCATCAAGGTCAACCTATTGAGCATGAGAAAGTATAAATGATATAATAAAATGATATGGTAATCCACAAGTTGGCTACTCATATCCTAATACAAGAAATAGGTTAAGGGCGTAACATGTCCTTTCCCTTAAAACCAAAGTTGTACTCACAATTGAATAATCGTGGATGTTGCTGCAAAAAACCTTCATCCTCCCGGGTTGTGTCTTCTATGCTCAGATTATTCCACTTGATCAGATATTCCTTAATGTCTCTGGTTCATAGCCTCATAGTACGTGTTTACAGAATCTTCTCTGGATCCAAAATGGTTCTTCCTTCCTCATCAAGTTCTAGTAACTTTGTCTAGGCTTCAAATTTCTATCCAATAACCTTCTTCAGGCATGAAACATGGAATACTAGGTGTATGTGTGAAGATGGAGGCAACACTAGTTTATAAGCAACACTTGCCAATTTTCTGTAGAACCTGATAAGGGCCATAATATTTAGGAGCAAGTTTGTTGTCCTTTTTTTGTTGCTTTAGGGACATCTGTTTATAAGGTTGAGATGTACAAAAACCCAGTTACCAATATCAAAATTTATTTCACTACGGTGTTGATCTACTTTTTGTTTCATCATGTTTTGTGCTAATGCTAAATTCTCCTTCAAACTAGCCAAACTTGTTGTTGATGTTGAATGTGTTCCTCAAAATCTCTGACCTTAGTTTGCACCCTCAAGGAGGAAGTGATAGAAGGTGTATGGTAACCATATAATGCTAAAAATGGGTAATTTGAGAAGAGGTATGAAAAGATGTGTTATACCACCATTCTGCTAGTGGTAGCCATTTAATCCACATTTCCTGCTTATCTGATACAAAACAACATAGATACCCCTCTAAGAATTTTTTGACCACTTCTATTTGCCCATCAGTTTGAGGATGATAAGATGAACTGTGAGCTAGCTGAGTACCCAAACATGAAAATAATTGTGTCCAAAAATGAATTGTGAAAATAGGATCACGATCAATTACAATTATCTTTGGGGTTCCATATAACCTTTGAACTATCTCCAAAAAATAGTTGCAACTGTACTGGCTGCAAATGGATGTGATAGGGCACAAAAATGGGCATATTTTGTGAGCCTATCCACAATCACGAAAATAACATTCTTACCCTCTGAACAAGGAAATCCAGTGATGAAATCCATGGAGACCTCCTCCCATCTCTGGCTAGGAATTGGTAAGGGTTGTAACAGACTTGGTGTCTTAATTATTTCCCCTTTGTTCTGTTGGCACACTAAACACTCTGATACAAACTTTTGTACATCCCCTTGAGTCCTTCCCAAAATAATTTTCTTTTTATTCTATGATATGTCTTCAAAAACCCATAGTTTCCTCCAATAGGTGAGGCATGTAGCCCTATAAGAATCTTATGCTTCCACTCAAAATATGTACTCAAGTATAACATGTCCTTGTACCATAGGGCATTACCTTTCCACTAAAATTTGTTCGATGTCATAGATCCTTGCTTGATATTATATATTAGAGATTGTGTATCATTGTCTTGATTCCATTCCAATCTTGCTTCATCCACCCAATCGGCCGTCAACATGGACATTCCACATAGTAAGGCATCTGCGGATGTATCCCTTCTAGACAATGCATCAGCTACTACATTTTCTTTACCCTTTTTTTATATGATTTCAAAATCATAACCCAACATTTTTGTTACCCACTTTTTTTGTTCCTCAAATGATAACCTTTGATCTAAAAAGTATTTGAGAATATCATGATCAGTTTTTACCTTGAAGTGTCTACCCATGAGATAGGGCCTCCATTTCTTGACTACATGAAGAATAGCCATCATTTCTTTCTCATAGACAAGTTTGAGAATATATTTTCCTTTGAATTAGTGACTCTCAAATGTAATTGGTCTTCCTTACTACATTATAACCGATCCCAATCCACGATACCAAGCATCAAATTTAACAATGAAGGTTTTTGAGAAGTTAGGAGTAGCCAAAATTGGGGTGCTACACATGGCTTCCTTCATCTGCTCAAAGGATTTAGTGGCTACATCTATCCAATGGAATCCATCCATATTTATAAATACAGTGAGTGGGGTTTCTATTATACCATATCCCGCACAAATCTTAGTATTACCACGTTAGTTCTAGGAACCCACGAAGATTTTTGATATTTTTCGGCCTTGGCCATTCCACCATAGCTTTGATCTTCTAAGGATCAACTTGACGCTTTCATGGGATACAATGTGACTAAAGTAATCTACCTCTTATACACCAAAAAAACATTTGGATGGCTTTCATAGAGAGTATGTTTCTCCAAAACTTCCAACACTTTATTTACATGTTGTAAGTGTGCTTCCCATGTCTTACTATGAATTGATATGTCATCAACTAAAACTAATACAAATTTACTTAAAAATGGCTTAAAAATAGTGTTCATCAAGCTTTGAAAGGTTGAGGTGCATTTGTAAGACCAAAAGGCATTACCAAAAACTCATAATGGCCCTCATGAGTCCTGAAATCCATTTTATGAACATCTTCCTCTTTTATTCTAATTTGATGGTACCCTAAATGAAGATCTAATTTTGTGAAATAAATAACACCATGCAATTCATCAAGTAAATCATCAATTACTGGAATAGGAAACTTATCTTTGATGATGTACCATTTGATTTCTCGAGTAATATGGACACATCCTCCATGTTTCATCCTTCTTATGTACCATGACCTTTGGTGAAGAACATGCACTCTGGCTATGGCTGATGATACCTACCTTCAACATTTCCTTAACCATTTTCTTGATCTCACTTTTATGGGAGTATGGGTATCTGTATGGTTTGATGTTAGGCATTTGGCTCCCTGGAATCAACTGAATGTCATGATCATGATCCCTAACTAGTGGTAGTCCCTTTGGAATTGCATCAAAAATAGATGAGTGAGCATCAACAATCTTCTGAAGATCGGGTGACATTGAAGACTTTGTATTTTATACTTATATGGAAAATAAATTTGCTATAAATCCATCTACTCCTTTTTGAGAACCTTCTACATCTGATGAGAGATAATAATCTGTGGATACTTAGCTACCATCCCATTCAATTGTATTTTCCTTCCATCTGAATGAAATCGCATGAACAATTCTTGGAAATTCATCTCTATAATACCTAAGGTTGTGAGCCATTGGACACCCAAAACAATATCTGCCCCTCCCATAGAAATAGCAAACATAGGTGAGTCTAACATGTAGTCTCCCATGGAAAGCTTGATATTATGTAAATTTCCTATGCACTTGATTGTCCCACCATCCACAATCATAACTTGCATTTCTAAAGCTGGGTAAATAAAACAATTGAGGAAGGAAGCTAACTTACTATTTATGAAGTTATGAGTACTCCCCGAGTCAATCAACACCATCACCTTATGTTTTTCAAAATTGACAATAACCTTGAGAGTTTGAGGAGTACTAATATCTAAAAATGCATGGCGGAAATTGTAGGTTGGTGATCCTCTACTTCATCTTCTACTTGTTCCTTAACCTCTCCTATAATTTTAGCTTCCTTATCATCCTCACTACCTCTGTCATATAGAACAAATTCTTCTCAACACATTTATGTCCTAGTCCATATTTGCTATCATAGTTAAAACATAATCCTTTTGCACTCTTTTCTTCCATTTGTTGAGGAGTCGAGTCTAATTGTCCTAGAAAATGAAGGGGAAGAGATACTACGGTAATGAAAGGTGGCCTCCTACTACAAAGAACTTTTTCCTCTACATGACGTGCCATGATAATAGAATCAGAAAGATTGAGTGGATTAAACATACGTACCTCATTCTCTATGTGATCCTTAAGACCCCAAGAAATAGGTCATTCGATTCTCTTTTGGAATATTTTCCACCCTTAAGGATAGGTTTTGGAATTGATGCACATAATATTTGGTGATCTTTTTTTCTGTAACTTTGCTAATTGACTAAAGTAGTTCTCTGAAAAACTATAACTATAGTGGAATTACAACTCCTCAGTAAAAACTATCCAAGTGACACTGAGACCATTCTTCTAACTCTGATCACATAACCATCGATACCAAATTAACTGGTTAGGTTCAAGATACAGGGATGCCAATGTCACCTTTTTTCCTAATGGTGTTTGATGCAACTCAAATAAGTTCTCCATTTGATTTATCCAATTCAAGGGATCCTTACCATCAAATTTATGTATATCCACTTTGGGCATCATGTTCTGTGGTTGTGAATAAGTTGGATTCTTATTGGGCTAGAAAAGTGATCCAACATGGTTATTTTGTTCTTGATTTTGAACTGAAGATCCTCCTTGGTTGATATGGGCCATATTTAGGCCATATTGTTTACCCTTTACATGTTGCATGATATCATCCAACCGAGGATTGATTTGGTCTATGCCTCATTTAGAGGCCATCTCAGATTATACATTTCGCAGCTCATACTCGAGTTGGCTTACCTTATGATCAACTAAGGTAAACCCTAGTGATGAGGAATTTTTATTTACCCCTTCTAACTCCATCTCTTAAATCACTACCCCATCTTTATCTGGGGTTTTACCCAGAGTAACTAGATTCTTTTTTGCTCTTATGGAAGGCCCCACCATGATGTCAAACCTTAGGGTTTAGGTTTTCGATACAAATTCATCCAAATAGGAAAAACAGAGAAAATACTAATACTATTTTTTTGAGAGCTTTCCAAAAATATAAAGAACTTGAAAATATCCCACAATTTCCACACTAGGGAATGATTTTATGAAAAACCCTAAATTTGTAATAACTTTTGCAAAATAAATTTAAAAAGTCTGAATTTTTAGGGAACCTTACTTGAAATGGTTTTCAATTATGGTAAAAATATCTCCCACCAAATCGTTCTAGTTTCACAATATATGGAGGAAACAAAAATTAGGGTTTTTACCCTAGTTTTGGCCCAGATCGCAACTCTGATACCACTTGTAATGATATTACTTGTATAATTCAGATTATGAGAAACAATAAAACACCAAATAACACAATATTTTAGAATAATGATCTCAATATGAAATTAGAATAGCTTCACCACTTGGAAGGGGCAACCTCCAAACCATATAATAAGACTCAAATGCTCAAATGATAATGAAATAATACCTACAATCCCTATATATACTATTCATATGCTATGGCCATCACCAAGGCCGACATATTAAGCATGAGAAAGTATAAATGATATGGTAAGCCCCAAGTCGGATACTCATATCCTAATAAAAGCAATGGGTTAAGGGCATAGCAATGTATGCTTAGTTGGCCATGACATTTACAACCCATGTCTATAATTTTGTAATGAAAGTTTGCATATCCTTCCACTTTGCTTTTGATTTTCTATTGATTAAGGTTGTAGAATCTTTTCCTTATAATCTTGTATTGCCAAAATTTAAATTTTATTATTTGCATTCTCTTCTAATGTATCCTTGTTTGTAATAATTTCCTTGACCGCTTGTTTTAGGGATGTTTCTATTGGAAGGATGGAATCCATGCTGATTTGAGGCTTGGTTATTCTTATAGATGCCATTATTTTTCATTTCATCTTCCATGTTTACGTACAACCGCACCCAATCCTTCTTAGCACTTTAATCTAATAGTTGGTTGCATGTAGACTTACTGCATGGGTGAGATATTGTGTAAGTGTACAATATATCCTTCTTGTGTTTTCTCTACTACCTCTTGTCATAGTTGGATGTTTTGTTCTTATCTTCTCTTTTGAAGTACTTTTTAATCTTTTCCAATGAATCCCACAAAGAGTGAGTTAGTACTATGCTTTGCAGGATGCTTTATTTGTTTACGTGATTGTGATCATGATTTTCTGTAATTCCAAATCCTGTTTCTTATCCTCCATATCTTTTTGTTCTTCTTTTATTTATTTTTCATCTACCTCATTTTGTTTCTCTTCTTTTCTTCCTCCTTTTTTCTCTTTTTCCTTTTTATTTCTTCCTCTTCCTTATTATTGTTCTCTTCTTCCTTCTTCTTCTCTTCCTCTCTTCCTCTTCCTTCTTATTTTCTCTTCTTACTTCTTCCTCTTTGCTTCTTCCTTCTTCTTATTTCTCTCTTCTTCTTCTCTATTCATCTTCTCCTCTTCCTTCTTCCTCTCTTCTTCTTCCTTCTTCTTCACCTTCTATTTTTTATTATTTTATTATTTATTCCTTTTTTCTTCTTCTTATTTTTCTTTTCTCTCTTTTTATTTCTTACTAGTTTCCTCCTCATTTTTTCATCCTTAACTTGCTTTTCAAATTCTATTTATCGTAATGCTCTCTCTTTTATAGTCTTTTTTTTTCCTTTTATGAGATCTATATCAATTATTCAATCTCTTATATATAATTTTTATCCTTAAGTGTTGTTTATTTTTCTAATTTTTGAGTTTCTTAAACTCCTTGTTAAATTATTCTATAATTTTTTCTTCCACTATGTCCAATTGAGCCTCTATCTCTTTTAATAATCTCTATAGGAGGAGATGGATAATGTATTCTATCGATGAAGGAAAATATTTTCAAATAGTAAATGATAGATTCATCTATGGATAAATTTTATGTATATGAGCCCACATCATACTATTGGGACACTTGTGATATTTTGTTAGGAGTTAGACATGCATTGTAAAAGTTATATTCCGTGTGGGATGATTGTGATTCTTCCCAAAATTCAATGTCCTTATTGAATTGGAGACTTGGTTCTCCTTCTTATTGTAATGTTCCTTGAGGGTGGTTAGTGTTGTATATATATACTCCCGGAAAATATGTCGAGTAGTTCAAAACTCGACACAAAGGAAATATGTCGGAGAGGTAAAAAAACCTGACACAAAGGAAATATGTCGGAGAGGTAAAAAAACCCGACACAAGGAAATATGTTGGAGAGGTCAAAAAACCCAACACAAAGGAAAATCGGGTTTCGGGTTTCAGGAAACATGAGACATGAAGCATGCAGATTGCAAGGGATGTCCCGATTCTTGAGAGTCCCACAAACCTGAAACACTACCTAGACAAATCGGGTCTTGGAGTCGGGAAACAAGTCGGGAAAGCATGGGGCAAAAACATGTCGAGGCGTCCTCCAAACCCGATGTATATGCAAGTCCAATTTCTAAACCTGAAACAAAGGAAATATTGGAAATACTAGCAGAAGCGGGTTTCAGGAAAACACAAGCATCAAACACATGTCGAGGAATCCTCCAAACCCGATGCAAATGTAGAGGAGAACCCCGAACCCGACAGGAAAAAGACCCTAACGCGGGAAATATTCAGATTGCCATAACTTTTCACAGGGAGCTCAGATTCATGCAAGGTTGGACTTTTCGGAAAGCTTACGAGGTCCTCTATCCAACTAGGACTGGATATATTTAATTAGGTGAGAAAAAGTTCTTCAAAAATTTAAAATACAATTCGCCATTTTGGGGTTTGTTAGGGTTCTCACCTACTGCCATAATGAGATGAATTAAGTGCAGTCTGAGGGTGGTTGGGGTAGATTTTGAATTCCTCTCTTCTCCCTCTCTTTTTCTCCCTATAAATTGTAAGTAGGGGCTTCTTTCTAAAGGTTGGACATTCTTGTTTTTCCCCTCCCTTCTTCTCTTTGGCAGGTGAATTTGTGGAGTTCAAACTTCCCATTTAAAACTGTAATGCAACTTTTCCTCTTGGCATTTTGTAGTGTATTGTATCAATCTTTGGAGAAAATAATGCATGTCTGTGGATGATTCTCAACCCTCTCTGTGTTCATTTGCATCCTCCTGATCTTTCACTGTGAATTTGGTTATCTGTGCATGATCTTGCATTGCATTTTAATGGTTTGTGTTTATTGGCAAGACAAGTGTTCATCATTCCTCGGTGCATCACCTTTGTAGTTTAGGTTTTATTTTATGCATCTTCTTACCCTATCTCCTTGGAAAGTTAGTTTAGGTTTTGAGTAAACCCTCTACATTTTTACGTGTGCATCGAGCAGGAGGAATAGGAGGCGGCCTTCACCGGAGAGCTTTTTTGATTTCACAAGGTCCCACACTTGGGAAAAGCTCCATGTTATGTAATCACACTAAGAGTCTCAACCCATTGAGTTACGTACATCTAGGGGTGTTGTGATTTGCCATCAAAAGTTAGTGTGATAAGAGTTTCTTCTTCCCTTGAATATGATATTTCCATAGGTTTTTCTTGACTCTTCTTCTTCTTCACTCATTTTTATGCCTTTAGTAATTTTCTTATAGCCATTGTCTTAAAACTTTTTATGGCTATTTGTGGAGAAGATATTTACTTTTTAGTTCTTCTCTTATATTTTTAGGCCTTGCTTTAGTTTTTTCTCATTGACCATGATCTTTTGGATATTTAGTTTTAAAATCCTCCCATGTTTCTGTAATCACATCATCGATGTTGGGAGGTACTAGATTGTTAAGGTCCATTAAAAGGTTTCTTAATGCCTTAATTAGTGTAGATACCAACTCATCGATGCCCCATAATGTAGAGGATATATATACGCTACCCATGGAATAAAGGGTATTATGAAAATGTAATCAATATATGCAATGAAGACTTCTTCATTCTCAAACCTAGCTATTATTTTCTCGAAATTCTTGATCATTAGCCACTATATTTCTTATGTTTTAAGTTCATCTTACTAGGGATGTAATATTTTGCACTGATTCATTGTGTTTATATGGTTTAAATTTTTCTTTGCAATTGGTGTATCTTGATTCCAATGAATTGGCTTTATTTTGGTTGGGAGAGTGTTTTTATTTAATACATAGCTAGGCATATTAAAATGGACCCATAGAAGAATGTGTGTTTATCCTCCTTGATTTTTCTAGTTTTTTTGTGAAATTCGGCAGTTAATACTTCACATAAGTTGTACTAAGAATGGGAGGTAACCATGTCTAGGGAAATTTACACACTGAGCCCATGTGCATCATTATTTCATTAGTGTGATAAATTTTCAAACAAATGGCCTTAGTGGCATACCTTAAAGCATGATTTTTATGTTTTTGATTGTACTCCTCTTTTTGACATCATCACATCTATTACCCACATTCTTTTTTTCATCGGCATCTTCTTCTTTGTAAGTGTTGAACATCCTGATGCTAGCAATCATGTAACTCTTTATAGCACTATCATAATGATTTTGTGTGGTTGATCGAGGTAGAGAATTTGGTTATGGAGGTGACTCATTAGAACCCTAATCATGTTATCTTCCCTAGCAAAGTAGGGGATTTTTTTCCATGTATCTATCTTCAATTTGGCTCTAAAATTTGCATTATTATTATATTTCATGACTCTTATTGTTTTGATTTGGTGAAGTAACAACTTATTAATATCTAGGTGAGTGTAATAATATTTTTAATTTGTTGAATGTACATATTTCTAGATGTCATAGGCATACATGAATTTAAAAGGTATATGCGAAAAATATCCCGCTAGATCATGCTTCATGGATTTAAGTGAATGTTTCTAGAATTTTGGTTTCGGATATCTTTTGTATCAACAATGGTGGGAGTTTCCATTTTTCTATGTTCTCTATTCTTCCTTAGCATTCCCTAGCTCTCTTTTCTCTTTTTTATTAATTCTCTTCTTCACCCTTAAGTGTTTTTCCTTTTGAATTGTTCATTCCTTTTCTTGTGATTTTATACCTTTATGTTTCCACCTACTACATTTATTTATTTTTAGGTGAGAAAGTGTATTCTTTGTTGTGCAAGTTTTATCATCCTTTGTTACGTGGTGGCATTTGTCTATTTTTTTTTTTAGATTTATTCTCTTTTTAGAATTTTATATTCCATCTTCCGTGGCTTCCTTCAATGTTTTGCGGCTTTGTGTCTGTTATTGCTAAATTTTTAATACCCCCTTTTTCAAAAAATAAAACTTGATATTCATATCATTGCGTATTTTACATACATTCATATAAATATGGTAGGGGCCACTAGGTATTTATTACATTTTATAATTGTTTACACCACTAGGTATTTATTACATTTTATAATTTTTACACTTAGTGGTTTTGATGATTCTTTAAAATTGTCGGCTATCATCTTATCTTGATATAAATACACATTATCATCTTGTTTGTCCACATTAATAGTGAATAGTTGATATGGAGTTAAAAAATCTATTTTGTGATTTCACTATTCAGATTCCAATCCTATATTTTGATATTTTTTGTCTTTCCATTATGGAAATTATTTACAAAATATGATGATCAAATGCATTCCCTACATTGATTGGTTTATCATTTGATGCATAATTACACTATGGAAACTTTGTCTGCATAAAATGATTTTTTTTCAAACATATAATGTATTTTTATGCTAAGTTTATGGTATGCTTAATCTAGTTTATGAGATATATGGATAAAGTATGAGGTTTTGGATTAAATAAAATCAAAGTAAAAATTGGCCAACCTTTGCCATTTGCAATATCTAATTCCCTAGGCATGAGGTGGAAACATTTAGTGGGTAAGTAATGGCATTAGAGCTATTTGCATTCAATACGAGAGGTAAGGGAATCGATCAAGGTGAGGATTGTTAGTTTTGGGGTCATTTTGGTTTTGCGTTACAAGAATTTGGAGCTCAAAGATGTTCTAGTTTTGTGCATGGTGTTCACGGTTTTAATTTCTCTACGTGTTAAAAAGAACCAAGTATGATATTTTTATTTTGATAGTTGCTCCTAGTTAAGATTAAGTTAGTTTTATAGATTATTTTTTGAAGAAATGGGAAGTTAGTTGATTATTGTTGTGAATAATTTGTGAGCTATTTGACTCGACTAGAATTTTAGAATACCAATTTTCTTTTTAAGAATTTTATGTAAATGATATACCCTTTACATTTTTTCTGTTGATATTATCATTGATATCCTAAGATAAACATGGAGTTTTTTTGGGTCGGTTACATAAGAAGTTACTATTCATTCCTATTGAGTCTCGATCTCATTCGATCAAGGATTTTACTCGAGTTGTGTCTTTTGAGATATGCATGCTTAAAACTATGTGGGTATCATTGTAGCTGGAAAATAAAGATGGTGTTGCAGTCATTGTTTATATTCATAAAACATTGTTTGAATATTGTTTTACTCGATTCATATAAATAAGAAAAACATTTTCTTTATAAGTTATAGTGACTTATTTAGAACCATTCATGTGGATATTTTAGAGAAGGTTCAAATGGATAATATATCTTTGTTTCTATTTTGTGTGTGAAAGGATAATTTTTTGTTTGAATGAAAAGGGACAATTTTTTGGTCATCTGGGTGTAGCAGTGTTTGAATGATCAAATTATAAACAAAAGTTGATAAAGGTGGATCAAAATATTCTATGAACTCATTTTTCAATGGTTTAATTAGTTTTTGAGTTATGTGTGGTTTCTAATGAAGATATCAAATACATACTTTTGTTTACGCAAGATGTGATATAGTTGATAGTGGTAAGCATTTTGATTCAAAGACGAGAGATGAAATAAAGTTGCAAAATATTTTCATTTAACCGATTTCTTATTTTGAACATGCATGTTTTGGGGATTTTGATTTCAGGGATTATGGTGTAAAATTTTCAAAGGGTGCAGACATGTGAATAAATTTTTATAAAGTTTATCATTTGGATATTTTTAAAGTCCATGGGTATGGCATGTATAGAATTAAAAGAGATGAAAATAGGAAAGGTTTATCATTTAAAATCCATGTGTACATGCATATTTTATAGATTTATTTCATTTCAGTCTTCAATGTAGAGGTTCAAAATAATATGGGCATGTGTTTTATTTTATATAGAAATGACATCATGATATTGGGTAGTTTATAGTTTCAAAAAGTGACATAAGGTAAGTTGAGGTGACATTGCAGGAAAATAAAAGCATGTTTATTTTCAAATTATATGTCATTTGTTTTATTGATTGTCAATCATGATTTTGGATTGACAAGTTTAGTTCTGAGAGGAACTTGCATGCTAAGACCTGGTAACTATTTTTTTCTTTACATTTCACCATGTCAGGATGGGATGGTTGGGGGTCTAGAAGGTATGAGTCACATCATTTTTCATGGCACAATATTTTTCATGGTCGATCATGGCAGAGGGGTTCACCTAGGGGTGGTCGAAGGGGAACTAGTATGCTTCAAGAAGGCAAGCTATTTATTATTCATGGCCCCACATGTGTATCTATTCATTTTGATGCCAACAATTCTTACCTTCATGAAGTTATTCAATTAATTGAGTCTTATTTCTGTAATCCACCTTCTTGCAGAAGCAATAACCCACCTCTACAAAATCTTGAGCATGTACACATTGAAAACAATATTGTCTCCTTTAATAGATTTGTTTAGTCTACTCCTTGTGTACCTCTCGAAACATACTCTACAAATCAATTCTACACCACTCTTGCTTCATAATAATCACACTATACCTTCTCATGAGTTTTCTCAAGACCTCTAAGCATGCTAGGTCCCCTTCCACTGTGCCTAAGGTGAGAGGTGTAGTGAAAAGGGAAAAATTGGAAGTAAAAGAGGAATTCGGTTTTGTTACTCGCACAATACTTCCTATGGAGCCATATGAGTATGTAGAGAAGGTGACTGAGACAGGCATGCCATTGTTAGACTTGACATGGGATGATTGAATATCATGTTTTATTTTGATACATTTGATTGCATATATTTGACACTTTGCATAAATTTCACATTTTGAGATATGATATTTTATATTTTGGGATAGATTTAAATGACTTAATGGTGACAGTATTTTATTAATATATAGATGAAATTATGGATATTTTATTGGATGATTATATCATGATGAAGTGTTATTTATTAAAAGGATGAACTTTTTATGGATTGTGTTTACTTTTATTTAGTGTATCCAATACTTATGTGACCCCTTTTTTTGACAGTGTATACCTCATTTCATTTATATAAATTAGAAACTAAAGACCCATTTCCTTAAGTTATATAGGTCACTTAAATTATAAAGTGAAACTTTATTGCTATAAAAATTTAAATAATTATTTTAAAATATTATTTTAAATCATTGAAATTAAATAATCGGTTATAACTGATTTTATTCATGAGGATTCTATAAAAGGGCATGGAGTATTCAATTACAATGGATGTGTTGTAGGTATTTTCTCATTCATTTAAAATTAATGAGTTAGCTACTAAAGAAATTACACAACTCAGAAATAATGGAGGGTTTATGTTACCTTGGATGGGATGGGATGGAGACAACATAGTAAATGATGGGTCCTACTGCTATTTCTAATGACTTGGAAATAAGAAAGACTAACATGAACATGGGTTACATGGTTAATGCATGGATTTCCTGAAAATGCGGTTCCGGAGGTGTTAAATTCCTTGGTGGATGTCAACCTCATTTGTTAAATAAAAGTGATATAAATGAAAGATAAAATGATAGTATGTAGAAATTAAAAGAATACAAAATCAGGAAAGTGATTAAGATTAATTTAAATACTAATTTGATCTAATTGAAAGAAAATAAAATAATACCTGTTCTAGGTCAATGACAACCCATATTGTGCAAAGATAGATCGATGGAGACCTAGGAGTGAATATCTAAACAACAAGTAAATATGTAAACCCTATGGGATCTAGATGTAATCACAGGCTACTACGAGAGGCATGTGTAGGATGAAATCAACATGTAGAATGGATATGAGTGAGAAAATACTAGAAAAATGGACAAAAAGGATTTAAAAGGATAGATTGAGAATTAGGACCACAGTGTCGATGACAAACAAGGTGTAGATGGGTTGGTCTTAATGCAACAAGGGGACCGGATAGTGGTTTTAACATATTGATGAGGACACATATTTCATGTAGAAGCTAGAGATGAATCTAAGACAGAAGGTTTAGTAAAATAAGGTTGGGTCAAAAATTATTTGATAGGGTTAACAACAACTAATAGAATTGGACAAGGCCGATGAAAATCAAGCTTAAAAATCAACCCGCAAGTATGAAATGGGAGAGGATGTTGATGACAAATATCTAAGTGTTGGTAAGGATGATCTCTCTTCTTACAAAAGGTTAGATATAGTAAAAACAAATATAATATGATAAAATTTTGAATAAAGAAATATAAAGATAATGATAATCTCACGAAGGATGATCATGAGATATGCAAGCACATTCCAAGGAGGTCTAGAAGGTCTGTAACTACTTAAGGAATGCTTAGGCATGGGAGAGAGTTCACAAGTTGCAAGGAATCTTGGGTGTTCACATACATCTGATGATTATGGAAATAAATTTCTTATCTTTATAAGGTTGACGATTACAGGATGGGTCACCATCAACCATGGGGAAATTTTCTCCAATGGGGCTAGATTTTATGATTTTGGCATGATTTTGGGATTTTAAGGATTGGGAAAATTCTTTAAAGCATGTAGGTAGGAAGAAGGTGTGTCATGGGTGAGTTAGAGGTAGAGATAGGTTAGAAAAAGCATAGGGATGCAAAATAGAAAGTCTATTAGGGAAAGGTAATGGGAATTAATTAATTAATATGAATTTACTTAATTAATATGAATTAATTATGGCTAGATGTGATGGGGTATGGGTATTTAAATTAAATTCAGGGGTATAGCTAAGACCATGTTAAAAAATGTACACATGGGTGATAAGGGTATAAATATCAAATTTAGGTGTCTCCAGGATGAAAAATTAGGTATTTTGTAGCTATCTAAAAATTATTTCATTTTAAAATTAATTTTGTGCAATGCATTTCTGAGGCAAGTGATCTTACATGATTTATGACAACATTGTTTTGAGGTTTGGGTGTGAATTTCAAATACAATAGGTATATCCATATTTAATATTATTATTTTGATTATCTGATTAAATTTTTATTCTTATCTAACTGATTATAGATTTGAGTCTCAGTATATCTGGAGCAATAATGATGATAACTTCAAGTCCTTCTCGAAATGAATGTAATTTTTAGCCATGTTGGATTTGATATTTGATCATGACCTTGTTAATATGTTGTTTTATCAATCATTGTACTTCATTTCATTAATGCAAAATATGTTCTCTTCATCATGTCTACATCAAAATCTTTTTCGTTAATTGTTTAAATATGTTTATATGTTGATATTTTTATCTTATTGTCATTTGATGTTTATTATTTTATGATATTGTTATGATATTGGAAATAATTGTGAAGAAGATATTATACATATCACTCGATTTCACCTTTTCAAGAGGTTACCTAGTTTATAGGTTTCACTATACCGGATAAAGGTAGATAATATTTACTTTGATTTAGAAAATAGGTTTCGATACATGAGTTCATTTTGAATTAAAATAAATTAATTTTAAGGATTAATCTCTTATCATTCACATTAAATTTTGATGATATTTTTGTGTTGTGTTGAGTCTTTTGATGTGTTTTATTTTTTCTTTGTTGAGGTATTTATATTATTATTTGCTATTAGAAATGAAATTATCCCATATCTTAGGTCGAATCATTATTTAGCCTATGTTAAACTACACACGCTTAAGATAGTTCTTAAGTAAAATTACGATTAAAATGGTTTGATTCCTTCTTAAAATTTGTGTTATGCGAGAGGGTTGATTGGTTTTCGGTCTATTTTTTATCAACAACAAATTTGGTGACTCTTTTGGGGAACTTCGTTTTCTTATTTCTAAGTGGATTTCTTCTAACTGTCCACTTTTCTCTTTTCTGAAATCTAATATCATAGAGTAGATTTATTCTAACTATATACTCTCTTTAATTTCATCAATGACCATTAGAGGTTTTGTACCTCTTGACTAGGTTGGTTTACTCATTGGAAACACTCAACTAGATGTTAATTCTGATATTAGAACTGTTGTTTGGGATTCTACAGCCACATTTGCACAATTTTTAGAATTAAGTGAGGTTATTAATGATGAATATGATAGATCCATTGACATTCAAAGGCTCACAAGGTCTAGTATCCAAAACCAATGTGACATTGTAAAGAAAAACAAACAAGTCAAAGAAGAAAAATAAGCAACGTTAAAATCTGAAAATAAGTCTAAAGTTTTACCTTTGGACATTGTGAATGATAAGAAACTTCTGAAACATTTTTGTTAGTTTGACCTTTGATTTGTGTTGTCTATTTTTGATTTCTTTACAATGGCTAAAGAAGCTGATAGAGAAAGGGTTCCTAGTCCTAACCGTAACCGAGAAAGAATTCCTAGATTTAAACAAAATAGGGATGATGTCACTGATGATGAAGCATCAAACCATTAAGAAGATAACCTTAGCCCATGAATTTAGGGAATTTCAAATGATATTGGAATAAATCCTCCTAAATTACCATATTTAAAAGGGATACAGTTGCCTAAGTTTTCTAGTGAATATGGCTCTTCTTGGGAAGATCATCTTGATTCTTTCAAACTGATATGTGCAGCCATAGGGGTAACTAATGAGAGGGATTATTTGAGGATTTTATCACAAAATATTGAGGGTAGAGCCTATAAATATTTTGTTATTTTACCTTCAAAGTCTCTTACTAAGTGGCCAAAAATAAAATACTAGTTAGATGTCTATTTTGGGAAAGACAAAGATGAGTTTGAACTTGTAAATGAACTTGCCAAACATGACTATGGATCTTGGTGAGACCATCTATCATTTTACCATTTGTTTCACCAAGTTACGACAAAAGATACCTCCTAATGTAATACCTTCAAATAATCTAGCAAGGATATATTATTGTAACGCTTTACCATCAAAATATAGACTTATGTTAGAGGATAAGGAAATCTATGACTTTGAAGAAACTCTTACTTTCTATCTGTAGTATGAAAAGAAGTTGAAGAGAATTGGTTTTAAAGATAGATCATCATCTAACTATTCTATTGAAAATATAGAAATTCTAAATGCAACGATTTGGTCGTCGTTAAAATATAATTGAATGATATGCCCTCTTCCTCAAAAAAATGCATCCACGAGTCCGATAAAGTAAAGAATGAACCAAGAAAAGTCAAAATTAAACCCAAAGAGATGTATTGTGGATTACATGCGAGTTATAACATGACCCTAACATGTGTAAAGTTACTGAGAAAGTTAGGAAGTTCATCAAAGGAAAGAATGTTTCATAAATGTGTAGTTTTTTTACTCTGACGTAAATGCAAAGATGCAAAAAGACTACTAAAAGGGATGATCAAAAAGGAAAAAAGATAATGATGCTAAAGGGAAACATAAATATGATCACTGGAAAAACAAAATCACACGACAAACCAACCAAATATGTTTCGGATGATGTCCCATCTGGTCTAACTAACACTCAATATCATCCTTATAAAGGTAAATCATTTACAAAATCTTCTATATTTACTTCTGGGTATGATATTGTGGCTGATATGAAGAACTCTAGGAGCAATATAAACATGTTTGAGAGCCTTGGATTTCTGGTCAATTTGAAAATTGGAAGCTTCTCACAAAAATAGATTTTAACCTAAATCATTAGTGGATGTCCAAAAATATGAATCTAAAAGTGAATCTGATCATGATGAATACTAAGTAATGATAAAATCTAATTATGCACCTTATTATATTTCTCCTTTTATGTAATATTTAAAATTCATAATAAAATCATACATAATTGCATATTAGATATAGGTGCTTCGAAGAACATTATGCCCAAATCCATTACTAATCAATTGGGTATTCTATATGAACGCGACAACAAAAAAATGGTTTTGAATCTTGTCAAACTAAATGTTGTGGTAAATTTATAGGAAAATTAATTAAGATAGCACAAGATGAAAGAGTTAGATTTATTGGAAATGTGCATATCTTGGATATACCTGACTAATTATGCTATGTTGCTTGGAAGAGATTGGTCTCAAGCCACAGGTGCTTTTGTTGGAAAGGATCTTACTTGGGAACCAGTAGGAAATTCCATAACATTCATTCAAAGGGAAGAATGGTCAGGAACACCAATCAAGGGAATTGCATCATCTGTTGCATTTGTAGAAACTAGTATGGGAACTTATGGTTTAAATTCTTTAGACATTAATGCCTTTGATGATGAAGATTATCAACATGCCAGATTATTACCTTCTGATGATATTTGGAAAATGTGTTTTGATGGAGCTAGTTCCCAATTTGGAAATGGTGCTGGAGTATTCATTAAGTCACCCATAGGAAGACAATTTAATTACGCTTTTCAATTGGCATTTGAAGAAAAAAATAATACAACTGAATTTGAAGCCTTATGTTTAGGCCTGCAACAAGCCTTAAGTCTGAAAATTAAAAAGTTATATGTTTTTGGAGATTCAAAATGGTTATTAGACATGTCAAAAATATTTATAAAACTAATCAAACTAGGCTTCATCATTACACTCAAAATTTTGGTCTTTTATTGAACAATTTGAAGCATTTAATATTAATCACATCTTTCAAGAGTTCAATTCTAGAGTTGATAAATTGGTTGTGTTTTCTTCAAATCCTAATTTTGTTGATCAAATTGACTGCATTTTAAAAGAGTTTTATAGGCCTATGATACCTGATTTAGAGACTAATTGACTGCTTTTTTTTCTTGTGATGAACATATTGATACTTTTTTGAAGGGAAATTACTTTGATTGAAATTATTGAATTATGGTGATTATTTATATCTCTCGAACAATAAACTATGAATGGTTTGGTAAGTTTGGAATCCATGTTTTCTCCTCATGATCAGCCTAAAATATTTTCTTCTTCTGAACCTTCTAGGAGAATCATAGGAGAAACTATAGTTGTGAACCTTGGTACTAAGGAAGAACCAAAATACGTTTATTTAGGTGCCTTCTTGACTCCTAGAGAAAAATAATCCTTCGTTGAACTACTGAAAGAGTTCATTGATGTTCTCGATTGGTCTTATAAATACTTAAATTGGTATGACACTAGGATCACAAAAATGGAATTCCTATTAGACCTAGAATGAAACTTGTTCGTTCAAAGTCCTAGAAGAGTGTCCCGTTATTGAAGAGTGTTGGTATGAAAGTATAATGGAGACATTCATTTCTATGTTTATTTTAGAAATTTAAACCATGTAAGGACTAAATATAACTTCCCTTTACCAAATATTGATCAAATTTTACAGCAGGTCACCAAGTCAGAAATGATGTCTCTCTTAGATGGATTTTCAAGTTATAATCATATTTTTGTAAATCCAGAAGATAGGCATAAAACCACTTTTACTACACAAAGAGGTACCTTTTATTTTAATCATATTCCTTTTGGTTTAATAAATGCAGGTGTCATGTTTCAAAGAGCAATTCATGTTTCTTTTGATGATTTAATTGTGTATTCCAAGAAAAGGAAAAAGCATTTGGTGTTGGACCCTGGTCATTAGTATTGGTTTTTTCATTCATTTCAATTTTATTTGATGGAAAAAAGAGTGAGCAATGGAGAGTGAGTGGTGAAGAATTGAAGGTTGAATGTTGAAGACCGAGCTCCTCCTCAGGTGTCTTCTAAGTATTATAAAGAGAATTAATTTCTATGTAGGTTAAGGAGTCAATCATAGGGTACATGGTCAAGAAAAAAATTGGATATGGTGAAGCTCGGTCAGAATCAATATCAAACAATATCAATCATATGTGAAACATGTGTTAACTAGTCTCCAACAAGTCTCCAAGGTGTATGAGGTTCTAAGTTGTGTGCATAGTTCAAAGGGTAAAATGTATGTTGAGGCTTCTTAAGGTGTTAAAACATGGTAAAGTATGATTAATGTGATGTACAGGTGCTTCAGTGATGTACAATTTTCTCTCGATAGTTTATTGAGCATCTAAAAGGGTTTCAAAATGGTTGCAATATAATTTAGGGTCACTTTGTATGTATGGATAGTGAGGTAGGGGTTCTCTTGAGTTCACTAGAGGTATTTAAAGGTTGGTAAAATTGACTCATTGGATTTAAAGTGCTAAAAATCATTTTACTAGTTTTCTAAGTGCATGCAAAAATGTGTATAGAGAAGTAAAAAAAAATGGTACTTAGAAATTTGTAAAAAAATGGGTATTTTGAGTTTTAGTGTACTGTAGGTATATGGGGTGCAGATGAAATAGGTTCTCATGGAACTAGAGTTCCCTGCATGGATGTAGAGGCTGCAACACAAAGGTATCAAAGTTGTAGTCACAAAATTATGCACTTCGGAAATTATTTAGTCTCGGTCTCATGCTACTATTCATATGGTTTTGAGTGAAGAAAGTACTAGTTAACCTTCGTCTCTTGGCTATTTTACTTTATTTTCTATCGTCAATTCTGACCTTTAGCACATACTTTCCCAGTCTATTTTTGTAATTTTCCATAATTTTATCCTTGATTGTGGCACCCAAAGGTGTCTTTATCCCATTCAAGATTCCCCGATCCTTTTCTCTCTTTCCCGTCACTTTTTGGGCACTTTCTAAATTGTTTGGACAATTCATATTTCATGTAGTTAGGCTTTTCAAGAATAATTGAGAAATTAGAACAAAAGAACCATGTAAATATAAAGTTATGTGACCATAATAAGGGAATACGTACTAAGAAATACTATCATCACCTAAGGTTTCATCCATCAAAGGCTCCATTTACATCCATTTAGCTCCATCACAAGGCACAAGGATGGTTCATTTGTGTCACACTACATAGGATGGAAGTTTATTATATTCCATCCATCATTCTATTAAATTTTATACACATAAATATTTATCACTACTTTCACAAAGTGCGATTGGCACAAGAGCACCTAGGGCATGATTACAAACACAAGCACATAGAATTACATTAGGTCCGAGATATAGTGTAGTGTCCAGTTAGTAATTCCACCATTGTGGCATCTAAGGATAACCTAACCCCTTCATTTGCATTTTTCTTATTTTAGGTTTTGAAGCCTTTTTAGGAGTTTTGTAGGTTCATCTCTCATCATTGATCATTGATGAAATTTAGTACAAAGAAATTAATTACACACCAGGGTGCTCAAAACTCGAGACCGGGGCATCTACAGGTTCCTTGATCCTCTCCCAGGTTCCCTAGTCCATCCAAACATCTCATATTTTTCCTTTTCAAGACCTTTCATGTTCAATCCTTCTTTAAGAATATTCAGTTCATTTTATGACACAATCCAGATCAACCTCCGGATCAACTAAGTTATTTCCTTACTCTTCTTACACATTAGGATTTCTATTTTCATTAGCCTAGTTGCTTGGGCCACTTTCTATATTTATTTACTTATTTTATTTATCTATTTACTATTGTTCCTAGTTTATATTAGTTATCATTATTCAACATTTTAGTTAATCATTTTGGTGAACCCGAACTTCGAATCCACTTTCTATCTAGGGTTTATTTTTCTTTCACCATGGATCAATCTCATGAAGATTTTACTGAAGCTCATCTTAAGGACATTACTGATCATAATGTTGAACATCCACAAGATCCATATTTACTCTTACATGTTTCTCGTGAGGAATCTACTAATTTGGTAGAGCTTATTGCTTCCTTTGCCATACCAACCTTTATTTCTACTCAATCACTCGCTTATAGTCTTCCATCTACTTATACAATTCTCATTTATGTCACTACTCCTACCAATCACTTTACGCCACCTTTAGTTTCTCATATATGAAAAGTTTCATTTGTTGGTACTCAAGAATTAACTTCTCTTTTTCAGGACCTTCAAGGTCAAATTCGTAAGTTACAACAGGCCACTTCACATGCATCGCCATCTTTAGGTTCTACCTTGTTATTGCATACCTCGTTTGCACTCCGCTAGTTCCACTTATCTGCTTCCTCCTATTTTTTTCACCCCAAAGATTCCTATTTTCAATGGGCGGGGGTGACCCATGAGAACATCTTAGAGCATTTCATGTTCTGTATCTTGATTTTGTTGATGATCATGTTCTTTTGGCTAAAATATTTCCCCGTAGTCTCCATGATTATGTGATGTGTTGGTTTTATGACCTACCTATTCAATTGGTAACTTCATTTACACATCTTTCCAATGCTTTTGTTACTAATTTTTCTATCAATATCAGCTCCAATCTCTCTTATTCTCAATTAGCACAATTGAAACAGGGACCCAATGAAAACCTAGCCAACTATGTTTTGATATACAAAAATAATCTAGCTAAGATGCCTAATGTGCTAATGGAATCCAAATTTTAGGATTTGTTTATTCAGAGTATCTTACCGCCACTCCAAGAAAGTGTTATCTTTGAGACCTCTCCATCATTTGATTAATTTGGTCACATTCATAAGCTTCGTGAAACTAAACTCTTATCCATAGGAAAAATTAAGTATTAGGAGAAATATTTATCATTTTCTTATTTTCAAAATAAGGCACCATTTAAACCATCTACAACTAATCAATTCAATGCCAATGTTATTGTCAATGTAGCCACTACTCCTAAATAGTGTCAATCTCCACCACCTAGATGAGTGTTTACTTTCCTATGGCCCCACATCTCATATTACAACTTCTTGAGATAAACCTTATCACGCTTCCTCAACCACTCAAATTATGTCCATCATAACAAAAAGGTAGGAATTACATTGAAAACTTTTTATTTGATTATTATATATGTGTGGGACATTCTAAAAGTTGATGTTTTAAGCTCCACAAAATCATTCAAGATCTTACTGATAATAAAAATCTTGAATTTCCAAAACCCATAGAATCTACACCAGTTAATGACAAGGGTAAACTCAAATTATTTAATAATCAATCCTAATAACATGATAAGAAAGAATTATACTATTATTCTAATCATACATATCACGCAGTTCCTCCTCTTACATCAGGGGCTCTTGATTTCTTAGTTGCACATATTGATGCTTCGCCACCGATCATCTCTTTCTCTAACCACAATTATCATGAAAATTTCACATCTCATCACTTACATATTAAGGCATCTGTTGATTAAATCCCCATCAATAATACTAAGGTTAACCCATCATGGCCCATTATTGCATGTTCCATTACACTTCTTAAGGATATTGATTACCCTCTGAATAAGATCTTTGGTGTCATCAATTTACATGTTACAGTTGGTCCTCTTACTATGTTTGCTCCTTTCCTCATTAGAAACATAGTTGACAAAGTGCGGCATGCTTCTTGGTATTAATTGGATTCATAAGTCTCAATCTATTATCTCTATGGATCATTTGAACTTAAATTTATCCATAACAATCAGGTTATTTCTATTGATGGTGTCCCTCCATCTACCCAATGGTCATTATCTCCTCACACATTACTTAACACATTATCTACATCATCTTTCACATCACACTTTATTTTACTCAAATCGCAATATACTTCTACTTCACCTATTTACACATTATCTACATGAGATCACCATTATGTTATCCCTACACGTAGGTATCAACCCATTCCTAGGGTAGTTACTACATATCGATGTAGATCACCACCTCAGTTTATTCCACATTGCTATCCATCACCTTGGTGCTTGACATCATGTAGATCTCCATCACCAACACATTTTTCTCTACCATGGTCTTCATCATATATTCACCCATCGCATGTACATATACTTCATTCACCAACACAACATCTGTCTCATATACCACCACTATTAGAGCATGGTCATATAATTTTGGCACCACATGGATAAGATGGAGTACATTTGTACTTCACTTTCATTGGATAGTTCATTCATTAATGTATACTTGGGGGCATAGCATCTAACACATCCCCAACCTAGGAGCATTGTACATCACAACATAACATAATTCTAGCATATGCATCTTGCATCCTCATCACATTGCGTTCTCATCACAATTATACAAGTATTGTCATTACCTGATGACACACTCTTTTTATTCCATTCACACTTGATTATTGAGGGCATACTACATGTGAACCCCACACACTTTACAATAGATACAACACACTATGTTTATTCACATATCTTGTGTCAAACATTATACATTCTACATTTATCCTACATTATTTTAACACTTTTGTATCTATACATCATATATCATATTATCCTTCATCATACATGTTTCATACTTGTATGATCTACATGTCTAGCATCATATACTACTCATCTTCCATACTATGTAGCATGCATTTTACATTCCTAGTCTATTTACACACATTGTATTACATACTATTATCTATTTATTACACATATCACACATCATATAGTCTTCTATCATCACATACACTACATCATATTCTACACGCTACACTCACTACCCTATGATGCACTTTACTTCTTTGGTCCATATTCAATTGTCAAGGGTTTACAAATCAAATGGACCTGATCATACTTACACGTTCATCATTCAACCTTCTATCATGTGACATTACTAGGTTCGTGAAATACACTTTAGGATAAATGGTCACCTATCGCTTCATATTTTGGTGGTATACACTTTAGGCTACATTACAAATCCCTCTATTCATCTTGTAGTGGTACATGCTTTAGGCTACATCACCACTCCCTCTATTCATCTTGTAGTAATATACACTTTAGGATAAATCATCATTCCTTCATTCATCTTGTCATGATATATACTTTGGCTATAAGGCTCATGTACACATCATCTCTAGGTCGCATATCATCAATACACATACACATTCATCACAACACATTAGACACAACACACATTTTGACCATTTCCCGATGATGCACTCTCATTTATGGTTCATTCTTGACTACTGATTAATAAAACCAAATGAACCTCATTTCATACATTTCCATTCACTTGAGGGGCATAAGGCTTCTATCATCCATCTTTTATTCCATTCCATCCATCTACAACATATTACATTACTTGGTTTCTTTTGATCTTGCTTGCATTTGGTATGGTCACTTTATTACACATGCTTTTAGATCTCGCATATTTCATTTATCTATACCATACACACATGTGTGTTCACACGTTTGTTTAGTTTTGATCACGAGATATAGGTCTTTTGCACCTAGTATAGATTATCACCTTCGACCCATCCTACATTGGTTGCTAGGGAATCCACATTCATCTCTCACAGTGCTATTATTTCGTTTTGTCCTTAGCACTCTATATTACTTCCTTATACACACTTTTGACATATGATTTATCTTCCTAGCATGCTAATGGGTGCTTCATGTGCAAAATTTTGTTGTAGGACTATTTCCTTCCATGGCTATCTATTGTTTATACTTGATTTTTTAATTTTCTATTGTATGTGGACCTTGCCCTTTGTTTGGTATGAGAACTTTCTTGTTTTATACGACCATGATGGCCTTGCATATCTTATGGAATCATGAGTGATGTATCATGTTTGTAGCCCACTTTATGTGTATTAGTTTGTCTTCTTGCATGTTTACATTACTATATTTATTGGTAGCTTATACAATGTTTGCATAGATTACACATTGTCTTATACATGCATGCTTATTTGTACTAACACTTGTCTTTGGCTAGCCTCTTGTTTATATACACCTTGGCCTCTACCAAGTTCATTAATTTCCCCCTACAGAGAAGAGTTACCGAGTTCATGTGGTTGGTCCTATTTTGGGGCCACATTCTCCTATCAACAACGTTGCATGCACCCTTAAAGAGGGGGACATAATTTGGGATTTACATATAATACAATTCTTCTACATCAGTCCAATTCAGTTCAATTTCTACCCTTGGCATTGTGGGTTATACATCAAGGGGTTCATACTAGTATATGAACCTCGTACATAGTGGATTTTACATGACATGATATTCCTTAGTATTCTTGAGATTAATTATAGGTTAGAGGATATAACGAAATTCCTCTCTACACTACTTCAGCAAGTGGCACTGGATCACCCAATAAAACAAATAGTACGAGATATCTCTTCACACATGTTTTACGGAAGAAATTTAGGTTGGAGGATACAAAAAATTCCTCCCTATACTTCTTCATCCTATGCAATTAGATTACTCAAAAAAACCAAGATAGAATATCCTCTTTCTACACCCTTTCTTTCATCACGGATCAGGTGCACATGTTCCATTTTTGATTTGCATATTTTACATTTACATACTCGCCATACATATACATGGGTATTTGACTTATTGACTATCTTTTCCTTGTAGGTCAACCATATGAGAAGAAAATAGTCAACAATAACAACAAAAATGACATCAACAACAATATTTTGTGGTAGCACACACCATATTAACCATGTAGGTACATCACACACATCAAAAATCACACACGCATTTCAACCCTAGGTTCACTCTCATCACTTTTTTATACTTTTTCATCTTTATTTTTCAAGCTCCATCATCTTTTTATCACTCTATGTTTTTTTAGTCCTTTAGTTCACTTCTTACATCACTCTACATGGATATCAGGTACGCATATCTATCTACTTTATGTTACTGAGAATTCTTCTCACCAACATAAAATGGGGGTAAATGTAGTGAAAAATCATGAACTTTATACATTATTTAGTCTCGGTCTCATACTACTATTCATATGGTTTTTGAGTGAATAAATTACTAATTAGCCCCATGTTTTGGCCATTTTACTTTACTTTTTGTTTCCACTTTTTACATTTAGCACATACTTTCTCAATCTATTTTCTTAGTTTTCCATCATTTTATCCTTGACTTGGGCACTCATAGGTGCCTGGTCCTAGTCGGTGCCCCCGATCCTTTTCCTATTTCCTTCCACTTTTTGGGCACTTTTTAGCCATTTGGACATTTCATATTTCTTATAGTCATCCTTTTCGGGATTAATTATGAAACTATAATAAGAGAACCATATAATATAAAGTTATGTAACCATAATGAGGGAACAACCACTAAGCACTACTATCATCACCTAAGGTTGTATCCATCACAAGGCACAAGGTTGGTTCATTTGAATCACACTACATAGGAGGGAAGTTTGTTCTATTCCATCCACCATTCTATTACATTTTCTACACATAGTTATTTCTCGCTACTTTCACAAAGTGCGATTGGCATAAGAGCACCTAGGGCATGATTGCACACACAATTACATAGAACTACATCAGGTATGAGATGTAGTGTAGTGCTTAGTTAGTAATTCCACCATTGTGGCAGCTGAGGACAATCCGACCCCTTCATTTGCATTTTTCTTTTTTTAGGGTTTGAGTCTTGTTTTGGGGTTTTACATGTCTATATTTCATCATTAATAATTGATGGAATTTGGTACAGAGCATCATATTACACACAATAGATAGAGATGGCTTCATATCATTTTCCAACCGTATAATTTTATTTTCCGGACCCCTACACGAGATACGAACTCGGACTAGGGTGCCCACAGCACCTGATCCTCTCACAGTGCCTCGGTCTAGCCAAACAACTTAGATATGTCCTTTTCAAGACCTCTACATGTTCATTCTTGCTTCCAAAATATTTAGTTCATTTTATGACACAATCTAGATCAGCCTCTAGATCAACTAAGTTATTTCCTTACTCTTCTTACACATTAGGGTTTCTATTTTCATTAGCTTGGTTACTTAGGTCAATTTCTATATTTATTTAATTATTTTATTTAATTCTATTTACTATTGTTTTTATTTTAGATTAAATATCATTATTCCACATTTTAGGTAACCAAGTGTTACGTGGGTACTTCGGTCATTCAAGACAACCCAATTCCTTGCGAGCCAGTGTTCCCCAAAACTCATTTTAGTCCGCAAATCAAATGGCTAGTGTATTTTAAGTGAGGAAAGAATTTTGGTAACTAACTAGTCTAATGGAACAAGGTTGAGAATATTAATGTTCCCCGCAACTCGCCACCTACAAGTCAAATGGTTAGTGTGTTGCAGACCAAAGAAGGGATGTGGGAAAAATGACCTTGAGATCATGGTTCCACATGGAGACTCATTCCTTAAAATCCACTTAGAGTTGAAATACAAAGGATTTGAGTGAATGGGGTGTTACTAGCGAGGAGATGGTTATGGGCCCAAATGGTCTAGGAGAAACAAGCTCCCTAAAAACTCCATTAACCTAAAATAAAAAGGGAGAGAAAAGAGTATGAAGAAAATGAGTGACGAAGGAACAAGGAAAAGGAGGCCCATGTACCCCATTACCTCGAGTTATTTTATAACCCAAATGATTCATTTTTAAAAGGAAATGAGAAGTGTGGGAGATAGTGGATGCGAAGGAACTTGACCAAGTTGACACGTGTACCTTAGGACCTCGTGTTTCCTAGATATCCAAAATATCTAATTTGCAAAGGGATTTACAAGGAAACAATATAATGAAGTTTTATAAATTTTAATGTGCATAACTAATGTCTACTAGTAAATTATTATTAAAACTTTTTCCTCACATTCTTCTGAAACCCGCATGGAGATATCTTCCAATCCAAAAGTAAGTTTTTGTGTGCTTGGAATTTTCAAAAGTGCAGCTCATCCTCTACACCATGAAAGCAAAAAATCAATGTTTTAAAGCATAAAGGAGTGGTAAAAATGGAAACTTGTGAAGTTACCCCTATACGTTCTCAAAATACACTAAATCAAAAAAATCTCGAGCTTGTTTATTTAAACAATATTTCATGATTATCATTGTTTTTATCAATTGAAAAAGGTGAGTATAATCTGGAGGAGATATGAGGAGAGAGATAAGATTGATTGATCAAATGAAGAGTTGGTATTGGAATAGCCTACTAGAAACTTAGAATTAAATAAAATGAATGTATGGACCGAGACATAGGAAAGGAAAATTGTGTCTTGAAAGAAAATACTTGATGTAATGAAAATATATTACTAAAAGAGAGAAGAGTTATGTGTAGAAGGAAATAAATGTATCAATTGAAGATCCAATAGTGATGATGGGGAGAATTACATGCTAAATAATTTTTGGAGTGATAGAGAGGAGAAATTGTTACCAATATGAACAATTGATTGAATGAGGATAATGACAGAGCTATAGAAAGCATCGAAAACCAAGACCATTGAATGTTTTCAAGGGAGACTAGAAGGAGGTAAGGAGAATAATGAAAATCTAAGAATGAAGAATGAATTATGAAAGTTCAATAGAAGAGCATGATCATAATTAGTTTTATGTGTAACATAGAATCTAGATGATCAAATTCTATTTTTAATATTTGTCTAAGTTGTTGCTTAGATCACGGGGGGTTCATGAACCTCCTTATAAGTAGTACCTTCAATAAGATTAGTAGTGGCTGATTAAATTCTAGGGGATTAAAGCCTCCTTAAAAATAATGTCTTACTAAATGTTAGTGGGTGTTGTACTAAATTTAGGAGTTATGGTTTCTAGACATGTTATAGCTTGTTAAAGACCGGGTGATGGTCTACTTAAATTATTAGATTTGTAGCTCAATCATGAAATCATTGTAACTCTGAAGGACATTTTTCCAAGTAAGTGCATTGGTTTTATTGGGTTTTTTTCCCTAAATGGTTTCCCACATTATATCTTATCTCTACTTGTGTATGTGTGTTTATTTCTCTTTATATATTTCATGTTTAATGATGCATTCTTATGACAATTAACATAGTTTAAAAATAATAGATTAAGGAAGTGGAAATTGATTGTAAAAGTTTTATCGAATTGACTCACCCCCTCCTAGTGCCAAAATTTCCTAACTATTGGTATCATACTATGGTCCTCTAGTGTTAATCCTAACATCTTAAAGGTGATCTCAAAGACATAAGCATGGGAAATATAACATAATCAATCCTGAATAGAAAGTATGAGATGCTCAAACTCTGATAGAAGGTATGAAAAATGAAATCAAGCACATCGAAGGTCTTCACAGTCAATAAATTAATGAGATGGATTCATTTTTAAAAATGTTTGAAGAAATTTAAAATATCAAGAGAATGACTTAAAGACATTCTTTAATCTTAGCTTGGATGGATTGATGCTCACCATAACTTGAAGAGAAAATAAATACTCAAGATTAAATTAGATCAAGTTACTAATCATCTTAATGAATTACAAAGGAAATAAAGACATTCTGGTGTAATAGAGCATGAGTTATGGTGAGCATCCATCCAAGCCAAGATTAAAGAATGTGGGAATTTAAATGTAGATATAAATACCCTCATAGAGAAATTAGAACAAACAAGGCAAAGGAAATTAAAGGGTGAATCAATCCATGCATTCTATCAAATATGTCCAGAGACTAAGGAGGATGATAAGGCTGGTCCTAGCATGAAAATAGATATTAAGCAAACTAAGAAAACTAACATAATAATATCTAAGTCATTTAGGAAACCAAGTGCATCCATGTATGAGAAAACTTGTAAAGTATCTTGTTTTTAATGCTATGGTTTTGGTCACAAGATTAGATAATGCAAATGGCTTAAGGTAGAAAAAGAACATCCATGGAGGGATTACATACCTGAGTTTGAAAATAATAGGATATGTTTTAATTGTGAAGAAAGAGGACATATTGCATGATATCATCTATAAGATCCATTTTGGGATGAAGAAGACCCAAAAGGAATTAATGAGATAGTTTTCTCTAACTAGAACAAGATTATACATATTTCTAGAGATTTTTAGTCATGAGAATATTAAATGTGGTGTGAATCTCATTCCATATCTATAAGGAAGAAAGAATTAATTTAGATTTTTACTTGTCATGAACTTAGACATTATTCAAATAACTGCTATTATACCTTCGAGAGGACAAGATAGGAAGGCATCTAACATGAATTTCAATCCTAAAAATAAGAAAAAGCCATCAAGCCTTAAATAGCTCCTAAAAATAAGGAGACAAAATGGATATACAAGATTAAGGAAGAAAACTCATAATTCAAAGAAGAAAAGAAGAAAAAGAAACCATCATGGGAAGATGATGTAGAAATTTAGAAATCTTTGAAAAAAATACATCGTGAGTGTTAATAAAGGTAAGAAAAAGGAATAAATATTGAGTGTAAATAATGAAGAAATTCTTCCTCAAGTTGTGTTAGAGTAGGTGTATGAGATGCAACATGTGTGTCTTTCAAGGATATAGTCAAAAAGAGATAAATCAAGTGATGTGATAGTCACACAAAGGAATGCACCCAAGGAGACGTACAAGATAACAAGGACAAAGGAAGATGAAACTGAGTCATCATGTTGTTTTTATGACTTTATTTTTTTCTAAAGTAACATAACATGATAATATTCCTTCTCTAGGATTCTAGAAGCTATACACAATCTAAAATAATCATTGTTTGTTCTTCATTTTCCTATCACCAAGTGTTCCTCATTATAAATATTGAATGAGAAAAATAAGGTTGTTGATTTGTACCAACCTGTTTTGTTTTCTTCCTCTAGAAAGTTGTCAAGGTATGTGAGTTTCAAAGTATTTTTACTGTTCCATGTTGAAATTCTATCATATGTTAAATCCCTTGAGTATCCTTATAAGAAATAATATAAAGAGAATGTTTTCAATACATTCCAAGGTATGCATTTTTCTCCTTAACATTGTCAATGTTGTAGTCAAGCAAGAAGTGTTTCCAAGAGATTATCTTGAGTCAATGTACAAGTTGATTGTCTTGTGGAAATCTGAATTAGAAAAAATTTAAGCCTTCTTTTGAATTACAACTAAAGTGAGAATTTGAATGCTTGGTTGTTATTAATAAAGTGTCAAGAGTATATTCTTGTCATATGTGTTGACTATCTAGGAGAAAAAAACTAATTTTTCATAGATTGAGAAGTGATGTCAAGTGTCAAAGTATGATGTCATGTGGTGTAAGGAATAAAAATGTGAAATCTATGTTTAATGTGTCAAGTATGTGTGGTGTCTCGGTATATATTAAGATAAGAATTTTCCTAGGAACACGTGATGTGATATTTTCATTGTCACTCTAGATTTACTGATATAAGTGAATGCTCAAATTTCTCTTGATTAGTATCATCACAGATATCATAATCCACCAAAATGAAGTTAAGTTATGCTAATGCAATATATATCAAGTGGTGATTTCTCCATAAGTTTATTGAGAAAGATTCCAAAACTATAATGTCAATCTCTGCTAGATATTAAAGATGAAGGAAAACCTAGTATGGAGTCAAGATGAAATTTCTCACTCTCAAAGGGATTTCAAATTTAGATGATGATTAGTATAATTCTTATTTCATAATTATCAACATTACAGAGGACAACCAAAAGTTGGATGTTAATATGCTTTGTAGAAGATAAGTATCTTAGAAATCATGTAAGGTCACTTGTTGCTTATCATGTGTCTCAGGAATTTTAAAGGCTCATTGTTATTAAATAACAATTGCATAAACTAAGCCTCAAAGGGTAATTAATTTTAGAAGATCCTTTAGGAAAAATTTACGTGTGAAGAGTGGAAGGAAAAATAGATATTGAAACTAATTTTTTCACAAAGATACACTATCAATAAAATATGGGAATTCATCATCAAGAGATTCCATGGAAATGAAGAATTCATCATTACAAGGAGATGGAAGAAAAATTAAAACTTTAAATAAGGATCTATAAGAGTGATAAGAGCTCGAGTGCATTTAAAATCATGATTTTTACAAGGAAAATTTCTAGTAGTGAGAGAAACTTGTAGAAGAAAAATATTAGAATCATGTCAAGAAGTGTGATATGAACAAGATAAATTTGTGATGCATGTACATTTTCTTCAAAGGTAGATTGCTTATATCTAGGAAAATATTGAAAACATAAAAACATAATCTCTCAAGTATTCCCAAGGTTTAATAGGTAACATGAATCATATTTAATGATGACAAGATATGGTGTTCCTAAGAAGATGGTAAAGGAAGAGCATCATGGTATTCTCAAATGAAAGATGATATTCTACATGACTATGTAACTCAATTGGTGCAAGAAAAGGGTATAGTATGATAGAGAAAATTAGTACAAGATGCAAGTGCAAACAGGACACTAATTAGTAGACAAATTTCAGAATCCTAACACCAAGGAACTAACAATGGAGTAGCCAATGCTAGGATTCAATAAATGAAGGCCAAAACTCTAAAACTAGAAAGTTGATAGGCTCTAAGTTGATTCTATATTGACATACCTAGTGGAATATAGTTAACCAAAAGAAGAGAATGGGAAAATAAGTATATACTTATAGGTTCAAAAGGAACATTGAAGAAAATTGTAAGAAATTCATGTATTAAGTCAAGTCTCCATGACAAGTTTTTGATGGTATTCCTAGGGGGAACATAGTCATGCAATATCAGATCCTACAAAGTAAAATGAATTCTTCATGTGTGAGAGATCTAGTCTTCTTGCATTGATACTATCTTTGAACCAAAAGTGTTGAAAGTTTTGATACTCTCTTAGAATAGAAATTGTTAATGACGTGTGAATTGAAAGAGTTGATACTATTTTGGAATAAAACATAGATGTATAACAAGATTAAAGATGGAACATATCAAGTGGATCAGTTTTGGTTGCTAATGAGAATAAGAGAATATGTAACATAGTTCTAGGGGAGTTTGTAGAAAAGGAGATCAAGAAAAAGGATTGAATAATATCATGCAAAAATAAAATCTTATTATTCAAAAGTGTAACATCATCCAAGGGGAGAATCTTGAGGTAAGATCATGTAAATCAAGATTGTTTTCCTATTATTTATGGTGTTGTATTTGTATCCCTTTTTCATCGATGTTAAAGGGGGAGAGAGTGTTGTCAGAAACCAAGTTTGAAAGTTTTTTTGCCATCAAAGTTTCAGTTTTTTTTAATGTGTTTCCATCAATGAAAAAAGGGGAGTTTGTTGGACCTTGGTCATTAGCATTTGTGTTTTCATTGTTGTCAAGTGGCATTGATGGAAAAAAGAGTGAGTATTGGAGAGTGAGTGGTGAAGACTTGAAGGTTGAAGGTTGAAGTTTTAAGAGTGACTACCTCCTTAGGTGTCTTCTAAGTTATACAAATAGAATTGTTGTCTAGGTAGGCTCATTGAGTCATTCATAGTGTGAATGGTAAATAAAAATGTGGATATGGTGAAGATCAGTCATAATCAATATTAAAAAGATCAATCATATGTGACAAAAAGTTAACTAGTCTTTAACAAGTCTCCAAGGTGTATGAGGTTCCAAGTGGTGGTCATGGTTAAACAGGTACAATGTCTATTGAGGCTTCCCAAGGTGATAATAAATGGTCAAAGATGATGAATTTGATGGACATGTGCTTCAGTGATTTACAATGGTCTATGGCTAGTTTATTGAGCATTTGAAATGGTTTCATAATGGTTGTAGGATGATTTAGGGTAACTGCATGCATGGACAGTGAGATAGGGGTTCACTTGAGTTCATTAGAGGTATTAAAAGGTTGGTAAAATTGACTCAATGGATTTAAAGGGATAAAAATCATTTTCAAAGACTTCTAAAAGATTGCAAAAATGTGTATAGAGAAGCTAAACAAATTTGGTACTTAGAAAATTTGTAAAAATTTGGGTATTTTGAGTTTTAGTGTATTGGGGGTATATGGGGTGAGGATGGAATGTGTTCCAATCAAACTAGAGTTTCACGCATGGATGTAGAGGATGAAACATAAAGGGATGAATGTTGTGTGGGTAGTTCGTACATTGGAGACCCCAACAACCCAATTCCTCATGAGCCAATGTTCCCCAAAAATGAGTTTGGTCTACAAGTCAAATGGCTAGTGTATTGCAGGTTGGGAAATATTTTCAGGAACTAAGTACTCCAATGCAACATGGTCAACAACGTCAATGTTCCCCACAACTTAGTTTGACCCAAAATTAAAAAGGTTATTGTACTATAGATGAGAGAAGGGATGCAGGAAAAAATACCTTAAGAGCACGATTCCATATGGAGACTTGTTCCCCAAAATCCACTTGGAGATGAAATAAAAAGGAGTTAAGTGTATGGAATGTTGTGGGAAAGGAGATGGTTGCAAAGCCCAAATGGTTTAGGAGGAAAAATTTCCTAATCAACCCAAGTTCCCGGAAAACCCTATCGACCCAAAATACAAAGGGAGATAATAGAGTGCGAGGAAATGAGCTATGGAAGAACAAGGAAAAGTAGGCTGTGTACCCTAGTACCTCGAGTTCTCTCGATAACTCAACTGATCCAATTTACAAAGGAAATGAGAAATATAGGAGATAGTGGATGTAGAGTAACTTGACCAAACGACTCATATACCTTAGTACCTCGTGTTCCCGAATATCTCGTAATATCCAATTTGGAAGGGGATTTACAAGGAAAAAATCTAATGAACTTTTATAAAGTTTAATATGCAATATTAATGTGGACTGGTAAAGTATTTTAAAAAAATGTTCCTCACGTTCTTCTCAAACCCACATGGAGATATCTTGCAATCCAAAAGTTAGATTTTTACATGATTGGACTTTTATAAAGGGTATCTCATCCTCTGCATCATGAAATAAAAAAATTCAATGTTTTTAAATCACAAAGGAGTGTTAAAAATGAAACTTGCAAAGTGACCCCAATACATGCTCACAATACACTAAATAAAAAAATATAGAGCTTGTCTATTTAAACCATATTTCATGATTATCATTGTTTTTGATCAATTGAGAAAGGTGAGTGTGAGTTAGAGGAGATATGAGGAGAGAGAGAGATAATATTTATTGATCAAATGAAAAGATGCTAATTGGAATAGCATACTAGAAACTCAAAATTAAATTAGATGAATGTATGGACCGAGACAGAGGCATGGAGAGTTGTGTGTTGAAGAAGATAGTGATGTAATGAAAATATATTTCTAAAAGAGAGCAGAGTTATGTGTTGAAGGAGACAAAGGTATCAATTGAATATCTAGTGATGATGATGGGGAGAATTTCATGCTAAATAATTTTCTACAGTGATACAAAGGAGAAACAACTACCAATATGAACAACTAATTGAATGAGGATAATGAGATAGTTATAGAAAGCATCAAAAACCAAGACCATTGAAATTTTCCAAGTGAGACTAGAAAGAGGTAAGGAATATAATGAAAATCTGAGCATGAAGAATGAATGATGAAAGTGCAAGAGAAGAGTGATCATAATCAGTTGTATGTGCAACATAGAATCTAGATGATCAAATTCTTTTTGTAATATTTTTCTAAGTTATTTCTTAGATCACAAGGGGTTGTAGCATCCTTTTAAGTTGTGGATTATAGAATATTAGTAGTGGCTGATTAAATTTCATGGGGTTGAAGCCTCCTTATAAGTAGTGGCTTATTAAAGGTCATTGGGTGATGTACTAAATTTTGGAGTTGTGGCTTCCATACATTTTGTATCTTGTCAAAGACTAGGTGGTGGCCTAGTTAAATTATTGGAGTTGTAGCTCTAGATTGATTTGTAGCTCAATCATGAAATAATTGTAATGCTGAAGGAAAATTTTCCAAGTTAGTGCATTAGTTTCAGTGTGTTTTTATCATGAAAGGTTTTTCCACATTATATCTAATCTCCTCTTTTGTATGTGTGTTTATTTATCTTCATATTTTTCATGTTTAATGATGCATGCTTATGAAAATAAACATAGTTTGATAATGTGATTAAGGAAGTGGAAATTTAGTGTAAAAGTTTAATCACCATTGATTCAACCCCCTGTCTCAATGCCTGAAATTCCTAACATTTGGATCATTTGAGAGAAATTTTTATTCATTGTCATAAGTATGGTATATCTCTCAATCCAAAGAAATCTATTTTTGGCATTACTTGAAGGAAAATTGTTGGGTCACATCATCACACAAACATGTATTTCTATTGATCCTAAAAGAGTTAAATCCATTCAGGAATTGCAACCTCCTAAAAATGAATTTGGTTTACGTTCTTTCTTTGGAAAAATCAATTTTGTACGAAAATTCATATCTGATTTTTCTGATAAGGCTGCCCCATTGCAGATTTTATTGAAAAATAATCATGGTTTCACATGGGATTCTCATGCTGATTCTGTATTTGCTTATGTCAAGAATGCCATTACTATTACACCTATTTTGGCTAAACCTGACTTTTCAAAACCTTTTGTCTTGTACTTAAATGCTATTGATAAAGCTATGGGTGTTGTCATAACTCAATAATTTGAGTCAAATAATGAAAAACCCATTTCTTATTTCAATCAAACCTTAAAATACATTGAAGTCGACTATCATTTCATTCAAAAAAACATTCATGCTAGTTTCATTCTTACGAAAAATATAAGTATTTGTTGATGGGAAATAAATTTATTATATGTTCTAATGTTCCTCTTTTTGTATACTTTATTAATCAACTTGTGATTGATGGAAGATTGGCCAAGTGGATTTTCAAAATCTAACAATTTGATCTAGAGTTGGAAACATGTAAAAATATCAAGGGAAATGAACTCGCTAAATATTTATCTAAAATGTACGTGAAACTTTCGCTTCATACGGCTTCTCAATGGCCGTTGAAAAATAAAAAATGCAATAACCAAAAGAAAACAAGCACCAATTTATTATATATTATATTAGATAAATTGGACCAATGAGATTCTGTCTGCTACAATAATATAAGCTTTTGAATCTATCTCAACCTTCACTATTTTTTTTTGTGGGAGAGAGGAAAACTGTGTAAAGGATTACTTCGTTCTGGATAGCCATTCTTTTTAGAGTAGATAGAAACATATTTTAGATCGGGGTTATGGGGAAGTACTACTTGATCATCCCTACCAATGCCAAGTCCTTATTGTCATCCCATTTATATTGAAACATCTCTGGTCTGGAAATAATTTATCTTTTTCTTTCACTAATCTTTTTATATCTTGGTGTTTCTCACCACCTACCTTTGCTTAATTTTCGGTATGTATGATAATCAATGTGGTTATCATCTAAATTGAACATGACAGTAATGAGTTGTCATCTAAATTTAACATAGGTTTCAACATGTGTGAATGGGATTGTTTGTTATCCCAAGATGATTGGTATCATGATCTCATTTATTATTTTAAAAACCAATCATGTCCTGAGTCATTAGATAAAAAACAACGTAGAGCACTTCATTTTCAAGCTCTCAAGTTTTTGATTTTAGAAAATTTGTTATTTTTTAAAATTGTGATGGCATACTTTTGAGGTGTTTAACTCATGATCAAATTGAATGTGTGCTTAGGAGTTTTCATGAAGGTGTTTGTGGCAGAAATTTTTCTGCCAAAACAACTGCCCATAAAATTTTGCATGTCAGTTACTATTGGCCTACTTTATTCAAAGATGCATATAAATGGGTAAGGTCTTGTGTTCCTTGTCAATTTTTTGTGGGTCGTGAATGTTTACTAGCCATGCCTTTAAACCTAGTCATTCTAGAAAGATGTTTTTCAAAATGGGGAATTGATTTCATTTCAGATATCCATCCCCTTCTTTTGTTTGTCATAGACACATTCTAACAACTACTAACTATTTTACAAAATGGGCTGAAGCTATTGCTTTAAAAAGTTTTGTGGCTAGTGAAGTTGTCATATTTTTGAAAATCATATTTTTTCACATTTTGGAGTACCTCAGAAATTATATTTGATAATGGTCCTCAATTCATTTATAAATAATATTTGAATTTCCTTAGTAAATAATCCATTATTTCGAGTCATGCATCAAAGTATTACCCATAGGGTAATGGTCAAGATGAATCTACGAACAAGAATTTAATCAACATCATGAAAAAAGTTGGTTAATGACAGTAAAATAAATTGACACCTCAAAATTTTTGAAGCCTTATGGGCTGATAGAACAACTATTAAGTACAAGATTTTCACCTTTTATGCTTGCTTATGGTTTTGAAGCTACTATGCCAATTGAACTACAAATATCTTTAGCATGTACTACTTTAAATTTTGGCATAGATGATTTAAATGATTTGTAGTTGTGTTTGGATAAATTGCTTTGGCCTTATATCAAATGAGGATCACTACTTTGAAAAAACATGAAAAGGGTAAGGAAAATTTAAAAAGGTTGTTTGATAAAAATTAAACACAAAAAGATTCAAATTTGGAGACTTAGCCTTATGTTGGAATTAAAACATGAGAGAACCCTGTGAAATATAAAAAATTTGATTCTTTATGGCTGGTTCCTTACCAAATTTCTTCAGTCCTAGAAATAATGCTTTCCATTTTCGAGAAATAGATGGTGAGTAGTTGAGATTCATGGTGAATGGAAAACATCTGAAACACTTTTATATTTAAGTCACTTGGTTGTATTTTTCTGTATATATTTTGTTTGTTTGCTTTCTATTTTGTTTTGTTTCCTTTGGTTTGTTTTCCTTGTTTAGTTGTTTACTTATTTCTATTTGGTCTTAAAAAATTGTCATGATCTATTGATATTATAACATGTTGCATTGCATGAATTTTGATGGAGGTGAATATATTACCAGAATTCTCGGATGGTAAGATTTCTTGAAGTTTTCAATTGGATAATTTATAGAATATGCTTTTCAGATTCTCTTTATATAATATTTTCTAATATACTTGATGTAGAAGAAGGCATACTTAATTTTCAAAATAATGAAGGTTGATTTTGTATGTTGAACTTTTCCAACCCTCATTTCCCTATCTCTTATATTCCCTTCTTTGCTTTTGATCCACCAGACTTACATTCATTTAATATGAAATTATTATGAGGTTCGCATAGATTGACTCAAGAAATAATGAGCCTGCATTGTACTCTTGAGCATGTTAAAATTTAACCATTTTTTATGCAGCCTAGCCTCTTTCTTCAAGAAACTAGCTAGCATGGTTGCCAATGTTATTGCTAAAAGTTTAACACCCCTTTTTCAAAAAAATAAAATTGATATTCATATCATTGCTTGCTTTCCATTACATTCATATAAATCTGGTGGGGGCCACTAGGTATTTATTACATTATTTAATTATTTATAGTGAGTGGTTTCGATAATTCTTTAAAATTATCAGCTATCATCTTATCTTGATATAAATTTACATTTTCATCTTGTTTATCCACATTGATAGTGAATAGTTGATATGGAGATAAAATTCTATTTTGTGATTTCACTATTCGGATTCCAATCCCGTATTATGATATTTTTGGTCTTTCTATTCGGAAATGATTTGCAAAATATGATGATTGAATGCATGGCCTATGTTTATCGTTTTATAATTAATGCATACTTACATTATGGACACTTTATCTGCATAAAATTAGTTTTTTTAGACATATAATGCATTGTTATGCTAAGTTTGTGGTATGCTTAATGTAGTTTATGAGTTCGATAATAAATGGATAAAGTATAAGGTTTTGGTTTAAATAAAATCAAAGTAAAAATTGGCCAAACTACCATTTTTGAGCTCCAAGTCCCTAGGAATGAGGTAGTAACAAGTAGTGGGAAAGTAATGGCACTGGAGTTATTTGCATTCAATGCGAGAGGTAAGGGCATCGATCAAGGTGAGGATTGTCAAATTTGGGGTCATTCTAATTTTTCAATGTAAGAATTTGGAGCTTGAAGGTGTTCTTGTTTTGTGCAAGGTGTTCATAGTTTTAAGCTCTCAACGTGTCAACAAGAAATAGGTATGAGATTTTTAGTTTGACAGTTGTGATTAATCTGTTTTAGATTATCTTTTTGAAGAAATGGGGAGTTAGTTGATTCTTCCTCTGAATAATTTTTGATCTATTCAAATTGACTAGACTTTTCACATACCAATTTTCTTTTTTAATAATTGGATGCAAATGATATACACTCTGCATTTTTTCGTTGATATTGTCATTCATATATTGAGATAAAGATGGAAATTTATGGGTGGGTTGCATAAGAAGTTATTGTGCCTTCCTATAGAGTCTCGAGCTCATTCATTCAAGAGTTTTACTTTGAGTTGTGTCTTTTGATAAATGTATGCTTAACATTATGTGGGTATCATTGTAGATGGAAAATAAAGATGGTATTGCGGTCATTATTCGTATTCACAAAACATTGTTTGCATATTAGTTTACGTGAGTCATATACATAAGAAAAATATTTTTGTATAAGTTATAGTGACTTATTTAGAGCCATTCATGTGGATATTTTAGAGAAGGTTAAAATGGATAATATATCTCTATTTTTGGGTTTTGGGTGAAAGGATATTTTTGTGCTTGAATGAAAAGGGACATTTTTTCAGTCATTTGGGTGTAGGAGTGTTTGAATGATCGAATTATAAACAAATGTTGAAGAGGATGGCTCAAAATCTTCTGTGAACTCATTGTTGAATGGCTTAATTGGTTTTTGAAGTTCTCTGTGGTTTCTAATGAAGATATCAAATACATGCATTCATTTAAGCAATATTTGATATAGTTGATAGTGATAAGCCTTTGGCTTCAGAGATAGAGATGAAATAAAGTTACAGAATATTGTCATTTAATTGATTTCTTATTTTGAACATGCATATTTTGGGGCTTTTGATTTCAGGGATTATGGTGTAAAATTTTTAAAAGGTGCAGACATGTGAATAAATTTTTATATAGTTTATCATTTGGTTGTTTGTAAATTCTATGGGTATGACATGGATAGAATGAGAATAGATGACAATATGAATGGTTTATGAGTAAAAATTCACCTATTTATGCATATATTATAAAGTTGTTTCATTTCATTCTTCAAAATAGAGGTTCAAAATGATATTGGTATGGGTTTTATTTTACACATAAATGACATCATGGTATTGGGTAGTTTTATAGTTTCAAAAGTGAGATAAAGTAAGCTAAGGTGAATTTGTAGGAAAATAAAAACACATTTATTTTCAAATTATATGTCATTTGTCTTATTGATGGTCAATCATGATTTTGGATTGAAAAGTTTAGTTCGAGAGGAACTCGCATGTTAAGATCTAGTAACTATTTTGTGTCTTTACATCAAGTCACTATGTCAAGATGGGATTGTTGGGGGACTAGAAGGTCCGAGTCACATCATTATTAGGGGAACAATACTTTTTGTGGTCGATCATGGCAGAGGGGTGGCTAAAGGGGAAATATTATGCTTTAGGGAGGTAGGACCTTTATTAGGCATGTCCCCACATGTGCATATTTTTATTTTGATGCCAAAAATATTTTCCTTCATGAATTTCTTCGAGTAATTGAGTCTTATCCACGTAATCCACCTTCTCACAACATCAATAATATGACTCTGACATGCTATAAATAATCCTATCTCCTCTAATAGATTTTTTCAGTCTACCCCTTTTGCAACTCCATAGCCTACTTTGTCAGTCAATTTTTTTCCACTCTTACTTGAAAAGAATCAAAAATCGCCTTCTCATTAGTCATCACAGGCCTTTAAGCTTATAAGGTGACAGGTGCAGTGAAAAGGGTTAAATTGTAAGTAGAAGAGGAATCTGATGTTATCACTCACACCATACTTCTTGTGGAGCCATATGAGTATGTAGAGATGGTGACCTGAGACATGAATGACATTGTTAGAATTGACAGGGGATGATTGAATATAATGTTTTAGTTTGATACACTTCATTGGATATATTTGGCACTTTGCATAAATTTCACATTTTTGAGATATCATATTTTATATTTTGAGATAGATTTAAATGAATTAATGGTGAAAATATTTTATTAATATATAGATGAAGTTATGGATATTTGAATGGCTAATTATATTATGATGAGGTGTTTTTTTATTATTGGTAAATAGTTTTGAAGGGACTATACCCTATTTACATAGAGTGCCTAAAAGCCGATGAGAGATCTAGCGATGGAGAGATCTACGGGGGCACGGTTTCCGCAGTTTCCGCAGTTTTGGCTGCAGAATGTCTGCGAACCACGGTTAAAAATGCTGAGGAAAGGCTGAGCTATAGCCAATGCAGGGCGTTTGTAGACACGGGTAAGAACGTCGCAAAAGCGGGAAGTACAGCCAGTGCGGTCTCTGCAGTTCTGGCCGCGGAAAGTCTGCGCAATATGACAAAACTTACTGAGGAAAAGCAGATCTCAGACTGCAATCGGACGGCTAGCAAAGAAAATGAGGAAATACTGAGGTCCACACCTTTGGCTGGAATAAGCTTTTTCAAAGCCCTAACCTCAAGGTGGGTCCGAAAAGCACTGAACAGTTTACATGGGAAATGGACAAAGAGGGTGCCACCTGTCTTAGGGTCCCAGATGGTTTTGTTGATAGAGCTTTAAACAAAACAAACCTCTCCCTTGTTGGTAAGTTTCTTGGCTCTAGACCTAATATTGATTTCATTAGAAAATGGGCTATGAGAAAATGGAAACCCAAGGGAGCCCTAAGCATTACCATTATGCCAAAAGGTTTTTTCTTGGCTAAATTTAACCAACAAGAGGATTTAGATTCGGTGTTACTTGGTGGCCCCTGGTGGCTGGGAAATATGGGTCTTTTTTTGAAAAAATGGTATCCGGGTTTTGATCCAAATACAGAAAATATAAACACCATTCCAATCTGGTGTAGGCTGCCAGGACTGCCATTGCATCTATGGGATGATGAAATACTGTTAAATATTGCAAAATCCCTAGGCACACCTATTGGATTAGATGGACCCACAAGAAACAGATCCAGGCTTGCTTTTGCTCGGTTCTGCATTGTCTCAGCTATTGATCAGGAGTTTCCAGAGCACATAATATTGAAAACTAGATTTGGATCCTGGACTCAAAGTATTGAAGTTGAGACCTTAAGATGTAAGCGGTGCCAAAGCATTGGTCACTCTGATGAAAACTGCAACAAGAAGAAGACCCCTCTTTTGGTTTCTGATCAGCCTGGGATTGACTCAGATCTAAACAATGTTAACAGGGATCCAAGCAAGGAAAGGAAAACTGAAGATAAAGGTCCCAGCCAGAGGAATGTGCAATTAAATAGCAGGGGGAAAAAAAAGAAAAAAGGGGGTTTTAGAACTCATATTAAGAAACATCTTGTCTGGCGTCCCAAAGATGCTACAAAAGCTTTGCCTGAAACCCCCAACAAAGAAGTAGTGGACAAAACTGTGAAGGCATCTCCGGGCAAACCTTTTGAAACTTCTGTGAAGGATGACCTTGTTAAGGTTTCCTTGGAAGTGAACGAACAAGAAGGTTTAATCCCTTCTGGTTCAGAAGAGAAAGAAATCCTGTCATTCATTAGAGAGGAAGCTTGTAACAAGGAGAATATGGATGTGAGTGAACCTCTGGAGATCCTCTCTACTGGAGAGACAGGAATTGCGGATCCGCTGCCATACCTCAGCATTTCAACAGCTGCGCAGGACTGCTGCAGCATCAAAACTGCTTCTGATCATACTCCTGACAGTTTCCTTAAGGAACAAAAGGAAGGGGGGATCACGCCTTCCATGGAAAAGAAGACCTATTTAATCCCTTCTGGTTCAGAAGAGAAAGAATTCCTGCCATTCGTTAGAGAGGAAGCTTGTATCAAGGAGGATATGAGGGTGTTTGAGCCCCTGGAGTCTCTCCCTACTGGAGAGAAAGGTAATGCGGATCCGCTGCCATACCTCAGCATTTCAACAGTGACTGAGCAGGTCTGTTGCAATCACACTCCTGTCAGAATTCATAAGGAACAAGAGGAAGGAGAGATTACGCCTTCCAAGGAAAAGGAAGATCCAGACTCTGGGTTCACTTTGGTCATCTCAAAAAAAAAAAAAAAGAATGGAAGGATTTGAAAGGATCCCAGAATCACTTTATAGTGAAAAGAAAAAGGAAATTGACAATTGGGAAACCTCTACCTCCAGAAAAACCAGATCTTCAGTTAGACGAATAGCTGATTTTGGAGGAAGCTCGAAAAGAGGAAGGCCCTCTAAAAAGACTCTCAGAGCAAAGAAAACAGAGAGGGATATTGCAGATGGTGTTCAGCGGCAACTGAACCAGCAAGCAATTCCAACTACCAACCATTCCATATGAAGATCATATCTTGGAATATTAGAGGCCTTAACGGTTACTCTAAGCAAAGAAACATCAAGGAGTTACGGGACTCCAGTAACCCCAGCATTTTGATTCTTCAAGAAACTAAGATGAAAGCAATGACCATGGATAATATTAAAAAAATTTGGGACAGCTCTGAAATGGCGGCTGTTGATTCTCAGGGTGCTTCCGGAGGGCTGGCTACTCTTTGGGATAAAAGGCACTGTACTGGTATGATTCTTAGTGATAATATTAATCATCTTGCAATTAAATTTGTCACTATTGAAAATAAGTGTGAATGGATCTTGTCTAATATTTATGCCCCTAACTCTGCTAGTGGTAGAAGAAAACTATGGGCTGATCTTAAAATCTTTAGAAACCAGCACAGTTCTGTTAACTGGCTTATCATGGGAGACTTCAACTCCCCTCTAAACCCAGGCGAAAAGTTTGGGGGAACCCCCACCTTCTCTAATGGTATGGAGGATTTTGCTGATTTTATCACTGAACAAAACCTCATTGATGTGGATCTGCATGGTAATAAGTATACTTGGAATAATAGAAGGTTGGGAAAGGAGCTCATTCAGGTGAGACTGGACAGGGCACTAATCTCAGCAAACTGGATCCTTAGCCAAGACTTTTACCTTTCTTCCCTGCCCAGAATTGGATCGGATCATAATCCGATTGCTTTAAGCTTTCTAAATTGGACCAAACCTGCAAGAAGCTCATTCAAATTTGAAAAAATGTGGATGGAGCACGTTGATATCTATGATAGAATAAAGGAATGGTGGGATTGGAATGGGGAAGGCACTGCCCAGTACAGATTGGTCCAAAAACTCAAAAATGTCAAAAAACAAGTCAAACTTTGGAACAAAAATGTGTTTGGAAACATCTTCGGAAAAAAGAAAGAATTAAAACAGAAGCTTCAGGATCTTGAGTTAAAGATGGATACTATGGGGAGATCAGTTGAAGATGAAGTAAATGAAAAGAAAATTCTTTCTGAGTTGCACACGATCTGCAGTAGAGAAGAGTCCTTTTGGCGCCTTAAATCTAGGGCTATCTGGCTTAAAGAGGGGGACAGGAACACCAAGTTCTTTCACATGACCACTCTAAAGCACAGAGCCAGTAATAGGATCTTAGAGGTTTCTAAAAGCAACGGAAGTATCACTAAAGATCCAAACAGCATTAAGAAACAAGCACTTGAATTCTACAAAAATCTTCTTAGAGAGAGTAATGTCAGCAACCCGGAAGCTATTTCCTTCATGCTAGAAGCCATCCCTCAGAATGATATTGAGGACCAGAAATTCAGAGATATCACTAAAGCGGTCACGCTTGATGAGCTAAAAAAGGCTGTTTTTTCTCTTGAGGGGGATAAGGCTCCTGGACCGGATGGATTCTCCATTAATTTTTTTCAGAAATTCTGGGAAATATGCTCGGAGGATCTACTCAAAGCGGTTAATGAATTTTATAGATCGGGAAATCTTCTAAAAGAACTCAATAACACACACATTGTGCTGGCACCTAAGAAAATGGATGCAAAAGATTTCAAGGATTTCAGACCTATCAGTCTTGTTAATGCTATTTTTCGAATCTTTACCAAAATTATTGCTTCTAGGCTGCAGCTCATAATGAAGGATCTCATCTCAAGGCAGCAGAGTGGATTCATTAAAGGCAGGATAATACAAGACGGTGTGATTATGGTGCACGAAACTATGCATTCTATGGAAAATAACAAAAAGGCAAACATGATTCTTAAGCTTGATATGAATAAAGCTTTTGACAAAGTTTCTTGGGTCTTCCTTGACAGGATTTTATCTAAATTTGGGTTCACAGAAAAGTTTAGAAAAATTGTTAAGTCTTGTATATCTACAGCCAGGTTCTCTGTGGTTGTTAATGGAGAGCCTGTGGGATTCTTCACCAGCGAGAGAGTCTCGGCGGGGAGACCCCATCTCCCCCTACTCTTCATCCTTCTGGCTGACAGCCTTAGTAGAACAATTAGCAGAGCGGTGGAAGTCGGCCTTTTAAATGGTTCTAAACCCACTTCTCTCAGCCAAGCTGTCTCTCATCAACAGTTTGCAGACGACACCATCCTTCTTCTTCTGGCCTCAGTTGTAGAAGCTAAAGCTATCAAGGCTCTTCTGCAGCTATATGAATCTGCTTCCGGGCAAGAGATCAATTACGACAAAAGCATCCTTTTTTTCTTTAACACCCCTGGGGAAAGACAGCTCAAGATTGCTAAAATTGCAGGGTACAGTAAATTGGTACTCTTACAAAGCAACATACTTAGGCCTCCCTCTTGCACGCACGAAGAAAGTCTCTCACACGGTGTGGGATGATTTATTGTCGAGATTTCAGAAAAAAATGGCCGGTTGGAAAGGGACCACTCTCTCTAGTGCTGGTAAGTGCCTTCTCATTAAAAGCACACTCCAAAGTTTGCCCATATATATCATGTCACTATTCAAAATTCCTTCCTCCTTCAGAGAGAAAGTGGAAAGGATTCAGAAAAAAATTTTATGGCAAGGCATGGAAGAAAAGTTCAGATTTCACCTTGTGGCCTGGGATAAAGTCTGCACCCCAAAATCTAGGGGAGGGCTGGGAATAAAAAATATTGAGAAAATGAACGAGGCACTCATTGCTAAGATGGGCTGGAGATTGCTTTCGGAGAAACAACCCTGGATTGATGTTATTAAAACAAAATACTTGAATCAGCAAGCTGTTTACTCCTATCTGCATGATGAGCAACTCCCCAATGGTTCCATATTTTGGAATAATCTGGTTAAGAGTAGAAACTTCATTAAGAAGGGAAGCAAATGGAAAGTTGGGGATGGCAGCGACATAAACTTCTGGGAGGATAACTGGTCCAATGATAATCTCTTGGAGAGATTTGGGATTGCTAAGGACAGCCTTATAAGAAAGTATGGAACTAAAGTCAAGGACTACATTGATGGAAATGGCACCAACAAGAATTGGAAAAAACTTACTGTGGAGCGTATTGAACTGAAACAAATTATCTCCTCCCTCCAAGACCTTTTAGATCTCTTTCCTTTGTGTCAGTTGGATTCCAAGGATGAGCTGATCTGGATCAATTCACACGATGGCAAATACTCAGTCAAATCTGGTTATACCAGTCTTTTCCACAGTAACCAATCAGATTTTAACTGGAACTTGATCTGGATGCCTGAGTTAACCCCCAAAATAAATTTTTTTCTTTGGCTGGCCATCAGAGGCAAAATTCTCACCACTGACAATTTGATGAAAAGAGGATTTATCATTCCCAATTGGTGCCACCTTTGTAGGAATAACTATGAAGACATTAGCCATCTGTTCATACATTGTGATTATGCCTTTAGAGCTTGGAACTTTGTCCTTTCCAAATTTGAAGCTCTCTGGGTGATGCCGGAGGATCTCATTCAGCTATGGAATCAATGGAACCCACCATTCAGACATTGTGCTATCAAAAGAATCTGGAAATTAGCCATCCCGCATTTAATTTGGAGGATCTGGAAGGATAGAAATAATATCGTTTTTAGAAATAAGAAGCAGAATTTTAAATTCACTACTGGCAAGATCTCCCAAGGCATCAAAGAGGACATGGCCAGATTTAAACCTCCCAAGAACAATTGTTACCCTGAAAATGAAAAGCACATCTTATCAAATTGGCAGATCGGATATTGGAGCAACCCCGGGAATAGTGTGGATAGATCTTTGGTTAAATGGCATCCCCCTGAATCCAATTGGTTCAAGCTGAACTTTGATGGAGCCTCTAAGGGGAACCCTGGAACAGCAGCTGGAGGAGGAGCAATACGGGACCATAAAGGTAATTTGATTGCTGCATATGCTGGAAAAATGGGAATCCAAACCAATCATTTTGCAGAAGCTTTATCTGCTCTATGGGGATTGAGAGTTGCACGGGCCCAAAATATCCAGAACCTCATTGTTGAAGGGGACTCCCTTAATATTATTAAACTGCTTAATCAGTCCTCTTCTCCTAGCTGGAATATCAAAGATTTTATCTCTGAATCCATAAGCATCAGTCATACCTTCAACAGCATCAGAATCATACATTCTTACAGGGAGGGAAACAAAGCTGCCGATGCATTGGCCAATTATGGCATTAATATAAATTTCACTATTTGGGATAATGATAGTATCCCTAATCAGCTTCACAACAGCATACATGCGGACCTTCACACGCAAACAATCTCTAGAGACATGCCTTAATCTTTGGAGGAAATCCATAAATTCTTCCACATGTGCTGTTTTAATTTATTTGGCGTGGCAAATGATATCTAATTCAAATGATAGCAAGATTTTGTTTAGGAACTTCAAGTGGAGTGGTCTAAATTTAAAAACAGCGCACGCGGGAGGTACAATAGCTGTTGATATTCGGATGCCTAGCTCCGCGAAAACCGAAGATAACTACTAGGTGAAAGCTGACGGGGAAAGGGTTTTCACGCGCGACTCCACGCAGGCTCAGATCGGCAATCATACTGACCGTTCGTGGGAGGACCAACGGCTCGATTCCCATTTTTATGCGACCATGCAATGATGAGAAACGAACCACTCTCAACGCCCAAAGGTATTCTGAAAATTGTTGTAACTTTGCACATCATTGTGAAGATGGGAGGGCCTCCTGCCCAGATTGAGCCGTGCGCGGACCACGAATGGAAAGAAAACACCGAGCTCTAGAACATTCTTAGCATCGGCGGATTCACCAACTTTGTGGAAAGAGTGCAAGGACATGATCAAAGCATTTACTTCGCTTTGCCAAGGAGTGGAATGAGAGGACGGATGCACTATGGAGGGCGAAAAATTCTTATTAATGAGGAACTCATAGCCAAGCGGCCCGCCTCGGCTTGGAAGGATACCGCTTCTTCAACAAGAGGGTCATCAAAGAGGTTGAAGAGAGAAGATTTGTGGAGGAGGAGGAGAAGCTTATATTCAACACCGCGGAGTGCCTTATTAACTCAATTCCATCCCGTATGATGAAGTCACCCGCATGATGATTCGCTTCATATCCTTAGAAGGCGGGTTTATTCTTGTCCTGCCAAGCACCTTGTCTTTTTGAATCACTTTCGTAGGAGTAGGTTGGTTTTCTTCCCTCACTATCTGTTAAATTCTCTTGAACGCTCCATTTTGGAGTTCGGAAGCATATACGGGCGGTTCCCTTACACCAGGGCTTATTTTGCTTATTCACAAGCACTGCCTTATTAAATTCCCCGGTCTCCCTTCCTCTCCCGGCCCGGCTTTGTTGGGTTCCGCTGCTGCCAGTCCTGTCTCCCCTGCTGCCCCTGCTGCTGCCCCCGCCTTCGGTGCTGCTACCCCCATGCCGGCTGCTCATGCTTCTCCTTCTTTTCCTCCTGTTGCTGCCCCTGCCACCCACCCTGTCTCTACCTCTAAACGTGTCACCAGGGCTTCTAGGAGACTCAACCTTGAGTCTACTGCTGAGGGGGTTGAACCTTTGGAGGACATTGCTCGTGATCTGCTGAACATTAGTAGTGCCAGTCCCCAGGCGGCACCAACGGATAACCCTTCTAGGAGATTGGAGGCCTTAGAGGCTGAGCTTAAATTGCTGAAGGATGAGGTTAAAAACCTTGCTAAGCAAAAAGGCAAACAAAGCATTGAGGGGGAAGGGAGCATTGGCAATAGCCAGATTGATGACATATACAAAAAACTGACCTCCTTAGACTCCCGCCTAGGGAAGATGAAGACTAGGCATGAGTATAATATTGCAGCCTTCAGGGCCATCGAGGAGTTCATCGAAGGTCATGCAAGAAGTGTTTCACAACTTAGCGGTGTCCCGGCTACACTTTGGGGCAATGAGAAAGAGAGCAAAAGAACCAGAGAGGAGCTTGATAAGACGGATGTTGCTCATATGACCACGCTGGGCATGTATCATGCTTGGAAAAGAGTAAAGATGAGTATTGATCAAGCGGCCAAGAAGTAGTCCCGACTACTTTTGCTGGTCCTTATTGTTTTTATTACTGCTTCTTGGCTGTAGGCTTGCTGTTTTTTTGCCGTTGTTTTGCTGTTAAGTCTCGATTGTATAGCTGTTCTGGGCTTCGTTGTTCTTTGCTGTAACTTTTGTGCTTTCTTCTGACTTCTCTGCTCCTCTCTCTTATTCCGGCTTTTAGGCCTTCTTTTTGTACACAAGGGTATAGTCCCTTTCAAAAACTATTTACCAATATTGACCTCCTTTACTTCTTGGCAGACTCTGTTAATTCTAGACTTAATAGATTGCAGCGAGGTGAAAAGAGACACCGTTGTCATGTGTGTGGGGTCCTTAGAATCCAAATTTTCTATGGTTTGACTACTTTTCTTGTCAGTTCCCCAAAGAATGTCTGAGGATCTCACTAAGCACAAAAACGCTATGAACATGTTGTTCAAGGAAATCACTGATTGCATTAAAAATTGCCATGTTGTGATCATGGCGATCCTTTTCTCTCCCCAAATGATTGTCCAAGGATTTTAGATTTTTCTAGATTTCCTCAACTTGCCTATTGCTAAGGTCATTATCTTTATCCATCTTCCTTTTACCTTTTTGATTGGCCAAATGTTGCACTTCTTCTTTCAGTTGCATCATTTCATTTTCCAAATCTTCTAGCCTTTGGGAAGTACTTTTTCCCTCTTTTGTAAGGTCTCTTCTTGGCCTACACTACTGATGTGCAATAAGTTTTGGACATCTTCTAAATCCTGATTGTTGTGAAGAACTCTGCCCAAAACAGGGGTGTCCAATTTGGGCTTCTTATGGTTCTTTGTTTTAGGCTTGGTCATGGTGGAAGGGATGGGGATGGGGGTAATAGTGGTAGGAAAGAGTGGAACAGTGTTGGGGGATGATGAGAGACTGGGTATTTGGAAACATAGAGCTTGTGTAGCAAAAGGATAAGGCCTTGATGTAGGGGAATAACACGGGAATGCTTCTGGAAATCCAAGATGGAGCGTTCGAGGGAGTTCAAAAGATAATGTGGGAAGCAGTCAGTGATTTTCCTACGGAAATGGTTTAGGAACACCAGGTGTTTAATAGGAACTGTAACATATCTCCCTTCCAAAGAGATATACCGGACCATCATTCGGGTGATTTCATCAAAGGGCAAGGGGATAGAACTTACCCTCAATCCCACAGTAACAAAAACTAGCTCCTCGTTATCAGTAGAAAAATTCTTCTCCTCAACATTTTTGTCGATCCTCTTATTGAAGAAACGGAAGCCATCCATCTCCAGGCCTGTAGCTTCAGCTATTAGCTCTTCATTAATAGTGATTTTATGTCCTCCATACTCCACTTTTCGATCTTTCCAATCCATAGCGAACTGGACCAAAATGCTCTGATCGTGTCCCTGAATTTAATCAATGAAGTTTGTGATTCCACCCTTCTTGAGGAGGTTCCATAGCTCCTTGTTGCTCTTCCATTCCGGGTCATTGCTGGGTTCTAACTGGCACGGGGATCCTCCCATTTTTTCCTCTCTGAAATTACTGCAAATCTTGTCCTCAAAACCCTTGTTTGAACTGTTGTTTGAAATGCAGTTATCTTTCTACCTATCCTAGATTTTAAGAGTTCCACACACTTGTTGGGAGTAATGAAAGTTAATGTGGCCATAGCTTGCATGATATTTTCCGTAGGTGTGATCTTTTATCCCCTCTAAAGCCCACTTTAATTTATAATTATCTTTACTCCATACTTGAGTGCCCATAAATATCCTCTTTAATGTTACTTTGTACCTTCTCAGGGATGTGTTTAACATTATCCCAAATAATTAGATTATTATTTATGCCATGATTAGCTAATACATCAGCAACCTTATTTCCCTCTGGTATGTATGTTTGATTCAGATATTTTTAAATGTTTGACAAATTATTATAGCTTCCATGATGAAATCCTTGATATTCCACTAGGAGGTGAAGACTGATTTAGATTATTAATGATTTTTAGTGAGTCTCCTTCCAAAATAATATTTTGAATGTTATGTTTCGAGAAATTATAAGCCCCCATAGAGCAGCCAAGGCTTCAGCATAATGGTTAGTTTGTATCCCCATTTTTCTAGCATAGGCAGAAATCATCTACTGTTTTATGGTCTTGAATCACTCCTTTCAATCAGCAATCCCGGGATTACCATTAGAAACCCCATCACGCTTCTCTTGTGCCAGTTGAGATCAAGAGGGTTCCAATGTATCAAAGACCTGTCAATGCTGGAAATGATGCTATTCTGAATATTATCAACTCCAATCTTCCAGTTGGAAAAAATATTCTCTTCATTTTCAAGATAATTCTTGTTCTTGGGAAGTTTGAATGTTTCGATGTTCTCTTTGACAGCATTAGTAATCTTAACAAAGTTGAGCTTGCAATGTTGTTTAATATTTCTAAAAATGATGTCATTTCTATCTTTCCATATCCTCCAAATAATATGGGGCATTACCAGTTTCCAGAGTCTTCTCACAACACAATGTTTAAAAGGAGGGTTCCATTGGGTCCAAAACTGGATGAAATCCTTTGGCACAGCCTAGTAAACTTTGAATTTAGAAAAGCAAAACTCCAAATTTTAGTGGCATACTCACAATGGACTAACAGGTGTCTGATATCCTCAGATTATTTTTTACAAAGGTGACATCTATTTGGCATTATGAAACCTTTTCTTATCAGGTTATCATTGGTGAGAATTCTACCTCTGAGAGAAAGCCAAAAGAAAAAATTGATTTTAGGTGTAAGCTCAGCCATCCAAATCCTGCTCCAGTTGAACTCACTCTGAACAGTTTCAAAGAAAGAATTATATCTAGATTTAACAGAGTACTCTCCATCAATAGAGTTGTTCTAGACCAATTCATCCTTAACATCTAGCTGACTTAAGGGGATAAGATCCAAATGATCTTGTAAAGAGGACATCATGTGGTTCAGATCATCTGTCCCAGAGAGTTTTTTCCATTTCTTCTTGTTGTCATCCCTGTCTATGTAATCCATGATTCTAGTACCATACTTTTGTTCAAGGTTGTCTTTGAATACTCCAAATCTGTCAATAAGACTGCAGTTAGACCAGTTATCCCCCCAAAAATTTATATCTCTGTCATTCCCCACTTTCCATTTACTTCCTTGTTTGATGAAATTCCTGATCTAAACTAAATTATTCCAGAAAATGGATCCATAAGGAAGATGCTCTTCCTAAAGAAAAGAAATGGCTTCTTGTTGATTAAGGTATTTGGCCTTAATTAGTTCAATCCAGGGTTGTTTCTCCAAGATCATCCTCCAGGCCCATTTTTGTAATTAGATCCCCATTCATTTTTGATGTCTTTTATACCTGGCCCCCAATTTTTTTGGGAGTGCATAATTGGTCCCAAACTACCAAGTGATATTTGAATTTATCCTCCATTCCCTACCATAAAAGTGCTTGAATCTTCTCAATTTTTCTCTCGAAGACGAAGAGGATATTATAGAGAGACATGATATATATAGGCAGATTCTGAAGAGTTCTTTTTATGAGCAGACACTTACCAACACTTGACAGAATGGCTCCTTTCCACCCAACCATTTTCTTTTGGAATCTTTCCAACAAGTCATTCCAGAATTTGGTTGATACTTTTTTAGTACCAAGGGGAGCCTCAAATAAGTAGTGGGGAGTGAATTGATTTTACATCCCAAAATTTTAGCAATTCTAAGTTGTCTTTCCCCAGGGGTGTTAAAAAGAAAATTGAGCTTTTATCAAAATTAATCTCTTTCCCAGAAGTCGATTTATATAATTTCATAATGGACTTTGTTTCCTTAGCTTCAAGGATTGAATCCATTAAAAGAAGGATTGTATCATCTATGAATTGCTGATGAGAAGCTGCTTGGTTAGTGGAAGTGGGCTTAGATCCTTTAAGAAGACCATCTGTGACTGCTTTATCAATTGTTCTGCTAAGACTATCAGCCATAATAATGAAGAGCAAAGGGGATATGGGATCTCCTTGCCTTAGCCCTCTACTGCTAGTAAAAAATCCCACCGGATCTCCATTTACTACCCACTTGAGTATCTGTTTGTAGTGATGCATTCCTTGATAAATTTTCTGAATTTAGCTAGAAAACCAAATTTTGTCGAACCTTGTCAAGAAAGCCCCGGGAGACTTTATCAAAGTCTTTATTCATATAAAGTTTAAGGACCATGTTAGATTTTTTATTATTATCCATAGAGTGAATGGTCTCATGAACCATGATCACTCCATCCCGAATAATCCTACCTTTAATGAAACCACTCTGTTGTTTTGATATTAAATCATCGAGAATGAAGTCAAGTCTGTAGAATGATCTTTTAAAAATTCTATAAATAGCATTCACCGGACCGATGGGTTTGAAGTCTTTGAAATCCTTAGCATCCATTTTTTTGAGCAAGCACAATGTGGTTGTTGTTCAGCTCTTTCAAAATATCACCAGCTCTATAGAATTCATTCACCGCCTACAGAGAAGATCATCTAAATATATTTCCCAAAAATTTGAAAAAAGTTGACTGAGAAACCATCCGGACCCGGTGCCTTATCCCCTTCTAGAGTGAACACAACTTTTTGAAGTTCTTCCAATGTGACAATTTTAGTGATGTCTTTAAATCTCTACTCTTCAATTTTGTCTTGGGGGATAGCCTCCAACATGAAAGAGACTGCCTCATCATTAATGATATTCTTCTCATTAAGCAATTTTTCGTAAAATTTGAGAGCTTCCTCTTTGATGCTCCTTGGGTCTTTTATAACAGTGCCATTTCCTTTAGCAACTTCCATTATCCTATTGTAGGCTCTATGCTTCAAGGTGGTCATATGGAAGAATTTCGTATTTCTATCTCCTTCTTTCAGCCAAATAGCCCTATATTTGAGTCTCCATAGGGATTTTCTCTCGCTACGAGACCGTATGCAGCTCGAAAGAATATTAATTTCCACTGATTAATCTTGAGAGATATCCCCTTTGAATTCATCTTGAGTTTCAAATTTTGGAGATTTTTCTTTAATTCCTTTTTTCAAACACATTCCCAAAAACTTTTTGTTCCATATCTTAACCTATTTTTTGACATTTTTAAGTTTCGAATAAGCCTAAACCGAGCGAAGCCCTCACCATTCCAAATGCACCATTCCTTAATCTTGTCATGGATATCATCATGTTCCATCCACATCTTTTCAAATTTTAAGGAATTCCTAGTGGGCTTAGTCTAATTGAAGAGTTTTAAAGCAATCAGATTACGGTCTGACCCAATTTTGGGTAGGGAAGTAAGATGGAAATCCTGATTAAGGATCCAACTAGCAGAGAAAAGAGCTCTATCCAGTCTAATTGAATTAAGTCTTTCCCCAACCTTCTGTTAGTCTAGGTGAACTAATTTCCATGAAGATCCACATCCATGAGATTTAGGTCAGCAAAAAAATCAGCAAATTCATCCATGCCTGTGGAAAAACTAGAGTTTCCTCCTTGTTTTTCACCTAGGTTTAAAGGAGAATTGAATTCTCCCATAATAATCCAGTTGGCAGTATTATGTTGACTTCTGAAAGTCTTAAGATCAGTCCAGAGTTTTCACCTCCTAATAACCATATTAGGGTCATAGATATTAGAAAGTATCCAGTCACAATTATTCTCAATCGCATGAAATTTAATAGAAAGATGGTTATTGGTTTTAGAAAAAATCATACCAGTATACTACCTTTTATCCCAAAATGTAGCTAGGCCTCCTGAAGCACCCTAAGAATCCACCACAGCCATGTCAGAATTTTCCTAGAAATTCTTTTTACTAATTTCAAGAACCTTAGCATACATCTTAGTTTCTTGTAGAAGAAAAATGCTAGGTCTACAAGAATCTTGTAACTCCTTGATTATTATTTGTTTGGAGTTTCCATTCAGCCCTCTGTTGTTCCATGAGATGATCTTCATTTTAAATATATAGGTGGGATTACACGATGGTTTAGTTCTGATTGAGTGCCATCTGCAATGTCTTCCTCTGTTCTCTTGGTTCTGAGGGCCTTCTTTGAGGGTCTTCCTCTTTTAGAGCTGCTTCCAAAATCTACTATTCTTCTAGTAGACGATCTAGTGGTTCTGGATGTTGAAGTTCCCCAGTTGTCAATTTTCTTTTTTTTGTCATGATAGAGTGAATCTGGGATCTTTTCAAATCCTTTCATTCTCTTCTTTTTCTTAGAGATGACCTCTGTAAATCCAGTAGTTAGCTCCGAATCTTCCTCATAGAGAATGTTTTCTCTGAGTGGCGTTACTTCCCCTCCTCTTTCTCTCCCTTTTTATCATCAACAGGTTGTAAATTTGTTGATTTGTTGCTAGATAGGGGGTTCCCACTTTTAGGTGAAATTTTACTATTTTCCCACGGAGAACTTTTCTGTAATGATTCTTCTGGTTCCATGCTTTATTTTTCCTCATCCAAAATTTCCTCAATGTTGAACAAAGGAATCGGTTGATCTATCTCAGCTACCTTAGTTTCATTATGAGTTTCCACAAACTGAGCTAGATCCTTAGAAAGAATATTTACTTTTACTGTTCCCTTTTGTTCATCAACCTCCAAAACCACCTTTACTAGATTTTGCATATCTAAATATTCTTTGGTGGTTGTGGGTACTCTGAGTGAAACTGCCGCTGGAGTTTTTGGATGCCAAAGCTTCCTACAGACCAGAGGTTTCCTGATTGGAGTTTTGAACCCCTTTTTTTCTTTCTTCTTATAGTTCCACTCAGGTTGGTTAAGGGATTTTTCTTCCCTCTGGCTATGTTCAGTTCCGTATCTATCATCCTAGCTTCCTGTGCTTGAGCTAAATCTCCTTCAAGTTTTTCATTCTTAATTTTTTTATCCTCTTGGGAGATATCCTTATTAGGGCATTTTATGGTGAAATTCCCTATTCAATGGCATAGATTACATCTCAAAAGAAATGTTTCATATTAAATCTTTTGATGTCATATGCCATACTTAGATTGTGAAATAATATGTTCTAGTAACTCTTGCTCCATTTCAGAAGAAATACAGAATCTAGAAAAAGCTACTCTGGATCTGTTCCTCATGGGCCCATCAAGCCCAATCGGAGCACCAAGTTATTTAGAAATATTTAATAGAATCTCATCGTCCCAAAATTGTAGAGGTAGTCCTAGGAGTCTACACCAAACTGGAATGGTGTTTATGTTCTTGATGTTCGGATCAAACCTAAGATACCATCTTTTCAAAAAAGGCCCATATTACCCAGACACCATGGTCCTCCCATACGCACCAATTCCAAATCAGTATGTTGATTAAATTTTTCCAGAAAAAAACCCCATGACATAATGGTAATGCTTAGATCCCCTTTTGGTTTCCACTTTCTAAAGGCCCATCTTCTAATGACATCAATGTTAGGTCTGGAGCCTAGAAACTTACCAACGAGGGAGAGATTCACTTTTTCCAAATCCCTATGTAAGAAACCATTTGGCACCTTAAGATAGGTAACCCATTCATTTTCCTTCTCCCACATGAACTGTATCTTTTTTGGAGATTGCGGACCCACATTTCTGGTGGGGTTTTATAGAATCTTATTCTAGGCTAAAGGTGTGGATCCCAACATGAAAGCTTTCTCTTCTTGTGGCTTATCAACCATCTGATTTAAGTTAGAAAGCAGCCCTTTCATAGCCATAACAAGCCTAGGACGTAGACATTTTGCAGCCGATGCAGGTAGAAACAACATTGATTGTCCCTCCATCGCTCGCTCCCTACATTGTTATTTATTAAAAGGATCAATGTTTTATGGATTTTTTTAACTTTTATTTAGTATATGCAATACCTATGTAGCCCCTGTTTTTGATAATGTATACCTCATTTCATTTATGTAAATTAGAAACTAAAGACTGTGTGCTCAAGTTATATAGTTAACTTAAGGTATAAAGTGAAACTTTATTATTATAAAACTTTAAAACATGGGGTTCGAACCACTTAATCACCCGGTTCTTCTAAACCATTTCAAGCATTCAAAAATGTTAGTCTCTCATATTATATACTGCACTCTCTTGAGAAGTATGTTCTTGATGTTCAAGCCCATCTCTGTGCCCTCCCTCTTCATCAGGGGGTTATCTTCCTACTTCATCAATATTTTTAGGATGTTGTGGCCAACAATCCCACTCACCCCTTAGCCCCACCCTCCCCAACAACCGATGGTAATAACAAAGAACCCTAGCTTCATATATCCCCCTTCTCACCAACCACTAACTAAAAGGGTTCTATGCAATAACACCAATGGAAAAGACGTTGCAGTGGCAAAAATCTTACTAGACATCAGCCAGTCTGAGTCTAACCCTCATGTTACCTTTGACATTAGAGACCAATTGAGGCAGCAGGCCGACACCATCAAAGGAATTAAAGATAATGTTGATTTCCTTCTTAATGAAGGAAGCAAGGAGGATTTAGACCCCACTACTATCTCTAAGCTTGAGGAAAAATTGGAGCCTATGAAAATTCATCTCGGTGCCCTAGAAGAGAGGGTACAACAGGTATTCAAAAAACATATCAAACACTTTTCCCTGTATAAAGAACTACTATATTTTTTCAAACCCATGTTCATCAAATTTTTAAAGTGAGTGGCATTCCGAAGAGGCTTGGAAAGGTTGGAGACTTAAGAAGAAGAATGTTGTTTCTAGTATCCAAGACCCTGCCCAACATACCACCATCATTTTGTATAAGGATATGAGGGATGCACAGAAGGTTTTCAATACTTTTCTTAAATAGGTCTGTGTTGTTTGGTGGTTTTTGTTTCGACGTTGTTTTTATACAATTTTGTTGTTGTTGTATCACTTTTTTTGTCTGTAGTAGGGATTCTTGTAGGCAGTCAGCCCTTGCCTTATTTCCTATTGTTATATCTAGCTCTTTTAGGCTCTAGTTGTTGGGGTGTGGCCCCCACTCATCAAAAAACCACTTTGTTCTCATTTTATATCTTGGATTTTGAGCCTTTTTGTACTATAGGGTATGGTCCCCTTAAAAACCATTTACCCTTAATAATTTTTTTATAAAAAACTTTTAAAACATTCTTTTAAATCATTGAAACTACACAATTATTTATAATCGATTCTATTCATGAGGATGTTATAAAAGGACATGGAGGATTCAATTACAAAGGATGAAAAATCAGGTATTTTGCAGCTATTTGAAAATTATTTCATTCTGAAATTAATTTTGTGTAATGCATTTATGAGGCAAGTGATCTTACAAGAGTTATGACAACATTGTTTTGAGGTTTGAGTGTGAATTTCGAATACAGTAGGTATATCCAAATTTAATATTATTATTCTGATTATCTAATTAAATATTTTGTATTCTTATCTAACTGATTGCATATGTTTTCTCTGTATATCCAGAGAAATCTTGATGATATCTTCATATCTATCTTGAAATGAATGTAATTTGTAGCCATGTTGGCTTTGATATTTGATCATGACCTTGTCAAGATGTTGTTTTAGCAATCATTGTACTTCATTTCATTAATGCAAAATTTGTTCTCTTCATCATGTCTATATCAAACTCTTTTTGTTAATTGTGTAAATATGTTTATATGTTGATATTTTTATTTATTTTTCATTTGATGTCTATTACTTAATGAGATTATTATAATATTGGAAATAATTGTAAAGAAGAGATTATAAATATCACTCGATTTCACCTTTTCAAGAGGTTACCTAGTTTATAGGTTTCACTCTGTTGGATAAAGGTTGATAATATTTATTTTGATTCAGAAAATCAGTTTCGATACATGAGTGATCAGTTAGAATTAAAATACATTAAGGATTAATCTCTTATCATTCTCATTAAATTTTGATGATCTTGTTGTGTTGTGTTGAGTCTTTTGATGTGTTTTCTTTTGTCTTTGTTGATGTATTTTTATTCTTATTTCTTTGTTAGAAATAGAAATTTCCCAGATCTTAGGTTGAATTATTATTTAACCTATGCTAAACTACCCATGCTTAAGCCAATTCTTAAGTAAAATTACAATTAAACTAGTATGATTCCATCTTGATCTTTTACATTAGGCAAAAGGGTTGATTGGTTGTCGGTCTATTTTTATCGACAATAATCTCTTCCTATTTTACTCTGTAGTTTATCTCCTTTGTTTGGCAATCTTTACCTTGTTCCGTGGGTTTTTCATTTTTATGCGGTATTTTATTTTTCATGTTGGTATTTTCTTCCCTCCGTGGATTTTTCTTTATTTCTTGGGTATCTTCTATCCTCCATAGATTTTCATTTATTCCATAGGTATCTTGTGTCCTCCACGGATTTTCCTTTGTTGTAAGGGTTTCGTCGGTCCTCCTAGGTTTTTCCTTTTTTTTGGGGTATATCTTCCCTCCGTGGCTTTTCCTTTATTTCACATATTTCTTAACTCCTTCAAAAAATTCCTTCTTGGCATAGGTATCTTCTGTCCTTTGTGGATATTCCTTATTTTCCTTGTTTAGCATATTTATATTTTTAATTTTTGTACCTTTATTTGAAGTTATTATTTCTTTGATTTTATTTCTTATCTTTCTATTTATCTACTTACTTATTTTCTTCCTTGTCAATTTATGGCGGAGAAAGAGTGCTCTTGTGTGTTTTTACCCTCCTCCTCATCCAATCTACTAAATTGTCGGTTTTCAGATAAAATAGATTTTTTAATTATCAAACAAAAAGTAACCCTCTTCTTCTAATTAGTAATATCTTATTATTACAAATGTTTCTTCTCCATTAAATCCAATTTTTCATTCCTCAATTTTTGAGGTTGGTATAAATATTTTTCTTCTTCTACTTTGGTTTCTAGTACTTTTCATTCTCCTTCCATTTTTACTATTTCAAGTTTTTAGGTTTCTTCTCTCCTTCTTGTTTTTCTCTTTGTAAAACAATATGCCATCTCTTTGATATTGATGGGTTATTATCTCTAGGAATTTTGTTCATCTTGTGGTTTTGATTTTTTTCTTGAAAATTTATTTGCATGTATCTTCAGTAGTTAAGAATAAGAAGGTTCTTATCTTTTGAAGTTCCCAAAGTCTGTTTAGGTATGCATCCCAAAAGTTGAAAGTGTGGAAAAATTATTTCACCACTTGGTCCCATCTCTTTTTTCCTTTTTATTTTCCTTATGCATGTACCATGAATTATGCAAAGGTCCTAGTGTCCACACAAATAGTTGATTCCACACTACGGGAAATTTCTCCATATAATTTCCAATGTCTTTCCCATATCTGAATGTGTTTTCTATAAATATCTTTCTCCCATATACTTGACATATGGCCGCATAGTGTCCTTCACTCTATACATATCTTGTTTTCAATAATGTGACTAGATAATTATAGTGATATATATTTTTATGATTCACCCATAAACGTACAAAATTTATTTTTAATGTGTCGTTGATTTCTTCCATATGAGCTATTTCATTGGGGAATATCCTTACCATTTGTTCTAGGTATCCTTCTAAATCTCCAAATCCTAAATATTTTGGTAAGGTTTGATGGGAAGATCCGTAACTTAGTCTATATACCTGTCTGATTGGTTTTTCGATTCTTCATTTTTAATGTCCTCGGTAGTGGACTAGTACCCATCCTCTTGTTGAAATTATTCCTGTGCGGGAGAAAAAAATGTCTTATGTTTCATTCGTAGATTCATAGTAATAATCATCTAAAGTTATTACATGGGATGGTAGCCTTTGTGCATAATGCAATTTCCTTACTTTAGATTCAGGAAATCTATGTACCCATGCTTCTACTATATTATCTGAACTTTCATTGGTGGATTCACTCTTCCTTGAAATTTCTCCATCGAATCGATTCCCATTCTTTATCAATATTGATCAACCAATTCAGAGTATATATTCCTTGGATGTCATCAAAATATTCTTCATCGATGTCATGCCATACTTATTCTAACTAGGAGGCACTCATCCCTAATTTGAAAGGTACGTGAACCTGAATTCAATGTGATTCTAGTGTAACTTATTCTTCCTCTAAATTCAATGTGTCATTGCAATAAAAAAACCACTCTAAATCCAAAATGGCATTATATGTAGGCTTCGTTGCTACATTTTCTACTACTTCAAAATTTACTATTTTCTTGATCCCCATGAAGTTAACTTCCACATTCCTCAATATGCCTACATGGGATTTCTTTGATCCATCTATCAGAAAATGTGGTATCTCGCAACATGTAAGTGGGGTCTTCCAAGTTTTTCCCAAGTTTTTTTGACACGATGTTCACATCTCGCACCGAAATTCAAAAGGATCTTTGTAATTATTAGATTGAATATTTTTATGTCCAAGTATATGGCATATTTACACCATATTGTTCATGTTTTGATTACATTTTTCTTTTTCTTGCTATGCATATAAATGGACTAAAATTTACTAGAAATGAAATATCTTCTCTTCTTTATTCTAATATTTACATAATTTCTTTAGCTTATCTATTATCCCTCATTTAATGGTTAGTTTAGATATTTATTTGAGTGTGGTTATTTCATCCTCCATAAAATAGTTTTTGTGTCTCCATGATGTTTGTGATTTCTTTGTGACTTCTTTTCTTTTTATAATTCCTTATCATTTAGTTCCACTATAAGTACTTTTGGATCCAATTCTTTGTTGATGGATGATTCTTCTTCCGTGGGTAGTCTAATGAATTTATTTTTCCCAGGTATGTGTTCTTTCTTTACAACACTTCTTGTTGTTACTGTGGCTCTATATTTTGGTTCCTCTTGAATACAATTTTATTTCTTATGTTTTTTCCTTTTAAAATAATTTTCCTTAACGTATTCCTTTTTCTTTTCCTTCTCCAGTTTACTCTTCTTTGGAGCTAGATGATTTTTCTGTATTTTGGTTTTCTTCTTCTACTGATTCATCCTCATCCCATGGTATTTTAGTAATGTGCTATACATTATTTTGAGGATCCTTCCCTAATGATTTTGTTTTTGTTTCCCCATTTCGATAAAATTGAGTTGCTTTATGGAAATTGAAATAATTATGTGTTCCAGTTAATGGAAAAATCTAAAAGATGGGGCCGTCATCCCTCTGTCTGATCAGAGCATCCGGCCCTGAACTATCTATATGGCATTGCTCATTAACTAGGCTAGTCGAAAGGTTTGGAAGCTGGTCCCCTATCCATATATGGCGTTTGCTCTCTATATCTAGTGCCTGCCATCTAGTCGTTTGATCTCTGGCTCCGTCGCCATACCATATAGAGAGTAGAGGGTGCTGACTATAGATATGACATTCGGTCGATTCGATGCATCCATCCGGGGACTGCCGGGGGGCCGACAGCCGGGGTTATGATCTATTCTATAGAGGGCCCCAACGGCCTACTGGAGAGAGCTGGGGAACGAGCCCAGCCCTATATATCTTATCTTATCTTATCTTTAAGATAAGATATAATAGAGTCCAGGAGTCCAGTAGTGCCCCCTATCTCTATATATTGCCTTAGTTCGGAGTTCGGTAGTGCTGCGCTGTTAGTTCATCATGGTGGAGCAGGCGGCGGGGCTACCCTTTGTTGTTATTGCTCCGATTCCCGCGAGGCGAGCCGATTCCTAAGATTCCCCCGCTTCCGATTCTTCCTACGCTACCACTGAGCCGATTCAATTCCCGTTCCTACCACTGAGCCGATTCCGATTCTTCCTACGCTACCACTGAGCCGATTCAATTCCCGTGATTCGATTCCCCCGCCCCGACCTCCCTCCCCTCAATTCAATATAGGGGCCCGATCTGGGGGGCCCACCCCATATATGGATTAGATAGGCCGATTCATCAGATCCCCTCCGATCCACACACATTATTCTTCTCCTCCGATTCTTAAATCTAGTATTCCTGTTCCCATTCACCTGTTCGTGGTAGAGGTATGCGCCTGATTGATCGGATTACTAGACAGATGGGATTACTACTGATTGATATTACTATACGGATGCGGAATGGTTAGTAACAGCAGAATGGTTACAGGATTCCTCGGATGCAGGAGGCCAGTAGAACGCTGACGGTAGTGCTATTCCCCCGATGGGCCCCACCCCATTCTCTATATAGTACTAGGATGAGTTTCTACCGTAGAATTGGTCTCAGTGTTTCGACTCTTTGCTCTCCGAGAGCCACCGGGACAAAGATTGGGAAACATAGAAAGGCTTGGGGAGGTTGGGACCCGGAGGGGTTGGTCCACCCGGTTCCCGTGCCATATAAAGAAAGCCCTTATATTCGATTACGATTACAGAGCCGCCCTCGCTTGCCCCTATATCTATATATGGCGCGGCGCTCGGGCATGAGCCATAACCATAGGTGACATAGACAGACCAGACCAGACAGAAACCCTGGCCTCGCTATAGAGTAGGTCGGGCCCTGGTTCACCCGGTTCATGAAGGTCCTGGGGAGAGAGAGCGGGGGGGGGGAGGAAGGCTTTACTATAGAAATCATTGTAGACGTAGCATCAGTCGTACTACGTATGTAATACGGTCAGTGATGCCGGATGAACGTAACCGGTGTTACATAGAGAAAGAATGGCACTTCAATGGTCACCAATCAATGGCACGCAATGGTGGGTCACCGATCTATGTTACTTTATGGAAATTTAAAGAATTATGTGTTCCACGTTAATGGAAAAATCTAAAATTTTCTGGTTCTATACAATTTCTTGTTAAACGTCCATATTTTCCACATTTATAGTAGTGCATGGGTATTTTCTCCTAAAATTCATCTCTAGAGTTATTTTGGTTTTCTTTCCCTTGATATCCTTGATATCCTCTATCACCTTAGTAATTATTGCATCCACCCCTAAATCTACCTTGGTATCCTCCTTTATATCTTCCACCATACCCTTGATGATTTGGTTTGTAGTTGTTTCCTTGGTATCCTCCTCCATAATGTGGTTTTCCACCTTGATATCTTTGATATTATCAAGGGGCAATAATTATTTAGGATTGAATTGGTGGTGGTCATTGAACTGTTCATGTAGGGGTAGGCTATAGTGGGGGTGGAGGTGTTGTATTTTGTTTGGTTTCCATTACTTTATGGGTACTATAGTATTTTTAGTCTTCCATGACATCAATTACAAGACAAGTATGATGAAAATGGTTGTAAGATCCACATGTTATATAATACATTAATTGATTTTTGGGAAGGGATACTTCTAGTAGTGGTAAATTATAGTGTGTATGTTGATCCCATAGTCTAAAAATATGATACCAAGTTATTTCAAATGTGGATAGATTACTAGAATAATATTATTATGAAGAGTGTTATCTCACTTTGTTGTAGCTCTTTTGGCTTTATATAAATATGGACAATATTTCTTCTTTGTGCTTCTGCATAACAAATAGTGCATCAAATTTTGGTCTTATATTATTCTTCGGTGGTGAATTATTTCTAAGATATTATTTTCTTTGGATCTCCTGTTGCAGTTTTAATCTAGCCAACTCTAATTGTACTCTTTCTAACTCTGTCTTAATTGAGTTTTTTACTTCTCTTCTCCATGGTTGTGCTTATAACCTTATATCCATTTCAATTGTATCTGAGAGACTTGTGAATTTTTTTCCATCTAAATATGTTCTAAGGTATGGTAACAATGTTGATGCGAACCATTCAATTCTTTTTCATCTATCGGGGTTCTTCTAAACTTCTTGTAACATTATTGAATCAATAGCTGAATTATTTTACTGATTCATCTTATTTTTGAATTAATTCTCTCATTTTACTAACACTTTTTGTAGGTGCTTCAATAAAATGAAAATATGTCTTGAATTATTTTTCTATCGTATCCCAATCGTTAGTGTTTTGAAGGTTTGTCTTCCTATACCACCATAAATCATCTCTCAATGTTCCTATAAAGTCATATAGTTTGGTTGCAGAATATGTCACATTCTTATTCATCCAAGATGATTCTATGATGAACATATGTTCTTTTGAATCCTTTGTATCTTTTCCAAACACTTTGAAATTTTGATCTTCTAATCCATTATTCTAATTTCTTAAGGATTTAGTTGATTCTGAATTGGTGGTTGTTACTTTGGAGTTTTCATCTTTTTGTTTTAGTCACTGAATTTTTGCACATTTCCTATTCTTCCTTTACCTCTTGATAATTCAATATCAAAGTAATTGTTTCCCAATAACTCTTTGAATTATCTTGCAATATCTTCTCTTTTCTTACTCTCTTGTTGTAATTTGTTGTATTTTTCCATCAAAATTTCTCCTTCTTTTACCTTTTTAAATGGTGTGTGAAGTGACACATGGAATGACATCCAATCCGGGGTCATATCCTTTGGGCTAGTACAATGGTTGGGGGACACATATTTTATCTGTGAATTTTCATAATAATCTTCTACCAAAATACATTTCTTCCTTTAACATCTCTTAACCTATAATTTTCCTCTAATCCTACAAACCCTTCATCACTTCTCCTTTTCTTATTTTCAATTCTATTTCCTCCTGTCATGTTTCTTGGAGCTAATTTTGTATTCTTCTCTTCTTTATGCTTTTATATTCTTGTAACTCAACCAGTTGTTCTAATATAATAAGCTCTTCTTCACATTTCTCTATTATCAATAAAGGATCCTCTTGTTTATCTTTCACCCATTTTTCTACTCCTAATATTTATTTGAATCCTAGTTCCATTATATCTACTAATTCATGTAGATCTTTCATTAATCTATCTTGTTGTGATAAAGAATGGTGTATTCTATTATCTAATGGACATTATGCTATGGGAATCTATGGGGTAACCAAAACTTGTTGGTCTCCACCTTGTGCAGGAATGATAACAAGAATCTAAACATATGCCTCCATTTCTGGGGTATCAATATGTTGGCCTCCAATTAAAGTGGATTTTTCTTTCTCTATTTTATGAACTTTGTTTAATTTTTCTTTTGAATCATTTAATTTCTTTATCCTTTCTTCCCTTGCTAATATTTTTTTTTCTATATTTTTCCCTAACTCCTTTGGGGATATCCTAGCCTTATATTTTGATCTTTGCATCATTATTGCTTTTTATTAAGTTACTAATTCTCCTAAATCTCTTAATCTATCTTTTTCAATTATTTAATTTATCGTGTTTTTGTTTTCTTCATGTTTTCCAATTTTTTTCTGTCCCATCCATCACCTCATCATATTTGATCGCTTATATATCTTGGATCACCCCCTTCATGTATGCCATCGCACGGTTCATGTCCCCTAAAGTAAAGTTTATGCACTTCTAATTAATCCTTTTTACACTACTAAATTCTAGATTAAGAAAGGAACTTATTTGAGAAATATTCCTCTAGCCCCATTTATAACTTCATCTTTTTGTGATTAAAATTTGTCCAAGCCTAACTTACTTAAGTAGTAATATAAAAATCTAATGTACTTTTGAACCATTAGTCTATTTATCTTATCCAAGGTTCATAAAGATTTCTAAGTATTCCTAACTTCTTCCGATTCCACTCGAATGGTTACCTCAAGTGTAAACATGAAAGCTCTATTCATTTATCATTTTCCAAAATGCAAGGCCACAATAGTTATGGAAATTGAGACAAAAATTCTTCTCTATGTTCTCTCGAGTACATCACTTCAGTGCCTTTATAAGATTCTTTTAATCTCTTTGCTTCTCCTTTAATGAAAATATCAATATGTTTTTACCACAAGTCCTCAATCTCTTGTTAATGCTAGTTTCCAATACCTTAGTGGTGAAATTTTTCTAGACATTTTCTTAGCCAAAGGAACCTAGGCTTAGACACTAAAATGTTGACCTTAAGCCTCAACAATAACATGAGGGTTAAGAAGTTTTCCATTTTGCTAAGGATGTGGTAGGAAAAGATAACATAGATTCAAATAGGAAAAAAAAAAATGTAACATAACCAAACATATTACACACATTGCATCAACCATCACTCTTTATTCATATCTCAAAATAAGTTACATTAGTCTCTTACACACACTTCTTATATACTTCCCATATTTCATTCTTCCAAAGATTTCTCGAGTCTTTGGTAGCTATCTGTGACTCCTCCTATGTCTCGTGGGTTTTCTTACTTTGTGTATTTTTCTCAAATTTGATTAATAACCCTATCAACAAATGAAATGGAAAATTTAATAAGTAGATATGATCTTGTGATCCTTTTTCAATCAAGGATGCTTCTAGAATCAAAATATGCCTCTCCTACCCCACCAGATGAATAATGGATTATCTATGCATTAAGAAGTGGAAATTTGGCATTGTTTCCCTCTTTCATCTCCTGAATACATGATCCTTCATTGATTTCCTTCCAATTCACATGGATATTAATCTTTACAATTGATTGGGAATGTAAAAATTATATTTTCTAACCTTACGATATGAACATATAAATATGTGTCTTGTCCTCAAAAAATGGGTTGGAAAAATCATTTCTGCATAGAATAGATAAAATATTGAGGTTTTAAACTTTGATTAAGGGTTTTAAATTGTGAAGAATATTTACAAAGATCTATATACTTGTAATTATCATCTACAGGTTCATGCTAAGGTGGTTTCTAACGTACATCCAGGATTTGATATTCATCTTCTATATGTTTCCCTTGTCTTCTCTACAAATAGACATGCAGGATCAATCATTCCATGAATTATTATTTTCTTTATCATTGTAAGAGATATAGAATCAGTAAATGATGAATCTCCCTTGTAATAATTTGTTTATTTTGTCAAATAACATTAAAAAATCATTATGAATTTAATTTTGTGATTCATTATTGAAGGTTTGTTTTATTATAGTGTTACTTTGCACTAATTGTTTCAATTATAAATCTCCTATATGTATTTTTATGAATGCATATCTAACTATTATGGGGTGTCGTTTGGTTTTTAAAATTGGTATGGTGAGTGCATGAGGCTTCATTCTTAGGTGTCTGTGTTGAGGTCTCAAGGGTTAATCTGCATTGCTTTCCTTGTTTTGGTGTCCATGAGGGAAAGAAACCTTTTGAGAGTGACTTTCCTTTGATTTCAGGTGTGAATACATGAAAAATTATCAATACAACATGGTTAATGCATCTACTTCCTCTCAATATCCTTTTCCCCATTTCCATCCACCTTCACTTTTATTTACACTATCATTTTCCCTTACACCTTCATATTTCATCTTTATTACATAGCCAACATGATATCTACATGTAAATAACACATACCCTTACATATTTTGAGTGTATTTGCTATGAATTGTGAATATTAACATCTCAAGTGTAATTCCATTCAAATTTTCCAAGATATTTATTTCATAATGATGTTTTTAATCAAATATAATCTATCTTTAGTGGCTTGTGTCTAATGTATGAAGTTTTTCCAATGCTCGTGTGATCATTATTCTGAAATATATTTACATTATATGGTTGCATTTGATCTCATATTGATGTTCCAACAAGTTTGAGGGTCTGAAACACAATATATCCCTCTCTCTTTCAAGCCACCCCTTAGGTCCTCTCACCTTCATCCGAGAAAGATCCATAAAGTATCATGTGAACAACCACACCCTTAGTAAAGTGCCTACATGTAATGCCTACAAGGCTTGATCATGACGAAGATATACACCCATCCTGAATGAAAATGATAAACTAGAAAGTATATCATCATCCCTTGATCCATATTCATGAAAATATGCATTCAAACCTTCTTTCAAGGGTGTTAGATTGGGAAAAAATGCTCAAGTGGTGTATTTTCCAGAGAAATAATTGTCTTATTTAAGTTTTGATATTGTTTCTAGGGTTTGCAGTGTGATTCATATAATATTAATTAGTTTGTGGTGTTCTAGTAAGCCATGTATTTATGTCAACAACACCAAAACTCTTGTGGCGCCATTTATAAGGAAAAATTCTCCCAAGAAGATGTATAAATCCCTAGGGTTTAAGAAGGGTTTATCAAATCATCATATGTTGTTTATCTTTAGAGTATGATTTAGTGCATTTTTAATATGATCTACAATATCGAAAGTGAAATATCTAGTGTCAACTCCATTATGAGTTTTGGGCTTGACTAATGTTGTATTATTTGATATATTTCATTGGTAACTCCACATTCAAAAAGGTGGAAGGATTGAGATATTCATTTAAATCATACCATGATAAAGATATATTTCTTGAGTTGGTTACATTGAAAAGGGAAAGGAGACAAGTCTAGAAATAAATTATTGATCAGAACTAATAGAGTAAGAACATACAAACATATAATTTATTGTTTATGTTTTGATAGAGGAATATTTGAGTTATCCTGAGAGGTCATAGCATAGCATCCCTATTTTCCATATCTATATTTATTTTTTAAAATCTTATAGATGTATAATTCTTAGTAGTAATCCTTTAAGAAATTTGTAAAATAATATCCCTCCTTTTTTTTATAGACTTTTTGTTCACAATATTGTTGATCATATTATTGAGAATCTTATTAATAAAAACATGGACCATCCTCCTCCGCATGCCCCTTTCAGAGATAATGCCTTTAGACCTATCAATTTTGGGGACATGTTTGGATATCCAAATGAGGTGCCTAATGAAATTAGGAATATGTTTCCTAAATTTCAAGGAAATAATGCTATTAGTGGTGATCAACATCTTAAGTTGTTTCAAAATATTATGGATGATTATGAAGTGGAATATGAGGATGTTTTCTTGAATTTTTTTATACACACATTAGAAGTAGATGCAAGGGAATGGTTTAGTTCCTTACCTCATGGTTAAATTTATTATTGAGATTAAATAATTAATATATTTAGGATTTAATATAGTGATAGAACATATCCCAAGTTCCACTTTTTTGGATTTGAAAACGTAAACAATAATCCCAATGAATGTGTACAAGATTTCAACACAAGGTTCAACAAGAATTTGATGATATTACCAACTAATTTGAGACTGATTGATGAGTCCTATTTGATCAAGTATTCTGATGCATTTAAAAAAGGAAGCCTATTAATTGAGAGAAAAAAACCCCATGAGTTTAATACTAGAATTCAACGTGGTCATTCAAATTGAAAACAAAATGAAGGGTGATAGAAAAATACCAAAGAGGGAATGAGTTAAATTTTCAATCTTAAAAAACAAGAAAGAAAGTCTACTGATCTAGAGGAAGAGGTTAAGACATTAGTAAGGGAAATTAAAGAAATTTCCTACAAGTTGGCTGAGTAGAGATGAGACTTCCTTTGGGCCCTCAAGTTAAAAATCCAAATAAAAATATATTTAGAGGGTATCATAGAGAATATGATATAGAAAAGAGACTTGTGGCTCAAAATGAAAGACAACATCCACCTAGAGACAATAAGGAAATGCTTGATCCATTGGGTGTAAGAATTACAAATGTTAAAGAAGAACACATCATTGATTGGGAGTTAACAACCAAAGTCTCAAGGACAATTAAATTCAATTGATAACTTTTCCCATTATAATAATTACTAATACCACATTATAAAGCAACAAGTGTAATAAGTCCACACCTAGCTCAAATCTCCTTAGGGATTAAATTAATCACTGATTACATTGACATTTTAGCTAAATATTCCCTGAATAAAATTTTAGGGTTAAGGGACCCAAAACAATTAAATACCCAAGGTATTTAATTCCACAAGATCTAAGACAAGAGCAGGGTTAAATTATAGTGGGGAAAGGAATACATATTTCAAATCATCAGAGTAAAGTCTTACTTCCCACTCCCAGAACTCGGTTAAGAGTGTCTACAACTAGGTTACGAGACAACAATTGTCACTAACAGGTTCCAGAACAATTCTAGTTTACTAGAACATAATTTTATTTTACTAACAATTCTCAGAGGTCACAAGGTCCAAAATTTAGGGTTAGAAGGTTCAATAAGGTTCGGGGGTAAATTATCACCATACCCACTCTCTAACAGGCTTAGAGTTTCAACTTGATTTTTCTCACACTTAACATAATCAAAATTTCCCTAAATCATTCCCATTGGATAGGAAATTTTCTCACCTTTCCAATGATATAAATAAATCCTCCTAACTCCTTATAAAACTCCAGTTATGGGCCGACGGGCCTTGGGTGAAAATTTTCCCCAAGGGCGGGCCTGCAGGCCTAGGGATGCAAAATTTTCCCAAAAGGGACACATGTGTCGAGGGGGAAAATCCATTTTTTTAATTTTTGGGTTGGCATGTCACGGGGAGATGTTTGCAAATTTTCCTATGCACGGGAAAAGTTCACTTTTTCACCCACGCCTCCACTGCACCAGGGACATGTGGCACTCAACAAGCCAAAGTGGGGAAGGAATGAGGGAAGGGTGGGGTGGTGGAGGTTTGGAGGAAATTTTTCCAAGGAGGGGGAAATGGATAAGTTTGATGTGGGGCCCATGCATCCATGGAAGGGATTTCACCAGGGCGGGGGCGGGAGTGTGGGGCCATGGAGGTAACAACAAAAATTTTTCCAAAAAGCAAAATTTCCAAAAAGGATAAAAATTTGCAAGGGTTCCCCCTCCACCATGCCATGTGCAACCTCTGATTGGTTGGGGTAGGTGGGGTGGTGGGGAAAATTCTAAAAATTTTCCCAAAATTTTTCCAAAACTTTTCTAAGGATTTTCAAAGGGAACATTTTGGGCCGTGGGCCCGCCAGGGAAAATTTTCCCAAATTTTTCCACCCAGGGAAGAAAAAATTTAGAGGGCCATAAATTTAGATAGAAAGCTTGGTTTTGGGAAATGAGGACTTTCTGGAAATCTCTTGATGCCCTCTTTGCATAAGAATCATTAATTTTAGATTTTGACAAGTTTTGAAGGGTCAATTTTAAGAAAAAAGCCTACGAGATTTTAAAAGCAAACAGGTAAATTTTAACTTACAAATTTTGTTCAATTTGATCTTCTCCTCCACTCAACATGCCAAACAGACATGGAGAATAATTTCTATGAAGGATTTAGGATGTTTTAGGAAGGTAATTTTACTTGATTGACTTCCAATTCGAATTTTCCAACAATTGACAGAAAAAGACTACAAAATTTGCCTTTGTTCAATTTGAAAGATTTTCTTAGAGATTTCTTAAGAGTTTCTAGTTTTTTGGGGTCATTTTGATCACCTTAAGTTCAATTTAATATTTCATTTGTCTTTTATAGCTTGCAGGGTCATTCTGATTTATATTTGATAAAATTTTACAAGTATACAGTGAAGTAAAAGAACTTATACATTTCAAGAAACAAAGATTAAACTATCTCTTTTCCATGTAATGAAACATTGAATTCATTCCATGCTAGCCTTAAATTTTTTTCCTTCTTCAATCAAACATTAAAATAAGAATGCAATTTCTATCCTTCCCAAAATCATATATCTTAAACAAGGCAGAATAATACAATTTCTTCTCACGTGTTTCTTCCTTTTCCACTTTCCAAATAGGATTTCATTACATTTAAAAATCATATTTCAATACAACAATGAAAATGAAGAAAGTTATTGCAATCCTTTATTGATTTCGAATACAAATTTACATCTTCCAATTTCTTGAATGCAATTAGCAGATTTCAAATTTCTTTCTTTCAAATGTATAGAATAGAGTAGATATATCTTTCACACTTCAATTTTACAACTTTCATAATCAATACAACATCTTTCCATTTCAAAATTTTACAAATTCATCCACTTCAAAGTGGGAAAGGTTACAATGGGATTTTATTTCACAAGGGATAGTCAAACTGTCTTCTTTTCTCATCTCTAGGACAACAACATGCATTCTTCTCATTCATCCAATTTTGATCACAACAAAAGTGGGGAAAGGCAACGCTCTCCACCCAACCAAGACATCCAATGAAAGGAGAATCCATCCTTCATCATTGGCCCCCGAGCCCCAACCACAATGCAATAGAAGGTGTGATTCAACTCATGGCAAACAACAAGCTTCCAAAAACATACACACAACATTCTTTCAACATGCACATTTCAAATAAAACATAGTTCAACACAAAACAATAGTTTACAACTGCATTGAAACATTAAAATAGAACTCAGCTTCATCATGCAAGCCAAAGGAGCAAGGACTATGGGGGAAGCTGCTTATGCCTCCCAATGGGAATTGGGTATCCACCGGTAACAAACCGCCAATATAGATCATCACACATATCCTTATGCCCCCATAATCCCTCCTTATGCCCCCACAATTTCCTTATGCCCCCCACAAAGTAAGAAATGCAAGCTATTTCTTTTCCATGGTGGATCCCAAACCCAAACTCCCTCACAAAAATTTGATGCCACTGGCATTCCCTTATGCCCCCCACATGGATTCCCCATAGCCTTCTCCTACACCATTCCTATGGTAGTCTACCCACAGCCAATAAACACAAAAACATGCTAAAACATTCACACAATACCAACACATTCATAAAGGAAAAGAGTATTTCAAGAGCCAAGCTCTTACCTCTCCATGATGGAGTTGTCTAAGTTCCAAAAATAACAAGCTCTTAATGTCAAAAACAGTCCCAAAATCAGCAACCAACAAGCATGCAAAGTCCTCCAATCTCCTTCCAAAAGCAAGAGCTCCAATCACAAGAAAATTCACCCCAAGGAAGCATTCCCAAAAGTTCAACAACCCCAAAACAAAGCAAGGAGTTCTAATTTTATAGAAGAGGGAAGAGGAGAGGATGAGGTGGATCCATGTAGGATGCCACATCACACATCCTCAACTCCAACACAAAATTCAAATTCATTCTCCAATGCACAATAAAGAGGTGGGTGAATAATATGACAATATACTTACACACTCCAAAAAGCCCACACCCCAAAGGACTAAAAATTTAAAACATGAAGAAAGTGTAATTAAAACATGCAACTTGATTTATAAAAATGCATTAAAAGGGTCTAAAATCAACCTTCCAACCATAGGTATGGTTGGTAATTAAACTTTAAGAGGTATGGGACAAGTTTTACTTGTCCCACAAGCCTCCAAAAACAGCCCCCAAGGACAAATTTGAATTTCCAAGGAGGTGGAGTGTTTCATACTCCAAAATCTGACTTACACAACTCTTACACATACTTACACATCTCTTACATATTTAATACAAAAGCCAACAACTTCTACAATTACTTTCTCATATCCCAATTTAATTAATTAACTTTTAACCATATGTTTTCTCACATTAATCTACCACAATTTAATTAAATAAAAGAAAGGGACACATCACTAATAAAATACATACAATAAAACAAGGAACCACATTAATAAAATACACAAAACCCCTGGTCACATTCAAAGGTAATCCCCCCATGGGAATCCCTAACAAAACAACACACACACACACACAAAAACATGTTGTCATGGTGACCCTATTGAATTCATCTAGAATCCCAATGTGGTTGGTCTCCAATCCCCCGATGTTTGTTGTGATATTTTAACCTAAAAAAACAAATACCTCCTTCAGCCTCGTGGCCATATCAGAACGTCCAAAATGAATATAATATAATTTCAAAATCATCAATATATATATATATATATATCACAAACAACATCCAAAAATCAACAATATCACTTACAATTTCATCAACAACTATATAACCATCAATTTTAAATTCAATTTTCTCGGTCTACTCAATATATCCAAATATCACATGTCCTAACAACATCCATATATATATATATATATATATATATATATATATATATATATATATATATATATATATATATATATATAACCATGTACAACATGTCAACATCTATATAAAATGTCTTCAACAATCATCATGCATCATATATGAATCAGATTCAACAATAATCCATGGTCGAACATCTAACATCATACTAAATCAAAACTATAATAATGTCCATCATATAGTCCATAGTATCATGATCAGTAATAAAAGTGTCGAAGGGAAGTGGGCACTACATCCCCCTCCCCTTAGACTCGACTTCCTCCTAGAAGTCACTGGAACAGAGGTGGAAACAATGCAATAGAGAAAGGATCATACCCTTTTGGAATTGTTTTGCTTCAAACAAGTGTGGGTCTACAGAACCTAAGTTTGGTCCAATGTAATTCAACAAAAGAAGGGAGATTACAAGGGATGAGTTCTAAACTTTTGCATGCAAGGCTACAAACACTTAAATCTAGAGAGTAAATTTATGCTATCAACCAAGATACTACACATAACAATATAACATGAAGAGTTCAAAAGAGTCTTAAGAGTAACCACTAAGTAGAGGAATAATAAGGAGAATTCCATGAGTTTGAGAATGACCACAAAGTTTCCCAAGGAATACAACATACTACACTAATAAAAGTTAAGGTTTCTACATGTTTAAGCCATGATTTCAAGGTTCATTGTCTAGACAAGGCTAGCAAAAAAATCAACTATGACCAAATTTGCACGAGGAACAAATCTACTCAAGGTCCCACAATTTGAGGATCACACAGATGAGGTGGATCAACAAGGACACCTAAATCAGCAAAACATTTAAAATCAAGGAACTATTCTCGGAAGGCACTTCTATAATCTCGAGAGGGTACAATCAAATTTTCATGGTAATACTAAGAAAATTCATGACCACAAGGTTTCCTATAGTCTGATTTTTACACTTTTGTTTTAAGAATCGAACACACCATACCAACCAAATCTAAAGAAGTCAACTGTTTAGCAAAAGAATTATATATATATATATATATCCCCTAGCAACTAACATATCAATATAAGTACCATACATTATAGCACAATGGGATTTATTTATCTTATTTCCTACTCAAGCTCGAATAACTATAAAGAGAGCACAAGAAACACCAAGGACCACTCAAGGTCACTAGGGAGAAGAACAAGTAACATGGGGTCCAATTACAATCCAAGGGTGCATCGTATCAAAAGTGAATAACATCATCTTGCACTTTCCATCCTAATGGAAAAGGGGCAACAACAACAAGGTGACCCAAGAAAATATGAAGAAAGAAGACTTCCCAAAGTTATTTTATATCCTTAACATATGTTGCCTTAAAATTACAATAACTTAGGTCTCCAAGGACAAGACAACACGCAAGGAGGTTGCTTCTCAAACAACAAATAAGTCTCAATCCAAAAGGACCACAACTCACATTCATCGAGCTACGGATGATAAGGGTATGATGACCCAAAACTCCCACAAGAAAGGCACATACATCTATGGACAAGAAGTAATAAGCAACTAGAACACATTACTATCCACCGGTGTTTCACAATTTCAGGTAGGTGACAAAACTATAGGTTCAACTATACATTGTACTCAATACACATAAATTTTACCCATTTTATAAATCAACTCATTAAGTCAAAAGTTATAGCTTTTCTTGTTAAGAACATTCCTTTCATGTTTCCTTAGTTACAAACTTCCTTCTATTATGACATCACCAGTTTACGTTGTAAAGAGCACCACTAAGGTGGGCATGATGTCTCACCATTCTGTATAGGCAGAGAGCATTTATTTTACTCGTAAGGAAGGTGGATGGACAAGGTTTCCTTTCTATTCTTCTACATGGTTTTTTTTTCTTCTATAATCTACCAAGGGTATAACAAGGATCACTTCCCTTTTTCTATGCTCCAGTTTATTTGTTAAGTTCCAAGGTCAAATCTCCTTAATTATAGTTTTATGGTGTTTTGGTTGAGTCGTCTTATCAATCAAATTTTAATGAGAAGGAAGGTTCAAACATATCACATAATTACTTTTATGGGAAAGAGATATAAATCAACACACCACATTTTTAATTCTAAAGGAACAAGAGACATTCATCATAGAAATCACATCATTAATTTTTGTAAGAACTAGGAAACAATGAACCAACATGAATCACACCAAGATTTCAAAGATTCACCAAATAATTTCAAGCATCATTAAACATTCTTAGTGGGTCTCCACAAGTCTCACAAGAAATTTTCAAGGAAGGCTCATTAAAGAGGTATAATCTTACTTTTACGAATCTATTAAGGTTTAACAATTTTTGTTGTTTAGGGTGGTAACATTTTACTCCCCTAATAACCAAAGAAGGTTTTCCAATCAATTCTCATGTCCCCACAAGATACCACCAGCCAAGCAACTAGATGACAATGCAACTTTACTCCAAGGACACCACATCCACACTAGAAAGCATCAAATGCAATGGGGCAACCAAATAATTTACCAAATCATGGACTTTACAGCCAAGAGTTATAGTTTTTAAAAGAGGAAGTACAATATAAGCACCATCGAGATTAACTATTAAGATCTACCAAACTAACATCTCTAAGAGAAGGGTCCAAAAGACCCAAAGCATCCATAAGTGTTTCCAAGTAACCCAAAGATTAATAGGTCATAGAATGTTATTCATAGTAAAGGAAATTTAAGGTAAGGGTAGACTTATTCATAAGTCAAGAGAGAAAAACAAGTACACTTAAATAAACACACTTGCCTAAAAGGGCTTAAATCTTTCCATAATTACCAAGATGCATACATTCCATGAGTCAAAACTTTCTATGATGCAACCAGGAACCCATGATACAATTTAACATGCCATTGATGAAAAGTCACTATCAAACAACACTTTTCCACCAACATTTATAGTCAACCAAAAGGCAATCCAATCCTAACAAAATCTAAAATCCCATAATTAAACACTCCTACTCCGACGAGGGTCAAGCTCTTACCAGATTGTAAGAGAACCACCACTACCACTGTCAGACTGCCCTCTAGACCGCACTACACAACAAAATTTCTTTCTAGCAAGGTCAAGCAATGAAAGGGTCACTCTAAGATCTTAGACACACTCAAGGTTCTATGCATCCATAACCAAGGCATAACTTAACGCACCTCAGAAGACATTCCAGGCACCTAGGGTGTACCCCCATACGACAAAATATTACAAGACAAACAACGTAGAACCAGCTCAACAACATGCAAGTGAGAATCATGTAACATTTGGCTAAGTAGCCAACAACATAATGAGCTCCGAGTCACTAATCAAAATAAGTCCAAGAAATATCAGACAATCAATAAAAGTGGCTAAGTAGCCACATTGCAAAGTTTGAAAATTCTTGCAAGAATTATAAATAAATAAAAGATCCTCAGAGTTTCTCAATCCAATCATAAAATAAGATGTTGGTCCTTGATAAAATACACAAAGATTATGAATGTAAAACACAAAATTTAACACCACATTCACTCCATATCCTTTCATGGCCGCCAATAGGGGTACTCTACCTCGAGGTTAGTTCCAAGAACACATACACAGGATTGGGTCCTAAACGACACCCAGACTTAGTGTCCACCCTCTCATATGGGTAACAAAATGGAAAACTGACAACCAGACCCTCTTTCCTAACCACTGAAGGAAGGAAGCTCTAAACAACTTCTAATTAACTCTTCCCAACCCAGAACACAACCACTATTGTCCAACTACAAAAATCACACCATACAACTTATCATTCCAAAAAATTTAATAAGGAAGGGTCTAAAAAGGGCTTAACGCATCATACAATTAAATCAAGATTTAGGACTTGTAAAACAACACATTTTCAAAGGGGAACCAAGTTTCCACTATACTAGAAGTTCACAAAATCAATTTAATCTGACATTCTTAGTTACCCGGGTTTAGACAAAATGTCACTAAGCAAGCACAACAACTCAAACAACTTGTTATTTTATTATGATTTTAATTCTGGCAGTTCAAATGAACAGAGTAATGTAATATTTCTTCATACTTATTTCTTTTTTCAATTTTCAAACAAGGTTGTTTTCTAGTTTTTAAAAGTGTGCTAGGTTTACAATTCATGTCTCAAGTTTTCTAGTGTGCCCAATGGCCCAAGCTTTTGAACCACTACTCTGATACCAAGTGTAATGCCCAAGTGTAATGCCCGCTAAAACAACCCACTTGAGAACCATGAACAACCTAGGTTTAGTTACAAAATTATGGAGTAATTTTTTTTTTTAAGGTGTTAGGAGTTAACAACCAAAGTCTCAAGGACAATTAAATTCAACTGATAACTTTTCCCATTATAATAATTACTAATACCACATTATAAAGCAACAAGTGTAATAAGTCCACACCTAGCTCAAATCTCCTTAGGGATTAAATTAATCACTGATTACATTGACATTTTAGCTAAATATTCCTTGAATAAAATTTTAGGGTTAAGGGACCCAAAAAAATTAAATACCCAAGGTATTTAATTCCACAAGATCTAAGACAAGAGTAGGGTTAAATTACAGTGGGGAAAGGAATACATATTTCAAATCATCATAAGTAAAGTCTTACTTCCCCACTCCCAAAACTCGATTAAGAGTGTCTACAACTAGGTTACGAGACAACAATTGTCACTAACAAGTTCTAGAACAATTCTAGTTTACTAGAACATACTTTTCTTTTACTAACAATTCTCAGAGGTCACAAGGTCCAAAATTTAGGGTTAGAAGGTTCAATAAGGTTCAGGGGGTAAATTATCACCATACCCACTCTCTAATAGGATTAGAGTTTCAACTTGATTTTTCTCACACTTAACAATAAAAATTTCCCTAAATCATTCCCATTGATAGGAAATTTTCTCACCTTTCCGATGATATAAATAAATCCTCCTAACTCCTTATAAAACTCCAGTTATGGGCCGGCGGGCCTTGGGGTGAAAATTTTCCCCAAGGGTGGGCCTGCGGGCCCAGGGATGCAAAATTTTCCCAAAAGGGACATGTGTCGAGCGGGGAGAAAATCCATTTTTTTTTTTTTGGGTTGGCATGTCATGGGGAGATGTTTGTAAATTTTCCTGCATGGGGAAAAGTTCACTTTTTTTACCCGCGCCCCTTTTCTGCTGCCAGGGGACACGTGGCTCAACAAGCCAAAGCGGGGAAGGAATGAGGGAAGGGCGGGGTGGTGGAGGTTTGGAGGAAATTTCACCAAGGAGGGGGAAATGGATAAGTTTGACATGTAGGCCCGTGCATCCACGGAAGGGATTTCACTAGGGCGGGGGGGGAGTGCGGGGCCGTGGAGGTAACAACGAAAATTTTCCAAAAATAAAATTTCAAAAAGGATAAAAATTTGCATGGTTCCACCCCTCCCTCATGCCACGGGCCTTTGATTGGTACAGTAGGGCATGTGAGGTGGGGGAAAATGTAAAAAAAATTTTCCCAAAAATTTTCCAAAATTTTTCAAGGATTTTCAAAGGGAACATTTCGGGCCGCGGGCCCGCTAGGGAAAATTTTCCCAAAAATTTTCCACCTAGGGAAGAAAAAATTTAGAGGGCCATAACTTTAGATAGAAATCTCGGTTTTGGGAAAATGAGGACTTTCTAGAAATCTCTCAATGCCCTCTTTTTATAGAATCATTAATTTTAGATTTTGACAAGTTTTGAAGGGTCAATTTTAAGAAAACATGTCTTGCAGGATTTTTAAAAGCAAACAGTAAATTTTAACTTACAAATTTTGTTCAATTTGATCTTCTCCTCCACTCAACATGCCAAAAAGACATGGAGAATAATTCTATGAAGGATTTAGGATGTTTTAGGAAGGTAATTTTACTTGATTGACTTCCAATTTGAATTTTCCAACAATTGACAGAAAAAGACTGCAAAATTTGCCTTTGTTCAATTTGAAAGATTTTCTTAGAGATTTCTTAAGAGTTTCTAGTTTGTTTGGGGTCATTTTGATCACCTTAAGTTCAATTTAATATTTCATTTGTCTTTTATAGTTTTCGTGTGTTCATTTTAATTTATATTTGATAAAATTTTACAAGTATACAATGAAGTAAAAGAACTTATACATTTCTAGAAATAGAGATTAAACTATCTCTTTTTCCATGTAATGAAACATTGAATTCATTCCATGCTAGCCTTAAATGTTTTTCCTTCTTCAATCAAACATTAAAATAAGAATGCATTTTCTATCCTTCCCAAAATCATATATCTTAAACAAGGAAAATAATACAATTTCTTCTCACGTGTTTCTTCCTTTTCCACTTTCCAAATAGGGATTTCATTACATTTAAAAATCAGATTTCAATACAACAATGCAAATGAAGAAAGGTATTGCAATCCTTTATTGATTTCAAATACAACTTTACATCTTCCAATTTCTTGAATGCAATTAGTAGATTTCAAATTTCTTTCTTTCAAATGTACAGAAACAAAGTAGATATATCTTTCACACTTCAATTTTACAACTTTCATAATCAATACAACATCTTTCCATTTCAAAATTTTACAAATTCATCCACTTCAAAGTGGGAAAGGTTACAATGGGATTTTATTTCACAAGGGACAGTCAAACTGTCTTCTTTTCTCAGCTCCAGGACAACAACATGCATTCTTCTCATTCATCCAATTTTGATCACAACAAAAGTGGGGGAAAGGCAACACTCTCCACCCAACCAAGACATCCAATGAAAGGAGAATCCATCCTTCATCATTGGCCCCCGAGCCCCAACCACAATGCAATAGAAGGTGTGATTCAACTCATGGCAACAACAGGCTTCCACAAAACATACACACAACATTCTTTCAACATGCACATTTCAAATAAAACACAGTTCAACACAAAACAATAGTTTACAACTGCATTGAAACATTAAAATAGAACTTAGGCTTCATCATGCAAGCCAAAGGAGAAGGACTATGGGGAAGCTGCTTATGCCTCCCAATGGGAATTGGGTATCCACCAGTAACAAACCACCAATATAGATCATCACACATATCCTTATGCCCCCCACAATCCCTCCTTATGCCCCCCACAGATTTCCTTATGCCCCCACAAAGTAAGAAATGCAAGCTATTTCTTTTCCATGGTGGATCCAAATCCAAATTCCCTCCACAAGAATTTTGATGCCACTGGCATTCCCTTATACCCCCCACATGGATTCCCCATAGCCTTCTCCTACACCATTCCTATGGCAGTCTACCCACAACCAATAAACACACAAAACATGCTAAAACATTCACACAATACCAACACATTCATAAAGGAAAAGAGTATTTCAAGAGCCAAGCTCTTACCTCTCCATGATGGAGTTGTCTAAGTTCCAAAACAACAAGCTCTTAATGTCAAAAATAGTCCCAAAATCAGCAACCAACAAGCATGCAAAGTCCTCCAATCTCCTTCCAAAAGCAAGAGCTCCAATCACAAGAAAATTCACCCCAAGGAAGCATTCCCAAAAGTTCAACAACCCCAAAACAAAGCAAGGAGTTCTAATTTTATAGAAGAGGGAAGAGGAGAGGATGAGGTGGATCCATGTAGGATGCCACATCACACATCCTCAACTCCAACACAAAAAAGTCAAATTCATTCTCCAATGCACAATAAAGAGGTGGGTGAATAATATGACAATATACTTACACACTCCAAAAATCCCACACCCCAAAGGACTGCAAAATTTAAAACATGAAGAAAGTGCAATTAAAACATGCAACTTGATTTATAAAAATGCATTAAAAGGGTCTAAAATCAACCCTCCAACCATAGGTATGGTTGGTAATTAAACTTTAAGAGGTATGGGACAAGTTTTACTTGTCCCACAAGCCTCCAAAAACAGCCCCAAAGGACAAATTTGAATTTCCAAGGAGGTGGAGTGTTTCATACTCCAAAATCTGACTTACACAACTCTTACACATTTAATACAAAATCCAACAACTTCTACAATTACTTTCTCCATATCCCAATTTAATTAATTAACTTTTAACCATATGTTTTCTCACATTAATCTACCACAATTTAATTAAATAAAAGAAAGGGACACATCACTAATAAAATACATACAATAAAACAAGGAACCACATTAATAAAATACACAAAACCCCTTGGTCACATTCAAAGGTAATCCCCCATGGGAATCCCTAACAAAAACAACACACACACACAAAAACATGTTGTCATGGTGACCCTGTTGAATTCATCTAGAATCCCAATGTGGTTGGTCTCCAATCCCGATGTTTGTTGTGATATTTTAACCTAAAACACAAATACCTCCTTCGGCCTCGTGGCCATATCAGAACATCCAAAATGAATATAATATAATTTCAAAATCATCAATATATATGAATCACAACAACATCCAAAAAATAAACAATATCACTTACAATTTCATCAACAACTATATAACCATCAATTTTAAATTCAATTTTCTTGGTCTACTCTACTCAATATATCCAAATATCACATGTCCTAACAACACCCATAAATATATATATATATATATATATATATAACCATGTCCAACAACATGTCAACATCTATATAAACATCTAACATCATACTAAATCAAAACTATAATAATGTCCATCATATAGTCCACAATATCATGATCGGTAATAAAAGTGTCAAAGGGAAGTGGGTACTACACATGTACACCATCTGAAAAAGTATTCATTGTCCCCCTAACGTATCCATGCCCAAATATATTATTTTTGATATGGCCCAAATCTTAAGTCAAATGAATATAATAATCCTTTTAGTAGATCTACTTAGGATTCTTGAGCATTAAAATTGGGCATTTAAGTATTTGGGATTTAACGAAGATGTTTTTTCAAACAAAGATATCTCTCCCCTTGTTTCTCAAAATGATATTGAATATTCTCAAGAGTTCATCAACCCATCGCCTAAGGAATATTTGGGTATATCCCTAGTTAAGATCCAGCTAGATGTGAACCCTTTTTACACTACAATAATTGTAAATGGATGGATCCTTCATAAGTGCATGTTTGATTTAGGTGCTTCCTAAAATATCATGCCAATGGTAGTCATTGTAGACAACCTACAAACACATACCTATTTATAGCTTATTCTTAGTTATCTATATCATTTACATAAAATGATTAATCCACAATACTTTAGAACTAATTCTATCATTGATTTAACAAATATGGAGTTTGTAAAAACCTAATTATATATTCACATGTGATAAATAAAACACTAAAGTACATATATGACCTAAGAAATAAGCTAGATAAAAATGAAACCCTAGGTACAAAAGAGGGAATAAAATATTTGGTTTATTTGGTAATTGATCCTGAAGTATGTTGGACTGGAAGACTGATGAAAAGGAGGAGGAAAATTTTATCTAAAATAACTTCCCTAGTTATTTGGACAACTTATATTTCCATTCTAGCTATGAGGTTCTACGTTGTAGGTTACACACACTTTATTTTCTCCTTTGGCACATTCCCTTAGTTATAGATTCTTTGCACACCCTTGTGCACTCCTCCTTTCCTTCACCTCTTATTTTCTTTTTCCTATTTTTTCCATTTTTCCTCACACACCCTCTCGCGCATTCACCTTCTTCCAAGAATTCATGCATCCTTTGCATGCACCTTGGACCTTCTTAATGAAATTAGCTAATTCCTTGACATCCTCATGCACCCCTTCCTTATTGTTAAACATAATTTTGTAATGATTTATCCTCTACCATACATTTCTCCCTTAGATATTCCTCCCATTTCTCCCAAAGGCATCACCTTTATGTGTGGCCTTCCTCTCGTTATCCTCTCATGCCTTACTCTTCTATGTGTGTTCCTTTGCACCTTCTTCTAAGCCATTTTGTGCCATTTGGCATCTTCTAGACTTTGAGTATGATACATGTAACCAATCAAAGCCCACCAACCGAGCACCGAATCTTGGAAAAAAACTAGTGAGTGACACGGGGGATAAAATGACAAAATAGTCGTATAATTGGCGATCTTTCAGTAAATCAAAGTGCGCCACATGTCTTGTGTGTTTAGCTTACACTAAAAACTTCTAACATCCGTAAATTTTTCTACAAATCTTTCACACACACACACACACTCGTATCATTTGAAAGCTATTGATGTGGTATACACTCTAAATCGTTCAAATTTAAATTTCAGTTGGATTGAGTAGGCAAGAAGCTGGAGAATACTCCTCATGTGATTAATGAAAGATTTGATTTCTCTAACCACCTAGATTTGATAGAATATTCCCTCCTTGCTTCTCCTACACATCAAAGAGACCTAGAAAAGTGCATTTGACATATTAATAGGTGGTTTTACAAGTAGTTACTACTTTCTTTTAGTGGTTGTGATTTAAATCTAAGTTTTCCCTCTTCCTCCTCTTCTTCTCTCATCCATTCATCTATAAATGTAAGATCATGGCTCATTATAAAGGGTTGGACATTTTGGATCCTCTAGTATTTTCTAAGGATTCTGTATCTTTGCATTTTGAGTTACAGGCCTAAAAATTTGGTTCTTGCATGTGGATATCATCCTCATACACCATTTTAAAAGACTTTGCATATCTAGAAGTAATAAAAGCATTATTTTTTTCTCTATTCTCTGCCTTAACGTGTTTATATTCTTCTTTCTTGCCTCTCTACATATTGTGTTCTTTCTTTGTATTTTTAAGTTCCTTGCAACTCCATTTTTATGTTGTCTCATGAAATCAATTGTGTGAATGCATTTTTGTATGATCTGTGTGTGCCTAGCCTTCCTTTATGCCTTCTCTTTCATTTTCTCTTAGAACTAATAGTTTTCATCCCAACTTTTTTTGATGCTATCTCATTCCTTAATTTAATTTTCCATTTTTCATATCCCTTTATCCCCGATACCTTGGAATTGTTATCTTAGGTTTTGCTTTCAGTATTAGTGGTACCAATCGAAATAGGTAGAGAAACCAGCCTTCTCTAGAGGTCTATCTCAAGCATGTAATGTCCCAAAACTTTCAGATAGTCCCATTGTTGACTCAAAAAACTTAGTTAATTCAGATCTGAGACATGGGTACAAGTTTGAACAACCAACATTTTCTAGCACACCTAGTGATACTAGCATTGAATGCTTAAATTTCATCATTGCTAAGTTTTGGTGTGTGACTTAGTGATTTCCAACCTTTAGAGGATTTTTTCAACACATATGGTGACTCCCAACACTTCTAGATCTACTAATTTTAGTAATCTTGAGCACCTTTCATGAGAAGAGTTCATATGAGACAAAGCATAGTAGCTAAAGCATATTTTGAGTAGCTCTATCTATCTCCAAGGACAATATGTAGTAGAACACCCATGCACACATCCCTATTTCCAACACATCATGCACATTCCACTCCTCCTCACATTAGACCTGCATGCCCTACCATGGCACTACAACCATCTCCTCCTCTCGAGGAACCTTATTAGCTTTACTAGTGGAAGCCCTCTCAATATCAATACACAACATGATATGCTAATGGCCGCACTCAAAATAATTCCCTATTTCACTAGAGAGAATCAAGTTACACTGTCAAGAACATACAAGATGTGGCCAATGTATGCTCTATTTATCTAATCATGTATGAATATGTAATAGTCAGTCTACTTACAACCTCATTTAAAGGCACATAACTCTAATGGTTTAGAGGTTTGAGACCTACATCTATTGCCACACTATGAGATTATAAAATCTCTATGCAACTCTTTTGAAGACAAAGAAGATCACTTGTCTCTGGTGGAGTAGTTAAATACAACAAAGAAGATGCCCAATGAGCAGATGATTGATTTCAACATTAGATTCTAAAAGACTTGGGACAAAATACCTCAAGTGGTAAGGCCTATAGCCCAACATGCTTATTTATATTATCTAACGGCCTTGAATAGTGACATTTTGGTCACGATTCAATCCGTGAGAGGTATAACCTTACCTATTATATACAACATTGCAATAATGGTAGAGAAAAATATCATCCAAGTGGGAAAATTGGATCCTAGACCTCACGTTCCCTTATTCCTAGAAATGTCTCCAGTTCCCACCTTCTCGCTGCTCTAGCTCCAGGTGTAGAGTGCATAACTAGCTGCATATAAATCCTACCCTCTCGTGCAATAGAAGGAAGATGAAGAAATGAAATCCTTGATTAGAAACTTGTCAAACAAATTGATATCATTAGAAAAGTAGTAGTTGTAAGCCTTCAGAAATAATTCTAATTAAGTTTGTAATAAAAATAATAATCAGCCCTAGAGGAATCAATATGGAAACCAGAGATATGGCTAGAACCAAAAAAATGATAGATGGCATGCTAACATACACCTGCCCTTGCAAGTGGTCCCTTCTACACAACCACTTCCAACACCTAGCATGATTCAAGCACTTCTTCTAATTCAAAACAACATAGCACAAGAGTCGAATGGTGCTTCCTTTGCAACATGCCTCGTAGTCAATATCATTCATCTAATACTACTATGCACATAGGTCTACATGATTCATGTCGATTCTAACTATGAACCTTCCATAAGTGCAAGTGAGCCTAAGAATTAAGAAAATCCAAAAGCCTCTTTAGAGGCCAACTTGATATTATTTGGAGTGAAGAGTTATGTGCAATCAATAAAGTTGTAGATGATATAAACAGATAATGCACCTAGGTTACTAACCACACAAGATATAAGAGGAGAATGTCGAGTATGGCATGCGGTCTCGATTCTGTAATATAGGTTGATCCTCAAAAGTAAAGAGATGTAGCCAATGCATCCAATAGTAAAGGTATGCAAGTTATTATGTGCAAGGTTACTGTGTAGTGCTCCATATGAAGAAATGTGTGTCCCTCCTTTGGTAGGTCAATCCTCTATGCCATCTAAGGCCCCGGCCTCTGCATTTGAACAATCAAGAATAGACGTTGTTGTACCTCAAATGTACAAGTTAGTGGGTCTTCCATTCAACATTTTGGACTAGATGAAGAAGAAAAATATAAATGTCATAATGTGGGATGCCCAAACGATTCCATCTCAAAGTGCAACCTATTGCATAAATCACGACTCAACTTTTGTACACTAATCCAACTTTCCAAAAACCATGCGCAAGTGTCAACATGTGTTAGAAAAATGAGAATCAAGTAATTAAGGTTGTCAAAACCCCACCCTTCTACATGTGCTCTATTATAGGTAAAAACTTGTGCATTATTTTATAATTGAATCAAGCACTATTACTTTTGTCATTCCTAAGAAATTTTTTGATGTCCTAGGTCTTAAATATATCCCCTTGATAAAAGGAATCTTTCAACTTGATGTTTCAATTATCACTACCCTTGAGTCATAAAAATATTTAGTTAACCCTCCGTGCATGTCCAAGCCTCACTATAACTCAATATGTGTCAATCATTGACCTACCTCTTTTGTTCTCCCTGTGTCTTTCAAGGGATTTTACTGCTAAAGTAGGTGGTTACTTGTCTTCTGATTAGTCCCATATGCTACTCAAGACAAGGTATGGCACCCGGTTTACCATACAAGATGAGAAAACATTTTCCTATCATGTCGAGTCATATGACCCATCTCCTCTCCAAGCTAATTTCTTAATCCAAGAATAAAAATTTTCAGTTTTGAAGAACAACTTTTTCCCCCTCTTGTACCTGATTTAGTACTAGATGAGTGGGCAGAAAGGAACTATAAATTTGATCCATATGCTAAAGATCTTGAAGATTTTGAAACTATACTTGGCACCTATTACATTATTGAAGAAAAGGCTGTATTGCCACGTGCACTAAATAAAAATTAAGAAATCACAAGTCTGTGGAAGTTATACTTTGATGGATCTAGAAGAAAAAATTACATGGGTAAAAGTTTTGTTCTCATTTCCCCCAAGGATGAGAAATTATTCTTTGCGTGCAAGTTATAGTTCACATGCTCCAACAATATAGAAAAATATTAGGCAATGGTTCATGGTCTTCTTATCATAGAGAAGAAATAGATCAAGGCACTGCGGACCTTTGGGGACATCGAAATGATTATCCATTATGTCACAAATGAGCGCACTGTAAATAATAAGCTTCTCAAATCTTATAAAAATAGACTTTGGAACCTCCTTGAGAGAGTTGATGCTCTTAATCTACAAGTGGTACTAAGGAAGATGAACAAAGAGGTAGATTAGATTTCTGTGTTTGGTTCGTAGTTCTCCCCTCTTGAGGATTTTATCAAAGGGAATGCGCAACATGTCAAGATGGTAATCAGACCATCTATTCTAGAAAACAACACAAGTTGGCAACTTTTTACCAGTGACACATAGATTGTCAAGTTAATTCAAAATGAAGCTAATTTCTCTTTAAGCATGCAAGCTGACTTACATGACAGCTAAGGTGACCAAGTGATCCAGCTGAAGAAAAACAAGTTACCTAAAGGGTTGTCACATTAGATAAAATATTTATCCTTGATGATAAATTCAAGGGTGAAGAAAATTATATGTGTGCAATGTAAGAAGACTTCTTCATAGTCACTATTGTGCATGGAAAGGAGGCATTTCTTAGTAAATCTTTCACGAGTGGTGAAAATTTGGCATTTATTTCTCTCTGTTAGAAATATGGTGATATTTTTCCATGGGAGTATGAGGAACTAAAAATATTTGATCCAAATTTTTCTCATCATTCTATTGACCTTGATCCTAATATCAAGCCCATTAGACAAAAGAAATTGCCGACCAATGCAAAAATAGAGCCCCTCTCATCGAGATGAAGATTAATTTTCCCATAAAGTATTCTACCCGAGTCATGAATATGGTTTTGGTGTGCAAGAAGAATGATGAAATAAGAATATTTGTTGATTTCAAATATCTAAATAAGGAAATCCTAAAGGATCATTATCCTTTTCCTTATATGGAGTAGATTTTGTAGATTATGGCAGGTGCCCAAATATTTTCTATGCTTGGATGGATACTCGGTTTCAATTAGATCCTAGTCAAGGAAGAGGATAAATTTAAAATGATTTTTACAACCAAGTGGGGAACATATGTATATTATAATATTCCCTTTGGTTTTCAAAGGCATGTGCAAATTTCTAGCATGCCATGGATATGCCTTCAAAGGATACATCGATGAGTTCATCCTAGTTTACCTGGATGATAGTACTATCTTTTCAAAGTAGGGCACAGATCACATGGAGCATATGGAGAAAGTATTTAAGAGATGTAGAAAAATTGGGGTATCTCTTAACCCCAAGAAGTGTAACTTCACTGTTGTGTAGGGAAATATTTTGGGCCATGTGGTCTCAAAGGATGGCATCACAATTAATCCTAAGTGTGTTTCATCCATCCTGGCTCTTTCCTACCGGCACGTAAGAAATCCTTGCAGTCCTTCCTCGGTAAAATAAAAAAATTTAGGAGATTCATCCCTAACTTTGCAGGACTAGTAAGGCCCATCACCCTAATGCTCAAGAAGGACACAACCTTCAGATGGATAATAGAAGGAAAGGAAAGCTTCAATAAGATCAAGCAAGATATTTCTTATGTATAAACACTCATCAACCCCGACTATTCAAAGGATTTCATCCTTTATGTTTATGTCACCGATGCAATCATTTATTTGTTATTGACATAAGAAAATGAATAAGGATTAGAGTAACTAGTGGTTTTCTTTAGTTAAACACTGAAGGATTATGAGTTGAAATATAGTCACATAGACAAACAAGTCTATGCCATCATGCGCACCCTCAATAATTTCAAAAGCATGCTCTCTAAAACCACATCAAGGTGTTAGTTTCACACTCAAGTGTGAGAGAATTCATCATGGGAGAAGAAATTAGGGAGAAAGAGTACAGATGTGGTGACCAAAATCATGGAGTATTATGTGACCATAAAATACAAAAAGTTGGTTATATGTAGTGCGCTCTTCAAACACCTTATTGAGGACATGCAAGATGAACCTAAGACTTCATTATTTCTAGATGAAGATCTCCCATGCACAGATCATGAATAAAATTAAGCCCCAGTGTGCAAAACTAGATGAAGGACATGATTACATTCGCTTTACGAGGGCGCACACCCTCCCGGTCTAAAAATAAAAGAGAAGACATATAAGTCTAGAATATATTTCATACGTTTTGATTGATGGTCTTATTTTCAAAAATAATCTTAATGGTGTGCTGTTGAGGTGTATTGACAATGCGTAGACTAAAAACATGTTAGAAGAATTTCAAAATGGATTCTCTAGTGGAAAATTCATTTCCAAGACTATAGTAATGAAGATTATAATGACAAGATGCTTTTCGCCTACCCTATTTGCGAACATGCACAAGTGGGTCATGAAATGTAAAGAATGTGCTTTCTTTGTAGGAAAGAAGAAATTAGCAATGCTTCCCCTCTAACCAATCCAAGTGGATCAACATTTTTTGAAATGGGGTCTTGACTTCATAGGCATGATCAATCCTCCTTCAAGTGATAGCAACAGATGGGTGTTGACAACTAAAAATACTTCACTAGATGGACAAAAGATTTCACGCTCAAGGAATCAACCGAGTCAATCATTCTTGACTTTCTCAAGGTTATTGTAACTAGGTTTGGTGTTCCTCAAACAATTATTTCAGATAATGCAAAAACCTTCCATAGTACTAAAATCAATGATTAGGCTCATAGCCTTAGTATATATTTGAAGACTTCTCCAATTATTACCCTCAAGGTAATGGCATGGAAGAGTCTACAAATAAGTGTTAGTGTGAGTTATCCTATGTGTCCTCCTCTCATGTTGGAGGGTCATCTCACATGGGTTAGGTTTAGGGTTAGGTTTAGGGTTTCATATGTGTCATGCACTAGGGTTACTCAGCACCCTATATGTACCCCTTTTCTATTCATTTATGAGCATGCCAAGACACTCCATTGTCTTTCCTCTATGCAAGCTTTGTTTTTGTTGAGCAAGTTATTCCATTACTGATCAATTTTTCCTTGCTATCATTGGAGCTTTCACGATTCTATTGGAGTGCAACTACTTCATGGTGCCTCATTTCTGATTCGATTCTCGCAAACTCTTTTCATGGTACCATAGCTAAGATTGGGTAAACGTGCACTTGATTTATTTTTGTTGCTATTACTCTTACTTGGTTTCGTTATTTTACTCTGCATGCAAGTCCTTTGATCACTATTTTCTAGAAATTATCTTGCTAATATTCCTAACATTCTTGCTCTTGGAAAGATTTCAGTTTTTTCTTGTTCTTCGTGCATGTGCAAGTTTTCCAGAGCTCTCAGGTTCTTTTGCAACTACATTTGGAGATCCATTAAAACAGAGGTTTTGAAAAAAAAATTATTAAACTGATTTTTTTTAGATCTCTATTTTTTTTCTGGTTTCTCTGTGTTTTTTTGTAGTCTTAGGTCTGCTCCTGCCTCTTTTGTTTTGGTCTGCTAGTTGGATTTGTTGGACTGTGCAAACCGTGGTCTACTCGTAGCTGTGTGCTCCTTCCCCTTGCAAACCGCAAGCTACCTTGGTAGACTATACAAAACAAAGATTCTGTTGTTTTTGCTTTTCTTTGTTGGACTTCCATCCTCCTTCCCAACCATGGCTACATGCTAGCTCATTTCTACGCACTCACAAAACATCATTGATAACGGCCTCCTCCAACTGCACTTTTTAACACTCGGAGGACTATTTTTCTCTCCCCACGGACTCTCCTCACGTGCCGTTGGTCGCTGCCCTCCACATCACCAAATAAAACAAAATCCTTTGGTCACCGTCCCTCACGTGCTATTGGTTTCTAGTGGACTATTTTTACATGTTGGCCATGCTTTGTTTGCCAAACCCAACGCAGCAGTGTTCATGCGTGGTCACACAAACAAAAAAAATGGTAAGTTTATTTCTTTTGGTAAGTAAATTCTATTTTTTTTTCAAACTTTCCAAAGTAAAACGTGGTAAGTAAGTAAAAAACTCCGTGGAACTTTCCAAAATTTTCAAAAAAGTAACTCCTTTTCAAACACAAACGTGGAGTTTTATGAAATTTCTATTTTTAATTCTTTCCTTATGAAAAACGTGGAATCCTTCCATTTCTAAACACATTAAGTTTTTAATTTTTTTAAAAACAATTCGTGTTTTTGCTTTTTTTTTTAAAAACATTTCAATCTTCTTTCTAATTTAAACAAACAAAGTTTTTTTAAATTAAGTATGGTTCATATTTTTTAAACCTTCTTTCTCTTTTTTTTCAAAAAAATACCTTTTAAATTATTCTTTCTAAACTTTTTAGATTCCTTTAATTTAAAATTGTTTTTAAACAAAAAGAGGGAAAGTATTTTTCATATTTAATTTAATTAGGATTTAGATCTTAATTCATTTTTGTAATTAATTAGATTTAATTTAATTAAATCTATTTTTTTAATTGCAACTTAATTTGATTCTATCTTATTTTACGATTTGGTAATTTAAAAATCATCCTTCCATCACCTTTTTTTATCGTCTTTTTACAAACTCCAATAGCTCTCAAAATAGTAAAATTGGGCGTTTTCAAACGGTAAAATTTAGGGTTATTGTCGATTTTTTTACTAATTGTGCGCTCAAGTGTGCAGTGACACTTTGTGCACCTCTTTGTCTTCCAAGCTCCTTTTTGGCGTCCTGAAGACTATCTGAACTCCTTGAGTTCCCAAACATTGTATTTGACCCTTATTATTGCTTGCGACTAGTGAGCGCGTCCACCACAGTCTGCAGCAGGGGGTTTCCTTTACAACGTGAGACGTTTTTTTCTCACCACCAGGGTTGGCTTTCACCTCCTTTCTATTTTTTTCTTGTGCTTGTTTACGGTGTTCCTCTTTTGTTGCGCTCCACGAAACACTTTGTTGTGGTCTCCTCTCTTGCGCGTTATTACGCTAATTACAAGATGAGTTACCAAGTGTTTCAAACCACACGCACGGACCCGATTGTAATCAACGCACTCAACTATAAAGTTCTGAAAGCAGGGGGGTTGTTATTGTCTTGGGTGGTTGTGTTTCTTTTCTACATTTCTTTCTCTCTCTCTCTCACTATGGATGCACTTTCAATTCCTTTTCTTACGCCGTTCAACTTTTCGAATGGAGATCAAAAATAATAATGAAACTAAGGGGTAAAGGGTTATACCACATCACCATGGGAACTGAGACTGAACCAGATGACGAACCTAAAAAATCTAAGTGGTTAAACCATAGTGATGAAGCTTTAGGTCTTCTTTGCATGTCCGTTTCTCTTGACTTGCTCTTCCACATTGAGGCGTCTGAAACACCTACATCTGCGTGGAAAACGCTGGATGTGATGTTTGGACAACTAGATGACATGAGAGTGCATGAGTTGGAAAACAAACTACTAGGGTTAAATCCTAGTGACTTTGAAAACCTATAAGCCTTCTTCTCAAATTTGTCCACATTAGATTATTGTTAAAAGGATGTCAAGTAGAAAAGAAAGATTCTCAACTGATCTTGTCGATTCTCTCTAAGCTAGGTCCCGAATATTCTGTCTTCGTGTCAACTTTCTACGCTACAAAAGCTGCTTTGGGCGATACTTGGACAATGCCCTCCTTTGACTGTTTTTCATCCCAACTCATTCGAGAATAGGACAAACTCATTCAAATGGGGTCTCTCAAGTCCAAGTCACATGCCCTTGTAGCAAGTACTAGCAAGGGAAATAAGACTGAAAAGAAGAAAGAAACTAAGGATTGACCTAAAAAAGACCTAAAAATGACACAAACACTTTGAATTCTGAGCCTAGAGCATAGAAAAGCAATTATTTGTGTTCTATTGCAAGAATAATGGTCACGACGAGCAACACTCTTTGCTTTCAGAAAGATTGATCACTTATCTCATTTACTTGAGAAAAATAAAATAAGTGTTCCTGAATCAATAAAACATGCGCTCTCATGTCACATAGAACCTTAAATCAATAAGAACCTGATCAGAATCATGAAGTGCACAATGAAATCTCAACCAAAGAAAGTGGCATACAAAGGTCTCACGCGGCTCTCTAGAAAGACAAAATTATAATAAAATAAGGCAATAGGAACTTTTCCTTATAATCTTGTCTATGGTAAGGAGGCTTCACTTCCTTTTATACTTGAGTTGAATTCATTAGAAATTTCCCAACAGTTGGAATTCAAAGGCATGGAATAGAGAGAAAGCATAATGACAGAGCTTATCAAACTTGAAGAATCAAGGAATTCACATGATCAAGCTATAACATAGTCAGCAAGCAGCAAAGAAATGGTTTGATAGAAATGTTAGGCCTCAAGATTTCAAAGTTGGGGACTTAGTCTTAAAATTGGATGCTAACATAGCTAAACTAGTGCGTCATTCAAAGTTTGATGAACTTTAGAGTGGCCCATATATTATCAATTCTTACAAGGAGGCTAACTCTTTCAAGTTATCTCATTGTGATGGAGGCACATTTTCAATCCCATTAAATGGGATCTATATCAAACCCTTCCGTTAATCTTGCGGCATCATTTTGTATATATTAGAATAATTTAAATTCCTCCAACTACGCTACTTGCACATTCTTTTGTTTGTACATAGTTCTTTCTTCCTGTGTGCTTCTTGTGCATGTTATTTTGTTTCTTCTAGGATGTCAGTCACCTTCCAACAATTTTTAGTAGTCTTGAAGGATTTAGAACAAAGTTCAGAACATGTTTTAAAGTGGCTTCCCCGACAATTCTTCAAGGTCACAGATCAAATTTCACATTCTCAAGTAGACTCCATGCCTAATGGATGCTCCAGGATATTAATATCCTTCCTCTAGTAGGAATATGGCCCCAAAATTTTCCAAACTGTTATCTAAAATAACTCCCCTAGTTATTTTGATAACTTATGTTTCCATTCTGATTTAAGGTTCTATGTTGCAGGTTATACGCTCTTCATTTTCTCCTTTGGCACATTCCCTTGGTTGCATATTCTTCACACACCCTTGTGTGCTCCTCCTTTCCTTCACCTCTTCTTTTCCTTTTCCTATTTATTCTATTTTTTCCTTGTACACCCTCTCTGCATTCGTCTTCTTCTTCTCATCAGTTCATGTATCCTTTTCATGTGCCTTTGACCTACTTCCAAAAATTAGCTAAGTCCTTAGAATCCTCACATGCCACCTTCCTTACTACCACATGTAATTTTTAATGATTTCACCTCTACCATACATTTCTCCCTCAGGTATTCCTCCCATTTCTCCCTCACATGTCACCTTTATGTGTGCCCTTCATCTTCTATCCTCCCATGCCTTTCTCTTCTATGTGTGTTCCTTTTCACTTTCTTATGCGCCATTATATGCCACATGACATCTCACAAACTTTGAGTATACTACACATAACCAATCAAAGTATGCCAACAGAGCGCTAAATCCTGGAAACAAACCAATGAGTTACACATGGTAGAAAATGATAAAATGGTTGTATAATTGGTTGATCTTTCAGTCAATTTGTGTGTGCCATGTGTCTTATGTGTTCATTTACACTTTGAAAAATTATGGCATCGTAATTTCTACTAAAAATCTCTAACATGTGTGCCTAGTCTTATTTGAAAGTTTTTGATATGGGTTACATTCTAGATCATTCAAACTCAAATTTCAGCTGGATTTGGTAGGTGATAATCTAGAGAACATCCTGATACCATTAATGAAAGATATGATTTCTCAAAACACCTAGATTTGATCTCGATCTATCCTCCTTGCTTCTCATATGCATCAAACATGCCTGGAAAAGAACATTTGATAGATTAGCGGGATGATTTATAGGAATTTACTTCTTACTATTGGTGGTTTTGATTCAAATACAAGTTTTCCCTCTTCCTCCTCTTCTTCTCTCATCCATTCATCTCCAAATGTAAGATCATGGCTCATTGTAAAGGGTTGGACATTTGATTGTCTAGTATTTGCTAAGGATTATGTATCTTTGCATTTTGAGTTGCAAACTTCTAGATCTAGTTCTTGCATGTGGATATCGACCTCATACACCATTGTAAAATACTTGACATATCAAGAATTAATATAAACATTGTGTTATGGCTATTCTCTTCCTTGACATGTATATATTCTTCTTTCTTGCCTCTTTTTATATTGTGTGCTTGTTGTGTCATTTTAAGTTCCTTATGATACCATTTTCTTGTTGTGTCTCATGAAATCAATTGTTTGAATGCATTTTGGTCTATGTTCCATGTGCCTAGACTCCCTTTAGGACTTCTATTTCATTTTCACTTAGAACAGATAGTGTTCATCCCACTTTTTTCTCGGTACTATAACCTTCCTTAGTTTAATTTTCCATTTTTGCATATCCCTCTATTCATGGTATCTTGGCTTTTTAGCTTAGGTTTTCTTTTCATTAGTAGAACTAGAAGTAGAAATAGGTAGAATAATTGGCCTTCTCTAGAGGTCTTCCTCAAGTGCACAAGGTGCCATAACTTGGAGACTGTCCCATTGTTGAATCAAATGACTCGGCTTATTTTAGATCTCGAGACATAGGTATAAGTTTTGACAACCAAAAAAATAATCACAATCATGCATGATAAATTTAGTAGCTATAGGATATGTTTGGATCTGCGATGCCTTACCTAGGTCAGGGGCACCTAGGTGGTAAATACCACTTCTAGGCACCTGTGTCTATGTAGAAGCTAAAAGAAAGATTTTTCTTATGTTACACCAATGTCCCTAACCTTCATTGCTTGTCACCTATATGTCCGCAAAGTTCACATGTAACTCAGTAAAGAAACGATATCTTGTAAAAACCACAAAACACATAAAATCCTAAAAATAAAAAACATGTAAATGAGAAGTCATACTGAACCTGGCAGTCACATGATAGAGTGAACTTATGACCGATCACTACACTATATCTCAGACTCTATGTAGTTTTGTGTGCGTGTGTAGAATTTTTCCCTAGGAATATTTTATGCAAGATGCACTTGTTAATGAGCAATATCTAGATGTAGCAATGTAAGTAGATATGTGGATGGAAAAATGAACTTCCCCTCTTGTTAAGTGTATGTAGAAAATGTAATTCCTTGTCCCTTGAATGATAGCTAGATGGATGCTTTGATGCTCTTAGATTGCATTTGGATGCAACCTTAGGTGGTAATAATAGATGCTTAGAGTTTGGTCCCTTATTATGATCACATAAATTTGTATTTATATGATTCTCTTGTTTGAATTTTGTAGTTGACAACTAAAAGGATGACCCATCATAAAAAAAGATGCCCAAAAGATAAAAGAGGCCTAAAAATGTGAGCAAGATACAAAGAAGTCGGGGCACCTAGAGGGGATGATGATACCTGAGATCTGGAGTCCTAGGTGGCGTGGGTGTCCAAAGTCAATAAAGATAAATTAATGAAGATCAGGTTGGGATGTGAGGTGTTAAAGGCCGGAAAGACAACAAGAAAGAAAATAAATAGGCCAAAGACAATAGTTAATTACTAGGTTTCTCGCTTAGGAAGTATATGAATAATGTTATGTGATTAAGACCTAGAAATGTGTCCAAGTTTGTGATTTAGTGTCTACATTTTTCCCGCTTTATGTTGTTGAGTGAATAGTTGATAACATAAAGTAGATAGGATATTTGTACCTGATAACCATGTATATCTATGGAAAAAGTGTCAAGAGATAAAAAAGCGTGGAGTGATAAAGATGAAACGTGGAAGCTAAGGAAGAGGAAGTGATCCTAGGGGTGTAGATTAAGAGTTGTGCTATGTTGTACTTCTATGCTTGTGCTTTTTGATGTGGGTATTTTACTTTTTTCGTATTAAGGACATACCTACAAAAGAAGAGAAGAATAGTAGTCAAAGTCATGTATTATGAATACTCTATAAACATATGTGAAAATTGTGTAAAAATGTAAAAAGTACTAAAAGGAACATGTGCACCTAATCCATGATGAGTGAAAAGGATATAAAGTTTCCTAAACCTCTATATAAGAAAGTTTTTGGGTGATCTCATGTAAAGAATGAGTTTTTCACTGATCTTACACCACATAAGAAGAAGTGTGTGGGTGAAAGGTCTAGTTTTATTCTCCATCGCTGAATACTTCCCAAAATTTATACACCACTACAGATGGTTTGATTTTACTTTTTCTAGTTTTATCAAGTTTGATCCAAGTAGAAAAGGGTGATACAATGTATTCTAATTACTAGAGGATTGTACCTATACTAAGGAAATAGCTCATGCAATGCTCAAAACTAATATGATCTCGAGAAAATAACTATAACTATGCCCCGATCATAGGAACCCAGGGAATGGTAGAGAGGGCGCAGTGCTCATGTTTGTATTTGGGCACCGCATCTATGTTTTGTTAAGGACCTAAGCCGATTCTGGGCCATTCTATGTCTTGAACTCTATTTTGATTTTATGTTAAAATATATTGTGTTGTGGATTTTTAATATTGTATGGGGTGACTAATTCACCCAATGTATGCACCCCCTTATTTGGGATGCATGCGAAGTCGCTAGGAGGATGCAACCCAAAGGATAGGACATAATTATGAGATAAAACTAATACCCTATAAGGGAGGGAATTTGCTTAATAAAAACCAAGGCACACACAAACAAAGTGGATGGAAACATGTGTTAGTGAGAATAATACAAATACACATAGAATAAAATGTGTAATATATAAAGAAAGAAGACAATGTAGATCACAAAAATTGGGTTTCAAACATGGGATGTCACTCACTATTTCACAAGAAAATAAGGGCCAAAGTAGACAAAAACATACAAGCAATGAGAAAAAAAAAAGACATAGGGCATATCCTGCAAACAACAAAATATAATGGAAAATAATGGAAAATAGTATCATGCAAAGTATTAGATAACCTGATGTAGAGAAATTAATATAATCATCATTCTTTCACCATTCAAGATATGCAAACTTCAACTCAACTTTATCTTTGCAAGAGGATCATTAAGTTTTATAATTTTCCTAAGTTGCCTTATGATTTCATGAAACTTATCCAATATCATTTGCAGGGTATTTCCCAAGACTATAAATTATCCTTAGACCATGCACCAAATATCAAATGACTTCTCACTTGAATGTCCTCCTAAATGATCACTTTTTGCTTACTTTTGTTTGATTTTCTTTTCTACCCTCACTTCACTTGTTCTTGGAACAACAAGTTAATTTTAAATTTTCACCTCCTATGGTCTCTTTGATGACTAGACCTCCAAAAATGTTTTATTGAGCACCAAAAATGGACACAATGGATTTAAAGAACATACATTTCTTCTTTTATCAAAAACTTCTCTTAAATCAAAGCCTTTCACTATCTCCAAGGTTAATGAGATTTAGGGGTACCCAGTAAGAAGTGTATGCAAATTCATAGGATCTCTATAATTTATAAAGTGTGTGTAAAATTCTTAGAGATTATCTTCTAATAACTCCTTTTAAAACTCCACTTTTGTCTTCCTAACTATCTTGTTCTTTCTAGCCCCTCTCCTACATATTTTCATGCTTAGAATCACTTTCCTAGGGTATCTAGAGTCAATCCAAACCTTTTGGCAACCCAATAAGCCCTACTTGCTTAGTAAGAGGTTTTAAGTCTAAAATATATAGGGAAAAATCACTTCCTTTGTAAATAGGTCATTCCTTTTAGGTCTTAGACTAGATTTATGTATTCCTTACCTAACTATCATATATAACTCTAAATCCCTACACTGAAATTGAGAAATTACTTCAAAATGATCGAGAGGGACTCCTTACCATGACATCTTGAAAGTTTTAAGACAAACTTCAATGATTTGATGCTTCTAAATACGTGCCCTAGAAACAACTTAATTATAACCTATAGTTTAACCCGATAATGTTATTTTTGCTTTAACTTACCTTCAATGGTTGATTCAAGGCTCCCAATCTTGAGTCAAACTCTATCTCCAAGGGATTCATACACTTCCCTTACCAGTGGCTCATTCTCCTTTACTAACTTCAACTTTCTCCCCTTTTCACCAAGTTCATACTATGCATGCAAAGGTTTATGCTGGCAACTAGTTCATAATTTTTTTCCAATGTTTATACAGGTTCTATGGATTCTAATCACTACTAGACATTCATGCCTCTATGTTACACCTATTAATATTAGAACTAGAGAGGATTTGTATTAATTCCATTATAATATCCAACCTTTGGCTTACTTACTCGCCTCCTATGATGTGACAAGAGTATATCTAATGTGTATAAGGAATGGATGAAATAAAGGTACAAGAGACTACGTGCAACTTTTGAAAATGAATAGTGCATCCCACATGAGCTTCCACATGTCATTAGGGAAAATTTTCAATTTACAATCATGCAAATTTTTAGTCTCTCATGATTTGTGATGTGACTAATAGAGAGAAAGGGTCATGGTGAAAACTCCCATTTGCATTCACCACTAAGTACTTGAAGTGTGTCATCAAATTGTTTAAGGATGTACAATTATTAACCTTTGACGTAGATAAGGTGGGCATAGTTGTTCACACCATGTGTGCAAATTACGAGATACAACTCAAGGCCAATGTGCGTGGAGACCTTGGAGCCATATTTCTTGGATCTGCATCTACAGATCAATGTTACCATTAGTGGATACATCCATAGGGTATTTGTACAACTATGACCCAAGACACAAGGAGTAGTTGAGATGGAAGTTAGAGATGCCCCCTTCCCCAAGCCATGAGAAGTATCGATCCCACCTATAAAATTGGTTCAAAAAAATGAGGAGGTAGTAGTAGAAGAAGAAGAGAGTGAGGGGAAGTTGGACACCCCCAAAAGAGAAAATATTACATGCACCCGAGGAAGTAATGGGGGAATGAGTACTTCACTTCCTGATGCAGTCTTGTGAATCTTTAGTGGGGTGCAAGGAGGCTGATGTACCTAAAGGGGAGGACCCAAAAGAAAATAAATATAAGATACACAATTTATTGAGTTCGTGATAGGATCATAAGGAGGGGAGGAGGAAAACACTTCCTTCAGGGAGGAGTTATAAGTAGATCTCAAAGAACATGAGAAGAGAGATGAAGCTAGGGTGAAGGATTTGGGCAAGGTGTATGAGAAGGAAAAGGAGTATTCTTCGAAGGACCAAAGAAGAGTCTAGCATGAGAGGCTTCCACTGACATGGCCCACCAAACAAGAGGAAGAAATTAAGTGAGACTCCTTTACTATAAAGGAGAATAAAGGTTTCATACCAAGGTCAAAGAGGTAAAATATAAAACACAAGGCCGCAAGGAAGAAGTGGGTGCCTAGGTCCTAACATATGAACTTCATGGATGATCCCACGAAGGTACGCGTGCACAAGGTTTCAGCAACACTCCTCGTGGAGAAGCTATATGTGTGGGATCTATAAGATCAAAGTGGGGGCATGAAAAGAACTAGGAAAATGCTAAGCTGAAACCTACCTTGCCATTCTGAAGAGCCTAAGTTTGATGTCAACAATCACACCATCGAGACCATTCATTTGAAGAATAATGGAGGAGAGATGCAAAGTGGTGTATCCTAACCACCTCATAGATGATCAGGCATGTAACAAGTTACATAAGATTTCCTCGAGAGGTGATTCAATGTAGCTTGGATGTAGGGCCATTATTTGAACCTCGGTCATGGTAAAAAGGAAAAATAAAAGGAGGTAGAGAGATTTCACCAAGGATTGAAGGGAAAGTAAGCATGAACCAAGGAGTCCTATGATTGAGATGGTGCCCTTCTTAAAGGAATTTTAGGAAAATGTATGACATTGATGAGCAAGGACAAGATAGATTATGGGGATGATATGGAGTATCTCAAGGACCTTTTATATTTTGAGGATTCTAATAAATACAGATTTAATAAAATTACATATTACATAATGTTACAATAAATATTACATCATAACATTAGTAAATAAAGAAATACTTACATGAAATAAATAACATAGGTGACACAATATTTATAGTGGAAAACCCCAATAAGGTAAAAACCACTTTGAAAATAACCTTTTACTTCAAAGAACTTATTTTACATCTAGTAAGATCACCTCCTCCTTTGAAACCCTATTTACCAAGGGTAAAATCAAATCACTTGATTTTCACACCTTTGATATATTTCTCGAATATATCAAATGAGGAAATAAACTCCTTTTTATATAAGGTGATTGGGTATGACTCGGACCCACCTTTTCAACCTAAAATGGTTGACACATATACCTAGGTTAGCATATTTAATAATAGAAATATAAATATTTCATATTATTGAATATTAACCTATATATTAATGATGGACCCATATACATAAAGGGTTGGCTGATGACCACTTAATCATTATGTTCCAACACTCCCCCTTAATGTTAAGTGGGATAAAATAGCATATGCCCATAGATTACCTACCCGTGGTACACTACTGGATTTATAGTCCTAAAACCATAAAGGTTTTAGGCTAGCATATCGTTGAAGGAATTATAGCACCTTCATCATACTCAATTTACCTTTTAGTACAAAAGGATTTGGAATCCCAAAGATCATCGCATGATCATTGGTTAAGTGTGATTTGTGAGTTTTACATGTTCTCACAAGTTCTCATAAAATGTTATTGAACCCAAGCATATAGGAGTATTTTACAACCAAGGACCTCCTTAACAATATGCTTGTACTAGATTTTTACCAGTAAACTCAATAGCACTAAAGATTTATTGAAGACCGCCTTTAAGATATTTCTACACTTCTTTCTAAAAAAAGTCGAGGAGGTATACATGCCCGAAGGTCTTTTTACACTTGCTCAAGTTCTTTTTTACACTTGCCCGAAGGTCTTTTACAAATGCCCGAAGGTATTTTTACAAAAACCAAGTTCCATTAGGAGGTGACATTGTCATGCACACTCCCCCTCAATGACAACTCTGACAATCCAAGCTTTTCATGAAAGTGACAAAACTTTACAACACTCGGGGACTTTGTGAAGATGTCAACAACCTGCTCTTTAGTCAACATGAACTTGAGATTTATCTCATCACTTTGCACCTTCTCACAGGTGAAGCGTATATGTATCTCAATTTTCTTCATCCTTTGATGTTGAACTAGATTCTTAATCAAGAGTAATACAACTCTGACCACCACATAGAAGATAAATACTTCCTTTAGCTTCCATGTGTATCTCTACCAATAGTCATTGCAGCCACATGGCTTCTTTACTTCTTTCATTATACTTCTCTACCTCAGTAGAAGAAATACATACTGTTGATTGTATTTTTGTTCGAAGTAATATTTCCTACATCAAAAAACTTGAACACATATCAAGTATATTTTATAACACAACATCAGTATGGTTAGAATCACAAAATCCATATAAGATAGAATTTTTGTTCTTATTATAATGCAGCCCATTATTGATTGTTCCTTTCAAATATCTAAAAATTCTTTTTGTAAGATTCCAATGATCTCTAAAAAGGTTCTTGCATAAACCTTAAAGTAATTCCTATTGTATAGGAAATATTTGATCTAGTTATAGTTAGATAAATCAAACTATCAACTAACAATGTATATAAAATAGGATCAACCTTTTTCATATGCAGATTTAGGATCAATATTTATTCCAACTTCCATTGAAGTAGAAAATGGTTTACAATAAATCATAAGAAAAATTTTCAATACAATGGTTGCATATTGTGTTTTGAAAAATAACAATAGAATGAAATACAATCATACAAATAACATGATGTGAGAGACCTAACTCATTCATTTCAAAGTACTATTTCAGTTTCTCTTTAATTCTAATTAAATTTCTATGAATTAAATCAAAATTTTTACCAGATATAAGCAAACAATAAACATATATACATATAATGATAATATGTGAGCCTTATTTCTTGATGAACATATCATTGTTAGAAGAACAATTAACAAAACCTAACAGTTTAAAGAAGGAAACAATTTTCGCATACTAAGCTCTAAGAGCTTGTTTTAAACTATACAAGGATTTCTCAACTTACAAACATATTTTTCTTTACCAGTTTTTGAAATCCTTTTGGTTGAAACATAAATTTGTTTTAAATTGTAATTCACAAAAAATATTTTTTTTATCAATTTGGTGGATTTCCCACCCAAATTAAACAACAATTACAAATAAGGCCCTAACAGTACTCATTTTAACTATAGGAAATGTCTCAACATAATCAATATCAAGTTTCTGAGTGAAACCTCTAGTAACAAGTCTAGCTTTATGTTTGTTAATACTACCATCACCATTATATTTTACTTTGTATATCCACCTAGACCCTATGATACTTCACGGCTCAAGTTCATACAAGGTAATTAATGCATGGTACATATGATGGATTCTAGTCATTTTCCTAAGGTTAATAAGATTTGAGCTTTCAAATATAGATTGAGCCCAATTTAATTTCTTATCTAAGAAGATAAGAGTTTCATAAACATATATAACATCAAAACATCATCATGACCATTTACTAAATACTTGAATTAAAATCATCATTTAGAAGCATTTAATGAAGTAACTTCAAGAGAAGAAGATAACACATGTAAACCTTTCACTAGATTATATCTATACATTTCATATAAGCTTCAATAATTAACATGTCCTAACCTTTCATGCCATAGTTTTGAATTATTCAAACTTTGAGATATAAAACAAGATATAGAAAAGAAATCATCAAAAATATACAGACCATTTCTTTAAATTTTCTTCATTATTATACTCTCATTACTATCCTTGATATACCAAGTATCCTTCATGCATGGATTCTATTTGTTTCCATACCTCTTTCGGATGCTCGATATTACCAATGTGTAGAAGGTACTCATTATTCACATTGTACAAAATCATGAAAGAGCCTCCCGCATTCGTTGCGAAGAATGAATTCATGTTATCTACACATTGCTTGACACTGGTGGGAGAAACCTCGAGATCCGAAACAATCATCTAAAATTTTCTCGCCATAAATTCTATTTTGACTCAAATGTTGTAGTTCGTTTCATTCAGGATCTGGTTTTGTCAAGACAAAATAGTTGGATGTCATTATTTTCCTAAACTTGTAAAACACACCCCATTATAATATACAATGTACCATAGAGTTAGATACATATTTATCAATAATAAAAAAACACTTTTAATAGAATTAGATCTAAATTTTATAGATCTAAAGAAACTATTTGATCATAACTAATTTTGTCATTACAATGCATACTAATTAACCTCTCATGATCAAAATAATAACCCGCAATATAAAGGGCTCTGCATTATACCCCATATTTATATAAAAATATTTCTAACCATATAGAAGTGAAGAAGAGACCCCTAAGAATGCATAACAACTTCAAATTTATGAAAAAATTAATGTAGACAAAAATCCAAATCTTAAATTTGACGTCTAAATGACCGTCATAATGGCTTTTTTTATCTGTCGTGATGGTCATTTGACCATCAAATTTAATGAAGCCAAATCTTTTTGTGTATTTCCAGAATGTGAAATTCTAGAATTTCTTTTTCTATATAGTATTAGGAGGTTATATTTTAATACATTATAATAACCTATTATAATTTATACTATAAAAATATATACACTTTAAAAAAGGTATATAGTTTATAGAATATAAATAAAAAATAATATATAGTTAATAAAAATATAAACTATAGTATTATATATACACATAACCCTTATTAAAGGTGTTTAAAGGACATAGACTAAGTTAAAAGAATTTTACCAGTGCAAGTAGATTTATGAGAGTATAAATTAACCTACATATTTTACAGAGGGGACAAGTAATTTCACCCAACGAATGAAATAAATTGAAATACATATTTTCATGAACCTTTTCTTCTCCCTTAATTTACTCTTTTTTTTTTATTAAGGGAAAATAGTTTTGAAGGGACTATACCACGTATACAAAAGGGCTCAAAAGCTATATAGTAAAGATGAGAGAAGCAGCCCGAGAAGGGCAAAACAACCAACCAAGGAAGACTCAACACCAAATATTACAATATAGGTGAAAAAGGATCTAAACGTACATAGATCCGAGAAAAATAAGGCAAGATCAAAAAGGAACCAAAAGAGAAAAAACATAAGGAGCCCTACCATAAAACAGCTCCGAACCACCCGATGACAAATGCATCGTAGCCAAAAAACATCACAATAGCCCTTTACTTGATGGCTCACAATTTTGGTCTTGATAGCTGCAGTGACATGAAGAAGGCAATGACAGTGGCTCCGAGAGGAGTCTTGTAAATCAGCTTGGGTAATTGCAATGTCCCTTTTCTCTTTAGGGCCCCATATGTCCTCATTGATCCCACTTAAACTGCAAACACTGTGGACATGTTGCTCAATGAAATTATAGATGATTTTGAGGGCAGATAATATGTAGTCATTTCAGATTTTAACATTCCCCAATCTTCCATCTAGGGACTGTAGTTTCTTGAAGACTTCACCAATAACCCCCTCTTCCTCCTCACTTTAAAGGATCCTTTTACCCTTCACTCTCTCCATGTTTTTTATAGCCCCTTTGAGCTCTTGCAGCTCCTTTTCTAATCTGACCACCCTATCCAAGGTAATTCCTCCTCTTTGGGCTCCTCCATCGGCTCGCTGATATGCACGAGGTTTTCAGCTAGTTCTAAGTCCTTGTGGCTCTTTAGGACTCGTTGGGAAGCAGGGATTTTGGCTTTGAGGCTCTTACTTTTCTTGCTAGAGACCGCCTCTTCATTCTTTCTTTTTAGTAGGGGGAGTGGGAGCAGTGTGGGCAGGTGGAGGTATGGAAGAGGGAGGTGGGATAGGATTCACGGGAGGGCAGCTGGAGAAATGTCGGTGAATCAAGAGGATAAGGCCCTGGTGCAAAGGGACAACCCTAGAGTGGCTTTGAACTTCCCTTATAGATTTCTCCAGAGAGTTAATCAGATAATGAGGAAAGATGATAATGTTATTTCTACGAAAATGATTTAGAAAAATCAGATGTTTTTGAGGTATAGTAACATATCTTCCTTCAAGGGTAATATACCTTACCACCATTTTGGCTAGTTCAGCAAAAGGTTCAGGGATCGACTCCACCTTGAGGCCAGCAGTCACGAACTCAAGATTCTCTCCCTCTTCCAGAAATTTCTTGGTTTCCACCTCCCTGTCTACCTTCTTATTGAAGAATTTTGTGCCTTCCAGGCTGAGGCCCGTGATCTGAGCTATGAGCTCTTCCATGATTTCCATTTTCATGTTACTATATTTAACTATTCTGTTCTTCCAACCCCGGGTGAATTTGATAGAGATGTCTTGGTTAAAGCCTTGGATCCTTTCAATGAAGTTAGACAGGCCCCGATTTACGAGTAATCCCGAGCTCTGTGTTCTCTTTCCACTCGTGGATTGTGGGTCGGCCGGTTTTGCATGGCGGCCCCCATGTTTCCTCTACACCTTTTCTTGTTCTCAACGGTAAAATAGCTACCAATGTGCGGAATAGGCTGAACTTTGAACTTGGAATTTGAATCTTTCCTTCCTATGAAAGCCGATTTAATTATTATGCTACACTTGTTATTATTGCCCCGTGCCTCGGCTTTCCTCCTATGCCAAGAAATGATGACAGCCCAGCCCGCACAGATCGCAACAATCATCCAAATCTTTTGTGATGTCATCAACATGTACTTGGGGATCCACACATTAGCGTCTAAAAATAGCCGTTAGTTATGATTTTCACTGCCATGAAGATCAATGATTATGGCTTTATTGACATGAGCGGGCAGAACGTCCCCTCCAATCCAAGTTTGAAAGGGATTATTAACACCGAAGTTAGCCAAACTGTCAGCTACCCTATTTCCTTCCTGGTAGGTGTGGGTGATTTGGACATTCACAAAGCTTTTACATATATCAATAGCTTCTTTTATATAATCCCTAATAAACCAGTTGGGATGTTGCTTTTTTTTCAGGAGATTGATAATATTTAGAGAATCACCTTCAATTATGATATTTGGAATATTACAATCTCTGGCAAGTCTAATACCCCAAAGAGCCGCCATGGCTTTAGAATAATGATTAGTCTGTCTGCCCATTCTCCTAGAAAAAGTAGCAACATAATAGCCTCTTTGATCCCTGATGATTCCCCCTCCTCCAGAGTCACCCTGGATTTCCCTTAGAGGCCCCATCAAAATTTAACTTGTGCCAATCAGTGGGGGGTTTAATCCATCGGACTGTGTTTCTGTCAGTACCATTGTTATTTCTATTGACAGTGGCAATATTCCATTCAGTCAGAATGCATTCTTCATTCTCCGGGTAGAGTCTATTTTTAGGGGGTTTAAATCTAGCAATATTATCTTGCACAACAATGATAATTTCCTTATATACTTTGTTACAAGCCTGTCTATTGTTTCTGAAAATATTATCATTACGAGCCTTCCAGATTCTCCACATAGTGTGGGGCAGAACAAGTTGCCATAGCCTTTTCACCATGCAATGTTTGAACAGAGCTCCATTGCTCCTAAGCCTGAAGGCAGGTAAGGGGAAAAATCCATCTCAGATTAAATTTTGCAAAGACAAGCTGCCAAATTTTGGAAGCAATCTCACAATGGAGGAATAAATGCTTTATATCTTCAGCCTCTTGCTGACACATGCAACATCTATTCCACATGATGAATCCATTCTTGATGAGGTTATCATTAGTTAGGATCTTGCCATTAATAATTAGCCACCAAAAGAAGTTCACTCTAGGGGTTAGCTCCGGCATCCACAATTTGTGCCACTTAATTTTGCTTGCCATGGATGCAAAGAAAGAATTATATCCTGCTTTAACAGTGTAATCCCCATCAAAAGAATCTTTCCAGATGAGCTCATCCTTAAGATTTTGATTACTTATCTAGATTAGGGAAAGTTGATTCTGGAGAGATATAATATCAGCCTTAATATTATCATTCTCCACTTTTAGCTACTTCCATTTTCTTTTGTTTCCATTCCTCTCAATGTACCCCTGGATTTTGTGTCCATACTTTGCAATTAAGCTGTCTTTAATATGATCATAATCAGAAATCCAGTTAGAATCCGTCCACTTATCAGTCCAGAAGTTTATGTTTTGCCCATCTCCAAGCTTCCAGATGCACCCCTGAGAAAGAATGTGTCTGCTGCGTAGAAGGTTGTTCCAGAAAATAGAACCACTCGGAAGGGACTGATCATAAATAAAGGAAATCTTGCTTTGATTTGAAAGATATTTGATCTTAATCAACTCTGTCCAAGGTCTGTGTTCTTTTATAAGCCTCCATCCTAATTTTGTAGTAAGGGCAGTACTCATATGTTTGATATCTTTGATGTCTAACCCCCCTAGTCTCTTAGGTTTACAAACCTGTTCCTAAGTCACAAGATGATATCTCGAATCTCCCTCGCACTGCCACGTAAAGTGTTTTTGAATCTTCTCAATACTGCTCATCATAGCTGTAGGCATGCTGAACATTGATAGTATGTAGATAGGCAAGTTTTGAAGCGTGCTTTTAACCAAAAGACACTTACCTGCACTTGAAAGAACTGCTCCTTTCCAGCCAGCCAACTTTCTTTGAAATCTCTTAATAAGATCATTCCATACCTCCACTGAAATCTTGCCAGTACTTAAAGGTAACCCTAAGTAAGTAGTTGGTAGAGAATTAATTGTGCATCCTAGAATATTAGTGATCTTTCTTTGCCTCTCCTCAGGAGTATTGAAGAAATAAATAGAGCTTTTGTCAAAATTAACTTTTTGCCCCGAGGCTTCCTCATAAAATCTAAGGATAGTTTTAATGGCCTTTGCCTCAATAATAGAAGCCATTAGTAGTAGCAGAGTGTCATCAGCAAACTGCTGATGAGATGAGATCTGATTACCAGTAGTTGGAGGGAAGCCTTTTATCATGCCAATGTCAATAGCTTTGGAAATAGATCTACTTAAACTATCAGCCATAATAATGAATAAAAGAGGGGAGATTGGGTCGCCTTGCCGTATACCTCTATTACTGGCAAAAAAACCCACAGGTTCCCCATTAACAACCACAGAGAATCTAGAGGTAGAGATGCAAGAGTGAATGATTTTTCTGAATTTGCTTTGAAAACCAAATTTGGATAGGACCTCATCCATGAATCTCCAGGAGACTCTGTCAAAAGCTTTATGCATGTCAAGTTTGATGGCCATCCCCGCCTTTTTACTTTTATCCATAGAATGTATAGTTTCATGAACCATGATAATTCCATCTTGGATAATTCTTCCTGAATGAATCCACTCTGCTGTTGAGAAATGATCTCCATGAGAATAGGTTGCATTCTAGTGGTGAGAATCTTTGTGAAGATCCTATAAATGACATTAACCAAACTGATAGGCCTGAAATATTTGAAGTCTTTTGCATCCATCTTTTTCGGGGCAAGCACAATGTGTGTATTATTTAGTTCTTTAATAAGATTTCCCATTCTGTAAAATTCATTGACAGCTTTCAAGAGATCTTCAGAGCATATTTCCCAACATCTTTGGAAAAAGTTAGCCGAGAAGCCATCTGGACCTGGAGCCTTATCCCCTTCTAAAGCAAAGACAACCTTTTTTAATTCCTCAATGGTGACAGTTTTTGAAAGACTTTTAAATCTCTCAGCAGGTATTAGATTATTAGGAATGGAGTCTAAGAGGAAAGATGCCGCTTGTTCATTGTAGGAGGAATCTTCAGTGAGGAGGTTCTTGTAAAAATTTAGCGCCTCTATTTTGATATCTTCAGGATCCTTAGTAATGTTTCCATTTCTTTTAGCAACTTCAGAAATTCTGTTACAAGCTCTATGTTTGATGGCTGTCAGGTGAAAAAAATTTGTATTTCTGTCTCCATCCTTAAGCCAAAGGGCTCTAGATTTCATTCTCCAAAAGGTTTCTTCATGGCTGTTTATATTATGCAGATCTGATAGGAGTTTTTTTCCCACTGATGATCTTCAAGGGTCATACCTTTCATGGAGACATTTAGCTCAAGCTCTTCAAGCTGTTGCTTAAGTTCTTTCTTCTTTTCAAAAATGTTTCCAAAAACCTCTTTATTCCATTTTCTAACTTTCTGTTTAACATTCTTTAACTTCTGAAGGAGCCTGAATTGGGCCGTCCCTGTGCCTTCCCAAACCCACCACTCTTTAATTATGTCTAGAATGTCCTCATGTTCAAACCACATTTTCTCAAATTTGAAATTACCATGAAAAGGTTTTGTCCAATTGAAGAAATTGAGGACAATTGGATTATTATCGATCCCCGTGGGGAGAGTAGAAAAATGGAAATTCTGGTCCATGATCTAATTTGCAAAAATAAGAGCTCTATCAAGTTTAACTTGAATTAATCTCTCTCCTAATCTTCTGTTAGACCATGTGAATTGATTGCCATGAAGCTCTATGTCCATAAGATTAAGAATCGAGATGAAGTCTGTAAATTCTTCCATACCAAGGGAGAATTTAAAACTTCCTCCAAACTTTTCTCCTGGATTCAAAGGAGTATTGAAGTCTCCCATAACCAACCAGTTCATGTTTTCAACCTTGCTTCGGAACAAGGTTAACTCTTTCCATAGCCTTCTTTTACCAGTAGCAGTATTGGGCACATAAATATTAGATAAGATCTAGCTATGATTATTTTCAAGGCTTTTAAAGATAATAGCTAAATGATTCTGGGTTGAGGAGAGTACCTTACCATCAACCATCTTCATATCCCAAAAGATCGCTAAACCTCCAGAGGCCCCTTGAGAGTCAACAGTAGCAAAGGCAGCGTTCTGCCAAAAATGTCTTTTGAAGTCTTCAACTGCTTTACTTTTCATTTTAGTTTCTTGAATGAGAAGAATGTTGGGTTTGTTTGCTCTTTTAATTTCCTTAAGAATTATTTGCTTAGGCCCTCCATTGAGGCCTCTGACATTCCAAGAAATAACCTTCATTAAAAAAATTTTGGAGATGCATTTGCCGGATGGCTCAGAATTCTCTGTGTACCATCTGCAATTTCTTTTTCAGTCTCTTTTTCTCTTGCTTCTCTCTTAGATGGCCTACCTTTTCTAAAGGTTACTCCAAAATTTATAGTTCTTCTAGTAGTGGCCCTTGTGATTCTTGAGGTGGAAGCTTCCCACCTCCAAGCTACTTTTCTTCCAGACTTTTTGAACCTCTTTTCTTTCTTTTCACTAAGATGAATCCATCATTATCACAAACATTTTCCTTACTGATTGGGGTAATTTCCCCATCCTCCTTTCCTATGGTAATATCAGCTTACTTATCAATTTTAGGAGTCAGCTCCTCCACATCTGTGTCCTCTTTCTCTTGGTTTAGATCTCGTGTAATGGATTCTAGATCCTCTTTGCCTTTTTCATGTCTCATTTTTAGTTTTGCCATAGAGCTGCTCCTTAACAACTCTTGATGGGCATTGATTTTGTCTTCCTCTTCTTCCATGTATGAGAGAGAAATGCTAACTTTTTCATTTTCTTCATCAATCTCCATGTTCAGCTTTACCAGATTTGGAGTCAAAGATTTCAATATTGAATCCACTGACATCTCCCTTTTGTTTTCTTCCTCATTCGACCTAGATCTAATACTTGTTGAGACTCAATCAGCTTCTTAGGTTTCCAAAGTTTTCTGTAAACTAGTGGTCTCTTTGCCTTGAACCCTTTTTTCCTTTCTTTTAGCTTGGAATGCCTCTCCAAACACCTATTTCCAGTAGCTGGTTCAGAAATCAGTTCTTTATCTGCCTTATCTCTCTGATTCTGTCCTTGATCTTCAGGAATAACTGAAAAATCTTCCAGCTTTTGAACTGTATGTTCAGGACATTTGCTAGAAAAATGCCCTAATCTATGGCATTTGCTACATCTTAACTTGAAAGCTTCATATTCTATTTGCTTGATTCCATTCTCCAAATTTGGATTGCAGAACAATGTTATCGGGGAGCTCCTGATCCATTTCTATGGAGACACAGAACCGAGCAAATGCCAACCTAGATCTGTTTCTCGTGGGCCCATCCAGGCCAATAGGTGAACCAATCGATTTGGCAATGTGAAGGAGGATTTCATCATCCCAAAGATGCAGAGGAAGCCCTGGGAGTCTACACCAGATGGGTATGGCATGAATATTTTCAACAAATGGATTAAATCCGGGTACCATTTTTTAAAAATAGTCTCATATTACCTGCATACACGTGGCCCACCCAACAAAACCGAGTCAACATCGACTAGAGATTAAATCGCCGAAAAAAACCTTTTTCCATAGTGGTGATTATTAAATCCCCTTTTGGTTTCCATCTATGAATGGCCCATTTCCTAATGGTGTCAACATTAGGTCGTGCCCCCAAAAATTTTGCCGACAAGTGCCGATTGGTTTTCTCTAGAGCTCTTTACAGACATCCATCGGCACTGTAAGTGGGTCACCCTTCAAAGATCTTTTGTACTTTTAAAATAACATGCACTGAGGTTTCGTATTTTTGTCGGGAGGAGTCTTAACAACTTCGCCTGTGCTCTAGACTGAAGCTACCACCAATGATCATATTTTCTGCTTTTATCGGTTCCTTGCGGCTACATCACAGTTCTTTGAGAGACATTTAGCAGCCAGAGTTGCTGAAACAGTGCTTTCGAAACCCTCACGCAGCCCGCCTGAAATTTCAAATTCGCAGCCCGCCCGAAGGAGTTCCATGATTTCTTTTAGGAAAACTTAGTAACTCTCCTTGGAAGACTAGAATTTTAAAATCTTCCAAAGACTAAGTTTCGAATAATGCCACGAAAAATATCTTATTTCTACTCTATCCTAATACATTTAGTTGTATGTAAGAAATTCATTTCAAATCTAGATGGTAAAGTCTGATTTCTAATTTCATATATTTATCAAAAGAAGACTCCCTTAATTTACTCTTAATTTTACCCCGCACACATTTAAAACTATGAAAATATTGTAAACTATTTTATATAATTCCTACAAATTAAAAACTTTAAAACTTCTATGTGATTATAAGTACCAATATTTTAATAAATATGTACCGCACTTCACATGGGCCACCAATAAACTAGCCCTTTTTTTTTTTAATTCTTCATTTATACTTGAGAGTTCCACATTTATACTTGAGATATTATCTCATTTTATTTTTCACTCCCACTTTTAAATAAAATAAAAACTTTAAATAGGTTTATTTATATAGTTTTTATAAACTATAAGATATAAATGAATGGGGCCGCCCCTTACATGGATAATATATATGGTTAGGGACACAAGTTAGGTTTTATTTAGTAAGTATTAATATTTAAAAAGTAATCCATTCATGGCTAAACAATAAAAATGGGCCCCTTACTAAAAAAGTAAGCACTTAGGTTTTTTTAAACATATATAAACCATTTGTTTCTTTTTTAAAAAAACTATATATGCCTAGATTTATAAGTTAAGTTTAAATATGATTTAAACTTAGGCTTTTAATATGGTCTGTTGACTCTTCCCTTAATCCCATGTAATTTTAATATGGTTTAAGGATTTTAATATATAGTTTTTTTTCAAAACTATATGAATTTTAATATGAGTTTTATATAAATTATTATATAAACCTTATTCTATATTATATATATTTTTATTTAAAAATAATAATATAGTTTTCAAATTATATAGGATTTAGTTATAGATTAACTATAAACTATAGTTTTTCAAATCGAATCCTTTTAGATGGGACCAAAGAACACCAATATGAATTTATCTTTCAAATATTTAACCTACAAACATTTGAAATTATAAAAACATGAAAATTATTTCATATAGTAATAAATTATTTCTTTTTATGTGATTTTCATGCAGGTAAATTTTTGAAGCCCCTTTCACCTATGCACATATCAATCTCCAAACAAACATTAATTCCATATAATTTACAAAATGTAAATAAAAGTAAGAATCATATCATATTACATCTCCCCCAAAAATAATTAGGGATTTAAAATTAAAAAAACCTAAAATTATTACACAAAAATAATGCCAAAATAAATTGGGAAAAAAAAAGAAGGTGACCGGATACTTTTAAATACCCTTACGGGTTGGTTGAAAAAACCCATAAAAATTAAATAAATAACATACAAAAATTTGATCTTAGTTTATTTAATTTGCCTTGCTTTGTTTTTTTAATAATGGCAAATAGTTTTTTGAAAGGGACTATACCCTTGAATACAAAAAAAGGCCTTTAAGCCGGAATAAGAGTGAGAAACATAGCAGGACTAACCAAGTCCAAGAGGAACAATGAAAATCAACGTAGCCCAGAAACAGCTACACAAGCGAGGCTTAACAAAGAAAAAACAACAAAGAAAAAAACAAGAACTGACAAACCCAAGAAAAAGCAGATAAGAATAACAAAAGAGAGCATTCTAACAAATATGGATTTAATCAACTTACATATTACATAATGTTACAATAAATATTTAAATAAAGATTACATCATAACATAAGTAAATAAATAATAGTCCCTTTCAAAAACAAGGGTATACATCATAACATAATACAAGGGTATAGTCCTTTCAAAAACTATTTAACAATAATAAAAAAAACATAAGTAAATAAATATATACTTACAGAAATAAATATCACAGGTGACACAATATTTATAGTGGAAAACCCCAATAGTGTAAAAACACATTGAAAATAACATTTTAATTTAGAGAACTTATTTTACATCCAAAGAAGATCACCTCCTCCTTTGAAACCCTATTTACCAAGGGTAAAATCAAATCACTTGATTTGCACACCTTTGATATATTTCTGAATATATCAAATGAGGACCTAAAGTCCTTTTTATATAAGGTGATCGGGTATGTCTCCTGACCCACATTTTCAACCTAAAATGGTTGACACATACACCTAGGTTTATAATATTTAATATTAAAAATATAATCATTCCATGATATTAAATATTTAACCTAAAGTATATACCTAGGTTAGCATATTTAATAATAGAAATATAAATATTTCATATTATTAAATATTAACCTATATATTAGTGATAGACCCATATACATTAAGGGTTGGCCAAACCACTTAATCATTATGTTCCAACAAGACCTTATGGGGATGTTACTTGTGAACATCAAAGATGGCATGGGGCTGAAAATCTGCAGAGCTCACCAAGGAAAGAGAAGAGAAGAAAATCACTATTAAATCATGGATCATTGAGTTAGAGGATTTAATTACTCGACTCAAAGAAGTGAACATATTGGTGGATAGGGGATTCATAGTTGCGGGATGTGCAAGCCCATCATTGATGCACGAGTAATAAAATAGGATGCCACCCTCAAAGACTTATAGGAGAAGATCCCGACTAATAATTTTGAGCGTGCACGGTTGATTATTGACACCACAACTCAAAAATATAAGATAAATAAAAAGCATGATAAAATGGATTTTAGGATTACGAAACTCTTGGATTCCATCGCCGAGTGGATGGATGATTTTGAAGTTATCTTCGTAGAGTTGTTAGTAGCTATAAATGAGCTCAAGGGTATAGTGGAAGAAGTCACCCCAAACCAAGTGGCCAACGTTGTAGGAGAGGCTCTAGAAAATTCTTTAGAAAAAATGAAAGCATGGGTAAAGTTGAAGGTTGAAATAGATGCAAAGTTCCCTGAACTCTTCTAGTTATTTTCTTAGTGGTTGAACCATACAACATTTTTGCCTTAGCATATTTTTTTTTCATTAAAGTTTTGTTTGGGAAGTGCAAAGGATTACCAGGGGTGGAAATTGAATTATTTTGGGGTGATTTTGAGCCCCTAAAATGACCAAGTACCCGAGGCACAAAGGGTTATGGCACGCAGAACATAGTGCAAAGTCACACATGGAAGTAACTTTTGAGGATGCATGAAGGTTCATGCCTAGGTAGGATGGATTCGGGAATTAGTTGTTTTTTTGAATATGATTAAATTCAAATCAAGGGTTTGAATGGAAAGGAAATGAGATATAGTTATGGATAACGTTAAGCTATGGAGACTTATAGCTCAAGAAAAACATATTCCAGGACATCATTATGATTATCATAATGGGATAAGGATCCAATTTTTTTATGAATTATCTGCACTTGCATACTAAGGATACTTGATTAGGGAAATGCATGATGAAATTTGGTATGTTCTTGGGTAGTGGTTAGGTGATCATGGAATATTCCTTCAGGCATTTTCTTGTAATGATGACTTGGTGGAGGTAAGGAAAAGTGTGTATATACATAGAGAAACAGAGATGAATGGGATATATAGAGAATAGAATGGATAGGTGTGCATATGGATAGGTAGAGGGATAAAGAGAGGAATAAAGAGTGTAGTCTATGATTTTAAGCTCTGTAATGAAGCTATCATAGAGAACATGTTGAGGCTTTGTTACTATATTATCTCCATCTATGAAATCTTTAATGTATTTTTGGCTATTGTAATGTGATGAATTAATACAATGGAGTGGTTCTAAACATCTATATCTTCTTTTATGATTATGGATCTAAACCCTTGTGTTCTTCATAATGCTCATGGCTTAGATCTAATTCCTCCTCTCTTTTTTTATTTTCTCAACTATCTTATGGTATATTGACGCTTAGATCTAGTTTCTTTATTTCTATCTTAGAATGCATACAATTATATTTGTGTGTTGTTCCTCTTATGGTGATAAACATTCTTGCAAATATCATATAAAGGAGGGGCTTGGCACATTCGTGCACCTCGGGTGAGCTCTCAATAAGGATGGGTGATATGCTAGCATTCTTAGGGTTTGAAGAAAACTTAGAGGTAAACAAAGACTACAAACAACAACACAACTTTATATCATATACTCTCATACATCAATTGCACTCTTTTTATAGATACTAATTTTGCACACTTTTTACTTACTTATACATATGTTACTCTAATTTTTCATATACGGGACTTTGAATACTCTCATGCTCTTATTTTGTAAGTATGTCCTTACAAGGAATAATACACAACTCATATAAACAAGCACAAGCTCCTACAACATGCTACTATGCATATGATTCACCCCTAGGGTCTACCTCCCTATCTTAATTTTCACACTTCACATTGCAATCACTTCATGATTCACATGGCTACTTGTCCACTCAACACACTATCAACTACACCCCTCTTTGGTTTACAAGGTACGCATCTTTTATCTACTTTATGCTATCAAGTATTCACTCAACAACATAAATTGGGGAAAATTTAGACACACAATCTATGCACTTGGGTAAATTTCTAGGTCTTATAGAATAGTAATGTATACATGATTCCTAAGCAATAAAATTAGTTATTGACACTCCATTTAACATTTTGGTTGCTTTTATATCTTAGACTTTACTTTTCTTTGAGCTTGACTAAGCATCCTTTTATTTTCACATCTTATAGTTATGTCGGCACTTGAATGATTTACCTTTTGATGGCCTTGGACACTAGCACTCATTTAGAACATAAGAACCCAAGCACTCTTGTCCCTCTTAGGCCCTCATGTCCCTCTCTTTCTTCTTCTTACTCTTTTAATCCCTTTATCATCTTTCTCATCTTTTAGTACTTTGGGTCGATCTTTCGGTTGTCAATTATGAAATTCAAAAAGAGGAATCATATATATACTTAGTTACTTATTTCAATTAAAGGGGTAATAACTATAAGCATTATTTATCACCACCTAAGATTGCAAAAAGGTTAAAGAGAACTAAAAGTACATATCTAGCACATATATCAAATGGTCAAGGGCTACATTGGTCTTCATACACTACATAGGAGGGGATTTTATTCTATTCCATTATGCATATTTTACATATTCAATATAATATATATACATCCCTTTATCATCGTGTAACTTGCACAATGGAAACCTAGGGCATGAGACATGGATACACACACACGAAGAAATACATGGAGTCTGAGATGTAGTGTAGTGTTAAGTCGTAAGTTCACTCTCTGGGTGACCACTAAGGTCGATCGATTCCCTATTCTACATATTTTTATTATATTTGATGTGGTTTATGGGAATGTGCAGGTATTCATTTTTTTAGGTTACAAGTGTGATCGATGATCTTACAAAGAAACCGAAGTGACCAAAAGTGACTAACAACAAAGGTCTTTCGACCCATAAAATATGAAAACCTGATCATTTTAGTAGACATAGGAACCCAAATCATTCGTTAGCATCGGGATGCTCTGTCCTTTGTGGGTGCTTCTTTCATGTACATTCCTAGGGTTCAGAACCCTCATCAAGCCTTTGCAACACAATTTCTAGCTTATTCGGTAGATACATAATCACGATCACTCCCATGTTACACATAATTAGCTAAGTCATGTTTCTCCCTTCATTTGGTTAAGGTTTTACATCTTTGAATTTTTATTACTCATACATTACTATATTTAATCATTTGAATATCATTTCTTATATCAAGTTACTTTGAATTAAGATTTAATTTAAATTAGATTAAATCAATTAATATTTTTTGTCTTAGGCATTATGTGTCTCATCCATGCTATGGTTTTTTCCATTAAGATATTTTTACCTACAACGTTTTCTATAAATTTACTTGGTGCAAAAATCCTCCTTCCAAACAATCTCTCTATCTTTAACAAAACTCACTAAGATTTATCACTCAAATATTTTTACCATCCATCTCATTTTATGGTGTTGAACCCTTGGATCCTACTAGTAGCATTTGGATAAGACTTAGGGGAAATGTTCCTCCCAATACGCACCATATAAATAAACAAGGAAAATTCAACCAAAAATACAAAAAACAAATCACTTATTACACCTTTCATCCTTCACATTCTTTGGTGATGAACCCACAATTCTTACTAATAGTGTGAGGATGGGAATGGAGGAAGGCCCTTATAATCCTACATTTTATTTTCGATGTTTATCCCTTGCTTATTATTGGTGGCATGGCACAAGATGTAGGGGTTGATTAAAAAAACACATGAAATAAATCCTTCAGAAAATATGAATTAAAAGTGTTTGATCATATAAATCCCAAGACATTGCTCAAGTTAAGAGAGACAACAAGTCCTTCAATTGGATATTGTCACAAGATGCCATAAATGGATCTAAGTCTAGTCAAGATCTATAAAGTGAATCATCTTGGAATCGGTCAGATAATCTTGACTAGAGAATAGTCACATTCTCCCAAATGGAGAATTGGTACACCTTGTGTCTTAACATCAATCATATTCATTTTCATATCATTATCTCATTTTTATTATGTCCTTATTGGTTCTTGGTGTTTATCCCTCCTATCTTACTATTTTTTTGGAGTTAAGAATGGAGTAGGATATATCATCACTTTATCATCTACTATCCATTTTGGTAATGGAATAAAACCTTTAACTTTTTTGAACATGATTTTAGACAACGTACTCCTTACCAATTCAAAAACAATCCAAAAATCATATAAAAAATCCAAAAAAATATATAAATATTCAAAGTCTCAAAAAAATATTAAATTCGTCAAAAACCTAAAAAATAAAACAATCAAAAACTACAAAAACATTCAAAAATGTTTCACAAAATTCTAGCAATTGTCAACACAGTTCAACAATATTTCCATTTGACTACAATCCTAATAATCATTCTAGATCATCCTACAATTTACTTCTATTACCCCTATCATGTAACATCACTTGTGGGAAATATTGTCAATTAACCCTTCTCACATATCCTCACTTAGTGCACATTCAATTATCAAGTTTTTCCTCACATTTCAGGTGTCCTTACTTGGAAACCTAACCCAATCCACATCCATATTACACTTTAACATAGTCCTATAAGAGTTTCATGAGGAGTAGTTACTCCACTCTTTTTCCCATCCAACCCCATTTCTTATATAATTCCATGGGGGCATTCACACCTGCCTATTCTTCACTTTGGAACACATTAGATGGATGTAGTTAGATGTCACTATTACAAATTGTGTTGCATTATTACTATAGGTTGACTTACAATAAGTAGTATTGATAGTATTTTTGGTCTATATCTAGCCTTATGTGTTTGTTATTATATGTGAGAATATTTTTTTGCATTCTCGTACACGTTTTTGACCAATTTTGGGTAAAGAAGTTAACTAGGCTCATTGTAAGCTCTATTATATTCATTTTACTTTTTCAATTGGGTTTGTTTTCATTTTTTTCTTAGACCAATTTCTAGTATCATGATAATAACTAGGCTCATTTTTTAGATTTTTTATATTCATTTTACTTTTCGTTTTGGGTTTTTGTTCCATTTCTTGTCTTTGTGTTGATCAATGATATGTATTTTATCTATCATTGTTTGTATTTATTTATTTATCTTGGCTCATTTTATTTTGATTTTTGGATTGATTTAAAATTTTATATTCATTTTTGGACCTATTACAATATTTTGTAACCATATTGACTTAATAAAGGTGTTTATCAATTGTTGTGTGTATAGGGTTTGTTTGTAGTCTTGTTATTATTTTGTAATATTTTTTGGGTGTGTTTTTCATCATGGTGTTTTTATGAAATAATCAGTATAATTAATACAATCATCATACATCATGACTACAAGATAAGAAACAATCATGTTACCATCATATATCCATGATACATCATCATACATCCATAATAAAACAAATCATATTCATCATCTACTATAATATACACCATCATGTCATCATCTATACAACTACATCAAATAGAAATCAAACATCTCATCATCATATGTCATGTCAAATGTCCATGAATCATATATACATCATATAATTCCAATCACACAACATCATATACATCAAAAAAATTCCATGTACACTATATCCAAAAAATTTCATATACATATCACCATGCCATCAAGGGCATCGATCTACAAAAATGTTCCTTCATCATGAGGCATATACAAAAAAATATATAAATGAGTCAAGGGTGACTCTCTCCCACACTAGGAATTCTTGGTCTCTCTTATCCACATCTTGATGGTGGAATTTACACTAATCTAACTAACCTTGATGGCCTCTCGTGATCTACTAGACCTCATGGCTCTGCTACCTTCTTTCGACTATAGTCTAGGGGTCTCGATCTATAGGGACAATTGCCTTATATAGGTCATGGTAGTACCCCATCTCCTATGATATGGAAATAATTTCCTACATCACATCACCCATCCCTCCTACCTCCATGACAAGGTGTGCAACATCTCTCTCTATGGTCAATTGTTGAACATGTCTAACAAATTGATCTATATCTTTAGTCCTCTACTACGATTGTTGACTTGTGTCTTTCTCAAGTAGTAAAATGATCTAACTACCTCTAAAGGTTATGTAAAGTGATAAATGTTATATCCATGTATCATGGTAGTATCCCACACGACATGTAATACAATAGCTGATGGCTCAAAATGATGGTCCTAAAGCGGTATTTATGCATGCGGATGCATCTCAGTGCACTCTACTACCACACATCTTATCCTATTGTTACTATCCATTTGTCACCACCTTCATCTCCTCATATACCTATAGATCCTACCCTAGACTCGGTGGCATCACTAGTGATAGTGGAATATAAACTGGTACTTGAAGTGGAACCTACATTTGTAAAGGAACTTGCCTTTGGTCCCTATCCTGAACCTATAAAGGTGCATGTCTTGCACCTGCATTTGCACCACTAGAATATGCACTAATGGAACTTGTGGTTATACTATAGAGTGTCCGAGAACCTATACTAGAATCTATTGTGGTATATGTCTTTGTACCTATTGCCTCAATCTCACCTCTATCTATAGCCCTTGACAACCTATATTTATGGCCCTCATACCATATGAACCTATGAACCTTGTTCGGGCATCTGTGCTAAAATTTTTCCTAGCCATGTCCCTATCAATGTCCATGTAATTGTGCCTTGGAATCATACTATCCTAATCTACTCGTCTCCTCTTTGTGGACCTATCATAGTTGTTGCAAATATCTATGCTATTATAGCTTCTTCTAGAGTGGTAATCTACCTAGGCATAACTATTGCATATACCATGTTATGTACTATGACATCATCCCTAGATTGATGATATGTGCTCATGAGCCCCATTCTGTAGAATGACTCCAAATAAGCTCTCCTTTTCATATATCTCCTATCTCGTGGACTATTCCACTATCTCACATGCAACACATACATACCACTACTCACCGCTAGGTATATCCCGCACCACACCAAAATGTCACCTAACGTGATCGGTCATGTACATATTCATGTTGTGGTTAAGGATACCAATGATGAATATATCCACCTCGAGTTGTGGACAACTCTATGACATCTATCACCCATTTATATAGTCGGTATGGACTCTAGGTCACCATCCAAAGCTACAAATCATCAAATACTCATCTATAAAATGATATATTACCCATATGGCTTATATAGCCAGTATCTAATGTCTCCCATCCAAATGATGATGGCTCATCTAGATATATGGAACATAAGATGTCCACTAGTCATCTGATAACTATATGGTCCCACACCCATATTTGCAATAGTGTCATTGGGATAAAACTCCTAATATATTTGTAGACTATCAAATGTAAGTCTCTATACAAGTGTGCTAAGATACACTATCCCCATGAAAAAAAATCATCCACCATAAGTTGTGTCACTAAACCTATCAGACCCATCTCGAATGTTAACCAGGTCTTATCGGAAGTAAATAGTTGTTGTTAAGATACATTAGGTAAATGGGTAGTCTCGCTACTTACCTGTCATCCATGCATTCATATAGGTGCACCTTCATGCCCTCTCTATCTATATCATCCATAAAAAATAGGTCCTATATGTTTCCTAGTATCCATGTGAGATTACCAGCCCACTTCATTAGTCTACCCGGTATCAACACCCAAAGGATTTGATGCATATCCTCAAAGGTTGTCTTCATCTCACCAATCGGTAACCTAAAAGTATGATTCTCACTATGTCATCTCCTAGATAACACAAATCAATTAATAATGGTCTAGTATTATATGTGGTAATTGTGTAATATACATGAGCATTATCACCTCTACTACTCGAGAACAATTATCTCTACTAACTCGATGTGAATCTCCTTTGGAAAGATCACAATCATCTGTGATTGTCCCACATGTCCAATGACAATGATATCTCCTAAAAATCACCCAAAAACACTATTAGATCATCTTTCTTCTATTCTAACCTCCCCAAATTATTCTAAAAATCACCTAACTATGTTAATGTACCCTTTGATACACTAGTATGTGAAACTTACATGTTGGCAAATTCATGCTAGCACACCCAATTCAACGCTCGCACATTCATGCTAGTGCACTTACTTGAGACACTCATGCCCTCACTTTGATTCTAACACATGTAATATGATAGTGCATTCCCACTATCACATATATGTCATAAATTGAACACTAGCACATACACATGTATGCTAGCACATTCCTCACACTACGCTAGTGCACTCAAGTGCATGTGCTAGCGTTCAAATTCAATTTCTTCCTAGGCCTAACTAGCATTAAATGCATAAAAATAAATTTTTTTGTGACTATATACAACACCATAATCTAGCCTCTACCTAAAATCTCAAACATATTCTCGCATGATATTTGTACTGCATTTACAAATCCATCCCTATCAAATATCGAGCTCAAATTTCACTCAAATAGCAAAAGGATTCTATAAGAACAAATGACATATGATATTTTCTAACCCTCCCACCCATCTATTTATACCCTTCTAACCCTAATTCTTCTATTTTTGGTAATTGTGACCAAATTACTAATTTTCCTCACCAATTGTCTACACCATCTTCTCTCTCCTCTCGAGCACTCATTCTCGTTTCCTTTGTAATGCTCACTCACTCACCATGACACTTTAATTCACTAATTCAAACTTGTTAAGAATTTTAATGCTTCACCAAGGCAACTCGGGAGGTCCCTACCACGCAACTCTTATTTCGTTCAACAAGAACCTTCTTTTCTGCATTAAATATCATAAAATTACAAAAATCATCTATTCCAATGATTCCAAAAAATTACAAAAATTATAAAATCTAAAAATCAATCACATAATCACAAAATCCTCTAAATTTACAAATTCATCAAAATTTCTAGAAAAACAACACAACTTTATGTAAGGACATCATTGAAAGACTACAAAAGTGTAATTGTCATTTGTTATGAGATCTAAGTGAATGTGTTAGGAGGGTTAAGGGGAGTCTTAAAATTTGAATTTTCAAATTCATGTATTTCCCTCCATTTTTGTGTTCAAGTGTCTTAAGGATGTAAGTAAGGGATTATGACTTAATGAGGTGTTGTAAGGTGTTTTTAGGTTAAGGAGTGTGTATGGGTTTTCATAGGTCAAGTAGGTGATACAAGAATCAATAAATGTGTACAAATGTTGTAAAGTGCCTATTTTGGCTAATGAAGGCACATAATGAGTTGTCATGATTCTTGAAGGGCAGTTATGCATCTAGAAGGTAAGATGGAAGTTCAAGGGTCAAAAATGGTAGTTAGGAATCATAAAGGAGTTACATGCATGTAAAATTTTAATATAGCAATATGGTAGGTGATTAAGAGGACCATGATACTTTAGGTGGGTTTTTATTAAATATAGCTAATAAATTTTCTCCTTGAATTTCAATGTTATTACTTGGGAAAATGACCATTCTAATTCTCATATCAATATTTAATGTGGATCTAACAAGAGTGTCATGAGGATTAGTTCTCTGCTCTTCGGTCTAATCCTATCCCTTGGCATTTTAGTGTTATTCCTTAGAGGAATGTAAATATGCTTACTTATCATTGTGTCACACATTATGGTAATTGTGGCACATGTTAGGGGCATTATTAGTTTTCTTCTTTTCAAGTTTTTGTAATGTTGTTACTATGTTTTGTACCAATTACACATATTTGGTGATCATCTTGGCTTCTTCATAGCCATGGTACATACTTTTATGTTGTATATTGGTTTTTTTAATCTTTTCTTTGTTTTTGTGTGTGTTTTTAATGCACATAATGTATTACACATCATGATTTCTTCATATTTGTTGATACAACTCTATTGTGCAATAGAAAAATAAGCTTACTCTAACTGTCATTATCTAAATAAATCTCATGCTACGAGAAAATTCCTCCCTTACTCCTTTTCCTTTCCTTATTTATATCAAACATGTGTCCACCACTTTGTTGCATCACCCACCTACTTGAGGGGAATCTCCTTAGAATCCACAAATCGTTAGGGCATCTAAGTACTTCATCAACTTCCCTATCTTATGTTCACCAATATACATGTGTTTACTATCTTTTAAATGCTTTTACTTCATAATACCACTTCAAATAGGGGAAAATGTAAACACCCTAAAAATACATATCTATTTCTAGCCTATTCTTAGTTATTTGTATCATTTGCATAATATGCTAAATCCACATTCCTTTAGAATTAATTAAATTAATTCTATCATGATCTAAGTATTCATCCCTTCAAGATTTAATTCAATTAAATCTATCACATCCCCTTTAGAATTAATTAAATTAATTATAATTACACTTAAACTATACTCTTATGATCCTTGGCTAATTTAATTAAATGGTTAATTACCTACTCATCCTCCACTTAAGCTCTACTTCACTATCCTAGTCACCCCACTCAACTCCACTTCTAGAATCCTACAAAGGTGGAAGTAAAAAAGTTGCATGTACAACCACCTTCCCGGATACAAACTTATTGCCAACTGAAAATTTACTTCCCCTCAATGGATATTCAATCCATTTGAACTGATATAACCTCCTCCAATGTTATTTTAAGAATATGCATTCATGATCTCATTAAAAACCTTCAACCACATAATTTCCTCTCCTTTGGTATAAATAGCAGGTCATATCCTTCACATAAAATCCTCAGAAGCTTTGTGTAATTACAACCAACCTCTACTCATTTTCCATTCGAATGCATCACCATGTCCATTTTTTCTCAAAGCACCATTCCTTAATTTTCAGATCAATTTAGAGAATCCACAATCCAACAATCATAATAAATTCAAAAAGTGTGTGTACTTTAGTAATTTCATAAGTGAGGTTGTAAGAGAAGCTTGGGGAAAGGTTTGTTGTTGATTTGTTTTTTCTTTCACTTTGTTTTGTTTTTCCTTGTATACAGTCATGAATGAACTTGGTATAAAGATAATAATTTCCTATGGAAGATGTTATGCCATGGATTCAAGATAAGTACCTATTGTTGGATGTGTTAAGGGATTACTTGTGCAATTGGCGGCTCACCTTGGGAAGCACTTGATAATGAATTGTGTTGTTTGATTTCTCTGCCAAGTGGGAATGATATTTTCAAGAAAGTGTGAAGCAAGTGTCGGAGGTAGTGTGAAAATGAAATTTTCTTATTCTACCATTCCTTTGGAGAAAAATTTAGTGAAACTACATAGAGAAGACAAGTTATTACATTTGATAGAAGATCTAATGAATTCATCATATGAGGTGTTGTACACAAATGTGGATTTGGGGAACTTTTTTGGTAATGAAAAATTTGAAGATGAATTCCTTAACCTTCAAACTGATTTTTAAGACCCCAATTCTCCTTGGAATATGTATTTTGATGTCAAATGCTCTAGTTTTGGAAATGGAGTAGGTATAGTTTTGTTTTCTCCAAACCAAGGATCCTTTAACTTTTCACTTAGATTATGCTTTGATTACATGAATAACATTGTTGAATATGAGGAACTCATACTTGGTTTGAGGATTGCTTGGAGAGATGGGATAAAGGACTTGATTATAATAGGTGACAATGAATTATTTGTTAATAAAATTAGAAAACTAAGTGTAAGAGGTTGAAATAGTATAGAAATGCAGTGTGGGATCTAATTTATTTGTTTTAATCCTCAAAATTGAATACCATGAATGAGGTCAAAATGTAGCGGCTAAGACGTTAGCATTCCTAGCCTCTCAATATGATAATGAAAGTGTATCCCCATAATGAAAGTATTAAATTGAGATGTTTGCTAGGCCTTCCATACATGACAACATTGAACATTGGAAATTATTTGATGATGACTCTCACATCATGAGATTCATAAGTTAAAAAGAAGAGTTTGTTAATAAATTGATTTATATTGACCGTATGGTAGAGGTGTGTGATGCAAAAGAGACCTATTCTGGGAAGGAGATAATTCATTTGAAGACCAATAAAATCCTAAGAGGAATGATTAGCCTTGAATATACTTTCGACAGTGATAATAGAGTTTTTAATAGGTCTACCCATAGTCCAAGAGATGTGACTGAGTGTAACTTAGGAATTTGACAAGATCCAAGAAAATTTTGGTTGGGAAGAAATTTAGATGTTAATGAATTTTTATATATCAGATTGTTAAGGAAATATCAATACTTTTGACTTAGTCCTTTTCAAAGTTGAAATCTTATACAGAGGATCTATTTCAACATGTGATACCCTTGGAGCCTCAGACCAAGACTTTAATACAAAATAAAAGTCCAATAAACCCTATCCTTGTAACTAAAATGCAAGAAGAGCTTAATAAAATCAAGGATGGAGGAATCATTCAAATTTCTAGATACTCTTCATGGGTTTCCAATTTGGTTCTAGTAGGAAATACAAATTTAGACATCAAATTATGTGTTGACTTTAGGAATTTAAACAAGGCTAAATTGAAATCCAACCACCCTTTACTAAACATGGATAATACTCTGTAAAGTTGACAGGATTAGAGATGCTTTCAAAATTGGATGATTTCTCATGTTATAGTCAAGTGGTGGTTAAATAAAATGAGTAATACAGACTACCTTCATCACTCCTTGGGTAGCATTTTTCTATGTTAGAATGTCATTTTTTATAATTAATGTACGAGCTACTTTCCAAAGAGAAATGGATGTTGTATTTATTGGATACATCCATGATTTTATTATGGCTTACCAATATTATATAGTAGTATTTTCTAAGAATAAGGGTGATCACTAAGATCACCTTGAAAAGATCCTGATCAGGTGTAGAGAATTTGGTATCACATTAAATCCTAGTAAATTCCATTTTGGTTTGTAAAAGGAAAATTTATTGGGGCACATTGTGTCTCAATAAGGATTTATGATTGATACTTGAATGATTGGAAGCTATTGAAAAGGTTCCCATCCCTAATCCAAGAAAGGTATATAATATTTCTTTAGTAAAATTAACTTTGTGAGAAGGTTTGTTTAAAATTTTGTTGAGATCCATATACGTATCAAAAATATGTTGAATAAACATTAGATTATCAAATGGGTAGATGGGTAGTGTAGACATTTAAAGGATTGAAATATTCATTGAAAATATCCTTGTATTGGCTAGTCCAGATTACAAGGAGTTTCAGATTTTATCCTTTGCATCTAAGGTAAAAATTACATCATTTTTATTCCAAAAATGAATAAGACCATGAGAAATCAATTTCATTCTTCCAAAACTATTTATAAGGATATGAATTGAAGTACATAATCATGTAAAAGTAATATTTTGTTTTGGTAAAGGTCGTTAAAATTTTCGGACCTTACATCTTGAGCTCGAGGGTTGTTGCATATGTTTCATACACCAAGGTAAAAGTCATTATGAAATAGATGGAAGTTTCAAGTAAGAGGTGTATACAGGTCAAAAATCAAAGAATATGACATAGATATTAAAACCAAAAAGTTAGTAAGAGGCCTAGGTTTTTAAATATTAATGGAAGAAGAAAATCTGCAAGTTTTGAAGTAAACAATGTTGTTATTGATCTAGGTGATCCCCATGAAAAGGTATGTGACTCCATTTGGTATAGGGAAATTGTATATTATCTAAAGAATTTAAATTATCCTTTTTTCCTAAACAAAAATAAAATAAGGACATTGAAGTTAGTGTCCCAATAATACATTTTGAAAGACTTTAGTATAGTTTGGAAGAATCTAGAAGGGGTCTTGTTAAGATGTATAACTAAAGATGAATCTCCTAGGTTGATTAATGAGTTTCATGGATGAATTTTTGGTGAACATTTTTCTTCTAATGTAACCACTCATAATATTTTGAGGTCATGTTATTTGTGTCCATATTTTTTAAGGATGTTTCTTAAGTTGTGAGGAGTCATGAATGTTGTCGATTTCTCAAGTAGGATAAAAGCTTTAATAACCTTATCATTATAGACCATTTCATTTGAGGCTCATTTTAGAAAATGGGGATGGATTTTTTTGGTGAAATAATATAGGCATCTAGTGGAGGACATAAGTGGATTTTGGCTTGCTACAGATTATTCCACCAAGTGGGTTGAGGTAATCCCTACTAAGAAGGATACTCACCAAGTAGTCATGGACTTATTTTTAACACCATTTATAGCTTTGGTTTCCTAGACAAGTTAGCTGTTTATAATGTCACGAGTTTCAAATCTAAACCTTTTGTTGTAATGGGAAAATAATATGGGATAAACCTAACTTATGCCTATAATTATAACCCTCTAGGAAATGGGAAAGATGGATCAAGCAATAATAAATTGTTTGAGATACTTAAGAGGACCTTAGAGGTTAACAAGAAGAAATGGGGTGAGAAATTGAAATTTACAATATGGGCTCATAGAATCATACCCAAAAGGTCAATTAGAAAAGGCCCATTTGAGATAGTCTATGGCACCCAATCCATTCCTCCTATTCATTTGAATTTATCATTTTATCAATTCATGAATAATCTTAGAGAGGAAGAAGTAATTGATCCTTATGAAATAAGAATCAACCAAATTGTTGAAATTTATGAGATTAGGAGATAATATCACTTAAGGCATATAAATTTCAAGGAAAAAATGAATAATATATTTGACAAGAAATTCTCTTGAAGAATTTTTCAAATTGGAGAATTGGTGTTATTATGAGATGACATACATGAAGATAAGGGAAAGCATGGAAATTTTAAAGCTCTTTGTATGGGTCCTTACTCCATAGATGTCAAAATTGGGGAGCACATTTATTTATTAATAGATTTAGATGGTGAAATTCTTGAGATGCATATCAATGGTAGGCATCTCAAATATTTATTGGATTAGGTGTATCAAAAATCATTCCCCTTATAAAGTGTATAGTATTTCCTTTGTTTGTTTTATTTTTCCCCTGTTTGTTTTGTTTTTATTTTTCCCCTTTTTTGTTCTTGGTAGGTATTTATAACTCATGTGATCTGAAATTGCAAGAAACTAAGTTTTTCCCATTTGAATCCATTTCCAAATAGATATGAACCTAGTATAATTCATCCATGAGTTTGTCTGTGGTTCTTTAGAAACCCACTAGGGGTTTCCATCCCTAAGTTAGAGCCAATGTTGGTGCCCATTTTTTTATCCTTGTATATCCATGGCACCATATTTTTGGAGCTCCCCATTATTTCATTCAGTGACTTTTATTTTCACATGCTATTCATCATTGTTCCTATGCCTTGTAAGATTATACATTAGTATGTTGATATAAAATTTGTCATAATGTTCATCTTGTTCCTTGGTTCCCTAAGTTATTTTTATTATGTTTACAGGAAGGCTTGAAGGGATCCCTAAGGTTCATTTATAGGTTAAATAAGTTCTAGGAATGATATTATAGTTTTATGGTGTTCCTTGTTATTTTATTTCCTTGATTGATTATTCAAATAATTGTCAAAAGGCTAACTTACAATATTAGTGGTGTTTTGGATGATTATTGCATTATTCAAAAGCAAGGTTGGGTTTCCAAAGTTGAGTGGAAATTTAGATGTTCATCCTAAGAGATTGTGGCATAATCATGTGAAAATGAGCCATTGCAAGATACATATATAGGTTTCATGGTATATTGACCATTTCCTAAAATTCGAGTTTTTTTATTCACCCTCCCCTCTCGATAACACTCCCTTCTAGGAAAAACACTTAGTCAATTTTCCAAAACCCTTCTCTTTTGGTTGAATCAAGCACCTAAGGAACTCAAATAATTTTTCCTTATCTCCCTCTCTTTACTGATACCATGCCCAACCCAAACACTTCTATTTATTGGGAAAATCAGGTTTTCGTAGAGCTCATGGAACTATTCCTTCTCTACACTGATTCCCCTTCCTTTGATTTGTTGTCCAAACTCTACAAATGTGGCCAACTCCTTAGTCAAGTAAGTTAGTAATATTAATAACCTTAGGAAAAATTCCATGTTTCTTGTTATCTCTCACTTCATGATGTTCCTTACATGCCTAAAGTCCTTTTTAATTGGCTAATTCAAAAATATTAGAATAAGTGGAATTATTCTTGTGTTTCAACCATTCCCAGCCTCCCCACTTCTACCACTTAACCACCCCTTCTATCGCTTAAGTCAAGATTCCAGGGAAAACTTGCAACCATTCCCATATTCCCCAACTCACTAAAATCCCAACTATCCTATTACATATAGACATGTGTCCAATCGGTCATGTCAAACCTCAAAGGCACAAAGCAAATTATTCCTTAGTTCCACCATTTCCCGATTTATAGACTTATTTGACCATCCAATAAGGTGATGACACATGTCTTTCCTTCCTAGTATAATATCGAATGAATCATGGCATTCCATGTGGACAAGGTAGATCACAAAATTTATTTTAAACTTGAAGTCCCTGGAGCAATAAGAAGGAGACACATGACACAATTTCAAAGCTTTAATAGGAAAATGTAATTTTGAGTTGGGGCTTGAATGTGTTTTAATAGTTTTTCTCATAACATTTGTTCTAGGAATCATTTTCAATGAAATTGGTTGCATTAGGATCATCATGGCAAGGGATTTCTACAGAGATAAAATTAGGAGGAAATGGTGTAGGGTTTTTAGATATTTTAGTTGCAGAAGTTTGGGTGCAAGTAAAATGTCAATTTCATCAATGAAATGGATAATTTAAAAACTATATATGCTCTTATGATCCTTTTTCAACCAAGAATTCTTATAGAATCATAATATGCCCTCATATCCCCACCAAATTAATAATGGATGATTAATGCATTGAGGAGTGGATATTTGGCAATGTTTCCTTCTTTCATCTCCCGATTGCATGTGCCTTCATTGACTTTCCCCAATTCACATGGATTACCATCATTACCACTAATTGGGCCTCTAAAAATAATATTTTTCTAATCTTAGGCTATGATTTTATAAATATGAGGCTTTTCCTCATAAAAATGGGTTGGAAAATTCATTTATTCATATAGCGAGATAAAACACTAGAGGGTTTAAGCTCGAGTGAGGGTTTTTATTGTGTAGCATTTCTACAAACATTTGAATACTTATAATTATCATATGTAGGCTCATGATAAGGTATTTGGTGATGTAAAATCATTAGAAGGACTTGAGATTCATCTTCTATATGTTTTCATTGTCCTCTTTACAAAAAGATATGCAAGCTCAATTGTGTCATGATTTATTTTGGTCTTTCTCATTGTAACAGATCTAAAATAAAAAATGATGAATATCCCTTAAAATTCTATGTTTATTATGACAAATAAATTCATAAAATCATTATGTATTTATTTATCTGATTGGGTATTTTTTTGTGTTTTAGTAAGGGAAAAAATCAATGTTACAACATAACAAATTTACCCTAGTGTTAAAAGCTTTTCTTGAAATCCCTCTTGAACCATATTCAGATCAGTCTTCCCTCTTTGCCATGTTCATCCTAAGACTTTAAATCCCTCATATGTATTGTATATTCCTTCCCTTATATTTGAAATTACAAAACTAGGTGACTCCTTCCATTCAAAGGTAATTATTCTAAAGGATAATTCTTTGGTAAGTCTAGAAAGGTTATTTTTAGCCAATTTTTAATAGGTGTGCATTTTCTAAGGTAGATGTGAAAGATTAAAAACATCTAAGAGTGTTTTTGAAGAGTTTTTAGAGTGATAGAATTTATTTAGGAATGTTTAGGGAATATTTGAAGGTTTATGAATAAAAACAATGAAAGCGGAGTTTTGGGGTGTGTACTCACAAAATCATGCACTTTAGGAAATTATTTATCCCAGTCTCATACTACTATTTAGAAGGTTCTCAAAAAAATAAATTACTAACTAACCCCTATCCTTTTGGTCATTTTTATTATTTTATTTCATATTTTGCGACCAGGTGCATATTCCTATCCAACCATTTCTGAAGATCTCTCATCATCTTATCCCTAACTTGGGAACCCATATTTCATCTTGGGGCACCCATTGGCACCCTGGTCCCATTAAGGGGTTCCCTAGTTCTTTTTCACTTTACCTCCTTTTATTGTGTATTTTATAGCCATTTTTCATCCTTATCTCTTATGGGTTAGGTCTTTTGAGGTTAATTACAAAATTGGACCAAGAGAACCCTATAAATATAAAGTTTTGAGACCATAATGAATGACCTAACATCACTATCTACTATCATGCAATCTAGAGTTGCATCCATCTATTGTATTGGCACCCACCTATCTTTATCATCATTAAGGTGTAAGCTAGGAGATCTGCATCAACACACACTTCATAGGGGGAGGGATTCTATTATATTCCATGCACACATTTTATTACATTTTCTACACATAGTTATTACTCACTACTTCACAAATTACGACTGACACAAGAGAAACCTCAGGCATGTTCACACACACTTGCACACATAACTCGCATTGGGTATGAGATTTATTGTAGCACTTAGTTGGTAAGTCTACCCTTGTGGTAGTTGAGGATAGTCCAACCCCTTCATATGCATTTTTCTTTTTTTAGGGTTTGATGCTTGTTTTGGGGTCTTACAAGTCATTTATCCATCTTGGCATATTCAAAGTATTTGACATGACACACAAAATTTAGTGTGATAGACAGACAAAGTTCTAAAATATCTTCAGGCCCTATAAAACAAGATTAAGATATTTTATATAGACCAGAGCACCCAGATAGTAGACCAAAGCACCCGTTGGAGCCCCGGTCTTGTTCTAGGCACCCTAGTCTAGTCACGTCATCCAAATCTATCATTTTCAACAATACAATATAGTCATTCCTAGTTTTTTATTTTCTGTATAGACCTACGACACTCTGCATTATTCTCTAGATATCAGCTAAGTCATTTCTTCTTCTTTATTACACACTAGGGTTTTAGTTTCATCTAGTTTAATTGTCCATTCTATTTTACGTGTTTCTTTAGTACATTTTTTTATTACGTTATAAGTCCTCCTAGATTAGATTAACTATCCTATTTTAGTCCATTTTTAGTTACTCATTTTGGTGAACTCCGATGTCCTCATCATGGCCATCTCCATTCATGAATTTTTTCTTCTCCATCCTTAATTACGAGCTAAGATAATTACTCTTCTACTCACTATCCTAATCCCTGACAATAAACATCCCGATATAGTCTATAACTCTTTTGCGGATGCATTATCTCAACATATTGCTTTCCCATCTATTCGTTAAGATGGCTTTGCTACTTTTGAAAATGATCCACCATTGCATATTATGTGTCACATTCACAATGTAGGTGTCAAATGTACTTTAATTGACAATGGCTCTGAGCTTAATTTATGTCCCATGACCTTTCTTGAAGCTTCAGGTATGTCCACTCATGACATTAGTCCCTCTTTTATTTCATTATGTGCTTATGATGGTTATGTCTATCCATGTCTTGGTCACATTACATTACCCATTACTATTGGTCCAAAGACTATCCACATTGTCTTCTTTGTCATTAATTTCCTAATTTCTTATAAATTTCTACTTAGCAGGCCATGGCTTGATGCCATGTAATTCGTTGCATCCACGGTGCATCATTGTGTTAAATTCCTCCATAATGGCATTGAACATACTATTCCTCATGACCATGACCCATTCCAATACTGTGACTATGCTCCTAATACTAGTCTTCCTATTCCATATACTAATACTACAAATGATCCTCAACCTATGGAGGAACCACCCCATTTACCACCACTTGAAGGTACCATTTGTGTGATAGATATAGTTTCTTCTATGCCACCTACTCTGCTACTGCTATGATTCCTTATCAGGGGCTTGTCTAATCTATGTACATTGATATATCACCTTTTCCACTAATTGTACCACCTACATTAGCATGCTCACCATTCATCTGCACTCTTTTCATAAATAATTCATATTGGGAACACATTCCATTTGATCCTACATGCGATGAAACTATATGTACACATGAGGGTTTGACTCTCTTAGGGCTTACCTTCGATGATCTCCATCCTACACCATATGCCTCTCATCTTTACTATGGATATATAATCATCCCTTCTGCTTATAGTATTCATATATTCTATCTCATGATTTTTCTTGTCCGCACTCCTCATTCTTCACCAATCACATTAGTTCAATCATGGCTTGATTATTTTAGAGGTACTCTATACCCTGACCATTCAGATGGATCTTTCCCCATGCCTTTTGGATGCATTTTCATCTGCAATATTTCTTTTCTAGACTATACACAAAACCTTAATCATTAGTATGCCCATGGTTTCCCACTTCCTCCCTTTACTAATGAGGAATATGCTATGGGTATGTATTACTTACACCTTAACGACTCCTTATGTGACCAACCAGACACCATCGCTTACCAAGTTACTAATGCTTACTCATTTGAATATGACCCAGAGGGTGAAGAAATTCTAGATGAATTTAAATTTTCTACTAATATACACACTTGGGGGTCATATAACCTAATTCCCCATTTTAGTATAACATATCTACATAGGTCTACATCACAATCACAACATTTAGGCATACTTCATCTTAACATACTCACACTCTTCATGTTTTCATACACTTGTTTTTCTCGCATTAGTCATGCTCATTATATATCCTAGCGGCGTCAATGCCCAATGACACACTCTTGTGCTTCAGATTCACACTAGAAATTTGAGGGATTATTACTACAATGATCCCCACACACTACACCTTAGGCATTACACATTGCATTTTGTCACACATCGTACATCTAACCTTTTGGACATTTACCCATTCCTATATGACACACATCTACTATTTTTCCAATAATTCTATCGTCCACACGTTTATGATCATACACTATCTTACACATTACTTACATTATTTTCCCACATCATACATCATCCATTCTACACCTATTCTAAATTATAAATTATACTACATACACATATTAGGCATTATACATGTTACACACACCATTCATCTATTTCATATTGTGCATTATTCATCACCCGTATTCTACATACTATGCTAGTCTACATTATCTATGGGCCTAGATTTACATTCCCTCCATTCATTCTACATTATCACCTATTACATTACATTATACACTTTACACTTTACATATCCTACACTTGTTACGTTACATTATACATATAGCATATTGACACATCCCACTCATCACGTGGTCATGTTTTACCATTACACATACTAAGTTTTTTTGCATGCGTTGCACTCACTACTCCGATGAAACACTTTATTTCATCACTCCACACTCAAATGCTGAGGGTTTATAAATAAAATGGACCTTACATTCATTACACATTTCTTATTTTCATACAACATTTCCAGCGTTAGTGACATACACCTTAGGTTAAATCGTCACCTACACTATCATCTTGTAGTGGTATACACCTTAGGTTACATCACCACTCCCTTATTGTTCATCTCATCGTGACATATGCCTTAGGCTAAATCATCACCTATTCCATCATTTTCTAGTGGTATACACCTTAGGTTACATCACCACATCCTCCTTTCATCTTATAGTGATATATGCTTAGTGCTAAATCATCACTCCATATCTCATCTCATAGTGATATATGTTTAGTGCTAAATCATCACTACATGTTTCATCTCATAGTGGTATACACTTAGACTATAAGTTCCACAAAAATTTATTCTACACATTTCATATCATCACCACTACACATATACACATACATTACAACATGCTAGACATCATATACACACTACTCGACCATTCCCTGATTATGCACTCTTGTTTACGATTCATTCTTGACTACTAAGGAGGAAAACCAAATGAACCTCATTGCATATATTTCAATCCATTTAGTGAGAACATGGATCCTATCATTCCATCTTACATTCCATTCCATCCATCCACAACATATTACATTGTCTTGGGGGTAGTTACACTTGTTTTCTATTGTTTTGCATGATTACTCTATTGCACATGTTAGATTGATTTATTATATTTCATTATCTATATCATACACACCTACACATTCATAATTTTTTTAGTGTAATCGTAGACATAGGAATCCTACATGCAACATGGATTCTCACCTTATACCCTTCCTATATTGGTCACTAGGGGCATCCACATTCATCTCATCTAGGTGTTATTGTTTCATTTTGTACTTGGCTTCTTACATTACTTGATCATACACGATTTTACTTATTGGTTATTTCTCTAACATACTAATAGGTTTTCCATGTAGAACACTTATTTTTAGGATTATAGTTTTCCATGACTACTTATTTTCTTGTATGTACTTGTTCTGTTATTGTTTTCCATAGTACGTGGACTTTGCCCTATGTTTTTATGCACAATTGTTTATTTTTTACGGCCCTTACCTGTCTTGTGACATTTTTGAGTGATGTCCCATGTTTACAACCTACTTTATACGGCCTACTTGTCTTCTTGTATGTTTACTACATTGCTTTATAGCTTGTACACTATTTGCGTAGCTTATACACTATTTTCTACATGCATGTTTACACTTACCTTTGGCTAGCCTTTCCTATTTGTGTGTGCCTTGGTTTATACCAAGTACATTTCAACATATATGTGGTTGAACCTCTTTTGGGGTTGCATGTCTCCTATCAGTGATGTCACATGCACCCCCAAAGAGGGGGGCATCATTTGAGGGTTTTTACATACTAACAAAGAGATTCTATAATGACATTTTTAGTTTTCTATAGCGAGTGGGTTCATACCAGTCTATAAACCCCATACACAAAAATTCTATAGGACATGGTGTCCTTAGAATTTCTGAGAAGTAGTTATAGATTGGAGGACACAAAGCATTTCCTCCCTATAATTCTTCAGCCATGGTGGCGTTGGATTTCCCAAAAACTAGGACAGTAAAAAGATATATTCACACACATTTTAGTAGAAGCGAGTCAAATCTTAGAGGACATAGAGCATTTCCTACCTACACTTCTTTAGCCAGGGGGCATGAGATCTCCCAAAAACTTGTAGTATAGTATATCCTTCTACACTCTTCCTCAACATGGATCAGGTGTACATGTTCCATTTACACTTTGCATATTTTACACTTACATGTGTATTTTACATGGAGTTTTTACATTTACATGCATACATATTTGACTACTTGAGTGATTTCTCCTTATAGGTCCAGCCGTATGAGAAACAAGTAGTCAAATGGGGGAAACAACAACAATGATATTCCACTACAACACACATGCTTTACTAACCATACAGGTACACTACACATTGTGGAAATTACACACATGCATTTCTCCTTAGGTTCACTCTCATCACTTTTTCTTTGCACATTTTTCATCTATAGTTTCCACACTCCTCCATATTTTTTTCATTCCACGCTTTTTCTAGTCCTTAACCACGCCTTCTTCATCACTCTGCAACGGAATTAGGTACGCATCTCTATCTACTTTATAGTACTAAGATTTCCACTCACCAACATAAAGTGAGCTCAAAATTTAGTCACAAAATCATGCACTTTAGGCAATTATTTATCCCGGTCTCATACTACTATTTATAAGGTTCTCAAAGAAAGAAAGTACTAATTAACCCTTATCCTTTTGGTCATTTTTATTATTTTATTTCATATTTTGCGACCAACTGCATCTACCTATCTAGCCATTTCCAAAGATCCCGTGTTATCTTAGCCCTAACTAGGGTGCCCATATTTCATCTTGGGAGCCCATGGGTTCCTTGGTCCCATTTTGAGTTACCTTGGTTCCTTTTACACTTTCCCCGCCTTTTCTTGGGTCTTTTCTAGCTGTTTTTCATCCTTATCTCTTATGAGGTTGGTCTTTTCAGGGTTAATTAAGAAATTGAACCAAGAGAACCCTATAAATATAAAGTTATGAGACCATAATAAAGGACCTAGCATCACTATCTACTATCACGCCATCTAAAGTTGTATCCATCTACACGTTCACACACACTTGCACATAGAACTACATTGGGTGTGAAATGTAGTACAATACTCAATTAGTAAGTCCACCCTTGTGGCAGCTGAGGACAGTCTGACCCCTTCATATGCATTTTTATTTTTTAGGGTTTGATGTTTTTTTGGGGGCTTATAGGCCATTTATCAATCTTGGCAAGTTCGAGTATTTGATGCAACACACGACTTTAGTGTGACAGATGCACACAATTCCATAATATCTTTTGGCCCTATAAAAACTAGATTCAGAGATTTTATATAGACCAGGGCACCCAGATAGCACACCGAGTGCCCGTGGGCACCCCATTTTAGTTCTAGGTGCCCTAGTCAAGTCACATCATCCAGATTTGTCATTTTTAGCACTTCAAAGATAGCTGTTCTTTGTTCTTTATTTTCTATTCAAGCTCGACACTCTACGTCGGTCTCTAGCTATCGCCTAAGTCATTTCTTCTTATTTATTACACACTAGGGTTTTAGTTTCATCTATTTTAATTAATCATTCTATTTTACATGTTGATTTATTACATTTTTACCGCATTATATGTCCTCTTAGATTATATTACCTATCCTATTTTAGTCCATTTTTAGTTAATCAGGGTGCAAGAAATAAGTAGTTAAAAAGGGAACCTTAGCTTCAACAAATGATTGTAAGAGCTCTGTAAGGAGTTATAAGTAAATAAATATGTCATTGGAAATATAGTTCAACCCTATACATGAAGGAATTTTCACATTTTTCACAACACTTGGCACTTTTCAGGAAAAGTCATTTTGTGTGCAGACTCACCTAATGGTCTTGAATGAAAAAAACAATTTTTTCAAGAAGGAGGTAGAACCGGGTCTTGAAAACCATCACATTGATCTTGAAATGATATTTTTATTAAAAATGATATATAAATTTTCCTAAAAAGACCTTCTCGAACTCTAAGAAATTTAATTTCTAGTTTTTAGGAGAGAGCCATTTTCTTAGTTGGATGGGTGGCACATTTTGGTGTCCCAACTAACATGAATGTCCTAAATATCCCAAATTTCCTAGGGATATTGATTACAATAGTGAAATTTGGGATAATAAAATGTGTCCCACCCCTAAGTTATTCCTCTTGACCTCATATGACCTTCTCTTTTCTGGCGGGTGCTAAGTGTTTTTTCCCATGAATTTACTAAGTTTCCTCATCTAACCATTAGGTGCATTTTAATATCCAAATTGTCCCATGGATATTTGGTACACTAGGTAAATAAAAATGGACCCTACTCTTAGCCCCTTCCCAGGTTCACCATGTGATCCAATTTTTTTCCCCATGTGCTAACATGCTTCCTCTCCCCTCCTTATCTCCCCTGAATCTGCTCCACCACTTGTCATGCTCAGAGTAGGGGAACATTTTTATATCCCAAGTATCCTTCAGATAATGAGGAAATTTGGGAAAATAAATTTCACCCCACCCCCATATTTGCAAACCAAATATTTGGCTAAGTATTTTCACATTATTTCTTTTCATTTCTTCATGACCCATAAATGAAAAGTCTTGCTAAAAGTTTTAAAACATGAATTAAGCTTTTCCCACCTCATATTTTTATTTTAAATATATATTTGATGCCTCATTCATCCAATAAACTGAAAAATACATAGAAAATCTATCTAAATTCACCAATGGTTACCGTATGCATCAAAACATGAATAACTCATATCTTACAAATTGGTGAACGAAATCGGGTGAAATTTTATCTGTTGCTTTTCATCTAAGGAACCATAAAAAGTAATGTAACAATATAAAATATGATACCCTTAGTTTTTAAATGACATTAAACCCTATTTTTTTCCATATTTTTTTCTTTTTCGGTTCCATACATTCCAACACGCTGATCGAGGTAAAATTTGGAGCACAAGGTCATGGAAGCGAACCTAATCCAGTGATGCAATTTTTGTTGCAATCTGAGGTGGAATTTTTTTAAAATATAAGTATGTATTGTTCTTGATTTTAAAAAATATTAACTTACTAAAAATGGCAAGTCCTCTTAGAACATTGCAATCAAAGTGATCGTGAAAATCATAAACTAGGCAATTTTGACCAAAAGGGAAAACATGGAAAAAAAAAAACCAAAGGCAACTACTATAAATTAAAAGTGTCTTAAAATAGAAAATCATTATAAATGGAGTTTATATAAGTATTCCAAAATATGTAGAATTTTAAATTCGAGTAAAATAGGTGAAATATCCAAAAATAGTAGGTCCCAGATTCAACTCGCTAAAAATAGAAAGTCTCTATTTTAGGTTTAAAAATACAATTTGGATCCATTTTCAGTCATCTTGATGCTTTTTGACATCTTCATAGGGTTCCTAGTAATTATCATAGCTAAATAAAGGTAATTCATCCTTTACAAATGTCTAGAAGAATCATTTTGATCACAGTTGTGTTCGAGAACAAAGGAAAAACATCATAAGGTGTGAAAGTTGAGAACCCAAGGATATTGTACATTCAAAAGAGATTCAAAAAGAGTCAAAGCTCCGTCGTAATTCAAGGTAAAAAAATCATCAATCAGTTTTGATCCATCCACACCTCCTAGTGAGATGAATTAATGAGCTCAATGAGCTAAGTAAATCAAGGTGAGCTAAGAGAGTTAGTTAAAGTGATTTAGGATATTTGAGTGAGCTTAGTGAGTTGTTCAAGGTGATCTAGTTGAGGTAAAATATTTCAAGGATTCAACAAGATAATTTAATTGAAGATTTCACAAATCCTCTGAGTCAAGAAATATTGATTCATTGTAGCACCTTTCTCTTTAAAGGAATCTAGGTGTTCCTTCCCCAATGGAAAAGCTTCCCCATGATGATCAAGAGTTGGTTCCACAACAATCTCCTAAAAGTTCTCTGATGACTAAAATTATGTTAACTCCTGAAGATCCATTTCCATGGATTCAAGAAATGATTGAAATTGTGACAAGAACAACATAACTTGCTATCATGCCTAGTCCTATAGTAATTTGAGGAACACTTTGAAGTCCAAGCCAAGATAAATTACACAAACAACATCCTGCTTCTTTAGTGGCACTTTAGGAAATAGTTATGTTGAAATGTTTTGGACTAAGAATATAAATTCCATCAAGGATATGACTCTGTTATACTATGAGTTGACCCTCATCTCATTAGGTCAAGATTCATGCGAAGGTGACTCTAAACTACTCAAGGAATCCACTTCCCTCATCCTCACTAGAACAAAGAATATAAGAAAAAAATTACTCAATTGGAGGAACAGGTAGAATCTCTCAGTCCCTACATCCAACCTTTCTTGGAATCTAACTCAACATCTTCTTTTCTAATAGAATCTATTCCTTTGATCAAGTGTTGATCCCGATGAAATCAAGAAAACCCAAGGTTACATAATACAAGGGAATGCTTATGAGAAGTGGATTGAGAAAATCATTAGGAAAAGAAAGGAATTATTTCTAAATGTCATTTCTCTCATCAAGTGCATTCTTACAACTTTGAAAGAAGTAAATAAATCAAAGTAGTAATTTGAAAAATATGTAATTCACTTGGATGAGGTGTTTCCACTGTTGTTTGAGATTATTTCCTTTAACTCGCACACTCTCATGAGCAATAATGTGTTTTCTTCACCGCTAAGAATTTATCTCAAGTTTGGATCTACATCATGGATATGAAATATGGAATGCTCAAAAATACAATATTTGAGTTGTAATCTTGAGGATAACACACTTTCAATATCTTGAATGAAGTCTAAAATTGTGTTTATAAACTTTATTTCCCTCCACTCATTGAGGATTCATCATCAGGAGAACTCATTGTTTCCATCTAGGCGCTGGTAAAGAAAGAGGCAGGTGATTCTCTCTCCTTTAATGAAGATAACTTAGATTCCCTATCCAACTTTAGAAAACATATTTCTGAAATTGTAAAGTATCATGAAGGATGGCTTATTCAATGTAATAAGATCAATGAGGTTTCAGGGCATGGAGCAAGGTGTTGGTTGCGTTTGCATTCAAGAGGAAGATAAGTTTGCACTTGTAGTAACTAATTTAAATAATGAATTCAAAGAGTAGGAGAAAGAAGCATGAATAAAAATAAATCTTGATCACAAGGAAATTTTTCATTAGATATGAAAACTTCATTTTTAACTCTTTCTCCCTCTTCCTTCTCTCCCCTTTTTAATTCTTCATTGAGAAAATCGTCATTTTTTTCTCATTCACTTAAGTGAATTTATAAAGTTATATTGAAAAATTCCTTTGATATATAAAAAGGAAAATTATTTTTCACTTACTATGAGATGTAAAGTCACAAGTTGAATGAGGTCATGAAGAGTCATGTGGGGGTAGGTGAAAGGTCAATTCATATTGCTACAAATTGGGATGACTTCCCCATTCCAAAGGATCATGAAATCTTGAAAAATGAGTTCTTTGTAGTAAATTTTGCATTGTTTTTGTTGATATTTGTATCATCAATACACAAGAAATAAAATCTACATTTCTTATATTTCTCGTTTATCATGTGTTCCTCTATTTTCTCTCATTTATGTACTTTGTAAGCATAGTTATCAAGAAAGAACTTTGTATCTTTGATGAATGAATCTAAAGAATCTGGGTGTTTGGATTTGCTAGTCTTGCTAAATACTTCATCATTGATTTAGGCTGATTTAATGTTTAACTACTTCATTTATTAGGTGTGAACTCTATAATTGTCTACTCGAAAAATATCCTTCCCTTTCCTAAGTTATCTACTTCACCTCCCATCACAACAATTTCCTTCCTTGTACTTCTATATAATCACTTTGTCATAGGTTTAGTGAAGTGTTCTTATGTGATCCCCAACCTATTTGGCCATCCCACAATAATAGATAGGATTATATAGTTAACATTCAATAATGGGAGCTTCCCCATACACAAGAAGGAGGGGCGTAGCTTGGTGAGCTTTGGTGGAATTCAACTAGTTTTCTATACAACAAATTATTTCACCAACAGTTTTTGGTGACTCCTCTGGGGAGATATTTTTCCTCATGCACCCATAAAGATCTCTAAAAAATACTAAAAAAATTATATATTACAAAAATTTAAAAATCAAACTTCAAGATAAAAATAAGATTTTGAAAGTGACTTCGTCAAGCAACAAATGTGTCACATTCATTTCCCACAACACAATGAAAAAGTTTCAAGATTGTATTTCAGTACCAATGAGTGATAGAGAAGAAGAATATGACTGCCAAGAAATGAAAATGTCTAATCAACCATCATTCTAGAAATTTTTTTGTAAGGATGATAATTTAACAACCACAAAAATGTCTATTTCTTCAAGAAAAAATCTACAAAAAGACAAGGGAAATAAGGCTAGTGGAATTTCTGCAAAAATCAAGGAAAGACTTTGTAGAATGAAAAAAATTGTTAATTTTGAATAACCTATCATCAAATCCTAGTGGCTTCAATTCAAGCACACTACTACTAAAGGAAAGAAAATGGGACTTGCTGATGAGGAAGAAGGTAAGAAGCTGATGAAAAGGATCCAATGAAGGTACACGATGTTGTATGAAGTCAAAAACATGAAGAATCTCCTGAAAGTAATGTTTTCAATCTCACATAGTTGAACAAGAAAATCATATCTAGGTCTTTTATATCTCTTCCTTGGGATGATTTCCTTGCATATGGAAATGAAGAAATGGCAACCTTAAAAATTGAGTATGTGCAAATAATTTTGAGTATTGTGCAAGGAAATTCTGATGCCCATATCTACCTTGAAATTTTAAAATACGGTGAAACCATGTAATAAATATACAAATAACTTAAAGAATTTCGCATCAATGAGGAAGAAGAGGATTTTTTTCCTTTGGAGGAAGTTCCTATTGATTTCCTGTAGTGCAATGTGTTCATTCTTGGAAGATTCTTGGACACTTCTTATGAATGCTCTATCTTTGAACCTCCCGATGATAACTAAATCAACACCTTCAAGCATGATGAATAAGACACGATAGTTGAACCTCCATTCATCAACACATTCTTTCTTGAAGCACAATCCATTGGAGAAACAAATGTAGACACACTTTTTGGTATGGTGTCCCCTCATCCCACGTTTTTCTCCTTTTAGTATAATCGACATGTTCTTCCCTCCCATCTTATTCCTAAAATCATATCCTTCCCATTATCCCTCTTAAAATAGAATTACTTAACCCCTTCATTACTTATAATCCCATCTAAATACCTATTTATTTTTAATTACCCCATCCCATTATCACCTTAATATCACCAATATTAATAATATTTTATTTCTCCCATTTAATGCCCTTAAATTCATCACCTACCTCCCCCTAATTTCTCCCCATGCAACCATGTAGCCCTTACTTAGCATGCCACCTCTTTTCTCACCATTTTATCCCTCCCTTTTCAAAATCTAATCTGACTTCCACATGTGTAACTCACACAGTCTTATCTAGTCATCGATGATTCATATGGGTCTTTGTCAACCCCATTTAAACACCTCCAACCTCCTTTAAAAATCCTCTAAAAAACTCTCAATCTCAAGTATTATTGTGTGCTTATTGCCTCCTTCCTCTTCCATGGAGCTATTTTCACCACTAGAATAAACCTTGACATTCTTGGCATGTTATCATCAAACCTTCATATGTTTTCAAGTTCATGGGAGATATATTGCTTACTTCTTTGCTTATGTTTTACAATTTTGTAGGTCCCCGAAGAGCTTTGTCCTTTCATTCATCAATATCTGATCCTTGACGCACCCATCTCTCCATCCATTTAGCTTGTTAAATCTTAAACCCCCGATCTGATTGCCATCAACCCATATTGATCGTCATCGACCCATACCAACATCTACTTTTGTTTCAAATCCTCTCTTTTGTTGATATAACTCATTTTCATTAACCTAGTTTTTATCATCCTTGATTTTTCCTCTCTTCCTTGATCGCCATCAAACTAGTCCAATCACCGTCAAACCCACGGAACCTACCTTAGATCTGATCCTAGTTACATCCTCTCTTCTTACCACTAATTTTGTAATGATCTAGAATCTCTATACCAGATCTAGATATGTTCTAGTTCATCATTTTTATCAGCTATACATTAGTCATTTTCAACCGTACTATTCAAACCGGGTCGTCATCTAACCACTCGGGTTTGTCTATTTTTAGCATCTTTCTTATCACATTATCATTTCATTATCTCTAGCATATCAGATCCTTATTTTAGTTTGTTATATACATCATTCATATTTTATTTCTTTCCTAAGACTTATCTTTTTAGGAAACCCACCATCCTATTTTACTAATATTTTTTTGTCATCTTATATTTGTTACAAAATTCATCAAGATTATAGAGAAGAGTTTATTTTGCACCCATACCATCATTATTCCATCATCATCCACGTTAGGAGGTAGCCTTAAACTCTCTGATAGTTTTTATTTCCTTGGTTTATTATACCCTTTGTATTAACTTATCACATGATTAGAAATATCATTAAACATTTTGGCATGCCCGATGGGAGCCACTCTTCTTCCTTAGTGAGTCCTTTATTTTATTATTTTCTTCATATTCCATTTCTTTCTTTCCACTAACTTTGTAGGTGCAATATTTACTTGATCATGTACGTGATCGTTTGTTTTCCTTGATCGATAACCCGCTTGCTAAATAAAATAAAAAGGAAATAGTGTTATCTAGGTATTCTTCTTTTTTTTCCCTATTTTCTCCTTTCTACATCTTCTTGTGTGTGCTTTCATCGAACTTCACATTTCATTTTTGGGTCTAAAAAGAACCCCTTAATTCTTGCTTGCTCATCTAGATTAAGTAGGAGGTTAATCTGTACATTCGGTTCTTCCACATGCATATGAACTCACACATCAACTTACATATCTAAAATATATTCTACCAGGTGGAACTATTGGGATTTCATCACCCAATAGGAAATCCAACATGGTTTTCTGGCCACGTTACAATTTTTTTGTCTATCAAGATATTTGGCTAAGTATGTCGATACCCTTAGCATTGCAGTGTGTGAAATGCCAAGGTAGGCCCCTATATCAGGCCCCTTACCATTAGTCATCACATATTTATACCTAGTGTACCTTCGATTATATCAAGGACTTCATCTAAAACAACTTTGATACCATCTTAGATTGGTCATTTCCTACCTTACCTCTTAGCCCTTTCTTATTCTTTTTCACATCTTTTAATAAATAATATAATTAAAACATTGATACTTGTCTTCTTAGTTTTAGTAACATCTACATAGGTTCTTGTTTATTTCATGCCCATTTTTACCAAATCAAAACTCAAAAAAACGGAACAAATTACCTCATCTAACATCCCCACCTTTAACAACACCATCCAACAAATATTTTCCTTGCTACTAGTTACTATGTTTCTCTTATCACGTCCTTTATGGTTTCCCAACCCCTAGTTATTGTGACTCCTTCTAGTGAGCCTTGTTCCATCTAGAATCATTCCTAAGTTAAAACCAATCCTTTCCTATACCACCATTTAGTCCCTTCCATACTAGATATACCTCCACATGTTGCTTAATTGTAGACCTTTGGGCCTCTCATTATCCTCCGCAGATGCTCGGACTTCCAGGGAACTCTTAGATGCTAACCCCTGTTTCTCTTTATGATTACCTTTTCCATATATCTTACCAACCTTCCCATTGATGGAACCCCTCTTCAACAAATCTATGCCTATCACTCTCACCCCAAAAAATCTCAAGTTCTCACATCCCAACTTACTATTTTCTTCCCCCAATCCATGAATGAGCTTGTCATGGCACAATGTTAACTTGGATCACATGAATCTTCTACTCCTATCCGTCATACTCACCAATCTACTCAACCGGTGGCTCTATTCCACCCCATCTTCCTAGTATCAATATCGGTCCCTCTTCTTCCATTCCCATCACCTCTTCATCCATTTTTTTATCAGCCCTAATAAATCTTTACAGGAATCCCTTCTCCTCCTTCCACCACCCAAGTAGAAGGATCAAAATTCCACCCCAAATCCATGATAATTTCACCATCTCACAACCCCATCCTTTAGAATCAACCCAAGCTCATTAACCTCCTCTCTAGAGTGTCTTCCACCATATCTTACCTCATTAATCTACCCAAAACTCTCAACCAAATTACACTTACATCCCCACTCATCCCATATAGGATAATTTTAACATCTTCACTTCTCAACAAACACAATCACATCCATCTCATTATATCCTTGTCTCTTAGCAAAACCCTATTTCCCATCCTATTCAATCACATCCATTTAACTATCACCCCCTCATCAACCACCTCCATAGACACCTACCTATCCCCAACATTATCAATATCATCCTTAACCTAACCCTTTTACATCCTATGATTCAAAACCTGCCAATCCATCTCCCATCCATCCCATGACCCCATGTAGGATTTTTTGAATAGCTTGGAAAACCTTGAATTCACACCTTGGGTACCAAGAGCTAATTTACCTATGAAAAAATTTGTAATGATCCCATCCATCCATCAGTTCCTGTTAAACCTTATCCTCCACACTAGGAACTCCCTAAATTCTCAAAATTCAATAGTAAAGAGGACCCCCAGCAACATCTTTGTGCCTTTAATCACACCTATTACCTCATCACACATGATCATGAAATCATGCTCGTACATTTCCTATGTCATTGTCTCGACCCTGCCTAGACTAGTATAATAGAATTATATAGCATTCCCTTTTTCATTCACCTAACTCACGCAATTATTCTTAGAACATTTCTCCATTGATATTTCATGTAAGATTGACATCACCGACCTATACACCACCAAACAATAGGATGAAAAATCCATTGTAGAATTTGTCACTAGATGACATGGCCTCATCTATCAGTTATCTTTCTCCCTCCCTCAAACTGATCTTATCGATTTTTCTCTTGATCCTATGCCAAACACATCTCATCAACCCTCCATATATTATCCTTTCAAACCTTTGAGGAGGAATTCACAGTGGATTATAAACCAGAACTCCTCACCCTTGACAAATTCCACGTCAAACTTAAATCCAACAAACCAAATCCTGAATTCACCAAGACATCCAACCATAATGAAAACTCCAACAATGATTCTAATGTCTTATTCGCTAAATATTCCACCGCATCTACCTCCCATAGAAAGGGATCCTTGACCTACTCCCAAATATACCCCTAGGGAATTTTATAGTTAAATATTTGATAAAATCATGATTTTTGTCTCATCTAGCTTCCTCATATCTTCCCTATCGTTGACACGTGCCCTAAACCCACGTGGTATCTTGAGGATAACTATTGTAAACACCATCAAGTTTGTGGTCATAACATTGAAAAGTGTTACACATTCAAAGACCTCGTTCAACACCTTATTGACCGAGGGGATCTCCACTTGACTAGTCATAATTACCCTCCCAACAAATTTTTGGACTTCTTCAAACAATCATTCCATAATCACTCACCGAATAAACAAATAGATCCTTCCACATCCCAAGTGCCTAATGCTCACACCATCAACACCTTGAAAGAAGAATCAACATCATCATCCATTCCCATCACCCCTTCACTACTTAACCACCTCTATTCCTTTGACATCTACAAAAACACCAATGCCTACACCCATGCCCACATCTATCGAATCTACATCCACTCTATTTTCACCTAATACACCCACATCTCTTAAATATACATCTAGACCCATCACATCTACATCTCCTACACCTACATCTATCACATCCATACCTACCTCTATATCAACACTTATCACTACATCTACACCAAGAACACCTTTTACACCCTCAACTTTTATTGAATTCACACCCACAACTTCAATTGTCTCTAGTCTTGATTCTACTCATGTATCGACATCACCTCTTTAAAAATCTACTATGAAAACATCCTCACTTGACACAACCAAAAATACCTCTCACTCTCATCCTCATCTTCTATGACTACTACTACTTCCATACATGCATCATCAAAACCATTTATGACCTCTTTTGATCTCATCAAACACATTATCTAAAACCACTTCCATCTTCTATATCCACATCTTCAACAAAACATACACCTGCATCTATAGACACTAAATCACACACTTTGGGTATATTTTGAGGTCGTGATCACATGCCACTATTCATATGATTCCTAAGAAGGAAAGTAATAATTGATCACTGTATTTGGCCTCTTTGTTTTCTTTTCTAGTTTTATTCTTGGTCTTACACACCTTATTTCCCAAAGTATGAATTTCAACACTTCAATTTTTCTCGAGTCTAGAAACCAGGGCCCAACTAGGACACCAATGCCTAGGCACCTCCATCTCCTCTATGTGCCCCAATAATTTTTGCATCTTGTTCACATATTTTGGGTCTTTTTTATCCATTGAGCATCTTTATTTCTTACAATTAGGAATTTTAGTGGTTAATTAAAAAAATCAACCAAGGGAATCATATAAATACAAAGCTATATGATCATAATAAAGGACCAAACACTAAGAAGCTACTATTATAACCTAAGATTTCATCCAAGAGCATTCCAAGAGAATCAATTCATTCATATAGATACCATTCAAGGGACAAGGAACTTCATTCTTTTTTATGTAATTCATAGGAGGGGAAGTTCATTTTTGCATACACACATTTATCTCGCATTTTCTACTTCTAGTTATTACTTGCTATCAAGTGCAACTTACACAAGAGCCACCTAGGGCATGATTATAAACACACACATGTAGAAATACATGGATTTTGAAATGTAGTGCAATGCTTGGATCATAAGTTCACTCAGTCGCGTGACCCTTGGGTCAATCCGAATCCCCATTTTTATATTTTTCTTTTTAGGATTTGATGTGTTTTGGGTTTTGTAGGTTCTCTTTATCTTTGTAGGTTTTAGGAGAATCCAAAATCAAGAAGTGAAGTAAAATTGATAAAAGGTGACATCTATTGAATATCTCGTGACCCTACAAAATTAGTTTTTTGAGGTTTTAAGAAGTTACAGTGCCCATACAAGGTACAACAATGCCCTAGGAACCCCGACCCTGCGCATAAGCACCCTATTCCAAGAATTTTGAACAATCACATAATTTTTGGGCTTGGTTGTGACACTCTACTTTCATATTTCATCATTTTTCTAAATCAGCACAAATTCAACATTATTATCAATCAACTAGGTATTTTATCCCCTCTCTTGTAATTAGGGTTTCATATATGATAGTTGCGATGTTACTTAATTGTAATTTAACATTTATATTTTGATATTTGTCAAATAATTTGGTGAAACCCACTCATGATTGGTATTTCAGATCCTTCTTTATCATATCATCTTCTCTGACATGGCTTCTGAGGTTCATCAAATATATTTTTCTTAATTACTTCAAATGCATGCACCTTGCAAAGAGGTTCTTCAAAAATCCCTAGACACCATGTATCTCCCTAGAGATACACCACCCACTCAAGTGAGTTTTATTTTTGATTTTCTATCTGATGAGTCTATTCATCTTATTCCTCCATCCAATCAACCCATCTTCGAGTCAATTCAAGCTTTACATTCTTTATTTCAAGATAAATTTTAGGCTATGGAATCCATGATTACATCTCTAAAATATGAAATCCAACATCTTAAGGATGCTTCTCAAGCTCATGTTAGTTATTCTTCTCATCCTCATTCTATGTCTTCTACATGTGCTCATATCAGTGAACCTCAAGTCTTACCACTATTGGAACCTCTCAAGTTTGATCTCAATGCTAAGAAACAAGATATGCTTCTGTAGATCCTCACTCATCACTTGATCATATTTCCATCTACTCATTTATATCCTCCTTATCAGCTTGAAAAATATCAAGGTCATCCATATTGTAATTACCATCGAATCAATGGACATAATGACAATGATTTTTATACTTTATAGTGAAGATCAAGCATATAGAGTGTCAATATTTTATCTCATTCACTGAAAAATATTTTGTTACATACTCATATTCAATCTACATCCCAATGATTCATCTATGTCTAAATAGCATCATTCCATCACTTCTAATGTTCTTCCTTCACACTCAAGGGCTATCTATACAACCCAATCAAAATAATAAATCACCTCTCAATGGAATTCCTCTTTCACCTCCTCTTATTAAGTCTTCTTCCATATCACCACCACCTAAGCAAATTACTCTTGAAATCAATCCAACACCATCTCCACTCAAATATTCTACAACTTTACCAGACAAACAACCACTCACTAAGTAATAAAATTAAATTTTAGATGGCCTCTTTTTAATTCCTTCATTTGACCCCGCATCCAACTCTGATCCTACTCTTGCTCCTACTCAACATTGTGATAAAGTATGCTTTATTATGACATTTCAAACTTATTCACTATTGTAAAGTCTTCCTTATATCATCAAGTAGCTCTACATCATTTAAATACTTAGGGGCACCATGACTCCCCCTATCTTCTATAGATCAATTATCTTTAGAATCTCTTATCACACTTCATGCTCTATGCTTCACGATCTATCTTTCTAGTGCACATTTTCAACACATTACCCAATGCCACACTCTTGTACTATGATTCACACTTAAATTTTGAGGTCTTGTACATTTATGAACCTCCCATATGCACTAAAAATTTCACACTCGGCACATTCAAAACACATCTTTCTAGTGCACATTCAGTATAACACATTTCCCTATGAAACACTCTAGTTTCATGGTTCATACTCGACTGTTGAGGTTCTCAATCTGAAATGAACCTCACCACACTCACTCACTCGCTACCCTCTATGATTTATCGATCATATCTTTCTAGCACATAATTCAAACTATTTCCTAATGACACACTCTTGTTCTATGGTTCATTCTTTACTACTAAGGGGGAATTTATAAATTAACCTTATCTCATGCATACTCATTCACATTCACTTAGGGATCATGCAAATTCTATCATACTCACTATGCATTCCATTCCATATCACATTCACAACATATTGCATATCTTGGTTGCACATTGTTCTTGTTTGCTTATACTCGCATGTTACACTTTTCTTACTATGTTAGACAAATATTTTGTATGTCATTATATTTATCATATACACATGAATTTTTACTTTCCCTTTAGTTTTGATCATAGAAGTTACATAGATCATTACATGTAGCACAAATTTTTGGCATTGTAACTCTTACCACCCTGCAACATGATCCTGGGGCATCCACTTTTGTACACATCACAAGTGTTATTGTTTTATTTTATACTACTTCCTATTCATACTAGCACACTATAATATCAGATCATACATGTTTTAACATACTTTTTATCTTTCTAACATATTAAAGGGTGCTTCATGTGTAACATTTATCTTGAAGGAAATCTTTATTACCATGTTTTTCTCATACTATTTGTTTATTACTATTTTTTCATTGTATGCCATTGTTTATGGGCTTTACCCTATATCTTTCTTTTTCTCTATGATTTTGTGTATGCTTTTGGCCACGTTGTCCTTGATTGTCTTACAAAATCGTGAGGGGTGTCCCATATTTGCAACCCTATTTTTACAGTCTACATTTTCATGTTGATTATTATCTTATTTCTTGTTAGCTTACAAATTGTCTTAAGCATGTGTATTTGTCTTGTTTGTACTAACACTTGTTTTCAAACCACTTTATTTACATATGCCTTAGTTTAGACCAATCACATGCCCTTCCCTTGTAGGGCTTCGGTTTCAACACAATGTAGGCCATCCTTTGGGATGCATCCTGTTGTTGATGTCACATGCACCCCAAATGAGGGGGCATCAATTAGGTGAATCAATCACCCCATAAAATAGTTCACAATCACATTTTAGTACTAGTATAACATAGTATTTAGTCTTATAAATGACCTAGAATCTTGCTTGGGTCCTCACCATAACACGCATACACGTGGCCTAGACCCGGATAGTAGTGCATGGGCACCTTTAACCATTCTTGTGTGCCAAATACCAGGGGTAGTTACACAAAATTTCTTAGTTTGGCACAGTTCACAATATTTTACATAGTGAATTTTGTAGGACTAAGCACAATCCTTCAATGATTGGTAATTATGCATTCTACCTTCTTCTATTTTTGTGTTGGATCAAAATGGATTATATTTTCACACACTATCTATAGTGGTGTTTACACTTCGGGAAGAAGCCAAAGGTTGGAGAATAACACTAGTTCTTTCTCCCTACACTTCTTCCGTACTTGGCGTGAGGTCATCCAAAAACTTACACTTGGTGCAACTAGCATGAAATCGCCAAAAAAATTCATTCATCTACAACATATTCAAGATATTTTATATTTATTTCACTCATCATGAATTAGGTGCACATATTCTTTTCACATTTTCACATAATTTTTACACATTTTTACTCATTTGGATCAAATTTTTCATATACACATATTTGACTACTCATTTTCTCTTCTCTTTTGTAGGTCCTCCCTTATGGAAAAGAAAAATCACATTATCAAGCATCAAGTGACATCAACATCAGGTAAAATGAGACATCTACACATATTATTTCATACCTAGGGTCATTTTCACTTCCTCTCTCTAGCTTCCATGCTTCACATTTTTCACTTCACATTTTTTTCTTATCTCCTCGGCATGATTTTTTCTATCAAACTACATGATTATCGTGTACGCATATCTTATCTACTTTATGTTATCAAGCATTCACTCAACAACATAAAAATGTGGGAAAATGTAGACACTAAATCATGAAGTTTGGGTATATTTATAGGTCCTTATCACATACCACTATTCATATGATTCCTAAGAGAGAAAAATACTAATTGGCCATTTTCTTTGGCATCTTTACTTACTTTCTAGTTTTATCCTTGGTATTACACACCTTATTTCCAAATTTGACTTTTGAAATTTCATTTTTTTGTCCACACACTTGACCACTAAGCCAGCTACAAATACTTTGCACCTCCGACCTCTTTGTATCTTACTTCCATCTTTTAGGTATTTTCTAGCCATTGGGCATCTTATTTTCTTACTAGTCAGCCTTTTAGTGGTTAATTATGAAATTCAACCAAGGGAATCAAATAAATACAAATCTATGTGATCATAATAAAGGACCAAACACTAATAATCTACTATCATCACCTAAAGTTACATCCAAGAGCATCAAAGTATCCATCTAGCTACCATTAAAGGGGCAAGGGACTAGATTCTTCTTTATAAACTTCATAGGAGGGAAGTTCATTTTTCTATGCACACATCTATATACATTTTCTACATTTATTTATTTCTCTTTATCAAGTGAAAATTGCATAAGATCCACCTCGGGAACGATTCTACACACACATAGAATTATATGGAGTCTAAAATGTAATACAACTCTTAGATTGTAAGTTCACTCAGTTGGGTGATCACCGAGGTCAGTAAAACTTCCCATTTGCATATTTTATTTTTGGATTTGATGTGCTTCAAGGTTTTAAAAGTGATCTTTCTCTTTGTAGGTTTTAGGTGAATTTTGTGATCAAACAAAGTGAAGTATAGGTAATAAAAGGATACATCCATAAAATATCTCACCACCTTATGAAATTGGTTTTCTTAGGTTCTAAGTAGAAATAGGCTCTGGAGGATGTTTGAAATGCCACGATGCTCCTTATTGAGCATAAGTGTGTTATTCCTAGCATTTCTAGTAGTCACACAATTTTCTAGGCTTGTTTGTGACACTCTACTTTCCTATTTTATCAGTTTTCCAGCTCGACACAACTTTGGATTTATCGCGAATCAAAGCATTTAATCCCCTCTCTTACAACTAGGGTTTCATATTTTCTATCTTATTATGCTTTTTCAAAATTCATAGTTTATTAGATATCTCGATAAATGCACTTTTAGTTAATTAAAATTTAAAATTTATATTTCGATATTTTAAAAATAAGCATCACTTATTTTCCTTCAAAATACCCCTCTTGAAATCATTGTAATCCTCACTAAGGTAAAAGCATCACATCATAAATCTAAGAACCTTTTCATTCCCACTCAGAAGTTACTCACCCATCCACATAAGAAGTTGGAACTCCTCCCTCAAAATCCTAGCCAACCAAATCTTTCACCATCCAAACATCTAACTTAGGTCCTAAACCTTTTATTTTGGGACTTGCACCCTCATCGAAAACACATATCACCCCACAATATCAATCAAAAAAATCTACACCTCCCCCTAATCTACATCCAAATCATTTATTCACCCTTTCAAATCCACATCTAAATCATTCATCCCTCCTCCTCAATCTGGATCAAAAGAACCTAAAGGGAAACTTGAACCTAAGGTTCTTACAAAGCATCAAAATAGAAACACTCCTCTCTTACCTTCATCACCCTCAACTAAGCAAAATCCTCCTAAGGACCATACCACTCCACCTTCACAAACTGTTATTATATTTTTTACTAAAATATTTCAGCACATTCTCCAAGAATTTGTAATCACTCTTCCCCCTATCAAGTCCTTCGATCCACACAGGCCAAATCCCACATGGTTTGACCCCAACACCATTTGAACTTACCATCATGCCCCTAGACATGACACCAAACACTATAAGTCCCTACACACCCTCATCAACAACTTTATCAAAGAAGATGATCTCCACATTGAAGAAGATCACCCTCTCCCCTCTACCAATCAATCCACATCCAAACCCTATCTTCCAACCAAGCTTGTAACATCTAAGGCTTATTCCTCATCCATGTCCTTCGTCATCATCCATCTTCTCGACATTTATATCTTCTAAGTATGGTCCTCTCCTTTATATTTACGTCATCCATATAACCACCTATTCTCATCCTCATGAGTCTCATCCATCTACATAATCCAAGTCAAAGGTCATCATCATTGCTCCCTCTAATGATCCCACTCCATCCCCTTCTTTTTCCAAGGCTAAGGTGTATATCTTATCCATGCCATCAACAAAGAAACTAGCCACCATCGAATAGATCATCGAAAGGTAGCTCCACCAAGCTCCCATTAAGATGTATTTTTATGAGCTAATCCAAATCTCAACTAATCACCTATAACCCCTTATTGAGTCCTTACAAGGCATCCCTATCTCATGCTAAGAATAACATCCCTTTACAGCCCTTGTTGGGGCTCTCACCACTTCTACCACCATTTCCTTAGAATATTTAGATATTCTATACATCTTACCCAAAGATCACGACATTCCCTTCTTCATCACTATCTACATCAATGACACATTCATTCACCTGTCTATGATAAACAATGACAATGAGAATTAATATCATCTCATTTCACACCTTTAGTCATATCAAAATTACCAAATCTATTATCACCTAATCACCCATGGTTCTACATTCCTTCAATAATGATGTGGTCCCTTTCTTTGGGCACAATTATCCTTCTTATCTACATCAGCAACAAAATCCTCCATGAAGTCTTATACATTATTGAAGGGGAGTTTTAATACAATGTCTTGTTTGGGCACCCATGGTTTCATTCCATGGGTTGTGTCCCCTCCACCCTCCACCATTGCATCAAATATGAACATGAAGGGAAGATCCATACCCTTCCTACCGACCTTCCTCCCTTCAAAGCATGTCATATGAATTATCAACCAAATGACATGTTCATCCCAAAACAAGATTCATCCTCGAAGCATCCACTAGTTATTTTGTGCTTGCATCTAAGCTACCTAATGATGAATCCCTTGATAATTTTATGCAACAACTATCTATGGAGGAGTATTGACTCCTTTCTCTTAATTTCATTCCCTCCCTCAATTAACTTGGTAGACCCAGTAAAGCACCCATGTATCAATCAAATATCAAGGATATCATTTCCTTTGGTCCGCCTCATCTCAAAACCAACCTCATCTATTGCATGGAATTGACCCCCTTCATCCCATATCTATGATCAACCACAAACCTTAGACTAATGGATTTTATTTCCTCTATAACAAATCCTTCACATATACATACCTCCACCCTTACATGTGGAATGGATTCTGTTTAGGAATTTATGAACAAGGTATGCACAATATCATCATTAACCAGGTCCCATGAAATGTTAGAGAAATTAAAACTGGGTTTCAAGGAAAAATCCAAGAAACCCTTGCACAATGTTTTCCACATCTCCCATGCACATCGATTCATCATCTACTCCTTTTCCATCCAATGATATTATGGATGATGATGATGATGATGATGACATTGGATGATGATGATGATGATGATGATGATGATGATGATGATGACATTGTCTCCACCATCACCTTGGGACAAGTCACTTACCAGAATGGGGGTGAAACTAGGTCCCTTCCTCTTATTTTACCTAAAATGGTAAAGGAGGATTCCCCTACCATTAATATTCTCAAATACACCAATGACAACTCCATCCTTTCTTATATGGGGGAAGAATATTCTTATCTTCATAATACGTTACCTCCTAACACATCCATCCTCCTCAAAAAATCAACTATTGAAATCAATGTCGTGACTCCACATGAGCCTCATATGCTTAAATTTTTTCCAATCTCTTGAACCGAAAGAGCTCAAGGCCTTTACCACCTCTATTTCCTAACATAACCAAGCCTTCGCATGGTCGTACTCTGACATGCCAAACCTAAATCCATCCATTGCCATCCATAACATTATCACCATTCATGATGCTAAGTTAGTTAAGTAAAAGCTTCTCCACATGCATCCTAATATTTCCCTCCTTTTCAAAGAGAATTTACAATGCCTTATTTATGCTAGCTTCATCCAACCCATAAACTATCTATATTTGGTTTTAAACATCGTACATATTTCCAAATCCTGCGGAAATATTTGTATTTATACTAACTTTCAATATTTAAATATTGCTTGCCCTAAGGATGAATTTCCCCTTCCCAACATCGATCAAGTAAGTTGAATTGATAGTTTGCCATGAGATACTCTCACTTATGGATGGGTTGTTTTGGTTATAATAAGATCCTCATCATGCTAAAAGATGAACATAAGACTTATGTCATCACCCCTTAGGAAAACTTTTGTTATAATGTCATGCCCTTCTATTTGAAAAATGCGGAGGCCACTTATCGAGTGTGCTATAAATTATATCTTCCATAACCTTATCCATAAAACCATAGAGGATTACGTTGATGACCTCTTGGGAAAATATAAATGAAGACATGACCACCTTTTCATCCTTGAAATCGTCTTTGCATGTCTTATTCAATTCTTCCTCCATCTTAATCCCACCAAGTGTGTGTTTGTAATTCTAACTAGAAAATGGCTTAGCTTCATCGTTTTCATCGGGGACATTAATTTTGACCCCACCAAAATCAAATCCATCCTTCTAATCTTAAACAACTTCAAATTCTTCAAATAAAATCCAATTTGTTTTTCACTTCATATCGCAGTTTTTTTATCGTTTCCAACCTTTTCATCATCTCCTTAACAAAGAAACCTAATTCAATTAGGATTCCAATTATCGAGAAGGCCTTTGACGATATCAAACAATATATTTGGTGTCCACTTGTTCTCACACTTCCACACAAGGGGGAGCCTTTATACCTTTGTATCTCTACCTCCGATAATGCTCTAGGTGTCATGTTAGCACACCACGATGAGAAAGGAAGGGAGAAAGATGTCTATTATATTATTTGTACTCTCCTTGATTATGAAACCTGCTACACTGAAGCTAAAAAATTTTGTTGTGCTCTCTTCTTTGACAATTCTAAACTTTGGCATTATCTCCTCAATCATAAAACTCAATACCATTCACTCCAAACCTTATCATAATGAACACATCACTAGATGGTTCATGCTCATGACTGAGTTTAAACTATAGTTTGTCTCTCAAAAATATATCAAGGGCCAAGACATTTTGGATCAACTTACCAAAGCCCCTCTTCCCGACACTTACCTTCCTCATGAAAAATTTCTAGATGAATCAATCTACACCATCAATCATGAATTATATCCCCTCAAAATGACACTTTTATTTGAAGGGTCTAAGTTTCAAAGCAAGGGGAGGCTTTGGTGTTATCATCATTCCTCCTTTGATACCCCTATCCCTATCACTTTACAAATTTGACCTTGAATGCACTAACAACATAGCTAAATATGAATCCTTAACATCTACAATGACTCTTATCTCATCATCAATCAAGTCAAAGTAATTATCAATGCTGAAATGAATTCCTTCAAAAATACAAGGATTTCATTGACTTTCTTCTTAGGGCCTTTAATCAATAGAGCATATAATTTATCCCTCATTCATCAAATCATTTTTTTGACACCCTATCTTCCCTCACATCCCTCATCCCATGGACATCCCAAGAATATAAATTCTCTATTATTATCCATTGTATCGATCAACCATCCCATATCTATGAACTCATTCGATTAATCACATTAACACCAGTACATTTGATATTTGGTACACCCCGATCCTCGACTATCTATCTGTGTCCCAAATTCCCTCAGACATATCTAAAAATAGTAAGAGGTATTTTATTCAACACATTAATCACCATGTCATCCTTATCGACATCCTCTATAAATGTGGCTTTGATGGCATCTTGTTGTGTTTCCTTAAGTTGTATGAATCTATTTGCGTTTTCTATAAGTCCATGAGGGCATATGTGGTGGACATTTCAGATAGTTTAATTTTTTCCAAATTTGTTCTTCTCCTAGGCTATTACTAGCCCACTATCAATAAATATTACTGTGACTATGTTAAGAAGTACATCAAATGCTAGCAACATTCTAATATCATTCATATCCCTAGCCGACATTACAGGTTGGCTCAAGACCTTGACCTAATCGATCTCGGCTATCCCAAATTTACCACAGGTTAATTTGGATAATTCATTATAAATGGAATTATCCACTCAAATTTTAAGACATGTAGATGATCTGTTAAATTCATCCTGAGAGATTAGAGAGAAATACATCTCAAGATGGATTGACTGAGTTAATATTCATGTGTAGAGAGTTGGCAAGCCACGATGAACTAAGCTATTCGGGTTGTCTAGTGATTTGGAATCGAGTTGGATGATGGATAATATATAGACCGAGATGGGTGAGTCTATCATGAAGGAAGGGATATCAAGTCATAAAACATGGCTAGGTTGGACGAAAGTTTGATGGCTAGGTTGGACGGTTAGGTTTGATTGCTAGGTTGCATAGTTGGATTGGAGGACAAAGTTGGATGGCTAGGTTGGATGGTTGGGTTAGACGGGTGACACATCATATGAAAAATTAGATGGATGGCTCAAGGGTTGGTTAGTGAAGATGTTTAAGGACATGAGGTTGGATGGGTCAATGGGTTGGGCATTTGGGTTGTTCGGGTCACAAGTTGGATGTGTACGGATAGGTTAGAGAGTCATCTAACCTCCCATGTTGTATAGCCCACATTGTAAATGTGGCAACCATCAAGTTGGGCATCCACCAAAACATTTACATCCTAACATTTTGGATGGAATCCAACCCCCCAAGTTGGATGGTTGAGGTCACGTGACACACAGGGTTAGATGGGTCATATTGTTGGAATACCTAACTATTGTACAATGAGGTTGGATAGGTCACATGGTTGGATGGATTACGATTCCAAGGAAAGGTGAAGGTAGGTGGGAAAATGACATCTCAACAACCATATTTAATGTGGTATGGTGCCCATGTCTTCATCTGACAAAAGTACCCTTGGGAAGTGAATTTTTATGGGTGCACATACCTCTTTAATGAGGGTAGGTTAGAAAATTGCCTATATAATGTAATCGAACCCCTCATTTTTTAGGAGACATTCTAGGAGCTAGGGAAACTCTTTCAAAAAATTTCCTCAACTACATTGAGCTGAGCCTTTTCTTGTGCATAGAAAGTGTATTTATTCCTTTGTGCGTCATATGTAATGGTCTGTGCATGTTTTAAGCAATAAAAATCATGTTTTTTGGTGTTTCTTAAACCCTAGATAATTTTAATTGTGTTTATCTTCCCTATCCATAGCATTTTTTTATTTTGTGAATATGTTTCTCACTTGCAAGTTTATGAGGTTGTGATTCATGGAAATTTGATGGTTAGTGGGGATTTAGGTTAGTGTCATATCGGGTCTGGCCTCTCACAATTCCATCTTCCTTATCTTCCTCCCTATGCAGAGTATCTCACCCTTTTTTCTGGTGATATCACCACTCCCTTAGTGTAGGCTTTCCCTCTTCATGCACCTCTCTCTACCTGTATCCTTGGAATTGTTAGGATAGGTGTAGTTAGGTTTTTTTCTTGAATTAGGAGTAGTTTAGCATAAGGATTAGGCAAAAGGAGATGACCTTCTTCGGAGGGTTATCTCAATTTTTCGAGTCCCAAAATTTGATGGATAACCCCATGTTATATAGATTACAATGATGGCCCATGCACATACACATGAGTTATCAAGGGTGCTATAATTTTACACTAACAATTATGGGACTCTCGGTGGGACTTATTTGAAGCACATAACCACTTCAATTCATCAAGTTTAATGTGATCTTGGTGAAGTTTTCAGCCTTTAGAGGCACTTTCAAGCATATCTAATGACTCCACTGATTCAAATAGCCCATCATCTCTAGTTGTATAATTTTTTTAATGTTTTCACTTCAGTCATGGCTCTCCAAGGAGCTTTTCCATTCCCTCATTTCAGTTCTAGTCCTCTTCACTTGCAACAATGGGATGTTATCCCTAAAGTATCCCTGAAAAATATGATCGTCTTCTATGGAAATGGAGATAAATCCCCTATAGATCACATTTATGATTTTTCCAACCATTGTGCCATTCACATCATCCCAGAGGAGAATGTTTTCCTCAGAGTTTTAGTTTCATCCCTTAAAGTAAAAGAAAATATTGATACAACATCTTGGCACCACAATCCATTTCCACATTGAATTAGTTAGGGGAAAAACTTCACAACTAGTTATAGGAGGATGCAGATGTTATTTTCCTCATGTAACACCTCAGTAAAATATAACGGGCTTCAACGGAATCCATTATGTATTTCAACCTCAAATTCATAAGGACCTGACACTGAATTCCATAAGAATATAGACCCCCACAAGGTATGACATTCTTGTATTATTTAAGGTCCTTTGATGTTGACTTAGATGTATTGATTCAGTCCTTAGGGCCAAAATTCTTCCTCAAGATTTTTCCATTGCATCCCAAGCTGAGAAGATACTCATTCAGGATGGAAAAAGAAATCCCATCCATGCTACTACAATCCCTCCCTCACCACCTCAAGTTCTTCCTTCCCCATGTGTATACCAATAAAAATACATCATTACTTTCAAAAATCAGGAATATCCCTTGCTTCCTTATCCTTCGTTTGATGTCTCGAAGTTTTTGTTCCAAGAGAATTCCCCAAGCTTTATAAATATCCCTCCCATCTCCACCTAAGGCACTACCCAACATCGCTAAGATATACATTAATGTTCCAGGGAGTTGTGGTATTTCATATGTTGTCCTTACCTTCTACCCATCTATAACTAAACCATAATACCCTACAAGGTTGGTAGAGATATACATGTTATGTTATTAGAGAGAGTGATATGCCCATAAAACGATCCAAATAACAAGGCTTCAGGTAGAATCACGGAGTTTTTTAGAGGCAACATATCAGCAGAGTAGGGGTTATGTTCTGGAGGATCATTTGGCTTCCCCAAGTGATAAAATTAGATCCCTTGAGAATCAAACACCTCCACATAAATCAGAGAAAAATAAGCATCCTCTTTCTTACAACTCTTCCTCAACCAATCTTACTAAGGATGAAAATTTTGTATCAATATGTGACTGGTCCAATTCAAATTTGGAGGACAAGGAAATTCAAAATGTCCTAAAGAAGGAGTTGAACCAATGAGTGAAGCATACATGTTAGAAAGAATCTCACACTGGTAAGTTTAGGGAGGAGAAAGTGTTTCTAAACACTATTGGTATGCAAGGCCTCAAGGGGGAGCAATTGCAAGGTGAGCAAGACATTCCTACAAAATGTAATGATCCTCATTGTTCTACTTGTCTAGAACTAGCTGCAATTTTATCATAAGATCATGATGGAGTAGGGAATGAGGAGACATAAAGAATGCCAATGGCCATCAAATTGGAAACAAATTTTTTTGTAGATGTGAAACAAAGCATGGATCATCCTGCAAATAGCCATATTCTATGTATGAGAACCCTAGTTATGGGGCCAAACAACAAGTGAATGGGAAAATCACAAGAATAAGACCTTTCCCAATCAAATACCTAGCTTCACTAGAGAAGGGGTCATATTTTCCACCGGTCATGCTCACTTCAGAGCATGAGGATGATTTTCAATACACCAAGGGTCAGCAGCAACACCTCCAACTAGATACAAATCAGCCAAAGGAGGTATTTTATTTGTTTGTTGATACCTTGAAAGGATAGATGGAATATTATCTCCATGTCAGTCTCTCATCCATGACCATGCCCATTTTCAAATCAGTTAAATGGTATAAAATGTTGAGGAAGGAAGCTATTTTTCCTTTCCAGTGTCATGGTTCATGTGAAGTTTCCCATTCCTCTGGTTAGAATAGAGTAGGTAGGTTTTCTTCTAGCAGAAGAAGTGTGTATGCACACTCTACATGCCTCCACTTGGAGCATGTATGATTTCCTTCTTTTTACATAGTTTTTGTGTGGTGGTTTCTCTTGCACAGTTCATCATGTTGTTAAGAGAAAATGTGTTGTAGTAAGGGGTTAAATGTTACAAGAAACAATTTTTATCTTCAAATAAATCCAAATTCAAAGCAACTAAATCAAATTGAGGGATAATATTCAATGATCTCATCTTCCACGTCTCTCTAGATCATTCATAGTTGAACTCTTATTCCCCTTCTTGCATCACAAAATCAATTACAGGGGCCTTTGTATGTTCAAAATTTCAGCCAAAGAATGTTCATGAGGGTAATCAAATTTTGGGGCAGCTTTCATAATGCATATATTCATCCCCAACAGATTAGTTGCATGTCCAGAGTTCTCCATGCCCTCGCCTTGGTCAAAATTTTCAATTTTGGGGGTAGTTTACAGGTTTTATCCAAAATCCCAAAATCAACTTTAAAAGTAGACCAAGGAGGTTTCAGCTTGATGATAAGTTCACATGAGTCTAGGGGACAAGTTTTCAAAATAAAGATTAGTTCTTCAAGGTAATATTGACTCCATGCCTAATGGATGGTTCAAATATACTGGTCTCTTCATCTAGTAGGCAGATCTCCCGAGAGGTTGCCCAAATTTCTATTACAAATTTACCCCCATAGGTAAATTTGGATAATTAATTATAAATGGACTTAGACACTCAAAGTATGGGACATGCGGATGACCATAAAATTCATCCCTAGAGATCGGAGAAATACTACTCAAGATGGCTCAACTGAGTTAATCTTCATGTGCGGTGAGTTAGATTGCCACGAAGAACTGAGATGGTTGGGTTATCTAACAAGTTGGAATCAAGATGGATGGTGGATGAGTTGCAGAGTGAGATGGGAGAGACCATCACAAATCCAGTGAGTGAGTAGGTCAAAAACATGGTTGGTTTGGATGTACTGGGTTGGACAAAAGTTAGATGACTAGGTTGGACTATCGGGATAGATAATTGGGTTAGACAAGTTGGTTGGAGGATAGGTTGGATGGTTGGGTTAGATGGTTAGGTTGTACATGTGACACATCATATAGAAAATGATATGGATGGCTCATGGGTTGGTTGGAAAAGACGCGTATGGACACGAGGTTAGACAGTTTGGTGGGTTGGACACTTACGTTAGTCGGGTCACAAGTTGGACATGTACGAATAGGTTAGATAGTAATCCAACCTCCTAGGTTGTATGGCCCATGGTGTAAAGGTGAGAACCACTAGGTTTGGCATCTACCACAAAATGTATGGCCTAATAGGTTAGTGGTATCTAACCCCCAGGTTGGATGGTTGAGGTCAGGTGACACATAGGGTTAGACGGGTCATGTTATTGGATGAACTGGTTATTTTATGGTGAGGTTGGATGGTTCACATGATTGGATGAATTATGAGTCCTAGGAAATGAAAATTTAGGTGGGTGAATGACATCTCAATAACCATATTTAACGTGGTATGGCACCCATGTCTTCATTTGATAGAAGTACCCTTAGGGAAGTGAATTTTTATGGGTGCCCATACCTCTTTAATGAGGGTAGGTTAAAAAATTACCTATATGCTGTAATTAACCCCCTCATGTTTTGAGGAGACATTATAGGAGTTTGGGAAACCCTTGAAAGAATTTCCTTCAAATCCATTGAGTTGCGAGCCTTCTCTTGCACCTGACATGTGTATTTATGCCTTTGTGCATTATATGTAATGGTTTGTGCATGTTTTAAGTAATTAAATTCATGTTTTGTGGTGTTTCTAAAAACCTATGTCATTCTTATTTTGTTTCTCTTGCCTCTCCATTGTGTTATTGTATTTTGTGCATATATTTCTCACTTGCAAGTTTATGAGGTTGTGCTTCATGGAGATTTGATGGCGAGTGGGGATTTGGGTTAGTGTCATATCTGGTCTGGCCTCTCCCAACTCCATCTTCCTTCTCTTCCTCCCTCAGTAGAGTATCTTGCCCCTTTTCTTGGTGCTATCACCACCCCCTTAGTTTAGGATTTCCCTTTTCATGCACCCTCTCTCTCCTATCTCCTTGGAATTGTTAGGATAGGTGTAGTTAGGTGTTTTTATTGCATTAGGAGTAGTTTAGCATTAGGATTAGGTAGAGGAATTCGACCTTCTCTAGAGGGTTATCTCAAGTTCACAAGTCCCAAAACTTGAGGATAACCCCATGTTATATAATGCCTCTACCATATTTTCATATGTACTTGCTCATTGTGAAGTGGATTGCAACATTGACATGTGATTGTTCTTGAGTTGTTGCTCTGTAGAACCGATTAAATCATGTTTCTAGATTAATGTTTATCTCAGTTGAGATTTGTGTATTTAATCATCCATTTATTTGCAATGTACTCTTGAATTGTAATGTTTACTTAATTGGTTCGTGAAATGAACTAGATGTCTTCAGCTTGTGGAAAGTGTGAATATGTTCTTGGAACTATCGGGTAAGTTGGTAATTTAGAAATTACACTAAGTTTGGAATAATCAATTTATTGGTATTGAGAATCGATTAATAAAATACCTTCATTCTCTTAATTTGATCTGCAATTATGATTGAATGTAAAGGATTGCAATCATTCTTTGATTATGGATTATCAATCTTATACTAATTGATCTTGATGATTTTGTTCCATTTTTCCTATGTTCTTAGTCTTGTGTTAAGGGATGGAAAGTGTTTGAGAACTATTTCATTATAGTAATTATCCATTTGAAAAACTTTGCATAGATCAAGTAAGGTCTTTATTATGCAGTTACTTAAGACCTATCATATGCCTAATGTTTTGATAACACTAAATTTTCTACAGTCTAACCTAGAACTAAAGAAATATGAATTATTATGGTGGCTTGTGAACCTAATCTAAGACCTATGCTAAGTTGATAAGTATTGAAATATTATCAATTAAATCCTAACCTAAGTTGGGAAAGGGACATGGAACCTAACTCAAGACTAACCCTAGTCAACTTTTGTGGATGCATGGTCAAGTGGTGAGGTTTGTGGTTGCCACCACCCTTGCATGTACTTGGAATATTTTATGGTTGACATTAATGGTGGCTACCGCCACTCTTTAGCAAAGATAACTAGAATTAATATTGGCGATTACTAAAAACCCACACTAAAACTAGTGGCATGATCATTTGAACTATTAGTTAATGGAAATTGGAAATAGAGAAGGTCGGTGGGTTGGTGGGATAGATGAACCATCCTGTCTAGCATTAATGATTTTTTAGAATCATTCTAAACCACCTTGAGGAAAATTACGTCAGATTTGGAAAAGAGTTGGTTATTTTGGTTTCATTGTTACTCCTTCCATTTTTCTCTCTCTCATTTTACATGTCGAGATTGGGAGTGTTTGATTTGGTTTTGAATTTTTGTGAAAGCTTCACTTCTCTTTTTCATGGAGATATTGTTGGAGAAGATTTCAATGGAGGAATGTGGGGATTTTGTGAAGGTTGATTTGTTTCGACTATGGAGACTATCATGGGAGTTGGAAGAAGAAACTTGGGAGCTGGAAGAAGACTTCGGGAAGCTCTACTAGGCATGATAGGCTCTAATCCCTTGCAAAAACTTGTTATATCTAATTAGTTCATGAAAATAACTCTTCTTATAATAGAAAGAATTTTGGGATTCTAGGTTTTGGATATTGCATATAAAATTGAATATCTTGCTTGGTAAGTGGTTTTCAAATTGGCTTTTGTACTTTTTTCTCTGAATGCTTTTATCTAAACTACATTTCAATATTTTCCACTCTATCTATTTTGGGTGATTGTAAAAATGACTCACCATGACTATAATGGAAGGAATAAAATTATACTTCGAGTTGCATGTTTAAGTGGGTTATAATCAAACCCAACAATTAGTTAATTATCTCTGTGTGTGACTGTTTATATACCAAACTAGTCAGTTGCATGTTTTATTAGTAGATGACCTTGTGTTTGTTGGGTCGAGTTAGAACTTGAGCACCCAGTCGAGTTGAACTGGTGTTGTTTAATGATTTCCTTGTCTAACATGTTTGGGTTTGTATTGTTAAATGGTTCAAATACTCAAACTTTGAGATCTAGCACTATAATTTTTGTTGGGTTACATGCTTACTTTGATCGATTTATTTAGATGGAGTTGGAAACTCATACACATGGTGGATATAGACTCCCTTCTATAAGTGATGTGTTACAGTTTGATAAGGTTATTTTGAGTTGTTGATAACCCAGTTGGGATCATCTTATTTAACCTTCTAGATGTTGTTTTTAATCCATTTTGATTGTACATATATATTCATGTCATCCTCATTCAAAATGGACTTATGGTTGTGCATTTGATACTTAGCCATTTGACCTAGCTTCTTGAAAATATTGTTGGGGTTTAACCAATGCCATGGTTGTATGAATTGGGTTTCCTTTCTTTTATCATTATGACTATTCCATATTTTAATACTTTCGGGTAGATGGTTTAGTATAACATTTTACATTTCAAACCCATAAATTTAGTGGTTACCTTGTGAAAGGTTATGGACCTTATCATGAATGGTTAGACCATTATGGATAAGACTACTAGTTTTCTAAGGTATACTAAACTATCTTAACTTCTAAATGATTTATTTTATGAGCTCTGTTAGTACTTGATCTTATTTATTTTAGATCGCTGGTTTGATAAATCTACCCTAGAATCGTAGAAAGATTGTGATGTATACTTTCTATCAGGTTTGATTGATTTTAACTTTTATCGATCCTTGATCATACGAATATGATCAAGGATATCGATTATCTGGTTAGGAAGGGTGTTCATTTGTGAGTCTTCATTGTGTTTGATTTGGACCATTCTGTTCTTCTTCTACCTAAGTGATGTATCTGGTTGGGTATGGTTGCTTGTCGATCATGGCAGGGAATACTTGTATTGATTTTAGACTATCTTATTGAAGAATCTTGTGTTGTGTATTCCAATGACTTACATGCATTCTAATTGGTTGGATCCAAGTTGTTAATGTATGGATTTCTTTGTGTGATAAGCTAAAATGGGTGTGGTTTTTGAGAGCTTGTTGGTATTAGTATAATATCTCTCTCTCTCTGCTTAACTTGCATCCATTCCTTATTAAACATGTAGATAGAAGGTCCATTGGAATTGAATTCTTACCTAATGGAAATTATTTTATGAACTGAGTATTATGTGTTAATCTTGTAGTATGGGCTATATGATTAAGGTGTTCTTACTCATCTTTTTCTTCTGTGGTTGGTATACTTGGATTTGCATTATTATCTAAATATTACATGAAGTGAGAAGGTATACTTGTTATACTATGGATTACTTATATGGTTTTGCAATGAACAAATGTTTAATTTATTTTTGATAGACTTATTATTTATGTAATTATTTCTTGATTAGATTAATAGATACTGACATTTTTAGGGTTTTGGTGATACACTTGAACAATGTTCTTTTGGAAGTGTTCAAAAAGGAAAAAGATGTTTTTGAAATAAGCAATGTTCCTTCTTGAAGCTTTTAGTTAGAACATATGGCTCCAAGGATTTAGCTCCTATCATGATCAGTTCAAATGAACTAACAGATTGCTAACAATATTATAGATGAAATTCATGAAAGAAGAAAAGAGGAAGACTTATGGAAAGCTGCATTTATTCTATTGATTGAAGAAGTGTAGTTTGATGAAGGGATCATATTTCATTTAATTAATTATCTTTGTGATCATATTGATCAAGGAATATGGACAAATGGGTAGACTGTTTGAAAGGAATATGATTATTTCTTGTATACTTGAATTGATATATTATTCTGAAATGAAACGGAAGTTGTTGCTGGAATCATTATTTCATGATTGGTTAAGTTGTGTGTGAATGAAGTTTTTTAGTTATAAGGATTCTTTCATTTGTAAAGTAAGCTTGTATGGAATCAAATTATATGCAATGCTTTATTCCTTGATATTGTGTGGTAACTTAGTTAAATTTATATGAAGTATTTTCAACTTCATACCATTTTTATGCAATAATGAATGATATTGTTTATCATTGATATTGTGGGAAAAAGGGATAGATATAAGTAGTCATCTTTTGTGATTAGACTTATATAGTATGATTTGAAAAGAAATTGAATGTAAGTTGATTATTGACTTATATACTTGAATTATTGAATTCATCTTGATTATGATAGAAATGAATAATTTATAATAAAAAAATTTATATTGTTGTGGGAATTAAGTTATAAATGACTATGATTATTGCAACATTATAAGTCCATATTTGTGTCATTATTTTATAAGGATTGTTATAAAACCAATATGGGCTGAATAAATAAAATTAAGGGGATTCAAACCTTAGGGAATAATCACAAGGAGTACTTAATCTCATTAAGTACATATATAATAATTTGTCTTGTAAAAGGGGTCTAAGTGATTATAATAAAAGTCAATCATACCTATCCTAATTGACAAACTAAGTACAAAAAGGAAATGAAATTGTACTTAGGAAAGGATAAAAATGACATAATGAGATTAGGTGTATAGATTTAACTAATCCTTATGACATTAAGAACAAATTCTTCTTGTTATAATGAAGATGCCATTAATATGATAAATGTTTGACGTGTATCCATAGCGTAATCAAGTTATGAAACATTTAGGAAAGGGTCTTTTCACTATGTGGTAACATAATGAACCATTCATATAAAATAGGAGGTGGATGTGGAATACCCTCCCATCATGGATGAGTTATACTTAGGGGATAATGTTTAACTAAGTTATAACAATTTGAATAGTTGAATGACTTAAAGGAAAATGGATGTTAAGTCAAGAAAACTGTTGTGGGTTGAAATTATGGAACCCATTTGGAGTCTAAGAAATGGAATTTATTTATTAATCCTAAAGTATATATGGATATATGTGGTTTCTTCCCTATCATATACTTGTAAGATGTTTCTAAGATGCTTAATCAACTAGAGGAAATTACATGCTTAAAGTGATTAAGTTAAGAGCAGAATTAATCTGCAGATCCTCATTATTGATTAAGTGGGAAACATAACGTTCCTTATCTGGAATGTTGATAGAACCTGAGTTAGTCCTTAGGAATGACACCTAATGACTGAAAATAACTAGGGTGGGATTAACAAGATGTGAATTAAAGGGATTAATGAACTTGTTAAAATAGGAGGATTTGTTTATAGGAACTTAATGGGTTGTTGTAACATAATCATTGTTGCATAGTACCCATCTATTGGTAGGGTTTAATAGATGGTTACTATGGAGCATTGTTATGTCACAATAATCCATTCAGCTCCTCTAAGTAAGGCCATCTTTGAGTGGGATCCCAAATCATTGTTACACTCTAGGCAATGATATGTTGTGGTTTACTACTGATGTCAACTTGTATTGACTATGGGTGATGCAGTGTATTAGAAGTGACAGGGTTTGAGTCAAATACACTTGATTACCCTTAGTCACCGTAAGTGGACTATTTGCACTAGTCCATGTGGTTTATCTTCTTAGCGTCTAACATAGAAATGGGAAGGATTGACATAAGTCAAGAAATTCTAATCAAGATAACAATTTCAAGTGTGGTGAAAGACATATTCCTTCATGACGAGTATGTCATCTTGGAATATAGGCATGAAAAACATGTAAAAACTTTAGCCAAAGTATCACAAGCTATTGGTTGCATTGTCTTAAATTCACTGGAATAAAGGTGTTGGATATAGGATGGGTATTCATAAAAATACCTAGATAATCCCTTGGTCAGTTGCACTTGATGAACCCTTAAATGAAAAAGGGAACCACAAGTATACAAAGTATACAATGAAATGAAATATGAGAGATTGGTTTTACACCGAGTCATAACAGCTACATATGGTTACTTTTTTGTAGGATTGATTAGTAGATTTAATGTGGTTCTAAATGCTAAATTTAGAACAATGAACATTGAGATAATAAAAAAAAACCCTACTTTTGTAATCATGAAATAGGGATGTTACATGGTTATGCAGATTACATCAAGCCCCATGCACACACACTTGAGTTATCGGGGTGTTGTAATTTTGCACTAATAGTCTCATCAACCAAGGATCTTCTCAACATCATTATTCCATCATCATTGCTACCGAATACTTCACCAAATTGGTGGAATCCATTCCACTCACATCCACCAAAGCTAACAAAATCGTTGACTTCATCTATCAACACATCATCTGTTGCTTCAACGTTCCCCATAAAATCATCACAGAAAATGGAAATTCCTTTAAAAAAAAGACCTCAAGAATCTTTGTGACTCTTTTAACATTAATCTTAGCTTCTCTTCTCCTTACTATCCTCAAGATAATAGCCAAGCTGAAGCCACTAATAAAACTATTCATAGCATTATTTCTAAAACAATCTACAAATCAAGATGTAATTAGAATCTTGACATCCCCTTCACCCTTTGGTATTACCTAGCAAGCATTCCTAACTTTACGGGTGCTACTCCTTTCTCATCTATGTATTTAAAGTTTTTCTTCATCTTGAATTCCAAATCCCATACTTGCATGTCTCTCTCCATGACTTCATCTCTCGATGAGGACCATTGTTACCTAGTTGTTGTACAAGCTTCTCTTAATTTATCTTCAACATCATCATGTTTATCAATAGCGTATGAAACGTGTTTATTAAAAACATCTCGAAGAACGTGTCTTTAACATTGGTGACCTCATCTTAAAATAAAATTAGAATGTAACTACTCTATAAAGGAGCCAATGTGGAAATTTTGCTTCCAACTAGATTGGACCAGATATTATCATGCATAAGTATGGATCTGGAGCCTATCATTTATCCTCCCCCGATGATAAACTAGAAATGGAACCTCTCAATGTCTTACACTTTGGACCTTTCTATTGTTAACATACCTACTAACGTGATCATAGTCACACTTAATGGTCTCATTCCCATCACTATCCCTTCCATCTTTCATCATAACGATTTGGAATTATCTTGTATACCATCACTAGCCTATATATAACCTTAAATATTGGCACCAATGCTCTTCTCATAGCATATTACTCATGGAAAGTTCCTCTTTCTAGGGAAAAACCCACAATCATTACATCCATCACCCTCTTATCTACCTATTGGAACCATGATGAGGGTCATAAGGTGGAGCTTGTACATCTTACCATCCCCTATCCAATTGGTCTACTTGCTATCCCTAATTCTATCCAAAAGTCAAAAATGTGGATTATCATATCAAAATCTATATTTTTCAAAAACACATTGATCCTCAAGGATAGTTGTTCACATAAAGCAAAATTATCAAAATTATAGAATGGTCCCTCAAAGGAAAGCTATCATACGTATCTTTCCATATAAAAGTCAAATTCAAAATCAAAAGTTAAATCCCAATTGTAGACCACTCCCTCGAAGGATGGATACTCTTTTATATCATGGAAGTGAAGACTTCCTGCATTGATCACCTTTATAAAATCTCAAAATCAAAAGAAAAATATCAAAAACAAGTATCTTTAGAAATATTCTTGCATCGCTTAGCTTTACCATCCTCGACAAACTTTCCACATTGATTAGTTCATGCCATATTGCTCATATTTGGGTCATAGACCTAGGATTACCGCCTAAGGAGAACCTATTTCCCCCATACAATATCCATCCTAACCCCTTTGTCTTGCATATAGTAGGACTATAAGCACACTTTCCACATTTTATTTCAGGGCCTTAATTGTGATTAACTATCATTAGTTATGTGTTAACTCCTGTCATTGGTCGTAAGTGCATTACTATTCATTGTTCCCTCTCACACTTTTCCTCTAATCTAGTTAAAAAGCATCTTGTACATACACTCCTCTCTATGATAAAGTGTAATTTCTCATGATTGGGTTTCCTTATCATGGTCACACCCTTTCCCACCTCACTATCTTAACTTTTACATCATTCAATATGAATCCACCTTACATCATTTAATCAAAGTCTAAAGTACTATCCTTCAAATCAAAATATCACCTATATCTACATCATCTAATACATGTCTAGACATATATCCATCCATCACATAATGTGTTTACATTTTAATATTAGATACACATATAAATCCATTACATCAAATTATTTAATCCATACATCCATATCCATGTCAACATCTAATCATTATACATGTAATAAAAAAATCCCATCACATCAAGTAATCAAAACATCACATCATCAATATGCATATAACATCTACATCAACATCCATAATATAATAAAATATTCACATTCATCACATCATATAAATAATCATATAAAACATATAAGCCATGATAAAGTCATATATCTATATATATATATATATATATATATCCTCGCCAAAATCCATACATCTGTGATAGGCCTCTGCTGAGCCCTATCTAGAAAATCTATATATAGAAATCCATATTAAAATCTACATACAATGTTCACCCACTACTTTGTGAACTAAAATTCGGACACTCTAATTCTTTAACCTTGCCCCTCTAATGCAAGATCATTTCCCTCTTCATGTCCTCCTCTCGGCTACCTATTTTGGACTGGATCATGCCTCAATTATGCCACACTTGTCATGTTACCCAACACCGCTAGTTATACTTCCCTCCCTAGTCTTCACTCCCATGCTATATAGGTTTCATATCATGGCACATCTTGTTGTAAAGCTATCACAATTCACTCATAATAGTGTGTCTCCACACTCGGTGCCTTGTACATCTCTATTGTGATAGTACTAGGTGGATACATCTTGTCGGCTCCCTATGAATCCTCTCATGCCTCACTCCTTGATGTCGCAACTATGGATTTGAGATCTCCAAATCTCACCCTATAGGCTTCCCTCTATCTCGTGGTATCTATCCTATTTTTATATGAAAATTTCTTTCTCTCCCGGCATAACCATACACCTTCATGTCATGTTGTTTCCCTCTCTTGCCTCATAGCATATAACTCGCCTACTGGGTAGATTATCTCTACCACCGCCCTCCATATATGTGCCTGCATCCACCTCACCCTCCTCAATTCTACAAGATGTACATTTGTCCATGTCCATATAGGGAAACCTATGTATAGCCTCCATCTCGACATCATCTACATCTAACCTCCCCAATCTATCCTCATACCACTCCTCCTCAATCCCTTATCTTTATGAGCCCGATCATTTCACTACCTCATAAAACCCATCATTAACTCTATATGATTTCTAGTCACCCATGGAAGCCCTAGTGGCCTCACTACAAATATATGCTCATATTCCTAACAATGTAAAAAAACCCACATCTATTCTAGTACTTTTCCTAGATGTATACATCCAACCTCATAATACACCTATGTAGGTAGCACACCACCAAACACAAACATTGTTAGATGATCCACTATATCCATTATTATACATGTCGTGTCCATGTAAACCGGCTCCACTCGAGTCTAGAAAAGCATATTATGATATCACCATCATAATAAATCATGTTAATATGTTCCCTAACATCAATGGCTGGTAGTATCGAGCCTCTATATGGAAGGCCCCCGTAGTGAATGAAAACTAAGTAGTGTCTACTCCAAATAATCGCATCAATGCACCAATCCTTCCTCTCTTGTGATAGGTACCACATATGCGCCCTTGACTGGTAGTCTCAAATTATGGTACACATACTCTAGTGTGATTGTCATCTATCATGTCTAGAACTAGAACATGTTGGTCTTCTAATCCCACCTATCAATCAAAACTATCATCAAACCCGTATCCATCAACACCCTCTTATAGTGGTAGAATCTATCTAATCCCACTTCCACTAGGTAATACCACTCCGCATCTATAACATCCCCTCATATAATCATACAATGTTGGGACCCGATCTTTTGGATATAAAGTGTCTCTCGGCCTAAAAACAACTAGTCAAATAATCACCCATCAACATCTTATTATCAAAAATAACCATTTTAAAAAAATTATCCTAATTTATACCTAGTTGATGGAGAACCACTTTGGGTCGACACCGAATTTCCTCTCGTCAATGGCGATTGGCCCAGTCACCACTAATAAACCCTTCCTTCCCATCAATTTTCCAAAAAAAAATCAAAAAGTATCCAATGATCAACAAAAATAAAAAACGAGGTTAAGATTTAGATTCTTATCACTCATTGGGTCCTTTAATGATTCTCACTACTCTCTGCTAGAATCCATCTCTCTCAAAATCATACAAATCTCTCTCTAAAATATATGAATCATCTAAAGTATACATTACAAATGAGCCCCTTCACCACCCTTGTCGCTTATATAAGTGCATTAGACTAGTCTTAAATCGACTCCCACTACCATTGTTGACTCCAAGCCCGATCACCAGGTGATCCGCTCGGTCATCATAAACCCAAAACTTAATTTAGCTTATTTTAAATCCTTGAGAAATATCCTCATTACATTATCCTTTCCTCCACCTCAAACTTGTGTGTCACCCATAACACACTTTGGCTTACCCTACCTATTTATCTTATATTTTTACCAAATTTGTGTCCATCAAGTGTGCCCTTTTTAGGGAATCATCGTTCATCTTATATCCCACCCTCATGGAAAAATTATCGTCATCCCACTTACGACACATATTTTCACTTCCTCGTGCTTGTAGGATATTGCATAATCTCTTGCCCCACTTTGTTTCCTAGTCATTTGTCAAACTATTGTTTTGAACATCCTCACATTTTATTTGTGCACACTCTCGATGTCTTCCTTTAACCCATTGGTCCCATGGCTTGTCCATCCATCTCACAAGTGACTTTTTATGACTCATAGGGTATCTAGATCATTAATGATGCCTCCATCATAGGCCGTGTTATGATCCTACCGATGTGTTTCCAAGGTCACCACCATATTTTATTTTTATTTTTGGTCCGATTAATAATCATCCCCCTTCACTTGGGGCATCTTCTTATCTCTTTTTGCACATGTTTATTTACCTCATCCCTCCATCTATCTCTTTCAAACTCATGATTTAATCCCCTTCGTATCATTAGTCCCTAGTTTGAGGGGGGGCACTTCAACCATCATTTCTCATCATCACTTCTAGTTTTTGTATCACATCCTTGTTAACACAAACAACTTGAAAAAAGGGAGAAATGTATACACCAATTTTTCGAACGTTGTACACTTATCCCATGTTCACTCCTCTTTTACTATCACCTTGCACATTTTTCTCTCCCATCCTATTCTTAAACACTTACCCTCCCCTTATCCCTCTTAACCTAACATTACTAAACCCTCTTCATTATTTTGAATCCCATTTAATTACCCATTTATTTTTAATCACCACATCCCATTATCACCTTAATATCACTAATATTAATAAAAATTATTCCTCCATTTAACAACCTTAATTTTCTCACCTAACTCCCCTAATTTATCCCCATGTAGTCATGCAACCCTTAATTATCCTGCCACATATTTTCTTGCCATTTTAACCCCCCCATTTTTCAAAATCTAACCTCCACATGTCTAACTTCATGCATCTACTTTAGTCATTGATAACTCATTAGGGTTGTTGTCAACCCTATTTAAACACCTCCACCCCTCCTTTAAAACCACTCTAAATATCAGTCTTTATTTCATGTTATCTTCCTCCTTACTCTTCTATGGAGCTACTAACACGAACTGGAATCAATGTTTATGCTCTTGGAATGTTAGGATCAAAGCTTTATATGTTTTAAAGTCTGTTGGAGATTTATTGCTTGCTTATTTTATTATGTTTTACAAATTTGTAGGTCTCCCAGAGCTCTTTCAATTCATTCAAGTAGTATCCGATTCTCGAATACCCATCTCTCCATCCATTTAGCTTGTTAAATATTAAACACCGATCTAGTCACCATAAACCCATCTTGATCGTCATCGACCCACACCAACATCTACTTCTATTTCAAAGCCTCTCTTTTATCCATATCCATCATTTTAAGTCACCAAGCTATTTCTCATCCCTAATTTGATCCTCTTTTCCCGATCACCATCGACCTTATCCGATTGCCATTATATCTACTACATCTTACCTTAGATCTACTCTCGTGTTGCATCCTCTCTACTCACCACTACTTTTGCATCAGATCCAACATCTCAATATCATATTTAGATTTTTTCTAGTTCATCCTTTCAATCATCTCAACACTACCATCATTAATCATTGTACCATTCAAACCCATGTCTACATTGACATGCTCAGGTTTGGTTTGTTTTTCAGCATCTTTCTTATCCTATTAGCATTTCATTATTTTTAGCATATCATATCCTTTTTCTAGATTGTTATTTGAATCCTTCATCTATTAATTCTTATACATCATTTTTATCAAAATGTGAGTTGACATCCATCCTAGGAATATATTGCTTTCCAAGGCTTGACCTTGTTAGGCTACCCACCATCCTATTTTACTAATATTTTTGTCATCTTCTCTTTGTTTTGCAGGTCATCAAGCTCTCCGAAAAGAGTTTCTTTTGCACCATTACTTCCATCATTCCATCATCATCCACATCATGATGTATCCTAAAACCCTCCCATATTTTTTAGTTCCTTGGTTTCTTTTACCCCTTTTCATTAAATTTTCATAGGATCAAAATCTCATAGAACAACAAAAGATTCAATAGAGGAAGATTTTTGTTACATGATAGATTAACTAGCACTTTCTGATAAATCCACCAAGAATGAAGAAGTACGAGAAAGAAATCCTTAACCATGGACTCAATATGATGAATTTAAGGTAAGCATGGATAATGTCCTCACCAATTGTGATTCTTCAAGTGATGTAGACATGTTGGATAATGAAATGGAGATAGTTGAGAACCAAATTCCCTTCTTGATTTAATCATGGATGATAAAATGGAAGAATTAAATTTATTTCTAGAAACCAAAAAGGATGAAAAATTGAACATGATCTCTCTGAGGAGCTGATTTCATCACCATCACCAATGGTGCAAAATGATGATCATCACAAAGAAGTATGAAATTTTTCTCTTCCTTTCGAACAAGAAGATGTTACAAGAAATGATCAAAATAGAGTTGAAAATTCTTCCCAACATGTTTTTATACTTCCGATCATGAGGATGATGAAATGGAATTTGATCTCAAAGGTGTTACCTTCCCATGTAGCTTAGATCTTTTCTCCTTGTCAGAGAATGTTGAAAACCAAGTATGCCCATTCTTGTAAAAAAGTGAATCTTGGAAGACAAGAAATGAAAAATAATAGGATGAGAATGTTTCAAATGGATAATAACAATGTGTGGATCATATTTTCAATAATCTCATCGAGGCCCGGTATTATGAATCCTCTAGTGAAGGTAAAAAAAAAGTGTATGGAATATTTGAAAGAGAAACCACTATAAAAAATTTTGAATACTTCTTAAGAAATTGAAGACCCTTAACTCGGTCTTGAGATCCTAACTCATGCCATGGAAATTCAAGATAAGTATGAGGAAAGTTTTTTTCTACTTTCCATGCACCAACGTTTGATGATGATATGGAGAAACATGATGAGATTGTTGTTCTTTTTGAATTCTTGGTAGACAAGCATGAAGGTGAAAGCAAGCCTATATCTCTCTAGTTTTGTGAAGAAGATCATGAATGAAAAGGAAAGGAGATTCTTGAATCTCCTATGAATATTCTAAATCTTGAAGAAAACATTTCCATGAAGGATGATTATAAGGAGAATTTTGAGCTAATTTGTATTGAAGAAAATTATTCAGATCAGATGTAGGAGTCTTGTGAGTGTCATCAAGATCAACTTGTTCTCACCACCATTTAATTCCCTATGAATTCATGGAAAAAAACCATAATACAATACTCACTCAAGAGTAATGAATTATTCTATGAACAAACAAAGGATAGTGGTTCTAAAAATGTTGTCAAGGTCATATTTAAGCCAGTAGGTATTGATAACAATTGTTCTCAAAAAACTAAAGATAATGTCCAAGAATCTTGCGAATGGTTTCTGAATCAAATTGCACTCATTGTTCCCAAATACCCTACTAGTCTTGAACATGTTTCCATGCTGCAACAAACATTGGAGGATGATGGAAACCTTCATTTCATTGGTGTAGTCACTATTTCTAAAAGAAATTTCTCAAAACAACAAAGTGAAAGGTTTGAAGAAGTTTTTGATCGGGAAGTGAATCAACTTATCCTCAACTCCTCTAAGTTCCTTTCTAATTCAAGGAATGATTTAATTTTGAACATGGAGGATGAAAAAAAATTCTAGGACAATACCAATGTTACCACTTTTGAGAACATGGAGGAATGGTTTCTCATGATCACATAGCACTAAGTGGAAGCTGGAAGATATAATAATTTCAATCAAGTAATAAATTTTTCATTTGATGCAAGAATGTTCTCAGTGCAATAAAAATATGAATATGGAATCTTGGTATGTCTCCTTCTTCTCAAACCATGAAAATCCATCACAAGAGCATGGTATGATCATATAGTGATATTTGAGGTTCAGAGGATAGATTTCAGTTAGTTGTTCCATGATGATATGTACTTCTCCCAACTCATATTTGGGTATGTGTACATTATTTCCCTACCTCTGTAAATATCCCTCCCCTATAATATATTTTCCTTTTCTGTTGTTGGTGTTTCCTTTCTATCGGTTTGTTTATTTATGTGTATTTGGAAGAAATGAATCTATAAGCCCAATGGACAAGGCACTAGTCCACTTAGTGTCTTGAGATTGTGTGGTTCTTTCTTTCCCTATCCTCACTACCCTTGATATATAACATATCCCCAAGCTATAGCCATTTTGTTTCATGTGCTTTTGCGAGGAAAATTCAATGTCGCAACATGACAACTTTATCCTAGTGTCGGATATTTTTTGTTTAAATACCTCTTGAACCATCTATGGATCAATATAACCTCCATTCCATGCCCATCCTAAGCCTTTAAATCCCTCATATGTATTGTATATTCCTTCCCCAATGTTTTAAATGTCAAAACATGGTAACTCAATGCATTCAGTGTAATTATTCTAAAGGAGAATTCTTTGGCAAGTCTAGAAAGGTTATTTTTTAGCATTTTTTGAACAAGTGTACATCCTCTAATGTAGATGTGAAATCTCAAAACCATCCAGGAGTTTTTTTGAAGAGTTTGGTAACTGATGGATTTTAAGGTTTAGGAACAAGAACAATGAAAACAAATTTTTGGGGTATAAGGATTAAGTAGTGAAAATCACACCTGAGATTTAACATATGATTCCATAAGCTCCATAAGGAGTTAGAAGTCAAATAATATGTCATTGGAAATATAATTCAATCATCTACATGATGTAATTTTCACATTTTTCATAAGACTCGGGTGTTTATCGGGAAAGTCAGTTGTACAGACTCGGTTGGTGGTCTCAAATGAAAACTAGCATTTTTAGAGAAGAGGGTGAAACTAGGTTTTAAAAACCATTCCATTGATATTCAAATGATATTAGGGGTCAAAATTATATAAAATTTTCCTAAAAATGCCTCTTAGAACTTCAAGAAAAGTGATTTAAACTTTTTAGGATTTATTCATTTTCTTAGTTGGGTGGGTGGTGCATTTTGTTGAATGTCCCAACTATCCCAGGGACATCGAGGATAGAAGGGATAACTGGGACAATAAAATGCACCCACCCCTAAGTTATTCCTTTTGAACTCTCATATGACCTTTTTTCTCAGCCGAGTGCTAAGTGATTTTGCCCATGGATTTTCTAAGTTTTCTCATTTAACCCTTAGACATATTTTATTGTCCCAATTGTGTTGAGGATAGTGGGGATAATGGGGAAGAAAATTTTCCCCACCCTTTACCCCTTCCTAGGTTCACCATGTAACCCAAACATTTTCCTCCCATGTGCTAAAGTAAAATAGGGGCACATTTTGCTGTCCCAAATATCCCTAGAATATTTGGAAAGTGGAGAAGAAACAAAATGCAACCCACCCTTCATGAATTTCAAACCAAATTTTTGGCTAAGTATTTTCACATTGTTTCTTTTCATTTTTCTTCGCCCGTGAATGAAAAGTGTTTCGAAGTTCTAAAACATGAATTAAGATTTTACCACCTCATATTTTAATGTGAACTCCATTATTGATGCTTCATTCATCAAAGAACCTGAAAAATACATATAAAATCTATCAAAATTCATCAATGGGTATTATATACATTAGAACTTGAAAAACTTATATCTTAAAATCAAAGTGAACGAAATTGGGTGAAATTTTATCAGCTTTCTCTTCATCACAAGTGCCATAAATAAAATTTTAACAACATAGTATTTGATGCCATGAATTTTTAATGGTAACAAACCCTATTTTGATGCATATTTTTGCATTTTTGTTTCTAGACATTTCGGTGGGAGGATCGAGGTAAAATTTAGAGCACGCGGTCACATAAGTGAATCTAATCCACTTATGCAATTTTTATTACAATCCAAGTTGGAAAAATGTTGTTTATAAAAATAGTAAGTACCTTTTTTAATCTCTTGATAAAAATATTTACTTACTAAAAATAGAAAGTCCTCTCGAGCAAAGCTGCACTCGGTGAACAGTGAAAATTATAAAGTAGGCAATTTTGACCAAAAAGGCAAAAAAGTAGGAAAATCAAAAAGAAAAGGAAAGTACTAAAAATAGAAAGTGTCTCAAAATATAAAATAATTATCAATGAATTTGAACTAAGTATTCTAGAAGATTGAGAAGTTCAAATTTGAGCAAAATAGGTGAAATATCCCAAAATAAAGAGGTCTCGGTTCAACTTTGATAAAAATATAAAGTCTCTGTTTTTGGTACAGAAAGTTTCATTTGGCTCAATTTTAAGTCATCTCACTTATTTTTGATATATTCACAAGGTTCCTAGGTGGTGGCATAGCTCAAGAAAGGAAATTCATCCTTCGAAAGGTCTAAAGGTATAATTTTGATTGTAGTTGTGTCGGGAACAAATGTAGAACATCACAAGGTGTAGTAGATGAGATCCCATGGATATTGTATATTCAAAATAGATTCAAATATTCATCATAATTCAAGGTAAAAAACTCATCAATAATGTTTGAGCCATCCACGATGTTAGGAAATAAGGGATAAAATATGCGGAACAATCCCACGTAGAATTGCAATAGTAGAAACTAATATGCAGAAAGATATTATAGATCTGAAATAAAAGTGAAAAAAATAAAATAACACATCATAGAGATAGTATTTAAAGTGGTTCACCCAATTTGTGCGACATCTACAAAGAATCATTTTCTCATATTTTATTACAATCCACCTCTTTCTCTGAATACAATACCCAGATATGTTTGGAGTTATACTCAACAAACTCTCTTAAATTCACACTCGAACTCACACACACCGACCATGATATGTCTACCCTATCAAAATCCTAATAGTACATAAATAGGAAATTGCTTAAGTAGTTATACAATCACATCAGGTACCAAAACCACCCAATAAACCTACGATTCAAAAATCCCACCCATATGAGAAAAGCATGTTTCCTGAGATATCAAGCACATTTTTCAAGGCCAATTTTTTTCAGGAGTTTCACCCCAAACCCCTACTACCGGGGATACCACCCCGAGCCTTGCTTAGGGCCTATCTCGGCCCCAAACCCCAAAGATAAAACTATGGAGAGTGTATAATCTTCAATAATTCCACATATGAAAATAGGCTCCACAACATAACACATGCCTCCCTGGTGAGCTGGTTGAATGAGATCAATGAGATAAGTAAATAAATGTGAGATGATAGAGTTAGCCAAACTAAGTTGAGATACTTGAGTGATCTGTTCAAGGTCGATGGATGAGGTAAAGCATTATAAGAAGGATTAAACAAGTGAATTCTATTGAATATCTCATAGAGCCTCTCATGTCAAGTACGAGTGATTCATTTCAGCACCTTTCTATTTAAGGGAATCTAGGTATGTCTTCCCCAATGGAAAATCTTCCTCATGATGATCAATATTTGGTTCCACAAAAAGCTCTTGAAAGTGCTCTAGTGACTGACATTGTGTCAAATCCTAAAGATCCATTTCCATGGATTCAATAAATTATTAAAAGTGAGCCAAGAACAATGCAACTTTCTATCATGCCCAGTCTCAAAGAAATCTCAAGAACACTGAATTCCAAGTGAAGAAAGAATGCCCAAAAATATATCCCTTCTTTAGGGGCACTTCATGTAATCAATATGTTGAAATTGCTAGGCCTAAGAATGAAAATCCCATTAAGAACGTAACTTTATTAGACTATGATTTGACCTACATCTCATTGGTTAAAGCTTCACATGAGGGTGACTCTTATCTATTCAAGGAATCTACTTCATGCATCCTCACTCATAATGAAGAATTTAAGAAGAAGAAACATTAATTAGAGGAACAAGAAAAATCTCTCGTTCCTACATCTAACCCTTCTTATAATTTGACTCAACATCTTCTCTTCCAATAGAATATATTATTCGATTATCAATGTTTATCTTGAGGTAATAAAAAAGCACAAAGTTACATAATGCAGGTGAAGGATAATGAGAAGTGGATTGAGAAAATCATTGAGCAAGGAAAGATATTGTTTCCAGATGTCATTTCTCTCATCAAGTACATTCTTTTAACTTTGAAAAAGTAAATAAAGTAAAGGAGGAATTTTCAAAAGAGGTAATTTACTGGGATGAGGTATTTCTAATGGTGTCCAAGATGAGTTTCTTTGAGTCACACAATCTAGTGAGTAAGAATGTGTTTACTTCAGCTGCTAGTAATTTATCTCAAGTTTTGATATGCATCATGGATATGAAATATGCAATGTTCAAAAAGTAATTTCAAAGTTGGAATCTTGTAGAAAACATGCTTTCAAGACCTTGAATGAAGTCTACAATTTTCTTTATAAAATTGAGTTCCCTCCACTCACTGAGGATCCATCATCATAAGAACTCATTTTTTCCTTCTAGGACGTAGTCAAAAAGAGGTAGGCGACTATCTCTCATTTAATGAAGATAACTTAGAGTCCCTATACAACATTGGAATATATATTTTTACAATTGAAAAGGATCATGAAGGATGGTTGAGTCAATGTAATACGATCAGTGAGATTCCCATGGCATGGACCAAGGTGTTGGGTTGCATTTTTATTCTAGAGGAACATAAGTTGGCACTTGTAATAGCTCTATTCAAAAACAAATTCAATGAGTAAGAGCAATAAGCGTGAATTAGAAAATATCTTCATTGAAGGGATTTTTTCATTTGATATGAAAACTTCTTCTTTTTTCTCTCTTTCTCCCTCTTCCTTCTCTCCCTTTCTAATTATTCATTGAGCATAATCATTGTATTTTGTCTCATTCACTTAAGTGACTTTCTAAAGTTATATTGTAAAATTCCCTTTGATTTATAAAATGGAACTTAGTTTTCACTTCCTAGGAAGATGTAAAGTCACAAGTTGAATGATATCATGAAGAGTCATGTGGGGGTAGGTGAAAGGTCAATTCACATTGCTATAAATTGGGATAGCTTCTCCATTTCAAAATATCCCAAAATGTTAAAAAATGAGTTCTTTGTAGAAAATTGTGGATTGTTGTTGTTGAGATTTGTATCACCAATGCATAAGAAATAAATTCTACATTTCTTCCATTTCTCTTTTCTTATGTGTTCCTCTATTTTCTCTCTTTTATGCACTTTGTAATCATAGTGATCAAGAAAGAGCTTTGTATCTTTCATGAATTAATATAAATAACTTTTTGTATGGATTTTTTCTTCTCACTAGATACTTTGTCATTGCTTTCATCTAATTGAATGTTTATTTAGTACACTTATTGGGTGTGAAATCTGTAATTTTATACTCACAATGATAACCTTCCCTTTCCTAATTTCTCTCCTTCACCTCCTCTCGTTGAAATGTCCTCCATCTTACCCCATACAAGCACTTTGCTACGAGTTCGATGAACTATTCCAGTGTGATCCCATACCTATTTGGACACCCCATAGTAATAGATATGATTATATGGTTAACATTCAATAATGGGAGCCTCCCATACACAATAAGAAGGGGTGTATCCCCGTGATCATTGGTGGAAATAAAATAATTTTCCATATGAAAAATTATTTCACTAACAGGAATTGAAGGTTTGCTACATTATAGTGTTACTTTGCACCATTTTTTTCAATTGTTAATCTCTTTTCTATAATTTATGTGAATGCATATCTATGTTCCTTTGGGTGTCTTTTGGCATTAAAAATTTGATGTGGAAAGTACATGAGGCTTCATTATCAAATCTTAATGATGAGTTCTCAAGGTTGAATCTATATTGCTTTCCTTGTTTGGGTGTCTATGAGGGCAAGAAAACTATAGAGAGTGATTTTCCTTTGATTTTAGGTGTGAATGCATGAAGAATTATCAAGACAACATGATTAATGCATCTAATTCCTCTCACTATCCCATTTCCCCATTTCCATCCACCTTCACTTTCATTCAAACTATCATATTGTCTACCCCTATAGAATTCATCTCCCTCTACATATCCAATATGATATCTACCTACAAATCACACACACACCCTTATAGATTTTAAGTGTAATTCATATTAAAAGTGAAGATTAGAATCTAAATTGTCATTTCATTCTATAATTTTAACACATTCCTTCCAAAATGATGTTTTTGATAACATCGAATCTGTATTCAGATGGCTTGTGTCTAATGTATCAAATTTTTACAATGTTTGTGTGACCGTTAATCTCTCGCCCCCTCTCCCTCTCCCTCTCCCCCTCTCCCTCTCTCTCTCACCCCCTCTCTCTTCTTGGGGTAGCTGAAAGGTCAATTCACATTTCTATAAATTGGGATAGCTTCTCCATTCCAAAAGATCCTGAAATGTTAAAAATGAGTTCTTTGTACAAAATTGTGGATTGTTGTTGTTGAGATTTGTATCACCAATACACAAGAAATAAATTCTAAATTTCTTTTGTTTCCCTTTTCTTATGTGTTCCTCTATTTTCTCTCTTTTATGCACTTTGTAATCATAGTGATCAAGAAATAGCTTTGTATATTTCATGAATTAATATAAAGAACTATTTTTCTCGGATTTTTTATTCTCACTAGATACTTCATCATTGCTTTCATCTAATTGAATGTTTATTTAGTATGCTTATTGGGTGTGAACTCTATAATTTTATACTCACAATGATAACCTTCCCTTTCCTAATTTCTTTCCTTCACCTCCTCTCATTGAAATGTCCTCCATCTTACCCCATATAAGCACTTTGCTACGAGTTCATGAACTGCTCCAATGTGATCCTGCACCTATTTGGACACCCCATAGTAATAGATATGAGTATATGGTTAAAATTAAATAATGGGATCCTCCCCATACATAATAAGAAGGGGCATATCAATGTTATCATTGGTGGAAATAAACTAATTTTCCAGATGAAAAATTATTTCACTAATAGGGATTGAAGGTTTGTTACATTATAGTGTTACTTTGCACCAATTTTTTCAATTTTTAATCTCCTTTCTATAATTTATGTGAATGCATATCTATGTTCCTTGGGGTGTCCATTGGCATTAAAAATTTGATGTGGTGAGTACATGAGGCTTAATTCTTATATCTTAATGATGAGTTCTCAAGGTTGAATCTATATTGCTTGCCTTGTTTGGGTGTCTATGAGGGCAAGAGAAATGTAGAGAGTGATTTTATTTTGATTTTAGGTGTGAATGCATGAAGAATTATCAATAAAACATGGTTAATGCATCTAATTCCTCTAACTATCTCATTTCCCCCATTTCCATCCACCTTCACTTTCATTCAAACTAGCATATTGCCTACCCCTATAGATTTCATCTCCCTCTGCATATCCAATATGATATCTACCTACAAATCACACACACCCTTATATATTTTAAGTGTAATTTCTATTAAAAGTGAAGATTAGCATCTAAAGTGTCATTTCATTCTAAACTTTTAACACATTCCTTCTAGAATGATATTTGTGATAACATCAAATCAGTATTCAAAGGCTTGTGTCTAATGTATCAAGTTTTTAAAAGTTTATGTGACCATTAATCTCTCTCTCTCTCTCTCTCTCTCTCTCTCTCTCTCTCTCTCTCTCTCTCTCTCTCCTCTCTCTCCCTCCCTCCCTCCCTCCCTCCCTCCCTCCCTCCCTCCCTCCCTCCCTCTCTCTCTCTCTCTCTCTCTCTCTCTCTCTCTCTCTCTCTCTCTCTCACACACCATTAGTAAAGTGTCTCCCTATCATCCATAAAAGGTTTGATCATGAGTAATAGATAGACCCATCCCTAGATGCAAATGAAAAAATAAAAAGTCTATTAATATCCCTTGTTCCCTCTTCAAGAAAATTTACATTCTACCCTTATTTTGAGGGTGTTAAATTGGGAACCAAAATTTGCATTCTACCCGTGTTCTCTCTCTCTCTCTCTCTCTAAACACACCATTAGTAAAGTGCCTCCCTATTATCCATAAAAGGTTTGATCATGAGGAATAGATAGACCCATCCCCAGATGCAAACGAAAAAATAACAAGTCTATTAATATCTCTTGTTCCCTCTTCAAGAAAATTTGCATTCTACCTTTGTTTTGAGGGTGTTTAATTGGGAACCAACATGATCAACTAGGACATACTTAAAAAGGAGATTATGAAATTTAACCTACTTATAGAATGGGGAAGAATTTGCATCAAGTATATGGCTATCCATAAAATAATTTTTCACAAGAAATCCAATCATATAAATAAATTTGAATGGAAAGTGATGTAGATAAAAAAGAAGCTATCGTTAAACTAATAAAAATACCATATATCAAAATGGAGTTTGAATTTTGTTAAATAAAATGAAAAACTTTCATGGGATTTGGCCAAAAGTATATGTTTTTTGAATTTTTCCTTAGTGAGTAAAATTTATAATTTTGAAATTTCAAAATTTGGGCTCAATTTTATGGAAAACAAAAAAAAAATTAAAATATTTTTTTAAAAAAATAACCTCAAATGAAATAGAAAATACAAATCGTTATGTTTGAGATATGAAACAGAAGGTTATTTGAAAATTAGGAGCCATAGAAAGTTTCCGAAAGGGCAGGATGAAGCATGAAACCCTAGTAAAACTTTTGTAGATCCAATTTATGACAAGTTATAGATGAAAAGAGGTTTTGATGTGAATATAATATGAGGATATGAACCCTAATGCAAGTAGGGTTTGGGTGTGAATAAAATGGATCCATTAAAGAACATGCAAGGGATTAGGTTCACCAAATGATTTAATATAATTAAATATAAGATAATGACATTATTAATCGAGATAAATATAATAGTATTTAGGAAATATCAAGTAAAAGAAATTAAACCAAGAGTGATAGATAGTGTTTGGTGAATGAATCAAATTATAACTTAATATTTGGACTAATTCTAGGTTGATGGATGGTCTAGAATATCTAAATCTAGAATATGTAAGATCTGATTCTAAAATTGGGGTTTGAAAATCTCTAAGACAGGAGCACATGGACTAGAATAGGGAAGCCTGAGCACTGTATCTACGGAAATACTCAAGATTTTTTTCTTTCATTGTTACTTAGTATAATTCCTTATTCATCATGTCGCACATGCACCTATAAGATAAACCTTAGCTACATGCAAAATACTCAAGCACACATTAGATGAATCAAAACATGTATATGATTGAGTCGACCGGCCTTGCATCACCCTAATTTGATTCTTGTTGAGTTATGCACTACATTTCAGATTTCATGTAGTTATTTTGAGTTTTTATGAGTGAAATAATGTCCCTTAAACTAGGATTCCCTAGTGTTAGTCTCACAGAGAATAGTGGGCTATAACTACTTTATTTAAATGCAAATGTGTGGTATGAAATTAAAATAAATCATCCTATGCGATGAATTATGTAGTTCCAAAATGCATTATTTGGCATAGTAGATAGAAAATATTATCTCCTTGTAATAGTATGTTCCTCTTGGAATGTTTTCCCCTAATGAGGTTAAATAAGACATGTATATATACAATTCCTTAACTTAATTTTTGGCATTGATAAGTGAAAGGATGACTAAGGGTGATAAATAAATATAAGAAAGAAGTAACATCTAAGAAATTATAAAAATATACAAGGATAGAAGTTCCTAGAGATGATAGTAGCCTGACGCTCCTATCCCTAATGGGAATTTTTTTATAAGATGCTAAAAATGAAAACAACAAAATCGGAGTTGCAAAGATGAGGGCTAGTATGTAAACCGCAAGTTGTGAGTTAGAAACGATGTGATAAATATTAAAATGATTGAACAAATATTAAAGTAAATTTAAAGGTTTTTTAATGACTAGCTCTCTTGCTTAGGAATCATGCATATAAACGAAGTATTTAGATGCTAGATATACATAGTAAGTGTGTAATTTAATGAATATAGTTGTGAGTCAGGAAAAAATAACTTGAGATCATTTTTGGCCATAGTGGGTTGTTAGATTTTCCCAACTAAATGACATGTTTGCACAATACAAATCTTTACAATACACTAAAAATGATGAATTTAGCTGTTTTGTGTAGAAAAATTGAATGGTAAGAAAAAAAATTAGGCCCTTTCAACCTTTAGAGCACTTGACAACTTAGAAAATAAAATTTCATGTAAAAATGGTAATTTTGGTAACTTTTCCTATATAAAAACATTCCAATTTGAGTTTCGAAAGCAAATGGAAGAAAAACAAGTTTTTCCCAAAAATAGGGTTTCCTCTAGTATTTTAGCTAGTTATAGATAAATAGGTTTGGCAAGATCTAGATTTGGTTTGCTTGTTATATCTAATAGCCTTCTCTAAAATTCTCTCCATAAATGTTGGGGGTTTTGACCCCTTATCCTCTTAATTATCAATGTCTTATCAAAATTTGATATCCAACTCAAAGCATTCTAAGCACTTTAAACCATGAGTTGAGGGAATTTTTATTTGAATTTTGACAAAAAAGAGCAAGCCTTACAAAATATGCTTACCTTTTAAGAATAGTGATGTGTTAGGAAAGTTGTGGTGGATGTGTTTCAAACGGTTTAGGGTTTGATCACCTTATTTTTAGAGATCACTTTTAGCTCACCACTTGTATTTTTTTATTTTCCTTTCTCCTCATAATCACTACACAGAGGAGATTGTTTGTACATGATAAATGGCTTACCTAAATATCTCATAATAGAGCTCACCTTGCACAAGTATTGGCTTTCCCAACAACTTAACACTATATACAAATTGGGTTGGCACGCTCGACTCAAAAATTTTTATTATAAGATCTCACTTAGGGTTTTAATCTTGTCTTGTATAGTTATCTCATTATTGAAGATATACATCTCGACATTAGATGATAACTCACCTCTTACCTTCAAAATCACCCACTTTCGATGGATCGATAGATGTAGGTTTTAATTATCGAGCTATTTTTTCTGCCAAGGGATGGAATTATTGACCAAACAACTCATCCTCATTTCCTTTGTGTAGACACCAATTTAGCTTGTCCAATTAGATGTAACCAAACTTTCATTGTAACTCCTACAAATCAATGTGTCTTGGCTCACCTTAAAACCTATTAGCTCCCAATCGAACACCCCAAACAAAATCCTAAAATGAATGATGGGGTAAGGAGGAAATATAGACCTTATTGATTTGTCATTTTTATCCAGGGATGGGTCTATATCTTTTACTTGATCAAGCCTTATGGGAATGACAAGGAAGCACTTTATTGAGGGTGTGGTTTTCCACCTTTTACTTTATGGATTTGTCTGAACCAAGGTAAGAGGACCCAAGGTGTATCCTTAAAGAGAGAGGGAGATATTATGTTTCAATCTCTCAAACTTGTTAGAAATTTTAAACTAAGACCAAGTGTAGGCACTATATGCAATGATCACTCGAAAGAGTGGTCATAAAAGCACTACAAACACTTGGGAAATCTAAAACAAGATACTAAAGATAGATAAAATGTGGTCATAATCATCATTTTAGAAGGAATTTGTTAACAAATTGGAATGGAATGACACTTAGGATGTAAATTTTTGTGAATTAGGAAAATATACTTCATATCTTAGCAAGAAGATTGTGTGATTTTCTAGAAGATAACATGTTGGGTATGTAATGGTGATGAAATTTTCAAGGGGTAATGCAAAAGGAAAATGAAAATGAAAGGGAAGATGGAGATGGATGGAAATGGGGGACTAAAGGAATAATTTTATTGTAGTAACCATCTTTTCATGATGTCTTTATTACATCCAAACCTAAAATCAAGAGAAAATCACCCTTAAAATGTTGTCTACATTCGTGGACACCTAAGAAAGGAAGTCAATGGAAAATAACCCCTAAAACTCTAGCACATATACCTGAAAATAGATTTTGATATATTGATCATGTTAAAGCCCTAAAATCAAAGGACAAATTGAGATAACAAATGTTTATTCCCATAAATTTCCTAGAGGAATTTATAACTAAAGGAAATGATGGAAAGGAAAACTACAAAACAACATTCCCTTAATACCCAATCAAAAAATTAGATACAAAATGCTTCTATGTAGAGTTTTAGCATGATAAACAAAATATTACAAAGGAGAATGGAGATTTATTCATTTCAAATATGTTAACAACAAAGAATAATAAACATATTCATGGAAGTTTGATCATGTGTGTTCATTTACATAAGGAGACGAGGGAGACACATAAATATGCCCTCAAATCCTATTGATGGTTGTAAAACTACAACCACCTTATCATAAACCCAAAATGGAATCAAAATAAACCAACACTTTATAGAACTTAACCCGAAGAGAAAAACTAGCTTCTAGAGTAGAAAAATCCCAATAACTAGCTAGAGGCCCTACTAAAATAAGGTAAATGAGGAAAATACCTCACTTTTATAAAATAATTTCTAAAACCTTAAAGAATATTCTCTATAGATGCACAATCAATTCTCAAGATGGTGATCCATGTGCTTTGAGGTGAAATAAATTAAGGAACATGCAATCAAAGAGATGAAAGAAGAAAACAATGCTAAATGTTTACTCAATAATGTATATATCAAACATTCATCATCTACTGGGGTTAGGAGAGGTATATTCCATTTATAGAAGTATATGGGTTTAAAAGAGAGCATTTCAAATTGTCAAATTTACCATCACATTCCATGAAAATGACATTTTTTCCCACCAGAACATTTGTAACTAAAATATCCACAAATACTACACCATTTCCCTTAAATTTGACCTTTGTGGGAATCCCTTATCATGACAATTCCAACGCTAAAAAATTTACTAAAATTGATTTTGAGAACAAAATTTATGAGAAAATATGTGAACTAACATTCGAGCCCCAACTGAAAACTACGTTTTCCTCTAAAATACTCAAAAAAGTGCCATGTGTCACCTTTTTATTAGTTAGTCAAGTAAATCAGAAAATTAGAGAAATGAAGGAACAATAAAATGTTCCTTATTTTCCTTTGGGTCCAAGTTTATAAATTTAATGGTTTTATGGTGATAAAAGAGGGTTTGCAGGGGACTCAAGGAACAAGGGACCGATTTATTAGATATTTGGTTAAGGCAAATGATCAAAGAACATAAGGAACATCATAACTATTCTAACTATTCCTAAATTATCGACATGTCTAATATGATTCACCATGTGGGTCAAGTATGGTGAAGAACCAAAGAACTCATAGAACATGGGAACTATTCCTACGGTGCCCAAATAACTTGACTTCATTGATTTCTAAGTTCTATGCATCCAAAGTGGAGATGCATGGAACAAGGAGAAGTGGAAAACAAAAGTAGGGGAGGAACATTCCATACGTTCCACAAAAACCTTGCTTTATTTAACTAAGTGTTTATCTTTGGGCGGTGAATCGGTAAAAGTGGGGAACAATTCAAGCTTTGGGTTTAATGGAGTATGAGTAGAGGGGGAAATTAAATGGAATAATTATGAAGCTCTATAGATAGTCAAGATACCATAAAACCTTGAAATAAACAATACAGTCATCTTTATCATATGATGAATCCATAAAACACTTAGGATGAAGATCAAACCTATAATTTATCCCTAAAAACCCTCCGTGTTGAACACCTGTAAAGCACATTTGAAACATCTCCAATTCTATAAATTATCCTTCTCAAAGTTCTTCAAATCATGAAGAAGGAAGGAATCTAGTAAGGAGGTACTACGAAATAATTCTTAGAAGTAATTTAACCTATAAATGAACCTTATGATCCCTTTAAGTCTTCTTAAAATAGAGTAACTAATACCTTAGGGACCTAGGGAAAAAAATGAAGGTTACAACAAGGTTTACATCAGCATACCAATAAACAATTTTGTAATGCATATGCACAACAAGGAATAATCATGGAAAAGGAAGTTTCATACTAAATAATAATGGGGAATTCTGTAAAGATGGTGTCATGGATACATGGGATCAAAATGGGCAATTAAAGAAGAAAATTGACATGCAGCCTTTAACCGCACTTGACTCCCGAGGTTGTGCCAAGTCATTCGATGTGGAAATGTGGATGGATAAAAGATAGTAGAATGTGGTATCTAAATGAAAGTGTGATAAAATGGGACAAACAAGTTGTCAAGAAAATTGATGTCCTCAATGCGTGATATCGGGATCTTCTCATCAAGGGCAAAAGGTCCTTCTAACCTAAGTAGAACTGATGGATGGATCTGAAAGGATGGATACATAGAGACTCCAGTCAATATCGAGCTCTGTGGAAATCCTTTCTACCAGTTGTGGGATTCATGGAAAACTAATGTCTAGACAGGTTCATACAACAAGTGAGAGGGCGTGGTTTCACAAGATCTAAATTTGGTTAGTGGGAGTAGTCTAGAATTTGTAATAATTTTCGGCTTCGATGTTACAAAATTTAATTGTGATATGATGTAGGGTAGTAATGGTGATGTGTGGAAAACCAACATGCACGAGACTTGTGTCAATTTCTATGAGGAGCTTAATAATACAAGAATACACAAAAAAGATCTCTGGCCATTTTCTTGAGAACAAGTGATGAATTTATAAAAGGTTGGCAAGGTTATGCACTAACACACTTGGCATCCATGGGGTGCCAAATTAACACATGAAGAGCCGAGTTCACAAGTAAATCACAAATCACAAGTGGAAGAGGATATTTCCATAAGGCGCTTAAGATCTAAATCAGCTAAAATAGTCCACAAACATGTGTTCAAACTGAATTGGAGTGGAGTGTCACACGTCTTAATTCACATTTGAAGATTATATAAATTTTTCATAGGACTTATGCCATGTGCGAGTGGTGATTACTAGAATTCTGCCCTATCTAGATGGTAGTTGCAGGACCACTACCCTACTCGAGCGGTAGTCTTGACACTAAAGGTCAAAACTAAGTTGAAATGAAGTGAGAAGCTGCGAAAAGTGGTAAATGGATAATTTGTAAAAACTAGGCTAGAAATATAAATTTCAAGGAGGTTTAGGGGCTCAAACACATTTGTAAAATACATGAATCATCATTGGGGACCTTTTGTAACCGTTTTCCAACAATTTAGGACATGTAAATTTGGGTGTGTACAAGAACCAACATTGACTCTAGCTTGGGAGGTGGATACCTCCACTAGGTTTCAAAAGAACCATAGAAAAATCATGGAAGTAGACCAGGTACTGTCCCATTAGGAAAAGGAGTTAAATGGGAAAACACTTGGTTTCTAGAAATGTTAAGTCACATGAGCTACAAAAATCTTCTAGGAATGACAAAAAGGAACAAAGGAAAACAAGAAATAAAAGGAATAAAAATAAATAAAGGAAACTATAAAATATATAAGGATCTATTTCAATCCATGGAACCAAAAATTCAATTAGATACCTCCAGGATCCCAAATAGCGATTGAGTCTTCAATTTTTTCATGGAGGTAAATGAAAAGTATGTAAATTTTAGTAATGAAGAAATCCTTTCCCCAAAATTGCCTCTATTATAGGTGTTGGTTGGATATTTTGTCAAACCAAAATATGAGGTTCAACCACAGTACATGGGATTGAATCCCTCCTCAAAGACAGGTGAGGCTGCCTGCTTATTGCTAATCTAAAACACAGTAAATAATATATACAATATTCACACTAATCTAACCATTGGGGGTTGGGATGAAATCTCGAAATCCACATTCACACGATTCAAGGATATTGCTTTCGTACATGAAATAGGTTAGAAACTATTACAGTGAAAGAAGCACGGTAGAAAAGAAATGGGAGAAACGTATTTTCTTTCGAGTAAACACAGAGCACGAAATAATCATACGAGTTTTAGATCACGTATATAGTGTCCGAGATAATTAGAAACACTGAGATTCTATGCAAAGAATAGCTTTAAGATCATGAACATAAGAACAATATCTTAAATAAGATATATTTCACAACACAAAGTCTGCAAAACAATATCAACTTCTATTCTTCAAAATGATTGAAAGAAAACACAAAGTTTTTCTCCTTTCCAATAGCCTCTTAATGCTTCAAAAATTCTCGACCCTTTAGAATGCACAAGCATCCCTTTTTATAACAAAAGAAGCTAGAGTTTAAACAGAACAGATCCTGAAAAGTAGCATGCTAACTAGAGTTTCAGCTTTGCATGATTCTCACGCAGGAGATCAAGTCAAAGTATGAATTAAAAATAATGACAAAAAGGAAATAAAAGATATGACATTCTAAAAATAGAAATGACATGGGACGTTGGAGCTCAATCCGAGTCATCATCTTTTGATTCTTCTCCTTTCTCTTCCTCCAGCTGAGACTGTTTGTTCCGGAACTCCTGGAACTTCCGAATAATGCCTTGCATTTCATTTTCCTCAGGTGCAGTGGAATGATCATTCCACATTTCGCAGGTCTCATGGATATCACTGGCACAGCCGGGAAGTTTCTTCAATCTTTTACTGAGCTTTTTTAAGGCCTCCAACGTATGTTCAATCCTTACAAACTGACCAATGACTTCAAGGTCGAATCCATCTACAGGTTCATGCTGAATAGTCTCTTGAACTTGTTTGAAGAGATCATCTGCTGATAGGGCACTTGAGTTCCCAACTGACACCTTTGGACAAATCTTAAGCAATTCTTCTTCCAGATCACTTTTCCCATCGATCAATTTATCTCTTGATTCTCTCAACTTGCTGCGCAGCTTCGTTGAGGATTTTTACTCTGAACTTGATGGCCTTGATCAGCTAAAAGTGTTTATCTGTATGTGGAAGAACGCCTTCTTCTACCAAGAGATGTGCTGGTATTTGCTTTAGCACTTGGAGAGCTTCACAAGTCAAATCAAGCTGTCCAAGTTCTTCAATGAATTCCTCATCCATCTTCTCTCCTTCCTTCGAATCTCTCGCCAAGGACTCGATGAACTTTCACCACGTCTTGAATTACTTCCTTCCCTCGTTGGAGCAACTTTTGGATCCACTCATCAACCACCCTTCCCTTTTTAGCGATCTTCTCAATCGTAGGCACCGATGAGAAATCGAATCCGGCAGAAGCAGAAGCAGATGGTATGGATTCCAGGGGTGTTGAGAGTTTAATCAAAACCTCTGTCAACTGCTCCACTTTTTCCTTAAACTCATCTCTGCTGACCTTTGTTTCTTTCAACTTTTGGCACAGCACGTCTATGGAAGCCCGTGCATCTTGTTGCACTCCTTCTGTTGTTACTTTCCCTAGAGCCACCTTGGTGATCTGATAATCAGCAGCTGTTACATCATCCCTAGTTTTGTCAGCTGAGGGAGTGGCAATCTCTGCGAACTTATCTCCTGAAGCATCTACCAAAACCCTTGAAACTGTTTTGGGTTTCTTGGCTGATCTCGCAGTAGAAGCCTTGAGTGAGCTGAAATCAAAGGCTGGTAGGGGTACAATCACTTTCCTCTTCCTCGGAGTTTGTTCGAGTAGCCATTGTGGTGTATCGAGAAACGCCAATGTTGTAAGAATCGGTATTCTACTCTCAAGGGGAGCAGATTCTACTATTGGAGGGGGAACAACAGTCAACATGGTAGTAGGTGCAATGAATAAAGGCACAGGTTGTGGGGGAGTGTTGGTGATCACTTGGGTTCCAGAGAAAGGGGTGAGAGCCCGAGAGAAAATATTGGCCATGCTTGAAGAAGTGGATGGGGAATGAGGAGGCTGAAGTGGTTGTTGAGGGGGAGGCACGATTCGAGTCTCCAAAGCCTTGACCGCGAGATAAGGTCTCTCCCATTGAGCAATCAGCAAATGGTGAAGTCAAGGGCTGACTTCCTCCTTCTTCCAAATTAATTTCTCCTATTTCTGGTGGTGTTGGTGATTCTGGCACATCCACCATTTGAGTTGGAGAGACAATTGAAGAGATTTGTCTTTCTTTCCTCTTCTTGGGAATCTTGATTTTTATAGACCCCCCAGTAGATTCCTTGTCCTTCTTCTTTTTGGAGGGCCCCGCCTCAGGAGCAGCCAATTTTGGAAACTTGTCATCTTTAAAATTCATGCCCCAAGAAGAGAGCCATTTCTTTGTACGAGCCAGAATTAGGGCTGACCTATCGGTGATAGAGGATTTTTCGCTAGCCGACCAATCAATAGGCGGAAAACGTATCGATCTTCATTAAGCCCATCATAGGACATATCTAACACACTTTCATTGTCCCTTATACCATCTGGCAAATCAGAAATCTCTAGCGTCTGAATCTCATCAATAGTTAATCTGCTATGATCTTTTCTGCGAACCGCAACTTCGTTACGCAGATCCACCCAGATATCCTCAATGTCGGGCCTGTGCAGATGTAGGGCTCCATAAGTTCTCAGTACTCCTCGGATGTCAAAACCATCCCGAGACTTCATATGCTTCTTTAATTTCTCCTGGAGTTCACATTCGACATTTTTAGCTTTTGCCGCTGTTGAGCAAGTATATCTCCCAATAGAAATTGGGAAGGATACAGCTGCCTTATGCTTGCTCTGTTGGAATTTGTGGAAATCCAATAACTGTCTGACCAATTCTATTAGTATCAATCTATCGCCGGGATAACGAGGCAGACGGAAAGGTTCTCCGGAGTACATGACCGTTCGAAGGTAGGTAAACTTCTTGAACTGCAAGAAGATACATCCCCACTTAGATACTTCAGCCCATGCCTCGTCAAAGAGACCCTTGTCTTTCTCACTGGATTGAGCTGGCAGATGTTTTCGTAGAAAAAGGCGTCATTTACCCTCCTAAAGTGATCCTTGGACCCCTTCTTCGTTATTTGAGGATAATACTTATAGACTGGATTTGTGGTTCTGCTTCCTTTAGTCTCCAGCCCTGGATAGCTCCTCATCCCAGCTGCTGCATAGGCCACATATGAGAACATATAAAACTTTCCGGTTGACAGGACCGTCGTCATCTGGGAATCAATTTCATCACTGATAAGGGTTCCCCAGTCAATCCCTTGCTTGTTCTGCCTAATGGTGACCATAAATTGGTACATCCATCCATGAAATAAATTTGATTCTGGCAAGCCAAACACCCGGCTCAGTAGGGTGATAATATCGTTGATTTCTTGGATGAAATCCGATCTAGGGATAGTTCTTGGAAATCTAGATATTACTGGTTTTGCCTTAACCAAGAACTTCTTATTAACATCCTTAATGCAATTCTCCTGGTTACTGTCCCAGGCCTTCTGAGCCAATTTCATGTCTAGGGCTCCATACTCTTCAAAATTTGGTAGTTTCAGGAGATCATCCAAATAAGCCCCATCTAGTTTGATAACTACTTCACCAGCCTGATTCCTTACGGACCGAGAAGCCGAGTCGTAGCTGGATGCACACGCCAAAACAAGCTCTGGACATTGGGCAGACATGGGGAAGCCCGCTGCAAGGGGCAAGCCACTATTAGCTAAAGCCACCATCCATGGGGTTTGAGAAGAACTCTTCACCCTGTTCCAAAAATCGTCCATATCTATGTTGCCCATCTCAGTATCCCTGATATCATAATTACAAATGATATATATGACGGGATTACAGTTTCTTAAATTTGTATTTCATCTGCTAGATTTTTCGGCCTTCTCCTGTGCTGAACCAGGATCCGACATGAAGAATATTGGAAGAAGAAAGGCTCGGAACTCCGGAGATGCTGTGCACACTGAAAAACCTGATTGACGGAAGGCGTCGGAAGAAGCGAAGAACCCGACACGCAGAAGAAGATATCGGAAAACTTTGAGAACCCGACAGGTCTGATATGTCGGAGTCTTGGCAAAACCCGGCACTTGCTGTTAATGACGGAACCTGAAGAAAACCCGGCGTCCACTGTGGATGGCGGAACTTAGGAGGTGCCCGGCACCCACTGTTGAGGTCGGAATGTTGAAAAACCCCGTCACTGCGAGCTTCCTTTGTATTTCGGACTTTTGAATCTGCAATACAAACTTCAAAATCCGGGAAACAAAAACAGAGCCTTTCCTTTGAATTTCTACATACACATCTTCCTTTCTTTTTTGTTATTCATATTCCATACATTATGCAAGTAATTGGAATTTGGAAGGAACAGCACCAATTGATAATCTCAAAAAGAAAATAAACCCTAAAAACCCAAAACCCTTTCCAAAACAATACAGAACGAAGAAGGAAGAAAAACCCTCAACAACTGGCAAGAAATTGGAAAGAAAATATACGCAGTCGATCCAGAGAAATCAAGAATAAAGAAGGAACGAAAAATACCTTCGATTCGAGACAAGTAAAATCGAAAACAAACGATCCAGTCTGGTAACGCGAGTTTGCGGGTTTTTGGAGCGGAAGAGCATGCGAAAAATCCACGAATTAAAAATATGAACGGTAAAAATGACGTGGATTTTTACGTATTTATAAGAAAATTAGTAATAAATACGCTCCAGCTCGGCACGTGCCGACTCACCAACCATTCGGCATGAACGCCACGTCAGCGTGTTGGAGGAGTCCAAAAACCCGACACGAGGAGATTTAGTGCATTTCGGGTTTCGGGCTTCGGAAAACATGGAGCACAAAACATGTTTTGGTACATGAATGTTCCGATGCATTGAACTTCCGAAAACCCGATTACTAAGGATTGTCTTAACACAAGGCGGGTTTCGGGTTTCGGAAGTCACGCGACACAAAGCATGTCTTAACACAAGTATGTTCCGATGCGTTGAATTTCCGAAAACCCGATTTCAAAGGATTTTTCAATACAAGGCGGGTTTCGGGTTTCGGAGGTCATAAGACATAAAGCATGTTAAAACTTATGTCAAGCTGTTAGTAACACCCGAAAACCCGATTTGCTCTAAAAGAGATCATAATGCAAAATCACTTCAAAAATTTTGTAGGGGTTATCCGATCGTTTCGTCGTGAACTCAAAACGGGGATAACAGCTGGCTCCAGTTGGGGACTTTCTTTGCAATACCAAAGGAAGAGAACTCAGAATCTCTGGTCTCGCGGACCAGGGCCTTATCCATTGGGCTACAGAGTCAAGGAGAAAACCAAAACAAAACAAAACGAAGAAAGACAGAAAACCAAAAGCAAACACACAACAAAAGCAAAATATGTACAATGCAAGAGAGCATCTTGCATTAATGGTGGAACAGCTTTAGATGTTGCCCACTGAAAGGCAACGGAAGTAATCCTCCATCCAGATATGATAGTAGGAAACTATTTTCACCATTCAGCTGATGAATTTTGAAAGGTCCTTTCCATAAAGAATCAAATTTTCCATGCATTCCTTTTTGTTCTCTTCTTTTATCCCAAAGCAACACCAGGTCTCCAATTTGGAAGTCACGTTGCTTGGATTTTTTATCAAAAATCTTCTTCACCCTGCTCTGATGATCTGCTATACGATCAATCACCTTGATTCGCTCTTCTTCTAGCTTGGTTAGGTACATAACCCTCTTTTCGATTGAATTCTGAAAAGCTACGTCTTCAACCGCTTTCGCTAATTGCAAGGCCGGCAATTCTACTGAGATAGGAATTTCAGCATCAATCCCGTATAGCAATTGAAAAGGGGACATCCCTATGGCTCGCTTTGGAGTGATCCGGTCAGCCCACAATGCATCATACAATGCTTTGTGCCAATTCCTCTGATTTTCGTCCACTAGTTTCCTGATTATAGTAACCAGATTCTTGTTGCTGGATTCAGCTTGCCCATTTCCCTGGGGATAATAGTCAGACGAATGAGCCAAAGTAATGCCGAATCCATAGCAAAACTCAGTTAGCTCGTGTGATGAGAAATTGGAAGCATTATCCGCTATGATCTTATGAGGTACACCGAATCTGACAATTATGTTTTCCTTAAGGAATTTGCAAACAGCTTCAGAAGTTGCTTGCTTGATTGGCGCGCCTCTACCCACTTGGTAAAATAATCTGTAGCAGTTAGCACATAGTTGTGTCCAGCACTGGAAGCAGGATTCAATGTTCCGATAAAATCAATCCCCCATTGGCGAAAAGGTTCTTCAATCATGTTGGTCGTCAAATAGGACTTTTTAGAGAGCAACAGACAGGGGACGAAAAGTCCCTCCTCTTTAATGGGAGAGGTTCCCTTATTCTGAAACAAACCTATTTACAAATATACAGAACGTCATGGTATGGTCGAACTTGGATATTACGAAAGTGTTTTCCACAAGGATTATCAGTTACACAAGGACTGAGGAAAAGGAATAAGAAGATGAGCAGAATAGCAACATTCAGAATTATAGATAGCAGAATAATTCTTCGTGTATGCGAAGCTTCAAAGAATTTAAGACAAGATCATTTGCATGAGATTAAATTTAAGACACAAAGTTCTATAAATAACCTCCTTCAGATTTATAAATCAAGGACACAAAGTTCCTTCTTGGTTGTACAAGATCGCTGTACTTGCAAAACTGAACAGTATGCAATCAGAGAGACTAAACGAGTTAAGAACAAAAATGATCTTCACAATATTAAAGGAAAACACAGATATGACAAGAATCAGATAGACAAAGAATGAAAAGCCCTTTTGTATTGATTTCTTTAAGATCTATTTACACTTTCAGTAAAAATTCCAAGTTCTTCCTCCTTCAAAAATGGCGTGGAAAGGCCATTATATAGCTTACAAGTCGGTTACTCTTTGTAACCGTTTCTTTTAACCAAGAATAGTTAAGTACCGCCAAATGCAATACCTTAACTAATTACAAAGAATACGAAAAGAAAGGAAAGAAGAGGAAAGGAAGGAGAAGGAGACAGGTGGCGGCTCTTTGGGAGGGACCCACTTGTCTTGAGAATCCATTGCTGAACCTCTTGATGACTCGGCTATATCTCTGCCACGGGGGACAGATGTGTTGGTCGCAGACTGAGTCCAAAATCCCAAGCATTTCTCCATCTCTTTATCAAACTCGACGTGAGTATGATAGTCTTTGTTTGCTTCTTGATAGCGGTGAAGAGAACAAATTTCCTTTATCTTGTCCTTAGAGATGGAGTCCTCCTTGAAAAGATTATCTTTGACAAAAGCTCGGCCCGAGCTTTGATTTCTTGTAAGGACAAGGGAATGCGAGTTTTCATCCTGAAGATGACAATGCATATCTTTGAACGCAGCTGCATGTACTGCCATGTCTTGAAAGCTTCTCCCTTTTGCGAGTTATTCTTCATTTCATCTCTGACTTCTTCCAGGGACTCGATTTTCCACTCTCGGCTTTGTAGACCCAAGATTTTGATAGATTGTCTTTGGCATCATCGAAAATCTTATTTGCCAGTAAGATATTCTCATCTGTCTGTCCCATGAGGCGAAGGTCTACAATACAACTGCCCCAGAGTTTAAGCTCTTTGTCCATGACCCCAATGGTAGAGGACAGTTTCTGTTGCAAATTATCTACCTTTCCATGTAGCTTAAAGGCTTCATCGATGAAGTTTAGCCCGGCAACAAGCATGTCATCTACCATGGCTTCAATAGCTCTACCATAGACAGAATACTTGTGCATATCTTTAATACCCTGCACTTCATCTTGGCTTAGAGTTACAGGAGGAGGTAGAGCAGTCAAGGGAGTAGGATCCAAAACTTTGTCTTTAGATAGAAGAGACTTGATGAAACCTGTAAGAACTCGGGCTTGCTCTTCCAGCTGTTCGATAGTTTGCTGTCCTTTTTCCACTCTCCCAATAACTCTTGTGACTGTTTCCTGGAGGTTATGAATCTCGCCTTCAGGGGTAGATTCTCCCATTGGGATTCTCAGTAGCTCCAAGTCAGATACTTGCAAGTCCTGTTCTGATTTGTCCATTGCAGGCTTGGCAATCTCCAGGAATTGCTGACCTCGAGTATCAGATACTATTCTGGAGGTGGTTCTTGCTTTCTTGGCACGGGAAGGCGTGGTGCCCAACATGGCTGCAACAGCATCAAAATTTGGTCCCAAGTTTTGGGAGGATGGTTTCCTCTTCCTTTTGTCAACCAAGGGTTGCACCCATGCAAAAGAGGAAGAAGAATCTGCAGGCGAAGCAAGGGGACCAAGAGACAGGGAGCTCATGACACTCAGGGTCTGTGCAGCTGTTGACTCAAGCTGGGATGTGGAAGGAGCACTGGAGACAATGGCAGTAGAAGAATCAATAGTACCTGGAAGTTCAGTGCTCTGGACCTCCTTGTCTTTATCTGTTGGGTCCTCAGGAACATTTGTAGGAGTTGGCCTCTCACTTTCTTCACTTTCACTGAGGATGATGATGTTCTCTGGTCCGATAGGCAATTCTGCCTGTTTCTCCTGAAGATCTCTTTCCACCGGTTCCTTCTTTACTTCCTTGAGCTTCTTCTTATATACCTGAGTGGATGGAGAAGGAGTAGATTCCACAGTCCACAGGCTGCTTGAGGCAGGAGGGGTTTTCTTTGGTGTTTCGGACCCTGGAACTGGTGCTTCTCTTATTGGTGTCGATTCATCCTTGGAGGAGGATTCTCCCGAGTGCCTCCTGAATTCTCGGACCTTCTTATTGAACCAAACCTTAGTCCTGACTAAGACAGGAGCAAGGATTTCAGTCGAATCATCCTTCTCTTTTCTGTTCCAATCCAGGTCCTCCAAAGGGGTGTGCTTGATCACATTTTCATACTCATATGAGTATAGCTCAGAATTATCATCTTCGAGACCTTCAGGAACTTGGTACAGACCAAGTTCTTGAATCAATTGTAAGGAGAACCTGCCATAATGCCTTCTTCTGGCCTCAAAGTCGTCTGCACAGTCGGCCCAGTAGTCTTCTGTCTCTGCCACATGGTGATAGGCTATCTTGATATTCTGTTCAATAAACTTCTTCAAGTCAAAGCAGGTTCTTGGCTTGAAGAAATGCACGGTGATAGGGACCAAAGTTCTTTCTATATTCTGGGCATCCAGGCTGTTTTACATATGTAATTTCCCAGAGAGATGGGAAAGTGCAAGCCAGAAATCTTCTTGTCTCTGCAAGTTCTGTGCAACTTGTCCAGTTGCCTGCATATTTCGATCAAGGCCATCTTGTCATTGCAGAACATGGGAAGCCGCAGAGGAGTACTCTCATAACCAGCAAGCCTGATGTATGAGAATTTCCTGAATTGGATGAAGTAGGCCCCATACCGTGATATCAAGTTCATGGCTTCATCTGAAAACCTCCTGGCGGTGTCACCCTCGAGCAATCGGACCACGTACATAGTGAAAGCATCATTAACCCTTCTGAAATTGCGGTTCTTTGGTCTCGAGGTAAAGCTGGGGGCAATAGGCATACAACTGGTTGCCTTTGTGGGCGTCATATATGAGAATCAAACCATTGCCTTGATCTTTGCCCGGAGTATACATCAGATATGAAGTCATAAAGAACTTCTTTGTTTGCAGCACGTTGGATAGCTGCTCCGTCAGATTCATGCTGATGATCTCAGCCCAGTTGATATTTTGTGTACCCTCGCACACCATACTGATGAGCGGGCACATCCAGAAATGGAACTTCGGCTTGGTGGAAGGCAAACCCATGACCCGAGCCAGCGGTATTATGAAAATCGGCGATTCTTCGTTGAAGTCTGCTCGGATGAGGGTTTTGGTGAGGCGGGAAGCTCCCTTCCTAGGGTTTTTTAGCCAGGACTTCGCCACTCGTGCTCTGTACTTGTCACTGTCTTGATCGAACATGGCTTGCGCTTGGGCTTGGGAAACAACTATGGAATTGTCCAATTCCGGGATCTTGAGCGCGCGGCAATGGCGCGCGTCCGGCTTGCAATGAGCTCCCCGTGTATGTTTGTCAATTCGCTCGAATCGGGGTCGAAGTGAGCTCCGCATGCAAAGCTCTTGTGTCGGCTGCTTTATCTTGAAATGGGAATCCTCCAGCGTACGCCAAACCACTTTGTCATGAATTATCGAGCCATTGGTGAGGATTTGCATCTTCCATCCTTGCCCAAAAATCGCTGAAATCGAGATGTCGGGCCTCGCTATCTCCAATGTTGCTTACAGCAGACTCGAGTGGAGAAATCTGTTCTTGTCCTTGAAATTTGATCTTCATGTTGATAGTTTCAGGGGAACAAGGTTGCAAACTAGACTTGGAATGGAATTACAGAAGCAGAGGAACGTGCGCAAGTTGGCAAGCGGCAAGGGTTTGAGCAAAGGATAACAAGGAAGATGTGGGAAAATGCAAAGGGGAAATGCTCATTATATAGCCGTTTGGGGAGCGGAGAGAATTCAATGCGCATTTAATTACACAACCACCAATTTGAAAAGCGTCTAAGTATGGATGACACTAGGCACGCTTGGGACAAGTGAGACGCGAATGCGCGAAACACGCGGCTCGGGCGAAATGAAGAGAAAATGCACAAAAAGCCTTTTGGAACAATTGGGACGAAAATGCGCGAGGTACGCGGTTCGGGCATTTCGGCCAAATTGAAATGGGCAGCGTTTGGACTTGGGACTTTTGGGACAGAAAGTTCCGGAGTACGCGGTTTGACCGGTTCGGCCGAAAATGAAGCGGGGCGCATTTTTCAGTTTGGGACAAAGAATTTTGAAGTACTCGACTAGGAAGCTTCGGCCGAAAAAGAGAAAGCTCGTACTTTTGACTTTGGGATATTTGGGACAAAAGGCGCGAAGTACGCGGTTCGGGCGGTTCGGCCGAAAATGAAATGATTTGCACAAAAGTTTCGGGACACTTGGAACAAAAACTTCCGACGGGCCCGAAGATAGGACAATTTCGGGGATTTCGGCCGATCGGGGAACAACTTGCACTTTGGAACTTGGGACAGTCGGGACAAAAATGTCCGACAGGCCCGAAATACATGCGAGAAAGGCCCAATACTTGGATTTCTTCAATTTTATGACTTAGGTACCTCAGAGAAAAGCACTTAGACTCAAAATTTTCGAAATTTGCTCTTGTTAGGGAGGGGAATCTTGAGTAGACAACAGCTGGCTCCTTCTGGGGATGACTTGGTGTAAGTTCATAGAATGAGACAAGGCAAGAACTTAGATAACTCGGTGAAGCAGACCAGTGCCTTATCCATTGGGCAAAGGAGTCAAAAACAAACCAATACAGAGGGCAACACACACAACAGAAGGGAAACACACCGAAAGCAGGAAAAGCAAAACACTGTACATAATATACAAAGGGACTCCCTAGTCACCTAGGATCTGAACAACTTCAAATACTGCCCACTATAAGGAAGTGGGAGGGGAGAACCATCCATGTAATCAAGATAGAAAGAGTCCTTACCAGCAAAGTGTCTTATCTTGAAAGGTCCAAGCCACAGAGAATCAAATTTTCCATGGCTGCCACGAGGTTCATGTCTTTTGTCCCATAACAGCACGGTATCACCAACTTGGAACTCTCTGGACCTAGCTTTCTTATCGAACAGAACCTTCACCTTCTGCTGGTGGGCAGATATTCTGTCAGCAACCTCCAATCTATCCTCGTTCAGTTTGTGCAGGTACATGATCCTTTTGTCCAGAGCATCACTGAAACTAGTGTCTTCAATGGCCTTCATCAGGTGCAAGGTGGCGGTTCCAACATCACTTTGGCATTGAGCCTCTACTCCATACGCTACTTGAAATGGGGACATTCCAATGGCTCTTTTAGGTGTGATCCTGTCTGCCCAAAGAGCATCATAAAGCTTCTTATGCCAGTTTCGCTGAGACTCATTGACCAACTTCCTTATGATAGTCACCAGATTTTTGTTGGTGGATTCTGCTTGTCCATTCCCCTGGGGATAATAATCTGAAGAATGAGCTAGAGAGATGCCATACCCGTAGCAGAAATCCATTATCTCATTTGAGGAGAAGTTCGAAGCATTATCTGTTACAATCTTGTTGGGTACACCATACCTAACCAAGATGTTCTCTTTGATGAAGTTGCATACTACTTCAGAAGTGGTGCTCTTGACTGGAATAGCCTCCACCCATTTGGTGAAGTAGTCAGTAGCAGTTAGCACATGCGTGTGGCCCGCACTAGAAGCAGGATTCAGCGTACCAATGAAGTCTAGACCCCATTGCTGGAATGGTTCCTCAATCACAACTGGCTTGAGAGGCAAAGCGGCCAGTTTGGGTCTTCCCACAAAGGTCTGACAGGCCTCGCATTTATCCACCCACTTGGACGTATCTCTGAACAAGGAAGGCCAGTAATATCCTCCCCGGAGTATCTTGTGAGCTGTGACTGTTGATGAATAGTGCCCTCCACATGCTTGATCATGAAAAGCTGAGAGCAACTTTCTCTGTTGTTCCTTATCAACACATTTCAGGAATCTCCCATCTAGGCCACGCTTGAACAAAGCATTCTCCCATAGTACATATTGCGCTGATCTCAATTTAACAGTCCTCTTTTCTTTGGCAGTTAAATGAGAGGGGCATTCCCCATAGGTAAGAAAATAGGTGATGTCAGCATACCATTCATCGACTGAACTAAGGAATAGAACAGTAGGGATGTCAACTTTCTCTTCCAGCAACTCATGTTGGGCTCCTTCAGCAATGAGCTCGCAAAGACCTTTTCCCCGAACCAGCTTGGTTGGCTTGATATCAAGGTCATACTCCTGGACCTTAGCCACCCAGTTTCCCCTCTTGGATCCAAATTCTTGTTGCGTGAGAATTGACTTTACAGTCGTATCTGGGACCAGCACCGTAGAGTGAGAGTTGAGGATATAGAAACGGAACTGCTTGACAGCTTTGACTACTGCAAAGGCATGCTTCTCCATCATGGTGTACTTTAGCTCATGGTTCTTCAGGATATAGCTCATGAAGGCAATGGGTAGCTCATGTTTATCAGAATCTTCTTGGGTTAAGACAGCAGCCAGAGTACTATCTGTAGCGTAGCAATAGATAATGAAATCCTTGCTGAAATCGGGCAGGCCAAAACTGGAGTTTTAGCAATAGCTTTCTTGATACCCTCAAAGGATTCCTTTCCTTCAGAAGACCAACCAAATGCTTGCTTTCCTTTCATCATCTGAGAAATATCCAAAGTTAATTCAGCAAAATCAGGAATGAATCTTCTTAGAAAATTGATCTTACCGAAAAAGGAATGCACGCCTTTTTTACTAGTAGGGAGAGGAATCTGTTGGATGGCTTGAACTCGTTCAGGATCAATTTTGATGCCGTCCTTTGAGACAATGTGTCCTAATAGCTTTCCCTCCGTAACACAGAAGACAGATTTTTTAGGGTTCAGGGAGATTCCATGCTCTCTACATCTCTGCAGAACTGTTTCCAGGTGATCGAAATGATCTGCTCTTGTCTTTGAAAACACTGTCAGGTCATCAAGGTATATGACAATACATTTCCCTTTCAAGCTCCCGAAAGCCAGATCCATAGCTCTCTGGAAAGTGGCACCGGCATTAATCAGCCCAAAAGGCATTCTCTTGTAGGCGAAGGTACCCCAAGGAGTTGTGAAGGCTGTCTTATGTTGATCAGCAGTATCAACCTCTACCTGATTGTATCCAGAAAAACCATCAAGCATAGATAACATCTCAGAGCCTGTTACCGCTTGCAAAATCTGATCCATCATAGGCAGAGGGTAGTTATCTTTCAGAGAGGCCTGATTCAGGTTCCTGAAATCAACACAGATGCGGATCTCACCATTCTTCTTCCTAACAGGTACAATGTTTGCAATCCAAGTCGAATGGTGAATGGGAAAGATGATCTTAGCCTTGACGGTTTAAATCTCTGAAATATGGTGTCAGCTATCTTTGGGTTGTACTGCCTCTGCTTCTGCTTGAAAGGTTTGATTCCTGGCTTGAGAGGGATAGAGTGTTGCATTTCTTTTGGCTTGAAGGCTTTTAGATCTTCATAAGAATAAGCAAGCACATCCTTATATTTCCTTAGAAGGTCAATTGCTCTTCTCCTTTCATCTGATGTGCAACACTTCCCGATATTTACCAGCTTCGGGCCATCAGAACTCCCAATATCAATCTTATCATACTCAGCTGATTGCTGAGGTCCAGTGGTAGCTTTAGACCTCACGTATCTGTCATGTTTATCAAACAACTCCTCCAAACTCACCAAACCTTTGGGAATCTTATTTCCTTTGAGCTTAATGCACCCTTCCTGGTCAGTTTCTTCTCCTTGGGTGACGGCTTGGTCAGAAGACACGCTCTCACGAGGCAGGTTGTCACTTCCTTCGAAATACAGTTGTTCAAAATTGCCCTTAAGCTCCAGGAAGGAAAGCAAATGCTGGTCGTCGTTGAAGACTTGCCAGTTACTAGTATTGTCAGGGACACTAGGTCGGTGGACCATTTCAATGGTGAACTTATCCTGAGAGAATTCAGGATGAGGAATCAACAGTGACCCTGAGACAGCCAGTGAATCAGCTCTGCTGTTCTTTTCTCTAGGCATCGCTTCAATGGAGAAGGCATCAAGGAATTCAATTGAATCCCAAACTTGGTTCCGATAATGCTTCAGCCTCCCATTCTTTACCTGAAACAGGCTTCTGACTTGCTTCACAATCAGCTCTGCATCACCACGAGCCAAAAGATTCTTAACACCTCGTTCTTTGGCCACTTGCAGTCCAAGGATGAGAGCCTCATACTCTGCTGTGTTGTTAGTGTTCTCGAACTGCAATTTAAATGAAAAGGGGTGCAGGCAGCCTTCAGGTGATATTAGCAGAACACCAGCTCCAGAGCCAGCCGAGGAACAACTGCCATCGAATTCTAAAATCCAGACACCATTAGGATCTTTAGGTGATATTTTGCAGGGTCGGACTTCATCAGGGGACAAAATCATGTAATTACCATGGCCTCTGTCTTCATAGAGTATTTGTGCCTTGGGATCATCTGTCTTTTGCACAATATACTCGGACTGCTTCTCAGGTAGTAGCTTCTTCATTTGTCCATTGACAGGTATGAGGGCGTGTGACCAATCCATTTGAATCTCTCCACCCACATCTTTACAGAAGTTTCTGCTTAGCAACATTCCATAGGAAGGAGGAATGTCGGCTACTAGTATGGTAGCCAAGACTTTCTTTTCAGGTAAAGCAGCAAAAGCCACTTGTGCATCTTTAATCCTTCCAACTAAAGGCACTTCCTTACTTTCCATGGAGTAGCAGGATCCATAAGTACGAGTAAGGGTCAGACCTAAAGCATGAGCTACTTTGGCGGGCATCACATTATCAGAGGCTCCGGAATCTATGACACAGTTACTAAGCCTATGGCCCGCTATAAGGAGGGTAACATAAAAAGGCTTGATTTTGTCTCCAGGCGAGGTGACAGCAGCTACCAGACTAGGCTGTGGTATAGAAGGAGGTGTGGGCAAAAGGCCTTTAGAGGTGGTCTTGGAATGGGAATTAACAAATTGGATCATCTTGGCAAAAGCTTTAGGATGGGTTTGGTAATATTCAGCTTCTGAAATTTGAACTTTGGTCCTTTTTAGATGATCCACAATATCAAAGGATCCAGAGGTGGATGGTCCGTCATCATTTGGAATCTTAGGCTTATCAACCCTAGGAGAAAAAGAAGAAGAAGCAACTTTGGGGGCAGGATTGGCAGTACTTACCTTTGGTGTAGATGAGGTAGGAATAGGAGATCCTCTTCTGGCAATTACAGGAATAGTCGCAGGCTGCTCTTTGGACTTCTTCAGGGGTTGCGTCACCTTTTCCCTCTGATGTGTCTGTTCCCGAGTCATGACAGCGAAGGACTCGCTGTTCATATCTGCTACCACTTCATCGTAGTCATCCGCATCATCAATGCCTTCAGTGGTAAAGAAATTGACTCGAGATCCCTCGGGTTCTTCTGCCTCATCATCGAATTGCTCCAGGAACTCCTCACAAACTTCGTTATCATCTTCTGGTTCTTCAACCTCACAAGTTGCATTCACCGGAACTTTGACAGGAGGTCCTTCAAGTGCCAGTCTGGTGTGGGGGGCTGGCAGACGGTTTCTGGGTTGAAAATTTCTTCTCGGAACATCTGCATATGGTGCATGCTGGGCTAATTGTTTCTTTATAGCCACTAGATCATTTGCAAGTTTCTGGACTAATGGATCAGAATTGGGTCCAGAGGTGGAAGAGGAAGAAGCAGCAAATTTCGATTTAAGAGGATCTCTTTTCAACTTCCCTGACATGATCAGGTCGTCCTCGATACTAACAGCCAATTCTTGATCCAGAACTAGCGTTCCAAGATTAGCCCTTCTTAGAGCATAACTGACTTTAGGCGTTTGGGCATTCAAAAAGAAACATTTTTGAATTTGATCAACCGGTCGAGTATTTGCAGGAATCTTGTTGATCAATCTGTTGAACCGAGCCACAAATTCTCTCATGGGTTCTGATGGATCTTTCTTTATCTGAGAAATCTGGGCAAGCAGGGCATGCACATCTTCTGCCGGCTTAAAACGGTTTTCGAACTGAGTTCTCATGGTAGTCCAGTCGGTGATGGCACCAGCCGGAAGGTGATAGAACCAGTCAGCAGCATTATCCTGTAACGTCTCAACGAACAGTCTTACTGAGACGTCTTCATGTTCAACCCCCAAGACCCCACATGCAACTATGAATGCTGCAATATGTTCATCAGGGTGAATTTTGCCATCTCCTTTAAATTTTGGGAAGTTCTTTCGGTTACCTCGAGGTAACTCATGCAAAGGGTGCGCAAGAGCCAGAGGTCCGACACGTTGACCCCATGGTAATTGTGCCATTCTTCTCGGGAATACGACTTGAAGGGGAACTTTAACACCAGCAAGGATCAGAGCTCGCAGATTAGGGCTAGCTGGCTGTGTAGGACTTCTATCTCGAACAGGCGGAGTGCTCGTCGAACGAGTTCTTCGATTTGAAGGGAAAGGAAAACCCTGTTGCTCCAAAAGCTGAAACTGAGAATCTTCGATACCAAGGGCCCTTCTCCCTCGAGTGAAACGTGGAGTCGCCAGATCAAAGGATGATCAAAAATTGCAGTACTGGAATGCGATTTTCCCCAGCGGAGTCGCCAAAAACTGTTGGTCGTCAAATAGGACTTTTTAGAGAGCAACAGACAGGGGACGAAAAGTCCCTCCTCTTTAATGGGAGAGGTTCCCTTATTCTGAAACAAACCTATTTACAAATATACAGAACGTCATGGTATGGTCAAACTTGGATATTACGAAAGTGTTTTCCACAAGGATTATCAGTTACACAAGGACTGAGGAAAAGGAATAAGAAGATGAGCAGAATAGCAACATTCAGAATTATAGATAGCAGAATAATTCTTCGTGTATGCGAAGCTTCAAAGGATTTAAGACAAGATCATTTGCATGAGATTAAATTTAAGACACAAAGTTCCATAAATAACCTCCTTCAGATTTATAAATCAAGGACACAAAGTTCCTTCTTGGTTGTACAAGATCGCTGTACTTGCAAAACTGAACAGTATGCAATCAGAGAGACAAAGCGAGTTAAGAACAAAAATGATCTTCACAATATTAAAGGAAAACACAGATATGACAAGAATCAGATAGACAAAGAATGAAAAGCCCTTTTGTATTGATTTCTTTAAGATCTATTTACACTTTCAGTAAAAATTCCAAGTTCTTCCTCCTTCAAAAATGGCGTGGAAAGGCCATTATATAGCTTACTGAGTCGGTTACTCTTTGTAACCGTTTCTTTTAACCAAGAATAGTTAAGTACCGCCAAATGCAATACCTTAACTAATTACAAAGAATACGAAAAGAAAGGAAAGAAGAGGAAAGGAAGGAGAAGGAGGCGGTGGCCGGCTCTTTGGGAGGGACCCACTTGTCTTGAGAATCCATTGCTGAACCTCTTGATGACTCAGGCTATATCTACGCCACGGGGGACGGATGTGTTGGTTGCGAGGCCGAGTCAAAATCCCGAGCATTTCTCCATCTCTTTATCAAACTCGCGTGAGTATGATAGTCTTTGTTTGCTTCTTGATAGCGGTAGAAGAGAACAAATTTCCTTTATCTTGTCCTTAGAGATGGAGTCCTCCTTGAAAAGATTATCTTTGACAAAAGCTCGGGCCCGAGCTTTGATTTCTTGTAAGAGACAAGGGAATGCGAGTTTTTCATCCACGAAGATGACAATGCATATCTTTGAGCAGCTGCGGTACCAATGTCTTGAAAGCTTCTCCCTTTTGCAGTTATTCTTCATTTCATCTCTGACTTCTTCGGGACTACGATTTTCCACTCTGTTGTAGACCCAAGATTTTGATAGATTGTCTTTGGCATCATCGAAAATCTTATTTGCGATAAGATATTCTCATCATGCTGTCCCATGAGGCGAAGGTCTACAATCAACTGCCCCCGAGTTTAAGCTCTTTGTCCATGACCCCATGGTAGAGGGCAGTTTACATTGCAAATTATCTACCTTTCCATGTAGCTTAAAGGCTTCATCGATGAAGTTTAGCCCGCAACAAGCATGTCATCTACCATGGCTTCATAGCTCTACCATAGACGAATACTTGTGCATATCTTTAATACCTGCACTTCATCTTGGCTTAGAGTTACGGGAGGAGGTAGAGCGATCAAGGGGTAGGATCCAAAACTTTGTCTTTAGATAGAAGAGACTTGATGAAACTGTAAGAACTCGGGCTTGCTCTTCCAGTTTGTTCGATAGTTTCTTTGTCCTTTTCCACTCTCCCAATAACTCTTGTGGCTTTTTCTGGAGGTTATGAATCTCGCCTTCGGGGTAGATTCTCCCATTGGGATTCTCGGTAGCTCAAGTCGGATACTTGCAAGTCTGTTCTGATTTGTCCATTGCGAGGCTTGCGATCTCCGAGGAATTCTTGACCTCGAGTATCGAGATACTATTACGGAGGTGGTTCTTGCTTTCTTGGCACGCACGGGAAGGCGTGGTGCCCAACATGGCTGCAACAGACATCAAAATTTGGTCCCAAGTTTTGGGAGGATGGTTTCCTCTTCCTTTTGTCACGACCAAGGGTTGCACCCATGCAAAAGAGGAAGAAGAATCTGCGGGCGAAGCAAGGGGACCAAGAGGCGGGGAGCTCATGACACTCGAGTGCATGCATTTGTTGACTCAAGGCTGGGATGTGGAAGGAGCACTTTGGAGACAATGGCGGTAGAAGAATCAATAGTACACAGGAAGTTCGGTGCTCTGGACCTCCTTGTCTTTATCTGTTGGGTCCTCGGGAACATTTGTAGGAGTTGGCCTCTCACTTTCTTCACTTTCACTTTGAGGATGATGATGTTCTGCAGTCCGATAGGCAATTACTGTTTCTCTGAAGATCTCTTTCCACCGGTTCCTTCTTTACTTCCTTGAGCTTCTTCTTATATACGAGTGGATGGAGAAGGAGTAGATTCCACGAGTCCACTGAGGCTGCTGAGGCGGGAGGGTTTTCTTTGGTGTTTCGGACCTTGGGCTGGTGCTTCTCTTATTGGTGTCGATTCATCCTTGGAGGAGGATTCTCCCGAGTGCCTCCTGAATTCTCGGACCTTCTTATTGAACCAAACCTTAGTCACGACTAAGGCGGGAGCAAGGATTTCGGTCGAATCATCCTTCTCTTTTGTTCCAATCCGAGTCCTCCAAGGGTGTGTGCTTGATCACATTTTCATACTCATATGAGTATAGCTCGAAATTATCATCTTGAGACCTTCGGGAACTTGAGTACAGACCAAGTTCTTGAATCAATTATAGAGAACCTGCCATAATGCCTTCTTACGGCCTCAAAGTCGTCTGCCTGCAGTCGGCCCGGTAGTCTTACGCTCTGCCACATGGTGATAGGCTATCTTGATATTACATTCGATAAACTTCTTCAAGTCAAAGCGAGTTCTTGGCTTGAAGAAATGCAGTGATAGGGACCAAAGTTCTTTCTATATTACAGGCATCCGGGGCTGTTTTACATGTGTAATTTCCCGAGAGAGATGGGAAAGTGCAAGCCGAAATCTTCTTGTCTCTGCAGTTACGTGCAACTTGTCCGATTGCTGCATATTTCGATCAAGGCCATCTTGTCATTGCGAGAACATGGGAAGCCGCGAGAGGAGTACTCTCATAACCAATGGCTTTGATGTATGAGAATTTCTGAATTGGATGAAGTAGGCCCCATACCGTGATATCAAGTTCATGGCTTCATCGAAAACCTCTGGCGGTGTCACCCTCGAGCAATCGGACCACGTACATAGTGAAAGCATCATTAACCCTTACGAAATTGCGGTTCTTTGGTCTCGAGGTAAAGCTGCGGGCAATAGGCATACAACTGTTGGGTTGCCTTTGTGGGCGTCTATATATGAGAATCAAACCATTGCCTTGATCTTTGCGGAGTATACATCGAGATATGAAGTCATGAAAAACTTCTTTGTTTGCAGCACGTTGGATAGCTGCTCCGATTCATGCTGATGATCTCAGCCAAGTTGATATTTTGTGTACCCTCGCACACCATGCGATGGCGGGCACATCCGAGAAATGGAACTCGCTGGTGGAAGGCAAACCCATGACCCGAGCCAGCAGTATTATGAAATCTGACAGTTCTTCGTTGAAGTCTGCTCGGATGAGGGTTTTGGTGAGGCGGGAAGCTCCCTTCCTAGGGTTTTTTAGCCAGGACTTCGCCACTCGTGCTCTGTACTTGTCACTGTCTTGATCGAACATGGCTTGCGCTTGGGCTTGGGAAACAACTATGGAATTGTCCAATTCCGGGATCTTCAGAGCGGCAGCAATGGCGCGGCGTCGGCTTGCGATGAGCTCCCGTGTATGCGTTTGTCAATTCGCTCGAATCGGGGTCGAAGTGAGCTCCGCATGCAAGCTTTTGTATCGTCTGCTTTATCTTGAAATTGGGAATCCTCAGCGTACGCCAAACCAACTTTGTCATGAATTATCGAGCCATTGGTGAGGATTTGCATCTTCCATCCTTGCCCAAAAATCGCTGAAATCGAGATGTCGGGCCTCGCTATCTCGATGTTGCTTCAATGGACTCAGTGGAGAAATCTGTTCTTGTCCTTGAAATTTGATCTTCATGTTGATAGTTTCAGGGGAACAAGGTTGCAAACTAGACTTGGAATGGAATTACAGAAGCAGAGGAACGTGCGCAAGTTGGCAAGCGGCCAGGGTTTGAGCAAAGGATAACAAGGAAGATGTGGGAAAATGCAAAGGGGAAATGCTCATTATATAGCCGTTTGGGGAGCGGAGAGAATTCAATGCGCATTTAATTACACAACCACCAATTTGAAAAGCGTCTAAGTATGGATGACACTAGGCACGCTTGGGACAAGTGAGGCGAATCTGCGAAACTCTGCGGCTCGGGCGAAATGAAGAGAAAATGCACAAAAGCCTTTTGGAACAATTGGGACGAAAATGCGCGAGTGCGCGGTTCGGGCATTTCGGCCAAAGTGGAGCAATGGGCCGTTTGGACTTGGACTTTTGGGACGAGAAAGTTCGGAGCACGCTTGGTTTGACCAGTTCGGCCGAAAATGAAGCGGGCGCATTTTCGATTTGGGACAAAAATTTTGAAGTACTCGACTAGGAAGCTTCGGCCGAAAAGAAAGCTCGTACTTTTGACTTTGGGATATTTGGGACAAAAGGCGCGAAATCTGTGGTTCGGGCGGTTCGGCCGAAAATGAAATGATTTGCACAAAAGTTTAGGGACACTTGGAACAAAAACTTCCGCGGGCCGAAGATAGGACAATTTCGGGGATTTCGGCCGATCGGGGAACAACTTGCACTTTGGAACTTGGGACAGTCGGGACAAAAATGTCCGACAGGCCCGAAATACATGCGAGAAAGGCCCAATACTTGGATTTCTTCAATTTTATGACTTAGGTACCTCAGAGAAAAGCACTTAGACTCAAAATTTTCGAAATTTGCTCTTGTTAGGGAGGGGATTTTGAGTAGACAACAGCTGGCTCCTTCTGGGGATGACTTGGTGTAAATTCATAGAATGAGACAAGGCAAGAACTTAGATAACTCGGTGAAGCAGACCAGTGCCTTATCCATTGGGCAAAGGAGTCAAAAACAAACCAATACAGAGGGCAACACACACACACGAGAGGAAAACACAAAGCGGGAAAAGCAAAACACTTTGTACATAATATACAAAGGGACTCCTAGTCACCTAGGATCTGAACAACTTCAAATCGCCCACTATAAGGAAGTGGGAGGGAGAACCATCCATGTAATCAAGATAGAAAGAGTCCTTACCAGCAAAAAGTGTCTTATCTTGAAAGGTCCAAGCCACGAGAGAATCAAATTTTCCATGGCTGCCCACGAGGTTCATGTCTTTTGTCCCATAACGACACGGTATCACCAACTTGGAACTCTCTGGACCTAGCTTTCTTATCGAAACAGAACCTTCACCTTGCTGGTGGTGGCGAGATATTACATCGGCAACCTCAATCTATCCTCGTTCGGTTTGTGCGGTACATGATCCTTTTGTCGAGCATCACTTGAAACTAGTGTCTTGATAGCCTTCATCGGTGCAAGGTGGCGGTTCCACTTTCATCCTTTGGATTGAGCCTCTACTCCATACACTACTTGAAATGGGGACATTCCAATGGCTCTTTTAGGTGTGATCTGTCGCCCAAAGAGCATCATAAAGCTTCTTATGCCGGTTTATTGAGACTCATTGACCAACTTCCTTATGATAGTCACCAGATTTTTGTTGGTGGATTACCTTGTCCATTCCACAGGGATAATAATCGAAGAATGAGCTAGAGAGATGCCATACCCGTGGCAAATCCATTATCTCATTTGAGGAGAAGTTCGAAGCATTATACTTTACTGATCTTGTTGGGTACACCATACCTAACCAAGATGTTCTCTTTGATGAAGTTGCATACTACTTGAAGTGGTGCTCTTAGTGGAATAGCCTCCACCCATTTGGTGAAGTAGTCGATGTGATTAGCACATGCGTGTGGCCCGCACTAGAAGCGAGGATTCGATGTACCAATGAAGTCTAGACCCCATTGCTGGAATGGTTCCTCAATCACAAGCCCAGCTTGAGAAGCAAAGCGGCGGTTTGGGTCTTCCCACAAAGGTCGAGCAGGCCTCGCATTTATCCACCCACTTGGGCGTATCTACGAACAAGGAAGGCGGTAATATCCTCCCGGAGTATCTTGTGGTGTGTTTGTTGATGAATAGTGCCCTCCACATGCTTGATCATGAAAAGTGCGAGAGCAACTTTCTCTGTTGTTCCTTATCAACACATTTCGGGAAATCTCCCATCTAGGCCACGCTTGAACAAAGCATTCTCCCATAGTACATATTGCGCGATCTCAATTTAACGAGTCCTCTTTTCTTTGGCGATTAAATGAGAGGGCATTCCCATAGGTAAGAAAATAGGCGATGTCGGCATACCATTCATCGGCCCGAACTAAGGAATAGAAACAGTAGGGATGTCAACTTTCTCTTCCAGGCCAACTCATGTTGGGCTCCTTGACAATGAGCTCGCAAAGACCTTTTCCCAACCAGCTTGGTTGGCTTGATATCAGGTCATACTCTGGACCTTAGCCACCCGTTTCCCCTCTTGGATCCAAATTCTTGTTGCGTGAGAATTGACTTTGATCGTATCTGGGACCCGGCACCGTAGAGTGAGAGTTGAGGATATAGAAGCAGGCCTTGCAGCGGCTTTGACTCTGCTGCAAAGGCATGCTTCTCCATCATGGTGTACTTTAGCTCATGGTTCTTCAGGATATAGCTCATGAAGGCAATGGGTAGCTCATGTTTATCAGAATCTTCTTGGGTTAAGACAGCAGCCAGAGTACTATCTGTAGCGTAGCAATAGATAATGAAATCCTTGCTGAAATCGGGGCAGGCCAAAACTGGAGTTTTAGCAATAGCTTTCTTGATACCCTCAAAGGATTCCTTTCCTTCAGAAGACCAACCAAATGCTTGCTTTCCTTTCATCATCTGAGAAATATCCAAAGTTAATTCAGCAAAATCAGGAATGAATCTTCTTAGAAAATTGATCTTACCGAAAAAGGAATGCACGCCTTTTTTACTAGTAGGGAGAGGAATCTGTTGGATGGCTTGAACTCGTTCAGGATCAATTTTGATGCCGTCCTTTGAGACAATGTGTCCTAATAGCTTTCCCTCCGTAACACAGAAGACAGATTTTTTAGGGTTCAGGGAGATTCCATGCTCTCTACATCTCTGCAGAACTGTTTCCAGGTGATCGAAATGATCTGCTCTTGTCTTTGAAAACACTGTCAGGTCATCAAGGTATATGACAATACATTTCCCTTTCAAGCTCCCGAAAGCCAGATCCATAGCTCTCGGAAAGTGGCACCGGCATTAATCAGCCCAAAGGCATTCTCTTGTAGGCGAAGGTACCCCGAGGAGTTGTGAAGGCTGTCTTATGTTGATCGCGATGTCAACCTCTACGATTGTATCGAGAAAAACCATCAAGCATAGATAACATCTCGAGCACTTACAGCTTGCAAAATCTGATCCATCATAGGCGGAGGGTAGTTATCTTTGAGAGGGCTGATTCGGTTCACGAAATCAACACGAGATGCGGATCTCACCATTCTTCTTCCTACTTGAGTACAATGTTTGCAATCCAAGTCGAATGGTGAATGGGAAAGATGATCTTAGCCTTGACGGTTTGAATCTCTGAAATATGGTGTCGGCTATCTTTGGGTTGTCTTGCCTCTTACCTTACGCTTGAAAGGTTTGATTCTGGCTTGAGAGGATAGAGTGTTGCATTTCTTTTGGCTTGAAGGCTTTTAGATCTTCATAAGAATAAGCAAGCACATCCTTATATTTCCTTAGAAGGTCAATTGCTCTTCTCCTTTCATCTGATGTGCAACACTTCCCGATATTTACCAGCTTCGGGCCATCAGAACTCCCAATATCAATCTTATCATACTCGGTGATTCTTTGAGGTCCGATGTGTAACTTTAGACCTCACGTATCTGTCATGTTTATCAAACAACTCCTCCAAACTCACCAAACCTTTGGGAATCTTATTTCCTTTGAGCTTAATGCACCCTTCCTGATCAGTTTCTTCTCCTTGGGTGACGGCTTGGTCAGAAGACACGCTCTCACGAGGCAGGTTGTCACTTCCTTCGAAATACAGTTGTTCAAAATTGCCCTTGAGCTCCAGGAAGGAAAGCAAATGCTGGTCGTCGTTGAAGACTTGCCAGTTACTAGTATTGTCAGGGACACTAGGTCGGTGGACCATTTCAATGGTGAACTTATCCTGAGAGAATTCAGGATGAGGAATCAACAGTGACCCTGAGACAGCCAGTGAATCAGCTCTGCTGTTCTTTTCTCTAGGCATCGCTTCAATGGAGAAGGCATCAAGGAATTCAATTGAATCCCAAACTTGGTTCCGATAATGCTTCAGCCTCCCGTTCTTTACCTGAAACAGGCTTCTGACTTGCTTCACAATCAGCTCTGCATCACCACGAGCCAAAAGATTCTTAACACCTCGTTCTTTGGCCACTTGCAGTCCAAGGATGAGAGCCTCATACTCTGCTGTGTTGTTAGTGTTCTCGAACTGCAATTTAAATGAAAAGGGTGCGAGGCGGCCTTGGGTGATATTAGCAGAACACCAGCTCCAGAGCCAGCCGAGGAACAACTGCCATCGAATTCTAAAATCCAGACACCATTAGGATCTTTAGGTGATATTTTGCAGGGTCGGACTTCATCAGGGGACAAAATCATGTAATTACCATGGCCTCTGTCTTCATAGAGTATTTGTGCCTTGGGATCATCTGTCTTTTGCACAATATACTCGGACTGCTTCTCAGGTAGTAGCTTCTTCATTTGTCCATTGACAGGTATGAGGGCGTGTGACCAATCCATTTGAATCTCTCCACCCACATCTTTACAGAAGTTTCTGCTTAGCAACATTCCATAGGAAGGAGGAATGTCGGCTACTAGTATGGTAGCCAAGACTTTCTTTTCAGGTAAAGCAGCAAAAGCCACTTGTGCATCTTTAATCCTTCCAACTAAAGGCACTTCCTTACTTTCCATGGAGTAGCAGGATCCATAAGTACGAGTAAGGGTCAGACCTAAAGCATGAGCTACTTTGGCGGGCATCACATTATCAGAGGCTCCGGAATCTATGACACAGTTACTAAGCCTATGGCCCGCTATAAGGAGGGTAACATAAAAAGGCTTGATTTTGTCTCCAGGCGAGGTGACAGCAGCTACCAGACTAGGCTGTGGTATAGAAGGAGGTGTGGGCAAAAGGCCTTTAGAGGTGGTCTTGGAATGGGAATTAACAAATTGGATCATCTTGGCAAAAGCTTTAGGATGGGTTTGGTAATATTCAGCTTATGAAATTTGAACTTTGGTCCTTTTTAGATGATCCACAATATCAAAGGATCCAGAGGTGGATGGTCCGTCATCATTTGGAATCTTAGGCTTATCAACCCTAGGAGAAAAAAAGAAGAAACTTTGGGGGCAGGATTGGCAGTACTTACCTTTGGTGTAGATGAGGTAGGAATAGGAGATCCTCTTACGGCAATTACGAGGAATAGTCGCGAGGCTGCTCTTTGGACTTCTTCGGGGGTTGCGTCACCTTTTCCCTCGATGTATGCATTCCCGAGTCATGACAATGAAGGACTCATTGTTCATATCTGCTACCACTTCATCGTAGTCATCCGCATCATCAATGCCTTCGGTGGTAAAGAAATTGACTCGAGATCCCTCGGGTTCTTACGCCTCATCATCGAATTGCTCCGGGAACTCCTCACAAACTTCGTTATCATCTTGGTTCTTGACCTCACAAGTTGCATTCACGGAACTTTGTGGGGAGGTCCTTGAGTGCCCGATCTGGTGTGGGGGTGGCGAGACGGTTTTAGGGTTGAAAATTTCTTCTCGGAACATCTGCATATAGGTGCATCTTTGGGCTAATTGTTTCTTTATAGCCACTAGATCATTTGCAAGTTTACGGACTAATGGATCGGTGGGTCGAGAGGTGGAAGAGGAAGAAGCGACAAATTTCGATTTAAGAGGATCTCTTTTCAACTTCCACGACATGATCGGGTCGTCCTCGATACTAACGACCAATTCTTGATCGAACTAGCGTTCCAAGATTAGCCCTTCTTAGAGCATAAGCCGACTTTAGGCGTTTGGGCATTGAAAAGAAACATTTTGAATTTGATCAACCGATCAGTATTTGCGGGAATCTTGTTGATCAATCTGTTGAACAGAGCCACAAATTCTCTCATGGGTTACGATGGATCTTTCTTTATCTCGAAATCTGCAGGCAAGCGGGGCATGCACATCTTACTCCGGCTTAAAAGCGGTTTTGAAGCGAGTTCTCATGGTAGTCCAGTCGGTGATGGCACCAGCCGGAAGGTGATAGAACCAGTCAGCAGCATTATCCTGTAACGTCTCAACGAACAGTCTTACTGAGACGTCTTCATGTTCAACCCCCAAGACCCCACATGCAACTATGAATGCTGCAATATGTTCATCGGGGTGAATTTTGCCATCTCCTTTAAATTTTGGGAAGTTCTTTCGGTTACCTCGAGGTAACTCATGCAAAGGGTGCGCAAGAGCCAGAGGTCCGACACGTTGACCCCATGGTAATTGTGCCATTCTTCTCGGGAATACGACTTGAAGGGGAACTTTAACACCAGGCAGGATCGAGCTCGCGATTAGGGCTAGGCTGGGCATGTAGGACTTCTATCTCGAGCAGGCGGAGTGCTCGTCGAGCGAGTTCTTCGATTTGAAGGAAAGGAAAACCTGTTGCTCAAAAGCTGGCGAGAATCTTCGATACCAAGGGCCCTTCTCCCTCGAGTGAAGCGTGGAGTCGCGAGATCAAAGGATGATCAAAAATTGCGATCTTGGAATGCGATTTTCCCAGTAGTCGCCAAAAAGCTGTTGGTCGTCAAATAGGACTTTTTAGAGAGCAACGAGACGGGGGGACGAAAAGTCCCTCCTCTTTAATGGGAGAGGTTCCCTTATTACGAAACAAACCTATTTACAAATATACGAACGTCATGGTATGGTCAAACTTGGATATTACGAAAGTGTTTTCCACAAGGATTATCGATTACACAGAGGCGAGGAAAAGGAATAAGAAGATGAGCGAATAGCAACATTCGAGAATTATAGATAGCGAGAATAATTCTTCGTGTATGCGAAGCTTCAAAGATTTAAGACAAGATCATTTGCATGAGATTAAATTTAAGACACAAAGTTCCATAAATAACCTCCTTCAGATTTATAAATCAAGGACACAAAGTTCCTTCTTGGTTGTACAAGATCATTGTACTTATGGCCCAGACAGTATGCGATCGGAGAGACTAAACGAGTTAAGAACAAAAATGATCTTCACAATATTAAAGGAAAACACAGATATGACAAGAATCAGATAGACAAAGAATGAAAAGCCCTTTTGTATTGATTTCTTTAAGATCTATTTACACTTTCAGTAAAAATTCCAAGTTCTTCCTCCTTTCAAAATGGCGTGGAAAGGCCATTATATAGCTTACTGAAGTCGGTTACTCTTTGTAACCGTTTCTTTTAACCAAGAATAGTTAAGTACCGCCAAATGCAATACCTTAACTAATTACAAAAGAATACGAAAAGAAAGGAAAGAAGAGGAAAGGAAGGAGAAGGAGACGGTGGCGGCTCTTGGGAGGGACCCACTGTCTTGAGAATCCATTTGCTGAACCTCTTGATGACTCAAACTATATCTACGCCACGGGGGACGAGATGTGTTGGTTGCGGGCCGAGTCCAAAATCCCGAGGCATTTCTCCATCTCTTTATCAAACTCGGCGTGAGTATGATAGTCTTTGTTTGCTTCTTGATAGCGGTAGAAGAGAACAAATTTCCTTTATCTTGTCCTTAGAGATGGAGTCCTCCTTGAAAAGATTATCTTTGACAAAAGCTCGGCCGAGCTTTGATTTCTTGTAAGGACAAGGGAATGCGAGTTTTCATCCTGAAGATGACAATGCATATCTTTGAAGCAGCTGCAGTGCTTGCCATGTCTTGAAAGCTTCTCCCTTTTGCAGTTATTCTTCATTTCATCTCTGACTTCTTCCAGGACTCGATTTTCCACTCTGGCTGTAGACCCAAGATTTTGATAGATTGTCTTTGGCATCATCGAAAATCTTATTTGCCCGATAAGATATTCTCATCATGTCTCCCATGAGGCGAAGGTCTACAATCTGCTGCCCCGAGTTTAAGCTCTTTGTCCATGACCCCATGGTAGAGGGCAGGTTTACATTGCAAATTATCTACCTTTCCATGTAGCTTAAAGGCTTCATCGATGAAGTTTAGCCGGCAACAAGCATGTCATCTACCATGGCTTCAATAGCTCTACCATAGACGAATACTTGTGCATATCTTTAATACCACACACTTCATCTTGGCTTAGAGTTACGGGAGGAGGTAGAGCGATCAGGGAGTAGGATCAAAACTTTGTCTTTAGATAGAAGAGACTTGATGAAACACAGTAAGAACTCGGGCTTGCTCTTCCAGTTTGTTCGATAGTTTCTTTGTCCTTTTTCCACTCTCCCAATAACTCTTGTATTTGTTTCTGGAGGTTATGAATCTCGCCTTCGGGGTAGATTCTCCCATTGGGATTCTCGGTAGCTCAGTCGGATACTTGCAAGTCTGTTCGATTTGTCCATTGCGGGCTTGCAATCTCCGAGAATTGCTGACCTCGAGTATCGAGATACTATCACGGGTGGTTCTTGCTTTCTTGGCACGGGAAGGCGTGGTGCCCAACATGGCTGCAACAGCATCAAAATTTGGTCCCAAGTTTTGGGAGGATGGTTTTCTCTTCCTTTTGTCAACCAAGGGTTGCACCCATGCAAAAGAGGAAGAAGAATCTGCAGGCGAAGCAAGGGGACCAAGAGACAGGGAGCTCATGACACTCAGGGTCTGTGCAGCTGTTGACTCAAGCTGGGATGTGGAAGGAGCACTGGAGACAATGGCAGTAGAAGAATCAATAGTACCTGGAAGTTCAGTGCTCTGGACCTCCTTGTCTTTATCTGTTGGGTCCTCAGGAACATTTGTAGGAGTTGGCCTCTCACTTTCTTCACTTTCACTGAGGATGATGATGTTCTCACGGTCCGATAGGCAATTCTACTGTTTCTCTGAAGATCTCTTTCCACCGGTTCCTTCTTTACTTCCTTGAGCTTCTTCTTATATACAGTGGATGGAGAAGGAGTAGATTCCATGAGTCCACACAGCTGCTTTGAGGCGGGAGGGTTTTCTTTGGTGTTTCGGACCTTGGGCTGGTGCTTCTCTTATTGGTGTCGATTCATCCTTGGAGGAGGATTCTCCCGAGTGCCTCCTGAATTCTCGGACCTTCTTATTGAACCAAACCTTAGTCGACTAAGGCGGGCAAGGATTTCAGTCGAATCATCCTTCTCTCTTTTGTTCCAATCCGAGTCCTCCAAGGGGGTGTGCTTGATCACATTTTCATACTCATATGAGTATAGCTCGAAATTATCATCTTGAGACCTTCGGGAACTTGAGTACAGACCAAGTTCTTGAATCAATGTAAGGAGAACCTGCCATAATGCCTTCTTACGGCCTCAAAGTCGTCTGCCACGATCGGCCCGGTAGTCTTACGCCTCTGCCACATGGTGATAGGCTATCTTGATATTACATTCATAAACTTCTTCAAGTCAAAGCGGTTCTTGGCTTGAAGAAATGCAGCAGTGATAGGGACCAAAGTTCTTTCTATATTACAGGCATCGGGGCTGTTTTACATGTGTAATTTCCCGGAGAGATGGGAAAGTGCAAGCGAAAAATCTTCTTGTCTCTGCAGTTACGTGCGACTTGTCCGATTGCTGCATATTTCGATCAAGGCCATCTTGTCATTGCGAGAACATGGGAAGCCGCGAGGAGTACTCTCATAACCAGCAAGCTTTGATGTATGAGAATTTCTGAATTGGATGAAGTAGGCCCCATCTTAGTGATATCAAGTTCATGGCTTCATCGAAAACCTCTGGCGGTGTCACCCTCGAGCAATCGGACCACGTACATAGTGAAAGCATCATTAACCCTTACGAAATTGCGGTTCTTTGGTCTCCAGGTAAAGCTGCGGGCAATAGGCATACAACTGGGGTTGCCTTTGTGGGCGTCATATATGAGAATCAAACCATTGCCTTGATCTTTGCCCGGAGTATACATCGAGATATGAAGTCATAAAGAACTTCTTTGTTTGCGGCACGTTGGATAGCTGCTCAAAATCGATTCATCTTTGATGATCTCGGCCATTGATATTTTGTGTACCCTCGCACACCATGCGATGGCGGGCACATCCGAGAAATGGAACTTCGGTGGAAGGCAAACCCATGACCAGAGCCAGCGGTATTATGAAATCTGACAGTTCTTCGTTGAAGTCTGCTCGGATGAGGGTTTTGGTGAGGCGGGAAGCTCCCTTCCTAGGGTTTTTTAGCCAGGACTTCGCCACTCGTGCTCTGTACTTGTCACTGTCTTGATCGAACATGGCTTGCGCTTGGGCTTGGGAAACAACTATGGAATTGTCCAATTCCGGGATCTTCAGAGCGGCAGCAATGGCGGCAGCGTCCAGCTTGGCAATGAGCTCCCCGTGTACGTTTGTCAATTCGCTCGAATCGGGGTCGAAGTGAGCTCCGCATGCAAGCTCTTGTATCGGCTGCTTGTCTTGAAATGGGAATCCTCCAGCGTACGCCAAACCAACATCATGAATTATGCGAGCCATTGGTGAGGATTTGCATCTTCCATCCTTGCCCAAAAATCGCTGAAATCGAGATGTCGGGCCTCGCTATCTCGATGTTGCTTACAGACAGAGACTCGAGTGGAGAAATCATTCTTGTCCTTGAAATTTGATCTTCATGTTGATAGTTTCGGGGAACAAGGTTGCAAACTAGACTTGGAATGGAATTACTGAAGCGAGAGGAACGTGCGCAAGTTGAAGTTGCGCAAGCGAGGTTTGAGCAAAGGATAACAAGGAAGATGTGGGAAAATGCAAAGAGGAAATGCTCATTATATAGCCGTTTGGGAGCGGAGAGAATTCAATGCGCATTTAATTACACAACCACCAATTTGAAAAGCGTCTAAGTATGGATGACACTAGGCACGCTTGGGACAAGTGAGGCGCGAATCGTGAAACACGCGGCTCGGGCGAAATGAAGAGAAAATGCACAAAAGCCTTTTGGAACAATTGGGACGAAAATGCGCGAGTGCGCGGTTCGGGCATTTCGGCCAAAATTGGAGCAATGGGCCGTTTGGACTTGGGACTTTTGGACGAAAAGTTCCGAGTCTGTGTTTGACAGTTCGGCCCGAAAATGAAGCGGGGCGCATTTTTCAGTTTGGGACAAAGAATTTTGAAGTACTCGACTAGGAAGCTTCGGCCGAAAAAGAGAAAGCTCGTACTTTTGACTTTGGGATATTTGGGACAAAAGGCGCGAAAATCACGCGGTTCGGCGGTTCGGCCGAAAATGAAATGATTTGCACAAAAGTTTAGGGACACTTGGAACAAAAACTTCCGACGGGCCGAAGATAGGACAATTTCGGGGATTTCGGCCGATCGGGAACAACTTGCACTTTGGAACTTGGGACAGTCGGGACAAAAATGTCAAGCAGGCCCGAAATACATGCGAAAAGGCCCAATACTTGGATTTCTTCAATTTTATGACTTAGGTACCTCGAGAGAAAAGCACTTAGACTCAAAATTTTCAAATTTTGCTCTTGTTAGGGAGGGGACTCCTCCGCATGCTAGGCTATGAAAGGATTCTAATAACTTTTCCTGTTGTGATTTATCGACACAACGCAAGAAGATACCATCAATACCTCTCTTGTATATTGCATTATTCCACAAAAGGTATTTTGCAGATCTCAGCTTGATGGTCCTTTTCTCCTTTTGATTTAAATGCGGAGGGCATTCACCATAAGTTAGGAAGAAAGCAATGTCCGCGTACCATTCATCGGTCGTACTTACAAAAAGCACCATAGGCAGCTCTGAGGAAGTGTCTTGAATCTCTTCATACTGCCTTGGATGATTCTCTGCAATCAATTGACACAGGCCTCTTCCTCGTACCAACTTGGTAGGTTTGATGTCCAAGTCATACTCCTGAACCTTAGCAATCCAAGTACCTCGTTGACTTCCCAGCTCTTGTTGAGTTAGAATGGACTTAACAGCAGTATCAGGAACGAGAACACGAGTATGAGAATTCAGCACATAATACCTGAAATGCTTTACTGCTCGTACCACTGCGTAAGCATGTTTTTCAATCTGCGACATCTTCAATTCATGCTCCTTCAACGGACAGCTCATGAATGCGATAGGAGCTTCAATGCCTTCTCCATTTTCCTGCATCAGGATCGCTGACACTGTGTGGGCTGAAGCATAGCTATACATGATGAAATCTTTCTTAAAGTCTGGACATACTAGGGTCGGAGCGCAAGCAACTGCCTTTTTGATTTCTTCAAATGAAAGTTTCCCTTCTGCACTCCATCTGAATGGGACTTTGCCTTTCATCATTCCAAGGATATCCTTGGTTTTGTCAGCGAAGTCAGGTACAAATCTTCTCAAGAAATTAACTTTTCCGAAGAAAGAATGAACTCCGGTTTTACTTGTTGGTAAAGTAAGACTCTGAATGGCCTTTACCCTTTCTGGGTCAATTTTAGTTCCTTCTCTGGTCACAATATGACCCAGCAGCTTTCCTTCTGTAACCCCGAACATAGACTTCTTAGGATTCAACGAAATTCCGTGACGCCTGCATCTCTGAAGTACCTGTTCTAAATGATCATAATGATCACTTCGTTTTTTAGAAAAGACAGTCAAGTCATCCAAATACACGACTATGACCTTACCCATCAGATCTCTGAATGCTAGGTCCATAGCTCTCTGAAAAGTAGCTCCTGCGTTGATCAAGCCGAATGGCATCCTTCTATAAGCAAAGGTACCCCATGGGGTCGTGAAAGCTGTCTTGTGTTGATCTTCTGTGGTTACTTCGACTTGATTATATCCCGAAAACCCGTCGAGCATGGATAACATTTCTGATCCAGTAACAGTTTGTAGTACTTGGTCCATGATCGGCAAGGGATAATTATCCTTCAGCGAGGACTGATTCAAGTTCCGAAAGTCAACACAAATCCGGATCTCGCCATTCTTCTTTCTGACAGGAACGATGTTTGCAATCCAAGTGGAGTGATGGATTGGGAAAATAATTCTGGCATCTAACATCTTCTGAATTTCTGCCAGAATAGTCCCTGAAATCTTCGGATTGTAATGCCTTTGCTTCTGTCTATAAGACTTCACATCAGGCTTCAGAGGAATACTGTGCTGAACATCCTTGGGCTTGAAAGATTTCAAATCTGCATAGGACCAAGCCATGACATCGATGTATTTCTTCAAAAGCAAAGTAAATCTTACCTTCTCTTCAGGAGAACAACATTTACCGATATTCACCATCCGAGGTTGATCAGATGAACCTAGATTGATTTGATCCACTTCAGAGGAAGAAGCTCCTTCAACCTGCCTTTTGTTTTGGATGAAGCGATCATGCTTGTCAAACAGACCCTCCAGAGAAACCAGACCTTTTGGTATCTTGTTGCCTTTCAGTTGGATATATTCACCATCAACCTCCTGATATGGATCTGAAATAGTTTCACGAAAGGCTGATTTCGAACCTTCAAAATACAGTTCACTGAAATTGTCAGTTTTTTCCAGGAAAGCCAACACTTGTTGATCATCATTGAAAACATGCCAGTGAGTTGCATTATCTGGGACGCTAGGGCGGTACACAATCTCGATAGAGTATGTGTCTTGCTTGAACTGAGGATGAGGAAGAAGAAGAGATGCAGATACGGCCAAAGAATCAGCCTTGTCATTATAATCTCTTAACACTGCCTTAATAGAAAATGCATCAAAGCATTCTATACTATCCCACACTTTGTTCCTATAATGCCTCAACCGATCATTTTTTACCTGATATACACCCTTGACCTGATTAACAATCAGCTCTGCATCTCCCTGCACCTTGAGATTCCTGATTCCCTTCTGTCTGGCCAATTCTAATCCTAATAACAGGGCTTCATATTCGGCCGTGTTGTTAGTATTATCAAATTGCAACTTATAAGCTGATGGGAAAATCTCGGAGCTAGGAGATATGAGAACAACACCAGCGCCTGATCCAGAAGTCGAGCAGCTACCATCAAATTCAAGCGTCCAAATTGCATTGGGATCTTCCTCTTTCACATCTACAATAGGTATCTCTGAAGCCATGAAATAATTCCCAAAGCTAGCATCTTCGAAAAGGATCTGAGCTTTCGGATCATCTGATTTGGTCACCAAATACTTTGCCTGCGGTTCAGGATGAAGAACCTGTTGAACCCCTTTGACTGGGATCTTAGCTTTGGTCCAATCCATACTAATCTCTCCTCCGACATCTTTACAAAATCCTCTACCCAAGAGAATGCCGTAAGCTGCAGGAATGTCTGCAACCAGAATAGTCATTTTCACTCTCTTCTCAGGAAAAGCAACAAATGCAAACTGTGCGTCCTTAATTTGACCAATCAGAGGGACTTGTTTAGTTTCCATGGAATAGCACCGTCCATATGATTTAGTCAAAGTAAGCCCAAGGGCATGAGCCACTTTTGCGGGCATAACATTATCAGAGGCCCCTGAGTCAATGATACAATTGCTGAGTTTAAACCCATTTATAAGTAGAGACAAATAAAATGGTTCAATCTTTCCCGAGGAAGAAACAGAGGTCAGATTATTCTGAGGTGTAAGTTGAACAGGATTTGGAAGGAGACCTTTTGACGGTGATGGAACGGCCGCTTTACTTCTGATAAACTTGGCCAGCTTTTCAAATTGTTCGGGATTCGACTGAAGGTATTCTGCTTCCGACATTTGAATTTTTGTTCTCTTCGCATGATCAATAATGTCGAAAGCAGTGTAAGAAGGAATGATAGTAGGCTCAGTTCTAATTATATGAGCTTGTGGTGGGGTACTGGCCTTAGGAGAAGGAGAATAAGGAACAGCTGTCTTTTTAGTAACCTCTCTTTCAGTTTGTGCCGAAATAGGGGTACCCCTTTTGACTATGGATACAAGAGGTTCCTTATTCTTCTCCTTAGTATTTTCCAGAGGCTTTCTGGGAACCTGAGATTGGGACCGAGTGAAAACAGCAAATGATTGACCATCTGGCTCACATTCATCTTCATCATATTCCAAATAACCAATGCTGGAGTCGCCAGCTGACTCATCATAAGACTCATCAGCATATCCTGAAGCTTCGAAATCCTCAGGGGAATCTTGTTCTTCTGGTTCATCATCTTCTTCAATTATTTCCACTGCTGCATTAACAGGCGGAGCTTCAATTGCTAATCTCGGTTGAGCAGGAGCTAACCGTGGCCTATCTCTGGCAGGTACACCATTGTTATTAAAATTCCACCTAGGGATATCCCGGTACGGAACATTGCTCACCTGCTGAGACACTTGCTTCTTTAAAGCAATCAAATCATTAGCCATTTTTTGAAACATAGGGTCAGTATTACCTTGAGAAGAACCTTGATTTTTGAGTTTGGGTATATCTTTCTTGATCCTTCCAGCTAAGATGAGATCATCCTCTATTTCAGTAGCCGTTGACTGAGCAGTAGCCAGATCTGGGATAACCGACCTTCGTAATAAAAAGCTTATATCAGGAGGTTGAGCATTGATGAAAAAGCACTTTTGATTTTCTAGAGTTGGTACAGCTATAACTGGAATTTTCCGGATCAGCTTATTGAACTTAGCCACGAATTCCCGCATAGGTTCATGCGATTCCTTCTTCATATGCGTAAGCTGAGCTAACAATGCATGAGAATCTTCGGCTGGTTTGAAACGTGCCTCAAACTTGGTCCGCATGGTAGCCCAATCTGGAATGCATGCATTCGGGAGGTGATAAAACCATTCAGCTGCTACTCCCTGCAATGTTTCAACGAAGAGTCGAACAGAGACATCTTCGTGGGCTACTCCGAGGACACCGCATGCAACAAAGAAAGATGCAATATGCTCATCGGATGCTGCTTCCCATCCCCATTGAACTTGGGAATGTTCTTACGTGATCCACGTGGTAACTCATGCAATGGAGGAGTCAAAGTAAGAGGACCAATGATCGCACCCAAGGCACGAGTTGAACCGCCATCCTTCGAAAAGAGTGCGTACAGGGATCCGGGTATCAGACAAGAGTAGTGCACGACAAGTTGCAGATGTTTCCCGTTCTTCAGGGATCCGATTTCTCCGAACAGGTGAAGAACTTCTGGCTCGGTTAGAGACAACGCTGTTGGGAGAAAGGCTGAAATTGTGCTGTTGCAGCAACTCAAAAAGTGGATCAATTTCACCTTGAGCTCGGCGGGACCGAGTGAAGATCCTCCTGGCCAGCTTGAACTGAAAGGAGATCTTATTAAAAATAAGGCAAATATGGAGTCGCCAGACACCGAGAGGATAAGCTTTGTACTATTGATCTGTATTTCCCCAGCGGAGTCGCCAAAAACTGTTGGTTGGATATTTTGTCAAACCAAAATATGAGGTTCAACCACAGTACATGGGATTGAATCCCTCCTCAAAGACAGGTGAGGCTGCCTGTTTATTGCTAATCTAAAACACAGTAAATAATATATACAATATTCACACTAATCTAACCATTGGGGGTTGGGATGAAATCCCGAAATCCACATTCACACGATTCAAGGATATTGCTTTCGTACATGAAATAGGTTAGAAACTATTACAGTGAAAGAAGCACGGTAGAAAAGAAATGGGAGAAACGTATTTTCTTTCGAGTAAACACGAGCACGAAATAATCATATGAGTTTTAGATCACGAGATATAGTGTCCGAGATAATTAGAAACACCGAGATTCTATGCAAAGAATAGCTTTAAGATCATGAACATAAGAACAATATCTTAAATAAGATATATTTCACAACACAAAGTCTGTGAAAACAATATCAACTTCTATTCTTCAAAATGATTGAAAGAAAACACAAAGTTTTCTCCTTTCCAATAGCCTCTTAATGCTTCAAAATTCTCGACCCTTTAGAATGCACAAGCATCCCTTTTTATAACAAAAGAAGCTAGAGTTTAAACAGACAGATCCAAAAGTAGCATGCTAACTAGAGTTTCAGCTTTGCATGATTCTCACGCAGAGATCAAGTCAAAGTATGAATTAAAAATAATGACAAAAAGGAAATAAAAGATATGACATTCTAAAAATAGAAATGACATGGGACGTTGGAGCTCAATCCGAGTCATCATCTTTTGATTCTTCTCCTTTCTCTTCCTCCACCGAGAGGCTGTTTGTTCGGAACTCCTGAACTTCCGAATAATGCCTTGCATTTCATTTTCCTCAGGTGCAGTGGAATGATCATTCCACATTTCGCAGGTCTCATGGATATCACTGGCACAGTGGGAAGTTTCTTCAATCTTTTACTGAGCTTTTTTAAGGCCTCCAACGTATGTTCAATCCTTACAAACTGACCAATGACTTCAAGGTCGAATCCATCTACAGGTTCATGCTGAATAGTCTCTTGAACTTGTTTGAAGAGATCATCTACTGATAGGGCACTTGAGTTCCCAACTGACACCTTTGGACAAATCTTAAGCAATTCTTCTTCCAGATCACTTTTCCCATCGATCAATTTATCTCTTGATTCTCTCAACTTGCTGCAGGCTTCGTTGAGGATTTTTACTCTGAACTTGATGGCCTTGATCAGCTGAAAGTGTTTATCTGTATGTGGAAGAACGCCTTCTTCTACCAAGAGATGTGCTGGTATTTGCTTTAGCACTTGGAGAGCTTCACAAGTCAAATCAAGCTGTCCAAGTTCTTCAGTGAATTCCTCATCCATCTTCTCTCCTTCCTTCTGAATCTCTGCCAAGGACTGATGAACTTTCACCACGTCTTGAATTACTTCCTTCCCTCGTTGGAGCAACTTTTGGATCCACTCATCAACCACCCTTCCCTTTTTAGCGATCTTCTCAATCGTAGGCACCGATGAGAAATCGAATCCGGCAGAAGCAGAAGCAGATGGTATGGATTCCAGGGGTGTTGAGAGTTTAATCAAAACCTCTGTCAACTGCTCCACTTTTTCCTTAAACTCATCTCTGCTGACCTTTGTTTCTTTCAACTTTTGGCACAGCACGTCTATGGAAGCCCGTGCATCTTGTTGCGCTCCTTCTGTTGTTACTTTCCCTAGAGCCACCTTGGTGATCTGATAATCAGCAGCTGTTACATCATCCCTAGTTTTGTCAGCTGAGGGAGTGGCAATCTCTGCGAACTTATCTCCTGAAGCATCTACCAAAACCCTTGAAACTGTTTTGGGTTTCTTGGCTGATCTCGCAGTAGAAGCCTTGAGTGAGCTGAAATCAAAGGCTGGTAGGGGTACAATCACTTTCCTCTTCCTCGGAGTTTGTTCGAGTAGCCATTGTGGTGTATCAGAGGAAACTGCCAATGTTGTAGTAACTGGTATTCTACTCTCAAGGGGAGCAGATTCTACTATTGGAGGGGGAACAGCAGTCAACGTGGTAGTAGGTGCAATGAATAAAGGCACAGGTTGTGGGGGAGTGTTGGTGATCACTTGGGTTCCAGTAGAAAGGGGTGAGAGCCCAGAGAAAATATTGGCCATGCTTGAAGAAGTGGATGGGGAATGAGGAGGCTGAAGTGGTTGTTGAGGGGGAGGCACAGATTCAGTCTCCAAAGCCTTGACTGCCAGAGATAAGGTCTCTTCAGTTGAGCAATCAGCAAATGGTGAAGTCAAGGGCTGACTTCCTCCTTCTTCCAAATTAATTTCTCCTATTTCTGGTGGTGTTGGTGATTCTGGCACATCCACCGTTTGAGTTGGAGAGACAATTGAAGAGATTTGTCTTTCTTTCCTCTTCTTGGGAATCTTGATTTTTATAGACCCCCCAGTAGATTCCTTGTCCTTCTTCTTTTTGGAGGGCCCCGCCTCAGGAGCAGCCAATTTTGGAAACTTGTCATCTTTAAAATTCATGCCCCAAGAAGAGAGCCATTTCTTTGTACGAGCCAGAATTAGGGCTGACCTATCGGTGATAGAGGATTTTTCGCTAGCCGACCAATCAATAGGCGGGAAAACGTATTGATCTTCATTAAGCCCATCATAGGACATATCTAACACACTTTCATTGTCCCTTATACCATCCGCAAATCAGAAATCTCTAGCATCTCGATCTCATCAATAGTTAATCTGCTATGATCTTTTCTCGAACCGCAACTCCGTTACATGAGATCCACCCAGATATCCTCAATGTCGGGCCTGATGCAGATGTGGGGCTCCATAAGTTCTTAGTACTCCTCGGATGTCAAAACCATCCCGAGACTTCATATGCTTCTTTAATTTCTCCTGGAGTTCACATTCGACATTTTTAGCTTTTGCCGCTGTTGAGCAAGTATATCTCCCAATAGAAATTGGGAAGGATACAGCTGCCTTATGCTTGCTCTGTTGGAATTTGTGGAAATCCAATAACTGTCTGACCAATTCTATTAGTATCAATCTATCGCCGGGATAACGAGGCAGACGGAAAGGTTCTCCGGAGTACATGACCGTTCGAAGGTAGGTAAACTTCTTGAACTGCAAGAAGATACATCCCCACTTAGATACTTCAGCCCATGCCTCGTCCGAGACCCTTGTCTTTCTCAGCCCTGGATTGAGCTGGCAGATGTTTTCGTAGAAAAAGGCGTCATTTACCCTCCTAAAGTGATCCTTGGACCCCTTCTTCGTTATTTGAGGATAATACTTATAGACTGGATTTGTGGTTCTGCTTCCTTTAGTCTCCAACCCTGGATAGCTCCTCATCCCAGCTGCTGCATAGGCCACATATGAGAACATATAAAACTTTCCGGTTGACAGGACCGTCGTCATCTGGGAATCAATTTCATCACTGATAAGGGTTCCCCAGTCAATCCCTTGCTTGTTCTCCCTAATGGTGACCATAAATTGGTACATCCATCCATGAAATAAATTTGATTCCGGCAAGCCAAACACCCGGCTCAGTAGGGTGATAATATCGTTGATTTCTTGGATGAAATCCGATCTAGGGATAGTTCTTGGAAATCTAGATATTACTGGTTTTGCCTTAACCAAGAACTTCTTATTAACATCCTTAATGCAATTCTCCTGGTTACTGTCCCAGGCCTTCTGAGCCAATTTCATGTCTAGGGCTCCATACTCTTCAAAATTTGGTAGTTTCAGGAGATCATCCAAATAAGCCCCATCTAGTTTGATAACTACTTCACCAGCCTGATTCCTTACGGACCGAGAAGCCGAGTCGTAGCTGGATGCACACGCCAAAACAAGCTCTGGACATTGGGCAGACATGGGGAAGCCCGCTGCAAGGGGCAAGCCACTATTAGCTAAAGCCACCATCCATGGGGTTTGAGAAGAACTCTTCACCCTGTTCCAAAAATCGTCCATATCTATGTTGCCCATCTCAGTATCCCTGATATCATAATTACAGTCGATATATGACGGGGATTCTGGTTTCTTAAATTTGTATTTCATCCTGCTAGATTTTTCGGCCTTCTCCTGTGCTGAACCAGGATCCGACATGAAGAATATTGGAAGAAGAAAGGCTCGGAACTCCGGAGATGCTGTGCACACTGAAAAACCTGATTGACGGAAGGCGTCGGAAGAAGCGAAGAACCCGACACGCAGAAGAAGATATCGGAAAACTTTGAGAACCCGACAGGTCTGATATGTCGGAGTCTTGGCGAAACCCGACACTTGCTTTCAATGGCGGAAACAGGGGAAAACCCGGCACTTGCTGTTAATGACGGAACCTGAAGAAAACCCGGCGTCCACTGTGGATGGCGGAACTTAGGAGGTGCCCGGCACCCACTGTTGAGGTCGGAATGTTGAAAAACCCCGTCACTGCGAGCTTCCTTTGTATTTCGGACTTTTGAATCTGCAATACAAACTTCAAAATCCGGGAAACAAAAACAGAGCCTTTCCTTTGAATTTCTACATACACATCTTCCTTTCTTTCTTGTTATTCATATTCCATACATCATGCAATTAACTGGAATTTTGGAAGAACAGCACCAATTGATAATCTTACAAAGAAAACAAACCCAAAAACCCAAAACCCTTTCCAAAACGACACAGTAAGAAGGGGAAGAAAAACCCTCAACAACCAGGAAGAAATTAGAAAGGAAACGCACGCAGTCGATCCAGAAAAATCAAGAATAAAGAAGGAACGAAAAATACCTTCAATTCGAGACACGCAAAATCGAAAACAAATGATCCAGTCTGGTAACGCGAGTTTGCGGGTTTTGGGAGCGGAAGAGCATGCGAAAAATCCACGAATTAAAAATATGAACGGTAAAAATGACGTGGATTTTTACGTATTTATAAGAAAATTAGTAATAAATACGCTCCAGCTCGGCACGTGCCGACTCACCAACCATTCGGCATGAACGCCACGTCAGCGTGTTGGAGGAGTCCAAAAACCCGACACGAGGAGATTTAGTGCATTTCGGGTTTCGGGCTTCGGAAAACATGGAGCACAAAACATGTTTTGGTACATGAATGTTCCGATGCATTGAACTTCCGAAAACCCGATTACTAAGGATTGTCTTAACACAAGGCGGGTTTCGGGTTTCGGAAGTCACGCGACACAAAGCATGTCTTAACACAAGTATGTTCCGATGCGTTGAATTTCCGAAAACCCGATTTCAAAGGATTTTTCAATACAAGGCGGGTTTCGGGTTTCGGAGGTCATAAGACATAAAGCATGTTAAAACTTATGTAAAGTCATTAGTAAACCCGAAAACCTGATTTGCTCTAAAAGAGATCATAATGCAAAATCACTTCAAAAATTTTGTAGGGGTTATCCGATCGTTTCGTCGTGAACTCAAAACGGGGATAACAATAGGATCATGTAGTTGTGTTTCCATCACAAATTATATCTTATCAAGGCCATCTTTAGAAACACAACTCCTCAAATTAGCATGTAATTCAAACTCCAAATGAAATACATGTTAACCAATGTCCTCTTCATCAATTCTTAACTCATTGTATGAACATGCAAATAATTCTTAGTACTTCTTCAACAGTTTGGTATAAGTTTTATCCTCATTTTCACTTAGTTTTCCATTCAAAAAAACTTTCTCCATTTCATTAAAAATACCAAAACTAAAATTAGTACACTCACTTATCATTGGGTCCAACTTAACCATTGATTCATTAGAAACACCATTGAAAGGATCTTCAAAACAGATCTACTTTTTTCGAAATGCATCATATTTTTCCTAAAACATTTCTTCTTCAAACATGGGAGTTGTATCAAGTCTTATGTGATTTTCCTCTAACTGATTAGATTATTTTTTAAACAAGGTCTCTTTTCATTCAAAAATTTCTACCGAGGCCATCAAATTAACTATCTACTCAAAGGAATCATTAGACTAATCAACAACTCAAATAATTTTATGTCGAAAGGTTAGTCTCATAAATCATGGTATCACAAAGATGATTATCATCACTACAACATGAATAACGATTAATAACATGATCATCAATTTTTTTTTCACAAGTCAAGGATATATAGATAAAATTATCATTGTTGAATGGTAAATAAGGAATTACAAATTGATAAATATCAATACTATGAGTACCATCATGATGTGGCGGGAACAAGGAAGAACTAAGCAACTTATTCAAATAAAAACCATCCTTGTGATCCACAACTTGTATGCCCAAGTCAAAACAAAGGCTCCAAAAATAAAAACTTAGAACAACTGACTTATGACCAAACTATGTCTGAGTTTCTTCATGATGAATAATGAAAGAAGGATCATAATACTCATTTAAATTGGGATCAGCACATGGTCCTCAATGTGTTATTCTAAATCAAGACCAAAATCATACAAAACATAAATGGGAATAACATAAAGTGTATCAAAGTGGGGCTTCTCAACCAAAGTTTCATATCACTGAGTTTTCTTAAGAACACCCTTGAGATCATTATCTAATGCAAGATTCTTTATTTTGGTAGTAAGAACAAAGTTTCTTTATTATGTACTTCTTAACTTGTAATCTTTTTCTTGATCAACCAATATATGTTTTAACAACTACATATCTTCCCCTAAAGGAACCTTCCCATCATACTTTCCAATCATTACATTTATTAGGTATCCAAAGTCATGATTAAGAAGATTGTTGGTTTGATCTAAATCTATTACACTTTATGTCACCTTCAAGGGAAGAAAACATACCTTCTTGAAAATTGTCCAAAAATAATCATAGTATTGACACACAAAATATCGGTATAGGTTATACCTTATTCAAATTTTACCTAATGATCAAGCATGAAGGAACCATCTGAGTCTAACCCATACTCATTAACTACATTTGTTAAATCAACTTGTTCACAAGGAACATGAGGCATGAAGCACTTATCACACCAATCAATGATGTGATCTTCTTCTTTAACTATTGAAATCTACTATTTAAATGGGAAAGAACTCCTCTATCATGCTTAGCTGCATTTTTTTCATCTTGACCCATAGCCCTCTTTATTTTATCATTACCTCCATGATCCATTCTAGGATTAGGCACAAACTCGTTTTGAATATGATTTTTATTCTTAGCTTGGAGGCCCCAAAATAACCCCTTACCAAGATTTTCTATCTTAGAGGATATACCTCTAATAACACCATCTACAATTTTAACCACTTCTTTCGAATTTGATTATTTATCAACTTGCATCTTCTTAGTATTGACTTATTTACAAACTTCTTCTTAGGAGATTTATTGAATACTTTGATGTTGTTCTCAATTTTATTTTCCATAAAAATGTTTTACTTAAATTCATAGGATATTTTTCTCACAAAAATAGGCTTCCCTATTATCAAATGCATCACAATATTTGATTAAGCAATATTCTTCACTTTGTCTCAAGATGATGGGTACTCTCATCAAGGTTTTATCAAATCTAGTGTTAAAGTCTTCTATCACTTGGGTTTTTCTTAATTTTTCAAATTCAAATAGAAGGAGCTAAGGGTCATTCCTATCACCATATTGAATTCTAAATTCATTCATCATTTCATACCAAGAATTAATTGAACCAAAAGCAAAGGAATTACACCATTCCTCTTGCATCCTCTTCTAATGTGTGTACAAATAACTTTAAGAAAACATATTCATGTTCTAATTTATAATCATCCATGATATTTTCAAACAATCTAAGATGTTTCTCACTAGAAATGGAATTATTTCCTTGAAATTTGGGAAATCTAATTATGATTCCATCTGACACCTCATTAGGATACCCTGAAATGCCCCCAAAATTAATAGGTTTAAAGGAATTAACTCTAAAAGTGTATCTTGGAGGAAGAGGATCCATGTTTCTAATAATTAAATTATCAATTATAGGATTAATAATGTTATGATAAGATGTTTTTAGACTCTTACCTTATTAAATCTGATCAACAATTGACTAACAAACTTGTCTCCTTCTCTAGTGCATAATATCCAACTCAAAGAAGAGTTAATTTGTAAAATATGATCTAAATAAAGAATTTAACACTTCCAATCTTGCAAAGATGAATCACCTGAAAAAATTATTAATAATAAACATTGATCTAACCTAGAAATGAGATTGGAGTTTCCACTAAATTTTGTACTCTATAAATTGTAGATTGACCTTTAAAATTGATTGAATACCTTTACCAAAATAGAAATGAGTAGATAATCTTATATAATCTCATAAAACGTGAATAATAATAGTTAATGGCTCACAACTAGACCCTCTTAAAATATCTAAATTTTTAGAGTTAATAAATTTTATTTCAATGGATATTCTTTAAAAATACATTGATAACTCTGTAAAATATGATTGAGAACTTTTAGTAAAACTTACTTGAATAAAAGTATGATAAACCAACCTTGCTTGAAATTTAATTCCCAGACAATGGTGCTAAATGGTATTGGTGGTGTTAACAAGAAAATAGATCATGCAAGAACACCACTTACTCGATACACTATGGATAATTTTTTATCAAAATATTAGCAACAATATCAAAATGATTTGAGACAATGTTTTCCCGAGAAAAATGTTAATTAAGTGTTGGTGATGTTGATGGACTGATATGGATTCCTAACACAACGTAAAATGATAAATTTTGTTTCAATTACACTCATAACCCTTGCAACGGTATCGAACTGAAATTAGACAACTAATCCTACTAAAGCATTGTTAATTTGAGTTTGCAATGTTAATAGAATGGTATAGATTCGTAACACACTAAAAATTGATAAATATGGTTTTAATTACACTTAAAACTGAAATGAACAACTAAGTCCCTTCAAATGGTGTCAATTGAGTATTGGTTCCCAATCTAACACCCTAAATAAAGGATTGGAATGAATGAAGGGGTAAGAAGGAAGGATAAACCTGATTGATTTGTCATTTGTAACTAGTGATGGTTCTATTTCTTTCACTTGACCAATCCTTTTGGGAATGACCGTAGAAGACCTAAGGAAACAGTGAGGCAGCCTATGTATATATTATTGATATGAAAAGTATATTACAGAATGGTTGAATGGATATAATTTATATATATATTTAATGACTGTATAAATACAAACAGGAGGTTTCATAGTACAACAATCAACCATGTGTGATGTAATAAACTATTACATGAATAAAAACAAAAAAGGGTTATAGAACCATATGAGACTAAAATCAAATAATATGGTTCTAATATACAAACCATATAACTATGTAACCAACAATTAACCACTTACTAAATATTAACTACAAAGTAAATGTAAAATTACCGATAGTAAATAATTTTTACCTAACATTCCCCCTTTTTCATTTACTTAAGGGATGAGGAGAGGAAATCTCGAACAACTCAAATTTTCACTTGCAAGTGAATTTGTGAAAATATATGCTCTTTGTTTAATTGTTGGGAAAAGCTGAAGTTAGACGTTATTTTTAGTACATTCTCACGTATAAAATGAACTTGTACCTCAAGATTCTTTTATATCTCATGAAACATTGGATTATGAACAATTTTTAGAACATCCTCATTTTCAATATACAAGGTGGAGGATTTATTTTGTGCTACTCCAATACTCTTAACTATGTGACATAACTATATCTCTTCGCAGACACCTCCACTTTTAGTATAATATTCGGCCTCTGTGGAAGAGTGGGAAATAAATTTTTGTTTCTTACTTCCCCATAATATCGATCCTAATCCTAAAAAGAATAAAAATATAGAAGTGGATTTCTGGTCATCGATATTACCTACATGATCTAAATCTGAATATCCAGTAAAGAAATGATGATCATTCTTCTTGTACTCTAGACCAATATCTACACCACCCTTGAGATATCTCAAGATCCACCTTGCTACTTTCGAATAACAAACTCTAGGTTCCTTCATGAACCTTGAAAGATAGTTAACTAAAAAGCTGATATCTGGTGTAGTATTTGTGAGATAAATGAAAGTCTCAATCAACTATAAATAAAGAGTTGTATTTACCAAAGGATATGGATCTGTACGAGATAACTAAAGTCTCATATCCATGGGTGTAGTAATAAGTATGTAATACATAATCCAAAATTTCTTTAGCATTGTCCTTGTATATTTCAACCGAGAAACAATGATATGATTATTATTCTCCTTCTACCATACTTCTAATCCAAGATAGTAGTACATGATCCTAAGATTTTTCATCTCGGAAAAGTCATTAATATCTTTCTTCATAGCATCAATCATCTTTATCAGTAGTGTCATTGATGAATAGATCATCAATATATACAACTATCACAGTCTCTCCTCCTTTTATCTTGAGGTAGAGGTTGGGATCATATGGATTTCTCATAAATCCATGTTGAATGAAAATATCATCAATCTTTATGTACCAATCTTGAGGTACCTCTTTAAGGCCATACATATATTTTTTGATTCTACATACCTTAGTTTCTGATCCAGGTATGACAAAACCCTCATGTTTAGTCATGTAGAATTCCTCCTGTAGATATTTGTTCGTAAAGGCACTTTTCACTTCCATCCGATGGAATTTCAAGCCAAACTAAGTAGCTAGATTAAATATCCTCATGATCATAATGATCTTATTTATGGGAGAAAATGTATCCTCATATTTTATGCCTTTCTTATGTGTCTACCCCTTTACTTCTAGTCTCTCTTTATAATTGTTTATAGTACCATATTATTTCTACTTTGTTTTGAATATGCATCTACAACCAATGGGTTTATTTCTTTGTGGAACATCGACAATATTTTAGGGTTTATTTCTCACCACTAAATGATATTTAACATCCATGGAATATTTCCATTAATTTGACTTTGTAGGGGTTCCTGAGACAGTGAGGGCTCAAGAGTTTTAGTATCTCTACTCATCCAATAAAATTTTACATCTTCTCGTGCTTTAATACAAGTCTTTGGTCCAATGGTGGATTTATCTTAAGGATCATCCAAATTAGCATCTCGCATCATATTTGTATACCAATTGGGTATATATTGTACTATTCATATGGTTCATGGTCATGTCTAATCGTCACCATCATCCCCATCATCACTATCATCATCATTGGGAACGTATGTTTATATTTTCACAAGTGTAATATTTACATTAGATGAGTCTATAGAAGGATTATTAGTTTACTTATTCTCAAAGAACTCAACATCTCTATTTGTATAGAATTTTCTAGTCTTAAAATCCATCAATATGTACCTAAGATTCTCTTCACTATAGCCAATGAAGATGAGTTTTTGCGATTTCATATCTAACTTCTTTATTTTCTACTTTTGTATGTGCATGTTATATTTGCATCTGAATCCTCCGAGGTTTACTAAATATTGCTTCTTATTTGACCATGCCTCGTGTGGTGTTACTACATCAAGAGAAACTTTGGGCACTCTGTTTAGTAAATATACTATTTTTTTCATTGCTTTAGCCCAGAATTTCCTCACTAGTCAAGAATCATCGATCATGTATCACACCATCTCCATGATAGTATGATTCCTTCTCTCAAAAACACCATTTTGCTATGGTGTATGTGGAATATGCATCTATCTCCAAATATTGTGAGCTTCTAGGTAGGATTTGAACTCAATACTAGTGAATTTTGCCTCTATCTAAGTGGAGAGATATGATATGATGACCAGTTTCATTCTCAACAACCACTTTGAAATTTTTGAAGTTCTCAAAATCTTCACTTTTGTTATGAAGACAAATAATCCACGTTTTTCTAGAATAATCATCAACACATAGCATGAAATACTAAAATTCATAATGAATAGGTTACATCAGACCACAAATATCAATATGAACCAAATAAATCTTACCTGGAACTTAATAAGTAATCTTATAGAATGAAGCTCGTGTGTTTTTCCTGTGAGGTAGTTACGAAACTTAGTTGTATCCTTTTTGAGAGATGGAAAAACTCTCACCATATTATACTAGTGAAGTGTATCGAGATATCTAAAAATGATGTGACCAAGTCTCTGATGCCAAAATTGTGAAAAGGAAGTATTCTTAGCCACCGGTACACCGATCATCCTTGTGAACGAAATCAATCTGGAACATACATCCCACATTTTAGGACTTTGCAACAATTTTCTAGCCTCTAGAATTGTCTCAAATCAAAAGCACTTTCTCACTGGAATGACTATCAACATAAATATTCATATTATGGTCTAGAAGATGGTTAACTAATAGTGAATTATGTGTTACACTAGGGACATATAATACATATTATTATCTAAAATGTTTATGTACAATGTTATCAAACAAGAGGTATAGAAATGTTCCCAATATTTTTTACCATGTAAGAAGATTCATCACCTAATGAAACATGATTTTTCAAAGGTATGTCCTTCAAGGTGGTAAACCAGTCTATATGTTCAGTCATGTGTTGAGTGAATCCCAAATCAACATACCAAATAATACTAGATGACGTGGATTGTTCACTGGGATAGGAAGTGTATAATAATTCCTTATCATATGAATGGTCTTCTTTCTTAACTACATTTCCTTATTTATAGGGTCTCTTTCTCTAGTTCCCCTTCTTCTACCCTTGTTTAGAGTGTGAATGTCCATGTTATGATTGTTTATTTTGATGTCTTGAATTACTTGATGAACCTTTCATGTATGTGTTATATCAGAAATATTTCAACTCATGTCCTCATTTATAGATAGGACATTTATTCTTTTGTTAGTCCCCTTATCGATGTTATTTTTAGTAATTTTGGGAATATTTTGATTTGTGCTTCCCTTTTCTAATGATAAGATAGTGTTTTCTCCTCTTATTCATATTTTTGTAAATTTATTCTTCCTTCTATAGAAAATTCACCAACTCCTCAAAATGGATGGTCTTACATAATAAGTTGAGTGTTATCACTAAAGTCTCGTTTACCTTCTCCGTTAAAATACCAAACATGTTGGCATATCACCCATCAGCTAGGCACTCACTCATGGAGTGTGTGGTAACCAAACCCCTCCTTTATGTGAGCTTTGTAAGAATGCTTTGCCATTAATGGAGGAATGTTGCAGAATAGAAATACAAGCATTTACTCTAACATAGAAGTAAAGATACTAGATCTAAGCATAAATGCACCATGATATAAATGTAAACATTGCAAAAACATAAGAGAACTAGATATATACCATGAGTAATATGAAATAAACTAGGGTTTAAACCCATGAACATAGATATTCAGAATAACCCTTCATATATTGATTAAAAAGTGTTTACAGTAGCCATATTACATCAAAAAGGTCATAGCAGATCGAATAAATAGGGGTAATAGCATCCTAAACCTAGAGCCATTACATATTTGTCACCACAAATCCACCATTGCATACACACTCAGCCTCTACACACAACCTCTAATCTCTAACTCTCTCTTAGATCCAAAGGCTTCCTTAAATAGGACAAAATTTCACTTGATCATCATTTTAGAAGCGGGACGGCATGAGAAATGTCATCATATCTTAATCTACTTGAGTGCCCATGCCATGTAGATTCCATCTAGCCATAACAACCTTCACTTTACAGCCCATAACCATAAATATTCCCTAGAATATTCTTTTCTTGAGCCTCAAGTCTCCATGTAACAACCTTATCATCATTACGCTTATCTGCAGCTTCACATGTTTTACATGTGATATCCTTCAACTGAAATGTTGCTAAGTCCTTAAACCCTTAAAACCTCTTCCTACTCCCATGCGCCAACCTACCTCTTCTTGTGTGCTTTCACCCACGTGATTTTCTCCATAGTTCCTTCTCGCATACATGCTCATTCTTTATTTTAGGACTTAGTCATTTTTCGGGCTCAACATCACCCCACACTAAACATGTTATCTGTCCTCAGAAACAATCTATCCTTCAACAATTACAGAATAAAGAATGGGCGGAAAGAATAACTCTTGCTTACTACTTAGCGCAAAAGAACAAAAACAAATACTACTAGTGCATAAGGATTAGGAAGTATTTGTTCAAGAATGCTTCAATTTTATTCTAGGAATCCACCTCACTCTACACCTGTTGAAATAAATTCCCTATTAGTGTGATAACTTCATCAAATGATAACTCTTCACCCTTACCCTTCATTGTATCAACAATATTTTCCATCAAGTTGCTAAGGTCTCTCAGTGCATCCATCCTTCACATGACATGGGGATATAATTCCTTTACTTTATTTTTAATTGAGACCCTTAGGCCTTCAATCACCTCTTACTTCTTCTTGACTTTTCCTAAGATTTTGTCCTACTCTTCCCTACTACATTTGTTCTACTTCTAGAACTCCTTTAGGTCCGCCTCATGGGTATCAACTAATACACTTTCCACTTTGTCTCTATCTCCACAACTATTATAGAAAACTTAGGCCATGTGCTTCATGGTTTTCACAAAGGCAACGAGATCAAAGTCTTGAGTAATGGTCTCCCCAACCTTCAAATTCTCCTATTCTTTTTGTTGTTCCAAAACTTCCTCTTCCAACTCAAGAAATAGTGGTTTCTTCTCCATTATGATCAAGTGCATCAAATCCTCAAGGAATAGGAAATTTGATTCATACTTCTACTTAGGAGGGTCCAAATTTGGGCATGCTAGAATGATGGAGTCTGAGATAGTCTCCGTATTCTTGTAAGCTTTTTGCACCTTCACCTTTTCTTCTCCCAACTCAACCTTTAACTACGCAATTATAGTCTCCTTCCTTTTACCTCCATGTCTCTCTCTATTATCTCCTTATTATTCTCCTCTAAGGCTCTGATTTTGTTATTCCTCCCAAATAACCATGCCTCTACTTCTACTGACACCTTGTTGAGCACATTACATGCATGTTCATCAGATTATCCCCCGAGTATCCATGATGGGATTCACCTCATTAGGGTTCTGTGTCTCTATTACTTTGTATCCGCACCAACTTCAAACTCGGGATCATCAACATGGGACTCAAAATTCCATGATAACATCTTAATTTTGCATGTGTATGAACTATCTATCTCAAAATATAACCAATAAAAGAGTTGGTCTTTAGGAACTATACTCTAGAAGCATGCACGTAGGACCTTATCGGGTTCATTAACATAAATTATGTGTCCTTACATTTTTGTCATGCTCTTTCCACCAAAGGTGCATGTTGCCTTTGGGAAGATGACTGCTAGAATTCTCTCCTTATCTACACTCTCTTCCACCCCTATTAATAACTCCTTGGTGTTGTGCTCTAGATCGTGCTCCACCAAGTTCTGTATGATTCCTTCCACTTCCCTTTCCATAGTTTCCTCCAGTCATGTGTGGGGTCTTCTACGCATTCATCCCTACTTCTTTTTCAATTCCTCTTAGTTTATGAGAACCCTCCTCATAATCATTATTCTCTTCATCAGATTCATGTACATTAAACACGGGGATCATCACCTTCCTCGTACTCCTCAAACCTGTCACCCTTCATGCTCTCCATCTCCTTAGAGTTTGAACTCTATGCCATATTTTTATTCTTCCTCATTAACAAATTATCTATCATAGGGGACATTTCCTTCTTAGGTGACTTCTCCTTCATGGGGGATTTCTTCCTCTGAGTGTAAGTACTTGTTCTCACGCTTGACTCTTATTCTTCCGTGGTTTGAAATGTACGCATAATTGGTACCCTATATGCTGGAGTTTCTTCCATTTTTATCTTCTTTGGCACCACCTTATTTATCCTAGTGTGGTCCTATGGGATGGATACATCATCCTTAACATACATTCCCTTTTCAAACTTGGGACTTAGGTGTACATAGACCCTTTTTTTTTGTCTTTCCTACAATAGGTATTTACACAGATTTTACCAAGTGTACGTCATGAGAGACATACTTCTCCATGTATGCATGCTTATTAGGGTATACTAAGGTTTAGATCAATGTGCGGTGATGCTTATATACCTCACTTAGATCAAATCTAATATTTTTAAACTCCTTGAACCTATTAACCGTGCTCTAAAAGTATTGCATTGTGAAGGAAAATGGTAGTTTACACCATGGAATTTTCATGCCATTTGTTAAAGTGAATCTACCTATGCAGAAGTGTTGTTATACCGTGAATTCATCCTCATCATTTACCAAGGATAGAATTTATTGAGGGATTCTCTATTTTTTCTTGAATGCATCACACATTCACTTGTAACACTTCTCTAAGTGGGATTTGTATGGAGAAGTCATTGTATCAAAAGTATATGATTTAAACCTCTTCTTGTGGGAAGGGTTCTCATTGGGGTACTCCCATACGTAACTATTTCGCCCATCAGAATTCCAATCTAAGAAAACATAATGGCAAGAAGGATGTTATCATACATGATCTTATCTCCATCGTGCATGGCATCTATGATATCCTCTACAAAGAAGGCCGAGAGGTCAGTAGATTGCTCCTTCTAAAATTTTCATGCAAACGGACAACCACCTAATGTCTACTTGTGTCCACCACTCTTATCCATTCAACTTGGTGAAAAGGTACACAACCATATTCAATGTTGGGTTAATGATCTTAGTGATATCAAAGTATCCCGAACCCTTCTTGTATTCATATTCTACGATTGTTTCCTTCACAAAGTGTCCTTGTCACCCAAGTCATCCTCTAGTGATTCTCCAGTGCAAATAATCCCATTGTATCTGGAGATAAAATGAGTAGTTAAGTGAATTCTCCTCCATATGAAGTAAAAATAGTCTTTATGCATGTATGACATCAGTCATTGGTATATAATTTTGGGTTTTTTGAAATATGGAAACTCCTAGAGTTACAAAAGTCTAACCTTTTCCAATGTGGTTTTCACAGAGTCATCATACATAGGTTTTTCATCCTTTGTTTTCTCTCCAGTTGGGAGAACTAGATTTAACACCATCTTCTTCCACATGGTACCTTTATTATGGTTATTATCACTAATATCCATCTTGCACATGTGAATAACCCATTCCATCCCCATTAAAATGCCATCTGGGTACTGCATCTCCACATACCACCCCTCATTAAAAATTTTCCATACGGAAGGTTTTCTTTTGTCCATTCCCTTTCCCTTCTTTAGTGAAACATTTGATCCCTTACTCAGTGCCATTTTTCTCATCTATTTCTTGTAAATTATTCCTTGTGTCATGTTTTAACACTACTCTATCCCTCGGCTCCACTCCTTCTGTGAAATTTCTTCAACACTCGTGCCCTAGCTTTACAAAGCCTAACCTAGAAAATTATGATTCCACAAGAAAACATAGATCCTCACCGGAATCAACCCATAAATTTCCTCCACACATGCCCATGTACTCCATTCCACTCTAGTTCATAAATCTACCAACTTCTCTACTTTACACATAACTCTTCACAAATTATTTACAAGGTTTCCCTAGTTCATAAGAGCTCTTCGACAAAAAATGCAAGGTAAAAATAATAACTCTTTCCGACCTTCTACTTATAGATATTTTCTTCATCTCGCATTAAATACCATGATACCTACCATTTGTACAAATGTATTAAAGTTAAATTTTTCCAACAATTTCCTCCCATGCATTCTATCTAGTGCAAACTTGTGTAAAACTCCACAACTTTTGGTGTGCAAAAATTAAATCAACCGCAAACTTCCTACACCCATTCATAGTGCCAAATTCAATCTTCCTCTATGTATTAATACAAGTTCTTGATGTAATCTACCTTAGTTTTCTCTGTGATTTTATCCTGTATGTGGTTTTTATAAATATTTTGACACCAATCTTCTCCCATGATCACCTCTAAAATGCATTTTTTTTTCGAACCCACGTTATTTTTATTTTCTCATCCAAGCCGCCAATCAACAACACTTGTAGGACTTGATTCTTACCACACTAGTCACCTGAAACTCTTCTTTACACTCTCCACCCCACACTAAATGGAAGCATGATCCTCTTTACATCAAACACCTTTGAGATAGTAATCGGATGCCGCCGCATAAGTGTGCCCACAATAAACAAAACAGAAAGATAAAGAAAAGCAACAAAGGAATGAAACACATAAAAGGAAAATGCATTAAAGGAAATCCTAATCTAATTGACAATACTACCTTATTTACAAACACACATAAGACTTATTTATAGTAGGGCTTCAACCTACTCCCATTAAAGAAACCAGGAAACCATGTACCATTCAATGCTTGTAACTAGAAAGCACCCAAATCAAATATGTAAGTGATGGTATACGGTCCCAACCAATGCACCTTGAGCTTCCCTAGGTGGCATAGAAACTTAGAATCATATAGTAGAACCTGTTGTAAATATCTTCCCCGGGTAGATAAAGACAAGCAAGTAAGAATATGGAGATCAAAGAAACTCGAGCCCGATATTTATTGTGTCGCCAACAACCTTAGCACAGGTAGAAGGCACACATCAAAGAGTGTCGACATGAACATGGATGTGCCCTGGCATAGGTAGAAAAGTGTCTATACGAAAAAGTTCACACCAAGGCGCAGGTAGAAGGCGCAAGTCAAAGAGTGTCGACATGAACATGGATGTGCCTTGGTGCAGGTAGAAAATTTTCGACACGAAAAATTTCATGCCAAGGTGCAGGTAGAAGGTGCACATCAAAGAGTTTCGACATGAACATGGATGCACCCTGGCACAGGTAGAAAAGTTTCGACACGAAAAAGTTCTTGCCAAGGCGTAAGTAGAAGGCACACATCAAAGAGTGTTGACATGAACATGGATGCACCCTAGCATAGGTAGAAAAGTGTCAAAATGAACATGGATGCACCTTTGGCACACTTAAGATTATGACAACACGCAAATGGATGCGCCAAGGTGCACCTTCAGGAGGCACAACATTTTGAGAGCTGATAGGAAGCAAACCCTGACCCAGATATTCAGATGGCCATAAATTTTCATAGGGAGCTCAGATTCTTGCAAGGTTGGACTTTTCGGAAAGCTTATGAGGTCCTCTATCTAACTACAACTAGATATATTTAATTAGGTGAGAAAAAATTCTTCAAAATGCAAAATATAGTTCGCCACTTTTTGGGTTTGCTAGGGTCCTCACCTACCACCATAATGAGATGAATTAAATATAACTTGAGGTGGTTGGGGGTAGATTTGGAATTATTCTCTCTTTTCTCTCTCATTATTCCTATAAATTATAAGGAGGGGCTTCTTTCACAAGGTTGGGCATTCTTGTTTTGCCCCTCCCTTCTTCTCTTTGGCAGGTGAATTTGTGGAGTTCAAACCTCCCATCTAAAACTGTAATGCAACTTTTCCTCTTGGCATTTTGTAGTGTATTGTATCAATATTTGGAGCAGATAATGCATGTCTCAGGTTGATTTGTGGATGATTATCAACCCTCTCTAGTGTTTATTTGCATCCTCTTGATCTTTCACTACAATTTTTGTTATCTGTGCATGATCTTGCATTACATTTTAATGGTTTGTGTTTATTGGCAAGATAGGTGTTCTTCATTCCTCGGTGCATCACCTTTGTTAGTTTAGGTTTATTTTTATGCATCTTCTTACCATGTCTCCTTGGCAAGTTAGATTAGGTTTTTGAGTAAACCCTCTACATTTTTATGTGTGCATCTGAACAGAGGAATAGGAACCGGCCTTCATCCGGAGAGCTTTCCCGATTCACAAGGTCCCACACTTGGGAAAAGCTCCATGTTATGCAATCACACTGAGAGTCTCAACCCATCAAGTTGCAGACATTCAGGGGTGTTGTGATTCACCATCAACAGAACCATCTCGCCCAATCGAAAACTTCTTGTTTTTAATATGAAGATCATTCCATGCCTTCTGTCATGATTTATCCATCTTCTGACTCCATCTATAAATGGCACACCTCTCATCCAAATCCATAAGTTTATCAATGTGCTCCTCTAATGCTTTTTCATTAGCCAATCCTCTTGCATGCACAATATGCAGAGATGGAAACATGAATTCCATAGGAAGAACTTCCTCCATGCAAAACACCAATTAAAAGGGTGTGGCCTTGTTCAACATTTTACAAGTTGTGTGATATGCCCATAAAATTATTGAGACCTTGTCATCCTAGTCCCTCCTTCGACATCGTAAATCTTAGTTAAGGTGAGGCTTAGTATCTTGTTAAAATCCTCAATAGTTTCATTATCTTGAGGGTGATAGGGTGTAGTTTTTTGATGTGCCACCTTAAAATCTACCAATAATATTAGAATAGTATCATTTAATAAATGTGTACCCATATCAATCATTAAGCTCAATGGACATCCATCCTCGCTAATTATGTTCTCCCATAAGAACCTAGTTGTGTAGCCACTATGCAAACCTTTTATAGGCACCGCTTCTTGCACTATGTAAGATAATCAGGCAAGTGATAATATAACGTGAACCTATCCTCATGCGCAATTGGAGAAATAAGGACCATAAATTCAATGGCCCATTTTTCAAATGGCTCTCGCACTAGTAATAGGGCTTAGTGGAATTTAATCCCTTCATCCTAGATTTCTAAGGCACTAGTAATGATCATAGTCTTTGTAATATTCAATACAATCCTTATAGACCATCTCCCACCAAAGACCTTCCAACAAGATCTTGCACGTGGATACATTCCTTGCATAGTGACCTCTGCGCAATGCCACCATGATCTTATTCCATGATTACAATACACTCATGCTCCAACACACACCGATGCAAAACCTCATCTCATCCTAGCTTGTACAAGTCTCTACCAATCAATATATAGGGTGCAACGCTTATAACAAACTATTTTTTCTCCAAGGCCTTCATTTCTTTTGGCACCACACTCATTCAAAACAAAAAAAAAAATCCCCTAAGTCATAGGGCACGCATTATAATCTAAATAACTATGCATCTAACACTTTGTCCTTAATTCTCTGCATATCCTCTCTTGAGTCAATCTGTGATAGATGGTTAGGTCCCAAATTGCTCTTCCCTAGTTTTACCACAACCATAAACTCAAACTCCTAAAACAATAAGACCCACCGACATACATGCCCTTGAAAAATAGGATTTTTCACCAAGTACTTTAATTCCATGTGGTCCATGTAGAAAATAAAAGGTGTTGCTAAAAATACTGCCTAAATTTGTGCAATGCATAGATCAGCGACAATGCCTCATACTCCGTGGTATTATAGTTTTGTTCTGTTGGAGTTAGCTTCCTACTAGAAAAACGTAAGGGATGGTCAACAATCCCCTCTCTAGGATGTGTTAAGACCACTCTAATCTCCATACTGGATGCATCAACATGCACATGAAATGGCTTATCCCAAGAGGGAAAGCAAAAAATAGGTGTAGTGGTAAGCTTCTCCTTCAATGTGTCAAATGGTACCTGCTACGCCTCACCTAAATGGAATTTATTCTTACGTCTCAAAAACTCTTCCAATGAAATGGAGATATTGGTATATCCTTTGATAAATTTCTTGTAATATCATGTGTGCCCTAAGAATCCATGCATCACACTTTGAGTGGTAGGTTCCTCCAACCCTAAGATAACAACAACCTTGGCTGGTTCTACCAATAAGCCTTACATATAATGTGACTTAGTAATGTGCAAAATGGAGTAGAAAAGACACATTTCTTAATGTTAAGAGAGATACTCAACTGCCTACATCTCTCAAACATTAATATCATACTATCACAATGATCCTTTACTAACCCATACATCATCCAATCATCTAGGTAGACTGCGTAAACTTATGGATGAAGTATTTAAAGACATGTACTACAATGTGTGAAAACATAGTAGGCGTGTTCTTTAATTCAAAATGCATGATCAGTATAAGGAAAAATTCCCCATTTAGTAGTGAAATTCTTCTTCTCCTTGTCTTCCTTCATAATTCTCATGTGGAGATACCCTAAAAATCCATCTGTAAAAGAATAGATGTCCCGCCTACTAATCCTTCCAAGATCTCCTCGGTAATTGGGGTTGGAAAAGGATCTGTGAGACACATAACATTAAAATCCCTATAGTTAACACAAATCCTTATCCTTCTATCATTTTTAAGGCTAATTACCATTGGGCTCACCCAATCAAATTCTTTAATTGCCTCAATGATATCAGATTCTATCATCTTATCAATCTCCTCCTTAACCTTCAGGATCGATTTAGATTCATCCTATAAGGTCTCTTCCGAATCGGGCACACACCCTATTTTAACTTAATCCTCATTTCCCCTAGTGAGTGGTGAACTCCCTTAAGCTCATGGTACCCACGTGGGAACAAGTCTTGGAAGTCACGCAACAACTCAACTATTTTTGAAACCTCTTGGTCTGACCAGTAATCTCCAATGAAAACTTCCTTTGGCTCTATCTCTATACCAATGTTAACTTTATTTATTTTTAAGGGCTCATGGTATGCACGTGATTGTTATCTATTTTATCTAATACTTTGTGCATATCTACTGTATGGTTAACATATAATTTTTACACTTCCTCGTCATCTATCAAATAGACTAACTTTCCTTTTTCTTTTTTCAGGAAGGCGTGCACACGTTGTACCTCCTCCATCTCTCCTTATTTTGATTTTTCTCCTACAAAGTGTGCCCCAACTCAGGGTTCTCTTAAAAACTCTAGGATTTTGTCCTCAACCATGGAACTATCTCCCATAGTAAGGTGCTTGACTACCTGTAATGCCTCATTCACTGATGGCTTCAAACTTTGATACTCAAAAGTTTGAATAATATATTTTTTCAGTTCCTATTAGTTTCTCGTATGACGATGCATATTTGAATGAATATGCCATGTGTGCACACATCCTTGAAGATTGGAATAGAACTTTAACACCAATAGTGAAGGAGGCAAGGATTCCACGTCCATCATCCAACTTTTCTCACACCATTAGACGTGGGATGAGCCGGACTCCTTCCCATGATAGTCAGATATTTCAGAGGGTGCATTTCTCCTTAGAAATCTAGCTCCTTAGAAATCTAATAGAGAGCATGATTCTCACTTTGCAACAGTCTAGAAGTTTTTCCTGATGGGTCACCCACCAATGTGTTGATGTCCCACACAAGGGATAAGCAAGAATATTCCTCCTTTTTGTCTGACAGGTCCATTGTACCCCCATTACATGTAAAAAAGATGTTAGGATTACCCTCTCTAGTATAATTGGGTAACTACTTTCCTCCTAAGAACCTAATCGAGTGTACCCTAGTGATGTGAGTCATTGTTCCCTTCAATTGTCTCCCAATTAACTCATAGGTCTCATGTGCCCAATTGTCACATACAACGCTAGTTGTATCAATCATGGATTGAGCATCTTCCCATTAAGTGAATCCTTCTCTTGAGGGATGAAAAACCCCGAGTCCCTAATGGTGCTTACAAATATTTTATCCTAGGTCTCTTCTCTCAATGGTTTCACATAGGGCACAGAATTCCCATCTGTGAGTGGAATAACAATACGCTCCTCTTTGTTCTCAAAATCTGTGTACCCTTTGTTGAAGCACAAGTCAACATTATTTTTATAACACCAGGGAAATCGAAGTATAGGTGAAAATTTATCTACTTTAGAAAGTAACAAGACTTCAAATTCTCCAGTAAACGTTTCTCCTTGGATGGTTATGGATGCATCCTTCAATACCTTGATGAGCATAGCCTTCGTTCTATTTTCCATATACAACACATTTGAAGATGGATTTAATGGGGGTCTTCCCATCTAATTCCATGCATCTAAATTGATAACATTGACCTTAGCACCCATGTCAATTAGAATATTACTCAAGATCCATCCATCCACAAATACATTCAATGTGATTTCCTTGTCATAATCAATACTGTGAGGGAGCATATTAACATGTAAGACCTACCCTCTCATGTTTGCCTCCATGTGTGCGGTAATTTTCTATTAGCCACTCTCCTAACAGAGGGATACTATTCTCCTGGTGAAACATATTACACACTTCTCTGACCTCATATATTTCCTTTTAAGGGACCTCGGTGCTCTTCTTCACTCCAAATTCTGTGATTTTTCTTTTAAACACCAAAACTCCCCTCGCAGTTTATAATCACCTCTCGTGGTCTCTTGGTAAACCTCTTTCTGATGAGTTGGAATAAGATACTTCCCATGTAATACCTCTTCTCTTGTAATGAGAGGCCTTTTCTTTGGTTCCTCCATGGTATGCATGATTCTTCCCACGTAGTCACTAAGACATGTTATAACTCAAAGTCACATGCCACCCTAGGCATCCATAATGAATCATCCCACTTCACACTAACTATTCTCGCGCCCCTTTCCTTCTTATAGTTATGGCTCATGTTCTCTTATAACTTAGGGAACTCCTCATACTCATCCTTTTTCGTACACCATGAGCATTTCAAAAATCCATACATTCACACTTGTAGTGTTTAGTAGATCCACAATTCTAACAGGTTCCATGGGGAAATTGACTCCTTCCTCCTTGACCACCACAACCTCTGAATCCTATACAAAATCCTCTCCCTCGACCACCTCCATGTCTACACCCTTCAGACTAATGACCTTCATTCTTATAATTTCTTCCAATGATAGTTTAGTGTATACTAATATCAATGGCATCATGGATTTGGTCTATCAATCAACATTCCTTTGTATCATGTGTCATAGATGAGAAAATCTTACGATAAAAAGACACATTTTTGCAGATTGAATGCTACAACAATGAGAATCTACTTGGATCATGATCTCCATGATAGATTTCAAAATCCAATGACATGGTACACACTGTCTTGCATGGGAAATTATCTTGTATGTGTCCTTCTATCTCACAATCTGTACACCATAGTCCACTACAAGTCTTATGAACTGAGTACGTAGAAAATTTCTCAAGTTGCTTTTCCATGGTAGTGATCAGTACTTCTAAAATTGGATTACTCCAAATAATGCTTTCGATGGCCTTAGCATGTAAATCACCCTCCAAGGCCTTGCGCAGATCTATGAAGGTCTTGTAGGAAAGAACTTTTATGAAAGGCATGATCGATCCTCCAACAAACCATTGAGCATGCTGTGAGGGATGGATATCATAAGATAATTTTGATAGAATAGTTTTAAAGCACACATCATACTCCCACACACTCTCTACCATACCTTGTTGAATCTCCTTCAACACGTTGATGTTATTTTTCTCAAACTCAGGAATGTGGAATTCTGCCAAGAAGTTATCATGCAACATAGTATAATCGACCACCATATGATGGGGGTCATACTTCTGGTACCCGCTATGCATGTGCCCTTACAATGTAGTTACAAATTGGCTTGCTTTCTTCTCTAGGGTAGTGATTCCCTTAGTGTGCCATAGAAATTCAAACTTGTGTACAAGCTTGACAATATCTTAAACACCCTTATAATTAGGTAAATGGAGTGACATATCATAAAACACCTATTGATGGTGTTGTGGTCCTTGCCCACTTGATCCAGGACCTTGATTCCCTCAAGTGTTACCTCTACCACTAGCTCAACTAGATACATTTGCTCCTATTCCTCCAGATCCACTAGATCCTCCTCCCGTCACTGGGTAAGGGCTTGACGTAGATGTGCTCTATGTACCCACCATCACATTAAATTGGTTTCCAATAGTCTATGATATTGAACCGCTCCCAAATGCAATACCCAATATTTGTGTACCCCCACTTTTCCCAAACAATGTTCCAAACATAATACCTCCAAACACTAGAAATGTTTGTCGCGCCATTGATGGGTGTAATGTAAACAATATCTACATGATTCTACTTGCTCACTAACACCAACTAGACTAGAAATACTTGTCTTAGATAATGGAAAACTAATCACCAGGGATTGGACACCATTTGGGATAAGATGCATGCTTACATCTCTCCTCCTTTATTCATACAACAAGATCTCACCAAAAGATGAGGGACCTTCTCTCCTACGCTTTCTAAGATGGGGTAGCATGGACTTCTTAGGTACCATGCCCTCCTCGTGAACCTCAAATCCTTCCCGTAATGTCATCCTCTATAAATCCATCACCCTACCAACTTTGCATTGTCTTTCCAACTCCCTCTCTCACACTTAATTATACATGATTCACCTCTCTTCTCTTTTCTTCCACCATAGGATCTCGTCATCTCTCACAATAGCAACTTCGCATTGCATGCCTAGTGGGAAGTTAGAAAACCATAGGGAATGCCTTCATACTCGAGTGATGATCAATATGTGAATGGATAATAACATAGCATAAAATAAAAATCCTCTTAACTCCTATGAGAACTCAAAATCAAGAATATCCAGAAAGAATATGTAGAAATTGTGTATTCCAAGGTATAACTAGTCAACACTCCACTCCACGAATGATCAAAAACACAAGTCAAGATCAGATTGGTATCATGCAGCCTCTTATAGTCTTCTTGGGTCCACACATAAGGTCTATGTAGTCACTTTTTCACCCACTAATAACAAGGGAACCTCATGCACATCAACCTATCACCTAGCGGGTGCTGGGTGCTCACCCGAGGTGTGCGAGAGGGAGCCGAGTCTCTCTTTTATGTGAGTCTAGTGGAAGGCATAGCTCATGATTCTGACTTAGTGATTTAACAGACATGAAGGGCTATAGAGCTCAGGATGGCTTCTACACCCCTTCAGTCATAATAGAACCAAAGCGTGTAACAAAAATAATAGAACTAAGAGTTGTACATCTACTACTATACTTAACCATTTAAGTAAGATTCACGATTATATAAGAACTGAAGTGCAATAGTAATATGCAGATAATATAGAGAAAGAGTCTTGATACATTTGTCATGGAAACCTTATCACATTCATTCATAGTGTTTACTTATAAAATATTACGGAATATGTACCATAGTCATGCGCCATATGTGGATCCATACATGTATTCTCACTAGAAAAATTTCTCTCCCCATTTTCCCATTACATCCTTATTGGAATTAGCCCATTTTCATCCCATAGTTCTAGTAGGAATTCTACTGAGCTCTACTACCTCACTTTTTTTTTCTTCTTCTTTGCCAAGGGCACATGTATAAATAGGCCTCTGAGCTCTAACAAACTCCTCTGTAGCCTCAGATCTGGCCCCAAGTGTCAAGGTGTGGGTCACCTTGGGTGCATGCCTCTCCATGTCATGATTAACTTTTTGGATATTTCTATCGCAAGGTATATTCCCTCTAGGACACCATGTCGCTAGGCTGGAACCTTATCCAAATGAAACATGTTCTTCATGTGTTCTGTCCCAAAGGCCAAAAATGGCTAAGTCCTGAATTATTCTTCATGTGGCGCGCATGTCCTGGGTTATTCAAGAAGCCTTTTGAACTCTACCTTGCACGCTTTATACTTGTGCACTTCCTCTAGTCATGCACACCTACACGCCATTAATATTTGGAAGCTAAAATAGGGGCCCAACATTACCCCACACTTCACCTGTTCTCCACCCTTGGGAACCTTCTCAAAGAATGCAATACAAAATAATGCAAGGCCTTGCCTTGGAAAATAATGGGGAAAATAAAGAAAAGGGAAAAGAAAGAATAGGGGGAAAATTTCCTAAAGGAGGAGGAGGGGAAAGTTTTTCTGGAGGTTGGCCTCTAGTGTACTCCAAGCGCTAACTTCCTTCTACGCTTTAGTGTAGATGTTTCCAACCAAGGTGATCACCTCATCGTAAGTTATCCCTTCCCCTTGTGTGGTATTGGTTTCCACCATAGTCTCCGGCTTCTTTAGCATGGTCTTCCAGGGCATCCATCTTCCTTGTGATGACCTTGTAGAGCTCTTTTAGCCAGGTTTTGATTAAGACTTATCAGTTCTCAATGGCTTTGGATATCTTTTCTACCTCGGCTATGATCCTTTCATGTTCGGCTTTATTGCCCTTATTCTTCTCTCTTAATTCCTTCAACTTGGCCTCATCACTGGTAAGCAGTATGCTTGTCACTTTGTCTTGATCTATGCAGTGGTCATAAGCGACCCCCATGGTTTGTGTAGCTGATCTTACATCAGTAATCACCTTGTTGTATTTAGCCATGAGCGCGACGACTTTCAACTTGTCTTCTTTCTCCAAGCACACCACTACCTCTTCTGCCAACTCTAAAGCCAAGGGCTACCTCTCCATGGTGAGGATCCAAGTCAAGTCCTCTAGGCACTCCAGGGAGAATCTATACTTTTATGTAGGAGGGTTAAGGTTCAGGTGCTTCGTGCTAATCAATTGGGAGATGAGCTCCACCTTCTTAGAAACTTCGTGTACCCTAACCTTTTCCTCCTGAACCTCCTTCTGTAGTTGAGCACTAATTAATTTCTCCAAGCTGAGATCCTTCATCAGCTTCACCACTTTTTCCTTCCTCTTCTCCAACAGGTCCTCCAGGACTCTAACCCTATCATTTCTACCGAAAATCCTAGCCTCGATTTCCATGAAGACTTTTTTCAACGAGTTGCACAATTTCTCATCCGATAGTTCTTGCATGTTTACAATGGAATTGTCCCCTTTCCTTCGGACAAATAAAATACTACTCCTTGGTTAATCTGGAATTCAGGCTCATCAAGGTGGGAGTCAAATTCCCAAGATAGCATCTTCCTCATTCACAGTATCCACCATTAGGGTCAAAGGACTCCATGGCGGTGAGCTCCTTAGTGGGCACATGACTTTAGAAATATGCATGTAAAACTTTTTTGGGGTCATAAATGTAACTCATCATTGTTCTTCCCCTTCCATGTGTTTACTTCCCATGCACACGCCCTTGGGAACAAGCGATTCTTGAGAGAGTTGGTCCTTTCGTGCTACTTCCACTTTTCTCCCTCTTCTCCTTCTTGAACTTGCCGAGCATAAGCTCTGCACCGTACTCCCAACTCTTCAGTGACCAAGGCATCAATTATCTTCTCTACCTCCGTCGTTTCCTTTTCATCCACCTCCTCTTGAGTGAGCTTGGGCATATCTAGTTCCTTGGTACTAGCCCCTTCACTCCCCTCTTTGTTGCATGTACCTTCCTCCCTTCAGTGCCTTTCCTCCTTACAAAGATGAAGGCATCATTTGCATTCTTAGCCTCCTCTCCTTCCAAGTCATGGATATCAATTGGCTCTTGATCCACCTCCAGCTCTTCCCCTTCATCATCATCCCTTTTACCTACATAGGCATTCAGGTCGTTCATATCTCCAGACCCTTGTTCCTCCATTCCTTGTTCTTCTTCTCTGGTAGAAAATTTTGGAGTGGGGGATGCTATCTTTTCTTCATCTAAAGGTTCTTCAGGGGATGGTGGCTTCACAAGCTCTGGGGTCTTTTCCTTGACCACCGTCCTTCTCTTCTTCTAGACATAGGTACTCGGCCCCATGGTACCTACATCCTACCTTCCCACTGCCCCTTTTTCTTCCTCTTCTTCTTCTTTCTCCTTGCACTTTAGCACTGGCTTCTTCCTTCCCATGGGGTCATCTGGGATGGATATTTCATTCTCTACGTACGCACCCTTCTCAAACTTTGGTCTTATGCGCAGGTAAATTTTGGCAGCAATGACTCTCAGCAATCGGTAAGGTCATCGGCCTTATGATGTGCATGTCCTACAACACATACCTTTCAACACATGCATGTTTTCTTGGATAGACCAACTTCTTCCTCATCTCTCTATGTTCACTGTCGAGGGTGGATAGGTTGAGTCTTAACTTCTTCGACTCCTTATATCTGTTTACCCCTGCTTGGAAGAATTGGGCAATAAATGAGAAGGGGATTTTGCACTAGGGACTCCAACTACCGTCCACCAAGATAAATCTACCAATGCAGAAGTGTTGGTAGACCTCGAACTCTAATTCTCCTTTAGTTTCCGTGGGGAGTTGCTCTAGGATATTCCATTCTACCTTGAATGTGCTCCTAAGGTGCGTGTACCATTTATCCAAGCACACCTTGTGCACCCCCTGTCATTAAATCACAAGTATACTTCTAACCTATCCGTAGGTGAAGGGTCTTCATCGGGGTACTCCCATACAAACTTATCAGATGCATATAACACCCCGATTTATGAGAACGCAATGGTTAGTAGAATTTTCTCAAACAATATCTTTCCTCTGTCCTCCACACTACTTATAATCTCATCTCGCTACGTACTAGGAGATATTATACATGGTTCCTTTCATGACCTTTCGCAGACATTCAACTAGGGCTTGCTCACCCGTGTCCACCTCTCTTGTCCATTTAGCTTGGAAACTATGTGCATGGCCATTTTCAGCACCGGATCACTGATTTCCATGACATCATAGTACCTCAATCCCTTCTTATAATCCTAGGATGTGATGGTTTCCTTAATTACCTCCTCATCCTGGAGGTCATCTAGGATCGTGTCCCCTTTATAGCTCAGGCTTGTAAAGTGTGAGATTAATTGTGGGGTTATGCGCATCTTGTGCCCTCGAAGCAGAAGAAATCTTCATGCACGCGCATCATTAGCCATTGGTATAGGTGCTCGGGCTTCCCAAAGTAGGGCAACTCGTAAAGCTAGAGAAGCCCTACCTTCTCCATTTTCACCTTGACTACATCGCTGTAAATCAGCATCCCATCAGGTGTTCATTTGTTTGTGGGGCACACCAGCTCCAATGCCATTTCCTTCACAATTATACTTGACCGGTGATTGTAATCAATTACGGTCATCTGTCTGATGTGGGACTCCCACTCTTGCCCTAGCAAAACCCCATCTGGGTATTGCATCTCTAAGTACCATTCCTCATTGGTATCCAAGGGGATTTCATCTTCTTTCTTCTTTCCTTTTCCCTTCCCCTTTCCCTTCTTGGATTGTACTACAGGCTTATCAACTGGTCTTGTGGCCATCATTTTACCCTTTTCTTTCATTCTTTGGTTTCCTTCAGAGTTGTCTGAGAGTTTTCTTCATGCGCCCCATGCCCTAGGGTACAAACCCTAATTTCTGACTTTCCTCCTTTGATCATGGTGCTCTTTCCCAATGTTCCTCACACCCATGAATCACTTCTACTCTAGTTTGTAGATCAACTAGACTAATTACACGTGATTTTCTGAGATTCTCCTTCGCACGAGTTAGCTCTCGAACCCTAGCTCTTGAAAGAAAATTGTTCTCCTTGTTTTTGCAAAGTAAAATAATGAACTTACCATCCTTGTATTTATAGCTTTTCCCACTTTTATGCATTAAAGGCTAGGCTACCTACCACCGTATGACAATATTTAATGCACTCAAGTTTTCAAAAAATATGACTTCACCACTTTTCCTTACACACCCAATCCTTGCACGTACTGCTTTTCCAACCTTCTAGCGCACAGACAATCCATCTTGACAAAATACTTTTACATGTGTGTTACCAGCACCAAAGTCACCTCTTCCATCCTCATGATTCTTGCTTTCTCCTACCTCATGTTTTTTCACTTTTTCCTTCTTTGTACATGGATTTCAAATGGGACTCTATTTTGTCATCCATCTACCTTCCTAATGAATTTTTTTAATAGGGCCAATTCAATCGTCTTACCAACTCAATCTTCCTACAAAATAACTTCATGCCTCTCTTAATCACCTCACCCCACACTAAATCGATGTGTGGTCCTCTGTAATCATAAGTTTAAAAAGTAATAAGGTTTCGTGCCCAAGGCACAAAACAAGACAACAACGCGAAAGGGAAAAACAAGAAAGGAAAATCATAAAAGGAAACTCCCAAAAAGCATTATTTATAGTAGGGCTTCACCTTACTCCCATTGAAGTGTCTAGGTAAATTTGTTTCATTCAAGTTCTTGTAGAGCTGGCATGCACTGAATCAAGGATGTATGAAACTACATAAGGACCTAACCAATGCATCTTTAACTTTCCAGGATGGTGTAGAAATTTAGAATCATATAAAGCAATACCATCTAGCCAACCTCAAACTATTTTTTTTTAATGTGGTAGTCATGCCATGCCTTTTGTTAAGTTTTTTTAGTTGTTTGGCTCCATCTTGCTAGTGAGTGCCTTTCATCCAATTTTATCAATTCATCAATTCTTCCTTCTAGCACTTGTTCATCATCCAACCCTCTGCGCGCGCTATACGCAGCGATGGTAGCATAAATTCAACCAAAGAAAATAGCCTTCATGTAAAACACCATTGAAATGGTGTGGCCTTGTTCAACCTTTTACATGTTGTTCTCGTATGCCCAAAGGACTTCGACACTTTGTCATCCCAATCCTTCCTACCCACGCCACATATCTTAGTCAATTTGTGACTAAGGATTTTGTTGAATGCCTCTGCCTCCCATTTTCCTAAGGGTGATAAGGGGTAGTCTTGTGATGGGCCACCATGAATTTTGCTAATAGAATCCTGATTGTTTCATTTAACAAGTGAGTGCCCCTATCACTTGTTAAACTTAATGGGCACCCATATGTGCTGATAATGTTCTCCCACATAAATCTAGAAGTCGTGGCTGCGGTGCAATCCCTAGTGGGTGCGGCCTCTTCCTACCTTGTCGAGATAATCAAGATACAGGTAATAATATATCGAGTTAGTCCTTTGCGCAACTAGTGAGATTGGTCTAACAAAATCTATAGCCCACTTTTCAAAAGGTTCCACACTCGGTAATGGGGTACAAGGGCATTTCGTCCCTTTTTCCGTGTTTTCTAAGGCACTGGCAATGGTCACAGGCCTTGCAAAACTCAATAAAATCCTAGTGAATTGTCTCCCACCATAGTCTAGCGACTAGGATCTTGCGCACAGTTGCATTCCCTGCATAGTGTCCTCCAACAATCCCACCATGGGCCTCTTTTATTATAGCTACGCTTTCATGTTTTAGTAGACACCGGTGCAAAACCTCATCACAGTCCATTTTATACAAATCCCCATTGATCAACATGAAGGGCATTGCACATATGGATAACCTTTCCCTTTCCAGAGCATTCATCCCTTCGGGCGCCACACCTTCCTTGAGAAAGATAACAATGTCTTCTAGTTCTGAGGGCGTGCGCTTGCAACCTAAACAGCTTGTGCACCGCATGGTTTCCTCAATACTCTATGCATCCTCTCCTGAATCAATCTAAATGATCTAGCCCACAATTTTTCTTTCCCAATTTTACCACCACTTTGAATTCAAACTCCTAAAATAGAAGAACCCAATGGCATATGTGCCCTTACAACACTGTTTTGTTTACTAGATACTTCAAGGCCATATGGTTAATGTAGAATATGAAAGGAGTTGCTAGCAGATATTTCCTAAATTTTTAGAGTGTGTAGATCATTGGCAATACCTCACACTCGGTCATTGTATAATTTTGTTCTGCTAGTGTCAACTTTCTACTTGTAAAACACAAAGGATGATCAACAATCCCTTCTCCTGGTTGAGCAAGAACAACTCCTATTGTTGTACCAGAGGCATCCACATGGACATGGAAAGGTTTATCCCATGATGGGAATCATAGAATAGGTGTGGTGATAAGCCTTTCTTTTAGAGTGTCAAATGCACTCTGTAGCGCCTCTCCCCACTAAAAGGAACTTTGGTGTCTCAGCAATATTTCCAAAGGTGTGGTGATCTTGGCATATCCCTTAATGAACTTTCTGTAGTATCCAGTGTGCCAAATAAATCCATGCATTGCACTTTGGTTGGTAGGCTCCCCTAATCCCACATTAACTACAACCTTTGCGGGATCTACCAGTAAGCCCTCTTTACATATGATATGCCCCAACAACATTCCAAAAGGAGTTGTAAAGATACATTTCTTGATGTTGAGGGAGATCCTCAACTACCGACATATTTCAAACATCAACCTTAAGTTATCACAATGGTCCCTTCCTAATCCATACACTGTCCAATCATCCAAATATACCTGAAGGAACTTGTGGATGAATTCCTTAAATGATTCTACCACTATGTGTGAAAACGGTGGGCGTATTCTTCAGCCCAAAGGGCATGACCGTATATGCAAAGCTTCCCCACTCGGTGGAAAAAGTTGTCTTACCTTGGTCTTCCTTGGAAATCCTTACTTGGTGATATCCCGAGAATCCATCCGTAAAGGAATAGACCTTGCACCTAGCAAATCCTTCCAAAATCTCTTCATTAAAGGGGGTGGGAAAAGGATCTATTATACAAACAGTGTTTAATTCCCTATAATCCACACATATCCTAATCTACCCATCCTTCTTTATACTGATCACCATTGGACTTATCCACTTTGATTCCTCCATGATGTACCTCAATGATACCGGATGCTATCATCTTTTCTAGTTCTTTTTAAATCTTACACGCATGTTGGGATTCATCATGTAAGGCCTTTTCCCCGACCGAGCACACACCATCTTTCAACCTTATCCTCATTTCCCCCAATGAATGGTGGACGCCTTTCAACTCATGATATTTGTGCAGAATAAATCCTCAAATTCACATAAGAGATCAATGATCTTTGATACTTCCTTGTCTAACCAATAGTCCCCAATGATAGCCTCCTTGGGCTCCTCCTCCAAGATGATGTTAAATTTCTTGGTTTTGAGTGGTTCATGATATGCATGCGCACATGCATCTGTACTATCAACTAATTTGCGTGCCCCAACCAAATGGTCAACATTCAGGCTCTCTATCTCCTCTCCATCAACAAGGTATACCATCTTTCCTTTCTCCTTTTCAGCACACATGCACTCAAATTGTATGTCTTCTGGTTCCTCCTCTTCGAACCGCAATTCTAAACGAGGTCCACCAAGTAAGTTTACTAACCTATCTCCTGCCATGGTGTAATTCCCAGTGAGTGAGACGCTTGATAGTCTGTAATGCCTCATCAATCGGTTTCTTAGTACTTCGAAGACTTCAAATGTGTGGACTAAGTTAGTCGTTAATTTCTGCCAACTTATCATTTGGCGGCGTGTTTCAAAATGGATATACCAAGCACACACACAACCTTGGAGTGTTAAATATAGCTTATGAACCCAAAGAGATGGTGGTAAAGTTCCACACCTTCTCCTAGACCCTCTCAAATTATTGGATGTGGGAAGAGGTGGGTTCATTTCCATTGTAATCCTTAATAGTGGTGGGTATGTTGCTTTTCGAGAATCGATGAAGGTGAGCGTAATTAAAACTTCATGCCATTCCAAAATTTCTCACTATGCACAGCCCACCACCTTGTTTTTGTGCCTATCAAAACATAACTTAGCATACTTCGTCACTTGCCCTCCCTCCAGTGAGCTTCCATTTCCCTCAAAAATACCTCAGGGTATGCATCCCTAGAATACTTTGTTATTGTCTTCCTTCTTAGGCACCAAACTATACGCATGCTTGTTGTTACCTTGCATTTCTTACCGATCCTTTTAGATGTCACCCAATCAATTCATAAGTCCCATGCGCCCAATTATCACATGCTATACTAGTAGTATCACTGAAAGATTGAGCATCATCAAACTGGATGACTCCTTCTATAGGGTGGATGGTCTCGATCACTTACGAAGTGCACATATATTATGGCCAAGACTTCCTCCCCAAGGGGTTCAGTATAGGGGGTGGAATTCCCATCAACCAGTGGTATAACTACCCGCTTTTCCTTGTTTTCAAAGCTTATGTACCCCTTGTTAAACCAGAGATCTACATTATTCTTATAACACCATGGGCACCCAAGTAGAGATAGGAAATTATCTGCCTTGGCAAGTGCCAAGACTTCAAAATCCCCAGTGAACCTCGTCCCCTGAATCGTAATGGTTGCATCCTTTAAGACACCTATTGGCATCTCCTTTGTCTTATTTTCCATATACAACACATTTGAAGATGGCTACAATTTAGGTCTTCCCATTTGATGTCAGGCATCCAAAGTGAGAACATTAACCTCCGCACCTATGTCAATGAGGATGTTGCTAAGCAACCATCCATCCACTACTGCATTCAGGGTAGTCTCTTTGTCATAATCAAGGCCGTGAGGTGGGAGGTTTGCATGCACGGATATACATTTCATGTTCTTTCCTGGTGCGTGGAAGCTTTTCTCTCAACCATGCCCCTAGCAGGGGAATAATATTCTCCTACCTTAGTAGTTTACACACCTCCTTAACCTCATCTAAGTCATCCCTTGGTGCTTCTACTAGTATCCTTTGCTCATCTTTTCTAGTCTATTCTTTTAAGCATTGGATCTCCCAGTAAAATTCAAATTACGTCCATGGTTTCTTGGTAAACTTCTTTCTGGCAAGCTAGGTTTAGATACTTCCCATGTACTACTTCTCTCAAAACTAGAGGTCTCTGCCTAGGCACTTCCCTTTCGCGTGTGGATTCTTCCCTCGTTGTTACCATAACAGGCTCTAGTTCTAATTCTCGTATTACTCACGGAAGCCATTGCATGTCAACCTTCTTAATACTCACCATGGAAGTGCCCTTATCCTTCCGGTACTGCTGACTCATATGTTTGTACAACTCTGGGCATTCTTCATACTTATGTTTTTTTCCACACCAGGAGCATTGTAGAAGATCTGGACATTCGCACTTATAATGGTCTATGGCTCCATAATTAAAAAACATCCCACGCGGGAATGCACTTCTTCTTCTCGGTTACCACGACCATGAAATCCTCTGCAAAACCATCTTCCACACACATATCCATCTCTGTACTCCTCATACTAATGTTCCTCTCCTTTGGAACTACTGGCAATGCCATTTTGGTGCACACCAAGACCAATTACCTCATGAATCTGGTCAATCAATCTACAATCCTTGGTGTCATGTGTGGTTGAGGTACATATTTTATAATAACAAGATACATTTTTATGGATTACATGCTACAACAAGGGGCACCTACTTGCATCATGGTCCTCATGACATATTTCATAGTTTACTACCATGATGCATACCACCTTCTGAGTACATATCCCACCATTATCCTTTGTGTGTCCTTCCACGTTACAATCCATGCACCACATTCCTCCACAAATCTCTGGAACTATGTTGGTAGACAATTTCTCCAATTTCTTAGCCATGGCAGCAATCTGAGCCTCCAGAAATGGGCTAACACCAGTGTCAACACTACCAACTACTTCAACGCATAAAGTAGCTTCCAATGCTTCGCGTGGGTCCATGAATGTTTTATGAGATAAGGCCCTCCTAAAGGGTGTGATCAACCCTCCGAAAAACCACTGAGCATGTTGTGAAGGGTGGATATCATAAGATAGTTTAGACAAAAGAGTTTTAAAGCACACATCATATTCCCACACACTCTCTGTCATTCCCTGCTAGATTTCTTTAAGAGAGCTAATGCTCTTCTGTTCAAACTTAGGTATGTGGAATTCTTCTAAGAATGCATTTCTCAGGCGTGGTATAATCCGAGCAGTCTAACGAGGGTCATAATTTCTATACCAACTATGCACACGTCCTTACAAGGTCATCACAAATTAATCGCGGCCTTTTGATCTCGGGTCATGATTCCCTTTTCGCCATAGTAGCTCACACTTATGCACGTGTGCCATAGCATCTTCTATTCCACTGTAATCTAGCAAGTGTAGAGACATCTTAAAAAATACTTGAGGAGGTGGATGAGGCCCTTTCCCTCCCGATCCAGTCCCTTGGCTTCCTCGATGTTTCCTCCTCTGCCCGAGATCCACCGGATCCCGAGCTACCAGCTCCACCACTTCCACCTCTGGATCCTCCTATATTAGGTATAGGGCATGTGTCTTTTATGCCAAGCATTCCCATTATCCCACCGAAATGCGTGCCGATAGTTTGTGAACTAGTACAACTCCCAGTCATAGTTCATCCACCACTTCCTAACGTGCTTCAAAACTAGTTGTATACGTGCTTTGTCCAAACATTCCACCAAATACCAAAATAGTGTGTGAAGCCATAAAAGTCTTAAATGAAAAATTATATGTTCTAGGCAAATCGATCGGTTGCTTCCATCGATATCAAATGGATTAACTATACTCTTCCCTTGTTTCAACAAGACAAACGTTAAGGTCCATTCTTAGGTGGGGTCGATACACGCCAATGAATTTTCTCTCTCTATGCGATGGACTCTCATTAGAATCCGTAAGGTTTTCTCTTCCACGCTTACCAAGATGGGATACTATAGAATATTTGGGTTCAAAATCCTCCACGTGAACCTCGACTCCTTTCCACCATGTTTGGCTCCATAACCGACTTGTAATCCCATGTTTTCTATCGATCTCATTTTCACACGCTTCATTATACTTGAGCCACCTCTCCTTCCTTTCCTGTTTAGTTGTCAGATCAACCATCCTTCCCCAACCTGGCTTCCTCACCTAGCACTCAGGGTGGTTTAGCCGGCCATAGGAAATGCCTCTAAACCCATGGTTACCATCAAAGATTTTGATTGTAAGGGGAATACAATGCAAAAATGATCCCCTAGGATCTCAAAAGAACTCAAACTCAACAAATTTTGGACAGGAATATGTGGAAATGGTATATTCTAGAGTGTAGCTAGCCAATACTCCCTTCCACCAATAATCTATAACATGGGTCTATATTAGATCAACATCTTACAGGTTTTGATATGTTTCTTAGGTCCAAGGGTATGATCTATAATGCCACCCCGATCTAGATGTATAAGCCGAGAGCCATTCGAATAACTCTACTGGGAAACAACAGAAGAAGGTTTCATACAACTCATGATAAAGAGTGTCTTCCACCCATCTTTGCATATCAAACCCAGATCTGGTACTAAATCTCTAAGAAAATTCATCCTTCGTGCTCTTAAACCAATCTTCAACACCTTCAAGTGTTAAGTGCTCTGCCATCACTTTTTACAGAGATCATGATATATGCCATGTTCCCCTACAACTTCGAAAAGAGGTCCCAGCAATAGAACCAAGATGTAGTCACTTTTGCACCCACTAAGAACAAGGGAACCTCATGCACACCGGCCTATCACCTAATGGGTGCTTTGGGCACTCACCCGAGGCACACGAGAGGGAGCCGAGTCTCTCTTTTATGTGAGTCTAGTGGAAGGCATAGCTCATGATTCTGACTTAGTGATTTAACAGACATGAAGGGCTATAGAGCTCAGGATGGCTTCTACACCCCTTCAGTCATAATAGAACCAAAGCACACAATAGAAATAATAGAACTAAGAGTTGTACATCTACTACTATACTTAACCATTTAAGAAAGATTCATGATTATATAAGAACTGAAGTGTAATAGTAATATGTAGATAATACAAAGAAAGAGTCTTGATACATTTGTCATGACAACCTTATCACATTCATTCATAGTGTTTACTTATAAAATATTATATAAGGTAGACCGAAGTCATGCACCATATGTGGATCCATACATGTATTCTCACCAACAAAAAAATTCTTTCCCCATTTTCCCATTACATCCTTACTGGAATTTTGTACCCATTTTCATCCCATAGTTCTCACAGTAATTTTGCAGAGCTCCACTACCTCACTTTTTTTTCTTCTTCTTTGCCAAGGGCACACATATAAATAGGCCTCTAATATCTAACAAACTCTTCTGCAGCCTCAGATCTGGCCTCAAGTGTCAAGGTGTGGGTCGCCCTGGGCGCATGCCTCTCCATGTCATGATTAACTTTTTAGATCTTTCTATCGTAAGGTATATTCCCTCTAGGACACCCTATCACTAGGCTGGAACCTTATCTGAATGGAACACATTCTTCATGTGTTCTGTCCCAAAGGCCAAAAATGGTTGAGTCCTGAATTGGTCTTTGCATGGCGCGCGTGTCCTGGGTTCTTCAAGAAGAATTTTGAACTCTTCCTTACATGCCTATACTTGTGTGCTTCCTCTGGCCATGCATGCCTACACACCCTTAAGATTTGGAAGCTAAAATAGGGGCCCAATAGTCTATAATACCATATCCTCGTTGATGCATATGCTAATAACCATTCATATAACTCTACTAGGAAACAACAAAATAATGTCTCATAGAGGTCATGATATAGTTGCCCCTCTGCCCATTTATGTGCATAAGACGCAGTCCAATGCTAAATCTCCAATAAAACTCATCCTCTATATTTTTTATCAATTTTTTTATGTTTTCCAAGGTCAAGAATTATTTCATCACTCACCATTATCACAACAGCTTCAAAAGAGGTCCCAACAATGTAACCAAAATGTAGTCTCGTTTACCTTCTCCCATCAAATCCCAAGCACACCAGCCTATCACCCATAAGTTAGGTTCTCACCTAAGATGTGCATAGGCACCGAGCCCCTCCTTTATGTGAGATTTGTAATAATGCTTCTCCATTAATGGAGGAATGTTGCAGAACATAAATACAAGCATTTACTCTAACACAAAAGTAAAGATACTAGATCTAAGCATAAATGCACCATGATATAAATGTAAACATTGCAACAACATAAGAGAACCAAATCTGTACCATGAGTAATATGAAATACACTAGGGTTTGAACCCATGAACATAGATATTCAGAAAAACCCTTCATATATTGATTAACAAGTGTTTACAGTAGCCATATTACATCAAAAAGTCATAAAGAAACCGAATAGATCAAGATAATAACATCCTACAACTAGAAACCCTATATTACCCCTAGATCCATTACATATTTATCACCACAAATCCTCCATTGCATACACACTCAACCTCTACACACACCCTCTAATCTCTAACTCTCTTTTAGATCCAAATGCTTCCTTAAATAGGATGGAAGCTCGCATGATCATCATTCCAGAAGCAAGCCCACATGTCAAATGTCATCATATCCTGATCTACTCAAATTCCCATGACATGAAGATGCCATCTAGCCATAACAACCTTCACTTTACAGCCCATAACCATAAATATTCCCTAGAATATTCTTTTCTTAAGCCTCAAGTCTCCATGTAACAACCTTGTCATCATTACTCTTACCCACAACTTCACGTTTTTGCATGTGATATCCTTCAAAAGATGTGGCTAAGTCCTCAAACCCTTAAAAATATTTCTTCTCCCATGTTCCAACCTACCTCTCCTTGCATGCTTTCACCCATGTGATTTTCTCCAAAGTGCCTTCTATGTGCACGATCATTCTTTGTTTTAGGACTTAGTCATTTTCTCGGGATCAATCAAATACAAAAAGTGGTAAGGTGGAGGAAGTTATCTTATAAAAATGGGAATAAGAGTATCATCAAATGCTCTTCTCCCAAGGTTATAAGTGAGGCCCTCAATGTTGTAACTCTCTCGCAAAAATCCTCCACTTTCTCGTTTGGATTGAATTTCAAGATAATCAACTGCTATGCAAATACAAACCGGTATGCTTGTTTTTGGCCCCATACATAGTGGTTAACTTGTCCCATGCTTATTTAGTTATTTTGGCATCTCAAATGTGGGTTTGCACGTAATCCGACACTTTGAAAAATATTATCAACTTGGCCTTCTCGTTGACCTTGTCAAAATTACTATATTGGGTTACATCGTTTGTTGACCTAGTTATAGAACCTTTCTCAACCATTCATTTTTTCAAACTCAAGTTAATTTTGAATTTTGGTCTTTGACATGGCATAATTATCACCACAGTAGGCATGTGAGTCAAGAAAGAAGAATTTTAGAGCATTTTTTCCATAGTGGGTGGTTATATTGTTCCTAACTAGATGACATGTTACCACAAAACAATGTAATAATACACTAAAAATATATAATTACAACCGATTATGTGGAAAATTGAATGGATGGCAATCTTTATGTTTTGTGAGGCCTTGGTTGTCTCTAAAGTTCAAAATGTCTCACAATGTGAATTATTGTAAAAAAACTACTGAAAATGCTTTAAAACAACCCTTTGGTACCCTTCCCTTTACAAAAGTTTCTCACAATCGATTTCTAAGCTATGTTGGAGAAAACATTCCCTTTAATGGGGTTTTCTCCACTATTTTTGTGATGGGGTTGAGCTATAACTAGCAACTTTAGTGAAGTTTTATGGTAGCTAGATTTAGTGGGTCATCTTTAAAATCATCTAAATTCAAAAATATGAAATATAAGCAGATTGGGGGTTGAACTCCTGACCTCTTGTCCCCAAATATTCTTAACTAACCACTAAATAACTCAAAACACATGCAATGTGAATTGGAAGATTTGGTATTTAAATAATATTACAAAATGGACTTACCTTTTAAAGATGGTGGGACAGAGAGATATGAGGTATCCACATGGTTACACATGAGAGGGGTGGTTTTTAGAGTTATCAACAAAATAAGATCGACATCCTTTGTATAGTTTATTCCTTCATGTATTTTGTCTTCAGTTTTGAATTGGGTTTTGCTCTTTTATTTTTCCAATGTGGAGGGTTTTTCCACATATTTTATATTGAATATATTGTTTGTTGTAGCTTTACAGGTTAATTTTCTAATTTAATTGCTCATATTTTGTGTAGATTACGGGGTGAAATAAAAAATTAGGTTTTACAGAATAGTTTGGCAACAAGGGACTCACCCTTAACTTGACCAGTAATATATTTTCATCTCATTTGCTTTCACTTTGTAAAGACCCAACTTAATCAATAACTCACCCTTGCAATGCATAATGTAACTCAAATTAACTCACCCAATGCAACTCGATTTCAACTATGATGATATCACTTTGTAGCTCGGTGGCCCTTTCAACTAGCTCACCTAAGAGGCATAACTTGTCAATAAAATTTGCAAATCATCCAAAGATTTATTCTCTAGAGATAATAGAGATGGCTTGAAAAATAGATATCTTACTAAAATAAAGGATGTCACAAATTTTTGTGATAAAACCCCTATTGGGGAAAATATATATTTTTCCTTGATTTTTATTTCAACCAGATTTTTCCAAGATGTAAACTACTTTTCCTCATGCACGAGGTTCCATTGTAAAAATTATATTTGATTTTTCCTAGAAAATGAAATGGAATTTGTGGGGATGTAGGGTTGTTTTAGGAAGCTATTGGAGGTAGCACAATATATCAAAGAGTAGTTTTATTCTCTCAAAACCTTTCACATTTACTACAATCCTCCTACTTGATTTAACAAAAATAGATTTTGTATAAATCCTAATTACATACTCATGTATGATAAATATAAAATAAAGTACATATTTGACACAAGAAAATAAGATAGATAAATATAAAACCCTAAGTGCAAGAGAGAGAGGAATTAATTGATTTATGCATGACATTGGAACTGTGTAGATTAGAGAAACTAAAAATAGGAAGGGAAGACTATCGCAATTGTGCCTAATAAATTCTAGAGTTGTCGGATAATCCTAGACAAGGGTGCATGGACTGAGGAAAGGGCCCATAATATCCAGATACCTTTGTTGGGTGCATGTGACTCCATGAAGATCTCGAATCTAGTTTTTCTTATGTCACAAGGTGGTTAGTGATAGTCATTGGTGGTTTCTCGTATGTCACACTATGATCATAGAATTTACCTATAACGTAAAAAGAAAAAATAGCCTGCAAAATATCAAACTAAATTGAATCCCAATAATAAAAGATGTAATATGGGGAGTCATACTAACCCTAGAGGTCACCCAACAGAGTGAACTTATGACCAATCATTGCATTACATCTCGGAATATATGTAATTCTAGTGTGTGTGTGATAGAATTATTCCCGAGTATGCCCTTGTGCAAGCACATGTGATAGCGGGAGATAACTAGATGTAGCCATGTAAAAATATGTGAGGATAGAAAAATTAACTTCCCTTCCTATGAAGTGTATGCATAAAATCCAGTCCTTTTTCCCTTGTATGAGTGCTAGATAGATGCATTTGATGCTCTTATACACCTTTGGATGCAACCTTAGGTGATGATAATATATGCTTAGAGATTGGTCCTTTATTTTGGTCACATATATTTATATTTATATGATTCCCTTGGTTTAATTTATTAATTAAAAACAAGAACACCGACCCATAAGAAAATAAGATGCCCAAAATATAAAGTAAACCCAAAAGAAGTGAGTAAAATAGAAAAGGGTAAGGGGTACCTAGAGAGGACGGGGGCACCTAGGCGCTGTTGTCTTGGTTAGGAACTATTTTTAGAGCCACAAAAGACAAACAAGTAAAGCATTGAATGGGTTTTAAGGTGTGTAAGACAAAAGAGAAATAAAGAAATACAAAAAGAGGCAAAAGATAACAATCAATTATTAGTTTTCTCACTTAGGAATCATATGAATATAAGTATGTTGTTAGGACCTAGAAATGTACCCAAGTGTGTTATTTTGTGTCTACATTTTCCCCACTTTATGTTGTAGAGTGAATACTCGATAATATAAAGTATATAAGAGATGTGTACATGATAACCATGTAGAGTGTGATGGTGAAAACATGCTTTGAAGAGACAAGTGAAAGTGTGAAGTGTCGAAGCTAATAAATAGGAAGTGACCTTACGGGTGAAGTGTATAGTGTTGTGCCATGTTGTACATGTTGTTGTTCTTGATGTAGGGCTGCTTCTTGTTGTATATTAAGGACATGCCTGTAAAAGAAGAGAAAAAAAGTAGTCAAATATGTGTATATGAAAATATTTGCATAAGTATGTAAAAGTATGTAAAAATGTGTAAAAAGAAAGTGTGCACCTGATCTATGAAGAGTGAAAATGGATATAAAATTTCCTAAAATGTTGTAGAAGAACAAACTTTTTAGGATATCTCATGCCAAATATAATTTGTTTGGGAAATCTCATGCCAAGAACAAGTTTTTTGGGTGATCTCACACCAAGTGTGAGTTTTGGGTGATCTCACACCATGGCATAAGAGTGTTGGGGAGAGAGCTCTAGTGTTACTCTCCTTCAATGACTGATTCCTAAATTATACACCACTAGTGATGGTGCGATCTATGTTTAGTTTCTTATTGTATTATATTCATCCATATTTTTCCCAAATAGAAATGGAGATAATATGAATTCCTATTGTTGGAGGACTGTTCTGTGTTTTGAAACTTGATCTATGAATTGTTTTGATCTAATAAAGTAACTATAACTGCCCCTTAGTCATAGGTACCTAGGAAAGGTAAAGATTGACCACAAACTAGTTTCGTAGTTGGGAACTAGATTTTGTGCTAAACGAGGACCTAAGTCAAATTTTGGGTCATTTTTGTAATCAGTAAAATGATTTGTTCATGTATAGTGCATGCATGTACTATAGCTCTAATTTTCTATGTGGGGTGACTAATTAACCCAATATATTCCCCCTCATTTAGGGTGCATGAGATTTCGCTAGGATAATGTGTCCTAAAGGAGTGTACCTAAAATGATTACCCCGCAATGGGGGAATACACATTATAGAAACCAAGGCACATGTAAAAAAGTGGCTATAAATATGTGTTAGTAGAAAAAGTGACAAGCACAATATAGAAGACAATGTAAAAAAGCAATGGTGCTTATAAAGTATACCATGAAAAGAGGGTTTCAAACATGGGACATCACTCACAATATCACAAGACAATTAAGGCCAAATCATCCAAAACTATACAATAAATGATCAAACAAGACATAGGGCATAGCCCATAAATAATGGCATACAAAATAAAACAATGGAAAGTAGTAGCAAGCAAAGTATCAGATAACCATGGTGGAAAATAGTTCCTACATGGAAAATGTTGCACATGAAGCACCTGTTAACATGTTAGAAAGATAAGGATTATGTTAATACATGTATGTGTCAATGGGACAAGTAATTTGCTGGTAAGAATAGAAAGTAGTATAAAATGAAACAATAACACCTCTATAGTGTAAGAGTAGAAATGTAGATACCTGAGGACCCTCGATGGGACTAGTAAGAGGTATAATCTGAAGAATCATTGTTATGTGTGAAGATATGTATAAATTCTGCATTCAAAAATGAATACCAAGTGAACATGCATGTGTATATAGAAAGTATAATGACATACATAATATTCGCTAACATGGAAAACAAAGTGTATATGTAAGTATAAGAAAGCAAGAATAAGTGCAACCAAGATATGTAGGATGTTGTGAGTGAGTGAGATGGAATGATATGTAATTTTAATGTGATAGGAGAAACGTGTCCCATGAGAGGATGTGGATGTATGAGATGATTTTTGGTTATAAATTCCCCTCGAGTCAAGAATGAACCATAGAACAAGAGAGTTTCATCAAGAAATGGTTTTAAAATGTTTCCTAGAAAGATAGATCATGAAGCATAGAGTGTGAAAAGTGAATGTGGTGAGGTTCATGGATGTCGTGATCACTCAATAGTTAAGTTTGAAACTTATAATGAGAGTGTTTCATAGGGTAATTATGATACAAAGTATATCAATTTGTGTACGAATGATTTGAAATATGAAGTATGAAGCACAAAGTGTAATAGTACATATGGTAGACACCTAATGATACTAGAAGGGGGGAAGAGTAAGCATGATTCCCCCCAAGTGTGTAGATATAGATTATGTTTCTAAGGGGATCAATGTAAGGAGTAGTTTCCTTGAAAAAATGATTTGTTATATCCCATGTGGGATTCATAACATTGTAGAATACTTGAAAGGAGGAGATGTTGGATTGATTTTTAGAGGAGGTTACTTAGGAGGAGTATATAGTGAGGTAGAAGACTTGATGGGATATGATGGAATAGATAGATTTGAATATATTATACCACCGATTAATATAGGTTTTTCTTGACTTACCATAGTAGGAACATTATAAGTGATGGCATGATGCTCATTAGACATAGATTAATCAGATTTAGGAACCCAAAGTGGGATGTAGAAATTAGAGATGAACATGTGGAAAAATTTTATGTAGCAAATGAGATGAGACCACAAAATGATTTAGAAAAAATTAATTTGTATAAACCCTAATTATAGAGTCATGTATGATAAATAAAAAATAAATTACAAATTTGACACAAGTAAATGATCTAGATAAATATAAAACCCTAAGTGCAAGAGAGAGAGAGAGAGAAGGACTTAGCTGATTTATGCCTAATGTCGGGAATGTGAAAAAGATAGAAACTTATAAATAGGAAGGGAATAATTTCACAACTATTCTTGATAAATTTTGGAGCTATCAAATAAGTATAGACCAGGGCACCAAGACTAGTGCGAGGGTGACTAGGCACCGATACCTCTACTAGGCACTTGTGACTGTGTAAGATCTTAGAATATGGTTTTTCTTATGTCACAAGGTGGTCACTAATAGTTTTTTTGGTCACCTATATGTCACACTATGATCACAAAATTCACTTGTAACTTGTAAAGAGAAGATGACCTACAAAACCCTAAAACTACATCAAATCCCAAAAATAAAATATGTAATATGGGGAGTAAGACTAACCCCAACCATCACCTCGACAAAGTGAAATTACGACTGAGTGTTGTACTACATCTCATACTCCATGTAGTTCTTGAATGTGTTTGATATAAATGTTCCTTAGGATTCCCTCGTGTAAGCGTGCATGATAGTGAGCGATAGCTAGATGTAGAAATATAAATAGATGTGTGGATGGAAAAATGAACTTCCCATTCCTATTAAGTGTATGTAGAAATTGTAGTCCCTTATCCCTTGTATGAGTGATAGATGGATGCCTTTAATGCTCTTATATGCCTTTAGATGTAACCTTAGGTGATGATAATAGATGCTTAGAGCTTGGTCTTTTATTTTAGTCACATATGTTTTTATTTATATGATTCCCTTGGTTAAATTTCGTAATTAATAACTGGGAGAATAACCCATAATAAAATAAGATGACCAAAAGATAAAAGAGACCCAAAATAAGTGAGTAATATAGAAAATGGTCATGTCTCCCATAGGGGACGGGGTGCTTAAGGTGTTGGCATCCTGGCTAGGTACTAATGTCCTGAGCCACAACGGATAAACAAGTAAAGCATTGACTAGGTTATAGGGTGTGTAAGACCAAAGAGAAAGCAAGAAAGACATAAAAGAGACCAAAGAAAACAATCAATTACTGGTTTTCTCACTTAGAAATCATATGAGTGCAAGTATGTTGTTAGGACCTAGAAATGTACCCGAGTGCATGATTTTTTTCTACAACTACAACATATTCTTCTTGTATAGACACTCCAAAACTCGGCTCTAATACCAAATATTAAGCACCTAAGGAAACAAAGAGGCAACATGTGTATATTACTATTGATATGAAAATCATATTACAAAATGATTGAAGGTGTGCGTATTTATAGATATTAGATATCCATGTAAATACAAACATGAGGTTGCACAGTGTGCAACACTTAACCATACATGTTGTAATAAAGTATTACATGAATAAAAATAAAAATGGTTACAAAACCATACGAGATGAAAATAAAATAATATGGTTTTAATAAACAAACCATATAAATATGTAACCAACAATTAACCACTTACCATAAACTAACTATAGTAAATGTAAAATTACCTATAGTAAATAAGTTTTACCTAACAATGATATGGAGCTACTTTATTGAGAGTGCACGGATGTCCAATTGCTACTTTATGGCTCTTCTTGAACCAAAGTGAGAGGAAATTAGGTATATCTTAAAAGAGAGAGGGATAAATTATGCTTTAAGCCTTCAAACTTGTTGGGAAGGTAAACCCGAGACCAATTTCATCCATTAAATGTAGTTCTCACTTGAGAGATTGGTTACAAAAACCGCAAAACACTTGGTAACTCAAACAAAAGCTACTAAATATAGATAAAATGTGATCACAAGCATCATTCTGGAAGGAATTTTTGAAAACTTTGAATGGAATGACACTTGGGATGCTAATATTTGTGAATCATGGAAAATGCACTTCATATCTTATAAAATGTTGTGTTATTTTCCAGCATATAACATGTTAGGTATGCAATGGTGATGAAATCTTCAAGGGGTAGGGAAAAAGGATAGTGAAGGTGAAATGGGAGATGAAGATGGATGGAAATGGGAGAATGGAGGACTAAAGGGAGAAGGTAATTGCATTAACCAAATTTTCCTAATTTTTTTGTTCCATTTAAACCTGAAATCAATAGAAACTCACCCTCCAAAGGTTACCTACTTTTGTGGAGCCCCAAGAAAGGAAAAAAATACAAAATAACCCCTAAAATTCTAGAATAGATACACAGGGAATATATTTTCATGTATTTATCATGTCAAATCCATAAAATCAAAGGGCACCCTGAGATAACAAATGTTCATTGCCAAAAATTAAAGAGAGGAATTTATAACTAAGGGAAATGATGTGAAATAACACTACAAAGCAACATTCCCTCAATACAAAATTAAATAATTAGATGCCTAATTCTTCTATATAGTATTTTAGCATGATAAAGACAAGATTACAAAGGAGAATGAAGATTTATTCATTTCAATTTTGTTAATAAGGAATAAAAACATGTACATGGTAGTCTAATCATGTGTGTTCATTTTCAAAGGAGACAAGGGATACATATAAATATGCTCTCAAATCCCGATAATAGTTATACAATTGAAACCACCTTAGGAAAAACCCCAAATGGAATCATAATGAACTAAAAATTTGTATAACTTGACCTAGAAGAGAAGGTAAATGAGGAAAAACCATCACTTTTATAGAATAATGTCTAAACCCTGGAAGAATGTGCTTTTCAAATGCCCAATCAATGGTCAAGATGGTGATCTGTGTGCTTTTAGGTGAAATCAATGAAGGAGTATGCAATCAAGAATATTAAAGAAGGAAAAAATGTCAAATGTCCACTCCAAAGTGCATAGATCATCCATTATTAATCATGTGGGGTCAGGAGAGGCATATTCCATTTCTAGAAGCATCTTGTAGACACTAAATCATGAACTTGGGTACATTTCTAGGTCCTAGTCATATACCACTATTCATATGATTCATAAGAAATAAAACTAATAATTTACATATGTCTTTCGCCTCTTTGATTTCTTTCTTGCCTTCTCTATAGTCTTACACACCTCATTTCCAAGTCTGACTTTCACTTCTTTATCTTTCTTATCTTTGGACACCGGTGCCCAACTAGCATGTCAATGCCCGAGTGCACCCTCGTCCCCTCTTGGTTCCCCTAACCTCTTTGTATCTTGATCTCCCCTTTTGGGGATTTTTTTATCTTTTGGACATATTGTTTTCTTATGGGTTGGCCTTGTAGTTTTCAATTACAAAATTCAAAAAGGGAATCATATAAATACAAATCTATGTAATCATAATAAAGGAACAAGCTCTAAGAATATATTACCATCACCTAAAGTTGCATTCAAAGAAATTTCAAAAGAACCAAAGCATCCATCTAGCTTTATTAAAGGGACAAGAGACTGCATTTTTTTACATACACTTCATAGGAGGGGAAGTTCATATTAACATCCACACATCTATCTACATTTCTACATCTAATCTATTGCTCGCTACTCAATGCATCTTGCACAAGACCCACCCATGGCACAATTCAACACACACAGAGAGATAGCAACATGGAGTCTGAGGTGTAGTGCAACATTCGGTCGTAAGTTCACTCCATCAGTGACCATGGAGGTAAGTCTAACTCCCCATTTACATCTTCTTTGTAGGATTAGATGTGTTTGGAGTTTTACAAGAGATCATTTATTTTTCAGGGTTATAAGAGAACTCTACGATCAACTAGTGACATACAAATGAAAAAAAAAAATGAATATTAGCGAACATCTTGCGACACTACAAAAATCAATTTCTGATGTTTTTCATAGTCACGGGTGCTCGAAGTAGTCTCCAACACCTAGGCAACCCCGACCCATTCCAAGAAGATCTGAAAAAGCTATAATTTTTTGAGTGTGGCTAGACAAATTTCAGCTCTGTTCAGTATTTTCCATCCCAACACACTTCAAGATTAATTATGAAATGAGATAATTCATCCACTCCCTCTTTTACACCTAGGGTTTCATTTTTGTATAGCTTATTTCTTATGTCATATATGTACTTCATTTTTATGATTTTGTTGTGACTATGAAATTAGAGTTTTACAAAATTCAATATTTGTTAAATCATTTAGTGAACCCATTCATTCAAACCCTACCTTCTGATTATGTATTCTTCCTCTCAATACATGAATCAATATTCTTATCATTCTTTTACACCAACCAAGGTTTATGGCATGGTTACTAATACTTTTGATTTTATACAAGTTCATACTCAACATCCTCCTCACTTTATTTCACCTAAGGCTGATCTAACTATTAATTCATTCACTAATCTTCACACTCTTCCTCTTATGGATCAGCTCATTTCTATCCCACCATCTATCACTTCTATGTATCCTCCCACTAATTCTAAAGGTTATGATATCATCAAGAAATTTAAGAATACACCAGCCAAAATATATCTCTATGACTTATTGCATAATGCACTGATTGTCATAATACATTAGATTCCACCCTTAGTTCTATCAATATTGAAATCAATTGTTCTTCGATGTCCTTAACACATCTAATTTAGTCTCTCAAAAGTATACCACATGATATATCATTTAGTGATGAGGAAATATCACCATTTGTTTTTGATAATCCATGTGCACCTCTTCTTATCATTGTTATCATTGTCACTATTTTTATCAAGCGTGTACTCATTGGAAATGGATTCTTCATTAATCTATGTGCTCACTCCATTTTAAAGTAAAGCGGAATTACTAGTAATATCATTGTTAAAAATACCACTCTCATTCGTGGCTATGATTACAATACTTGCACGTGCTTAGGCACTATCACATTACCTATACAAGTTGGGCCTAAGTTTTTTCCTACATAATTCTTCATTATTAATGCCTTGTTTTAGTTCAATCTCTTGTTAGGTAGACCCTGGATTCACAGAATGCATGTTATCCCATCTATTATTCATCGATGCCTTAAATTTTTACATTATGGTTATGAACATACGATTGTTTCCAATCCTAATCCATTCAATTTCTTTCGTGTAGACCCCATTACCGTTATGCCTATTCCTCCATCGCAACCTATTCCATATAGCAATATTGGTATATATGATATTGGTCAATCTAGTGCTTCATAGCCTTTAGCCACTATTACAATTATTCCATCCATTTCCAAATAATACTACTGCCATTTCACCCACCGTGTATTCTCCAATAAACACTATGAATCCACTCATTGAGACTCCTCTCGCTTCTCGCATCTAACTCACCTCCTACCAACATCCTTTATGTTATTATCCAAAGCATGAAAATTCCAGCACCGATGATTCTGATGATGAGGTTGATATCGTAGAGCTTACTAATGATGGATTATGTATTCTTAATTTTACTCCTATCGAGATAGACAATTCATAATTCAATGATACTTTCGTTGCTATTGTCCCCATTTAATATCAATTCAAGAAACACCCTCCTATTAATGTTATGTTACTTTATCAGGGGTTTATCCATATATTGGACATCATACCACCTTTTTCATCTTCTCACAAGGAGTATACATCTATGCTTTCTCTTTTCACATGCACTCTTTTCATGAATAACTCTTATTGGTATCACATTCAATTCAACCCCACTTTCTTTGACACTATTTACACATATGATGGTTTGGCTCGGCTAGGATTCACATTGGATGATCTCCTCCCTCCATCTCATTCTTCTCATCTCTATCATGGATATTTTCACACTACAACTACCTATGGTCTTTGTGTCTTCCAACTATCTATCTTTGTTTCATGCACTTCTTGCACTTCTCTACTCACACTTGGGAAGTCTTGGCTTGACTACATTAGGGGCACTTTGGATCCTAATCATACCAACATCACATTTCCAATGCATTTCACCCACATTTCTATTTATAATGATTTATTTCTCATATATTCACAAAATCTTACTTGCTGGTATGCACATGGTTTTCCACAACCACCTTTCACTAATGAAGAGTATGTAATGGGAATGTACAATTTACGCTGCAATGTGGCTCCTTATATGAACAACCACATATTATCATTTATCGGTCTTTGATGCATCTCCCTTTGGCTTCGATCATGAAAATGATGATCTCTTAGATGATGTTACTTGATTCTTTTTCACATCATACACTTGGGGGCATCATGCTTATTCTCCTGCATTCTAGCATTCTAGTATCGGGTGTCTCACATTTCTACACTTTACATTTAGCCTTTTTCATTCATCTTACACATCTTGATACACTTGTATCGTCATTACACTGATGACGCACTCTGGTTCCACGGTTCATACTCAAATGTTGAGGGGATCAATCTGAAATGAACCTCACTACACTCATTCATTTTCTATGCTCTATGCTTCATTGATCATATCTATCTAGGACACAATTCAAACCATTTCCCGAAGGCACACTCTTATTCTATGGTTCATTCTTGACTGCTAAGGGGGAATTTATAAATGAACATCATCTCATATAAATTCACACACATCCATAGGGGGATGCTGGTCCTATCACATTCATATTACATATTGTTCCATCTCACACATTCACAACATCTTGTATATCTTGGTCGCTTATTGTTCTTGTTTGCTTATACTTGACATGTTACACTTTTCTTACTATGTTATATGGATACTTCATATGTCATTATCATTACTATATATGCATGTAAATTAACTTTTCTATAGTTGTGAATGCATACTTTCTATATATTCTTACACATAGAATGAATGCTTTCCATTATACTTGTTACTAGTACCACCGAGGCTCTTGGGGCATCTACTTGTGTACACACTACAAGTGTTATTTTTTCATTTTATATTCTTCCTATTCTTACTAGCATGCTACTATATATTAGATCATACATGATTTGACATAAATTTTATCTTTTAACATATGAATGAGTTCTTCTTATGTAGCATTTACCTTGCAAGAACTATTTACCATCATGGTTGTCTAATACTTTGTATGATATTATTTTTCATTGTTTTCCATTATATGCCATTATTTGTGGGATATGCCCTATATCTTTCTTGTTCATTGTTTATACACTTTTGACTACTTTATCCTTGATTATCTTGTGACATTGTGAGTAATGTCCCATGTTTGAAACCCACTTTTTATGGTCTACATTGTCTTCTTTCTTTCTAGATTACACATTGTCTTTTATATGCGTATTTGTCTTGTTTGCACTAACATGTGTTTCTAGACACTTTTTTTGCATGTGTCTTATATTTCACCAAGAACATCCCCATCCCTTATAGGGTATCAATTTAATATTAGTTTTGGTCTACTCCTTTGATCCACATCCTCCTGAGACATCACATGCACCCCAAATGAGGGAGGCTTATATTGGATCAATCAATCACCCCATTCTGCGACAAATTCATAGTTCAAACTTGTACAATACAGGGAACAACATAGTGTATAGTCAAACAAATGGCTCAGAATCTAACTTAGGTCCTCATCACAAATGAGATGCCATGCCTAGATATAGACATGAGTTCCTAGGCATTCCTGGTTCTTCCTTAGCACCTATGACTAGGGCCGATTACATAATTTTTCTTAGATCGGTATGGTTCATAGTAGTTTATAGAGTTATTTCCATAGTCCTCCAGTAATTAGAATGCATTATTTATTTATTTTCTTCTCTCTCCACTTGGATTGAATTGGATAAAACTAGAAAAAGAAGGATAACACCATCTATAGTGGTGTATGATTTCAAGAATCTATCAAGGTTAGAGAATAACACTAGACCTTTCTCCCCAACACTACTTTTGTCGTGTGTCTTGAGATCACCTAAAAACTTACACTTGACATGAGATCACCTGAAAAAATAATTCTTAGCATGATATCAACCAAAAAAATCATTCTTCTACAACATTTTCAGGATCCTTTCTATCCTTTTCACTCATCATGGATCAATTGTACATGTTCCTTTTACTATTTTTTCACATTTTAACATAATTTTTGTATACTTGGATCAAATTTTTCATATACACAAATTTGACTACTCTTTTCTCTCTTATTTTGTATTTTTATCTTCAATATACAACGATAAGAATACCTTCATCAAGCGATAATGAAAATAGGTGTAACGCAACATTGCACATATGCTTTCACCCTTAGGGTCACTTCCTCTTCTTTAGCTTCCATGATTCATTTTTATCACTCCATACTCTTTCTTGTCTCTTCAGATTGCTTTCACCATAGATATACATGGTTATCAGTTACACATCTTCTATCTACTTTATGTTATCAATTATTCACTCAATAACATAAAGTGGGGTAAATATAGACACTATTTCATGCACATGGGTACATTTCTAGGCCCTAATTACATACCATTATTCATATGATTCCTAAGTGAGAAAACTAGTAATTGACATCTAAATTTGGCCTCTTTCTTTCTTACTTATTTTCTCTATGGTCTTTCACACCTCACTACCCATTATGACTTTTACTTCTTTATATTTCTTATATCTAGACACTATCACCCAACCAGGGACACCCGATGCAGAGGTGCCCTCATCTCCTTTGGATGCCCCAACCTCTTTGTATTTTTCTTTCCATTTTTGGGCCTATTTTATCTTTTAGGCATATTTTTTTCTTATGGGTCAACCTTTTAGTTGTCAATTACAAAATTCAAACAAGGGAATCATATAAATACAAATATATGTGATCATAATAAAGGACCAAACTCTAAGCATCTATTTCTGTCACCTAAGGTTACATCCAAAGGAATTTCAAGAGCATCAAAGCATCCATCTAGCTTCATTCAAGGGACAAGGGACTGCATTTTTACGCATACACTTCATATGAGGGGAATTTCATTTTGACATCCACACATCTACATTTATACATCTAGTTGTTGCTCACTATTTGGTGTTTCTTACATAAGAGCCACCTAGGGCACAATTCTCTATACACATATAAAACTACATGGAGTATGAGATGTAGTGCACCAATCATTGTAAGTTCACTATGTTAGGTGACCGTAGGGTCATTTGACTCCTGTTTGCATCTTTTTATTTTTATTATTTGATTTGTTTTGAGGTTTTATAAGAGATCATTTATTTTTAGGTTACACTTGAACTTTGAGATCAAAAAGTGACATACAGGTGACCAACAAGGAATATTAGTGATCATCTTATGGTACTATAAAAATTATTTTATGAGGTTTTTCATATTCATGGGCACCCGTAAGCAGTCTCCAATGATTAGGCACCCTTGACCCGGTCCAGGCGCCCCCAAACACCGTAGATCCAAAGAACCTGTAATTTTCTGTGTGGTTGTGAAAAATTACTCCTGTTCAGTAGTTTTCTAGCCCAACACGCTTCAGGATTAATTATGAAATCAGCTAACTCATCTATTCCCTGTCTAGCACCTAGAGTTTCATTTTTATCCAAACTTATTTCTTGTGTCATATTTGTACTTCATTTCTTATTATTGCATTATGACTTTGTAATTAGGGTTGTACAAATTTAAAAAAAAAATTAAATCACATTTAGGGTCAAAAGATAGCATTTCCATTTGTTAAATTTTCCATTATATGCCATAAAAATGACATTTTTCCCAACAAAAATCTAGAATTGAAATATCCAAAAACATTATACAATTTCCCCAAATTTAACCCCTTTCAAAATCCCTCATCTTGGAGATTCCAACGAAACAAATGTCATTGAAAATGGAATCCTAGAAAAAAATTTATAAAAAAATTTGTGAACTCACATCGGTCCCCAACCGGAAGCTACATTTTCCTCTAAAAGCTTGAAAAAAGTGCCACATGTCACTTTATTATTGGTTGGTTGGTTATATTAGAAAATCACAAAAATAGAGAAATAATGAAATGTCTCTTATGGGCCTTCGGTGTCTAATTTTATAGATGTAATGTTTTTATGCCATAAAAGTGGGTTTGTGGGGAACTTGAGGAATGGGGAATTGTTCCTTGAGTGTCATTCATGACCAATTTAGTCAAGAGTTAGTTACGGTGGCTGATTGGAGAGCATAAGGAACATTAAAATTGTTCCAACTATTCCTATATCAGTCAACACATCTGATGTGAATTACTATGTGGGTTAGGTATGGTGAAGAACCGAGAGCTTAGGGAATAAGGGACCTATTCCCACAATGCCCAAAAAAACCAACTTCATCGATTACTAAGTGTTATATAACCAAAGTGAAGATGCAAGAATGAGGAGAAGTGGGGAATAGAAGAAGAGGAGGAACATTTAATTTATTCCACAAAACCTAACTTTATCGATTTAACTAAGTGTTTGGCTTTATGTGGTGAATCGATAAATGCGGGGAACCAAGGAATGAGTGGAAGAAAAGAAAGTTCCACTAGTTCCTCATACTTGCAATCTAACTCGACCAAAGGAGTACTATTCCAAAATGGCTAGGTTTTTTTGATTAAATATAGTATGAGAAGAGGGGGAAGTAAATGGAAATTTTTTGAATCTTTGTAGATGGTCAAGGCACCATGAAACCTATAAATCAACTTTGCACTTCTCAAATGATGAAGCCACAAAACACTTCAAACAAAGAGCAAACCTACAATTTATCCCCAAAACCCTCCCTTCCTCTTGAAAACAGAAAAACACACTTGAAAAATCCCCAATTCTATAAATTATCCTTCTGAAATTTCTTAAAAGGATGATAAAGGTAGGAAAACAACAAGGATCATCATGGTGCAAAATCATTCTTGGATGTCCTTTTACCTGAAAATGAACCTTAGGAACCCTTCAAGTCTTCTTGAAACAAAGTTACTAGTACATTAGGGGCCCATGGACTAAATGAAGGTTATAATAAGGTTTACATCAACATAGCAATGAACAATTTTATAATGCATAGGCATAATGAGGAATAATCATGGAGAAGAAAGGGTGACACCAAGTAATAATGTGAAATTCTACAAAGATGGTTTCAAGGATGCACAGGATCAAAATGGGAACCAATAGAACCATCCTAACTTAGTATTCAACTCGATCCTCCAAAATTCAATATGCATAGTCCATAAGATATAGCAATACAAATACATTTAGTTGTGGATAAATTCACCTCTAAATGTAGAGGTAAAACCCTATTGGGGAAAGGAAAAATTCTAGTCTAGAATATTATACAAAGTTTCTGGTGCATGAGGAAGTTTCGGATGACTCCTTCTTTCCTTGTGCATAGAAAAAAATTAAAAATATTGGAAATGAAATTATAGAGTGTGGTGATGTAGGGATGGGGTTGGGAAGCTACATGAGGTTTCACGGGCTCTCTAAATGTGTAGTTTTCTTCTCTAAGACCACTCAATCTCTCTTGCTATCCTCCTATACATTTGTGTTTGATTATGTAGACTCCTTAACCATATATGATATCAAATGTAAATGAGAAAATAGGGAGGATGCCTAAAAATTATATTGATGTATGAAAATTAGATTACAAATATGATAATTGAAATTTTTATATATATTAAAAAACTAATCACAAACAATTAGTTGGTTTTATAGGAATAAAAATTACCTCATGAATGAATTATAAAACAATATAACAATATTATTATGTAAATAACCGCTATTTACAACACTAACCATAGTAACAAACTAACTACCATGATAATAATAAGTTACCTATGGTAAACAGTAAAACTTAGTTATAATGCTAAATTAACCTAGTACTACAGGTTTTACCTAACATCGAACATAATATATCTAAAATTCAGATTTTCTAGATGTGTAACAGATTCCTCTAAAGGATATTATCTACTAAGACACACACCAATTTTAGGTAAATAAGATCAAATGGGACCTATAAGTTACTCAAATTGTCCCATCGGGAATGATAAAAAAATTTCACCTAAGATTGCACTCTTGTTAAATATACCATATTCAACACCTCGGTGAAGCATGGAAATACTTGTAAAGTGTGTGAAAATGGTGATTTTTGAGGTTTTGAGGTTAATATCTAGATATTTTTGTCCCTTTCTATCCTATCTCACTACGACTAACTAACCAATACTAAACTAATAATATCTAGTCTTATCCTAAATATTCCAAGAGATGAAAGTTAAGAGAGATGTTGAAAATAAGAGAGGAAATGAACCAAACTAGAATAGGGTACGATTATGGATGTAAGGACATAGATATAATAATGCATGTAAATATCCTAGGAAGGCACACATAATTTCTAGAAGAAATAAACTTAATAAGACTAAAGGCGGTAAGAGGATTGAATTATTCACATTAAACACTAATGTATTCAAAGGAAAGAAATCACACTTGCACATAATATCAAGAACTTATCCATTCACACTCTAACAAATTTGAGGTGCATGAAACCTTCATAGGTGAGTTACAGAGGTCTATAAGAAAAATCTTTGAGCTCATAAGTACAAAACTATCATACTTATCGAAAAATTAAACACTTTGTATTTGTCTACACACTTACATTTAGATATTTTAGAGAGAGGAAGATGGAAAAGGTCACATCTCGGTGATGAATGAATTCAACCACTCTTCTAGCATGAAGGACCAATCACCATTTATTTCACAATCTAGGTATGAGTGCTTGACATTGCTCTAGTTTACATGTCATCATATTTTTAGTGCAGGAGGACAACTTTGTTTAAAATTAAATTATAGTTTTTAGATAGGTTGAGTGCATCAATTAAATTAGGAATGGAATTTTGATGTCCTCCATCCTTATCTCATCTCTTGTAACTTTTCATTCTTATTTGGTGAACTTTTTATGAGGCACGGATCCATTTTGATTCTACCTTTATCTACGAACAATATCTCACTCCATAAATACATTTACCATTTGTGGCCTGATATTTCCTCCTCATGTGAAATATGTTGCATTCTGAGGAGTCTTCTGTGTTCCACAAAATTTTCTCTATATCTCGAGACTCTTTGTTATGTGGATTTTGAATTTTCTTTGTACTTTACACTCTTTTATTTGTTTCGTGGGTTCCTTGATATGCATATTTTATTTGTTTCATATAATTCACCAAATTGTGTGACATTTATTCAAAAACTATTTTTAACATTCCTACACTTCTTTTTACTCCTTTGTAGTGTTGATGGTATTGTTATCACCAAATCATAGCACCCCGAATGGCCAAGTTGTGGATGCAGAATTTGGTGTAATTTTTGTAACATTGGATTATCTATTAAGTTGTGGGACTTGTAGGCTTGAGATAATCCTACAGAGAAGGTTGGTTCCTACTCCTAAACTACCTGCCACAACTACTCCTAATGCAGGAAAGCAAACTACCTAATCCTATTCTAACAATTCCAAGGAGATAGGAGAGATATTTCATGATAGTAAACCTACACTAAGACTCGGTGATATACCGGAAAAGAGGTTTCCAGATATAATCCAACTTCTTGAAATGGAGAGAGATGAGAAATGGAGAGGGTGGACAAGATCCATCACAGACTAGAGATGGATTCACACAAAACAACATTTGTTTCCCATTAAACACATCTCTCTAAAACCTAAAATGAACATCTGAGAATATTCACAATATGCCCCGTAATGGAGAGAGTAGAGTAGAGACAATAAAATATCTAAAGGATGGAAAAAATACATCAAAAACACAATTTATTTCTCCAATAAGTTTTCACAATACAACATTATTGGGTAATAGGCAAGAATATGCCATTACAAAGCATTAATAGGAGCCTTAAAAATCCACATTTAACCCAGCAGAGAAGAAAGAAAGAGGGGGCAGGAGAAAATGACTAACTCCTTTTACAATGAGCCTATGTTATAATTTATAGAATTGAGAAGAGAGAGAAAGAATAATCCCGAAATCTCCTTTCCAGCCACTTGTAAGTGGTAATAAATGAGTGAAATGGATGATATTTTTCTTGAAAAAGGTACTCCATGTTGTCACATAACCTTTAGTTGAATAAAATGATGGCCATTCACATTAATTGCACTCCCAACCACCTTGAAATCACTGATCTATAATCGGTTGTTTTCTACAAAATTCTCCATAAAATATTCATCAATTCTGGAATTTATTGATTTTTGTACAAATTTCTCCTAGCCACGATTCTAACGAAACCAATGTTTTGCAAATTCATTGAGATATGCTCAAGTTATGAGATTCGAGAAGAGGAAGTTGTTTTTGGATTGTCGAGCTTGCTTATATTCCTTAGGATTGTGAATTTTATTTATTTGGCTAGAAAAAATGTTTCCTCTTCTTCGTTATGTTTTACAAATATTTTGAATGATATGGGAATTAAAAATGATAGGTTCCACTATATTATGTCATCATTTAAATGAGATGGGGGAGGTTAAATATTTTAATGTTCTATAGTTCTGCCATCTCATCCAAACTCGGCTCTTACCATTCACCGCCACCGAGTCCCTATCTTGGACATCAACCCTCATTTCTATGTGTTGGGCCTTTATATTTCATATTAGCAGGATATTTAATTTTACATCTTGACCCCTTATTTTTACTGACCTCCCTATTACATGCCTTTGTGTCAACCTCCCCTATTTCCATGTGCCTTATTTCTAACGACCTCCCTATTTCATGCCTTATCAACTCACAACTCGGCCTTTCCTTGGAGCTTGTACATTGGTGAATTGTAGGCTCAAATATTGTTTGGGGAACACTTCCCCTCTGCTGTAACATGCCTCCAACTTCATACTCACCCGTATCGGGATCTCTCATCACCTCATACCCCACACTTTGGTTCCTTTGTCCCCCTTTGACCCGTATGGCTTGTTGACTCGCCCTTTCACCCGCAACCCAATCTATTAGGTGAAGTTGGGTTCTTATGTCCCAACTATTCCATGGGCCACTTGGGATCCCAAATTTTCCTTTGCCACATAATTCTTTTCCCATGTTCAATTCGGTGATTTTTTCTTTTACGCACCTAGATGTCCTCAGTAGACCACTTGGGCTTTCTAACCCTACCATCCCCGTGTTACAATTCCCGTAGTAAGTTCAAGTTTTTCTCACATGATTTTCTTGATTTGTTTAGGGCCTCTAGGATGTATATATCCATGCTTTCTGTAGTGAACCTCCAGGGCTTTCCGAGTTGGCTTAGTGAGCCAATATTTGATCTTCATCATTGCTTCATAATATCGACCTTGATGAGTTAAACGAGGCTCCTCACCATTTCGTTAAGTATCCAACATCATTTGCTATCCTTTAGCAACTCGTCAAGATGAATCTAACTTATCTTGTATCAAGAATAGACCATCCTCATCATTCTCGCACTAATTCTTTGTTGAGCCCACATTTTTCTGTGTAATGGATCTCTTTGAGTAACTCACCATAGCTAATTTATCCATTTTTATGCCGATGTAATCGATCCTATTCTCGGGCCCAACTCCATTTTCATTCTTCTTTTCTCATATTCAAGATTTATTTTCTACAATTATGAGCCTCGATGATCTCTATGAGTGCCCTTTTGATATCATCATGTTATAGGATTGATTTTCCATTCATACTACATGCAGCTAATTTTTTGTGATTAAGCCCTGGTCTTCTCAATTTTTGAAAAGGTTCATAGAGCCAAGTTCGAATCCCTTTGATGTTGTCATGCCATCTCAACTTAGTATGATCTCCACATGAGGTTGGATGATTCATGATAAATAGACCTTGAATAAAGCATGATGCTTCTATTGACTCACCTCGTGGGTCTCCATTTTTGTGTCGTGCTTCACCGCTCAAGCCGATTCAAGCTAACTGTGGAATTTCCATGAATCTCTTATTTTGTTAATGCTTTGGTGTCTAGATAACAATCCTCATGAATGAGGTTCCTTAACAATTCAACATGGATGCTTGTATGGTTCGACTCATCCAAGGATTGTAATTTAACCCGACTCCCTCTAATAGCTCAGTCATGTTTAATATTAGCTTGGTGGTTTGGGTAGTTGACTCAACCAATGACTTATGCAACTTTTGATTTCTCTAATAGCTCAAAAGTTATATAATGCAATGGTCAAGATCAGTTTGTATAGAAATTAGACCATTTATCACTAAATACCTCGAACCGGATCAACCTCATAGAATGGCTCGGTGCATTGCTTGAATGTAATGTAAAACAAGCCCCAACTTTCCTAGTTTATTATTTCAAAGAAATCAACCTTCAAATACATAGCTTGATGCATAATGAAAAAGCTCGGCCATAATTTTTGGCTCATCCACACTCTTAAAAATAAATCATGGCTTGGTTAGTCTTAAATCATCTTGGTCTTCTTAAAAAAATCTTGTCCCAATAAAAGGAAGAAATTAGTCCTTGTTGTAATGTGATAGCATGGTGGGCACTCAGTTTCATACATATTGATTGTGTATTATTCAACATGGCTCGATATGGAGTTCAATGAAAACATATCCCAATAGCTTGGTTCACATAGAATGAGCTTGGTAGTCAACATGCAGCTTCCCCTTCACATTAAAACTAGCTCGACCCACCAAGGAGTAGCTTGGTTGGATCGTTGCATGAGCTGGTGGAAACTTCAAATCATTCCAAATTCTTTGAATTCTCACCAAACCTAATACATTTATGGATTCTTTAGATGTACTAAGGATGTATGAAGATGTCAAGGTTATTAACTTATGCAAATTTTTATGACTTTTGAGCCCATCCATTCATTTCTACTCTACATAAGAAATTTTAACCTTGTGAGGACCAAGAAGCATCTATGATCTCTAAATGGTTATCCGAGCTTGTCCAATTTCTTGATTTCACCCGTAGTGAAATTGGATAATAATTTAGTGACTCATGCGGGGCCATTTACATGTTAGATGAAGTGTGACCAACTACCTGTAGCTTTTTATTTGGCATGAAGTCTACATGATCATCATGAACTAATCTACACTTTGAAAACATTGACCCCTGAAAAACTTGGCTTCTTGATGCAATAACTTATGTGAACATGATGCATTGTATTTCCTAGAGCAATAATGAACATGGATATATACAAAATAACAAATCATACATGCCTCAAGTAATACATGTAGAGTGTGTAAAAGAATTTCTTTTGGTGAAAATAGACCTAATCCTACCATACAATAACCAAAATAATGGGAAACTTCAAACAAAACCTGATCTCGGTGAAGATCATTAGCTTCCCTTCCTCACAATTGGAAGCCATGCGAATGATTTTGTAACAAATCCAACTGATATTAGGAGTATAAAACTAGCTACAAGCTAAGTTGATGCTCCACTATGCATCAAGGTATCAACAAAAATAAGACATATACCTCTTCCGGATATTGATCATTTGGTATCAAGAGGAATAGTGGTTGATCCATGGCACATTATGGTTCTTCATCATGCTTAAAATAAAACATGACTGGTTGTGGCTTCTCTATTGACTTTAATGAATCCAAGTACCTAAGTGGGCAAGGTTTGGTTTGCTAAATTTTCCCACTTCTATGAATTCCAATTCCAATAATTAGTTCTTCTTGTGAGCCTTCTTGGAAAAGGTGTCTATATTTGAATTATTTCTCTTCTTATTTCACATCTATAGATAACTGATGTCCCCTTTGGATGAATAGTATGAGAGAGATGGGATCTTCTTTCTCTTTTCCTTCCTTTACATCCAGTATGGCATTGGGAATATTTAATTCTTCCAATTTTGATTCAAGAGGCTGACTAAGAAGTAAAATATAATATTGCATGTTATCCTACATGGTAATAGCCTCTTTTCATTGAATAATTAATGATGGGGCAGAAAATGTGATTATTTCCACGGGCTCCTCCTCATCAAAACTCTCCTCCAAGTCAGATAAGAAATCAAGCTCTTCATTGTCTGTTGTGCCAAACCTTCTTCCTCTTGCATGATGACCTTAAAATATGCAATTCTTTCATCATGGTATTCTTCTTATTCAAACATGAATCTAGTGATTTTAAAATCTTCCAAAAAATCATATTTTTGGAGAGATTGAACCTAAGAGAGATATGCAATCTCTTGTGCAACCGACTCATTATTCATTGCCTCTGAATTTGTTTTTCTCACCTACACATGCTCCTCTCTTTCTAGAATTATATATGGTTTTTATTTCTCTTCCTTGAATGATTATGTGGTTGGAATATGACCATCAATCTTCTCAAGAAAAGTTCCATCATGAATACTACATTTAGAGCATACAAACCGCTAGTTTTCTTCTTCTTCTATTGTTGCTACAAAATAATCCTTAGCCACCAATGGGTCATCAAATTTGGAATCCTCCTTTGGATTAACCATCAAGGTCATTTTTTCAACTCTAAACGTTTGAGCCCATCTTTTCATATTCTCTATAATTTCTCCTTTGTTAGGCTCTTTTTATTATTGCCTTTGGCTGGTTGTCTGATTGTTTTCTTCCCAAGATGAACTTGAGATAGTAAGAGGAGGATTGGGTTGGGCTAAAACTAATTTTGCAATTGTTTGTGGTGGTGGAAGAGTCATAACTCCTCATTAATTTGGAGGGGATGATTGTTTAGAAGGGAAAATGGCATAATAATTTAGATGATATGGGAGATTAGAGGATGGAGAATGGAACTCAACACTTAGGGAAACATGTAATGTTCTTGGATCTTGACATTTTTGAAATGATAAAGCTTAGGAAAGAGAAAAAGAGGAAAAGTAATTAGTGCTTGACCTACCCATTAACAAGGTTGTCCTACATTTTTCTCATAGGATTTTATCTCCTTAGTCCATTGTGAAAGTTGGGGTAACATTTCAACCATGAAGTCAAGCTTCTGGTGTGAGCTATATTGTCTTAGAAAAGGGCCCTCCTATTGGCTGCCCTGTAGCTAATTCTAAATGATTTTATTTATGTTGTATCCCTTGACTACACCATGTTAGCCTCCATTCTTTGAATATCCTTTAGCAAATCATCACTTTCCATTTTACTGTTGTCATCATATGCTTACCCACTTTCCATTTTAGTATTGTCATCATATACTCATTAGAAGCTAAATGTAGTGCTGCAAATGTGAATTCCACTATGTGAATGAAGACATGATTGCACAACTTCATGGAATGGAAGAAAGTGGAAAGATGTGGAAATAAAGATGAATGAAAAAGGATGGAAGAATGGTCTCAGAAATCAGAAAAAATTGGTTATTAAAACCAGATGGAATCATCATATATGCTTGATAGTGCCTCTAAAGGCTAAAACCTTCACCAAGAGCACATCAAAATTGATGAAGTGAAGATGTAGACCAAATTACATACCTATGAAATGTATATATTTCACTGTGTGTCCCACCGGCATGAAAAAAGCTGTTATCACTAAATCACCGAGCTAATATCAAGCACAACCGAGCTATTTGAGGGATTCAAGTTAAGTCACAAGCCTTAGAAAATTCGAACCACACAACCATCCCCGCCATGTTGGTAAGACACTTCATTCATGAAAATCATGGTCGGGCCACCAAACATATCACAAAACTGAAATATTACAATCACAAACAACAATTTTCTTCTATTCTAAATAATTAAAATATTTCTACACTAGAACTAAACAAGCAAGATAAACCGTTGTGGTGAGTGTATTGAAACTAAACTACCTTAAAAAAATAACTTTTTAAAATTATCTATGATGTGTAGAGAACCTCCTACAAATATTCTCTCCTTCGATCCACAAAGTGATGGGAAGAAGAGGATCTATCATCCGAGCTACTATTAATGATTTAAACCCTCTTGGAAATCAACTAATTCCTTGAAAATGAAAGTAAATTGATTTCTACTCTATTTGATATGATGTAACAATGATAAATTACAGGAATGAAGGAAATCAAATAATAACTCCAACTTGGAATTCACGAGAGCAGAGGTAGATATAGTTGTGTAGTAATTTTTCCCCTCGCCTTATCCTTTCTTTTTCTTTATGTCCATATGAGTCCAAGGAATTGGGAATGCAAAAGAAACAACACAAGAAGGTGCTTGAGAAATGGAAGCTTAAAGGTAGTCTTATTGCAATGCAGGTGGAGAAGAGATAACACAAGTGAATAGAGCTTGGCTATGTAATTTCTAGCAAGATTATGGCAGCAATGCTATGCAAGATACACAAAATTCTCAGGCCATTTGCTTCAATAAAACCATTGAATATATAGGAATTGGTTGGGATGTGCCTTCATGCACAATGCAGCCTTGGAGTGCCAAATCATTGGGTGAAGAGGCAATTCAAACTAATTAAATCTATTTAAAAATAGAAGAGGGAAGGAATACCAAGAAATCAAGACTATTTTTAGGTAATTTGGTTCACAAATGTGCCCTAGAAGTCAAGTTAAGTGAAATCACGTGTGTTAAAATCACGCATGGAGAATTCTGGAAAAAGTGTGTAGGGCCACCGCCCTACATAGGGCAAAGCGATGGTCCTGCACTAAAGGCCAAAACATGCACAAAATGAAGTGGGAAGCTAGAAGAAATCATGGAAAAGATAAGTAAGGATGTCTAGGCTACAAATATACATTGTGAATGGGTTTAGGAACTTGAACACCTTATGAAAGGATATGAATCATCATTGGGGACTTTTTAACCATTTTTTTGACAATGTAGCACATGTAATTTTGGGTGCATATTTCCCCCTCAGAGAAGCGTTTTATCCATGAAAATGGGTAAAGTGTAGAGTCTGAGTATGGCATTCCCAAATTGGGGAGTTAGAAGCTATACCTGACACACCTATGTGCTGAAATGTCACCACCCAAACTCCCGCTTACCTGCAAAACAAAGAAAAGACTCAAGTGCGGATGAATAAAATATCAAAAAATAAACACTAAATTTAAAATGACAAGAGGACTTACCATTTGTACACGAATACAGAAATATACTTGTGCTATCTCTCCAACCCAGTGAACATATGCACTCGTAATGAAGTTATAACAACATATATATATATATATATATATATATATATGTATATATGTATATGTGTGTGTGTGTGTGTGTGTGTATATATATATATATACACATACATACATATATACATACATAGATATCAAAACAAACTCATTTTCAAATTCATTTCTTGCGCTATCGACTTAGAAATTTTTAGCTCTCTTCCCACGGTGATCAAGTTTCCATTTATGAGTATGGCTGAATTGGAATGGATTTAGGAATGGTATTTTGTGTTAGACCTTCCCCATTATTGCTTGAATGCATTTAAGAATAATTCCTAATAAATTCATAACTAGAGCGGTCATAAGGGGCTTAAAAGAGGCGGATAGGCGAGTGCCTTTATTTCTTAGTTTCCATTTTGTGAGGTATACATGATGTTTTGGTATTTCATGCTCATTGCAAGCATTTTGACCACACCTAGCACGTGATGGAATTATATACAAACTTGATTTATTATGATATATACACACTCTTCTTTTTGGTTTGGTAATTCATTGTATCTGAGTTGATTTACTCTTATCCACTTCACATGTGTACTCTATATATTTAGAACTTCCATTTTTAACAGATTTTTAGAATGTATGTAGTGGATATGAATGCTAATAGAATGATCTATTTTTTTAATGCTAATATATGATAATGCAATCACATTGTAATGTTGAACTTTAGTTTCTTTAAGAAAATTTTGGTGCTTCGTATTGTTTTGGAAAAATGTGGCGAAAGAGTGATATGATAAGTGAATGAACTTTCCCCACTCCTAACTCCATGCAAACATTAATATGCGAGGGCTCAACACTAAGAGACGAAAGGGGCACAACTTATAAAAATCTATTGAATGGTAATGATGAGAGAAAGACAAGGATTTGAAAAAAACCAAATTGAGACCCTACAACCTCATTCTATTCAAGTTTTCTTCATAGTTTAAAATGTGAATTGATTTCCAGTTTATCTAGACTTAGATCCGTAGATGGCCACTTGGTTGACAAAATCTGGTTTTGAGGTTTTAAACTCTTTTGAAATTTTGGACATCTAAATCAATTTTTATTTATTTATGATTTCACAACTTTTGAATGAATTGTTTCTAACTTTCAAATTTGTCAAAGAGACCCCCTACACCATGCCTCATGCCACTAGTAGGAAGTATGGGCTCATCACCATGGACAAGGCATAGGTGAGTAAGGGCACTTCTTTCCTTTCCCAACCCTACATCACTAGTAAGAGACATAGGCTCAACACCAAAGGTTGTTAGGGAAAAAAAATGTGTAAAATAAAAATTTTCTTTGGATTTTCATTTGACTTATTTATCTAAGAAAAATGTCTAGAACATTTTTTCCAAAAATATGTATATGGGATAGATGCGATACCATGAAGCTTCTAGAATGGACCATAGGAAAAGACACCTAATCTAGAAGAAACTACAAATAGAAACAAGTATATAGGCCTTGGTATGGTTCTTCACAAAGCTTCTCTTATCTTTCTTGGATTAATGAAATGGTTTGGAAATAAGTGATGATACCATGAGAATTTAAAGAGGTATGATGTTAATGTTTTACTAATGTTTTCATAAGTTTTTAGTAATTTATATAAGAATAATTCCCTTGATCACAAATTTATGAAATGAACCGGTAGATGAAAATACAATGGGAATGCAATAATGTACATATGGAAATGTAGGTGAAACTATATGTCATGATGGATAAGGTGAAGAAATTTGATGAATATCGAATTATTCACCCCTAAAAGTACACAATAGAGAATCATGATCCTCAAAATTGGCGTTCTCTTGACAAGGGCCTACTATTATTCGGGTTTAAGCTTAAAACCCTTTCCCAAGTATATATTTCCAATAATTAATATCATTTTTCTGAAAGAGGCGTTCATGCACCTCTTTGTCATGTTCTTGAGACATGGTGTGTGGGTGAGCATGAATATGCCTCTTGACCTTGTTTCTTATGTAGAGCATTATGTTTTCTTGTAACCCTTTCTGAATGATGAGGATTTCCCCATGGATATGTCAAGCTTATTTTTAGATGCACATGGGTTGAAACCAGGGTTTAGAATAGAAAACCCCGAGAGATATTTTTCATGGGCATCGTTTCAATGCTAAATTGACCTTATTAGTTTGTTAACTCTATAATGTTCACACTTAGACCTAGGTCATCAAAGGGAAGAGATGATAAACCGAGAAGACTACCCATCCCCACGTGGTTAAAACGGGAGGAAGATCGGATATTTGATATCTAAGATTTTCATAATTTCCATTGTGGTTTTAGTGGACATGGTTTCCATAGATATTCATTTACCCTCATCTATTTTTGCCACCTCAAATGTTTTGGGTCACCGACTTCAGCCTTCAAAGACACACCTAAGGTGATTGGGACTAACTCTTTTGATGGAGGTGGTTTTTTCAATTGATTTGTAGGAATTTCATACTCCATATGGGACTCCATTCTTCTTCTTGAGGTTTTCTAAGTGTATATAAAAGGGCTTAGGATCCCCTTGAGTGATGAAGACCTTTCCCAAATGGAGGAATCTAATCTCTTGGAACAAGGTAGAAGGGATAACCTTCATTTAATGGATCCAAGGTCTCCCAAGGATCATGTTATAACTCGTTTCCCTGTCGATAATGTAAAAATTCATCAAGATGGTTTTTTAACCAAGCGTGATTGGAAGAACTATGGTTCCAATCAAGGTTTCTTTAAGACTATCATACCCTCATAACGTGTTTCTTTTAGAGGAATAATTTGTCTATCCATATCCCAAATTCTACAAGAAATATAAGGGAAAACATTTACAGCAGCCCCATTATAAATCATGGCTCTCTTAATGTAATTTTTATAAACCCATATTTGTAAAAATAAGGCAGGATCACCTCTTCGGAAATTTTAGCATCATATGACATCTTGTCTATATTGAAAACAAACCTAGTATTCCTATCATTCTATCCTGGAGGATGTATGTAAAATTCAATATGATTTATTTGAGTTCTAGGAGGTTGCGTAACATGGATTAAATAGCCAAGACTTAGTGCATTGAGCAACACAAAATGATGTGCAAGAGAATTATTCTATAAATCTAGAAAACAAATGTGAGAAAAGGTCTTGTTCAAATCTTATATTAAATCATAAGCTCCTACTAGTTTTGAGATTATAGGAACATCATCCTATGGGAAGGAAAGAGTGGGTAGGGGTTGTGAAATGTACTCCTTTGTCTGAGTTGTTACATTAATTTATGGCTCAACCTCTAGCTCAACTAACCCCAAGATTTTTGTATTATCGTTTGAACCAAGGTTAGGAGAAACCTGAGAGTTGTCAAAAGTTGAGGCTTCATGGTCATTTTTTCCTATAGGAATTCCTTTGTTTATATTTTGAGGATTCACTTTGAATTCCCCAGAACATTTAGGGTTTGCATTTTGAGGTGTGATAGGTTCGGTATGAGTAGGCTACGGGTTTGTTTTAGGATTTACTAGGAACATGTCTATAAAGAGTTGCCTTTGGTTTTCGGGAAGTCTTTGTAGAAACTTGTTGCAATTGCGACAAGTCCTATAATAATGACCTCAAACCTTATGGAAACAACAATATAGGTTAGGTCGTAATCTCTTTTCCTTTGATAAATGTCTTTCTGTTGTTGATTATAACCTTAGTTATCATTTTAAATTAGTTTTTACAACCATGATTTGTTTCCCCTTGGCCAGAGTTTTGATATTGGTTTAGGCCTTGGGTTTGATTTTTATTTTAAGAGGGGTAGTTTACATCAACTATGTTGATAGATGGCATAGTGTTAGGTCCTCTTTGATTTCCCAAGTTGTCGTCATTGTTATTTTTTCCATTGTTTAGGAAACCAATGTTCTTGACTTGATCAGTAGCACTATTTGTGGTAGCACCATGATTGTGATTCATGCCCTTAGATATTTGGCTTTTGGCACCATTGTTTTCATAATTTTCATTATTTTGATTTGGGGATACCAATTTTCCATTAGGACCATAAATCTTACGCCCACTTTCTATAACATCTTGGTCAATCCAAAGTGCACCTTCCAATACTTCCTCGTAACTATGGAAAGGAAACTTATGGACTTCCTCCCTAGTCTCTCAATTGAGAGAGTGAAGGAAAATATTATAAAGTTCCATCTAGTCTATGTTGGGTGCACTTGTAGAGGAATAGAGAACTTGGTGCCATCTCTAAATGAAATGGTCAAAGATTCATTTTTCTCCTATCTAATATGTAGGAACTCCCTAATCCTTGTATGTAACAACTTGTTCATGTAAAATGCTTTGATGAAATCAGAAACAAGTTGTTTAAAGGAATGTATAGAAGATTTCAGAATATGGTAATACTAATCGAGTGTGATTCCTTTAAGAGTCTTTGGAAAGATATTAGCCACTACATAATTCTAAGGAAGCAATTCCCGATAGCAGATAGTGTAGGTGTTGATATGAGTGTTCAGGTCTCCTTCTCCCTTAAATTTTGGAAGATTTTATAATGGGTGTAGAAGCATCATACCATGTATAGTGAATTGAATAGGCTTCTTTAAGTACTCAAGCATACGTACCCATTGCATAAGATTTCACCATTGAAGATCCTTGATGAGGAGGAAGAGGAGGAGAAGTTGGATAAGCTACATTATAAGCATTGACGGGAACGTATGGGGTCCCTTGATATGGCATGTAGGGAGAAGGAATGGTATACAAGTCCATCTAGTGATTTTTTGAATACATGTTCATGTAAGGTGGGATAGTACCAAGATATGGACTAGCGGGAATAAAACTAGGGAACGTCACAGTTCTTATTGTGGCAGCATTTGAGAATGCACTTTCAGCTAGTCCTTTGGTAGGATAAGATTGAGAAGGATGAGACCCCATCCCTAGTGTGTATAACCCTATGAGAAGATCACCTAGATTTAAATTAACTAGATAACCTTGTTGTAAATGATATTGTGTTGGTTTCTCATTAGAAGGGATGTATCCTTTGTTCTCAACTGAACACCCTTTCTTCTTCCCTACTGCATGTGTTGGTTGTGAAGTCTGGGAAATTTCTAGTTCTCTAATCCTCCCTAATAAAGTAGAAATGAGATCATTGGGAGAGGATTGATTCCTTTGTTGGGGTGCCTATGGCATAGGGTTTGATTGAGCAGGCTCATGATACCCTGTCATGAATTGTTCAATGTTATAATTATTTTCTTCCTTAGAAGTAAGAATCTTAGGATAGGCATTTGAAATATCAGAGGTTGTAGCCTTCATTCTATCCAAAGACTCATCTATCTGACGAAGAGGATTAGTTATTCATGTGAATGTATCATCTTTTGTTGATTGCATGGAAATGTGAGGTCTTAACAAGACTCTATGGTAAGAACATGTTCCATTTGTGATAACAATGTGGTTTGCATTGGGTTGACCATATTGCATTTTTAATGGTTGATCAACCTCCTCCATACTTACATAGCTAATGGGGTTTGAATTATAACTAGGGAGGTTTGGATGTTGCTTGTGTAATTGTCACCCCACCTTGAAAGAAAAGGGGACTGTTGTGGTTACACATTGGTGTAATATATATCGGGGCTAAATGGCCCACCAAAATCTTTTCCGAAATATTTTAGAAAGTATAAAATACCTAACAAATAGGGGAAGAAATGGAGAGGTGAGGTACTAGTAATGAAAGAAAAGGAGACAAGAAGGAATTAATCCTTCATGTCAGTTCACCAATTTTATGAATGAAAATTGACATGCAACATCCAACCGCACTCGACCCCCGAGGTTGTGCCAGAGAAGTTGATGTTGAATGTGTGTGGCCAAATATAGAAGGATAAGTGACTAATATTTTTAGCGTGATATCCTAGAAGATGAGTTGGCAAAGGAGATATTTAGAGGCTATGAATGGGTACCATAAATTCCATATGGTTTGTTTTCTTAACTTGGATCTAAGTGTTGATCTAGTTTGAAGTGTCCAAATTAACTAAGACAAAACTAACAATATATGAAGCTACTAATAGGGAAACTAATCTAAACAAATCAAAAAACTGAAACATTATAATCACAAACAACAATTTTCTTATATACTAGATAATTAAAATATTTATACATTAAAACTAAACAAGCGAGATAACCTTGGTGTGGTTATTTACCCGTAATAAGTTTATTAAAATTAAAATAACTTAAAACAAGAACTTTTCCAAATGATCTATGATTTGTAGACAACCTCCTACATATATTCTCTCCTTTAGATCCACAGGGATGGGAAGAAGAGGATCCATCATCGGGAGCTGCTATTAATGATTTAAACCCTATTGGAAATCAACTAATTACTTGCAAATGATAGGAAAATTATTCCTACTCTATTTGATATGATGTAATAATGATAAATTGCAGGAATGAAGGAAATAAAATAAAAAATTGAACATGGAATTCACAGAATAGAGGTAAATCTAACTGTGTAGTAATTTTTCCAATCAGTTTATCCTTTCTTTCTCTGTGTGTCCATATGAGTCCAAGGAATTGGGAATGCAAAGGCAACAATAGGAGAAGGCGCTTGAGCAATGGCAGCTTGAAGGTAGTCTAGTTACAATGCAGGTGGAAGAGAGATAGCACAAGTGAATAGAGCTTGGCTATGCAATTTCCAGCAAGATTGTGGCAGCAATACTATGCAAGATACATAAAATTCTCAGGCCATTTTCTTGAATACAAGCATTGAATATATAGGAATTGGTTGGGATGTGCCTTCATGCACAAGGAATCCTTGGAGTGCCAAATCATTGGGTGAAGAGGTAGTTCAAACTAATTAAATCTATTTAAAAATAGAAGAGGGAAGGAATACCAAGCAATCAAGACTATTTTTAGGCAATTTGGTTCACAAACGCGCCCTAGAAGTCAAGTTAAGTGAAATCACACGTGTTAAAATCACGCATGAAGAATTCTGGAAAAATCATGTAGGACCTTTGCCCTATGCGGGGTGGTGGTCATGGACCGCCGCCTTGCCTGGGTGGTGGTTTTAGAACCGACCCTAGGGTTGGGTGGTAGTCCCAGGACACTAAAGGCCAAAACATGTAAAGAATGAAGTGGGAATTTGGAAGAAAGCATGGAAAATCTAAGTAAGGATGTCTAGGCTACAAATATATACTTGTGAATGGGTTTAAGAACTCGAACACCTTCGAAAGGATATGAATCATCATTAGGGACTTTTGTAACTATTTTTATGACAATGTAGCACATGTAATTTTTGGTCCATACAAATCTATTGTTAAGAAAAGGTGTGCTCGACAAATACTTAGTGCAAGAATGATGAGGTCATACTATTCTTGATACGGGATGAGTTGTCGAATGCTAGCCGAGAAATGTCAAAGACTTAACAAAAATGGTGAGGATCCTGTTAAACTCATCAAGGTTGATATTTTGAAGCACTTTGGTGAAGATCAAATGTTGGATCACCAAGCCAAATTAGGAGCCCCGATGGTTCATTATAGAAAGTGAAGATATGAACATCCCGGAGGGCCCAAACGACTCAATACACATGTGTGAGAAAAACCCAAATGCACTTTGTGGGAAGTGTAATGAAAGGATGGTGGGGTTCGATGGCCCAAGTTTTCCACGTGACATTTGGGCAAGGAAAATCTGAAATTGTCGACTTGAATGTGGGTGGGCCATTGTGTGGTAAAGGTAGAATTTGGGAGCCTAAGTGGCCCACGGGATAGGTGGGACATAGGAACCCACTTCACCGAATAGATTGGGTTACGAGTGCGGGGTTATTCGGTGTCCCATGTGGGTCAAAGGGGGATGGAGGAACCAATGTGGGGCATGAGGTACTCGAGAGAGCCCGATACAGGTGAGTCGGAAGTTGGAGGCCCGTTGGGTATATTCCGTAGAGGAAGTGTTCCCGATTAAGCTTTGAGCCCACAATGCACCAATGCATGAGCTTCAAGGAAATACTAAGTTGTTAGGTTGATAAGGTGGACATGTGGAATCACTAAATAAAAGTGATCGGCCCACATAAACCTCCCTCTATGCAAATTGAAACAGTAAGGGTTCGACACGTGGAAATAGGGAGGTTGACACAAAGGCATGTAGCAAGGAGGTCGGTAGAAATAAGGGGTTGAGTTGCAAAATTTAATATCCTACCAATACAAAATATAAAGGCCTGACACATTGAAATGAGGGTTTGGCATCTAAGATAGGGACTCGGTGGTGGTGAATGGTAAGATCCACTTGGTGAAATGGGAAGAACTATAAAACATTAAAATATTTAACCTCCACCCCTCTCATTTAAATGATGAAATAATATGAAGGACCTTATCTTTTTTTAATTACCGTATCATTCAAAATATTTTCAAAACATAAGGAAGAAGAGGAAACATTTGTCCTGCCAAATAAATTAAATTCACAATCCCGTGGAATACAAACAAGCTTGTCAATCCCAAAACAACTGCCTCTACATAGAAGCTCATAACTTGAGCATTTCTCGATGGATTTATACAAAATTGGTCTCAATGGAATTGTGGTTCCAATAAATTTTCATAGATATCAATAAATTTTGGAATTGATGAATATTTTATGGATATTTTGTAGAAAAATAACCGAGTTCTACAACAATGATTTCAAGGTGGTTGGGAGTGCAATTAATGGGCTTATGCATCATTTTCTTCAACTGCAGGTTATGGGACAACATGGGATTCCTTTTACAATAAAAATATCATCAATTTCACTCATTTATTATGAATTCCAAGTGGTTAGAAAGGAAATTTTAGGACTGTTCTTTATCTCTCTTCTCAATTCTATAAATTATAACATAGGCTCATTGCAAAAGGAGTTAGTCATTTTTCTCCTTCCCCCTCTTTCTTTCTTCTCTGATAGGTTGAATGTTGAGTTTTAAGCCTCCTCTCCATGATTTGTAATGGAATATTATTTCCTCTTACCCAATAATGTTGTACTATGTAAAATTATTGGAGTATTAAACTATGTTTTGTGATTCATTTTATTCATCCTTTGCATGTTTTATTATCTCTACTTACCTCACTCCATTACGGGTAAAAACCATGCATATTCTATGATGTTCATTACATGTTTTTGAGAGGTGTGCTTAATGGGAAACAAATGGTGTTATTTTTGAATCCATATCTGGGCTTTGGTGCATTTTTTCCACCCTCTCCATTGCTCACCATTTCAAGCACTCGATTATGTCTAGCAACCTCCTTTTCTAGTGTGTCACCACTCTTAGTGTAGGTTTATTTTCATGCAATATATCTCTCTATGTCTCCTTGGAATGTTATAATATGATTAGGAAGTTTTCTTTATTTCATTAGGAATAGTTATGGTAGGTAGTTTAGGAGCAAGAACCAACCTTCTCTAGAGTATTATCTCAAGCCCGCAAGTCCTACAACATGAGAGGTAATCAAATGTTACACAAATTACACCGAATGCCCCATCCACAACTTGGCCATTTAGAGGGTGTTGTGATTTTATGATAATAGTTTTGGAATTCTCGGTGGGACTCTAACTTTTGACTCTCTTGTATTGGGCTCTCTAAGCACCTCATGCCCCACTTTGGTTCATCCACCCCCTTTAACCTACACTTTGGATGTTGACTCACCCTTCTCTCGCAACCCACTATATTCAATGAAGTCAAGTTATTATGTCCCACTTCTCCCATAGGCCACTTAGGCTCTCAAATTCCACCTTTTCCACACAATTTCCCACCCATATTTAAGTTAGTGATTTCAGATTTTCCATGCCCATATGTCCTACGGACCACTTGGGCCTTCTAACCATGTCATCCCTACATTACACTTCCCAAGTTCATTTTTTTCTCACACATGTGTCCCGATTCATTTGGGTCCTCCAGGATGCTTATATCTTTGTTTGCTGCGGTGAACCCCTAGGGCTTGATAAGTTGTCTTGGTGAGCCAACATTTGATTTTGCCATTGCTTCAAAATATCAACTGACAAGTTAAATGGTGCTCCTCAACCATTTCCACTAATCTCGAAATTTTGGCTAGCCTTGAAACATTTTGGGATGAATCTAACTCATCCCATATCAAGAATAGCCCATCCTCATTATTCTTTCTCTAAGTATTTATCAAGCCCACCTTTTCTTTACAATGGATATCTCTCGATAAACTCTTCCATATATGATTTATCCACTTTTATGTTGATGTAATCCTCCCTATTCCATAGGCCCAACTCCATTTTCATTATTATTTTCTTGTAGTTAAGATTTATTTTCTATAATTATGAGTCCAATGAGCTCCATGAGTGCCCTTTTTGTATCATCATGCTTTGCGGATTGAGTTTTCATTCATACTACATGCGGCCTCTTTGTCATGATTAAGCCTTGGCCGATCAACTTTTGAAAAGGTTCACATAACCAAGCTCAACTCCCTTTGATGTTGTCCATCCTACTTAGCTTGGTATGATCTCCACATGAGCCTGGATGATTCAAGATAACTCGACCTCGAATAAAGCATGATGCTTCCATTGAATTAGCTCAGTATCTCCAGCTGATTCGAGCTCACATGTTGAATTGCCATGAATCTTTGATTTTTTTAATACTTTAGTGTCCTAACCATGATCCTCATGAATGAAGTTCCTTAACAACTTGGCATGGATTATTATGTGATTCGACTCGTCCAAGGCTTGTAACTTAACCATACTCCCCGAAATAGCTCGATCGTGCTTGATATTAGCTTGGTGATTGGGGTAGCTGACTTAACCAATGACTTATACAACTTGTCATTTCTCTAACACCTGGATGGTTATACAATGCAACATCCAAGCTTGGTTTGTATAGAAATTATACCATTTATCTCTAAAGGCCTCAAACTACCTTATCCTTATAGAATGGCTCATTGCATTGCTTGAATGTAATGCAAAACAAGCTCTAACTTTCCTAGTTTATTATTTCAGCATCTCGGCCTTCAAATAAATAGCTCGATGCATAATGCAAATAGCTCAACCATAATTATTGGCTCATCCACACTCTTGAAAACAAATCATGGCTCATTTAGTCTTAAATCAGCTCAATCTTCTTAAAGAAATAGCTCGGCCGAATAAAAGGAAGAAATTAGTCCAAGTTGTAATGTGACACCATAGTGGGAAGCTCGATTTCACGCATGTTGATTGTGCCTTATTAAACATATTTTTAAACATGGAGTTCAATCAAAACATCTCCCAACAAAATGGTTCACATAGAATGATCTCGGAAGTCAACATGCATCTTCCCTTCACAATAAAACTAGCTCATCTTGCCAAGGAGTAGCTTGGTTTGCTCGTTGCATGAGCTGGTGGAAACTTCAAATCATTCTAACTTCTTTGAATTCTCACCAAACCTAATACATTTTTGGATCCTTCAAATGTACTAAGGCTATGTGAAGATGTCCAAGCTATCAAATTTTGCCATTTTTGCTGATTTTTGAGCCCATCCATTCATTGCTCCTCTACTTAACAACTTTGAACCTTCGAGGACCAAGAAGCATCATGTGAGCTTCAAATGATTATGTGAGCTTGTCAAATTATTTGATTTCACCTAGGAGTGAAATTGTATAACACGTATTTATCCTTTATTTCGTGGCATATATCCCCATTGTGAATTTCCTTTGTTGCACATGTTTTGCAAACTCTACGAAACATGAAATTTTGATTTCAACATAAGACTAAGCTATTTCATTCCACGAGATGTATTTTTGAAGAAATGTGACTATAATACTCTAATGAAGTTGTCTAATAGCATAGGTGTTATTTTGGATAACATAATTTAGAGGAGAGTTTAGCAAAATTGTATCGTGTCTTTGGTACAAGTAGATGCCATTATAGCATCGAAAGAAATAATTGATCAAATGTTATAGGATACAATGATAAGTTATAGTGAGTTGTCACTGGACTAACACCTTTAAAAAAATTATTAGCAGAAATATAAAATAGATATGTGGGAGATAATCAAATGACACAAATTAAAATAGTGAAATGAATTTCTTAAATAATGATCTTTCAAGTCACTTAATTTATAAAATTTAAAAGCATTTTTTAGATTTTTACATCATATTAAAATATTTTCCATTTAATAGATAGTAAAACTTAACTTAAGTCTTAAATTTTGACAAGACAATTCGAGTTTTTCCTTTTGGGGAATAAAAAGGAAAATTTAAAACACCACCAATATTTTGGTCTTTCGTTATGTAAACTTTTTTGGGATAATAAAGTTGGAAAGTTTGCAACTTTGCATTATTATTTTTGATTCAAAATATTTTGCATTATTTAAATCCATAACTTATTATCATTTAAGAAGGCTTCTTATGTAAAAGTATGTAAAAGAGTTGGTGTGTAAGTGTACTTGTGTAATATATAACTATTTAAGTTTATTTGAAAATATTATGAAGTGGTTCTTATTGTCAAGTCAAGGGTATACATAAAGTGGCTCTTATTTGATTTTTTTACTATTAATTTTTCTATCATTTGACAAAGTTATTTATCTCTTACAAATTTCCATTGTGTTGTGACAACCCACCATCTCTACTAGGTGTGATAGTAAATTGTGTTCATAAGGGAATAATGTGTTTTACTTATTAACACACTTATAGTATATGGTTATATTTAATTTTCTATAATAATAATATTAGACCTAGTTTTTTTATTAAGGATAAATAGTTTTTAAAGGGACTATACCCTATTTACAAAAAGGATCAAAAGCTAGAGATAACAGTAAAAATAGTCCAAAGATAAAATGGACTAAATCCCTTTATAATGAGGTTTAAAAGCCAGATACAACAGTAAAAACAAAAAAATGGATCAAAATCTACGAAGAACTTAAGAACCAACTATAGTTTAACCAAGAACTATAAAAGGAGAAAAATAGAGACAAAGAAGTATCAAAAAGTAAGAAAACACCTTCTGACAAAGAATACAAAGAAAGAACTGAAGTTTCTCTACTTGATTGCTTTATCAATCTTCGTCATGACTTTATACAAAGAGATGAATAATGCTAGGGTAGTGAAATGGGAGGGATCATTGTTTTCTAATTGTGAAAATACCAGTCCTTGCAATGTCGACTCCCAAATTCTTTGTTGGAATGTCACCGAGAATATAAAAACTTTTGACATGTTGTTCTAGAAAATTGTAGATAGCCTTAAGCACAAAAATGGTACAATCATTGCCCAATCTATTATCCAAAGAATTAATTTTCTTGAAAATTTGTAAAACTTGCTCATTATCCATAGTAGGTTTAACATGCATCTTCCTTTTACCTACACTTTTACCAATCTGATTGTGTTTATCTTTGAGGTACCTAGCCTCCCATTCCAACTTATAAATCATGCTTAGTAGCCCTTCTTTTTTTGTAGCATTGTCTTCAACGGGATTGCTGATATGAAGTAGGTTTTTGGCTGACTCAATCTCTTTATTACTATAAAGAACCCTCTAAGAGGGGTACAGGGGATTCTTGTTTCTTTTATGGCTAGTGGAAGTAGAGATGGGGTTATTGGAATTTGGTAAAGGGGGGGAAACAGGGATAATAGGAACAAAGTAGGAATGTGAAAGAAAGTGGTGATGGATCAACAAAATAAGACCTTGGTGGAGGGGGACAACACGGGTATGATTTTGGAACTCAAGAACAAAGCATTCTAGTGAGTTCAAAAGGTAATGTGGGAAATTGATAGTTAAATTCCTCCTAAAATGATTAAGGAAGACCAAATTCTTAAAAGGAATCATCACATATCTACCCTCAAGAGTGACATACCTGACCATCATTCATGAATTTCGAAAACGGCTCTGGAATAGAAGACACTTTTATGCCATGTGTAACATATTTAAGATTTTATCCTTCATCAAGGAATTTCTTATCTTCAACATTCCTGTTGATACATTTTCTGAAGAATTTCACCCCATCTAAGCTTAATCCCGTGACTTGAGAAATGAGCTTTTGAGTGATTTTGACGCTGATATCTCCATATTCAACTACTCTTTTCTTCCAACCATTTGCGAATTAAACTGAGATATCTTGGTCAATACCTTGCATTTTTTCTATGAGATTCGAAACCCCACCCATTTGTAAATACTTCCATAGGAGCTCATCATTCTTCCATTCTAGGTCATGAATAGGTTCTATTTTGTAAGGAGGCCCACCCATTCTACTGTCATTTCTTCCTTGGTTCTCAACGGTAAAGTTTTGATCCCAATACCACCTTTCCTCACCACCTTTGTCACTGTATACCTAGAAAGCGTGTGAAATATTAGTGAAATTATTAACCCTACATGAAATGTCAATAATCACTTTCTCATCAGCAGAGGGAGACTTTTTAATAGACCTAGTTGTTCATAATAGATTACAACATTATTTGCAGTATATTTTCTTATGACTAATTATAATATCATTTGCAATTATCATGTTATTGGTTATTTACATAGAATATATTTTCTTTTGAATTTGAATGATTTCAATTATATGTGAAGTGTCCCAACTCAATTTAAAATTGATTATAAGTATTTTTGTTTTAAATTTTTATAACATTATGATCCAACCCTTTCTTTTAACCCATGGGCTATATTTATTGCATTGTTTTATATTGTGATTAAATGAGTTGTAGTATTTTTTTTAATTTATTAACCTACTTCATTTAAATCTTATATTTTCCTACAAGTGGATTGTTTTATATTGTTTTAAACTTTTCATACAATTGAAATCTTAAATTTATCCTTTAGAGCCTTATTTTTGGGTGGGGTTTTGGACACATAATTATAAAACTTTTTCTACATCCCCAAATGGGGCCTATGTCCATACCCCTTATGTAGGTTGAAAATATATATGTTTGGATTCCCTTTGACCTCTTTTAGAGTTCCAAAAGTGAAACCTTTCACTTTCATGCTTTAAAGCCATTTCTTTCAAAGGTACCTAGAAACATGCCATGAAGAACAAGAAACTTTATTAATCATACACCCCCTTTAAAAAATTTTGGTGTATTTACAAGAAATTTATGTTTTCGGGAAGTAATGTGGAGCCCATGATTGGTTGTTTTTAAAAAATCATAAATTCAATGACAATCTGAGTTTCTAGTGTAAGGAAATAACATTCAAAAAGTAAAACCTGACTTCTCTGTAAGGATTTAATAAGAAAAAGGTAGAAATTGTAAAGAGATTAGAGTTAATTACATGTTGGTAACATCCATTTTGTTCTAAGGTATGAAGGTTTTATGCAGCACTCCAAATAGTGGAATTGCCTCTCTCTATTCCGAAATATAAGGGGGCTAATTTTTCAATTTTAGGAATATTCAATTCTTAAAAGTTGTTCCATTGATATTGAAATGTGTTTTGGATTCAAAATAATATAAGACTTGACCCTAAAACATTATCCTAAGCCTTTGTAGTGGAAATCGTAGGTTTACTTTCCATTTATGGACATCTAATGTAAAATTGGATTTCCCAAAATAGCCCAGGCACATTTTTCACCTTGTTATATCCCAATTATCCCCATGGGGAAAATGGGGGAATAATGGACAAAAAAATTCACCCTCATCCTCCTCCCAATGGTGCCCTTTGGTGTCATGTGTGTCCCGTGTGTCCCATGTGTCCTATAGTTATTTATTTACCCTTAATACCTTTACTAACCCCAAACATGTCTGCCTATCACCCATCGGTGTCTTCAGGCTCTTACCTAAGGCACGCACGGGTGCCAAGTCCTTCCTTTATGTGAGATTTGTGAGATGGTTCCGCTATTAATGGAGGATTATTTGTAGAAGAAGAAGTACATTCACTTATTTCAAGAGGTAGAAGATGCAACTAACGAATCTAACATTAATGCATCAAAAATCTAAATAACATTGTAAGAATCATAATAAATTGGATTTGAACCATGATAAGTCATATATCACAAGGGTTTACACCCATAAACAAGATATACCAAATGATCCCATATATATATATATATATATATATATATAGAGAGAGAGAGAGAGAGAGAGAGAGAGAGAGATTTAACATAGTTTTAGTAGCCACATTAGAGTCAAAAGGGTCATCTCAGACCATACATATTTAAGTGACAGAGAATCAACTCCTGTCAAAGATCTTTGATATAAGACCCTAACTATACTCTTCCCATTTTATCCCTTGTTATAGATCCCATTACCCATACATATGCTTGTGGAATCCTTTATAACCCTTTAGCACTAAGTGCTCTAAACCCTAGTATTATTGTAGCACTTCATTGTCCTATGTATCTCTACCTGAGTGTCATGCCTATCTCTCACCTCCATCTATATCTCCATTTCCTCTCTTCTATCTTTGTCTCTATCCCGAGTATATATTTTTATAGGATCAACACCAACCACCATACGTTCTCTTCGAGAATATTGTATGCCAAGTGTCAATGTGGTCCTCCATTGGTGAATTATTATCCCTTTACAAACCCTCCACTCTCTCTAATGATGCTTTTAGGAATATTCCTTGTGGGAATATTATTTTCTTGACCTCCAGGGTTCTAGGCCAGCACCTTATCTACTCATCATGCCTAGTTGAGTCCTCAAGATTTTCCTCCAAAGTGCCCCTAGAACACCAAATTTGGCTAAGTCATTTAAACCCATGTTTTTCCTTTTTTGCGTGTGCTTTGGTTTAACTTAAACCCTTTATCCTGTGATTTTTCCCCGAGCACCCTTCTTCTCGCTGGTCCTACACAAGTGTTCACCTCTCGACTTAGGAAATATTATAGGGTCTAATATCACTACGCACTACACATGTTCTATGTCCTTGAAACATCCTACTTCTCCAAAGAATAAAGAATAGTGGAACAAGGAAAATCTGAATAAAGAATGAAAGAATAGAAGAATCTACTATTATTGGAGGAGTGGGAATTCCTTCTTCACTATTGCCTCAATCTTTTCCCAAGCATCTACCTCACCCTGTACCTATTGAATTAGGTCACCTACTAGAGCGCTCACCTCATCAAAACTCAATTTGTCACTCTTAGCATTCAATGTATCTACAATGCCTTCTAGCTTCTTGTTAAGATCATCTAACACATCCATTCTATGAGTGACCTAGGGATATAGCTCCTTAATCTAATTCTTAATCAAACCCCACAAGGTTTTGATTGCTTCCAAATTTTTCTCAACCTCGGCTAGGATCTTATCCCACTCTACCCTATTTCCTTTTTTCTTCTCTTGAAAATCCTTTAGATCCACCTCATGCATAACAACAAGTATGTTTTCTACCCTATCTCTATTAGCGCAATTTCATATACAACCTCGACTATTTGTGTAGTGGTATTTATAGGGAAAGGAGCTTGGAATACTGAGTAACGGTCTCCTCGATATTAGGATTTTCTTCCTCCTTCCGGCTTGCAAATGCCTCATCTTATGGTTTCATATGGGTGCCCTCCTTTCCATGGTGAGTATGTGGGTCAATTATTCCAAGCATTGCATGGTTGACTCATATTTTTATTAGGCGAGTTAGGTCTGGATGCTTTAAGATTATGGCATCTAAAATCATCTCTATTTTCTTATGGATCTCGTGCACATTTTCCTTCTCCTCCCTTAATTTGTACCTTAATTATGTGTTGATCATCTCCTCCTACTTTAACTCCTTGTCTTTTTCAATGATATCTTCATTTTTATTTTCAAGCTCTTCCTCCAAGACCCTTATTCCCGCCATTTTTTTTAAAGAGCCTCGCCTTAACTTTTATAGATAATTTTTGAGCACATTGCAAACTTTCTCATCGGATAGTTGTTGATCATTCACCATAGGGTTTACTCCCTTAGTATCGATATATTCTTTAACACCTCATGATTGACCTTGAATTTGAGCTCCTCAATATGGGACTCAATATCAAAAGACAACATCTTCCTTGTGCATGGGTATGCACCATATTCATCAAAAGAAGACCATGCAAGGAGTTGGTTTGAAGGAATGGTACTTTGGAAATGCACACACAATTATTTATGTAAGTCATTCCTTGTTCTGCGCCCTTCTACTATAACTTTTCCACCTGTGTGTGTTGCCTTTGGGAAGCTTACCGATAGGTTGGGATCTCCATCCATGATTCTGTACTCTTTTTCTACACTTTCGCTTCCTTCCATCTCCTAAATACTTCTTCGACACTGCACTCAACCTCTTGATTTAACAAGTATTTTATGATGCATGTTAACTCCCTTTTTGTGGCATCCTCTATCTTCTCCTTGGTCAAGCTTGGAGTCTTTTGATCCTTCATGTTGTCTTCCTCACTTCCCCCCTTTCCATGAGTGCCTCCTTCATCCTCATCCTTCTCTTCATTTACCTCCTCCTCTGACTCATGTACATCATATACAATATGGTTCTCGAGCCTCACCATTCTCTCCATTTTCCTCATCGCCATTTTTGGCCTTCATGCTCTCTATTGCTTTTGATCCTTTCATCTAGGACATTGAAATACAACTTCCAGTACTTGTCACATCACTCCACCCCACATAAAAATAGATGTGTGATACTATGCTCATAGAAAACTTTTGAAATTATAAGTGGCTACCGATGTACAACACACACACAATAACAAAAATAAAGGTAACAAGCAACTTAAAGGGAAACAAAAAGAAATGAAATGCATTAAGGGAAATCCTATGCTAAATGGTAATACTACCTTATTTATAAACATAAGGAAGACTTATTAATAATAGGGCTTCCTCCTACTCCCATTGAAATAGTCTGGTAACCATGTTCAATCTAGCGCTTGTAACTAGAAAGAACCTAAATCATGTATATAGGATAAAATGTAGGGGCCCATCCAATGGAATTTGAATTTCTCGGGATGGTGCAAAAACTTGGAATCATAAAATAGAACCATCTTCCCAACCTCAAACTTTTTGTTCTTTATGTTTCTATCATGCCATTCCTTCTTCCTAGATTTTTCTCTTTTCTGACTCAAAGAAGAAAAATCTAGCCTCTCATCTAGCTGCATTAACTTATTAATCCTCTCCTTAAGCACTTGTTCATCATCTAATCCTCCTGTGCATGCTATACATAGTGATGGTAACATGAATTCAATAGGTAACACCACTTCTACACCAAACACCAATTGAAAATGTGTGGCCTTATTCAGTATTTTATAAGTAGTCTAGTATGACCATAACACAGTAGAAACTTTATCATCCCTATCAGTTTTCCCACATAAGAAAAAAATGGTTAATGTGTGATTTAGAATTTTGTTAAACACCTCAAGCGCTTCCATTAGTTTTTGGGTGATAAGGGGTAGTCTTGTGGTGGAATACCATGAATTATTCCAAAAATATTCTAACTATTTCATTCAAGAAATGAGGACCCTTATCACTTGTTAAACTCAACGGACATCCATTATGCTAATTATACTTTCCCATAAGAACCTATTTTTGTTGACATTGTGTAATCCCTTATAAGTGCCGCTTATTCCCACCTCGTAAGATAATATCTACATGTAATGATATAGCGCGATCTAGTCCTTTATGTAGTAGGTGAAATCAGTCCTACAAAATCAATCGCCCACTTCTCAAATGGTTATGTGTTAGCTATCGGTCTCAAGGGAATCTCATCTCTTCTTCTTGGTTTGCCAAGGCACTAGAAATAGTCACGACCTTCCAAAATCAATACAATCCTTGTAAACTATTTCCCACCATTCCTACTAGAAGGATCTTGCGTGTTATTGCATTCCTTGCATATTGTTCTCCTAAAATCCCACCATGCTCCATGATTACAACATGTTCATGCTCTAATACAAAACGATGTAAAACCTCATCACAACCTAGCTTGTATAATTTTCCACTAATTAACATGTAGGGCATGGCATGTATGGCTAACTCCTTTCTTTCCAAAATATTCCCACCGATGCCACACCCATTTTGAGAGATACAACAATATCTTCCAACTCATAGGGTGCATGCCATAATATAAATGGTTATGCATCCAACATTTTATCCTCAATGCTCTTTACGTCCTCCCCTGAGTCAATCCTTGATAAATGGTCAGGTCCCAAATTACTCTTACTCGGTTTCACAACTACCATAAACTCAAATTATTGAAACAACAAGACCCACCAACATAAGTGCCCTTGTAAAATAGGGTTTTTTACTAGGTACTTCAATGTCATGTGGTCCATGTAGAAGATAAAGGGTGTTTCCAGGTGAGATCTTTGCATGAATTTGTGCAATGTGTAGATCATGGGCAATGCTTCATGCTTATTAGTAGTAGAGTTCTGTTATGCTAGTGTCAACTTCCTACATGTAAAACACAAGGGGTGGTCAATAATTCCTTCTCAATATTATGCTAAGGTTTCCCTAATCGCCATCCTCAAAGCATCACCATGTACATGGAATGGCTTATCCCAAGAAGGAAAGCATAATATGGGTGTAGTGATAAGCTTATTATTTAATGTATCAAATGTCATCTGATGCACCTCTCCCTAGTGAAATGATTTTTTATTTCAGTAACTCTTCCAATGACATGACAATCTTAGCATACCCCTTAATAAATTTATGGTGATACCCCGTATTCCCAAGGAATATGCATAGTGTGCTCTGGCTGGTAGGTTCCCCCAATCCCACAATAATGAACACTTTGGTAGGATCTACTACCAAACATTCGTTACATATGATATGCCCCAAAAGGGTTCCGAATGGAGTAGTAACAAAACATTTCTTAATGTTGATGGATATCCTCAACTACCAACATCTTTCAAACATCAGCCTCATATTGTCACAATGATCCCTTACTAATCCATATATCGTCCAATCATCAAGGTATACTTGAAGAAACTTATGGATGAAGTCTTAAAATTCCTACACCACAATACGTGAAAACATAGCAGTGCACGTTCTTCAATCAAAAGGCATGAATCTATACGAAAAGCTTCCTCATTAAGTGGAAAAAGTTATCTTTTCTTGGTCTTCCTTTGCAATTCTAACATGATGATATCCTAAGAATCCATATGTGAAAGAAAAGATCTCGCATCTAGATACTCCTTCCAAAATATCCTCAAAGAAGGGGTTGGAAAAGGTTTAGTAACACATTACGCATTCAAATCCCTGTAATAAACATAAATCATTATCCTCCCATCCTTCTTAATGTTGATGACCATCAGAATTATCCATTCTGATTCCTCAACAACCTCAATGATGCCTAATGTAATCATCTTGTCAATCTCCTCCTTGACTTTGACTTGAATATTCACATTCATTCGATAAGGTCTCTTCCGAATTGGGTGCAATACTTCTTTTAACTTTATTTTCATTCCCCCAAAGGAGTTTTGAACTCCTTTAAGCTCATGGTACCCACATGGCAATAAGTCTTGAAACTCACGCAATAAATCAATGATCTTAAAAACCTCATTTTCTGACCAATAGTCTTTAGTAGCAGACCTCCTTAGATTCAAATTTCTCCGAACAAATGTTAACCTTCTAGGTTTTCACAAGTTTTGGTAGACACACACTTGTTCATCAGCACTATCCATAACTTCATGCATACCTACAGTATGGTTAACATCCAAATTTTCCACTTCTTCACCATCGACCATGTAGACCAATTTTCCTTTCTCTTTTTCCATGCATGCACAAAGTCAAATTGCATCTCCTCTAAATCTCCGTCATCAAAGCATGCTTCTAAGATAGGTTCACCCAATAATTCCAATATTCTATCCTCTTCCATGGCACTATCTCCCATCGTTAGGTGTTTAACAACCTCAACACCCCATCCACTAATGGCTTTGTAATTCGATAGTCAAAATCTTGAAAGAGTTTAGCCATCAATTCTTGCTGATTCCTATCTAACGACGCATCTCTAAGTGAATGTACCATATGTGTGTGCATCCTTGTAAGGTGGAGTATAAATTATACACCCATAAAGAAGGTGGAAAGGCTTCGTGCCTTCTATCCAAGCCTTCTCACATTTTTGGATGTGAAATAAGATGGGCTTCTTCCCATGATAATATTGTATTATAGTAGGTGCATTTCTCTCGAGAAAACCTAATAGAGAATGTAATTCTCACTTCGTGGAACTCTAGGAGGATATCGCGATGGGTCACCCACCAACACGCTATAGTCCCGAGTAAGGTATAACCGAGCATCCTTCACCTTTCAATCTCACTTATCCATTGGGTCACCATTTCTTGTATGAAAACATCAAGGTTGGCTCCTCCGAATAACTTGGTAAATTATTTCCTACTAGGAACTTGACTGTGCACCTTTATTCTTGTCGTCAATGCAGAGCCTCTTAATTACCTTTGGGCCAACTCATATATCCCATGTGCCTAATTATCACATGCGCCTAATTATCACATGCCACACTGGTTGTATCACCTATATATTGAGCTTCTTCTCACTTAATAACACCTTCCTTTTTGGTTACACAACTTTAGGGTCCCAGATAGTGCATACGTAACTTCTATCTAGGTATTCCTCTCCTAAAGGGTCAATATAGGGTGTTGAATTCCCATCTATCAAAGGAATGATAACTCATTCCTCTTTGTTCTAAAAAATTATATACCCCTTATTAAAACGTAAGTTAGCATTATTTGCCTCAGTAAGTGTGAATACTTCAAATCCTCCAATTAATTTTTCCCATTGGATAGTGATAGAAGCATCCTTTAAAACACCAATGGGCATTACCTTTTTCTTATTGTCCATATACAACACATTTGAAGATGGCTGTAATGGGGGCCTTCCCATTTGATTCCAGGCATCCAGGGTGAGAACATTGACTTCCATGCATGTGTCAATCAGAATATTACTTAGGATCCATCCATCAATAACTACATTCAAGGTAATCTCCTTATCATAGTCGAGGCTATGGGGAGGAAGGTTAGCATGCAAAACCTACCTCTTGCACTCTACTCTAGCACTTGGTATCTTATTCCTCAACCATTCTCCTAATAGAGGAATGATATTCTCTTAGCAAAACATATTACACACCTCTCTAACATCATCTATATCTGACTGAGGAACCTCAATGCTTTTCTTCTACCCCAACTTCTTGGATTTCTCCTTTAAACATTAAATTTCCCCTTGAAGACTCCTAATTACATTTGTGGTATCTTGATAGACTTCCTTTTGATGGGTAGGGTTTGGATACTTTCCATACACCACCCCTTCTCTTGTAATTAGCAGTTTCTACTGTTGTATCCTGGTTCATGTAACCTCACTCGCATCGTCACCAAGATCACAGTTCTAATTCTGGCTCAGGCACTACCCTTGGCATCCATTGCAAGTATGCTTTATTAATGGTTACCATTACGATGCCTTTTTATTTCTTTTGTTATTGGATCATATGTTCAAATACCTCTAGGAACTCCTAATACTTGTGCTTCTTTCCACACAAAGATAATTGTAGTAGATCAAGAGATTTTCATTTATAGTCCTCTCAGTAGACCAACAATTATAAGAAATTACATGTAGAACTCACTTCTTCCACCTCCATAGTTTCCATGGCCTCTAAATCCTCCAGGAGAGCCTCTTCCATGCAATCCTCCATCCACACATCTTTAATAGTGATGACCATATTCCTTATAACTATTTGTAATGCTGGTTTGGCGTACACCAATATCAATGACATCATGTATATGGTTAATCAATCTACAATCCTTGATGTCATGAGTAGTAGAAGTAAAAATCTTGCAATATCAAGACACATTCTTACAGATCACATGCTATAGTATTAGGAACCTACTTGCATCATGATCTCAATGGAAAATATCATAGTCTACCATCATGGTGAGTACTTGATGGAAAATCTGATTTTAGATCTCCAACCACCGGTAAGATTCATTAAAATGGTAAGGTAACCTCTGGAAATCAACTTCCCATATGTTGTCCCAAGTTTTGATTCCATTTCTCCATTCCCTAGTATTCACCCCATCTCAATTCTTCTATTATTTTCCCTTCCAAACAGCCATTCCCTCCAAAGAAACAAGAGTTTCTACCTCTCCACGCCACCACAAATAATTGAAAAACCAGTTGAGACACAACCCATCCATCCTCTTGCATTCCTAAATACATGTTGGGAAGATGAAAATAAGAAATCCAGTCAAGGAGAACAGCAAGAAGAAGAGCCCAATAGAGAAGAAATAACAGAAAACTTGAAGAGTTGGGCTGCCAAATTTGGGATAGCAAAAATCCCCTTGATGGTGAAGCCAAAAGAGGAAGTTGGAGTTGGGGAGCAAGTGGTAAACAAGGATGATTTTATAGTAGTAGTGAAGCAAGAAAAAAACAGTCTATTGGTGATGAGTTGGGTGTCCATGTTGGCACTTTTCCTAAACAAAATGCTGATCTAATCTACACTGCAAAATCATTCATTTTGGAGGAAGAAAAACTAGCTCAAAATCCCATTTTTGAAGAACAAATGGATGAGATCAAGTCAGTTTTTGCAATAGCAGAAGAAGGAAGCATTATTGATACATTTTGCTTTCATTTGAAGGGGATGATTTGATTGATGAAGCCATTATGGAGGTGAACAAAACAGGTCCAAATTGTGAGCAAGAGGCACAAGAAATTTCATGTTTCTCTCCCACTTCATCTCTCCAAAAATCTGATTTTTTGGATGAGTTCGAATTGAAAAGTTTCATGTTTGAAAATGAAACTACACATGGTGAAGAAAATGCAGATTTGAAGGTCACCATGCAAGAGGGAAAAGCTTTGTTGCAGTGGGACAGTGAAGAGTTTGATTGTTTATCAGACTTAGAGGAATGTCTTGAGGAGGAGCCAGCTGAAATTACAACATTCTCTTCTCCACCATTCATTCTCCAACATCAAGAGCCTGCTGCCACAAAGGAGAACATTAAAAACAACAACCTATGTCTTCATTGGAGGAAGAAGGGAAACAACAGAAGAGTTCCATCATTTTTTCCACACCATCCATTCAAGAATGTCTACAAGAAGACTCCATTTGTGGAGTTGAAAATCAGAGCTATGGGCATATCAAACAAATCAAACCTTGCCCAATAAGGTATTTGGATTCATTGGAGCCAAAGGAGAAGTCACAACCAGTCATGCTTTCTTTTGAGCATGAGGATGAGCTACAAAGTGTCAAGGATCAACTACAATGCCTCTTCAATCCAAATGCAGAGAAACTAAAAGAGGTATTAGATTTGCTTTTAGTTGACACCTTGCTGATTTGGGTAGAATACCAGCTTCTTATTGATTTTACACTCATCCTAACAGCCATGATCAGCTCCAAATCAATTGCATGGCTGCCCATTTTGAATAAGGGAAGCTATTTTGCACAACCAGTTGCAAGGTTTGTTTAGCCCATATTTGCTTCCAGATAGAGTAGTGTAGGTAGGTTTGCTTTTAGTAGAAGAAGTTCTTATGCACACTCTGAATATCCCACTTGGGGTATGTATGATTTCCAATTTTTACATAGTTTTTGTGGTGTTGGTTTTGCTCTTGAAAATTCCATTTTAGTGGCATTTTGGTGAAAAATAAGTCCAGTTCAAAGGGCTTCAAAGTGGTTCGAGAGGAAGTTTTCAAAGTTCGGATCGGTCTATAGGCTACTACTCATGAATCCATGCCTAATGGATGCTTCAAAGGCCACTGATCATTCATCTACCAGGCAGATGACCCCTCTAAGTCACCAAAATTGTTATCCAAAATAAGCCCCTTGCTTATTTTGGCTAACTTTCCTTCACTCTTTCCTTCCTTGTGCTTCAACTTCAATTTTCACACATTTCAAGCACTCAAAATATTCTGGAAATGGATTTATCAGATAGATAATTTTCTCACCTTTCCAGAAAGGTAAAATTTTCCTCCTAACTCCAAATATTTTGAAAGTTATGGCCCTGGAATTTTTTTGAAAATTTTCCTCGACAGCACGCGCCAATAAGAAGGTGTCATGTGGCGGGCGAAGTAGAGGATGTTGAGGGAAGTTCAATTTTTTTGGTGCTTTGGTCAAAAGCAAAAAAGGGGAAATTTTTTCCCATGTGCCCACCGATGAATGAGGATCCGACACATGTCCAAATGGCAAATGCGGCGGAGGTAAGTTGAGAAAATTTCCAAGAAGGTTGGCGGAGGCGCAAGGGAAAATTTTGGCCCGCAGACCCGCGGAGGGGAAGGAAGTGTGTTGGCAGAGGCAGGGAGAAATTTGGGCACTTAGCCCTTTTGGGGTGAAAGTCAAAAAATCAAAATCGGCCCTTGGGCCCATCGAGGAGAAGGGAAGGAAATTTGCAAAGGCCCGTGGCTAATGTGGAAGCAACACGTGTCCCCGTGGTGTGGAAGTTGGGGCCGCAGAGGAATTTTGGGTTTTTTGCCAAAATTACAAAAAGGAGAAAGGGAAAAATAACCCATGGGCCCACCGAGGAGAAGGAGAAGGGTTGTGGAGGCATGGGGGAGAAAGGAAATTTGAGCCCGCGAGATGAATAAGGGGCCGACATGTGGCAGCAAGGAGTGGGGTGTGGGGGTGTTTGGGGAATTTTTCCCAAAATGAAATCAAAAGAGAAAAAGGTAGGTTTAGAAAATGCTCTCATCAGTGAATCAAAGGATGACATGTGTCCTGGAGTGGTGGAGGCATGGAGTCTTTTGGGAAAATTTTCCAAAGGGGAATATTTTAAAATTTGACCCCACTGACCCAATTTTGACCTGTTTTTCACCTAATTTTCCCTAAATCTTCATAGGGCCATATCTTTTGATCCAAAGATCATATTTTCACGTTCTTTATATCAATGGAAATCTAGTGAAATTATTCAAACGTTGGACCACTCAATTTTGGATTTTGGTGAGGATTTGTGGGATAAAATAGGGAAAACGTCCCTAGCACTAGAAAAGACAAAAAAATTATATTTTCATCTACCAGATTTAATGAGGTATGGGAAATTTATTGTCCTATGGTCTCGAATGTGTTCGGAAGTGAATTTTTAGAGGTTCCCTTTCCATTTTAATTAATCTTACTAGTGGTTGGAGATCTAAAATCAGATTTGCGGTGTTTTCTCCTTTCTTTCATTCTGCTTCATGGTTAAAAGCCAATTTTGGCTCATTTTGTAATGTTGGATGTTCTTGCTTCTGTAAGCTCTTCTTTCTTCCTTAGCAGGATTTGAAGGAGTTTCAGACCTCCCATGGAGATTGTAACACATTTTTTTCCTCTTTGCTATTGTAATGTATTATATCAAATCTGAGCATGATAATGTATGTTTTGTGATCAATTTTCAATCCTCTCATGCAGTTATTATTATCTTCTGATCCTTCATTGCATTCTGGTAATTTGTGCATGTTTTAGTGCCTCATCCTTCATGATCTGTGTCTATTTTTTCAAAGCAAGGAGTTTAGCACTCCTTTGGTGTATCACCTCTCTGTTTTTGCTTAGTTTTGTTTCCATTTCCTTGTTTTTCTCTCAACCTTGTCTCCTTGGTAGTTTTAGAATAGGATTTTGAACCAAAACCTCTACAAAATTGCATGCATACACCTAAATAGAGGAGTAAGAACCAGATTCAATCTAGAGAGTTTCCTCACCTAGAAAGGTCCCACACCTTGGATAAAACTCAATTTTGTTGATTCACACCGATCGGTTTGCCTTAGAAAAGTAGATCCATAACTCATTTAAGGGTGTTGTGAATTTACACTAACAATTGCCTCCATCACTAGATCCACCAAAGGTCTGTCCCTCCCGACCCTCAAGTTCCTCTAGATCTATCAGTCCACCAGGTTTGTTAGTTCCCATTCCACCCGACTCACTAGATCCTCCTCTTGTGGCTGGAAAGGAACTCTGAAGTTGTCACACACTTCGTCCCTACTTTGTCATGTTATATTGTGCACCAAAAGTATGTGATATTGTAGTTCTACTAGATGTGTTTCTTGTGCCACTTCTATATGTGATACCCAAGATTTTTGTACCCATAATTTGACCAAAATTTGTTCCAAATAATATACCTCCAAACACAGGAAATGATTATACAACCATAGATGTGCCAAATGAAAAGTTATACCTCTTAGGTGTTGATCATTTACTTCCACTAATACCAATTGGGTTATTAATACTTATCTTTAGATTTGGAAAACTAAGCACCAAGGGTTGGTCACCAAGTGGATTCATATGCACATTGATGAATCTCCTCTCTCCAAGGGACAAGCTCTCATCGTAAGATGAAGGGGTCTCTCTCCCGCACTTTCCAAGATGGGGTAACATATACTGCTTAAGCTCCACATCCTCTACGTGAACCTCAATTCCTTCCCATAACATCTACCTCCATAAATTCATCACTCCTGTAACTTCACATTATCTATCTAACTCCCTCTCACAAGCTTCATTATACTTTATTTGTCTCTCTTCCCTCTCATTTTCAGCCGTAAGGTCCACCATATTCCTCCACCCTAGCTTCCTAGCCCAAAGACTCGTAAGAAGCTTATCCAGCCATAGGAAATGCTTCCAAACTCAGTGTAATGATCAAGATATTTAAATCTAAAGGGATAACACACAAGAAAAATCCTCTTTTCTCCCTTAAATACTGAAACTCAGCAATCTATGAACATGAATACATAGAAATCACATACTCCAAGGTGTAACTCGTTAACACTCTACTCTAATAATGATCAACAACATGTATCTAAGTCGATTAGCATCATGCATCCTTTGATACTCCTTTTGGGTCCATATATAAGTTCTATAGTACCATCTCGATCTAGATGCATACACCGAAAGGATTTCATACAACTCAATTGAAAACAACTAAATAAGGTCTCATACAACTCATGATAAAATTTTTCTTCTACCTATTTATGTGTGTTAAACTCATGTCCAGTACTAAATCTCTAAGAAAAATCATCCTCCATATTTGTAAGCCATGCTTTGATAATGTCCAAGGTCAAGCACTTTGTCAACACGCGCCATTCTCACAACAACTTTGAAAAGAGGTCCCGGTAATGGAACCAAGATGTAGTCATTTATTTACCCTTAATACCTTTACTAACCCCAAGCGTGTCGACCTATCACCTAACGGGCATTGGGTGTTTACCTAAGGAACATGCAAGCGCCTTGAGCCCCCTCCTTTATGTAAGCTTTTATGAGACCGTTCTGCTATTAATGGAGTATGATTTGTAGAAGCAAAAGTACATTCACTTATTTAAAGAGGTAGAAGATGTAACTAACAGATCTAACATTAATGCATCACAAAATATAAATAACATTGTAAGAAGCATAATAAACTAGATTTGAGCCATGATAAGTCATATAGCATGAGGGTTTACACCCATAAACAAGATATACCGAACGAGCCCATATATATTGATTTAACATAGTTCTGGTAGCCACATTATAGTCAAAAGGGTCATCTCAGACCATACATATTTAAATAATAGAGACTCAACTCCTATCAACATCTCTGATATGAGACCCTAACTATACTCTTCCCATTTTATCCCTTGTTACAGATCCCATTACCCATACATATGCTTGTGGCATCCTTTATAACCCTCTAGCACTAAGTGCTCTAAACCCTAGCATTACTACAACACTTCATTGTCTTATGTATCTCTACTCAAGTGTCCTATCTATCTCTCGCCTCCACCTATATCTCCATGTCCTCTCTTTTATATTTGTCTCTAGCTTGAGCATCTCTTTTTATAGGATCAACACCCATTCTGCAATGCCTTCTCTCCTAGCAGATCGTGTGCCAAGTGTCAATGTGGTCCTCTATTGGTGAATGTTTATCCCTTTGCAAACCCTCCACTCTTTGTAATGATGTCTTCTAGGAATATTCCCTATAGGGAATATCTTTTCTTGACTTCCAAGGTTCTAGACTGGCACCTTATTCACTTATCATGCCTAGTCAGGTCCTCACACTTTTCCTTTAGTTCCCATAGAACACAAAATATGGATAAGTTCTTTGAACTGTGTTCTTCTTTATGTGCGCGCCCTAGTTTCACTTAAACCCCTTTATCCTACATGATTTCCCCGAGTGCCCTTCTTCTTAATGGTCCTATGTGTGCATTCCTATTAGTACTTAGTCAATGTTACAGGGTCCAACATGTCCCATTTTCACCCATAGTCTAAGGGGAACAAGAGAGAGAAAAAAGTGTGCCCTTGTTAGGAATATGTCTAGTGCTCACATATTTAATATTTACCATAGGTAAATATTTCGGTTATATTGTTATCATATATTGTTTTAACAACAATATATTAGTATAGGTTGGTTATACCCATAAAGTTATTAACAAGATATTTGGTTATATGAATTCCTATTTTGTAGGAGGTTGGTTTTTATATTTCTATGGCTATATAATAGCCTTTGTATTTAGTCTCAATATAATACAAAGATTATTACTATGTAACATTTCGTAAGTCTGATCTAAATCTATTATTTGGTATCAAATCATGTTATATCATGAGTGTGAAGGAAAATTAAAAGGAAAGGGGTGGCACATACTTGTATTCTGTGCCCTTAGTAATGAGATATTAAATTTGTACAAAAACAATTTAGTGTAGATTTCAATAGTATTTGTAATAGATTAGACTGCACATCATATTGGTTTTGGTCTACATAAACAAATCATTGCATGGAAGTATTGATTTTTTTATAAGGTGTTTGGTTCCTCCCTACCTTGGAATGCTAAAAAGACTTTATTTATATTTTTGTGCAAGAAAAAATGCTGAAAACACCTGGTGAATTTCATTTTATTCTAGATTTCCATATCTTTGTTCTCTTTGTTTAAGTACACCACCAAAATTTTTGGGAAGTGCAAATCAAATTCAACAGATCTCATCTAGTGCGTGAAGGCCTATTCATGTCTCAATCTTGATGTATTTACTGCAGAGCTATGTGCATGTTTCATCATAGAGCTACATAGTTTCCTTTAAACATCCCGAGAAACTTGTATCAATTTTGCACCATTTGGTTAAGTCAACAAAATAGTGATCACTTCTATTGTAGTCATGTGCAACCCAGATAAAAGGTATGTTTATAATCATCATTTAGAAAGAACCAAATTAGTTTGGCCCTAGATCTAAATCTACAAATGTGAGCCTAAGCTCAATCTTGAATATTTTATCTCACAATAGATCCTAACCTAAAGTAAAAAATGTGAAAATTTGTTTCATTCAGTTTTGAATTGGCTTATGATTGACCCAATGTACCTTCCATTCATGAGAATCTTCACTGGATCTTTTTTTGGGATACGTAAGTACTCATACTTTCATACCTTCATGTGAATCTTCCAACCATGTGAATGAATCATTTGTGGGATTTGAGGCTATGTTTGTATGATGAGATCTTACACATATTGAAACATGGTCACTTCATCTACCTTGGCTTCACTTCTAGCATATCAGATGCTCTCACGTCAAACTCAACACCTTGTTTGTTATGATCAACAACTTGAAAGTCTGAACATTATAAAGAGATAAGATCTATATGCTAGGTGTGATATAGTATTGTATATGTGTATTTTTATTTCAAGTTAAAATAGGTGTCATTATTTTTAGTTTCCTAAGTATGTTTTGATATTTAGTCACTTTGCACGTGTTAGTAAAAGTTTTAGGCATAATTCCTTAAATAAGTGATTATTTGTCATGTGTCTCTCTATTTGATATATAATATCTCATCTATGTTTTAGTTGAGTCTATTTTTATGTCAATATTAATAGTTGGTAAAAATGTCATTGTATTTTCAAGTTAGTCAAATAGGTGATTTTAGGATATTTATTTATTGTTTAGTTAAAGTTTTCTAATTGTCAAATTTGTAAAATAAAATGCCCTATGGACGCATTTTCAATGTTACCCAACGTCCAAAAAATAAAATATTTCAAATTGTGGGAGGAAAGAAAAATAATAAGCTCAATGTGGAAACAAAGTTGCTTCATGTTCACATTTTGTTGAGTTAGCAGCACATATATTGGAGGATGGAGGCAACAGAGGTAGGAGGAAAATCAACGTCCTCGAGTTCCTCACTACCTCAAAGGCTACAAAATACTTTAGTGACACATTTTATCGTGTGTGATGAATAAGAATATATGAGCATCCATGTTCCTGTGTGTAGTACAATGTTTGTGTTTCCCCTGTGATGATGATGATGTGGATATTTGTACAATTGATACTATAGCAAGAAGTTTTCTTGACTAGATTAACTCGATGGTTGATGTGAATTGATTGATGGGTTCCAATTCATGTATTCAATTAGATAGGTTGATGGGCCCCCATTCATGGATGATGTAATTCCCACGGTCGGTGTTGAGTATAGTGACCATGTGCGAGCTCACTGAGTGGCATGTTGTTTGGTTGAAGATAACATTTTTCTCTTATGTTCACACTAAGGGGGATGTTAGAAATATGTCTAGTGCTCACATATTCAATATTTACCATAGGTAAATACTTGATTATATTTTTATCATATATTGTTTCTAAAATGATAAATTAGTATATGTTTGGTGTACCCATAAAGTTATTAATGAGATTTTTTTTGTATGACTTCCTATTATGTAGGAGGTTGGTTTTATATTTCTATGGCTATTTCATATCCTTTGTATTTGGTCTAAATAAAATACAGATATTATTACTGTGTAACATATCCGTAAGTCTCGATCCAAATATATTATCCCTCAATCCTCACCACGGGTGCACTTTTTTCCACAATTTCCCCTCTTCCCCGTGGGACAAGAGGGACAACAAAATTTTCCCATGATCGCTAAAGCTCCCGAACTTCCATACGACCTATCTCAACTCTACGAGTGTGTTTCCCATCACCCTCATTTCATCCACCTTTACTACTATGATGCCAATTGTCTCAATCATGCTCCAAGGTGAAATTTGGATCCCTCATTGTCCCCATTTCCCCCATTTTCCCATTTTAACCATCTTTTAACCACACAAAAACTCTATTTTAACCTAGATTCAAACTATAGTCAACAAGGTGAGTTAAAAATTCATAAAACTCATCCAAAATTCTCTTTCACCACTTATCAATTTACATGAAGTGTGTTATTCCAAAATACTCCAACCTCCATTAATTTCTATAGTACCATAGTAAAAAAAGATAGAAAAACTCTTCTTTGTTTCTCGAAGATCTAACAAGAGAAATCACCTAAAAATTTAAATAAATGATCCTCAAAACATCTAATTTCACACAAGCCATATTTTTCATGATGAATTATATGATTTTTAATGATGTGGAGGACCAATTTTATTCTTAGGATTCTTCCGTCTTTGAAATTTTTGCATTTTCCCAAAGATTCAATGGATAAAAAGCTCTAAAACTTGAAGTGAATGATCTTCAAAAAATATTCTTTCATCCGAGTTATTTCTCACAAAATGGGGTGGTTAATTTTTTAAGATATGAAGTACTTATTTTTCTATGTATTATTCTCCTTTTGTGAAAATATCATTTTCCCACTCATCTGGATAAGCGAATCATCCAAAATGGAGCGAGGAATATTAGAATAAAACCCATAATTTCAAGATTATTTTGTTACAATCGACACATGTAGTGAAATTACTGAAAATACCATGTGTTCATGGTAGGGAATGTATAAAAATAGTAACTTATTAAAGGATGTGAATTCTTAGCATCCACAACCCCCCTAATATGTAAGAAACATCAAGAAGTGAAAACACCTAAAACATTACTAAAAATAATAGTCCTAGATAGGACTTGCTAAAAATAGTAAGTCCTAGAATTGAGCCTAAAAAGTTGTAACAAATCCCATTTGGATTATCTCATTTATTTTTTCCATCATCACAAATCTAGGGAGGTGTCTTGTTGTCCAAATAGGAAATAAAATCCCTGTAGGCTCTCTAAGCATCATTTTTGAGGTGATTTCTATAACAACACAATGCAAAGGGGTTAAATGGTCCAGATCATCATAATTGTGATAGAAGAGATTCATCCTATGTATGTTTCCATCATGAAATATACATCATCGTCACTAACCCTCTCCCCAAAGGTGAATATCATCATATGAATCATATTATGATGAGAAATAGATCAAAGTGAGTCATTGTGTGTGTGAAAGACAATCACTTGGGTAGTGGGAGAAATCAAGAACATCATGGGGTCTATAAATGATATGAAACATCAAGAGCTCCATTTAAATTCAAATTCATCAAGAGTATTATCATCATGAACTATTAGTGAGGATGGAGGTCATATCAAGTAATACATACCTCGAGAAGTGTTTCTAAATACTTGATCCAAGCTTGATAATGATCTCATATATTACAAGTCAAAGGAGGTGGAATTTCTGGTGTTTTGGTGTAGTGTGGAGGAAAAATGTAACTCATTTCCATTCATTCCATAAATTTCCATTTAGGTATCGTATTGCTATGAATAAAAGGAGTCATATATCTATAAGGATATATTGGGCAAGAGGATATCTAAAAGCAATAAATATTTTTACAACCATGTGACATATTGGTTAGGAAAGTGAGTTGTGGAAGAGTTTTCCAGTTCAAAGATCAAATATGAGACTCAAGGAGTGAGTTGATTATATCCATATCCTGACTTTGTCATTATGTTCAAACCTTCTTCAAGGAACAAGCCAGGATGAGCTAATCCAAGCTATCAAGGCATCCAGTACCATCATACGTGAAGGACCGATAAATCATATATTCCCATGTGAAACATATGAGATGAAGGTGTGTATGAGCTGATTCCATTCAAGGAGGATTCTGAATCTAGGAAAGGTAAGAAGGTAATGATCTTCATTTAGAGCATCATATTTACAAGAATGGGAAATCATCTTTGTTTAATTTATTTCCATCCAATTTGTAGTGTTATTAAACACTCACCTAAAACCTTTTGTTGTGATCATGCCTCAATAAGGAAGGAAATTTCCATCAACTCATTTCATTCCAATGGGTGGCCTCATGAAAATAATTTATTTCATGGGTAATCATTTTATAGACACAAGATCACACATTTTGGCTAATTACTTAATCCCGATTACAAACTACTATTCATATGATTCCTAAGTGAGAGAAGTATAAATGAACCCATATATTTGGCCACCTTTCCTTGTTTTTTGTCACTTCTTTTCTCAATCTGCATTTTTATACATTGGAATTTATCGTCTGGACACCAAAGACGCCCAACTAGGACACCGGTGTCGTGCACCCTAGTCCCCTCCGGCACCCCTAACCTCAATATGTTTTTTTCACATATTTTGAGTCCTTTATAGGGGTTTGAGAATATTATATTTTTGGTATTTGGCCTTTTGGGGTTGATTAAAAAAGGACCAAGCACTAAGAATTAGTTATCACCCCCTAAGGTTGCATCCATCAAGAATCTAAGAGATTCATTGCATCCATCTAGAACCATACAAGGGATGCAAGGGATGGTTATTCTTCATACACTTCATAGGAGGGAAATTTATTCTATTCCATGCACACATCTACTAAATATCTTTACATCTAGATACTTTGGTCACTATCAAGTGCGACATGCACAAGATCCCCAAGGGCATGATTCCACACATACACACATAGAACTACATAGGGTCTAAGATGTAGTGCAATGCTCAGTCATAACTTCACTATTATGACAGATGAGGACAATCGACCCCTAATTCTAAATCATTTTTAGGATTTTATGTCTATTTAAAGGTTTTGCAAAGTCAACACTTCATTACGGTTATCCGGTGACTTCAGGCGATTGTTGTGTAACCTCATGAAGACCAAAGGAGAAAAATAGATAATAACTAGCGACCACTTAGAGGTTTTCTTAGCATGTCCGTGAACCCAAGTCCCTAGAAATAGACCTAAGGCACCCACAAGTGCCCCTTTCCCTCTCCAAGTTCCCGAGCCCAACTTATTCTTCTAGATCTACATTTTTACGTGTTTTGGTAAGATGGTGAGTTCTTTGTATTTTCTAGTTCTCTAACTCTATACACCTTCGGATTTATACAAATCGCTTAAGGCTTCTTACCCTCTCTTTTCACTTAGGATTTCATATATTTTGTCTTAATTTTCTTGGGTTAATTTATGTACTTCATTTCTACATTTATTTACTACTGCAATAGCAATTAGATTATGCATAAATTCACATTTTATCTTAATCGCCTTTCACCCGCATGATGAAGGTCTATTTCGGACAAATAAGGATAAGCATAAAAAGTTTTAGCATCATGGAGTTGTCTTTTGTGATCATCAGGGTCAATTATGAAAGTCTAAGAAGAAAGATATTTAGCCTCACTCTCACTGTGAGATCAGGAGAGAACCATCATGAGTGATTCCAGTAGTCATCCTAGACTCACATTTCCACGTCTCGCAACATTGTTTCTAAACACTCTGAAATGTTCTTGTATCTAGCGAAGGAGGAAGCATATGGAATCATAGTGTTTCAGTTCAACAAGTGTTTAGAGGTCAAGGTTCTCATTCATGAAGCATTTCCTCAAATATCCATCAAAAGATTCATCTTCATTAGATTTGGTCAACCCTTCTCTCTCTTTATCTCTCTTCCTTGTTCTCTCTCTATATTCTAATTTCTCATTAAGAATGCACTTTTTCCTTATTTTATCTTATTCACTTAAGTGACCTTCAATTCAATATTGTAAGGGTCCTTTTTCATTAATAATAAAAAGACTCATTTTTCATTCCTAGGAATATGGAAGGTCACAAGTCTTGAATGGAAGAGAAAATTTACGTGGGGGAGATGAAAGGATAGTTTGTAATGCTATAAATTGGAATTACTTCTTCATTCTAAAGGGTTGAAAATTTTCAATTGATTTTATGTTTTGGGATTTACCACTACTACATTAATAAATAAAATATGCAATTCTTCTATTCCTTTTCTTATGTTCCTCTACTCTCTCTTTAATTTCTAACTTTGTATACCGATAATCTTGTAAAACCAAGAAAGGTGTTTGTGCCTTTGATAAATGAATCAATGGAATTTTATGTCTATGATTTATTAGTCTTATCATTTTTAGCATTGTTGTGTTATTGTAATTGAATATGGACATACTCTCGGTTATTTCATGTGAACTTTGTAAGCATACTCATAATAGTATTCCTCTCTCTCCTTATCTCCCATTTACCTCTCTTCACTACAAATTCCTCTCATGTACCTTGTAAAATCACTTTTCCATAAGTTTATTTGAGTACTCTAGTGTGATCCTCATACTAAAAACCACCCACATCATTTATTTATTTTAAATTTAATAATGGGAGCCTCCCTATACACAACAAGGAGGGGATTATCCCTATAACCATTAGTGAAAACCAATAATTTGCAACATGACAAATTATTTCACCAACTATTTTTGGTGACTCCATTGGGGAATATATACCTTTGTGCACTTGTAAAGACCTCTGAAATACAAAAAAATAGAGATTTGAAAATCCATTAAAAAATGAAAAAATTTAAAAATCATGTGAATGTTCAATATCCTTGTAATCTTGTTAAAAAATCTATATTTTCTAGTTTCCTTCCTCTCTAATGCTCATAACAAACTAGAAAAATGAGATAAACATGAGCTAATCATGTAAGTGGTATTTTGGACCCCACATTCGAGAAAAATAAAGATGATATTTTAGACTTCCCATTATTCAAATAGCAAGGCAAACAACTCAAGAGTACTTTCCTGAATTTGATCCTAGTTTTCCTCTTGAAAGTCATATTGGATAAGTAGTTGTAGAACCACTAGTCCTCATTCCTCTAGAAGAAGAAAGAGAATAAGAACCATATGAAGAAGAAGAAAGAATGATTACACTTATGCCATGGGGAAAGAATCTTGGTTGGTTACCTTTATCCCCACTGCTTCATGAACTTCCAAAAGAATCAAGAAAGAAATTTCACAAATTCTATGGAGATGGAAAGTAATGACTTAATGAACATATTATAGCTTTCATCATAGCCTATGGCATTCTTAGAGTACAAAACAAATATGTTTCGGTGGAATTATTCATGAAAACATTATAAGATGTTGTTGTGGACTGATTCTACTACCTTTCATCATGCTCAATTACTGATTGGGATGATATGAAAATTTAGTTTGAAGAAATATTCAAGACTGCATAATATTCTCATGCCCTCCTTTCCCAATTAACACAGATAAAAAAATAATCACAAAATTCTATGAGATATTTTGTATTAAAATTTAATAATTTCATCAATAATATTCCCATCACTTCTCATCCTACATGGATAATCAAAAAATGTTTTTGTGAATGCCTAGCTACCCAAATTCAATTTCATACTACAGAGAGATCAACCAAATAATTTGGAAAATGCTAAATAAATTTCCTTTGGAGTAGAAGATGATCTCATCATCTCAGGAAAGGTCGATAACCATTCAATGAAGGATAAGGCCCAAAGTTCCAAAGATGAAAGATCTGATCCATTGTAAAATTTGGCCAATGAATTGACATTGTTGAAGAAGGAAGTTTCTCAACATGCATCATACAAAAAAAAGAACATGATTCAGATTTTAGGATAACCCTAAAGGATTACCTTGGAAGCTCCATTAGTTAATGCAATATGTGGAACCAATGAAGATGAAAGAGAAGAAATTATTAAATCAGAAGTTGAAGAATAAGATGAAGATGAATGTTCTAGGATTGGATATTTTAAATACTCACCAAATGAATATTTTGAAGAATCCATGGATAGCTACACCTATGTAGTATTCACTCGATCAAAAATGGAGAAATAAGCTTCTTTTTCCACTTCTAAAGCTAAGAATTTAGATCCTCAAATGGAAAATATATGAAAAACAACAAAAAAGGAGGATCATTGATGATGCCATAAATTGGCCATAAATTACCATTATTTTGACCTTTAAAGTTATCTTTGAAATTGGATTTAAATGTAATCTAGGAACTTATAGTTTACTTAAGATAGAATACAGGATATATATCTTGTTCATTCTTTAGAAATATTTTGTTATCTATTTTGTTGACTAATCCTATTGATTATTTGGGAAAAGATGCAATGTCTTATATATGCAGGCCATAAAGGAAAGATAATGATAGTATTGAAAAAATTGGAATTGATCATGGATGGTAGATATAAACTCAAATCTGATTTCATATTCAGATTCCTCTCAAAAAATTATGCAAGTTTAAAAAAAGAATCATCTCAATTTGAGATCTTATGAAAAAGTTATAGTTGTTTTTATGTTTTCTCTAAAACTCACAGGGTTAGTTCCACAACTCACGAGGCTTAGTTCTAGAACTTACAGAGTTAGTTCTGGAACTCACAGGCTTAGTTCTGAAACTCGTAGGCTTAGTTCTGGAACTAAGTAGATTTTTACAATTTTTGAGGAATTGTGAAAGATCAGAGAATCGAATGGAAAATATGAGAGAGGTTTTTGTTCATAGAAACATGATTAACAAAAAAATCATTCAAATTTTCTACAGGTATTACTGAATAAAGAGATATCTAACTTTTAGTGAGTCATAATCAGGAAAAGTGTATCAAATGAGCGTTAAAAGTTCCATAAACAAAAACAAAAATTCAAATGGAAAATTTGAGAGTGTTTTATTCATATAAATTTTTTTAACCAAAACCTTATTCAGATTTGCTACAGGTTTTACTAATGAAAAGATATCTAACTTTTAGTGAGCTGTAGTCTGAGGAAAAGTGTATTAGATGAGCGCTAAAAATTCCATAAAAAGAAACAAAAAAGTCAAACAAAAAATTTGAGAGAGGTTTTGTTCAAGGAAATGTGTTTAACAAACAACTAATTCAAATTTGCAACAAGTTTTACCAATGAAGATAAATCTAAATTTTATTGAAATGCGATTTGAGAGGAAAAAGCATATCGATAAGCATCAAAAGTTCCAGTCAAAAACAACAAAGTCAAATGGAAAATTTGAGAAAGGTATTTGGTCAAAATCATATTTTGAGAAAAATCCTCCTAATAATTTATAAGAATAAAATCATTATGATTCTTGTTACCAAAAATAAAGGAGAAGATTTGGCAGCAAATCTTCCTAAAATAAGTAAGATAAGACTTTGACTCTAATAATATATCTCTCTCCATATTTTGTGGAGATGGAGATCTTAGTTGTTAGGATTAGAATAAAGATAAGATCAAATTGTATTTCCTAAAATAACGAGTTGGTTGGATGCATAAATTATAAATACAACCTTCCACACTTAGATATGTAATTCTTTTCTCCCAAGAAATAAAGATTTGTTCTTTATTTCTAATCTTTTGAAGTAAAGTTATTTTGTAGGTTTTGAATTAAAATTATGAATTAAGTCCTCTTCCAAGGAATGAGTTGGCCACTCATTCCAAGGAAGATGGATCAATGTGTTAATGTTTTTTTCTTTATTTCTAAAGTTTTCCTTTTGTTGTAAACTTCTAATTTCATGTTATGTGATCCTTCTTTAGTATAATTTTTGTTGTGAACCTGCAGGTGTCTTTTTATCTTTCAGTTATTTTTAATTCAGCAATTTCATTTATGCAAGTTTCATTTCTTTCATGCAACATTTATTTATGCAAGTGTTATTTCCTTTATGCAAGCATGCCTTTATATTCCTGCAAGTGTGATTTCCTTTATGCAAGTGTGTTTAAATTTCTGCAAGTGTGCTTTTAAATTTTTGCGTGTGTGATTTATTTCATGCAAGTTTTGTTTATGTTTAAAGGATTTTTTTCCAAGATCTTCTTATCTTAATGCATACAAATTTTCTTCGTACACCAACCCGGATTGACATTATTAATGGTGAGGATTGATGACCCTCATCAATCATCATTGTCTACTTCCATGGGGTCATCCAAGAAGAATCCTGAGAATACCTTAATCAAGAATCCTTCGTCCTCTTCAAGTAATTATCTTTCACCTCCTCTTTACAATTCAGTTTCAACTTCCATTAATCCTAAGAATGAAAATTCCACTCACATCAAGGATTTCATAATCCCTGATATTCCTACTATTTCTCCACATTTTAACATCATTGATCACTTTAAGAAAACAATATATCATATTTCTACTTCTAAGTACTTGAGAACTCATTCCAAACAATTTGATATGTTTATACAGTTTATCAAAGGAATTAGTTAAAGTTCATGTTCCAAAATTCCACCCCAAAGAACTACCTCCCACTCCTCATACTACTCCTCAAAATCTTATGGATTCCATTCCCTCCACATTTGGGAAGATAAAACCTTATTATATTTCCATGTTTCTCAATACATACAAATTAAATAATTACATTATTGACTTTGGTGCCTCTAACAGTGTGTCATGCCTACAAATTTTTCTAAAGTTCTCAATATCTCTCTCACTTTGACTAATGTCCATTTTTATTCCATGGAAATTAAATAAGTACCTCTCATAGTGGCCAGGTAAGAGATGCTCAAGTAGCATTTGTATATTTTCCTAATAAGAAGATCATGATGAAGATACTTGTAGTAGACATGTCAGCCTCATATGGTATGTTATTGAGTTGAATATTATATTGAGATGTTGGTGGAGATATACAAATGGATTGGTTACATGCCACCATTCCAATCAATGGTAAGATGAATAATTTTTTTCCATGATGAAAATTAAATACACATTCTAAAATTCAGATGACCCAAGAGTGGATATCCTATTTCAAGATTCAAGGTCTTACAACTTTTTCATAGCTTTAGAAGAAGATGTTGAGTTGCCCATGTTGATGGAAGAGTATCCAAGTGTCATGTATCTAGTCAAAGAGCATCATGGTGACTTGATGGAATCATAATTTTAAATCATGTACTTCCCACTTGATGTAATCATGAATGGAGTTTCTCTACTAAGTGGTGATGATGGTCATGAAAGTATAGACTTATAAAAAATAAATCCTAAAAAGGTGAGCAATTTGGGTCATGAATGTAAAATGATGACAAACGAATTCTTGACAGTTGAGTCCAATGTTTCCATTATGTTCTTAAAACTTGTCATGAAAAATTGTTCAATGAATATGATGGTGAATACAAAGTTTCCTCTTTCCTCTTAGGAGAGTATGAATCTTTAAATAAGGAATTAAATAAGGAAAAGATGTTTTAGCGTATTGAATTTTAATCTACTCAATAAGAGGATAAATTTATCACATAAATTGAATTCCTATTTAATGGTGTTCAAGATTGGGAAAACAACAATTTAAATATTTTAGCCCCAATCTTTTGTTCATACCCACTTCATAGAGATAGAGACATCCTCAATGAAGAGTGGATATATGGAGTGGTTCTTGATACCAACATTTATTTTGTCCAAATTTAAAACCTTCTCAACAAGGAATGTATGAACAAGAATAGGCTTGCATCTTGTAATGTTGACTCCCCTCAAGGAAAGGATGATTTCATTATGAAGCTAGAATTTGAAGCTCAAAATGGAAAAGATGATGATTTTCATGTTGCATTCCCAACCTTGTGATTATTTTATTTATAATATATTAAATAAATATACACATCACACTATACATAACAATAAGTAAATAATTATTTGGTGCTCTTAAAATAAGGTCTCTTGGAGCAATTGAGGAACGTAGGACATGAGGAGGATTGTGATAGTGTTGAAGATTCCAAAACATTTTCTGAGAATCAACTCATGAAAACAATGGTCATCAATCATATGACAAATGAATAAAATATATATATATCAAATTTCATAGGCCTTGGTATCGAAATAATAATTTGAGTATGATCAAGACTCATCTTCACAGTAGTGAAGGAGAATCAGCAATTGGAATGAACTTGGGAATCAATGAAAATATGAAAATAATGTTTTAATGTAATAAAGGAAATGAAATGGATAAGTTGGTTATCAATTTCAAGAAAATTTGTGTGAGATTTCTTAATAAATTGAGAAAGGGATCATATTTCAGTGATCCCATCATTAGATTTGCAGAAGAAAGGCATTGATTGATACCCATATATGGACCTAAGCATTCGGTTTGAATTGATACTTCAAAGAAATTAGGTTTCTCCTTGAATGTAACATAGATTATTTAGGATGTTTCATCATATTTCCCTTTTTGTTGTGTGTTTACCTTCCCATTTTTTGTTTCCTTTCCATGTTTTGTGTTGGTCATGTTTGTAGTTTTTCTTTTTATTTAATATAATGATTCCATTACCTAATGGGCTAAAACAATTATCTGCTACCAATGAGATAATTAGAGTTATTTATTTACCCTTATAGTCAAATCTCCTAAATCTATATCCATTTGTTGTCATGCAAAATGAATAACCCAAAAACTGAAAAAAAAAATAGAGCATGACAACTAAGTCCCTAAGTGAAATCATGCCTCTCGACACTATGGATCCTCGTCTCCTGACCAACATGTCTTCATTCCCTCTCTCGTGATAGCTCAAAAAAAAGTAATAACAATGTTTTTAGGTTTGTTTTAGTGTGTAGGGATGACTGAATAATATAATTGATGAGTTCGAGTGTGGCTTGATGGAAGAAAGCTTCCTCTAGAGGCCTAAAAAGGCAACAAAAATTGGCCATTTTGGAGATAATCAAACACCCTAGGAGAGTTTAGGAAATATATTAAGCATCATAAGGTGATTTATTGGATACTTCTACGTATTTCTAGGTGAAACAAAATATATTAAGCATCATTAAGGGATAATTTACTCAATAAAGTGAATTTCTAGGTGCAAGGAAAAATCTATTTGAAATGGGAAACCTGACTTCTCTGGATGATTCTAAGAGCTCCTTAAGAATTTAAGAGGCCAAAAGTAGGAATTATAAATCTAAGAGAATTATATACATGTTGGTAATATCCATTTTGATATAAGGTATTAAGGTTTCATGAAGAACTCCAAACAACACAATTGCCTCTCTCTGTTTTAAATAAAAGGGGCCTAATTTATTAATTTTAGGAAAATTCAAGTTATTAAATTTGTTCCATTGATCTTATAATGTGTTTTTGAGTCAAAATAATAAAAAACATTTACCTTGATACATTATCATAATCATCTATGGTGAAAAATGTAGGTTTCCTTGCCATTATTAGACATCGAATACAAAATCAGATTTCCTAGAAAAGCCTAGGTGCAATTTTCACATCCTCGTGTCCCAATTTTCACCCTAGGGACAAGTGGGACATGAGGGACACAAAATTTCACCATCTTCCTACTCCCCAAGGAGCAATTTAGAGCCATGTGTGTCCCTTTGTGTCTTGTGTGTCCCATTTACACTTGTAGTGCAAGGGGGTAAGGGGGACAAAAACGTGTGCCCTCACTCCTCACCATGTGTGTAATTTTTTGTTTCCAATTTTACCTATGCCCATAAGGGGACAAGAGGGACAATAAAATGTGTCCATGATTATTTGAATCCCTAGACCTCTCATGTAACCTATCCCGACTCTACGAGTGTGTTTCCTAACCCTCACATTTCCTCCCATGATGCCACTTATATCAATAATTCTACAAGGTGAATTTTTGACCCCTCATTTTACTCATTTTCTACATTATCACATTTGAACCATATTTTAACCACACACAAACTCTATTTTAACCTAAATTAAAACTATAGTCAACATGGTGAGTTAAAACTTCATAAAATTCATCCAAACTTCTCTCTCAACACCACTTAAAAAAATTTCATGAATTTTTCTATTGAAAAATCCTCAAACATCAATTAATGTCTACCATACCATATCATAAAAATTACAGAAAAACTCTTCTTCATTTCTTGATGATCCGTGGAGAAATCACCTAAAACATTGGAGCAAATGATCCTCAAAAAATATACTTTCACACAAGACATTTTTTCATGATGAAGTAGATGATTTTTTAGGGATATGGAATATTGATTTTATTCTCATCATTCTTCCCTCTTTGAATAATTTTTCATTTTCATGAATATTTTGTAGGTGAAAATCTCTAATACTTAGAGCGAATGATCTTCAAAAATTCTACTTTCATCCGATTTATTTCTCATATGATGGGGTGGATGATTTTTCAAGATATAGATGACTGAATTTTTCTCATTATTATTCCCCCTTAATGAAAATATCATTTTCTCACTCATCCAAATGAGGGAATCATATAAAAATTGCAGGGGGAAATGTTGGAATAAAACCCAAAATTTTAAGATTTTTTTCACTACAATCTAACACCTACAATGAAATTACTAAAAATAACATGTGTTCGTGGTAGAGAATGTTTAAAAAATATTAATTTTTCAAATGATGTTAATTCTATCATTTGCAACCCCATAAACATGCAAGAAACATCATGAAGTAAAAAGGTGAAAATTTTCTAAAAATAGTAGTCTTGGATAGGACTTGCTAAAAATAGTAAGTCTTGGAATTGAGCCCAAAATATGTGAAAACTCCCATTTTTCTTATCTCATTTATTTTTTACATCATTTCAAATCCAATAAGGTGTCTCATGGTCCAAACAAGAAATAAAATTCTTAGAGGCTCTTTAAGCATCGGTCTTAAGGTGATTTCTACCGAGGCATAGTTCAATGCAAAGGGATTGAATGGTCCATATCATCATAATTATGACATAAGAGAATCATCCTATGTATGTTTCCATAATTAATGATACACCATAATCCTTAAACCTCAACCCAAAGGTGAATATCATCATATGAATTAGATTATGATGAGAAACATATCGAGTGAGTCACCGTGTGTGTGAAATATAGTCACTTGCATAACGAGAGAGAAATCAAGAACATCATGGGGTGTGTAAATGATATTATACATCAATAAATCCATTGACATTAAAATTCATGAAGAGGATTATCATTTTGAGCTATGTGAGAGGATGGATGTCATATCATGCTTTTCATACCTAGATAATTTTTTCTAAACACATGATTCAGCTTGATAATGACCTCACATATAAAAATCAAAGGAGGTGGAATTTGTAGTGTTTTGGTGGAGTGTGGAGAAAAAAAACATGGAACTCATTATCATTCATTCCCATAATTTCCATTGAGGGATAATTATTTTGATAAGGAAAAGGAAGCCTATCTTCATAAGGAGAAATTGGGAAAGAGGATGTCTAAAAGCGTAAATGTGTTTTCACCCATGTGACATTTTTATCGGGACAGTGAGTTGTGAAATATTATTCATGTTGAAAGATTAAATTTGAAACTCAAGGAGTGATTTGATGATCTCCATATCCTAACTCCACCATTATGTTCAAAAAAATTTTTCAAGGAATAAGCCAGGATGAGCTAATCTAAGCTACTAAGGCATCCATGACCATCATGCATGAAGGATCAAGAAATAATCTATTCCCATGAGAAACATAAGAACAAGAGGTGTATGAGCTGATTCTATTTGAGGATGATTCTAGAGATAGGAAAATTAATAAGGTAATGATCTTCATTTGGAGCATCATATTTATAAGAATGGGAAATCATCTCCATTTCATTTGTTTTCATCCACTTGGTAGTGTTCTTAAACACTCACCTAAAACCTTGTGGTTTGATCATTCCTCAAGAAATAAGGACATTTCCATCACCTCATTTCATTCCAATGGGTGGCCACATGACAAGAATTTCATTCAGGGGTAATCCTTTCACCCACATGATGAAGGCATATTTTAGTAAGAGAAGAATAAGAATAAAAAAATTGAGCATCATGGAGTTGTCTCTTGTGATCATTGGGGTCAATTGTGAAAGTATAAGAAGCAAGAAAGTGAGCCTCACTCTCACTATGGGACTAGAAGTGAACCATCATGAGTGATTTCAGTATTCATCCCAGACTCACATTGTTATGTCTTGCAATAGTGTTTCTAAACACTCTTTCAGCATTCTAGAATGTTTTTGCATCTCACAAAAGGAGGAAGCATATGAAATCACAATATTTCAGTTCAATAAGTGGTCAGAGTTCAAGGTTCTCATTCATGAAGTATTTCCTCAAAGATCCATCAAAAGCTTCACCTTCATTAGATTTGGTCAAGCCTTCTCTCTCTCACTTTATCTCTCTTCTCGTGTTCTCTCTATATTCTAATTTCTCATTAATCATGCACTTTTTCAATATTTTTCTTACTCACTTAAGTGACCTTCAATTCAATATTTTAAGGTCCCTTTTTCATTAATAAAAAAGGACTCATTTTTCATTCCTAGGAATTTGGAGGGTCACAAGTGATTAAGGGAATTGAAAATTCATGTAGGGGGAGATGAAAGGAAATTTTTATTGCTACAAATTGGAATGGATTATCCATTCCAAAGGGTTGTAAATTGTTTATTGATTGTATGTTGTTGATATTTACCATTACTTTGCATCAAGAAATAAAATTAATTATTCTATCCTTTACTTATGTTCCTCTACTCTCTCTCTCTACTTTCCAACTTTGTATACATGATAATATTGTAAAACCAAGAAAGGTGTCTGCGCCTTTGATAAATGAATTAATGGAATTATGTGTCTATAATTTGTTAGTATTATAATAATTATATGTGTACCTACTCTGGTTATTATATGTGAACTTTGTAAGCCTACTCACAACAATAACCCTCTCTCTCCTTATTTCCCCAACTCCCCTTTACCTCTCTTCACTACAAATTCCTCCCTTATACCTTATACAAGTAATTTTCCATAGGTTAGTAATTTTCCATAGGTTTAGTGAAGTAATCTTTTGTGATCCTCGGCCTAACATCTACCCATAGTGTTTAGTTAGTTTACATTCAATAATGGGAGCCTCCCATACACAAGAAGGAGGGACTTAGCCATGCAACCATTAGTGAAAACCAATAATTTGCAACATGAACAATTATTTCACCAACACTTACGTGAATTCATCATATTTACTTTAATCTCAATGAATTGATGGACATCAATGCACGGACTCAATATACATGAGCAGGTGAGATGAGAACACATGGTGGAATCCCACTATAGATGGATTTTATAGTTGACATATCTTTAAATTGGAGCTTTATACTCTAGATAACTTTTATTAATCACCACAAAGTGCAAACCAATAATAAATATCCACGCTTATACTATTTTTACAATGTTAATTGCTTGGTAGGAACTCTCGGTCATTATGAAGTGTGAGACAATAATAAAGCTCCAAGTTACTTCACAATTGATGAATTATAATTAATGTAGTGTCCTTTATTTGGACAAGTCAGGGTTTCTAATATTTACAAGATACTTGTCATATTAATTTGAAAATAGTGAATGAATCAACAAGCTCCACGTAGTTTTGGAACTATTCGAAATTGTCATGCCCAAAGAGTATTTGTTATAGCATATAAAAAAAAAAGGACACCACATTTCTTCTAAAACTTTAAAATATGCCAAAACTTATAATTCAAACCATGAATAAACATTGATTGGCCAGCTAACAATGTGATGATGGTTTACAGACTATCATAGATATAAAACACATGTTTCCTTTGTAAATAAAAACATTGAAATTTCATCCTTAAAGCCAAGGTTTTGTTAAAGCATTGTTATTCTAAAAATCATATTTTAAATAGAATAATGTGACAAAATTGCAACTTAACACATAGTTATATCTTATAATAAAAATGGCTTCAATATTTTTTTAAACAAAGAGGGTCCCCATTCTTTCAATTTTAAAGCATGGGGACTTAGGAGGTGTTTTTCACAACACATCCTAACAAATTTCTAAGCTAAAAATTCATAAGTTGAAAAAGAAATTTTATATTCTCATTTTTTTATAAATTTAGGAGAAATTATCCTACACTCCTTATTACATTCACAACTTAATTCATAAACTATATTTTATTGGCATGTTATAATTTAGGTGTTTTAATTGATGGAAAATCCCATTAATGAAAAATTATATGATGGATTAGAGTCATATGATGATCAAAGTGATGATATTATGGAGATTTAGGTGTGTTTTTGGTTGCATAAGTTGATTCAATGATAATTGTTTGTTCTAGCAAGCCTAATCAAGTGACCTAGCTATCATAGGTGATAGTGCATGGATGTTGGAGTTTATTTATGGCTTGAGGAGCATGTTGGATATATGGAGAGAATTATTATAGATTTTTTAAACACTCACGTTATTTTTAGGGTGCAGATACAATTTGGTGACCAAGTTTCAGGTGCTCATTTGGACTAGTTATAGTTATTAGGAGGTATGAGGATGAGTTGTGGAGCTATATGAGGTCATGGATGCATGTAGGAATTTTTCATGGTGTTCCAGGTAAGTTAGGACCTTTTGGAGAGTTTTTATGGTGAGTTATGATGTTTTTCAATTGACCCTAGCCTAGACAGTGTAAAACCCTAAGGACTAGCTATGCCAATGAGATAGGATGGATAGATTTACACATATTTGTGACATGATGATTATTGGATATGTTATTATGATGTGTCATGATGTTGTGGGAAAATTTCTAGGTTTTCACGATGTGTATTTTTAAATTATTTCATTTTTGGTGAAACATGGTCAAGAAGAAGGTCATTTCTAGCTTGAATTCCATCTTCTGATTCTAACCCCGAATTGTGTTCTTTACATTGGACTTTGTAGATTTAAGGTATGTTTCTACATTGAGTATAGAATATTTTTAAAAAATGAATTCATTTCATCATCACAATTTATGAACAAATGTTAAAAAGGTAAATAACTTCTTATGTGTTTCAAACCCTAGCTCAACAACTATAGGAGAAAATTCTACTAATTGGCCATAATTTATTTCTAGTGCATGTATTATGATATGATAATTTATAATACTCCTCTAGGTTTCTTGAAAGGTATGCTAGAGGTTATGGTGATGAGTGGACCCCACTCAAATAGGTCAGTTTCTTAAGAAGTTCAGTTTGAGCCAAGGTTGTCTAAATGAGTTGCAAACTAATTGTACATTATGATTATTATTTTAGTTGTTCTTAATTTAAATTATTGTTTTAGGTCATGGTGATGTAGTTGAAAGGTCAAGTATATTATTTGTGAAGACTAGTCAAATGGTAGTTTCAGGGTAGTTTCAGGAAGTTTGCAGAGATGAGCTTGGTTGAAGGCCTTCCACTTAGAGTTGGAATGTGTTATAATATTTTTTGGAAAGGTGATTCAGATATATTTCCAATGGTATAATTTTTGTTTCATGATGAGTTTTTATTATGTGGTTTCAAGGTCAATTTTTGGAGATGAAGGTTTCTTTATTTTCAAAACAAGACTTCTTTTGCTAAAAGATTGAGTTGATTGGAGCATAAAATGGATGATTTGATGCTATATATCACCAAGAAAGTGAATTGGGGTGAATTTTTCATCTATTTAAGTTATTTTTATGTCTTGAAAGTATCAACAAGAATGCAAACTATTTGAGTTTGTAAAACTAGTTTTTCGCAGCCTATTTTGCTGAAGAGGAAAGTTGTTGTTAAAACGAGTGTGTGTTTCATAAGTTCTAACATGATTATACATGTTTTAAATGTTATGGTAATTCCATTTAGTTTTCATATGTCATATTTTAGATCATATTGGGGGTCTTGAAGACAAAAGGTGAAATCGGGATGCTTGATAAGCGGTTGTTTTGTGAAGAAAATGAGCTAGTGAGCGCATTTAATGAAATATTTGATTGGTTAAAGTAAATGTGAGACCATGTATGATTATGTAATGATATATTACTCATTTTTGGTGAATTATTAATCTTGAATATAATGGTGTTTTTATGAGTGGGTTTTTCTCATCCTAGTGATGGGGTTTTGAGGATTTTTGGTGCATGATGAGTGGTTTTCGGCATGGCTGACCTATATGGGTCATAGGTAACCATTTTAATAATTAAATTTGAATTTAATTAAGTTGTATTTTTCATGAAAAATATTAATTACCTACATATGGTTATTTTTATGGAAGATAAGCTTATAAAAACAATGTTTTGTGTTCATATTTGGGCTACTTTGCTCTGGAAGGAAAAAGTGTGATCCTAGTGTAAGTGTGTGGTCAATATGATTGCATAGTTTCATATTTGTTGAAGTGTTTTAAAAGTTCCCTAAGGATAGAGAGTATGTGTGAAATATTTTTGAGCCTAGGAAATTCAAAGAAGAAGAATATTGAGAAATTTATAGGAATGAGGGTTTGAAGAAGATTGTGTGAACTAAAATTGTGATCTCCATTAGTTGTGGTAGAAAAAAAAATAAGATATCATCATTGTCAATTGGTTTATTTGGTGCTTTCTCATCTTGGGGTTGTATCTTCCTTTTGGAGTTGGTTCTTCACAAAACTAGGGGTTGGTGTTCTTTGTAGGTTTGGTGCTCTACTAAATTGGGCTTGGTGCTCTTTGTGAGCTTGGTGCCTCACTAAATTTGAAACATATCAATATAAATATTATGTTTAGTGTATTTTATTCCCCATGAGGTTTTACCACTTATATCTTATTTTATGGTGTTAATTTCATTGTTCATGGTTGATTGCATGTATGGTATTTGATATTGTGCACACATTAATGGTTGGATAAGTGGTTTATGATTTAAGTAAGTAATCTAAAATTGAATTAATTTTCTAAGGACTGATTTGCCACCCCCTTAATCCATTGTGCTTCTAACAAATGGTATGATAGTAGGTCCTTTTAGAGAAGTTGGATCACTTGAAATGAGATCCTTGAAAAAAAAATGGTGTGTCAAAGCAAAGTGGGTTATCAACTAGCAAAGAACCTTTAATTGATGTTGTAAATTATGATTTTTCAATCTTGAGGATGAAAACTCATATTATGTCACTAGGGTTTGATATTTGGGAAGCTGTGGAGAATGGTTATACTCCTCCTACCACTACACCAACTATTATTGCAGAAAAGAAGGCATGTAGTGACAATTCAAAAGCTTTTAATTCCATCATATGTGGTCTTGGAGAATCTAAGATAGGAAAGGTAATGCACTACAAGTTAGCAAAAGAGGCATGGGAGAAACTACAATTTTTGTATGAAGGTGACTCAAAGGTAAGAATTTCTAAGCTTCAAACTTTTAGAAATAAGTTTGAGTGTCTCAAGATGAATGATGATGAGTCTATTACTACATATTTACTTAGGGTTGACAAGGTTGTCAACTCCATGAAAGGGTTAGGAGAATATGTGAAGGAAGAAGTAGTTGTTCAAAAGGTTTTGAGATCACTAACTCCTAAGTTTGATTCCAAAGTGTTTGTTATTGAAGAAGCCAAAGATTTGACTAAGTTGAAGATGGATGAGCTACATGGTACTTTGATTGCTTATGAGATAAGGGCAGTTACCTCCAAAGAATCCAACAAATATATAGTTTTAAAAGTTGAGAAGATGAAAAATTATAAGAAGACCAAAGTTGATGATTTTTCTCATGAGTTATGTGATGAAAACTATTTACTATGATTGTTGGAAGACTACATGTTGGAAATATTGGCATGTGGTCCTATAGGTGTTGTTATTGATGAAAAATGTTGGGCCCCAAAATATTATCTAAGTACAATAAGGTGTGTGGGCACAAGGGATCTAGTCAAAGAAGGTCGCGTGGGTTGAAGGCATGTAGGGAAGGGTTCTAGTAGGGTTTTGCAGAACACACGACATGCATGCAAAAGGAAAAATAGGTTTTGTACTTAGCCATATTTAGCACCTCTCGGGAAGCACATGAGAAAATCATGACCCTTGTGGATAAGGTGCTAGCTTGGTGACTATGGGATCAAGAAGGGAATATTCTAGGCATGTGATGGAAGGTTCTAGAAGAGCATCATCATACAAAATGGAGAGCTCGAGATATGTGAAGGCATGCTCCCATGGAGGACCACTTTGACACTTGGTAATTAATCTATAACTTTTGGAAGGCATGGCGGTGGGTGCTAAGGTTATAAATACAAGCACTTGATAGAAGAAATATATAGAGGGTGAAGCAGAGAAAAGGGAGGCGAAGCCCTATAGAAAAATAATGGAGGATGTTATGGGTTAGGAATTAGGTGAGTGATGTAACATTTAGGGGGATGGGTTTTCATTCTTCTTTGTAGTATGATGAGTATAATATAGCTCTGATGCATAACTGGGCTTTGCGTAGTTATATGAGGATCTGTCATGACCTCAAGGGATGTAATGTGGGTTATTGATTCTATTAGTATGAATATAATGCTTTGTTACAAATAATCCGTGTTTAAGAGTATAATACGTATGTATTTACTTTTTGTATGAACCATCTCCATATGTTTCTTATTATTTCTCTTTTCTACATACAATGAGATGATAACTTGTTCTAAGTTATTAAGAATGTTGTATAGTTCTTTTTGTCCTACATTTGATTATTTTTCCTAAGATGATGCATTCTCATGAAACTCACATAAAGGAGAGACTCGGCACCCACACGTGCCTTAGGTGAGTGCCCATCACCCACTGGGTGATAGGTTGGCGTGCATGGGATTAGACTATTGGTCTAAGGGTATAAAATATGACTACATTTTGGTTTCATTTCTGGGACCTCTTATCAAAGATGTTGTGAGAAATGAAACACATCTTTTTCGTTGTGATGTGTGATGACAAAGTGCCTAACCTTAGAAAGTGTTGAAACATGGTTCAAGAGCACATAGGATGAATTTTCTCAAAGATGTAGCACTGGACCTGAGTTCGATGCTCGTAGATGGGTAGAAGAGAACCTATACCATGAGATGTATGAGACATTATTTTTCTATGTCCCAAGAGAAATATATGAATGGCTTTCAAGATATGCATCCGAGATAAATCTGTAGTATAGATCACACAAATGGACCCAAGATGACTATTATAGGTTATAGGATGAAAATCGACTTGGACACATGTTTTTGATCATTGGTGGAAGAGGTTACTAACTAGTTATACTTTAGAATATTCCATTTCAATGTATTCTTTCCCAAAAGTTTCGAGGGAGCCTAGGGGATCATTTTTGTGTGTTATTCATTTGGCTATGAAGATCTTGGTCAATAATTTGAGTTTAGAAGCAATCCCCATGGATGGATAAGCTTTTGTGAGCGCTGGGAGAGGAAGATAAGGTGGAGGAAGATGGTGAACATTGTGGATGATAAAGAAAGGAAGGAGAGATGACTCAAGTATAGTGAATCTCGTGAAAGGGAGATGACTAGACAACGTGAGGTTGTAAGTGTCTTTGGATCTATGGAGGTAGATATTGTAAGGAGTTAAGGTTCATACAAAGGATGTTGAGATTGAGTAGTCTATGCTACCCCATCAAGGGCATGCAGAGGATATCTTCACTTAGAATTTGGTATGCAATATGGTGGTAGAATGTGAGATCTACCATGAGAATCATGATGCAAGTATGTTCCCTCTACTACAACACATAATCTACAAGAATGTTTCTTTCTATTGTAAGATCTATACCTCTACAACCCATGATACCAAAGATTGCATACTGATTGATCATATCTATGATGCTATTGATATATGTGTGCACTAGACTAGCCTTTAAGAAATTCTAAGGATGAAAACCGTAGTTATGAAGGGTGCACAGATGAAGGGGCATGTGGAAGAGGTTTTCACGGAGGCTTTCATGGTCACGGTAATTGTGGCACAGGACAGAATGAGTTCTTGTGAGGAACTTGTTATAATTGTGGATCTATAGAGCATTACAAACTTCAGTGTCCTGATCTGTTAGAATTATCATGGTGTGGAAAGGAACACAAGTAGGAAGAGTGTCTAAAATTTTATGAGCATATGAGTCAGGAACACTAGAAAGACAAGGTTGCTGGGATGATGAGCATCAAGAAGTCCAATTCACAATAGATCCCAAGAGTGGTGTGTGAGTCGGGCTAGAACTCCGTACTAGTGATGATGTGAGCATATGCCACACACGCCAGGAGATACTAAGACCAAGGACACTAGTTTCAAGAGATCAAGTCATACATAGAAATTATTTGGACCCTTCCCATAAGAAAGAAGTGTATCAAGAGACTACGGACATGATTCAAATTTTACAAGGGAGATACAATGTCCGAAGGATAAATCAAGGTAGGTGGAGCAGCGAAAGGATAATGAGATTCCAAGTAATGACCTAGATGAGGTCAAGGAAGTGTGTAAAATGTGAAGGAAAGATAATAGTATTCCCTTTCTAGGATAATGATAGAGAGAGAAGGTACCATGTGCCAAAGTAGAGCATGAAAAAAGTTTTACATGCAAAACTTCCTCCTCATATCCTTTAATATGATAAGGAGATTACTTTGAATGAGTTTATTGGTGGGTGGATTCTAAGAAATATCCTCATTGACACAAGAGCAGAGGTGAATGTTCTTACCTTATATTCTTGGCATCAGATGGGAAGGCCCGCATTGCATCCATCTTCAAATGTGTTGTATATGGAAAAAAATACTAAGGAAATTCCCATTGGAGTCCTGAAGGATGTAATTATCACCATTCAAGGGTCCAAGTTCACTGGAGACTTGAAAGTCTTGGCACTCGCCAAGGTAGATAACTTTTCAGCATTGCTTATGCGCCCATGGTGTTACAAGAAAAATGTCAACCTGCGAGTTTAACAAAAGGTATATCAGCTTTGAGAATAAGGAAGAAGGAGTGATCATCACTTTGACATATGGGAATTCAACGCCCTATATTGAGCCCTTAGGACAATAATTCCTTGATATAATCTATGTGTGCTCTATTAGATATCCCGAGATAATTCACCCCATGGAGGGAGTTATCTAGTTTGAAGATGCTCAGTCCTTAAGGGATACCACTAGTTTGGAATGTGACAATTGAGCGAATGGGACTTATGAGTTAATTGGGAAACAATTAAGAGGATCATGTAATGAGGGTAAAAAAGGAGCACTCAATTAAGCAAATAGGAGGAAATAAGTTGCCAAGTTACTCGGAGGGGTATACCCTAAAATATTCTTGCAGAAATGGAATCTCGGTGGAAAAATGAGGATGAGAGAAGGGTAATTCTCGGTTATAACCTACTCGGTACTGTAACACATTGGTAGGATACACATCGAAAGAACCTCCTAGAGTGGCAAGAGCCGAGGATCACATTTTTTGTAAGATTTTCCTAAAGCAACGCACCCACGATCATACAAGACTACCATGGCAAAGAGACTACTTCATTTCATATCCAAGGATATGAGGAGGACTGTATGGGAAGAAAAGAAGTGTTGTATCCTTTGTTATGGGTACATAAGTTGTATTCAACCTTACAAGGCTATGTGCGTGCTTGGTACGTTCATTCGTAGATGTGTCATCGAGATAGGTAATTGGCAAGAGTTGGTCATCGATCTCATTCAAGCTTTTGAGTATAGAAGTACAAAACCATTAGTGGATCAGGTGTTGCAAGTGATCAAACTCCTTACGATGGGAGACTATGCTATAGTAGAGGATAGGCTACTAGAATTACTAGGCGAGCCTTATTTGGAAACGTGCCTCAATGAAAAAGAATCAGAGGAAGTACAACTTGAGTGCATGTGCATGGAAAAAGAAAAAGGAAAAATGGTCTATGTAATAGATGGAGAATATATGGAGACTGTGTATGTTAACCATTCGAGGGTACACATGAAGTCATAGTTAGTGCTTGATGAGTGAGCACGCTCCTACCATGAGCCCATGAAAATAAAGAAGGTTAACATTGGGACGAAGGAAGAACCTAAGGAAGCTATCATTGGTGACTATTGGTTGGAAAAAGAAGTTTCAAAGATCATTGATCACATTACGCGAGTTCTAATATTTTTCACTCGTGGGTACCATAAACCGAAAGGATTCCACCATTCCTTGGGGAGATGAAGATCAAGTTGAAGGAAGGTGTGAGCCCAATTCGAGAAGAGGCCATATTGGATGAATCTAAATTTACATGTATGGGTTAAGGAAGAAATATACAAAATGATAGCATCTGGTATTATTGAGGTAGTGGAAGAGTCAGAATGGATAAGCCCAATGGTTATCAGTATTAAGAAGGATGGTAGGATAAGAATCTACATTGACTATAGGGATTTAAAAGTAGTATGTGTCATTGATCCTTTCCCAACCCCCTTTACTGAAGAAATTCTGGAGGGAGTAGACGGACGCAAAGTCTACTCTTTCACGGATGGGTTCTCAGGGTACCACCAAGTTAGGATTACAAAGTAAGACCAGAGAAAGATAAATTTCACCACTAAATGGGGAATCTTTGCCTACATGGTTGTGCCTTTTGGATTAAAGAGTACTCATGTTGTATTCTCGCGCATTCAGTACAAGCATTTCATGATTTCATCCATAAGTTTCTACAAGTTTACCCGGACGGATGGACTGTAAGGACCGGTGAAAGACCATTGTGACAACTTAAGGCTGATGTTTGAGAGATTTTAGAAATTGAGGATATCCCTCAACATTAAGAAATGTGTTTTTTCTACTCCATTTGGAACCTTGTTATGACACATTATATGCGAAAGACGGCTTAGTAGTGGATCCTACCAAAGTTGCGGCTTATTATAGGATTAGAGGAGCCTACTAGTCAAAGTGCAGTGTGCGGTTCCTTTGACATATGGGGTATTACAAGAATTTCATCAAGGGTTATGCCAAAATCATTGCACCCTTGGAGAAATTTTTGAAACACAAAAGTTCCTTTCATTAGAGAGAGGTGCAAAGAAAAAGCAATTGACACTTTAAAAGATAAGATTTTCATGGCACCCATATTACATTTTCCTTCTTGGAAAAACTATTTCCATGTGCATGTTGATGCCTCAGGGATAGCTATGGGAGCAATGCTAGCACAACCTGGTAAGGGAATTATTAATCATTCCTTGTGCTTTGCAAGTAGAAAGTTGACACCAGCATAGAAGAATTACACAACTACTAAGCATGAAACATTGTCTATGATATACGTTTTACATAATTTTAGGCATTATCTATTGGCAACACCATTTATATTCTACATGGAACACATGACATTGAAATACTTAGTCAACAAACTCATTCTGCAAGGGTGTATATGTCGTTGGGTCCTTCTATCTCAGGAGTTTGAGTTCACATTGGTGGTGAAGCCAGGAAAGAGAAATTTAGGGCTTGACCACTTATCAAGGATTGACTCAAGAGGACGTGGAAAGCATTGAGGATACCACGTCAAACATGTATTTTTAATATTTTGTCGCATGCCTTGAGACTTGGAACATATCGCAATGTTCTTAAAAATAGGTGTGGCTCTGAAATGGATGAAGGATCTCGAAGAGAAAACAATTAGTAATATGCGTTGCACCATACATGTTGATTGGTGGAAATTTATATAAGTTAAATGGAATGAGGTTCTGCGCCGATACGTATTGGAACATGAGCACATATCAATTATGGAGGAAGAGAATGGTGGGATTGTAGGAAGAAACTATTGGAACTTAATGATTAAGTGGTCTGCCAACCCTTAATGTATATGGGTCCATCACTAATATATAGGTAAATATTTAATAATATGAAATATTTCTATTTCTATTCTTAAATATGCTAACCTAGGTATATACTTTAGGTTAAATATTTAATATCATGAAATGATTATATTTCTATTATTAAATATTATAAACCTAAGTGTATGTGTCAACCATTTTAGGTTGAAAAGGTGTATGTGTAAATTAAATAAATGAAGATCAAATGTTGTGTATTTTATTTATTTAATTTGTAGAGTTTTTTTTTCAACTAACTCGTAGAATATTTAAAATAACCGTCCCCTTATTTCCATTTATGCAATCTAAAAATTTTGCTTTGTGAAGAATTAAGGGGATTCACAATTAAATTTTTTGAAAATTTCTTACCTTCCATGAAAAGTTGTGTACAGGTAAGGGTAAAATATTTGAATTATTATTTTTCAATAGTTTTAATATGTACAGGTTAAAAAGATATTCAAAATAAAAACACAAAGTTAAATACAAGAAAAAGGAGACAAGCTCCATAGAAATAGGATTTTTAATTTATTTAATTGGTATGGTGAAAGTAATTCTCCCCTTTATAAATCTTCAGGTTAACTTGTATTTTTTTCATGTGGAATCATGCCCCTTGGTAAAATTCATTTACTATTTTAACCTTATTGTGTTTTCAAAAGTAATCTATGTGTGTCCTTTGGACTCCTTTAATAAGATTCGATTTGAAAAACTATAGTTTATAGTTAATCTATAACTATATCCTATATAATTTGAAAACTATATTATTATTTTTAAATATATATATATATATATATATATATATATATATATATATAATATAATAATTTATATAAACATTATATTAAAATTGACATAGTTTTGAAAAAAATTATATATTAAAAGTCTTAAACCATATTAGAATTACATGGGATTAGGAGAAGAGTCAATGGACCATATTCTAAGCCTAAGTTTAAATCATATTTAAACTTACTTATAAATTTAGGCATATATAATTTAGAAAAAAGAAACAAACCTAAGATTGAATCATATTTTATATATGTGGTTAGTTTAAACAGTTTAAAATATAAATTTTATTAGATTTGGTCTATATATGTTTTTAAAAAAATTAAGTGCTTAATTTTTTTGGTTTCTTGGTCATGAAAGGATTACTTTTTAAATCTTAATACTTATTAAATAAAACCTAACATGTGTCCCTAACCATTTATATTATCCATGTAAGGGGAAGCCCCATTCATTTATATCTTATAGTTTATAAAAACTATATAAATAAACCTATTTAAAGGTTTTCTTTTATATAAGAGTGGGAGTGGAGAATAAAATGAGATAATATCTTAGGTATAAATGTGGAATTCTCAGGTATAAATGGAGATTTTTTTATAAAAAAAAGCTAGTTTATTGGTGGCCCACGTGAAGTGTGGTAAATATTTATTAAAATATTGGTAGTTATAGCCACATAAAAGTTTTAAAGTTTTTAGCTTGTAGGAATTATATAAAATATTTTGCAATCTTTCCATAGTTTTAAATGTGTGCAAGGTAAAATTAAGAGTAAATGAAGGGAGGAGACAAGGTTCATGAAAATAGGGATTTCAATTTATTTCATTCGTCAAGTGAAATTAATTGTCCCCTCTATAACATATGCAGGGTTTATCTATACTCTCATAAATCTACTTGCACTTAGTAAAATTCTTTTAAACTAGTATGTCCTTTAAACCCCTTTAATAAGGGTTATATGTTTTTTTTTAAAAATATACTATAATTTATAATTGTTATGAACTATATGATGTTTTTTATTTACATTCTATAAACTATATACCTCTTTTAAAAAAAAGTGTATATATTTTTACATTATAAATTATAATAGGTTATTATAATGTGTTAAAATATAACCTCCCTAATATTATACAGAAGAAGAAATTCTATAATTTAACATTCTAGAAATACACAACAAGTTTTGGCTTCATTAAATTTGACAATCAAATGAATGTCATGGTAGACCAAACATAAGACAATATGACGGTCATTTAGATGTCAAATTTAAGTATGTAGGTTCTAGGAAACTTTCATGGTATTAAAATTGATGGTCAAATGACCATCATGACAAACCAAAAAATAAGCCATTATGATGGTCATTTAGATGTCAAATTTAAGTTGGTCGGATTTTTGTCTACATTATTTTTTTCAAAAATTTGAAGTTGTTATGCATTCGTAGGGGTCTCTTCTTCACTTCTATATGGTCTAAAATATTTTTTATATAAATCTAGGGTATAATGCATAGCCGTTTATGTTGCGGGTTATTATTTTGATCATGGGAGGCTAATTAGTATGCATTGTAATGAAAGAATTAGTTATGATGAAATAGTTTCTTTAGATATAATAAATTTAGATCTGATTCTATTAAAAGTGTTGTTTTTATTATCGATAAATATGTATATAACTCATGTGCTACATTGTATATTATAATGGGGTGTGTTTTACAAGTTTAGGAAAACAATGGCATCCAACTATTTCTATCTTGACAAAACCCAGGTCCTGAATGAAACCAACTACAACATTTAGGTCAAAACAAAATTTATGGTGAAGAAACTCTGGAAAATTATTTTTGGATATGAGGTTTCTCCCACTGGTCATCAAGAAACTATAGATAACACGAATACATTCTTGTAAAGAATGTAAGAGGCTCTTTCTATGATTGTACACAATGTGAATGATTATTATCTTCTACACATTGGTAATATCAAATATTTCAAAGAGGTATGGACACAACAAACATCCATGCATGAAGGATAGTTGGTATATCAAGTATAGTCATGAGAGTACAATAACTGAAAGAATTCAAAGAAATGGTCTATATATTTTTGATGATTTATCTTCTACATCTTGTTTTATATCTCAAAGTTTGAATAATTCAAAACTATGGCATGAAAGGTTATGACATGTTAATTATCAAAGCTTATATGAAATGTCTAGATATAATCTAGTGAAAGGTTTACATGTGTTTTCTTCTTCTCTTGAAGTTACTTCGTTAAATTCTTCTAAATGATGGTTTTGATTCTGATTTAGTAAATGTTCATGATGATGTTTTGATGCTATAGATGTTTCTGAAACTCTTATCTTCCTAGATAAGAAATTAAATTGGACTCAATCTATGTTAGAAATTTTAAATCCTATTAACCTTAGGAAAATGACCAGAAGCCATCATATGTACCATGCATTAATTACCTTGTATGAACCTAGGCCATAAAGTATTATAGAGTCTAGGTGGATATACAAAGTAAAATATAATGTTGATGGTAGTATTAGCAAACATAAAGCTAGACTTGTTACTAGAGGTTTCACTCAAAAACATGGTATTGATTATGTTGAGACATTTTCTGTAGCTAAAATGAGTACTGTTAGGGCCTTATTTGCAATTACCACTCAATATGGATAGGAAATCCACTAAATGGATAAGAAAAATAATTTTTTGAATTGTGATTTAAAAGAAGAAATTTACATGTTTCAACCTAAAAGATTTGAAGAAACTAGTAAAGAAAACTATGTTTGTAAGTTGAGAAATCCTTGTATGGTTTAAAATAAGCTCTTAGAGCTTGGTATGCGAAAATTGTTTCCTTCTTTAAACTGTTATGTTTTGTTAATTGTTCTTCTAACAATGATATATTCATTAATCAATAAGCCTCGCATATTATCAGTATATGTATATATGTTGATGATTTGCTTCTATTTGGTGACAAATCTGATTTAATTCATAGGATTAAAGAGAAATTGAAGTAGTACTTTGAAATGAATGAGTTAGGTCTCTCATCATGTTATTTGTATGAATGTATTTCATTCTATTATTACTTTTCAAAAGACAATATGCAACTATTGTATTGAAAAAGTTTCTTATGATTGATTATAAACTATTTTCTACTTTAATGGAAGTTGAAATAAATATTGATCCTAAATCATAGGAAAAAGGTTGTACCTATTTTATATATGTTGTTAGCTAATAGTTTGATTTATCTAACTATAACTAGATCAAATATTTACTATACAGTAGGAATTAATTCAAGGTTTATGCAAGAACCTTTTTTAGAGATCATTGGAATCTTGCAAAATTAATTTTTAGTTATTTGAAAGGAATAATCAATTATGGGTTGCATTATACTAAGAATTAAAATGCTATCTTATATGGATTTTATGATTCTAATCATACTTGATGTTGTGTTATAAAATATATTGGATATGTATTAAAGTTTTTGGTGTAGGAACCATTAATTGGAAACAAAAATACAATCAACAATCTTTATTTCTTCTATTGAGGAAGAGAAATAAAATAGAAGTAAAGAAACTATGTGGTTGCAGAACGGATGTTGGTAGAGATACACATGGAAGCTAAAGGAAGTATTTCTCTTCTATGTGGTGGTCAGAGTTGTATTACTCCTAATTAAGAATCCAGTTCAACATAAGAGGAAAAATAACATTGAGATACATACACGCTTCACCTATGAGAAGGTGCAAAGTGATGAGATAAATCTCAAGTTCATGTTGACTGAAGAGCAGGTTACTGACATCTTCACAAAGTCTCCCGAGTGCTACAAGGTTTTGTCACTTTCATGAAAAGATTGGATTGTCAGAGTTTCCATTGAGGGGGAGTGTGCATTACAATGTCACCTCCTAATGGAACTTGGTTTTTGTAAAAAGACCTTCGGCAAAGTGTAAAAAAGACCTTCGGGCAAGTGTAAAAAGACCTTCGGGCATGTATACCTCATCGGCTTCTTTTTTAGAAATAAGTGTAGAAAGATCTTAGAGGAGGTTTTCAGAAACTCTTTAGTGCTATTGAGTTTATTGGTAAACATCTAAGTACAAACATATTGTTAAGGATGTCCTTAATTATAAAAGGCTCCTATATGCTTGGGTTCAATAACCTCTTATGAGAACTTGTAAAACTCACAAATCATACTTAGCCACTGATCATGGGATGATCTTTGGGATTCTAAATCCTTTTGTACCAAAAGGAAAACTGAGTATGATGAAAGTGTTATAATTTCTTCAATCGATATGCTAGCCTAAAACCTTTATGGTTTAAGGATTGTAAATTTTGTAGTGTACCACAGACAGATAGTCTATTGGCATATGTTATGTTATCCTACTTAACATTAAGGGGAAGTGTTGGATCATAATGATTAAGTGGTCCGCCAACCCTTAATGTATATGCGTCCATCACTAATATATAGGCTAAAATTTAATAATATGAAATATTAATATTTATATTATTAAATATGCTAACCTAGGTATATACTTTAGGTTAAATATTTAATATCATGAAATGATTATATTTCTAATATTAAATATTATAAACTGAGGTGTATGTGTCAACCATTTTAGGTTGAAAAGGTGGGTCAGGAGACATACCCGATCACCTTATATAAAAAGGAATTTAGGTCCTCATTTGATATATTCAGGAAATATATCAAAGGTCCAGTAAATCAAGTGATTTGGTTTTACCCTTGGTAAATAGGGTTTTAAAGGAGGAGGTGATCTTACTAGATGTAAAATAAGTTCTCTAAAGTAAAATATTATTTTCAAAGTAGTTTTTACCCTATTGGGGTTTTCCACTATAAATAATGTATCACCTGTGTTATGTATTTCTTGTAAGTATTTCTTTATTTACTTATGTTATGATGTAATGTTTATTTAAATATTTATTATAACATTACATAATATGTAAGTTGATTAAATCTGTATTTATTAGAATCCTCAAATTCTAATAGATACTATACAGAAATGTTACCATGCAAAAGATTTAATTAGTAGGGATTTGGTGGGAAACCATCTACAAGGATTGTATTGAGTTTTTCAAGGCCTGTGACCATTGTCAGTGCCTTGGAAAACCTAGAAAGAGAGATGAAATGCCTTTATAACCAATATCCAAAGTCTTCACCTGAACCATTTGAAAAATGGGCAATCGACTCTGTAGGGCCAATTACGCCACCATGCGAAGGACTCGGTTCACGGTTATATCATCACTTGCACTAATTACTTGACACAGTGGGAAAAGGCAACACCTATAAAGGATTACACCGCAGTTGACAATGCTATATTTTTATGGGAGAACATAATTAGCAGGTATGGTTGTCCTTTAAGTTCAACAAGTGATATAGGTACACACTTTTGCAATAAAATAATCAGATTATATTATCATAATTTATGGTGGCCCATCATAAGACTACCCCATATCAACCTCAAGCAAATGGAGTTGGTGAGACATTTAACAAGGTACTAATTCATATGTTAACTAAGATTTGTGATGTTGGAATACAAGATTGGGATGACAAATTATCAGCCTTTTTATGGGCATATAGGATAACCTACAAGAGGTTAACCAAGGACACACCATTTCAATTGATGTTTGGCATGGAGGCTATTTTTATAGGGAATTCATGTTACCATCACTACGTATAGTGCGTGCGCAGGAGAGTTAGTCGACAAAAAAATGCCGGAAGAAATAATTGATAAGTTTATGAAGTTAGACATAAGGTGATCACTTGCTAAATGGAGTCGAAGATAGAAAAAGCAAGGAAAAAATCATGGCATGATCATCATATCAAGAAAAATAAGTTTGAAGTTGGGTAGATGGTATTGTTGTATGATTCCAAGTATCTGCGCACCATCCCGGAAGTTGAAAGTCCATTGGTTGGGACCTTAAATCATCTTGTACATTCTTAATTCAGCACTTACTAGTTACAAGTGTTAGATGGGACAAGGTTACCAGTGTCACTTTAATGGGATAAGGATGAAGACCTACTATAAATAAGTCTTCTTGGTCTTTGTAATAAGGCAAATATACCAATTAGTATAGAATTTCCCTTTATGATTTTTTTTTCTTATGTTTCCCTTTCTCATTGCTTATTCATTTTTTTTTGTTTTGCACCTTGTGCTCTAGTAAACACGTTATTTTTCCAATTTTGTGTATGCGCAGAGGACCACACATTTGTTTTAGTGTGGGGTGGAGTGATGTGAATTATAGTCCCGTAATACAATTTTTAGCTAGCAAAGAGAAGTTGCATGTGAATGGCCTAGTTGAAGGATAAAAAGCACATAAGGTTAAGAAGTGCATAGAAGAGAAGGTGGATGAGAATGGTTGGTGTAAAAAAGGATTTACAGAAACCACGTACAAAAAGGATGAAGAGTGCAGGAACAACATGAGGTAGGTGAGGGAAAAAATCGGTAAAAAAGATGAAGAAGTTCCTTCGGTGCTATAGATGCTAAGTAAGATTCTTTAGTCGGTTAGATTTTTATGTGCCATAAGGATGTAAAGGGTTTTTCGTGCAAGATGTGGTGTGTGGGTAAAAGTGATTGAGGACCTGGATTTAGGAAAAAGCCACATTTAGTGTTAAGTATGGTGGTAAATGGTATAGAATTTAATGCTAGAGGGAAGCAAAAACTATAAACATAAGGTCGAGCAAGTCATTTTTTACGTTGCGAATTATGAAGTACAAGAAGCTCTTGCAAACTAGGGAATCCAGAGAGAAATTTGTCCAAAGAAAGGAGAATCTGAAAAATTTGAGTGTGTATCTAGAGTAGATCTATGAACCAGAAGGAAGGAGTACACGGGTGTGAGGAAAGATTGTGTGAAGATCATCATCTTGTGGAAGGTTTCCCTAGTTAGGGTTTGACAACTAGGGCATGGGGAAAGGAGGATTCATTTTAGGAGTTGAATATTTGGAGTGAGCTTTGGGATCGAGGAGAGTAGCAAAGAAGAGAAAGAGGAAGGATTTTTAATTTCATCCACTTAAGAATGGTACCAAGGAAACTAATCATTTCACTAAAAGAAAAAAAGGGCAAGGGCAAGGGAAAAGTAATCATTGTTGTCGCGAGCACCAACAAAGAATGGTACATGGAAATACAAGTACCAGAGATGGGGTATTTCTAGGAAAAGAGTGGGATTCACACTTATGAAAGATGGCCGTGAGTGATTATAATCATCGCACGAACACAACCGAGAAAGAAATGGCACTAGAGTTTGTCTGACCAACTAACAAGAGGATGTCGATGGAATGCCCATTTATAGTGACGGGTCAAATTCAAATTGGAGAATGTCGGATTATTGAAATTGTATGATTTTCCCTACTCTGCAAGCCTAAGCACCTTTATCGGTGGCTGATGTCATGTGTATATGAGGATAATTTTTATTTCGTGGGGTATAAGATGTGCATCACACCACAAATGATATCTAAGTTCACTTGACCTCAATTGTGAAGGAAATAACATTGATGATTATCCGAGTGACAAGGAAGCTATCAAGGAGAACGTAGCCACATATGAATACAAAAAGGGATCATGATACTATTACATCATTGAGATAGTAGACCCAATGATGAGGATGGTCGTGGTACTTGGGCAACAAGCTTAATGACAAGGAATGATGGACACAAGTGAACAAGTCATGGCTGAATGTATGCTTTGAAAGATATCATAGGAACCATCTACAACTTGTCTAATTTCATTGTAGATGAAATTATAAGTAGCACGTAGGAGGGAGAGAAGATAATCTTTGGTAACGTCCTCCTCACCATTGTGTTTTCAAGATTGGAGTGCCCAATAGGCCAGAAAAATTTGTTTGGGAGTGTCTAGAAGAGAATCCCTCACCTGTAAAGAGGTTTGTGAAATATACTTGTGAAACCATGATGGCCACTCATAAGGCACGCATGAGAAGTGGTATAAGAGAATGCATGATGCATTTGGGGATGAGTGGAAGATCCCAAAGTAGTTTCCCATGCTCATGAGTGGAGAGGAAGAATTTGTAGTATACCAACACTTCTACATTGATAGATGAGAATATGAGTACATGGTGCATGCTACCCTTCTCCTTAACCATGAAATACTTCCAAGATGGAGTTAATCAATTCAAAGAGGCCAAGAGACTAAGGTTTTTTATCCACAATGTGCCCCCTACTAATTTTGTGGCTAACTCCTTTCATTCTTCCCTCTCTTGTGTCTTAGTCATAATTTTTTTCTTTTTAGGCACTCAAAACTTTCTGGAAATGGCACCATTAGATAGAGATCTTTCTCATATTTCGAGAAAGGTAAAGTTTTCCTCCTAACTCAATGTATTTTTCAAGTTATGGCCCAACGGAGTTTTGTGGGAAATTTTCCCCTGAAAGGCCCGCAGCCAATGAAATGGTGCCACATGTCCAAGGAAGTGGTGGGGGTCGGAGGAAAACTTGGTTTTTTTACCAAGTGTTTGGAAAAGTTTTCAAAGGGATTTTTTTCCTGCAGCCCACCAAATCAAATTTATGCTGCGTGTCCAGGGGGAAAAAGTTTGAAAGATCAACTAAGCGTTAGCACATGGAAAATTTCAAAAGGAAGGCCCACTCGACCAATCATGCTATGACATGTGTCCTATGGAATGAAGAAGTTTTTGTCCCGCGGCCTCCATCGACCAATCATATTATGCCATGTGTCCATGGGCATGCGGGGGGCTAAAGAGCACGGGGGGAGATTGGGATTTTTTCCCAAAAGCTAAAATGTAAAGGAAAAAATGTTTTCCTGTGCCCCGTCCCAAGAAGAGGTCGCCACGTGTCCCGTGATCGGCGGAAGGCGGGAGAATTCGGATATTTTCCCAAAGGAAAAGAAGGAAATTTCAGGGGAAAAAATCACCCCTCGAGTACAAACCAATGGAATCTTGCCACGTGTCTGAGTCAAGGAATAGGATTAAACAGTGACAAAAATTTAGGAGGACAGGCCCGCGCCCAATCAACACGTGCCACGTGTCCTCAGATCATCGGCCTGGCGGGGATTTTTGGAAAATTTTCCAAAGGGAAAAACAATGGAAAATGAAGCATTAAAGGCCCGCGCCCAATCAAAACATGCCACATGGCACCCAAATTGTGGAGCGTGGGGAATTTTTGGAAAATTTTCCAAATGACCAAAAAGTGGAAAATTTAAAAAAATTTGCCCGCCAATCTGATTTGGCCTGTTTTGCCCTAAAATTTCAAATGTACCATATCTTTCGATCCAGAGCTCGGTTTTTCACATTCTTTATATCAATGGAAATCTAGTGAAATTCTCTATAAGATTCTGGAGTCATTTTTGTATTTTGATGGAGTTTGGAGAGATAAAATTGAAAAATGCCTCTGGCATGTGGTCATGGACAGAAATGACGTTTCAACCACCATTTTTAATGAAGAATGGCTCGCATTCTCTCCCAGCATGGTGAAAAATGTTAGGGGATGGGCCTGTAAGGATGCCCATGCTATTTTAATGTGTTTTGGGTTGGTGGTTGAAGCTCTCCCACGTTTTCCCATGTTTCTCTCTCCTGGGTCATGGATTGTACTATAAAAGCCAAATTGGGTTCATTTTTGAAAAAAGGAGACACTTTTCAGCTCTGTAACTTACCCTTTTCTTCCTTTTTGGTAGAATTTGTGGAAATTTCTACCTTTCCATGCAATACAACACCCCTTTTTGCCTCTTGATCACTGTAATGCATTGTATTGGATCTGGAATGTTAATATATGCTCTGTGATTAAAATCCCTCAATCCTTTCATATATCTACCATTGTTTTCCTAATCTTTCATTACATTTTGAGCAATTTGTGCATGCTTTGTGCTATGTTTTCTTATGTATTGTGTATATATTACAGTATCAGGTTTCTGCAACTCCTTTGGTGCATCACCTCATTAGCATTAGCTTCATTTTCTTGCATTCCCTATCTTTGTCCCCTTGAAATTTAGAGTAGGAACTAAGGATTTAAACCTCTGCAACTTGTAAGTGATATATTTGATCAGGGGAGTTAATGAACCAACCTCTAATCTAGAGTTTCCTTTCCCATTTTTCAAGTCCCACACTTGGGGAGAGGATTCAATGTTGTGCAATCACACTAGATGTCCAAAATTATCAAACTAGAAGTCTGACCAACATCCAGGGGTGCTACTGATTTGCAACAATAGTTTTGGCACACCTGGTGGGACCTTAGAGGTCTTCATCTTCTTTGCAACAAAATTAATGTGCATTTTTTTCAAGTTTCTTGCTTAAAAGAGCCCTAAATTGCACATCTGGCGACTCTAAGGAAGAAGAATCGGCTGGTTTTAGCAGTGCAGACCTAAAAACTTATGAGAAGAATCACCACAAGGTCAAGAGTTGGAGAAGAAGAGGTGATGTTTTAGTATTTGCAGCTTATCTCCAAGAAGAAGGAAAAGAGGGAGGATAATTCAAAGGTCTCCATCTCCACTAAACAGAACTCTCAACTCCTCCACCTAGTAGGCCTTTCATTCAATCAACAAGGGTTCTAAGGCCAATCAGAATGGCACAAAACAACCCCTATGTCAATTTCACTGGCAGCAGCCCACTTTCTCTCAATGCACAAAATCCAATCCTAGTTGCAGCATTGAAGAACATCCCATACTTTACTGGAGAGAATCAGACCACTCCTGGTGATCATGTTAAGGATATTGCTAATATTTGTGCAATCCATGAGATCAATGAGATGCAAGTTGCTGTCAAACTACTGACATCTTCATTCAAAGGGAAAGCTTTGCAATGGTTTAGGAGTCTTGCCTCAGGTTCTATCCAAAATTGGAACCAGCTATGTATAGCCCTCCATGAGCAGTTTGGAGAAAAGGGAGACAACTTGTCCCTTTTGGAGCAGTGACAACCATTAAGAGAGCTCCCAATGAGCAGTTAACTAACTTCAACTTCAGATTTCAAATGACTTGGGAGAGAATTCCCGGTGGCAATTAGGCCAAAGCAGCAGAAGGTGCTTTTCTATACTACCTTAAAGCTTTAAATTCTGATATTTCTATGTTAATTCAATCCATGGGAGGCACAACTATCCCTGTTGCTTATAGCATTGCCATTAGAGCTGAAAATTGTTTGATTCAAGCTGGCAAGCTAGCTCCTAGGCCTCCAATGCCACTATTTTCAAGTTTAGAGAACCCAAAACTAATCGACACCTATTTTAGCCCCTATTCCCACTCCTAGGAATCAGAATTCAAGTGAAGCTTCTACTTCATCTTCTAGTGCCTCAAATGAACTTCAAGAAGTCATGAAGCAATTGAAAAATCTAGGTAATGAGCTGGTTACACTCAAGAGGTAGCAAGCCCAAGGTTTTAGGCCTTCTTTCCAGCCTCAAGCTTAGCCTAATAGGTAGCCATACCAGCCTCAAAGACCACCCAATCCAGTTGTAAATTTAAACCAAGCAAGACCTCCTACCAACAAACCATTTCAGCCCTATAATCCCAATGCTATATCTGCCTCTAAGGCATTAGTGCCAGTGCAAAACAACATAGCTCAAGAGTATGATTGGTGTTTCCCATGTAATGAACCTCACAACTAATCTATGTGTTTCAACGGTGCCTTAAATCAAGCATTAATGGTGACAACTACTGGTGTGGAGGGTGAAGGTAGTCAAGGAAATAACCAACAACAAGAAACATTCCAGCAGTAATCAGCTCCAAATGATACTACACTTGTAAACTGGTAGGTAGAGGATTTTTGTGGCATGAATCAAATAGTTTCCCAAAGTGTTATAGCCAACACAAGGTCAAAAAGGAGGAATTTGGGTGAAGAACAACCATTGGCTCCAAGTAATCCACAACCTCCTACTACTCCACAAATTATTGGCAAGCAAAATTCAGTTCCAAACACACAAGGGCTGCCTAAAACAGCTCCTAGGCCAACTCAAATGCCAGTTGTTGCTGCCCATATGCAAGGAATGAATGTGCAGCCAAGGGACAGCAGAGAGATGCTTCATCTCCATTCAACATCATTGATCAGATGAAGAAGACAAATGTAAACATATCAATGTGGGAATCACTATCTATCCCAGGCCAGAGAGATTTTCTACAAGTTTCCATGAAGGATTGGTCAACTTCAAATCAAAAAGTCCAAATGCAAGAAAAGGTGCTCACAAATGCTACCCAGCTAGAAGGGAATCATGGAGGACAGCAAGGTAAAATGTTGAAGCCCCCTCCATTCTATGTTTCATTGATCATTGGAAACCAATTAGTACACAATTGCATGATTGATTCTGGGCAAGTAGTTCAGTAATGCCCAAGCAAATAGCTGATCGGGGAATTCAAAGATGAATTCATATCCAAAGGGGTAGTGTAATTGGATGGGACAACATTACAACAACATTGGAGTGATAAAAACTTGAGTCTTACTCTTGCATGCCTGCCTCAACGTTGTTGTTTTGCAATATGTATCAAGTAATAGATCTTCCACCAGCTTTGCCCTATGTCCTGCATCAAGGGATTTCATAGCCAAGATTGAGGTTACTTATCTACCGATTGGTCACACATGTTGTTCGAACAAGATATGGAACTAAAGCCACAATCAGATTTGAGCCTATTGCAAACTTTCACATTGAGCCTTACACTCCAAGTTAGGTCAATACCAATTGTTCAAGTGTTTGATCAAGAGGATTATCCAAGCACTGATGAAGCTAACACCAAGGTTGGAAGCATCCCAGATTTGACTCTTGATGAATGGGTAAGTAAGGTGCATGCTTTTGATCCTTATCAAGAAATAGAAGAATCTAAGTTAGGAGTCTATTGCATGCATGAAGAAAATCAGCCTATCCCTAGCATCACCCTACTAGACCACAAGGATGACAATGAGGTATGGCAGTTGTTTTTGATGGATTAAGGAGTAGACAAGGTGTAGGAGGGGGAGCTATGATTATCTCACCTTAAGGAGTTAAGTATTATTCAGCTTTTAGATTTCAGTTTGCATGCTCTAATAACACTGTTGAATATGAAGCTTTGATACAAGGATTGCATTGGTCAATCAAGAGAGGGATAAAGAACTTACAATTCTTTGGTGACAGTGAGTTGATTGTCAACCAAGTTAAGGGGCAACATGTTGTCAAGAATGATCTACTCAAGTGCTACAAAAATAGGGTGTGGGACCTCATTGAAGATTTTGAGGGCTTTGGCATAAAATCCATTCCTAGAAAAGAGAACCAAGTTGTTGACAGGATTACAGCAGTTGGGGCAGCCTTTGACGTTGTTGAAAGCATTCAAAAGATAAGGTACAACCAAACATCCATGTGATTGTGAGGCCTTCAGTACTAGACAACAATGTAAGTTGGCAAGTGTTTGAAAATGATCAGTAAATCATCCATTTCTTGCAAGAAGAGGTTGAGTTCTCAGCTAAAAATTAGGAAAAGTTGGAGCAGCAGTATGGTGACCAAGTGGTACAGTTGAGAACCAACAAACTACCAAAGGGACTTATTACTTTGGAGTCCATTTTCAATCCTAATGATCAGTTTAGGAAGGAGAAAGCAAACATTCAAGTCAAGGGAGAAGATTCAATGTCCATCTTGGTAGAAGAAGGAAAATCACTCCGAGTTGGTAAGGTGACAACTGAGTGAGAAAGGTATGAGTTCATACAACTTTGTCAAGAATTCCCTGATGTGTTTGCTTGGAGCTATGAAGATTTGAAAGGTTTCAATCCCAAGTTAGCTCAACACACCATTGAATTGGATCCAAGTACTAAACCCATCAGACAAAAACAAAGGCCAATCAATCCACACATGGAGCCTCTCATGAGAAAGGAATTGAATAAGTTGATAGAATCAAGAATCATATTCCCTATCAAGCATTCTAGTTAGGTGGCCAACTTGGTTCCAGTTAGAAAGAAGAGTGGGGAAATCAGATTATGTGTTGACTTCAAAGATTTGAATAGAGCATCTCTCAAGGATCATTATCCACTTCCTTCTATGGAGCAGATTTTACAGGTTATTGCCGGCTCTGAGAGGTTTTCATTACTTGATGGCTATTCAAGGTATAATCAGATTATGGTGAAAGAAGAGGATCAGTTCAAGACAGCCTTTACAACCAAATGGGGAACTTATGCATACAGGAAAATTCCATTTGGGTTGTCCAATGCTGGAGCTACTTTCCAAAGAGAAATGGACATGGCATTCAAGGGTTTGATTAACAACATTGTGCTGATATATCTTGATGATATCACTATTTTTTCAAAAAATGCAGCAGACCACCTCTTTCATTTGAGACAAGTGTTCCAAAGGTGTAGAAGATTTGGAGTATCCTTGAATCCTAAAAAGTGTATTTTTCTAGCCCATGAAGGAAAACTCCTTGGCCACATTGTCTCCAAAGAAGGATTAGCAATTGATCTAGAAAGAGTTGAAGCCATAAGAGCACTACCATTGCCAAGCCACAAGAAGGCCCTTCAAATTTTCTTGGGAGAATAAATTTTGTTCGGAGGTTTGTCCCAAATTTTTCATCCCTTATCAAGCCTATCACCAAGATGTTAAAGAAAAGCATGGATTTCAAATGGATAGAAGAAGGCAAGGAAAGTTTTGAAGCAATCAAAGAAGCCATCTCTCAAGCCCCAACTCTCATCAACCTAGATTTCTCCAAGGATTTCATCCTCTATGCATTTGGGGGTGATGATACTATTTCTACAATTTTGGTACAGTAGAACAAAGACAATGATGAGCAGCCAATTGCTTTCTTCAGCCAAATCTTGGAGGATTATGAGGTGAGATATTCTTTCATTGAAAAGCATGTTCTTGCAGTAATCAAAAGCTTGAAGAAATTCAAGTATCTAGTTTCAAACAACAAGGTTCAGTTGTTAGTTTCTCATGTGGGAGTTAAAGACTTCCTCCTTAGCAAAGACTTGAATGAAAAGAGAGCAGGTTGGATTACTTGTGTCATGGAGTATGACATTGAAATCAAAGTCACCAAATTGGTTAGAGGAAAAAGATTGTGTGAGCAGCTGATTTTGAGAAAACAAAAGGAAACATGCAATGAGAAGGAGGGTATTTTGGCATTGCAAGATAGCCATGAGCAAAGAAGCACTCAAGAGGAGAATGATGGGGTCCTCACTCCTTTCTAGACCCAAGACATAATGCACTTCCTAAACACATGTCTATGCCCTCCGAGATGAACAAGACCAAAAGAAGACACTTTAAATTGCAGGCTATCCCATATGCCCTTGTTGATGGTGTTTTGTTCAAAAGGGATGTGAATGGAGTGTTGCTGAGATGAATTGGTACAAATCAGATTCATAGGATGTTGGAAGAGTTCTATGGTGGATCAGCCGTGGTCATTTTGCACCGAGAGTGACACTCTAAAGATCATGAGGGCTGGCTACTATTGGCCTAAGATTTTCAATGATTGTTATGCATGGATCAAGAGGTGCAAGAATTGTGCATTCTTCACAGGTAAAGAGAGGCTAGCTGCCCTTCCATTGCATCCAATTTCAGTTGACCAGCCATTCATGCAATGGGGTTTGGACTTCATTAGAGTCATTAATCCCAATTCAAGCCAAGGGCACAAATGGATTCTAATAGCAATAGATTATTTCACCAAGTGGACTGAAGTAGTAGCACTCAAGGAAGCAAATGAATCTAGCATCCTAGATTTCTATGAGGGAATAGCAACCAGATTTGGCATACCTACTACAATAATATCAGATAATGCATTGGCATTCATTGGGTCCAAGGTGACTGAATGGGCTGTCAAGAATGGGATCTACCTAAGTACTTCATCAAACTATTACCCTCAGGGTAATGGCCAAGTTGAATCTACAAACAAGAACTTGTTGAGAATCATTAGGAGGACTCTTGATGAAAATTAGAGGTCTTGGCATACCAAATTGAAATCAGCCTTATGGGTTGATAGGATAACTCCCAAGAGATCTACAGGTAACTCTCTATTCAAGCTTGTTTATGGGAGAGAGGAAATTTTTCCCATGTCACTTGAGTTGCCAACATTGGAACTCATGAAATAGTTGGAGTTGTTGGAGTTTGAGCCCATGGAGGTTAGATATGTAGAATTGATGGAGCTCCAAGAAATAAGGAATCAGGCATCCTGAGTAATGGAGAAGGATCAAGCTTTGATCTTGAAGACCTTTGATAGGAAGGCCAAGGATAGATCTTTCCAAGTTGGAGATCTAGTGTTAAAATGGGATTCAGATAGAGAAAAACTAGGAAGGAATTCAAAATTTGATGCCATTTGGAGTGGCCCATACATGGTCACAAAGTGCAAGGATAGCAATGCTTTCCAATTGTCTTCATTAGATAGTGAAGAACTGCAGATTCTAATCAATGGAATCCATCTGAAGTGTTACTATTGAAGGAAATTCTCCACCTTGTACATATTAGCTTAGATTTTCATTCCTCCAAGTGCTTGTGCACATTTTTTTGCTGTAGATTAGCTTTGCTTTCCCTTAGTGATTTGGCACAAGCTTGCTATTCCTGGAAATGTGTGTTGCAGGCCTTGCTCCATCAGGTGATGTTCCACCCTCCATCTTCCTCCTTGCAGTGTTCTAGTCAGTGGGGTACCAAGCAGAGAATTGATGACTCCATGCCCAATGGATTGCTTTAGGTAATCGGTAACTTCATCCAAGCAGTGCGATGACCCCTCTGAGTTTCCAAATTGTTATTCACAATGTGCCCCTACTCATTTTGTGGCTAACTCCTTTCATTCTTCCCTATCTTGTGCCTCAGTCATAATTTTTGCTTTTTAGGCACTCAAAACTTTCTAGAAATGGCACCATTGGATAGAGCTCTTTCTCATCTTTCCAGAAAGGTAAAGTTTTCCTCCTAACTCCATGTATTTTTGAAGTTATGGCCCGATGGAGTTTTTGTGGGAAATTTTCCCCTGAAAGGCCCGCAACTAATGAAATGGCACCACGTGTCCAAGGAAGTGGCGGGGTTAGAGGAAAACTTGGTTTTTTTACCAAGTGTTTGGAAAAGTTTTCAAAAGGGATTTTTTTCCCGTAGGCCCGCAAGTGAATCAAATTATTCCACATGTCCAGGGGGAAATTTTTCAAAGATCGACTAAGTGTTAGTGCATGAAAAATTTCAAAAGGAAGGCCCGCCGACCAATCATGCTACGACATGTGTCCTATGGCATCGGACCTTCAAGGGTAGAGGAAAGATTAGAATTTTGGTGAAGTGTTTTGGTAAAAGGAAATGAAGATGTTTTTGGCCCGCGGCCCCGCCGACCAATCATATTATGCCACATGTCCATGGGCACGTGGGGTAGCGAAGCGCGGGGGAGATTGGGATATTTTCCCAAAAGCTAAAATGAAAAGGAAAAATGTTTACCTGTGCCCCACGTCCAAAGAATACACCGCCATGTGTCCCAGTTGGTAGAAGATGGGGAGAATTTTGGAAATTTTCCCAAAGGAAAAAGAAGGAAATTTTAGGGAAAAAATCACCCCCGAGCACGAACTAATGGAATCTCACCACACGTCGGTGGTGCCAAAAAACTCAAGACAAGCTCACATGGAAAATTCGAAGGGAAAGGCCCACAATGAATGAGGTTTTTCCACATGTTTGAGTCAAGGAATAGGATAAAAAGTGACAAAATTTAGGAGGACAGCCCGTGCCCACTCAACATGTGCCACATGTCCTCGGATCATTAGCCTAGCGGGGATTTTTTTGGAAAATTTTCCAAAGGAAAAACAATGGAAAATGAAGCATTAAAGGCATGTGCCCAATCAAAACATGCCACGTGGCACCTGAATGGTGGAGCGTGGGGAATTTTTGGAAAATTTTCCAAATGACCAAAAAGTGGAAAATTTAAAAAAATTTGCCCGCCAATCCGATTTGGCCCTGTTTTTCCCTAAAATTTCAAACGGCCATATCTTTCGATCCAGAGCTCATTTTTTCACATTCTTTATATCAATGGAAATATGGTGAAATTATCTACAAGATTCCGGGGTCATTTTTTATTTTGATGGATTTTGGAGAGAGAAAATGGAAAAATGCCTCTGCATGTGGTCATGGATAGAAATGACATTTCAACCACCATTTTTAATGAAGAATGGCTCGCATTCTCTCCCAGCATGGCGAAAAATGTCAAGGGATGGGCCTATAAGGATGCCCATGCTGTTTTAATGTGTTTTGGGTTGGTGGTTGAAGCTCTCCCATGTTTTCCTATGTTTCTCTCTCCTGGGGTCGTGGCTTACACTGTAAAAGCCAGAATGGGTTCATTTTTGAAAAAGGAGACACTTTTCAGCTCTGCAACTTCCCCTTTTCTTCCTTTTTGGCAGAATTTGTGGAAATTTCTACCTTTCCATGTAATACAGCACCCCTTTTTGCCTCTTGATCACTGTAATGCATTGTATTGGATCTGGAATGTTAATATATGCTCTATGATTAAAATCCCTCAATCCTTTCATATATCTACCATTGTTTTCCTGATCTTTCATTACATTTTGAGCAATTTTTGCATGCTTTGTGCTGTGTTTTCTTATGGATTGTGTATATATTGTAGTATCAGGTGTCTGTAACTCCTTTGGTGCATCACCTCATTAGCATTAGCTTCATTTTCTTGCATTCCCTATCTTTGTCCCCTTGGAATTTAGAGTAGGAACTAAGGATTTAAACCTCTGCAACTTGTAAGTGATATATCTGATCAGAGGAGTTGAGGAACCAACCTCTAATCTGGAGATTCCTTTCCCATTTTTAATTTCCAAACTTGGGGAGAGGATTCAATGTCGTGCAATCACACTGGATGTCCAAAACTATCAAACTAGAAGTCTGACCAACATCCAGGGGTGTTGCTGATTTACAACAACAGATTCAACATTAGTGAGATAGATATAGACCACCGCGAGCTGCTTGTAAGCTAGAATACCCAAAGAATCATGCATATGTGGAGAGATATGTCTCCCATGAGATATATATGATGAAGCCTTTAATGCTGCTAATTACAGAAGGACCACAAAGACAGGGGGTGTATCTACACATAAGGCTAAAATTTGAAAAATTTTCTCGGTGGGAGAATTATGTCTCCATCCTCAAGATCATATAGGAAGGAAGAAGGTCATGCCTAGAAAGAGAGAAAGAGAAGAGGTGTAGAAGGCACCCGTGTTCAAACCACATAAATGGAAAGCATATCGGACACAAGTGCAAAACCTAGTACTTACACATGGAGAAAGAAGTCTCCTATCAAGGAAAAGACCCCAAAAGAAGAGGCTTCAGAGCACGAAGATCCCTCAACCATGAGGAACCGCTAATAAAAATACCCCATGTCAAGGATGAATAAAAGAGGAATATCTTGTACTAGAATCCCTAGTAAGGAAGAAGCAGAAGGTGATAGATGAGGCCGATTCAAAAGAGATGAAGAGTCTAGATGCCTACATCAGTGACAGATGATGATGATGAACCAGAGGGAGGTGAAGACCATCAAGTCTATGAGATACATGATTCTGAAGAAGAAGGATATGAGTATAATGAAGGAGATGAGGAGGAGGATGAAGAAGAAGTTGAGACTCAAGGCAAGGGGGTAGCGGGGAAGAAAATAAAAAGGATCAAGAGGACCCCAAGCCTCACAAAGGAACATGTAGATGAGGCCACAGAGAAAGAAGTGGTGAGAATCAACAAGGACCAAGTGGAACAAAAAGTAGAACATACGATAGATGTGGTGATGAAGGAAGTGAAGAGGAGAGCTTAGGAAAAGAATATGGCAGCATGGGAGGAGATCCCAGTTTGGTTGTAAGCTTTCCAAGGGTCATACACATAGGGAGTAAGATCATAAAAGTAGCACAAGTTTAAGGAATGGGCTACATTGATGATCTAAACAAGGTGTTGCATGTGCATTTTTAGAGTACCGTGCAACGGAACAACCATTAGCCATGGCTTCATTTGATGAGGAAGGTGCATACCCTCGGAAAAGGAAAATGCTATCATGGGCATTTGAGTCCCACATTGAGGAGACCAAGTTTGAGGTAAGATAAGGATCATCAATGAGAGTGCTAAATACAAAAGTGATAAAACCCTTGGTGAATTCTAAATGATTATCGGATGATTAAATCTATAATGCACTCAACAAATTCTTAGTTGAGGTTGAAGCCAAGCTCTTTGGGAGAAATGATAGGGTGAAGTTCCTAGATGCAGAGGTGGAGAAAAAGGAGGATGAGATCCTTGAGAAAAGTAAGGACCTGAAGAAGGAGGAACTAATCATTTCTCAGTTAAATCATGAGTTAAAGGATGAGAAGGAAAGAGTGCATGGGATACAAGAAGATAGAGATGATCACGGATGCCATTGTCTTCAAGCATCTAGAATTAACACTTTGCCATGCAAAATTATGGATCAACCTTGCAATTCCTAGAAGACTTGACCTACATACTCATTATGGAGAGGTGGCCACTTTCCTTAGAATCATAGGAGGAGGCCTTGGCGCGCCAAGAAAAAGAAAATAAGATGAAGGTTGTGGAAATTGTTTCTCAATACAACAAGATCCTTACCGATGTAAAATCCACAATGCAAGTTACTGAGGTTACCTATGATAATTGTGTGGGTAGGGATAGAGTGGAAAGTATCTTGGTCACCACCCATGAAGTGGAACTCAAGGAGTTCTAGGAAAAGAACAAGGGGAATAGGGTTTAATGATACAAAATCCTAACAAAGTAGAAAAGAAATCAGAGGCCATTGAGACCTTACGGGGATCAATCAAGAACCAGCTGAAGGAATTGTATCCCCAAATCACTAAGAGGATAGATGCACTCGAGGATTTGGGAAAAAAACTGGAGGAGATTATAGAGATAATGAGCAATAAGGGGGAGGAGCTGATTTTTGAAGAAGTGAATGCCCTAGTGGGTGACCTCGTTAGCAAGCTTAGAACAATGTTGACACTTGGGGAAAGTTGGAAGTAGATTTAGGGAAGGATTTCCCTCTCCTCGTCCAGAAGTAAAAGTTACCCATTATTTCATTCTTTTCACCATTTATTCATTCCTTTATTCTTCCATTTCAACCATTTTTAAGGATATGCCATTCGTTATTTCTTTATTGAAAAGTGTTTCCAAGGATGGAGAACAGGTGTAGTGTGGGGTGATGTTGGGCCCAAAAATATCAGCTACGTATAAGAAGGCGCGTGGGCACATGGAATCTAGTCAAAGAAGGGTGCATGGGTTGAAGGCATGAAGGGAAGGGTTATTAAAGGGTTTTGTAGAACACACGATGTGTGCATGCAAGGAAAAACATGTTTTGTACTTGGTTGTATTTGGAATCCCAGTGCAACACATGATAAAAGCATGACCCTTATGGATAAGGTGCCAGCCTGACGACTATGGGATCAAGAAGGGAATATTCCAAGCATGTGATGTAATTTTTTAGAAGAGCATCATCCTACGTAATGGAGTTCTCGAGATCTCGTGAAATCATGCTTCCATGGAGGACCACTTCAACACTTGGTGACTGATCTATAACTTCTGGAAGGCATGGTGGTGGGTGCTAAGGTTATAAATACAAGCGCTCGATAGAAGAAAGATATAGAGGGTGAAGGAAAGAAAAGGGAGGTGAAGCCATACAGAAACATAATGGAGGATGTTATGGGTTAGGGATTAGGAGATCTCTGTGAGTGATGACACATTTAGGGGGATGGGTTTTCATTCTTCTTTGTAATATGATGAGCATAATATAGCTCTGATGCATGACTTGGCTCTGCATAGTTATATGAGGATCTGTTATGACCTCAAGGGATGTAATGTGGGTTATTGACTTTGTTAGTATGAATATACTACTCCATTATAAATTATCTACATTCAGGAGTATAATACTTATGCATTTCCTTTATGTATGAACCATCTCCATATGTTGCTTGTTATTTCTCTTTTCTACATACAATGAGATGATAACTCATTCTAAGTTCTTAAGAATGTTGTATAGTTATTTTCTATCTTGCATTTGATTATTTGTCCTAAGATGATGCATTCTCATGAAACTCACATAAAGGAGAGACTCGGTGCCCACACGTGCCTCGGGTGAGTGCTTAGCGCCCGCTACGTGATAGGCCGACGTGCATGGGATTAGACTATTGGTATAAGGGTATAAAATATGACTACACAAAACCACATTAATGAAAAATTTCATGATTTATTAGGGTCAAATGATGTTGTGTATGATGTTTACATGATGGTTTAGATGTGTACATGATGATACAAGGAGATTTAGTGAGGATTGATTACTCATTCAAGCTAATTCAGGTTCCTAAGTGATGTTACATGGTGGTGTGAGCTTCTTGGTTTCTTGAGAATCATGTTTTCATGATGGATAGTATGTTTAGAGATTTATTAGGCACTCAAATCAATTGCGAGTGTAGATACAGGTGATTCACTATGTTTTAGGTGCTCATTTTGAGTAGGTATTGATGTTAAGAGGTATGAGGGTGATCTTTGGAGCTATATGAGCTCATGAATGCATGCATTTAGGTGTATCATAGTGTAGTAGATATTTTTGGATCATTTTTATTTATTTCATGATGTGTTATAGTGTTCTTTCAATTGAGCCTATCTTCTCCAGTGTAAAACCCTAAGGGGTATATATGCAAGTATTAGTGCTTGGAGAGTTTGAGGTATTGTGGTAACATTATGATTATTTTATATGTTAATATGATGTGTCATGGTTTTTTGAAAAAAATTTCAAGATGTTATGATGATAATTTCATAAGTTATGTCAGTTTGGTGAGACATGGTCAAGATCTAGTGCATTTCCAACTCAAATTAGAACTTCTTATGCTCACTTTGAATTTTGTGCTTCACATGGGATCTTATGGGTTATAAGGGTTTTTATAAATTTATTCTATAATTTTTCACAAAAATAAATAGGTTATTTCATTTTTAGGTTTTTATGAACAAATGTTAAGAAGGCAAATAACTATTTATGAGCTTGAAACCTAGCTTGAAAGTGGTACAAAATAATTTCTTCCTAAGGGGCCATAATTTGTTCCTATTACATGGATGTTATTGGAATATGTAGATTAATTCTTCATATTTCCATAAAGGTATGGTAGAATTCATGTTGATGTGTGGGCCCCACTCAAATAGTTCAGTTTCTCAATAAGATTGTTTTGGGACAAGGTTGTCCAAAGGAGTAGCATGATAAATAGGCATTGTGGAATTTAAGTGAGTTGATATTTATGTCTAAATATTTTTCAAGACATTTTTATGTAGGTACATGGTCAAATGAGCTCCATTTAGGTTGACTAGTCAAAGGGCAGTTTTGAGGCCATAAAAGTAGTGTTTAGTAAAGTGAGCATAACTGGAGCTACATGATGATATTGGAGCTTATTAAAGTTTTTTGGAAATAATATTCAAATATATTTCCATTTATATTATTTTTATCTCATGATTATTTTATTTTATATGGTTTTACTATGTCATAGTTTTGACAAGAAGAATTTTTCCATTGTAAGACAGGACATGATCTACTTTAAAGTTTTGAGTTGTTTGAAGCATGATATGAATTAGGTGATGATTTATATCACCTTGAATGTGAATAGGGATTAATTTTTCATCCATTTAATCCATTTATAGGTCTTGATTGTTCCTATAAATGTGGTAATTAGCTAATCTTTGAAAACATATGTTTGGGCGGTTGCATTTTGTGAAGATAAAAGTGGTTGAGGTTTGAGAAGTTGATTTTTAAATGCTTATAACTTGTTTAGAAGTGTTATACAAGTTTTTAATTTCCATAAAGTTGTCACATGACATATTTTTTTATTTTTAAGCAATATGGTGGCCTAATTTTTTTTTTTGGGTCCCAAGGGTGTATGAAATGGTTGTTTTGATAAGTACAAAGAACACGAGGCCCATTAAATGAAATATTTTGATTGGTTAAGATAAATTTGAGCCATGTATTATGTTTAAATGTTAAATTAAACATGTTATTTGATTTATTGGTCATGAAGAAGTATGTTTTTTATGTTAGGGAATTTTTTTCTTTACTGCCCATAAGTATTTGACCATTTTGGAGCATGAAATGTTGTTTTCAGCGAGGCTGACCTACTTTGGTAACTTGTGACTATTATACTTATAATTTTTGATGTTTTTATTATTCATGTGTGGAGACAAAGTAGTTAAAATATTTGTGTTTTAATTTGAAATGAAGATGAGCTTATAAAAACATTGTTTTGGGTGTTTTTCGGAGCTAGTGGTGTGTTTGTAGGAAGTGTGACCTAGGTGAGATATTTTTTCATGTTTTGAATCATTATTTGAGATCATATAAATATTGTTACAAGTTTATTAATATCATAAAGCATGTTTTCATGATTTTTAATCATTTAGAAGTGAAGAAAGAGCTAGACTGTGCAAGTTTGGAGACCTAGGGTTTGAGCAAGGGTTTGGAAGAGTTTGGAGCTGAATATTTGGATCACCATAATTTATGGTATCAAAATATTTTCAATGGTCATAATTCATAAAAATATTTTTGATGTTTAATATTCATGCAAGTCTCTTTTTGTGTATAATATCAACAAGGGTTTAGGGGTTGGTGTTCCTTGTGGGGTTGGTGCCTCACTAAAGAAATATCTTGTGATGTGTAATATTCACTTGAGTATTTTTTTGTGTAATATCATCAAATATTTTAGTGGGTTTTATTTCCCTTGAATTTTCCCACTTACATCTTGTGTTATGGTGTTACTTATCTTACTCATGGTTTATTGAATGAATGTTGTATGTTGTTGTGCACACATTAATGAATGAATAATTGATTAATGGTTTATGTGAGTGATATGAAATTTAAGTTGAATTTGTAAGGACTAATTCACCCCCATCCTCTCATTCCATTTTTATTCCAATAATTAGTATCATAGAATTTCCTTTTGGAGAAGTTTGACAGCTTGAAAGGAGATCCTGAAGCACAAAATGGTGAGTGTTAGAGTCATAGGAAAGGCACCAATGTTTGATGGAAAAAAATGAATTTTGGAGGCTAAGGATGATGACCTACATTATTTCACAAGGGTTTGATGTTTTGAAGACTTTGGAAGATGGATATACTCCTCTTGCCACTCCTATTACTAATCAAGTAGACAAGGATGCATATGAACACAATTCTAAGGCCTTTAATGCTATCATTCAGGGTCTTGGTGAATCTGAATTGGGAAAGGTAAAGTAATGTAAATTAGAAAAAGGAATCATGGGAGAAATTACAATTCCTATTTGAAGGTGACTCAAAGGTAAGAATTTCTAAACTTCAAACATTTAGAAACCATTTTGAGTCTCTTAAGATGAATGATGGAGAGTCCATTGCCCTTATCTACTTAGAGTTGATAAAAATTTTGATGTCATGAAAGGGTGAGGAGAAGATGTAAAATAAGAATTCATTTTTCAAAAGGTTTTAAGGTCACTAACTCTAAAATTTGATTCCAAATTATCTTCCACAAAAGAAGAAAACAATTTTATTACATTGAATATGTATAATTTGCATGGTACCTTGATTGCTTATGAGATGAGAATAGGTGATCCCAAATTAGACAAGAGAGATATTTCCTTCAAATCTGATATGAAGGCTAATAACAAGAAGGTGAACGATGATGATGTTACTCTTGAAATTGAAGATGAAGAGATCTTTTCTATGATGGATAGAAGATTGAATTTTGGATCTGGTAAGTACAAAGGTAAGCTTCCTTATAAATGTTTCAAATGTGGTAAGATATGAAATTTTTTTGTTAATTTTCCTCATAAGAATAAGAAGGAAGATCATGATGAACATGAGTATGATAGTGATCATGACAATAAGAAAAAAATTTATGATAAGATAAATAAAATCTTTAAGGAGGTTGATTACAAAAAGGAAATACAAATAGATTTTTTTATACAAAGGAAGATGATTGTTGGTATGATGCTAGTAGTGGTGTTTCAGATTCTAAATCTAAATCAGATCATGATGATATAGGAAATGAGGCATTGTTCATGACTAATGATTATATGAGGTCTTCTGGTAAAGGTTATTCACTTTTAGGAGACTTTATTTCAAGTTATTGTAGTTATTCTGATGAATATGATGAGAGTGTCAAAGATGATCTTGAGGGCATTCAAAGAGAACTAAAACATGTTGAGAAAGAGAACAAGAAGCTGAGACTTCAGGTCAAAGAGTATGAAATTCATATGCACAAGCTAGAAGAAGTGTACAAGTCTAAATCAAACAAGCAAAGTGAGTCAATCAGATTATTATAAGAGAAGGTAAAGTATCTTGTCTCAATTTTGAAGGATAAAGAGAGTGTGTGCACAAAATTTGAAGAATATATAGATTTTATAAGGGTTGAGTTGTTAGATGTTAGTAAGAAAAATATGTCTTTTCAAAGGTTTTAAGAAAGTACCAAGGCTCTTGATGATCTCTTGAGAAATAAAAATTTGCAGGTGAGATCTAGTTTGGGATTCAAATATGAAGTCAAGAACAAAGAAATGAAGCAAGAGGACCTGGTCTCATGCAAGGAAATTGGTGAACCAAGCACCAAGGAAGAAAATAAGAAGACTCTCATCAAGGACAATGTGAAAGAAAATCTAATTAGGAAACCTAATGCCTCAAGGTATGAAATAACTTTCAATGGATATTATTATTCATGTAATGCATTTGGTCATAGGGAAAGAGAGTGTAGAAGTTATTCTAGAGATACTCATTCATGGAGAGACAATAGGAGTGAATTTTCTAAGAGTGTAGTGTGCTATAGTTGCAATGAGAAAGGCCATGTTGCTAGATTTTTCTTGAATGATCCACCTAGATATGTTGATGGTTTCAAGAGGAAGAATACAATAGTATGCTATAGTTGTAACAAAGTTGGTCATGTTGTAAGGAACTACTATGAAGTTTATTCAAGTCAAAATAGGAGTTATGAAGGTCCTAGAGTGCAAGATAGTGGATTTTAAAGACCTAGAATATATGAAAATGGTTAAAGAAGAACATGGGAACCTAGAGGAGATCATGGTGTCTCAACAAGAGAAGATGTTGATGAAAGAAGAGATGTATCTCAGAGTTCATATCAGAAGATAATGGAATGAGTCTTTTAATTGCCTAAGAGGGATTAGGACCTCTTCAAGACCTTATTTTAGGTATTCTTGGTGATCATATACCTTCACTGTGATTCTTGGAGGTATATTAGTGAAAATGAAGCACTCAAATAAGGGGGAACTTATTTGGTCGAGTATGTATTTATCTGTCATGTGCATAAGGTATGTATTTCAATTTCCTCATGGTGTAAGTTTGTTTCTCTATTAGAATGATAATTCAAACTCTTGGTATTTTTGTCATTGGATGTTCTTGTATAAGTTATAAAATTATGTGTTTGTATTGTCATGGTGTATTTCTAGACCGAGATGGTTCTCGTATGCTCATGAGTCTTATGGTCATGTCATAAGAATTATGTAAGTGGTTTAGAACTCATGAAGTATGTTCTCATAGTATCTGACTCTAAGGTTAACAATGATGAAAGAGTCTATGGTATGTGAGATACATGGTGTCATTCTGAGTCTTATTTTTTCATATGGTAAACTATGTGTTATAAGGGATGTTTCATGTGTTTTTGGGAGACCATGATGTGTGCAAATATATGAATGTGTCTAGATATTTGTAAAAGGTAATCAAAATTCCCAGTGTACTCAATCTTCTTAGGAGGTATAGTATTGTCATTACAAGTGGTCTAGGAATTAGTTTGGTTTTTTTGTGTCATTGGATCATGTGTCATGAGTTTACAAGGTTGTAAATTGACCCCGAATTAACTTAAAGATGGATAATGTGATAAAGTGATGACTTGATCAATATATTACTTCTAAAAGTGGATTATGGCCAATACATGGTCAAACTCAATGTGCTCTGGAGAAAGTTTAAGGTGGCTTGAGGTGTGCAAATTCCCTACAGATTTCCAAATCAAGTATATGAGTACTCAGGAGTTTATGGAGTGGTATGACAGTGTTGATGATGAATTATTTGGGCATATGGAAAAATTCTTGATACTTTTAAAGCTACTCTACCTTTGACTATGTTTTCATAGTATTATTGAGTGGTATAAAAGGAAAGTAGGGTTTGAAGGTCCAAATGATTGAATATAGCAATAAAATTTTGAATATATCATCTTGACAAGGAGGTATAAATGATTCAAGTGGTTTTAGGCCCCAAGAATGTATAAATTCATAGAAATCTATGGGATTTTATGGCTTAACAAAGATAGTGATAAGAAGGCCTAACTAAGAAGTTGTATTCTTGAAAATTGGGTTTGCTTTGAGCTCATGGATATGGTACAAAAGAATATGGTGCAGATAATATATCCTAATGTGTGTTTAAATCATGAAATAAAACATCATGAAGGTCTATATATCAAAATTTATGGGAGCCTCTTGAGTTAACTAGGGCTAGTGGACTGTGAGTGATAATTGATGATGGTAAAAGGAAGGAACATTGATCTTCTTATTGATTCCCAAAGTATTTTTATGATATGAAGGAGTGAATTAAATCTATGAAGTGTGGTAGATATTATATTACAAGAGTGAAGGATTGTTTGTGATGCTAAATTCATGTCTTTAGCCAAACTAGATTCCTACAGTACAAGTTACTCTCAAAGCTAGATCATGTGGTTTCTTTAGGTAAGAATGTCCATATACATCATTCTTGTTAGGAATTTTAGGCACTAAGAGGGGGTGAATCAATCTTGATAAAAATTGTACGATAAATTTCCACGTTCTTAATTTATTATTGTTAAACAATATTTATTTTCATAAGTATGCATCATTATCATGAGAGATATGGAGAGAAATAAACACACATGTATAATAGGAGACCAGATATATTATGGGAAACCATTTCATGACAAAAACCCTTTGAAACCAATGCACTAACTTGGAAAACTATCTTTCGAGTTACAATGATTTCTTGATCAAGCCACAACTTAATCTGGAGCTACAACTCCAATAATTCAACCAAGCCACCACCCGGTCTTTGACAAGCTATAACTTGCCTAGAATCCACAACTCCAAAACTTAATACATCACCCAATAATATTTAGTAAGCCACTACTTACAAGGAGGCTTCAACCCCCTAGAATTTAATCATCCACCATTGATCTTCTATAGGCCACTACCCACAAGGAGGTTACAACCCCTAGATATATAAACAACAACTTAGATAAATATTACACACAGTTTGATGATTTAGATCCTATGTTGGACATACAATAGATTATGATCATCTTGTTATTGCATTTTCACTCACTCTTCAGGTATAGATATTTTGTGTTCTCTTTACCTTTTTTGGTCTCTCCCCTCACACATTCATGGACTGGTTTTCTGATTAATGGCTTTGTCACCGATATTCTCTTCTAACACTATATGTTTATTTGATAGATCTTTCTCCAATACATCGATAACCCTCTCGCTAGCTCTACCCTTGCTCACCTTTTCTCTATTATATTTGTTTCTCCATGATCTTATAAACTTTACAAGCTTATATTTTCTTAATAGATATTTAATTTAATAATCCACAGTCATCTCTTTGTCCTCTTATTTGATTAGCGAGATATTCATTGAAAAGAAAAGATCATCTCTCTTTCATCATCATCATTTATTCAATAATGGATTTCTGACATTTCTTTCTCTAGAAAAATCCTCTTTGGCTAAGCCTCTCTCTCTCTCTTCTTTCTTTCTCCAACCAACTTATCATGCTTAGAGTTTTGGATTTTATACATAAGAATATCTCTCCATATTTTTCTCTTTGTGTGTCATGCACTTCATCTTATTTGCATGCATTGGAAAAATCAAGAAGACATTACAAAACTACATTTTAGCAATGTGACACCTATTATCTTGTTATTCCTTCTATATCTGACTTCAGATATTCATTTTTATTATTCCAAAACAATGATAATGTAACTACCTTTCCAAAAAGACCAAAAACATTCAATTATGAAAACTGGAGCTTGAGATATTTGAAATCGGATCTAGGGGGCTCGTGGAGAACATAGTTTTAATAATTACACTCTAAACCTTATAAAAACTCATTATATGATTTCCGTATATCTCCCTTTGCAAATCAGATCAAGCGGATCATTGGGGAAAATTGGTAACTCATGAATTCATGGAAAATTTCATCTGCATCACTATTTATTTGCAATCAACTCTCTCTCTCTCTCTCTCTTTATATTTCGGGTCAAAACCTTGTGCGGAGAACAACTTCTCACCAAGAACATGTACTATTAGGGTATTCTATGCCGTAAATACCTAATTCATCTAAAATATTATTTATTTCTTTATTCTACGGATAAAATCACCTTACAGGGAACATTGATTCTCTTATAACTTGTTCCGTCTCCGATCACCTTGTGCCCGATTCACTAGCCTAGCCTTTGAAATACACTAGAGGCTTTTTTCAGCTCAAAGAGGCTTGCAGAGAAATAGAGTCTTGTGAGGAAATTGTACCATCTAGGTTTTCGTGGTCTGTAATGTCCAATATATCCACATGACACAAATTTCTTTTGTTGTGGCTCCAACACCTATGCAGAGAACTCGACTTGTGAGGAACTGCTCCATCTCGGGATCTTGGGCTCAAAATACCCACACTATCCATAATACAAAACATCCTTTACATTGTGGACCAAAAAATCTGTGAGAACACTATTTCTTGGGGAACATGTTCCATCTACACCCCCAAAGTCTCGGTATACTAAAAACACAAAATACTCATTTTCTTCAAAATTTTCTAAGGACTGGAATTTTTCTTTCTCCATACAATCCTTAGAGACACTTATGAAGCCTACAAAACACCTAATTCACATATTTTGACATCAATGATAAAACTAATGATAATGACCAGGTTCTAAAAAAATCCCCCTTGTCATTGATGGCGCAACACATTTAGAAACCTACAAACTTTGATGGTAAAAACACTTGCAAACTTGGTTTCGATAAAAATCTCTATATCTCTCCCCTTTTACATTCATGATAAAGGGTTACATAATGAACACCATAAAAATTTGAAAATAATCTTGATAACCGAGTATTACCTTGAGAAGCTCCCATTTGGATGATGTTGAGCTTTGGTGATAAGGTACATTTAGCCGCATGAACTTCTTCACATCTTTTCCCTTGACTGACAATAAGCTATCCTTTTCCACAAGCTCCCCTTAGACTATTTTTATTATTTTTGTCTCAAATATCCCCCGAGATGATACACTCTATAATGATCTTCAATCTTTTCATCCATATCTTTTCTATGGAAAGATAGCATCAACACTTGTATACTATCTCTCTCAACTATGAAGACTTCATTGTACTTTTTAGAAGTTTATATTACATGAAGATGCTCCACATAGGATTAACATAAATAACCTATCATAGAGACTTTAATGAATGCATGAATGTTTTCCAAGTTTTTTCAATGTTCCTTTTGAACCTCTATCATTAGGCTTGTAATCTTCTCCACTTCTTAGTATCATGTTTGCACTTAGATTACCATCAAAATCATCTATACACTACAATTTTTTTTTGAATAACTTATCTCAATGGTTCATTTCCCATAGTCATCATTTAGAATCATTATCTCACAATTCTTCCCATGCACTTTCTATTCCACACAGAGTGTCATTGTAGTTGAATTTTATCTTAGATATCAAAAGGAAAGGCACTATGATCTCTTAACCTCATTATTCATTCTCGGGTCTCTCACATGTTGAGAAAGAATGCTTTGCACACATTTGCATATAATATTTGATCTTGATCACTACTAAGACTTGAGATTACTTCATCTTTCCCGATCTCTTATGTAAAGCATCATGACTTATCCTCATATGTGACTTCCTTGATAATTCATTCGTTGTTAACACAACTTCATGGTTCTTGATGACTTCAACTTTATGTGCAAGAAATGAATGGTTTGAATAAATTAAGTACACATCATGGATATCCAATTTGATTCATTCTCAACCTAACAACTTAACATCTTCTTCCACCACTTTACACCATTTTTCAAGAATATACCACTTTTAAATCAATTCCTCTATCTTTTGTTGTTCATTAATGCCAGATGGATCTGCATTAAGAAGTGTTAATTTCTCCATTTGATGATGTTTTTGCTGCAACATTTCATGATGAATTGACTACGATTTCATATTTCTTGATTTTGGTGGACTATGATACTAATCCAAAGTAGTGACAAAGAAAATTTTGCATAACATGTTCCTTGAAATTTTTTTATCTTAATAGATACTATACATCATTCATACATGACATACTTGAATGCAGATTTAACATTTTTCTTCTTATGACAACATTGATGCACAACAAGAACTCAAACATTGCTCTGTGATAACCTTGGATATTTCCTAGAAATTCATTCACTCTTGGTAGAAAGGAGAAAGACAAATCAGATTTTGAGACTCCATGAAACCAGTTATACACATTTTAAGACATTGACATCACTTTACAATGACACTTTGACATAACTTGTTCAATCCATGATATATATTTATAGAGAATAAGATATTATTTCAAGATAAAAAGCATGAGAATATATGCATAAGAACATGAAGAACATGAGCTCATACACTTATACATTCTTATAACCATAAGAATATTTTTCAACCATGGATATATTTTGATGTTAACAACTAGAGGAATGTAATAGATGACTTAACCATGACATGAGAACTCACCTTCAAATTTCCACAAGTCAATCAACTTACTGATTTACTCTAGATACTATAATAATTCAACTATACTAGACTTTTGATCATGGAGTGAGATAAATTTTTCTTGAAATTAACATACCTTAATAGAGGAAGAAATCAGCAACTATTAGCACCAACTAGCATCCTTGAATTTATTACTCAAATTCATCATGAGGAACTCTTGATTGATATATAGAAGAAGAGCATTCTTTATTTCTTTTATATTGGGTATACCTTCTTGAAGACTAGAGAAGGAATAATATCCTATCATATCCCATCGAACAAATGAAATTCATCAAAGTAATATGACGACTCGGTCCTTTATGTGTGTTATCCAAAATGTGCCCCCTGCTCATTTTTGTGGCTAACTCCTTGTGTTCCTACCCTCATGTTCCTCAGTCTTCATTTTTGATTTTCACACTTCAAATCTTTCTAGAAATGGCACCATCAGATAGAGCTCTCTCTCAGCTTTCCAGAAAGGTAAAGTTTTCCTCCTAACTCCTCATATTTTTCAAGTTATGGCTCGGTGGAGTTTTGTGGGAAATTTTCCCTTTGGAAGCCCACCAATAGGAAGGAAGCTGCCACGTGTCCAGAGCCAGCGGGGTTTGGAGGAGAACTTGGAAAATTTTCCAAGTTTTGGTCAGAAATGCAAAAGAAAATTTTTTTCCCACAGGTCCCTGCAGGGTGAATCACAGTGTGACACGTGTCACAAGGGGAGGCGCAGTAAAAAATTGGCTAAGTGTTTTTGCCGAGTTTTTCAAAGGAAAATTTTGGAGGATTGGCTCGAGCCAATAGAAACATGACAGGTGGCAGAGGTGGCCGGGAGTTCGCGGTGTGGGGGAGAAAGGAAAAAGTTGCTAAGTGTTCGGTGAAATTTTCAAAGTGAAAATTTGGAGCAGGAGGCCCATGCGCGAATGGAAATAGGACACGTGTCCTATGGTCCCGGAGAGTTCGGAGCTTGGGTGGAAAATGGAAAATTTGGCAAAGTTTTCGGCCAAAAAATTCAAAGGCGAAGGATGAGCCCACGCCCCTGTCGTCTAACCAAATCATGCCACGTGTCCCGAAGTGGCGGGGCGCGGGGGAAAAATGGGAAATTTTCCCAATGAAAAAACAAAGAAAAATTCTAAGGGATCGGCCCGCCCCATTTTTGCTGGCCAATCACATGCTACCATGTGTCCAAGTGGCACAAAAACATCAAGCACCCCGTGAAGGAAGAAGGAGGGAGGAGTCAGCCGACCAACCAGAGAGCGACACATGTCCAAGTCGCGGGCCCGGCGGAGGTTTTTGGAAAAAATTTCCAAAGGCAAAAACAAAGGGAAAGTAGTCAGGAAGGGCCCACACCCAATTAAATCGTGCCATGTGGCACCCAAGTGGTGGAGTGTGGGGTTTTTTTGAAAAATTTTCCAAATGCAAAAAGGGTCAAAATTTCAAATTTTTGCCCGCCGATCCGTTTTTTGGGCCGTTTTTGCCCTAAAACTTCAGACCTCCATAACTTTCGATCCAGAGCTCGATTTGCATGTTCTTTATATCAATGGAAAGATTATGAAATTATCTACATGATTCCATGGTAAATTTTGAATTTTGGTTCAGTTTGGAGAGAGAAAAATCAAAAACACTTCTGGTACGTGTCCATGGCCAGAAATGACATTTCAACAACCAATTTTAATGCAAAATGGGTCACTTTTCTCTCCAGCATGGTCAAAAATGTCAGAGCATGGGTTTGTAAGGACCTCCATGCTGTTTTAATGTAGTTTCATTCAATGAGGGATGGCTCCCATGCATTTTGCATGTTTTCTCTCTCCTGGGCTCGACCCATGGACTGTAAAAGCCAGTTTTGGCTCATTTTTTGAGGGTTGAACACTTTTTTGAACATTAGACTTCTTCTTTCACCTGAAAACAAGTGAATTTTGTAAGTATCAGGCCTTTTTCAAGGATTGTAATAGGTTTATACCTCTTTGATGGTGTAATGCAAGGGATTTTTACATGGAAATGACAAAGGTCTGACTCGTGAATGCTTTCACTCCTCTGTTTTGTATTGTTTTTACTTCATTTTCAGATCTCTTATTGCATCTTATCAGCTTGTGTATGTTTTTCATGTTGCATTTCATGGATTTGTGCCTATTTGTATGAGCAAAAATGTTCACCACTCCTTTGGTGCATCACCATCATTAGGTTAGTTTCATTTTCTGCATTTCTTATCCCTGTCTACTTGCAAATTAGGGTAAAATTAGGATCTAAACCTCTGCAGTTGTGCAAATACTAGATCTAATCAGAGGAGTTTGAGGAACCAACCTCTAATCTAGAGATTCCTCTCTCATTTTCACAAGTCCCACACTTGGAGAGAGGTTTCCATGTTGTGCAATCACACTGGATGCCCTAAACATCAACTTAGAACCTTGATTTGCATCCAGGGGTGCTGCTGATTTGCAACAACAGTTTTGGCACGCCCGGTGGGACCTTAGAGGTCTCATTTTTATTACAGCAAAGTTGATGTGCATCTGCTATAATTTTCTTGCTTGAAAAGAGCCATAAATTGCACATCTGGTGACTCCAAAGGGAAGAATCAACTGGTTTCAGCAGTGCAGGCCTGAAAACTCATGAGAAGAGTCACCACAAGGTCAAGAGCTGGAGAAGAAGAAGTGTTGTTTGAATACCTACAGTTATCTCCAAGAAGAAGGCAAAGAGGAAGAAGGATTCAAAGGTCTCCATCTCCACCAAACAAAACTCTCTCAACTCCTCCACCTGGTAGGCCTTTCATTCAGTCAACAAGGGTTTTAAGACCAATTAGAATGGCACAAAACAACCCCTATGTCAACTTCACAGTAGCAGCCCACTTGCCCTCAATGCACAACATCCAATTCCAATTGCAGCCTTGAAGAACATTCCATACTTCACTGGAGAGAATCAGACTACTCCAGGTGATCATGTTAAAGATATTGCCAACCTTTGTGCAATTCATGAAATCAATGAGATGCAAGTGGCTGTCAAATTGCTGGCATCTTCCTTCAAGGGGAAAGCATTGCAATGGTTTAGGAGCCTTGGAGCTGGTTCTATCATGAATTGGAACCAGCTATGTATAGCACTTCATGAGAAATTTGGAGAGAAGGGAGACAACTTGTCTCTTTTGGAGCAGCTGACAACCATCAAGAGAGCTCCCAATGAGCAGCTGACTGATTTCAACTTCAGATTTCAAAAGACTTGGGAGAGAATTCCAGTGGCAGTCAGGCCAATAGCAGAAGGTGCTTTTCTCTACTATCTCAAAGCTCTAAATTCTAATATTTCTATGTTGATTCAGTCCATGGGAGGCATAACTATCCCTATGGCTTATAACATTGCCATTAGGGCTGAAAATTGTTTGATCCAAGCTGGCAAACTAGCCCCTAGACCTCCCATGCCATTGTTTCCAAGTTTAGAGAGCCCAAACACTAATCAAGCACCTAATTTGGCTCCTTCTCCCATTCCTAGAAATCAGAGTTCAAATGAAGCTTCTACTTCATCTCCAAGTGCCCCAAATGAGCTTCAAGAAGTCATGAAGCAATTGCAAAACCTAGGCAATGAGCTGGTTACTCTCAAGAGGCAACAAGCCCAAGGTTTTAGACCTTCTTATCAGCCCCAAGCTCAGCCTAACAGGCAGCCATATCAACCACAAAGACCACCTAATCTAGCTGCAAATGTGAATCAAACAAGGCCTCCTGCCAATAGGCCATTTCAGCCCTATAATCCAAATGCCATATCTGCCTCTAAAGCATTGGTGCCAACACAAAACAACGTTGCTCAGGAGTATGATTGGTGTTTTCCATGCAATGAACCTCATAACCAATCCATGTGCTTCAATGGTGCTTTGAATCAAGCATTAATGGTGACAACTACTGGTGTGGAGGGTGAGGGTAGTCAAGGAAACAACCAACAACAAGAAACATTCCAACAACAATCAGCTCCAAATGACACCACGTTGGTAAATTGGCAAGCAGAGGATTTTTGTGGCATGAATCAAGTAGTTTCTCAAGGTGTTGCAGCCAACACAAGGTCAAAAAGAAGGAATTTGGGTGAGGAACAGCCATTAGCTCCAACCAATCTCCAACCTTCCATGGCTCCACAAGTGGTTGGCAAACAAAATCCAATTGTAAACGCACAAGGGCAGCCAAGAACAGCTCCTAGGCCAACTCAAATACCAGTTGTTGCTGCCCACGTGCAAGGAGTGAATATGCAAACCAAGGGACAACAAAGAGATCCTTCATCACCATTCAGTATCATTGATCAGATGAAGAAGACAAATGTAAATATATCAATGTGGGAGTCCCTATCTATCCCAGGCCAAAGAGATTTGCTACAAGCTGCCATGAAGGACTGGCCAACTTCGAATCAGCAAGTTCAGATGCAAGAGAAAGTGCTCACAAATGCTGCCCAGCCTGAAGGGAATCATGGAGGACAGCAAGGTAAAATGTTGAAGCCCCCTCCTTTCTATGTTTCGTTAATCATTGGAAATCAGCTAGTGCATAATTACATGATAGATTCCGGGGCAAGTAGCTCAGTGATGCCTAAACAAATAGCTAATCAGCTAGGGCTCTAGTATGAAACCATATCCAAAGGGGTAGTGCAACTGGATGGGACAGCAGTAACAACAGTCGGAGTGATTAGAAACTTGAATCTTACCTTGCATGCATGTCCAAATGTTGTTGTTTTACAAGATGTATCAGTCATAGACCTTCCACCACTCTTTGCCCTATGCTTGTCAAGGGACTTCACAGCCAAGATTGGAGGATATTTGTCTGCTGATTGGTCACACATGCTGTTCAGAACAAGGTATGGAACCAAAGCTACAATCAGGTCTGAACCTATTGCAAACTTTCACATTGAGCCTTACACTCCAAGTCAGATCAATGCCAATTGTTCAGCATTTGATCAAGAAGATCACCCAAGCACTGATGAAGCTGACACTAAGGTTGGAAGCATCCCGATCTAACTCTTGATGAATGGGCAAAAAAAGTACATGCTTTTGATCCTTATCAAGAAGTAGAAGAATCTGAGCTAGGGGTCTATTGCATACATGAAGAAAATCAGCCCATTCCTAGCATCACCAAACCAAACCACAAGGATGAGAATGAGGTATGGCAGCTGTTTTTTGATGGATCAAGGAGTAGACAAGGTGCAGGAGGTGGAGCTATGCTTGTTTCACCTCAAGGAGTAAGGTACTATTTAGCTTTTAGGTTTCAGTTTGCATGCTCTAATAACACTGCTGAATATGAAGCCTTGGTGCAAGGGATGCATTGGGCAATCAAAAAGAAAATAAAGAACTTGCAAGTCTTTGGTGACAGTGAATTGATTGTAAATCAGGTCAAGGGACAGACATGCTACCAAGAATGATCTACTTAAGTGCTACAAGAACAGGGTGTGGGACCTCATGGAAGATTTGAGGGTTTTGGCATCAAATCCATTCCTAGGAAAGAGAATCAAGCTACTGACAGGCTTGCAGCAGTAGGGGCAGCCTTTGACATTGTGGAAAGCATTCAACAAGACAAGGTACAACCAAACATCCACATGATTGTGAGGCCTTCAGTGCCGGATAACAATGTCAGTTGGCAAGTGTTTGAAAATGACCAACAAATCATCCATTTCTTGCAAGAAGAAGCTGAGTTCTCAGCTAAGAATCAAGAAAAATTGGAACAACAGTATGGTGACCAAGTGGTACAGCTGAGAACTAACAAGCTACCCAAGGGACTTATCACTTTGGAGTCCATTTTTAATCCCAATGATCAGTTTAGAAAGGAGAAAGCAAACATTCAGGTCAAGAGAGAAGATTCAGTATCCATCTTGGTGGAAGAGAACAAACCATTGCAAATTGGAAAGATGGCAACTGAACAAGAAAGGTATGAGTTCATATAGCTGTGTCAAGAGTTCCCTGATGTGTTTGCTTGGAGCTATGAAGACTTGAAAGGTTTCAATCCCAACTTAGCTTAGCATACCATTGAATTGGATCCAAATACTAAGCCTGTCAGGCAGAAACAAAGACCAGTCAATCCACACATGGAGCCTCTCATGAGGAAAGAATTAAACAAGCTGATTGAGTCAAGGATCATATTCCCAATCAAGCATTCTAGTTGGGTTGCCAATTTGGTTCCAGTCAGAAAGAAGAGTGGGGAAATCAGATTGTGTGTTGACTTCAGAGATTTGAATAGAGCATCTCTCAAGGATCATTATCCACTTCCTTCCATGGAGCATATTTTACAAGTTGTTGCTGGCTCCGAGAGGTTTTCACTACTTGATGGCTATTCAGGGTATAATCAGATTATGGTGAAGGAAGAAGATCAGTTCAAGACAGCCTTTACAACTAAATGGGGAACTTATGCATACAGGAAAATGCCATTTGGGCTATCCAACGCTGGTGCTACCTTCCAAAGAGCAATGGACATGGCGTTCAAAGGTTTGATTAACAACATGGTGCTGATTTACCTTGATGATATCACTATTTTTTCCAAAAATGCAGCAGACCACCTCTCTCATTTGAGACAAGTCTTCACGAGGTGCAGGAGATTTGGAGTGTCCTTGAATCCTAAGAAGTGTATCTTTCTTGCACATGAAGGAAAGCTCCTTGGCCATATTGTCTCCAAAGAAGGATTAGTGATTGATCCAGAGAGGGTTGAAGCCATAAGAGCACTACCATTGCCAAGCCACAAGAAAGCCCTTCAGAGTTTCTTGGGAAGGATAAACTTTGTCTGAAGGTTTGTCCTAGACTTTGTAGCCCTTGTCAAACCTATCACCAAAATGTTAAAGAAAAGCATGGCTTTCAAGTGGACAACAAAAGGCAAGGAGAGTTTTGAAGCAATCAAAGAAGCCATCTCTCAAGCACCAACTCTCATCAACCCGGACTTCTCCAAGGATTTCATCCTCTATGCATTTGGAGGTAATGATACTATTTCTACCATTTTGGTACAGCAGAACAAGGACAATGATGAGCAGCCAATTTCTTTCTTCAGCCAGAGCCTAGATGACTATGAGGTGAGGTATTCTTTTATTGAGAAGCATGTACTTGCAGTAATTAGAAGCTTGAAGAAATTCAAGCATTTAGTCTCAAACAACAAGGTCCAGCTGCTGGTCTCTCATGCTGGGGTTAAAGACTTCCTCCTCAACAGGGATTTGAATGAGAAAAGGGCAGGTTGGATCACTCATGTCATGGAATATGACATTGAGATCAAGATCACCAAGCTGGTAAGAGGAAAAGGATTGTGTGAGCAGCTGATTTTGGGGAAGAAAAAAGAAGTATGCAATGAAGAAGAGGCTGTTTTGACAGTTCAAGACAGCCATGAGCCAAGTGGCACTCAAGAAGAAAATAATGCTGTCCCTACTCCTTGCTGGACCCAAAGTATAATACATTTCCTAAGCACAGGCCTATGCCCTCCGGAGATGAACAAGACCCAAAGAAGACACTTCAGATTGCAGGCTGTCCCATATGCCATTGTTGATGGAGTTTTGTTCAAGAAAGATGTGAATGGAGTGCTGCTGAGATGCATTAGCACAAATCAGATTCATAGGGTGTTGGAAGAGTTCCATGGTGGACCAGCTGGTGGTCATTTTGCACCGAGAGTGATAGCTCTAAAAATTATGAAGGCTGGTTATTATTGGCCCAAGATTTTTAGTGATTGCTTTGCATGGATCAAGAGGTGTAAGAATTGTGCATTCTTCACAGGAAAAGAAAGACTTGCTGCCCTTCCATTGCATCCAATCTCAGTTGACCAGCCGTTCATGCAATGGGGTTTGGACTTCATTGGAGTCATTAATCCCAATTCAAGTCAAGGGCACAAATGGATTTTGACAGCCACGGACTACTTCACCAAATGGACTGAAGTAGTAGCACTCAAAGAGGCAAATGAGTCCAGCATATTAGACTTCTATGAGGGGATAGTAACCAGATTTGGCATACCTGCTACGATAATCTCAGATAATGCATTAGCATTCATTGGATCCAAGGTGACTGAGTGGGCTGTCAAGAACGGGATCTACCTAAGTACTTCATCAAACTATTACCCTCAAGGTAATGGCCAGGATGAGTCTACAAACAAGAACTTGTTGAGGATCATTAGGAGAACTCTTGATGAGAATCAGAGGTCTTGGCATACCAAGCTGAAATCAGCCTTATGGGCTGATAGGATAACCCCCAAGAGATCCACAGGTAATTCTCCATTCAGGCTTGTCTATGGAAGAGAAGCAATCTTGCCCATGTCACTTGAGTTGCCAACATTGGAACTCATGAAACAGTTGGAGCTGTTGGAGTTTGAGCCCATGGAGGTGAGATATGCAGAGTTGATGGAGCTACAAGAGATTAGAGATCAGGCATCCCAAGCAATGGAGAAGGATCAAGCTTTGATCAAGAAGACCTTTGATAGGAAGGCCAAGGATAGATCTTTTCAAGTTGGAGATCTAGTGTTGAAATGGGATGCGGATAGAGAAAAACCGGGAAGGCATTCAAAATTTGATGCCATTTGGAGTGGCCCATACATGGTCACGAAGTGCAAGAACAACAATGCTTTCCAATTGGCTTCATTGGATGGTGAAGAACTGCAGATTCCAGTCAATGGAATCTATCTCAAGCATTGTTTCTAAAGGGGAATTCTCCATCTTGTAAATATTAGCTTAGGTTTCCATTCCTTCAAGTGCTTGTGCACATTGTTTTGTTGTAGGTTAGTTTTGCTTTCCCTAAGTGCTTTGGCACAACTTGCTGTCCCTGGAGATGTTTTGCAGTCCTTGTTTCAATCAGGTGATTTTCCATCTTCCTCCTTGCAACATTCTAAGTCAGTTGGGGTTCCAAATAGAAAATTTGATGACTCCATGCCCAATGGACTACTTCAGGCAACTGGTATTTTCATCTAGCAGGCAGATGACCCCTCTGAGTCGCCAAAATTGTTATCCAAAATGTGCCCCCTGCTCATTTTTGTGGCTAACTCCTTGTGTTCCTACCCCTCTTGTGCCTCAGTCTTCATTTTTTGATTTTTAGGCACTCAAATCTTTCTAGAAATGGCACCATCAGATAGAGCTCTCTCTCAGCTTTCCAGAAAGGTAAATTTTCCTCCTAACTCCTCATATTTTTCAAGTTATGGCTCGGCGGAGTTTTTGTGGGAAATTTTCCCTTTGGAAGCCCGCAGCCAATAGGAAGCTGCCACGTGTCCAGGAGCCGGTGGGGTTCGGAGGAGAACTTGGAAAATTTTCCAAGTTTTGGTCGGAAATGCAAAAGGAAAATTTTTGCCCGCGGGCCCGCCGGTGAATCACAGTGTGACACGTGTCACAAGGGGAGGCGCAGTAAAAAATTGGCTAAGTGTTTTTGCCGAGTTTTTCAAAGGAAAATTTTGGAGGATTGGCCCGAGCCAATAGAAACATGACAGGTGGCAGAGGTGGCCGGGGAGTTCGCGGCACGGGGGGAGAAAGGAAAAAGTTGCTAAGTGTTTGGTGAAATTTTCAAAGTGAAAATTTGGAGCAGGAGGCCCGCGGCGAATGGAAATAGGACACGTGTCCTATGGTCCCAGAGAGTTCGAGCTCGGGTGGAAAATGGAAAATTTGGCAAAGTTTTTGGCCAAAAAATTCAAAGGCGAAGGATGAGCCCGTGCCCCTGTCGTCCAACCAAATCATGCCACGTGTCCCGAAGTGGCGGGCGCGGGGAAAATGGGAAATTTTCCCAATGAAAAAACAAAGAAAAATTCTAAGGGATCGGCCCGCCCCATTTTCACCAGCCAATCGCATGCTGCCACGTGTCCAAGTGGCACAAAAACATCAAGTGCCCTGTGAAGGAAGAAGGAGGGAGGAGTCAGCCGACCAACCAGAGAGCGACACGTGTCCAAGTCGCGGGCCCGGCGGAGGTTTTTGGAAAAAATTTCCAAAGGCAAAAACAAAGGGAAAGTAGTCAGGAAGGGCCCGCACCCAATTAAATCATGCCACGTGGCACCCAAGTGGTGGAGCATGGGGTTTTTTTTGAAAAATTTTCCAAATGCAAAAAGGGTCAAAATTTCAAATTTTTGCCCGCCGATCCGTTTTTTTGGGCCGTTTTGCCCTAAAACTTCAGACCTCCATAACTTTCGATCCAGAGCTTGGATTTGCACGTTATTTATATCAATGGAAATATTATGAAATTCTCTACATGATTCCATGGTCAATTTTGAATTTTGGTTTAGTTTGGAGAGAGAAAAATAAAAACACTTATGGTACGTGTCCATGGCCAGAAATGACATTTCAACAACCAATTTTAATGCAAAATGGGTCACTTTTCTCTCCAGCATGGTCAAAAATGTCAGAGCATGGGTTTGTAAGGACCTCCATGCTGTTTTAATGTAGTTTCATTCAATGAGGGATGGCTCCCATGTGTTTTGCATGTTTTCTCTCTCCTGGGCTTGACCCATGGACTGTAAAAGCCAGTTTTGGCTCATTTTTGAGGGTTGAACACTTTTTTGAACATTAGACTTCTTCTTTCACCTGAAAACAAGTGAATTTTGTAAGTATCAGGCCTTTTCAAGGATTTTAATAGGTTTATACCTCTTTGATGGTGTAATGCAAGGGATTTTTACATGGAAATGACAAAGTGTAAACTCGTGAATGCTTTCAGTCTCTGTGTTGTATTGTTTTTACTTCATTTTCAGATCTCTTATTGCATCTTATCAGCTTGTGTATGTTTTTCATGTTGCATTTCATGGATTTGTGCCTATTTGTATGAGCAAAAATGTTCACCACTCCTTTGGTGCATCACCATCATTAGGTTAGTTTCATTTTCTACATTTTTTATCCCCGTCTACTCACAATTTAGGGTAAAATTAGGATCTCGAACCTATGCGGTTGTGCAAATACTAGATCTAATCGAGAGAGTTTGAGGAACCAACCTATAATCTGGAGATTCCTCTCTCATTTTCACAAGTCCCACACTTGGAGAGAGGTTTCCATGTTGTGTAATCACACTGGATGCCTAAACATCAACTTAGAACCTTGATTTCTTCCTCCTCCTTTCCTTTTCCATCACCTATTGATATTTGACTAGAGCTTTCTTCTCCTACAATTTTCATGTTGTATCTTATCTCTTCATTATCTTCCCATAAAGATCTTTTTCCTTATTTACATGTTCATGGTGGGAATTAGTGTTCTTGAATCTGTAGATGTATTTTACATTCTTCTTCATAATGTCTCTTTCAACCATGATTTATTTGAATTCATCCTTGGAAATAACTTTCACCTTAAATGTCTATTTGTCTTGCTTATTATATGTGTGTAGCTTGATGTTATATCTAAGATACTTGTAACAATGTATAACATAATGTCCTTTTCCATAACAATTGAATAAAACTATGTTCTTCTCGTAATCAGACCTGAAATCTCTCCATAGATGGTCTTCATCTACTTTTCTCCTAAAATCTCTAGATCTATGTCCAAAGATGTTGCATGAAAAACAAATTCCATGAAACATACCAGATATTCTTCTTGCATTTGGCTACCTGATGGTCTTCTAGTGTTCTTTGTTGTCCTTTCTCTATGAACATCCTTGACAAGATACATGGCCTGATTTAGTCCTTAATTCTTTTTTCCTTACTTGTTTCATTTATTCCTTTAGATTCTTTAATTCTGCACTAAGTTTCTCACATTCTTCAACCTTGGATTTTATAACAGCTTGACATGATTCATGACTAGACTCACGATCCAATTTATCGGTTGGATGTCTTTTTTTCCCAATAGGCTCTTAGGATTACTCGTGTTTTCCTTACTTTTTGGATATGTCATTAGTTTGCTTGTGGATTTATTCTATCTCATTCCTTAGAGTCTTCACTTCTTCATATTTGGATCAATATTGTTCTTTGTCTTTTAATGTCTTTGACACATTCTCAACATATGAATCTAATTCATTTAATTCTTGACCATGGTGAAATTCTATGTGCTTTATTTCATATTTTAACTCTTTTATAAGGGCTTGAGAAATCTCATACTTCTTTTTCAAAATTGTTTCTTCTAAAGAACCCATGTTTTTGCCTTCAGGATCACCTCCAAGTTGTTAGGATTAACTCAGGAGAACCATGCTCTGATACCAATTGTTAGAAATTTCAGGCACTAAGAGGGGGGATGAATCAGTGATCATAAAACTTCTACAATCAATTTCCACTTTATTAATTTGTTACTGTTAAACAATATTTATTATCTTATTCATGCATCATTAATCATAAGAGATATGGAGAGAAATAAACACACATGTACAAGAGGAGACAAGATATAATTTGGTAAACCCTTTAGTGACAAAAACCCACTGAAACCAATGCATTAACTTGGACAATTGTATTTCATAGTTGAAATGATTCCCAATTGAGCCACAACTCAATCTAGAGCTATAAATCCAATAATTCAACAAGGCCACCACCCAATCTTTGACAACCTATAACTTGCCCGGAAGCCACAACTCCCAAATTTGATAAAGCACCCAATAATATTTAGTAAGCCACTACTTACAAGGAGGATTCAACTACCTAGAATTTAATCATCCACCATTGATCTTATATAGGCCATTACCCACAAGGAGGTTACAACCCCTAGATATATAAACAACAACTTAGATAAATATTACACACTTTTTGATCATTTAGATCCTATGTTGCACATACAATAGATTATGATCACCTTACTATTGCATTTTTCACTCACTCTTCGGTATAGATATTCAATATTCTCTTTACCTTTTTTCAGTCTATCCCCTCACACATTCATGGACTGATTTTTTGATTAATGGATCTATCACTAATTTTCACTTCCATCACTAGATGATCATTTGATATCTCTTTCTCAAATAGATAAACAACCCTCTACTCGAGTTACACCCTTCTCTCCTTTTCTTTAGTAGATTTGTTTGTTTGTGATCTTGGAAAATTTAGAAGCTCCTCTTTTCTCTATAGATATTAATTTGATAATACATGGTCATCTCTTTTTCCTCTTATTTGATTTGAAGATATTCATTGACAATCCAAGCTCATCTCTCTTTCATCAGCATCGATATTCAATAATGGCTCATTGACATTTATTTCTTTGGAAAAACCCTCTTTGTCTATCCCTCTCTCTCTTTTCTCTATTTCTCCAACCAAATTATTATGCTTAGAGTTTATCCTTTTATAGATAAGCATACTTCTCTATATTTTTCACTTGGTTTTCCATGTACTTCATCTTCTTTTCATGCATTGGAAGAATTAAGAGGACATTGCAAAACTACCTATTGTGCCACTTGTTATCTTGTTATTCCTTTTATATCTAACTTCATATCTTGATTTTTCTTATCCCAAGATAGAGAATGTAACCACCTTTTAAACAATACAAAAATAAAAAAATTCGACAAATGGAGCTTGAGAAATTTGAAATTGTGTCTAGGGGGCTTGTTGAGAACATAGTTTTAATAATTACACTTTAAACCTTATAAAAACCCATTATATCATTTCCTTATATCCCCTTTGCAAATTGGATAAAATGGATCATTGGGGAACATTAGGAACTTGTGTATTCATAGACTATTTCATCTACATCGCTATTTCTCTATAATTAACTCTCTCCCTCTTTCCTTTTGTATTTCGGTCAAACCTTTGTGCGGAAAACATCTTCTCACCAAGAACACATACCGTCGGGTCTCCTATGCCCAAAACACCCACTTCATCCACAATAGTCTTGATTCCTTTATTATGGAGACAAACTTACCTTGTGGGGAACATTGATTCTCTTGGAACTCATTACGTCGATAAAATTATGCCCGATTCACTAGCCTAACTTGAAACACGGAGGATTTGTTTTTGGATTGGAGGCTTGCTGAGAACAGATTCCAGTGAGGAACTTGCATTGTTTAGGTATTCGAAACCTAAAATTTCTGATCTATCCACATAACACAGATTTCCTTGTATTGAAAAATTCAACACCAATGCAGAGAACTATGACCTGTGAGGAAATGTTCAGTCCAGGGCTCCTAGGCCAAAAATACCCGCATTATCTGTAATACACACAATCCTTAGTATTTCAGATCAACAACACTTGTGGTAACACTTTTTTCTAGGTAACATGTTCCATCCACACCCCCCAAAGTCTGTAGTACACTAAAATAACAAAATACTCATTTTCTTCAAAATTTTTGAAGGACTAGAATTTTTGCTTTCTCCATACAATCCACTGTGAACACTTAGAACATTTTGAAAATGAGTTTGAGAAATGTAAGTCATCTAATCCTATTCTACTGGTCTTTTCAATATCTCCTACGGACTACTATCTCACCATTTATACATGCAATAACCGCTGAATCATCTTGAAACATCTTGAGACCATTTTAAATGTATAATGCACTCACCAGAGACCACCATACACCTCTCGAAACTCCTCATTCACCTTAGAGACACACTTGTGAATACTGCATAAAACCTAATTCACATCTTTTTCCATCAATGTCACTTGACATCGATGACAACTTGATGAAAATGACTAGGGTCCAAGACTTGTTGTATCTTAAGCCTCAAAATAGGGTTATGTAGTGATGAATGTGTCCGTTTTCTTATTGCATTGTTAAAGATGATCTCAGGTATGTGAAAGATTTGATGTTGTCTATATTTATATACAAAATGACTAGCTATAAGTACTATACACATGAAGGGAAGAGTATGGTGGTATTCACATATGTATCATGTTAGTGTGAGTCAATTCTGAGTTGACATGGTGCTCCCTGAATTTCTCTTATGATTGTATTGATGAAGAGGTAAAATGGTTGTATGGAAAAAATTGGTCTCAGTGGTCTTAGACTAAAAGTGAGCCCCTATAGGTATGAGCATTAACATTTTGCATTTTTGATGTTTCTTAGATCTTATGAAGATGGTATTTATTTGCATTAAGGTGGTGTGATGTCTTGAAGTCGTGCAAAATAGGTGTTATGGTGATTTTGTTTCTCCATGAGTGATAATAGCTAGCTACAAGTACAATCCATGTAAGAGACAGAGTGTTACTACTTCTTAGGCATGTCGGTGCCTAATTAGGTATGATAAGAATCTTAGTAAAGAGATTCAGTTTTCTTCTTATCTCCACAAGGAAAAACTTGATGATGAAGGTGTGGAGAAGTGGGTATCTTTACTTAAGTTAATCATGTTGAGAAAAAATATTGAGTCAAGATCCCAAATTAGACTTCTAAAGTATGGCAATGGTCTGAAATGTTGCTCCTATAGGTGTTTATGAAATCTACGAAGACAAAGGAATCATGAGGTTTGGTGTCTTGAAGGTGACATGGACTATCTTATAAGCCTATAAGGTATAATGTATATGTTTACTTCTTTGGTTTGTGGGTTCTAAACATTGAATTTTGAATTTCACCTATTTTGACTATCAAGAATTGGGAAGATGGTTTAGGACTAGGAAAAATTCGTTCAAGGTGATTTCATGCCAAGAATCCAAGGTAATTTGCTTAAAATTGAGCTTGATTACTAGATACAGTGGTCTTGAGTCCATAAGGAGTGTTTTTTTGACAAGACAAAGTATGATATGCATGTTGTAGCATGACAAAATTAAATTAAAATACACCGAGAAATCTAATTAGGGACTTGTGATCTTAAGTATGTTTGGAGGAAAGATGGTGCATTAACATGATAAACATATGCCTAGAAAATATGATGAGTGCTTAAGGAAGAAGGTATGATGTTTTTTATGCTCTTTTATGACATTGTTGGCAAGTTCTCGAATGTATGCTTTAGATGTTAGGAGGGTGCTACAGTTGATTCATGAAGGTTGAAACATGGTTGAGGATAATATAGCTAGTTTGTGAATACCTAGAAGGTGGAAAATGGTGTTTTGGATCCAAATAAGGTAAGATGATTATTTATTCATGATTTATTGATGCATTCAGATGGTTTAGATGCTTGGCCGGGGAGATCATGGTCGTTGCAAGCTTGCAAAGAAGGAAAAATTTAGTTTTTGTGTGAAATTTCAATGTCTTTTGATTGTATGAGATATTTGGTTGATGTTTCTAAAAAAAATTTTATGCTATGAAGTTTTAGAACATGAATAATATGTTCTACATGTATTCCTTTGTCATTAATTTAGAAAGGGGAGAAGTTCAAGTAGTTTTCCATTAATGACAAAGGGGGATATTGTTGGCATGTGGTCCTATAGGTGTTGTCATTGATGCAAAACAAAATTAATGAAAAATTAGATGATGATTTAGGGTTGGATGATGTTGTGGATGATGTTTACATGATGGTTTACATGTGTACATGATGATACAAGAAGATTAGGTGAGGATTGTTTTCTCTTGCGAGCTCATCCAGTGTCTAGGTTATAGTGCATGGTAGTGTGATCTTATTGGTTACTTTAGAAGCATGTTGACATGATGAATATCATATTTTGAGAGTTCTTAGACACTCACATCAGTTGCAGGGTTCAGATACAGGTGATTCACTATGTTTCAAGTGCTCATTTTGAGCAAGTATGGATGTTATGAGGTATGAGGATAAGATTTAGAGCTATATGAGCTCATGAATGCATGTATTCAAGTGTATCATGGTGTACCAGGTATTTTTGGGTCATTTTTAGTGATTTCATTATGTTGTATAGTGTTATTTTTGTTGACTTTAGCTTCTACATTGCAAATCCCTAAGGGGTAGCTATATAAGTCTTAGTTCCTAGAGATTTTGAGGTATGGTGATAAAATTATGATGATTGGATATGTTAGTATGATCATTAATGGTACTTTGAGAAAATATTTAGGATGTTATGATGATAATTTTTCAAGTTATGTTAGTTTTGGTGAGACACGGTCAAGATCTATTGTGTTTCCACTTTCAAAGTAGAACTTTTAATGCTCACCATGAATTGTGTGACTTTCATGGGACATTTTGGATTTCATGGATGTTTCTAAATTGATTATATAAGGTTTCAAAAATAATGAGGTCATTTCATCATTAGGTTTTTATGAACGAATGTTAAGAAGGCAAATAGCTATTTATGAGCTTGAAACCCTAGCTTGAAAGCATTATGAAATAATTACTTCCTAAGTTGCCAAATGTTATTACTATTATATATATAATGATTGGAAATGTAGAGGACTCTTTAATATTTTTAGAAAGGTATAATAGAGGTCATGGTGATGAGTGGGCCCCACTCAAATAGGTCAATTTCTAAAGAAGAGTGTTTTGGGACAAGGTTGTCTAAAGGAGTTGCATGCTAAATTGACATTGTGGAATGTATGTGAGTTTATCTTGATGTACAAAGAGGTTTTAGGACATGTTGATGTAGGTACATGGTCAAATGAGATCCATTCAGGTTGACTAGTCAAAGGACAATTTTGAGGCCATAAAAAGTAGTGTTTAGTAAAATGAGCCTAAGTAAATCTACAGTAGGAGTTTAGAGATGATTTTGTTAAGAATTTATTATATTAGCACTCACATTAATCTTCATATATTATTTTTATGAGTTTATATTGATTTACGATGTTGTAAATATTTTATTTAACTAATTTTTTTATGTGATTAACGGTGGTTGAAACTACTCACATAATTAGCTTATGTAGTTGTAAATATTGTTTTAAGATCTCCTTATTTATAGGATATTAGAATCCTATAAATTGGGTTCTAAAATATGATGTAAATGTATGGTAATACACAAATATTATAATTTTTGTGGTAATTTTGTTTGTAAAGCGGGTGTGTCTTCTTCATTTGGTACTAGAGAAGGAATATATAATTTGGGAGTGCAATATGGTAAGATGAGCATGCTAGATGGAATTCTAAAATAATTTTGGAAGGTAAATGCTTCATTTTATTTCTCTTGTATATGCAAGTCAATATTTGATTAAAGATTGTGTAGCAGTGTTGTCAAAGGATTTTGATTTTGAAAAAAAGATGACTAATAAATTAAGTTTTCCTCAAAAACCTATATTCCAAATTTTCTATTTTTATTGAGTTTAAATATAACTGGTCATAATCAGTATAACCAAAGTTTTAGAATAACCCAGTTTATATATTTTTAGGAAAATAAAAAACAAGTCGCTGCACAAAATTGGTGACATTCAGGAGAATTATGGTCTTTAGCATTTTGTTGATCTGTGTTTAGCAAGGATTTAATCCATTATTTATGTGGGTTGAGATGCATGTGCAGTATTGAGGATCACAATTTATTTGCATAGCTTTGTGGATTTATTAATCTCGTAGATCTATACATGGCCAACTTTGGAAGATTAAGGTGTGACGACATTGTTTGAGAGAGAAATTTTACTTGCATATCCTTATAAGATAGCGTGCCAAATTCACGTGAGTTTTTTTCATAGCCAACTCTGATTGGCCAATTATTTTAATTTTTCATAAAGACTATAGTTTTGAAAAATTAATTTTTCCTATAGTTTTTATTTAATAATTGCATTTTGACGGCAATTAATGCTTTTTCACCAAATTAATATTTTTTGGGTGTCAGTTCTCTAAAATATTGGTATTTTTGGAATCCTCATTTCCTCTTGATTCCAATGAGTGGTCACACGATTAATTTTCTCACCATTTTGAGAAAAAAATTAATCGTTGTGTCAATTTTAATTAAATTATGCCATTTTACGAAATTGTAACCTCAATAAATTTTGCATGGTAACTCAAAATTAAGCGTCATTTTTGCAAAAATGCTTATTGTTTTATTCTGGAAAATTGCTTATAGATTTGGGAGAAAATACCAATTTTGAAAAATACCCTCTTTTTGGCCATCTAGTGGGTAGTTCCTCATTCTAGTTTTTGTATAACTTTGAGTATCATTGTGTCCTCAATGCCAAAATTTAAAATTGTAAAGGATGCATTATCGCTAGAATGTGACATCCAAAATATGCAGTACCAAGAATACATGATTCATAAGAATCTTGAGGCTAGATATGAGGTGGAAATCAAACCCGAGGAAGCTTGGCCATAAAAAATTTGATGCTTGACAGTGCGTGAATACATAAAGAGCCTCAAAGCCAAATAAAGTTGAGTTAGAAATATTTTACTAGAGGGTGGAGGATACATGAAGAATAGAGGTCAATCAATAACCTCTCATTAGTTGCCAATGACGGGGCCACATTTTGTTATGGTGGTGTGATTACTTTCAGTTTGGGCAATGTGCTTTCCATTGTGTTCCTACTTGAAGTGTTCATGTTTTCAATAAGTGGAAATTTGACATTGAGGGGGGGAATATGATCCAATGTTCCATTTCTATTTTTTCGATTTGTAATGTGCGTATGAGCAACAAAATTCAACATATTTTCCTATGTTGTTCCCTGAAGTGAGATAGTGATAAGAGCTAATGATACTATTGCAACATCATGATATTATGGTTGTTGGATCCAATGGAAAAACATATATAGTTTTGGCTGTAAGTAATCCACTAGAAAAATTATCTATAGTTATGGTTGTTAGTAATCTACTAGAAAAACTATCTTTGGTGTGGTTGTGTGTAAACCACTTAGAAAACCATCTAGAGGTTGTTGGTATTATCATAGAAACCATCCAAATCATGAGAAATCTATGAAGGGACAAATTGCAGTACAAGAAAGGTTTTCCCCATGTTCACACTAAGGGGGGGAATGTTAGGAATGTATTATATTAGCACTCACATTAATCATCATATATTATTTGTATGAGTTTATATTGATTTACGATGTTGTAAATTTGTTGTGTAACTAAGTTGTTAAGTTATTAGTGGTGGTTTAAACCACTCACGTATTTAGCTTATGTAGTTGTAAATATTTTTTAAGATCTCCTTATTTCTAGGATATTAGAATCCTATAAATTGGGTTCCAAATTATGATGTAAAATGTCCGGTAATACACGAATATTATATTAGTTTGTGTTAATTCTATTTGTAAAAATAGTGTGTCTTCTTCAGATTCAAGTTTTTTTGGAAAGAATATCTAGATATATTTCCAGTGATATGAGGTTTATCTCATGATGATTAAATTTTATATGGTTTCTAGGTTAGTTTTGGACAAGAATACTTTTGCTAGTGCGGGAGAGGACATGATCGTTTCAACATTTTGAGTTGTTTGAAGCATGATATGGATTAGGTGATATTTGATATCACCTGAAATGTGAAGAGTGGTTATGTTTTCATCCAATGAATCAATTTATAGGTCTTGGTTGTTCCTAGAAATGTGGTAATCAACTAATCTTTGAAAACATATTTTTGGTAGTTGGATTTGGTGAAGACAAAAGTTGTTGAGGTTTGAGCAAGTGATTGTTTCAAGGATTCTAACTTTATTAGAAGTGTTATATAGGTTCAATAATTTCCATAAAGTTATCACATGGCATAGTTTGTATGTTTTTAATTGATATGGTGGCCTAAATAATTTTTCAAGGCCCCAAGGTGTAGGAAACAACTATTTTGAAAATTTCAAAGAACTTTAGGCCCATTAAATGAAGTAATTTGATTGGTTGAAATAAATTTCTACCATGTATGATATTTAAATTCTAAATTAAACATATTTTTGATTTATGGTTCATGTCTAAGTATGGTTTTGATGTTAGGGAATTTTTTTCTTTGTGCCCATAAGGATTTGACCATTTTTGGAGCATGAAATGTTGTTTTTGGCTAGGCCAACCTACTTGGGTCACTTGTGACTATTATATTTTGAATTTGGTATGTTTTTATGATGCATGGGTCAAGCCAAAGGAGGTAAAAGGTTTGTGTTTGAATTTGATATGAAGATGAGCTTATAAAAGCATTGTTTTGGGTGTTTTTTGGAGCTAGTGGTGTGTGTGCAAGAAGTGCAACCTAGGTGAGATATTTTTACAGGTTTTGAAGCATGAATTGAGATCTGATAAATTGTGTGATAGGTTGACTAATATCATAGAGCATGTTTTCATGAGATTTAAGCCTTGAGAAGTGAAGAAAGAGCTAGATTGTGCAAGTTTAAAGACCTAGAGTTTGAGCAAGGGTTTGGAAGAGTTTGGAGCTGAATATTTGGATCACTATCAATTATGGTATAAAAATATTTTCAATGGTCATACTTCATAAAAATCTTGTGTGATGTGTCATATTCATGCAATTATCTTGTTGTGTGTAATATCAACAAGGGTTTAGGGGTTGGTGTTCCTTGTGGGGTTGGTGCCTCACTAAAGAAATCTCTTATGATGTGTAATATTCACTTGAGTATTTTTTTGTGTATAATATCAGAAAAAAATTCAGTTTGTTTTCTTCCCCTTGAGGATTTCCCACTTACATCTTGTGTTATGGTGTTACTTATCTTTCTCATGGTTTATAGAATGAGTGTTCAGTTTTGTTGTGCACACATTAATGAATGGATAATTGATTAATGGTTTATGTGAGTGATCTAAAATTGAAGTTAAATTTTGAAGGACTGATTTACCCCCACCCCCTCTTAATCCATTTTTCTTCCAAAAGGTACTTGTAAGTACAAAGGAAAACTTCCTTTTAAATTATTCAGTTGTTGTAAGGTAGGTCACTTTGCTGCTAAGTGTCCTCATAGACATGATAAGAAGGGGAATGATAATCATGAAAGTGATCATGAGAAGAAAAATTAGAAGTATGGTAAATATAAGAAAGAGTTCAAGAAGTTTTATTATAAGAAGAAGGGTAAGAAGAGTGTTTACACCAAGGAAGAGGCATTTTCCTCTTAAGTAAGTAGTGAAGATGATGGATCTGATTCTGAGTTTGAATCTGATCACAGAGGTGTAGGTGATGAGGTCATATTATGAAAACATAATCTATGAGATATACTAGTGTAGGTTATACCTTGTTGGGTGATTTTATAGAAGGATCTTGCAAAGATTCGGAAGAAGAATAACATCATATTGAGACTAAGTTGGCATGTTTCCAATCATAATCTGAAGTATGTTGAAAATAATTGTAGTCATTTATTTACCCTTAATACTATTTTCTAACCCCAAACACATTGGCCTATCACCCAGTGGGTGCTAGGAAATCACCCCAGGAATGCACGAGTGATGAGCCCCTCCTTTATGTCAGCTTTATGAGATGATTTCACCATTAATGGAGGATGATTTGTTGAAGTAGAAGTACATTCACTTATTTAAAGAGGTAGAAGATGCAACTAAAAGATATGACGTTAATGGATCACAAAAGCTAAATAACATTGTAATAAGCATAATAAACTAGATTTGAGCCATGATAAGTCATATAGCATGGGGGTTTACACCTATAAACAAGATATACTAAACGAGCCATATATATAAATATATATTGATTTAACATAGTTCTAGTAGCCACACTACAGTCAAAAGGGTCATCTCAGACCATAAATATTAAATGAAAGAGACTCAAATCCTATCAACATCTACGATATGAGACACTAACTATAATTTTCTGTTTTAACCCTTTTTACAAATCCTCGGTGCCATATAGAGGCTTATGGAATCCCTTACAACCATTAACACTAAGTTCTCTAAATGCTAACATTATTGCAAGAAGACTTCCTTCTCTCCTTCTCTTTTTCTCGTATTCTTTATGCATTCTCTTTGTCTCCCATCATCTCTTGTATATCTTTCTATTACCTAAACTTTACACAATTATTTATTAATTACCTCAGAATTGATAAATCCACATCACCTTACCCGCCACCTCACTTCGCCACCTCATCATGACCTAGCCCTAACCCTAAACTAACCTAATTAAGACCCATGACTTGGTCTAGACTCACATCCATAACTAATGCCTCCTTACTCGCACCAAAAGCCGACCTTCTAGCCACTTGACCAAGCCCGCAACCGATCTCTCGGAGAAAAGTAGGAAGGTGGGCTATTTTACTAAAAATAGCCTACTTTTTCCTTACCGATGCCGGCTCTACTCGACCGCCGCTTGCTTACGCAACCGCCATCGGTTCCTCGTAAATGGGCTCCCAAACCAAAACAACGGATCGGAATTTCATTTTGAGATCACCAAAGGATTTCTCGATAAACAGAGAGTATCATGAGCGAGGAACAGAGTCCAGATCTTCACTGACAGAGCAGAGACGAGTAAAGAAACCAAGTGTTTACAACCAAGGAGATCAACTTGCCTCTCGGCCAAAACCAAGTAAGTCGATCTTACATGTCCTTTGTTATAACATTTCTTATGCTTCTTGAATCTCGGTCCTCCTAAATCCGCTTTCAATCCACTACCCAACGTGCTATCAGCATCTAACTCTGCCATTCTTTCACTCTAATCATCCCATTTCCTAATACCATCCAAAAACCAGCCATTATTACAAACACCATATCTACCAAGAAGATCCTATAACCCACCGGATCGCTTATCGCAATCGCATCGGCATCAATAACCGCCATCGGTTCCTCCGATCAAAACCAAAAACCAGCCTTTCCCCTACCCAGCTTTAACAAAATAATTTAATTGATATTTTGCGCTTTTTGTGTTAATTCATATTAGCAGGGGAACCACCACCTTCAAGGGAAGTTTTATATTTCCCCGCCCAAGGCGCTTCTCATTTATTGTTTAATCAAAATCTTGTGGTCTTGTGTTCTTATTTGCAGTAGTCCTTCCAAGACAAAAAGGAGTTCTCCGTAGTCACCCCCGATTTCTTCTACGGTACGCGCACACCATCTCGACATTCAACAGTATTCCTCCTAACCCTAACCTCATCTGCTTTCTAAAAGGAATGAAAGGATAGAAGCAACTCTATTCCCGTGTTTAAACATTCCGAGCGAAACATTTTGGCAATGACACTGGGGGACCCATTTTGGGTTTCTTTCTCTTGCTTATTTTCATTTGCATATTTGCTGTTGTTGTTTTTGTTATATATTTAGTAAAGAATTTGTCTTGCTTTCCTGGTTTCGCATTAGTGAAAGTCATCTCTCTTGCTTCATCGAATATAATTTTCGATTTGGGTTTAAAACACGTGCATTGCATTCCTGCTTGTTGTTCTCCAATTCTAGTGAACATAGATTAAGTAATAGGTCGTACACGTGGGGGTGATATCCACGGTATTGACAGGAAATTAACCTTAGTTTCACTGCACAACACATACCGAATCACTTCACAATTAACACAACAGCTCAAACATCCCCCCTTTTCCGCGGTATTCCTCCGCCCGATTGAGGTAACCTTATAAGCCAAAACAAACTTGACATTTCCCCTAGGTCTTGTTGTTTAGGATTCTGACATCATCTTACATCTAAAGGCATAAGCCCACGATAACTAAAATTAACCCTAGGGTTAGTCTTTAGATTTGCGTGTGCCTCTTGCTTGTTTTCAAATCCTCGCTTTCTCTCGTCATACTTTGTCTTCTCGTGATCAATAAGTTGATAAACATACTCAACGCTAAAATCAAATTAGCAGCCTTTTTATATCTTCTTATCCTAGACTTTTGACACCGCATCGGTTAAGGGACCGACGCCGCTTTTCTCGTGACCGACACCGTTACTAAACCGATATCGCCATCGTCTCATCACCCCGACAAACAAAGAACTTGCCAAATTCATCATTCTCGAGGTTGTTTTTGTTCTTGATAGATTGAAACTTTCCCGTGTGTCCTGGTCTATGGTTGTCATCACTGAAGCAAGCCGCCATGGTTTCACATGCCTCGCTCTGTGTCTTTGCCTCGAATCACCCCTTCACATTCTATAGGGAACCCTACTGACACCAAAGTGAGATCCCCAAATTCCCGTAGGAGACAAGGACTTTGCCAAATTTCTCGGATGCTAATCCCAAATACAGCATAATACTATTTGTCTCATACCCCGACCGTACGCCCGCCCGATGGTCACCCTTATTGGCATGCCTATTAGTATAGCTGCTCATTTAGCTCCCACTCCTCCCGATAACAATACCTTACTTCCCGCATCACTAGCCCCGCCTCCCAATCCGACAGCCTTCAGAGGTTCATACGACCCCGATTAGCTTTCCTTTGTTAACCTCGACCCCACGTATCGCTACCACCAACTCGCCCTATCTCATCTCTTTTGCACTACTCCATTCATGACTTACTCTCTCACCTATTCACACGAGCTTTCCTTCTCAAGCTCCGCCTACCTTTTCATTCCCATACACGTATCCAAAGAACCTCAACACCTTATATGGGACATCCCTATTCTCAGGCACCATCATCTCATCCAACCACAGATTTCATCAAACAAATGATGGACAAAATGCAAAACCCGAGGCTTCCGCTTTCAGAAGTCGTAGCGCTGACATACGAGCAAGTTTGTCGGGAGCCCATTCACCCTTCTCGTCCCTTCGCTCATATCCTCCTCAATGGGAGTCACCAAAGTTTACTCGCTTTTAACAAGAAAAGAGGATCCTCAACAACACTTGCGATCATTTAGACATGCTTGTTATTTGATTGCCCATGATGATGCCTCATTACTCCACCTTTTCCCATGTCCTTATCAGACTCGCTGAGTGGTACAAAGGCTTTTTAACCCAAAGACTCAATCTTCTCTTTAACCAACTCGCCCAATCTTTCGGATCATTTCTCCATTAACATTGCCAAGAAAGTATCTATTACCGACTTCTATGCCATCCGACAATTTGAAGACGAATCTATCGCAGATTTCGCTGACGATGGGGGGTCTTATCAACCAACTCACGATGCCTCGCCTCAAACCGAACTCATCGAACTATTTACGCGGGCTCGCGCTAAGCACATCTCCCCTACCCTCCAAATTCAAACTTTCCGCACATTCGACGAGGCCTTTACCATGGCTCTAAACTAGAAATTCGAGCCTTAAGAAGAAGAGAAATTGCGGTCACAGAACAAAACCCCACTTCCGAACTCCCGATTCTACCAACAAGCCAAACACCGCCACTCCTCACGCGTCCACTTCTTCTAAATCAAAAGGAGCTGTCCACGCGGTAATGGTCAAATCTCAAACACCGTCCAATACTCCGCCGAAAACCACTTATAAGTACAAAGCCGAGCCCACCAATTACACTCCTCGGGAGAAACTTATGGCGCCATCCTCGAAAAATTGCTCAAAGTCGGGCTATCACCTTGCCCCTCGTTAAACCTCACTGGGTTTGACTCCACCCGCGCAATACCTTCCCGGTACAAAGAAAATGACTTTTGTAATTTTCACGCGTAAAAGGACATAGTCATGAAAACTGCAAGATGTTGAAAACATAGTGCAGAAATGGTCGACGCAGGGATATAACCTCGATAATCCTAACGCCCTCGCTAACCGAAATCTGAAAATTTTCAACAAGCCATTCCCGAATCACTCGCCTAACAAGAATGTGAACCAAGATATCTTAGCCGAGGAGAGTGTTCATGAGATCCATGCAGCTTTCGATTCTCACCAAAAGCCTCTATTGAAAAAATTTTTAAATCAAGCCTCTCCACCAACACAGGAGTTTGAACCTCCTTCACCACCATCAAGCCAAAGTGAAATCATTCCTTTACCCATAGAAGAGTTAACTGCCCGGACTTCTCTTCTTATCAACAAGTCTTCTTACACCACATCCCTACAAGACTGTGAGCGGATGCTATCTAATTTATCTATTTCCCAAACGTCCCTTCTACCACTTCACACAAGAGGAAGGCCCGCCACTCCTTTTGACATCCTTAGACGAGAAATCTCTTACACTAACATCACCACATTCTTTAAACGTGACAGATCCCCTCGAACACGCCCTCCTACCTATTAGTCCCTCATCACCTAAATCTTTTCAACGACCGGTTGACCTCTTAACATCTATTGATACAAAGGCCTCATCTACCTCCCCGTGTCACACCCGCAGTGGACTCGGAATTACAACCCACCTTTCTTCCGTACAAAAATTACAAATCACACTGAGACCGCCATTCCACAGAAGATGACAGTTCCCTATGGGAACGCTTGAGTACCCCTTTTCTACTCAAATGCAAATGACTGATCCCGATGTCTCCACCATATACCCGAAGTGCTTGCATGTGCTTAAAATGCCCCCGCTTCTCACCTTCACCCCCTCACCTCTACCAAATGCCCCGTCCACTTCTATCAACTTAACCAGATCTTCCCATACGCTGGGACCTCACCAATGCCTGGGCCTAACGCACCCGCCTAAGCGACTCGATCTATCCAAAATAAATCCGCTCCGCCACCTAGAGACAAACTCAATCCGTCCCCTCACAAATCAAAACCATCATCGCATACCTACCTTCCATATTGGGACCCCATCCTCTACCTTACATCAATATATCATACCTCCTGCGTTTTCTTCAGAACAACTTACGCCTTCCGCACCTATACAGAAATTCCAGGGTATAGCAACACCGCCACTCCGCGTATCCTGTCCACCTATCAACCTTAAACAAATTCCATCATCAAAAAATTTGTTTTCAGTCACTCCTATTTCCCCGTGGTTGTTTTCTGATACCACATCATCTGCGGCCTCATCATCCAACATAGCTTCTGCGCCAAAGAAATCACGTTTAGTAAAAACCATGTATCAACACCCTTCGGCTAAACCACCACCCGTGCGAACCAATCATGCCCAAACATTACCAAAACCCGCACAATCAATACCCTCATCCTCTCCTGATTTTGACCCACTCAAAGGATCTTACGCCAAAATCCTTGCTATGTTGGTGGAGAATGCGACCATTTCCCTACCTCCACTTAGACCTTATGACCCGTCTAAGCCCCGACCTATGGGTTACGATGAGTCTAAAATCTGCGCTTATCACCGCACGCCAGGACATGATGTGGAGGGATGCAAAGCTCTAAAAACCATCCTTCGCCACCACCTCTCCCCCGATAGAAAGATTAAGAAAGACAACTTACGAAGGGAGAGACCTTTAGTTTCTATTCCCTCTCCTATACCATCTGTCCCCGCCTCACCAAGATCTATCATTATTACAACCCCACCTCTTGAAGACCATGAGTTATCCCCACCATCTTCCTCATCTCAGGTCTACGAGATTAATATGATTAGTGTCGCTACTCGAGGGCAGAAAAACAATGGGAAAGCAAAAGAAAACACACCTGCGGCATCTCTTTCTCCGTCAAACATCCCGATTGCACCACCACCTAAAGTGGTCATTCATGCGACCCGCCTATCCCGCCTCTAATGGCATTGCCCACCGAAATATGATTAAACAAACCACCAATCGCCGTAAAATGACATCAGATGACTCATTCGACTTCTCGAATCTCATCGACAAGCTCTCGTTGAGATCCTTCAAGGGATAGAGGTTTTACCTAATGAAACCCCGCCTGCCCTCCATTCTAACACCCAATCACGCTTGCTTCTCTCACCAAACAACCCACCGCCCCAACCACTTCGCCTCTCGTACAACAAGCCGCTGCAGCAATGGCTCAAGATGAAATTGTCGACTTTGGTACATGTAAGATCCCGACTCGCCTTTTCATCTCCGCTACGTCCGGGACATTCGAGTACGCCGGGTTATGATTGACGGGGCGCTAGCCTAAACATCATCTCTTCAAAAGCCTTCCAACAGATGAACATCCTTTCTAGTTGCATGTGTGCCAACCCCATCATGTCATGGGGTCATTCAATGACGCTATTACTTCTACCTTAGGCACCGTGATCCTCAACATTCGCGTAGACCACGTACTTTACCCGAACTCTTCTATGTCTTGAGGGAGAGTTCCAATATAATATATTGCACGGGTCGCCCTCGATCCGAGCCATGGGATGCGTTCCAACATTACATAGATGTATAAAATTTGAGTACGAGGGGAAGTCTTACACCGTAAAAGCTGACCCTCCCCCCTTTAAAACCTGCAATATGTTATACCGCCCTAACGATGTGCTTATACCAATCAAGACACCCATACATTCAACCCAACCATCCGCCTCAAATGTACCTCAACCATCCACCTCAACCGCGCCTACGCCTTCAATTGATGAAACCACCATCGCAAAAACCACTTCCCTTCCCGCAGCTAACATTCCAACCTCCGATCCCTTAGTAGATGTTTTTCAGCGCCTTACGCTGGGGGAGTACCGCCTATATAACGTTAGTTCTTTCCCTACCCCGCAGGAGTACGGACAATTACATGCACATCCCACCTACGACCGTCGCGTGGGGGAGATAATCTCTACGACCACCCCATCGCCGCACTAACCTAACGTATGGGGTGTTGACGCATCCTCCATTACCCCTGAACCTCCTCTTGGTGTGGTTCCTTTCCAATCCGATTTTCAATACTTGACAAATCGTCGTTTCGCCCTCACCTTCTTGACTCGCTATGCGTGGAAAGGCTTTGGTTTTGGCCTTTACGAACAAGGCCGACATACACTCATTCCCGTGACTACCCGTAAACATAATGATCGCAGTGGTCTCGGTTTTCCCGAAACACCTACACAGGAGACACCTCCTGTCAGCTATATCCTAGAAGAAGAAGACGTCGCCCCTACCAAACCATCATCACCCACTTTGCCATCATCACCCGCAGAATCTATAGACCCTGAATCTATCCCTCCTAACTTTTTTTTTTCATAAATGTCATCTTCATAGGTCCTCTCACTTATCAACGTGATAATGAGGACCCATCCTCTCTTCCCCTTCTTTATCCAGACATGATCGAAGAGGATTCGCCTTTGATTAATGTTGTTGAATGCCGATGATGACGACTCCATCCTCACTTACTCGCGCGATGATTCTTATATTCAACGAGCCTTACCATCTCAAACCCAAACTATGCCGAACGAATCTACCATATAGAAATCAATATCCACACGGAGGAGGATCTCACATTGTGAAGATTGACAATCCCTTAACACATCGTAACAAGCCGCCTTTACTACCTTTCTCCGTGCTCGCAACCAAGCTGCATGGTCTTACGCCGACATGCCAGAATTGATCCTACCATCGCCGTCCATAACATCACCCTAAACCCCGATTCCAAACCAGTCAAACAAAAATTGAGAAAATGCATCCACGCATTGCTTCTTGGTCAAAGAGGAGCTCCAACGACTCCTTCTCTCGCTTCCTTCATTTTGCCTATCGACTATCCTCAATGGATTTCTAACATCGCACTGCTACTAAAGCGACAGGGGGACTTCTGATATGCACAGATTTCCGGATCTTAACCTCGCTTGCCCCAAGGATGACTTCCTCCCAAGTATTGATCAACTTGTTGATCTCACCGAGCCATGAAATGCTTTCTCTCATGGATGGCTTTTCAGATACAACCAAATTTTGGTCGCTTCGCCGATCAACACAAAACGCCTTCATAACTCCTCGGGAACCTTCTCGTTATCGTGTCATGCCATTTGGCCTTAAGAATGCCGGTGCTACTACTATCACGCCGGCTATGACCTACATTTTTCATGACATTATGCACACTATCCTCAAGACTATGTCGACGATCTTCTCGGCAAGTCTAAACATCGTAGTGAACATCTCGATGTTTTAACCATTATTTTTGATCGCTGCTACAATATTCTCGTCCGCCTTCAACCGAAGAAATGTGTCTTTGTGTTCTTTCGGGAAAACTTCTTGGCTTTATCGCCTCTTTGCGTGGCATTGAGGTCGATCCATCTAAAGTCAAAGCTATCCTAGAAATGCCCCCACCCAACAATCTCAAACAATTGCGTAGTTTACAAGGTAAGCTCCAATCTATCCGACGCTTCATCTCCCAACTCTCGATCGATGTCAACCTTTCCATCACCTCCTTAAAAAGGATATTGCATTCCAATGGAGCGAAGAATGTCACCAAGCCTTCAAGCTCTCAAATCCTATCTCTCGCAGCCACCCGTGCTTATCCCACCCCAAGACGACCGCCCTTCTACCTTTACCTTTCCGCCACCGACCACGCCAGTAGGAGCCATGCTTGCACATCGTGACTCGAGAATCACGAACAAGCCGCTTATTATATAAGTCGACTTTGGTGGACTATGAGACTAGGTACACACATGTAGAAAAATTGTGCCTTGCCCTATCATTCGTGGCCACCAAACTCCGACACTACCTTCTAAATCACAAGACTTTCGCATCACTAATACAGCACTCCCATCCATTACATGTATGCCAAACCTCATCTCGAACCAACGCATTGCTAGATGGCTCATGCTTCTCGCCGACTTCGACCTTGAGTTTATCCACCAAAATCAATCAAAGGACAAACCATCGCGACCAACTTCATGGACGCCCTTTACCGGGAACAATTTACCAATTTCACATTTCCCGACGAACTCATCGCTACTCTTTCCATCACGGAGGAGTCGTACTCCAATGACCCTCTTCTTCGATGGATCTAAATGCCAACCGCAAGGCGGAGGAGCCGGCGTTGTTCTCATTCCTCAATGCTGAACCTATGCCTCTTTCATTCCGACTTGATTTCCTTGCACTAATAATACAAATGCCGAATACGAGGCCCTTGCTCTGGTCTCCAAGTCATGCACACTTAGGTATCAAATCTATCAACATTTTTGCGACTCTCAATCGGTAGTCAATCAAGCTATGGGCGTCTACCAATGCAAAAACGAGGAACTTCAAAATACAAACACTACGTGATTCACTTCTAGCCTTATTTACCCACTATTCTATACAAACCATTCCCCGCTCCACTAACAAATTTATGGATACTATGGCTTGCTTAGCCTCGCAAATTCCCGCCGCGCCAACCGACTCTAAATTATTCGCCGTGGTCCAACAACTTTTTGCCCCATCCTATTCAACCCCTGAGTTTGTATGATAAATACCGTGTCCACTAATTCACAGATACCCGGTACCACCAATTCCACGACTACCTTACAATCTCTCGCCCTCCCACCTGACCTTACTAGTAACGGCAAACGTGCTTTTCTTAAAAGTGTTTCACGTTATGTTGTCATGCATGGGGACTCTCTATAAACGTGGCTTTGATGGCATCCTCCTTCGCCGCCTAATCAAGCGCGAGGCCACTCATACCATCCAACAGTCCATGACGGTATTCGTGGCGGACATTTTAGCGGCCTTGCTGTGGCCAAACGAATCCTTCGCCTTGGTTATTATTGGCCTACTTCAATAACGATCGCTACGAATATGTTAAGCGTTGTGTTATGTGTCAAAGAACATGCCAACCTTCAACATACTCCTAGCCACCCGCTCCAGATCGCTTCGAGATCTTTGCCCTTCTCACAATGGGGTTTAGACCTTATTGGTGAGATTCACCCAACCTCTTCACAACGCCACCGCTGGATAATCACAAATGACCGAATATTACACAAAATGGGTGGAGGCTATTCCACTCATTTCAATCAAAAAGAAAAATTGTCGAGTTCATTAACCACCACATTATCTCGCCGCTTTGGTGTTCCTCATCGCCCGATAATGATAATGGAAAATCTTTCAAAAACAAGTTGTGCAAGACCTTTGTGACAACTTTGGTATCAAACTTAGTTTCTCATCACCTTACTATCCACAAGCCAATGGGCAAGCCGAGTCCTCTAATAAAACACTAACCAAAATCCTCATGAAAGTTGTCAATGAATCCGAAGAAATTGGCACGATCACATTCCCTTTGCCCTTTGGGCTTATCGTACTAGCATTCGTACTCTACTAATGCCACACCTTTTCTTTTTCGTATACGGTACCGAGGCTGTTTTGCCTCTCGAAATACAAATACCCTCCCTTAGAATATCTCTTCAGATATTCTCACCAACGATGATTTCCGCCAAGAACGGTTAGCCCAATTGAGCTTCTTGACGAACGCCGCCTTACACTTCTTGATCACCTTCAAATCTATCAAAAACGCATTAAACGTGCTTATGATAAGCGACTTCATGAGCGTATTTTAAGGTTGGTGATCTTGTTCTCAAAGAGAATCAACATGTAACCAAACTAGAAAAGAGCAAACGTGGAAAATTTGCTCCCAATCGATTGGGCCTTATATAATCACTCATACCTATGGATCTGGTACTTATCGCTTAGCTTCGCTTAATGGTAAACCCGAGCTCGAACCCTTAATGCCTTGCATCTTCGACCATTCTACTCGTTGAAATTAGTGTTATATCACTTCTTATCTACCCGCCGCCGTCCCTTGAGCTCACTTACCACTACATACACTCGCTTCCTACACTTCATAATAACAATCAAGCTCACATAGTTTGATCCTCACCTCCCTCGATGATGCCTTCCCTTTTTAGTCTAGTCCATGACTTCAAAAGTATTAAAATAAGCCGTATTCTTATGGGATTTTCTTGAGTCAAACTTCCTACTCCCTAGATGCTTCACGCCAAATGAACATCTAGTCATTTAAATTAAATATGGACTGCTCCCTCGAAGGACAGCTATATGCCGAACTATTGCTACTATTATTATATATAGATCGCTTCTCAAGGACAGCTATGCATTACAAATCATATTCGCACTATAAATAGATCGCTTCCTCGAAGGACAAATTTATACACACAATAGCCTTTTTTATCAAGAGCTTCTCGCATTGATCAGCTTCGTGAAGACCTCAAGAATAATACAATCAATATCCCCTGTAGACTTCCCGCATCGATCAGTCTACATTCAATAAAAGAAAAGCCTCATTCAAAAGCACTTTTGAGTCATGGACTTGTCTATTTAGGGTAGTTTCTCTTTCGTCAGAATAATCACCTTGCAACAAGCTCTCAGCACTCCCGCCTATATCAACCACCTCACCTCACCCTTTGTCAAAGCAACAAAAACTCAAGGGACGTGACGTATATCCGATATATTGTGATTATACAACTCTTTTCACCTATCGACTTCTCGCCTATGCAAGGTACTTAGGGATTCAAGCTCATCCTATGTTAATATGTGGTTTGTTTAGCTCTTTTCACCTACGGAGCACTCTTTCCTCTTTGCCTCGCATCTAGGATTGTGTGTTGATCTTAATCAGGACATGGTTCCCTTCTATTTGGGTAAGCTAACTTTCGCTTTACCTATACCTACATCAACATCGCCCATACCTTACCAACACCAACAACATTACCCTATCAACATCAAATTCTTATCAACCAACAAATTGCCTAACCATACCCAAATTGCCTGAATTCACCTCTCCCTGGTCCTAAGGGAGAACTACATCGGTCTGAGGCCCCTCCTTGCTTTGTGCAATGGGCTATGTAGGCAGCACTTTGGAGACATGGGGTCTCCCAAGGTTAGCTCGACCATCCCCTACCATAACTTATCATGTGTGGTAAATATAAATATTTTTGTGCATTTTTATTTAATCACATTTCTCTTTACCCTTTTTCGAAACACCGAAAATCAAAACACCAACAATCTTATTATTATCATAACTCAAATCAACATACATATTCAGTTTTATTTAGATGTTAAACAAATACATCTTCTCTATCATCGACACGCAGGTCGGCATCCTTATTTATTCTTATACCTTGCTAACATTTACTCGCACTCTCACGCCTCATCCCGAACTAGGCGATGATCGTGATTGCCGACCCTCTCGCCGGCCTCTCTCGCCTCAAAGGTACCACGGCTATTGGTACCGCCACCGATCTCGCCAATCTCTCCTCGTAACATATGAATACGCCTCTCGCATGGAGGACTTCAGCCTCTAGTCTCCCGCCCGTGACTCCGCAACCACTAACAATCCTCTTGTCTCATTCACCTCGCGCTTGAGCTGCTGAACCAAACGCTGCAGATTTATCCTCTCTCGCTGTAATCACCGCTATGTCGTGGCGCTCACGTACACCTCAGCTTCGCTACCCACCATAATCTATAGGCCTCTGCTGCTCCCGCATCCATTACCCCGCGATCGGCCGCTACTCTCTTCAGTGCCCTTCTCGAGGAGGTGTTGGCCGGGAGGTGAGAATGCCGCCTCGCGCGATCCTCATATATGGTCTATAAGCCAGGGGTATATCCCGCACAAATCCAAATTGTCGCCGCACGCGATCTATAGGAATCCTCTCATACTCCCCTACCGTGCCCCGCGATCCACCCTCAATCGCTCAACACCCTCAACTCCTCGCCTATGTTCTCTCAAGTTATCATATAGTTTCCGTATGGCCTCCAATGTAGATATCCGCAACCGCACTTCTCCCATACTCGCCTGTAATACTCAATATCACCTGTCACGGCCTGGGATCTCGCCTCTTGTTCTCGCCTCGACCCATCGCCTCAATCCCAACCTCTGTACTCCAGTCTCTCCTGCCTGGAGGGATTGGCCTATTGGTCGCACACAAACCGTGTGCTCATAGGCCCAACAAAGGTAATAAGTATGAACAATCCAAAGGTCGCCCCGTGATTTCGCCTACAAGCCCATAAACCCTCGTATAGCTCCGCCAAATATGCAGTGCCCATGCAAACGTAATGCCTTTTCTACCATCTCCCATATAACACATCAATGCCTTTGAAATCTTCCTTCTTCGCCTCGTAACGCATAATACCCTACCGCTATCATTAATATCACCGCTAACCTTGTCTCCTCAGTGGTGTGCCGTATACATTACCCCATATGTAAACGATAAACTCGCTGTGTCAAATCTCGTGCGATGGACCAAATATCGCCGTCGCGCCCCGTGCCGCTAGGTAGTGCCTGATATACTGTTCTCCTGTAATAGGAGTCTCAAAATCAAACACATCTTCCAATGTTACCGCTATTTCACCTGCTGCGTGCATATAAGGTATTTGTCTCGGATTCCATCTTTCAATCAACGCCTCGTAACATACCATGGTTACGTGCGATTCGTGAATAATAACGGATTCCACTTTTAACCCCAAACGATTTATCAACGTCCATTCCGCTGTGTTACATCCGCCGATTCGTGACAACAAATACTGCACACTATCATTCATCCTCAACCCTGCCTCTGCCTGCATACACCAAAACAACAAACAACCATTCAATCCGTCAGGGTTTTTTCAAACATTCTGGAAATTCCTCCAGTAACCGGTATCGGTTATACATAACCGATATCGGTTGAGTAACCGATACCGGTTCTCCCTAACCGCTACCGGTCACTGTCAATTATATACACCTTCCCAAAAACAACCACCTACGACAATAATTTGCTCGTTTATTCCTTTTTATACATACAAACATACCTGAAACCCCTGATTGCCTACCCCGTAACACTTACCTCACCTGCAACCCTTGTTATCATGTTTTCTTTCTCATATCTACCCACCTACTCTCCCCCATCTTATTCACAAAACATGCAGTAGTTAAATCACAAACAAAATGATACCTCTTGGGTTGCAGCAGCTTGAGGTGGCCCTTGTCTTCCCTCCTGTCCTTGCCTGCTGGATGCTTCTCCTCGTTCTGCCATGATCACCACCCTTTTCAACTTTGTCTTTCTCGCTTCTCGAACTCGGATCACATTCACTTTCCTTGTCTCTTTTCTCCTTCTCACCCAAATCTCTCATGCAAATACCTGCCTCTACCTGCCAAAAAGCGCCGCGTCACGTATTTAACCTCTCGCATGGCTCTAAAATTAAAACTCAAGTTGCCACCCTAGCTTTTCTATTTTTAGAAAAGCTCATACCTAAATAACCGGTATCGGTCGTATAACCGATATCGGTCATATAGCTACCGACATCGGTTACCTAACCGATACCGGTTACACACCTGCCTTTTTGAAACAGGGTTCTTTTCTTCATTTCTCATCTAAATTTTTGTCGCGCCCGCCTCTTTGCCTGCATAAACAACACAATTTACCACATTTGTTCATCCACCACACATAGCCTTATAACTTCATTAACATCATTTATTTTATACAAATACACAACCATCAACTACGAATTTCAAGAAACTATCAATCTCTACATCATTTGGATCCAACTCATCAGTTACATATATCACAATGTCACAAAACCAACAATTCATCACATCACATATCATTCATACATACGTACAACAAACAAAAAAAACATCAACATCATCCATCTATCAACATATCAACTAAAACTTATCATACATTACATATTACCAACCATTAACAAAATATTTAAACACATTTTGAACACTCGCACAAGGATCAAAACATCGCTCTCTATATATATACCAAGCTTTCAAAATACAATGTGCCCTACATCGGGGCTCTCGTGATCTCATAATATACCAAAGCCGCACGCAGCCGCAATACCTACTAAAATCTCGACTCGCTCGCAGCCGGTCTCTCATATCAAAATATACTCGCTCGCAGTCGCGGATCAAATGTACAACCCGTATTTCGCTCGCAGCAGCCAGTATATAATAAATAAAATGAATCAATAATGAATAAGTGTCGCACGCAGCCTCTATCAATACAACCGCTCGCAGACCGGTGCCCGTGTCCCTATACAAAACCATGTCGGGATCTATCGCCTCTCCACCGCCCCTCGCACCTCTCCCCGCCGGTCCCCGTCGTGGTGCCTCTCGCCTCCCGCCTGCCACGGACACGCCACCGTGGCTGCCCTCCCCGAGATCTCTCGGGCCGTGCGAGGTCTCGCCCCCTATGCGCCGCATACGCCGATACTCGACTCCGTATTATCAAGAATATCCCGATAATATCGGCCTCTCGCTTCTAACCTCCATATAGCGATCTCGCGCCACTGAAGGAGCTGGGGCTGGTCCCCTGGCACCTAACACCAATACCCCGAGCTCGTACTCGCACTCGTGGCCGCGGTGGTGCCGCCGGTGCCGCCGCTGCTACTCGCACTCGTGGCTGTGGTGCTGGTGGTGGTGGTGCCGCGCTCGTACTCGCACTCGTGGCTCGTGGTGCCGGTGGTGGTGGTGCTACTCGCGCGCTCGTGCTCGTGCTCGCTCGCTCGCTAGCTGCTCGTAAGGCCCCTATTCGTGCTCGCGCAGCAGCAGCCTAGCCGCCCCGTAAGAGCCGCACTCGACCTCTCGAGCTGATCCTCTCTCCTATAATCGCAGCCTAAGTCCGGCCGCACAGCAGCGTACTATCTCGCTGCTTCTCCTCACCTTACCACACCCTGTATGCTCCCGTGCACCCGGCATCATCCACACCTCACCGCGCTGGGTCTCTCCGCTACCTGGGCCTGGGATCCAAAGGCCGTGGCGCCGGCAAGCGGGGCTCTACATCATCCCTCCCGTACCGAGGGAGGGAGGTGGCTCGCCCTGCCGTAGCCCCATCTCGCCTCGCGTGCACTTCTCTCTAGGGGTATCCGCCAGATTTCCCCCGCCTCCGTCCCGCTATCCGTAATGTATACTGGATCGTGCGCACTGCACGCGGCTCTCTACTACAGCCGGTGACCTCTCGTAGGGTCTCCATACAATGTCTACTGCCGTAAGGCCCTCTAGCAAGTGTCTATAATAGACCACATCCCGACTCGCAACAACCGCCGTGGCCGCCCACGACCCCCCAACCACCTCTCGAAAGCCATATCGATACGACCTGCGGGCCCTCGCCGCCGGGTAGCCCTATCGCCTCGATGCATACGATGTGCTCGTATGCCCAACAAAGGCAACAAAAATGTAGAACAAATACCAAATCGCCTCCTCCGCGATAGCCCCATAGCTCCTCAGATAATCGCACTGTATACACCGGTGCCCATGCGAAACAGTGTGCTCCTCCACCATCTCCAAAGCAGCACTCCCATCAATGCTCGTGGGAAGCGGCCTCCTCTCGAGTCCGGGAGGGCGGCAGTGATCCCAACCATCATCAACACCGCTGGCCGTGTGTCTCGTGACGATGCGCACGGTACATGTCACTGCATCCGATACTCGCGCTATGAGGTCAAGCAGCGCGGCCGCATCCCCAAAACTCGCAGATGCCGTCCATCGCAGCCTCTCGACCTACTCGAAGACCGCCTCTCCTCGATCGGGTAGCCGCAGGATGCGATACACATCCTCTAATGTGACGGCCATCTCTCCTGGCCGGCAGATGGAACACATTGGCCGCCGATCCCATCTCTCGATGAGGGCGACCATCGCCGTGATCCTCTCTATCGCTTCGTACTGACTCCCGCCGAGTCCCACTCGCGCATGATGGCCCAATGCGCCGCAGATACGTGTGGCCTCATCCGACTCAATAGTGGAGGCATCCTATCACGCATCGTCAACCGCCGACGTGCCTCGCAAAACCAACCCACATTCTTAGACCTACTTTTATTATAACATCTACTTTACCATCTAAACCCCCTTTTGTAACACCCAAAACCTAACCCCACACCTAACCCTTCTCCACCCCTAAACCAACCCCCACACCGACCCCCAACCCAAAACCCAAAAAACCCAACCCAAAAACCCAAAACCTAACCCCACACCTAACCCTTCTCCACCCCTAACCCAACCCCACACCTACCCTTCTCCACCCCAACCCAACCCCCAACCCAACCCCTAACCCAACCCAACCCAAAACTAACCCCACACCTACCCCACTCCACCCCTAAACCCACCCCACTCCCACCCACCCACCCAAAAAACCCAAAACCAACCCCACTCCTAACCCTTCCCAACCAACCCCAACACCAACCCAACACCCAACCCAACCCAACCCAAAAAACAACCCAACCCAACCCCCCACCCCACCCACCCCAAAAACAATCCCCAACCCCCCCCCCACCCACCCCACCCCAAAAACAACCCACAACCCAACCCCACCCCACCCACAACCCAAAACAACCCAACCCCACACCCACCCACAACCCACAACCAACCCAACCCCACATACCGACCCAAACCGACGCCGACGATACATAACCGACGCCGGTCACCAACAACCTCCTTCCTAAAATTGAGCGACTGATGCCGGCCGCTTAGTGACCGACATCGGCCATCGTCCTCTCTCTGAGCCGAACCTCCGCGCCCCCCCCAAACCCATTTTTTCCTATTTTCTACCCATTTACCCGCCCAAAAACCCTCCAATTTTACTCACCTAGCCGCATTACCCTATTTTACCTCTCTACCCTCTCCGTTTTTCAAATTACCTCCATTTACTCCTTATTTCCTACAAAATACAAATTCCTACCCAAACCCCCCATTTAGCCTAATAACCATTTCAATGCATAAATCACGAGTTTAGAACCTACCGGTACGACGACACGTCGTCGTGGTGGGATGGGTGGTGGCGGTCCAGCTGGTCCAGCCCCTCCAGCTCCTCCTGCCTGTGCCATGGCTCCAATCCTGATCTATTGGGTCCCTGGCCAATCACCTGCTGCCTCCTCCTCAATCGGGCCCACTATCAACTCTCTCCGCCAATCAAATAGCTCCACCTCACTCAATAACCCTCCAAATCAACTCTCCACGTCAGACAAGTCGCTTTGGTTTGCAAATTTTCTAAAGTGACAATGACAGGCCGTATTTTTCTTTTTATAGGTTTTTCGATCTTAACCGATGTCGGTTTAATTTTGCCCTAAGAAACCGGTATCGGTCCCTTAACCGATATCGGTCATGCAGAATCGACATCGGTTCTCTACCCAACTTTCACCCCATTCTTTGCCCTTATTTACTCCTTGCCTCTTTTTCACCAATATCGCCTCCGTCCACCTTTGCTGCACAACATCTGTTCACTTGTCACAACACCTGCTCACTTGTCCACTTCGACCTAAGGCCTCACCTACCATTCGGCCCGACCTAAGGCCTCAACCTACCATTGGCCCGACCTAAGGCCTCAACCTACCATTGGCCCGACCTAAGGCCTCAACCTACCATTCGGCCCGACCTAAGGCTCAACCTACCATTGGCCCGACCTAAGGCCTCAACCTACCAATTCGCCCGACCTAAGGCCTCAACCCTACCCCGACCTAAGGCCTCCCTACCATTCGCCCGACCTAAGGCCTCAACCTACCATTCGCCCGACCCAAGGCCTCAACCTACCATTCGCCCGACCTAAGGCCTCAACCTACCAACCCCGACCCGGCCTCAACCTACCATTCGCCCGACCTAAGGCCTCAACCTACCAAAGGCCTCAACCTACCATTGGCCCGACCCAGGCCTCAACCTACCTATTTGGCCCGACCCAAGGCCTCAACCTACCATTGCCCCGACCCAAGGCCTCGCCCTACCTATTCGCCCGACCCAAGGCCTCAACCTACCAATTGGCCCGACCCAAGGCCTCGCCCTACCTATTTGGCCCGACCCAAGGCCTCAACCTACCAATTGGCCCGACCCAAGGCCTCGCCCTACCTATTTGGCCCGACCCAAGGCCTCAACCTACCTATTTGGCCCGACCCAAGGCCTCGCCCTAACAATTTGACCCGACCCAAGGCCTCAACCTACCCACCTAACCTGACCCAGGGCCACCGCCCAACCACTTGGCCTGACCCAAGGCCGTATCACTTCCATACCATACCCACAATCAACGTTTTATTTTATACATCCATCATGTACCTTGTGTTCAATCGAGCTCACCTGTTCGTGTTTTAGCATGATTAGGGTCCTTGACTTGATCTCGTCGACCAGCCTTTGCCTGCACTCTAGACCGTGACGCTTATCTCAACCAAACCAACCTTTTCGTACCGCCGAACATGCCTAAACGCTCCGGTACCTTACCTGTTATATACCCCGAGCTACTTCCTATGCCTCGATACCAGGATTATATCACCCTTGTTTGGATAAACTATCGACCTTTGCCTATACATTGCTGGTTTGCTAGTCAAATCATGTACCCTAGTCGTACTATTGCATTTCAACATGCGTCTGCTTCCTTGGACCTACCCCACCACCTTACCATCCTCTCTACCACATATACCCTTTATCAACCCTATCCCTGATTTCCCGTTCACTCAATCTGTGATAGATTTGAGGGGGATTACCTATATCCTTAACATGAGAAACCACTTCATATTATTGTCCGCGCAGCTTTACAGAACAAGCTACACGACAATAAGGGGCTAATGTAGACACCAAATTCGTGTCTCACGACCCTTGTGACCCGCATCCCATTTCGCAACCTAACCTCATTACCTAAACTTTACACAATTATTTATTAATTACCTCAGTAATTGATAAATCCACATCACCTTACCCGCCACCTCACTTTGCCACCTCATCATGACCTAGCCCTAACCCTAAACTAACCTAATTAAGACCCATGACTTGGTCTAGACTCACATCCATAACTAATGCCTCCTTACTCGCACCAAAAGCCGACCTTCTAGCCACTTGACCAAGCCCGCAACCGATCTCTCTGAGAAAAGTTAGGGAAGGTGGGCTATTTTACTAAAAATAGCCTACTTTTTCCTTACCGATGCCGGCTTCCTACTCGACCGCCGCTTGCACGCAACCGCCATCGGCCTCGTAAATGGGCTCCCAAACCAAAACAACGGATCGGAATTTCATTTTGAGATCACCAAAGGATTTCTCGATCAACAGAGAGCATCATGAGCGAGGAACAGAGTCCAGATCTTCACTGACAGAGCAGAGACGAGTAAAGAAACCAAGTGTTTACAACCAAGGAGATCAACTTGCATCTCGGCCAAAACCAAGAAGTCGATCTTACATGTCCTTTTGTTATAACATTTCTTATGCTTCTTGAATCTCACTCCTAAATCCGCTTTCAATCCACTACCCAACGTGCTATCAGATCTAACTCGCATTCTTTCACTTCTAATCATCCCATTTCCTAATACCATCCAAAACCAGCCATTACAAACACCATATCTACCAAGAAGATCCTATAACCCACCGCTATCGGCTATCGAATCGCCATCGCTTATCGAATCGCATCGGCCATCAATAACCGCCATCGGCCTCCGATCAAAACCAAAAACCAAATTTTTCCCTACCCAGCTTTAACAAAATAATTTAATTGATATTTTGCGCCTTTTGTGTTAATTCATATTAAAGGGGAACTCACCACCTTCAAAGGGAAGTTTTATATTTCCCGGCCCAAGGCAGCTTCTCATTTATTGTTTAATCAAAATCTTGTGGTCTTGTGTTCTTATTTCGCAGTAGTCCTTCCAAGACAAAAAGGAGTTCTCCGTAGCCACCCGATCTTTCTCTACGGTACGCGCACACCATCTCGACATTCAACAGTATTCCTCCTAACCCTAACCTCGCCACGGGGAATCAAATTTTCCATGGCTGCCACGAGGTTCATGTCTTTTGTCCCATACCAAGACGATGTCTCCAACTTGGAAATATCTCGAACCTAGCTTTCTTGTCAAACAGACCTTTACCTTCGCTAGTTAACAATGATATCCTATCGGTAACCACCAATCTGCCTTCATTCAAATTGTGCAGTACATAATTCTCTTGTCCAGGGCATCTCTGAAACTAGTATCCTCGATGGCCTTCATTAGATGCAAGGCCGGCAGTTCCACTGTCACTGGCAATTGAGCTTCAACTCCATATACCACTTGAAAAGGAGACATTCCAATAGCTCTCTTTGGTGTAATCTTGTCTGCCCAAAGAGCATCATAGAGCTTCTTGTGCCAGTTTCGCTGAGACTCATTGACTAACTTCCTTATGATAGTCACCAGATTTTTGTTAGTAGATTCTGCCTGCCCATTTCCTTGAGGGTAGTAATCTGAAGAGTGAGCCAAAGAAATACCATACCCATAGCAGAAGTCCATTATCTCAGCTGAAGAGAAATTCGAGGCATTATCTGTTACAATCTTGTTAGGCACACCATACCTTACCAAGATGTTCTCTTTGATGAAGCTGCATACCACTTCAGAAGTAGTGCTCTTGACCGGAATAGCTTCCACCCATTTGGTGAAGTAGTCAGTGGCAGTAAGTACATGAGTGTGACCAGCACTAGAAGCAGGATTGAGTGTACCAATGAAGTCCAAACCCCACTGTTGAAATGGCTCCTCAATCACAACTGGCTTGAGAGGCAAAGAAGCCAATTTAGGTCTTCCCACAAAAGTCTGACAAGCCTCACATTTCTCCACCCACTTGGATGCATCTCTGAACAAAGAAGGCCAGTAGTACCCTCCACGGAGTATCTTATGTGCTGTGACCGTTGATGAATAGTGCCCTCCACATGCTTGATCATGAAAAGCTGAGAGCAATTTTCTCTGTTGTTCCTTGTCCACACACTTCAAAAATCTCCCATCCAAGCCACGCTTGAACAAAGCATTTTCCCATAATACATATTGTACTGATCTCAATTTAACAGTCCTCTTTTCTTTGGTAGTTAAATGAGAGGGGCATTCCCCATAGGTGAGAAAATGGGTGATGTCAGCATACCATTCATCAACTGAACTCAGGAACAGAACAGTAGGAAGGTCAACTTTCTCCTCAAGCAACTCATGTTTGGCTCCTTCAGCAATGAGCTCACAAAGACCTTTTCCACGAACCAGCTTGGTCGGTTTGATATCAATGTCATACTCTTGGACCTTAGCCACCCAGTTCCCTCTCTTGGATCCAAATTCTTGCTGTGTAAGAATCGACTTAACAGTTGTATCTGGAACCAGCACCATGGAGTGAGAGTTGAGGATATAGAAACGAAATTGTTTAACAGCTTTGACCACTGCAAAAGCATGTTTCTCCATCATGGTGTATTTCAACTCATGATCTTTCAGAATATAGCTCATGAACGCAATCGGTAGCTCATGTTCATCAGAGTCTTCTTGAGTCAAGACAGCAGCCAAGGTATTATCTGTAGCATAGCAATAGATGATGAAATCTTTGCTGAAATCAGGACAGGCTAAAACTGGAGTTTTAGCGATAGCTCTTTTGATACCTTCAAAGGATTCCTTTCCTTCAGAAGACCAACCAAATGTTTGTTTCCCTTTCATCATTTGAGAAATATTCAAAGTTAACTCTGTAAAATCAGGGATGAACCTTCTTAAAAAATTGATCTTACCGAAGGAGTGCACCCCCTTTTTACTGGTTGGGAGAGGAATTTGCTGGATAGCTTGAACTCATTCAGGGTCAATCTTAATACCATCCTTGGAAACGATGTGTCCTAATAACCTTCCTCGGTGACACAAAAGACAGATTTTTAGGGTTCGGAGAGATCCCATGCTCTCTGCATCTCACAGAATCTGTCTCTAGGTGATCAAAATGATCCGCTCTTCTCTTGAAAACACTGCCAGTCATCAAGGTAGATGACAATACACTTCCTTTTAAGCTTCCAAAAGCCAGATCCATAGCTCTCTCGGAAAGTGGCACCAAAGATTAATAAGCCCAAAAGGCATTCTCTTGTAAGCAAAGGTGCCCAAAGGAGTAGTGAAAGCTGTTTTATGTTGATCTACAAGATCAACCTCTACCTCGATTGTATCCGAAAATCCATCAAGCGTAGATAAATTTTCGAGCACTCATATCGCTTGCAATATTTGATCCATCATGGGCAAAGGATAATTATCTTTCAGAGAAGCTTTGATTCGTGTTCCCAAATTAACACAGATGCGGATCTCACCATTCTTTTTCTCGATTAGGCACAATATTTGCAATCCATGTTGAATGGTGAATAGGAAAGATAATTTTAGCTTTCAACAACTTCGTATCTCCCGAAAGATGGTGTCACTACTTTGGGGTTGTATTGTCTCTGCTTACGCTTGAAAGGCTTAATTTCGGCTTGAGGGGAATAGAGTGCTTTGCATATCTTTTGGTTTGAAAGCTTTCAAATCTTTATAAGAGTAAGCGAGAACATATTTATACCTTTTATAAGATCAATTGCTTTTCTCCTCTCATCTGCCGAGCAACATTTTCCAATGTTCACGAACTTGGGGTCAGAGAACTCCCAATATCAATCTTATCATACTCGGTGAAATTGATTGCTTTGAGGCCTCAAAAGAAACTCTAGATTTCACATACCTATCATGCTTATCAAATAGTTCCTCCAAACTCACCAGCCTCTTTAGGAATCTTGTTTCCTTTGAGCTTAATGCACCCTTCCCGATCTGCTTTTTCTCCTTGGGTGACAGACTGGCCAAAGGACACACTTTCACGAGGCAGTTGTCACTTCCTCAAAATACAGCTTGTTCAAAATTACCTTTGAGTTCCGGAAGGAAAGAAAATGCTGATCATTATTGAAAACCCGCCGCTTATTGGCATTATCAGTACACTAGGCCGATGGACCATCTCAATGGTGAATTTATCTCGAGAAAAGTCAGGATGAGGAATCAAGAGTGACCCCGAGACAAACCCAACGAATCAGCCTCGCTGTTCTTTTCCCTAGGTAATCGCTTTGCTTGATAGAGAAAGCATCAAGGAACTCAATAGAATCCCAAACCCGATTCCAAAGAATGCCTTAACCTTCCATTTTTACTTGAAAAAGTTTTCGACCGCTTTACAATCAACTCGTGTCACCACGAGCCGAAGATTCTTTATACCTTGTTCTTTGGCCACCGCAATCCGAGAATGAGAGCTTCGTACTCTATTGTGTTATTAGTGTTCTCAAACTGCAACTTAAATGAAAAAGGATGAAGGACACCTTCTCGTGACACCAAAGAGAACACCAGCTCCGTAACTAGCTAAGGAACAACTTCCATCAAATTCTAAAATCCAAACACCATTGGGATCTTTAGGAGACACTTTGGGGGATGGATTTCATCGGGGACATAATCATGTAATTACCATGACCCATATCCTCATAGATTATTTGTGCCTTAGGATCATCTCGTTTTCGCACAATATACTCGATTGTTTCTCACGCAATGCCTTCTTCATTTGTCCATTGACAGGCACGAGTGCATGCGACCAGTCCATCTGGATTTCCCCACCCACATCTTTGCAGAAGTTCCTACTTAGCAACATCCCATATGAAGGAGGGATATCTGCTACTAGGATGGTAGCCAACACTTTCTTTTCAGGCAAGGCAGCAAAAGCCACTTGTGCATCTTTAATCCTTCCAACCAGAGGCACTTCTTTACTCTCCATAGAGTAGCAAGATCCATAAGTACGAGTGAGGGTTAAGCCTAAAGCATGAGCTACTTTAGCTGGCATGACATTGTCCGAGGCTCCTGAATCTATGACACAATTACTGAGTCTATGGCCAGCTATGAGAAGTGTTACATAAAATGGTTTAATTTTGTCACCAGGCGAGGTGGACAGTAGAGCTGGCCAGATCACCAGGGCGCAGAGGGAGGAGTAGGTGAAGGCCTTTAGAAGTGGTCTTAGAGTTGGAATTAACAAAGTGGATCATTTTAGCAAAGGCTTTGGGATGGGTTTGATAGTACTCAAACCTTCCGAGATTTGTACCTTGGTCTTTTCGGTGATCAACAATATCAAAGGATCCGTAAGTGGACAGCCATCATCATTTGGAATTCTAGGCTTATCAACTTTAGGAGAAAAAGAAGAAGCAACTTTGGTAACTGGATTGATAGGACTCACCTTCTGTGTAGACGAAGTAGGGATAGGAGATCCTCTTCTTGCAATTACAGGGATAGTTGCCAACTGCTCCTTGGATTTCTTAGGTGGCTGGGTCACCTTCTCCCTCTGCTTTGTCTGTTCTCGAGTCATGACAGCAAAAGATTCGCTGTTCATGTCTGCTACCACTTCATCATAATCATCAATGCCCTCAGTGGTAAAGAAATTCACTCGAGATCCCTCAAGTTCCTCTACCTCATCATCAAATTCTCTCGCAAACTCTTCGCAAGCTTCGTTATCTTCATCATCATCTGGTTCTTCCACCTCGCAGGTCGCATTGACAGGGACTCTAACAGGAGGTCCTTCAAGTGCTAATCTTGTTTGAGAAGTAGGAAAACAATTCCTGGGCTGGAAATTTCTCCTCGGAACGTCTGCATAAGGAGCGTGTTGAGCCAGTTGTTTCTTTATAGCAAGAAGATCATTCGCAAGCTTCTGAACTAATGGGTCAGTGTTAGGTCCAGGGGTGGAAGAGGAAGAAGCAGCAGACTTAGATTTGGAAGTGTCTCTTCTCAACTTCCCTGACATGATCAAGTCATCCTCGACACTAACAGCCAGTTCTTGGTCCAGAGCTAACGTTCCGAGATTAGCCCTTCTTAGTGCATAACTAACTTTAGGTGATTGGGCATTCAGAAAGAAACATTTTTGAATCCGATCAACAGGTCGAGTGTTTGTTGGAATTTTATTTATCAACCTGTTGAATCGAGCCACAAACTCTCTCATGGGTTCTTGCGAATCTTTCTTTATCTGAGAAATTTGGGCAAGCAAAGCATGCACATCTTCTGCCAGCTTGAAACGATTCTCGAACTGGGTTCTCATGGTGTCCCAGTCGGTTATAGCACCGGCAGGAAGGTGATAGAACCAATCAGCAGCATTATCCTGTAATGTCTCCACGAACAGCCTTACGGAGACGTCTTCATGTTCAACTCCCAAAACTCCACAGGCAACAATGAAAGCTGCGATGTGTTCATCAGGATGCACTTTGCCATCGCCTTTGAATTTGGGGAAGTTCTTCCGGTTACCTCTAGGTAACTCATGCAAAGGCTGAGTAAGGGCCAGGGGCCCGACACGATGACCCCATGGTAATGGCGCCGCCATTCTTGGAAAAACGGCTTGGAGAGGAACTTTAACACCAGCGAGGATCAAAGCTCGTAGATTGGGACTAGCAGGCTTTGAAGGAATACCACCCGCAGGACTTCTTTCTTGAACAGGTGGTGTGCTTGTCGAACGAGTCCTTCTATTTCTTGTTGAAGGGAAAGGAAAACCCTGCTGCTCCAAAAGTTGAAACTGAGAATCTTCAATACCAAGGGTCCTTCTCCCTCGAGTAAAATGCGGAGTCGCCAGATCAAAAGATGATCAAAAATTACTGAACTGGAATGCGATTTTCCCCAGCGGAGTCGCCAAAAACTGTTGGTCATCAAATAGGACTTTTAAGAAGAGCAACAGTCAGGGGACAAGAAGTCCCTCCTCTTTAATGGGAGAGGTTCCCTTATTCAGAAACGAACTTATTTACAAATATACAAAACATGATTTTATAGTTGAACTTGGATATTACGAAAGTGTTTTCCACAAGGATCATCAGTTACAAAAGGACTGAGGAAAGGGAATACGAGGGTGAGCAGAAGAGCAACATGCAGGATTATAGATAGCAGAATAATCCTTTATGTATACGAAGTTGCAGTGAATTTAAAACAAGATCGTTTGTACAAGATGAGATTACCAGACACAAAGTTCTGTAAATAATCTTCTTCAGATTCATTAATCAAGGACACAAAGTTCCTTCTTGGTTATACAAGATCACTATACTCGCAATATTTGAAAATATGCAATCAGTGAGACTAACGAACTAGAAACAAATGATCTTCACGAAATTAAAAGAAAACACAGAGATAACAGAGATTGGATAGACAATGAATGGAAAGCCCTTTTGTATTGATTTCTCTCTGATCTATTTACACTTCCAGAAAATATGCCAAGTTCTTCCTCCTTTTGGAATGGCGTGGAAAGGCCATTATATAGCTTACAAATCAGTTATTCTTTGTAACCGCTTCTTTAACCGAGAATAGTTAAGGACCGCCAATCGTAACGCCTTAACTTCTTACAAAGAAAATGGAAAAAGAAAGGGAAGAAGAGAAAAGAACAAGGAGAAGAAGACAGGTGGCCAGTCACTGAGAGGGACCCACTGTCTTCAGAAACCGCTACTTGAATTTTATTCCACGTATCAGCTATGTCCTTGCCACGAGGGACACACCAAAATTTTCATCTTGAGGATGACAATGAATATCTTTGAAAACTGATGTAACCAGCGTCTTGAGAGCTTCGTCCTTCTGCCAGCTGTCCTTGAAATTTGATCTTCAGATTGATAACATCAGAGCCGTAACTTAAATTCATATTTTAGCATATTCGGGTCGAAAGCGGAAAAACTAAGTATGAATTACATTAGGTTCACTTGGGACATGTGAGACGCGAATGCGTGAAACACGCGTTCGGGTGTTTCGGCCGAAATTGGAACAGCTTTGCATTTTTTTGATTTGGGACAAAGAGCTCTGAGGTACATGACTCGGGAGTTTCGGCCGATTGGGGAACAGAGAAATTTGGAACTCGGGACAGTTGGGACAAAATTGCGCGAAGGACGCGGTTTTGGGGCGAATCGGCCGAAAATGGAACAGCTTTGCTGATTAACTTTGGAACATTTGAGACAAAAAGTTCCAGTAGTATGCGGTTCGGCCATTCGGGTGAAAATGGAACAACTCGCACTTTTTTATTTGGGACATTTGGAACAAGAAAGTGTGAAGTACGCGGTTTGGGTGATTCGGTTGAAATTGGAACATCTCGCACAAAAAGTTTTGGGACACTTGTGACAAAAAGTTCCGACGGGCCCGGAAATGGAACAACTTCGGGGATTTCGGGTGACCGGAACAGAATGCACTTTCGTACTTGGGACAGTGGGACTAAAATGTCCGACAGCCCGAAATACATACAAAATGACCCAAAACACATATTTTCTCAATTTTCACGGCTTAGGAACTTTAGAGAAAACACTCATAACTCAAAATTTTGAAATTTTACTTTTATCGAAAGCAGGAATTTTGAGTGGACAACGGAGAACCAAAAGTAGAAGGAGAAATAGGTCCAAGTGTAGATGCACTCATGAAACTTAGGGTTTTCACAACAACCACTTCCAATATAGAGGTATTATCTTGAGTGGTGAGGGAGTTTCCTTGGTAAATTTTTCTACAATTTCTAAAACCATTTTCTTAGATTGATCTTCCTTCACACTGCTTTGTTCAGGTGTATTTTCCTCAGGATTCTCTTTCTCTTTTCCTTGATTGTCATCATCATCATCCAAGTCCACAATTGTTTCCTTTATTTTAGCTTGCTTAGGGGAGGGCTCACTTTCTTGAATAACATCAACTACCTTATCATCCTTCTTGGATTTCCCCTTTTTGGTGTATACCGAGTTGATGATTCAAGAGGAGAAGGAACAAATTGTTCAAGTATCTCAGGAGCTAACACATGTATTTCTTTATGTGGAGTATTAGTATTATCGGAAGTAGAACAAATTTTCCTTTCCCTGAACATATTCATTTTTCTATCAAACCAAAGTCTAGTTCTTACTAGGACAAGATTGTTGAGATCCTTCAAATCATCTCTCTCTTTGAAAAACCAATCAATGGTTTCAATAGGAGTGTTCTTGATTGATCTTTCATACTCAAGAGACTATAGTTCTTCATCATCATCCTCCAATCCTTCAAAAACATCAAATATACCAAAATCTATAATTTGTTGTAGAGATAATCTTTTGTAGTACCTTCTCTAGGCTTCATAATCATCAACACAATCTGCCCAGTAGTCTTCAATATTAGGAAGATCCTAATAACCCCTTTTGAAATTGAATAAAATAAAATCCTTAATGTCAAAGCAAGATCTGGGTTTATAATTGAGGAGAGTGAGAGGATAAATTTTCCTCTCAACATTCTGAGCATCTAGGAAATTTGTGTAAGTATAATTACCCAATGTGATTGGGAACTGAATGTATACAATATTCTTGTCCCTACATGTCATATGAAATTTATCCAATTGTCTGCAGATCTTCACCAAATCCATTTTATCATTGCAGTACATGTGAAGTTTCAGGGGTTATCCCTCAAATCCAGCCAATCTTATATATGAAAACTTCCTGAATTGGGTGAAAAAGATACCATAGACCCGATCAATTGTCTCGCCTCATCGAAAATATTTTAGCAGTATCCCCTTCCAACAATCTAACAATGTACATAGTGAATGCATCATTCACTCTCCTAAAATGATGATTATTGACCTTCAGGGTTAACTGTGGACGATACATATAAATAGGAGCATCTTTCTTATCATCCACAGGGGAGAAACCCAACCACTCTCTATAAGCTATAATGGAGTACATCAAATATGAGGTCATGTAGAAGGTTTGATTTCTCTAAAAAATTCCAATTGCTCATTTACGCTATCACAAATGATTCCTACTCAGTTTAAGTTTTGCTTACCCTCACATATAATATTGATGTAGGGGAACATCCAATAGTGAAACTCATTACTAGAGGGCATTCCCATAATCCTAGCTAGAAAAGTGATGATGTCTGAAAATTCTTCATGGAAATAAATTCTTAAGAGTTTCTTGGGTAGCCTTGATGATCCTTTGTTAGGTTTCTTAAACCAAGACTTGGTAACTATGCTCTTGTACTTTTCACTGTCTTGATTGAAAAGAGCTTGCACCTGGTCCTTGGTAAGAGTATTTGAATTTTCAACCATGGGAATTCTTAGAGCAATACAAATACAATCCTTATCTAGTGAATCCACCACCTAACCTTTTGGATCTATAATTTCTTTTGTTTCGAGTCAAAACTAGAACTATAAGCTAAGATTGTGTTAACACACTAAAATTAAATGGGAAATACCCCTACCTCTACAATCCCACTATCTTTAATCAATTGAACCATAGGAGTATTGTTTTCACAATTTATTGGAGCCAAGAAATTGTCCAATTCCATGTGTTGAGATTCACTATCACTAATTTTTAGTGCAACCGTCTCTAAGGAAGACATGTGCTCATGACCTTTAAAGTTGATCTTCATTTTAGGGTAGGAGAAGAAGATTACTTGTGAGATATTTCCTTAGTTCCTTGATCAACACCTCGACATTTCACAACTTCTCTTTACACCTACAAAATTGAAAACAATGGAACAAGACTTGACCATGGCTATGAATAGTGCAAAGGAGGGAAGCTCGAATGGTCAATGAAAATGCAAGTGAGGTGGTGAAAATGATCAATTACCCGAGTATTTATATGCATTTAAACTCAAGTAGGTTGGTGGGGTGAAATAAATGAGGTAATTAATACTCCATGCTGATGTTAAAACAATGAAAATTGGGTAAGGTAGAACAAAAGTGCACAACTATCCCATGGGACATTGGGACATTTGGGACGCGTAGAGATAAAACAGTTGATTTGTGGAAAAAGTAGAAAAAACTTACACAACTATCCCAAGGGACATCAAGAAAGTTGGGATGTGCAAATCCAAAATAGCCGCATTGAATGTGAATCGATAAAATTAGACTTCTAGGAAATGGTAGTCAAATGGCACTCAGAAACAGAGGACATAAAAAGCCAAAAACCCACAACATCATGAAAATTGGATAAGTTAGAAAGAATTAACACGACCAGTACTCGGTACATTGGGACATCATTTATCTTAAAATAAAAAAATACCAACAACAAAGGAAAAGAAAGATAAATCGATAAAAGTAGGAAATCGGGGAATAGACGGCCCAAAGGAACTTGGGACATGAGGGACAAAACAATTTGAAAAACCTGCAAAACACTAAAAAAGATGCAAAAATCAAAATTTTGAAAAAATACTAACTATTTAGAACTAACTCTTTCTTAGGAGACTTTTAAAAGGGTATTTTTATATTCACCTACTTGAAAAATTTAAAATTGAGAGGAAAATTCACAACATTTGGGGAGGTGACAATAGATGTAAAGTGTTGTCTCGGGTGTATGAATGTGATCTCGTGTGAAATGAAACAACTAAGTACATATGGTTAGAGACCTTGTAACCTCATACAATGTGTTAAGTATATAAAGAATTGTTGTTCATACTTTTTGCATTATGTATTAGAACCATGTATTGGTGATTGTGAAGGGTGGATGAGTTGCCTATGCACCAACAAAAGCATATTAAGGTGTTTGATTTCTTTGAATGAATCTAAATTATTATATGTTCTCTTAAGTCATGCTCAACATGTAGGATCTCAAGGAGATCTGTGTCAAAGGTGTCTCGAGAAGGCATATAGGTTAGTGAAGAAATGTATATTATGCTATAGGCTCAGAAAATGATGAAAATTTTATGGTTGCGTAGGGTGAACAACTATAACAAGAACTTCGAGCCTTAAGGACTATAAAATAGATTTCTACAAGACTAAACCTGTAGGTTAGTTATGAATGGATGCAATGCCACTATCAGGTCTATATCCATCATATTTTGAGGTTATGGTTTAGTGTATGTATGTCATCAAACCTTGTAATTGTTTAGAAGTTGAGCACAAATTCTCTCGCAATAGCCTAATAACATAAATGGTCTAAAATGATGAAATATTGATGCATTGGGTATGTTGATCTTAGGATGAGTTACTATAAGAATCTAATTTAATGTGAAAAAATAAGAAAATAAAGTTCTATAATGAAGTAAAAATCCTAAAGCGACGGTTTAGATGTAGGGGGAGAAAGATATTTGTTCTCAAAGATCATATGCAAGGTGAATAGAGAAAGGTACAGGTTTTAAGAAGTGAATCAAGGTATGGGAGCTCATTTATGAGCCTAATCAAGTATGACAGAGACCTAGTAGCTAGATATGGTTGTTTAGCAACAAATATTGCAAGGTAAGCTTTGTAATGAAACAAAGCGAGGTATATGCATGCAAAGAAGGTATAAATGATTGAGAAATTCCTTCAGGATTCTTTAAATTGACCGAGTAACTTTTTGAAAATAAAAACAAGGTATGATGACTATATTTTTTTAATTTTAGTCGATTTGCTGCAATAAGTCCAGGAGAGTTACTAGAAGTGATGAAATTTTGTTGGTGAGTCTTTAGAGCTTGCAAAAGTAAGCTCATTTTACACTCGAAGTTTGTGTTCGGGGATTGTGGTTCCAAAGTTTGGTTAGATGAATATGAAAGTAAAACTTGTCTACTATTGCATAATCTAGACGTAGAATGAGATGCTAAACATGGTTGAAGGTCAATAAGGTGGATATCACCCGAGGGGAAGATTTTAATAGGTCCATAAGATCATTTTTACTGGTTTTGGAGTCAAAGTGGAGATTTCTCAGTCCCAGGAGGAGCTTCTTGTGAAAGTAAGTCAATTTTTTGCATGGTTGTCCTTGTTTCTAGTATTTTTGTCAATTCTTCATGTTGTGGAGTCATTGTATCCTTTTTCATAGATGGAAAAGGGGAGAGAATATAAAAACATAGAGTTGAGGTCATGTAGGTGTGTTTGTATTATTGGTTTTCATCAAGTGTGTTTCAATGATGGTTTCCATCAATGATAAAGGGGGAGATTTTTGGCCATTGTGTGATTGTTTTTTCATTGATTTCAACCCCATTAATGGAAAAGGGTGTCATGGTGATGTATGAGTCTCCCTATGATGTTATTTAGTTTTCATGCATGTTGATCAAGTGGTTTGTTGAGTTGTCATGGTGTCTTGGTGCATGGTTGAGCTAGTATAATCATTGTTTGAGCTCCCTAGTGTTGGTTGGATGTTTTAATGAGGTCATTCATGGTACATGAGGTATATTTTAGGTGTATATGTGTCTACATGATGTCAGAATGGTTAGTTCATGTGTTATAATGGTTGAGTAAGGTCATTTTAAGTTTATTCCTAGCTCTGGTGCATGCATAAGTGATATTTGTACCTAATAAGTCTTTTTGGATCATGGTTACATCATGGTAGAAGTGTACCTGATGTGTATGGTGTGTTTTAGGTCAGTATTAAGTGGTTTGATGCTTCTATGAGGTCATCGGGAAGTAAATAATTGAGAACGTTTAGTTTAACATGGGTAAGTCACTATGGATGGAGAATTTCATTCATATATGATATATGTTGTGATTATGGATAGTTATAGGATGTTTTCATGGTGCTTCATGACACGTTTCAATTCATTCTGAAGAAGGAAGTGCAAGATATACAAGTTTTGGAAAAACTGGGTAAGAAACTATGTGATTTTATAACAAAAGTTGATGTTTTGTTAATCGTTGTGAATTGTATGATTTGGATGGGTACCTAATATATTAGGCATAGCTTCTATTATCACTTATTAATATTTCAATAAAATAATGAGGTTTTTTTATTGTCACGTGTTTATGAACGATCGTTGAGAAGATAAAGTGATTTAAAACCCTAGTAAAACCCTAACTAGTAGCAACTTGCGAGAAAAGTGAGTATATTAGACCATTTTTTATTATTTCCTCAAATGTGATGATTGGATGTTATATAGGAATATTTCAAATTTCTAGGAAAGTAGAATAGAGCTTGTGATCATATGTGGGCCCCACCTAAATTATGGCATTTTCTGAAGAGTTTCAATTTAAGGAAAAGTTATCCAAAGAAGGTAATGGCTAAATTGGCATTGTGTGATGTATGTGAGTTTTTATTTATTTTTCATGGAGTTTTATGGACAATTTCATGTAAGTACATGGTGTTTTGAGGTCCATACAGTTTGATTGGTCAAAGGCGCGCTTTGGGATCTCAAATAACAAGGTCCAGTAAAATCAGCATAACTTAACCTACAGGTGGATTTTTGAAATGATTCAAGTTTTTATGGAAATTATATTTGGAGATATTTCCATTTATATGTGTATTTCCTCATGATGATTTCATTTGACAATTTTCAAGGTTATTATTTGAGTAATTTTATTTTTGTAGTTCAAGACAACATCTGTTTTGGTGTAAGTTTGATGTTATTTGAACATAACGATGGATTGGGTGATGCTTCCTATCACCCTGGAATGTAAATCAAGATGAAATTTTCATACAATAAATCTATTTTTAGGTCTTGAATACATGTATAAATTATTTTATGAGCTAACCTTTGGAAATATATTTTTCGGTAGGTTGATCTGGTGAAGGCAAATGTTGTTTTGGTTTGAAGTGAAGGATGATACATGGCTTATAAATTATTTAGAAGTGTTCTATGGGTTATTCCATTTCTCTTTATTGTTTACATAGAATTTTTTTATTATAACTTATTTTGTGATCAGCTGAAGTTTCCAATATGTTGAAGGGTGCATGAAACATTTGTTTTGAGATTTATAAAGAGAACTGGGCCCATTAAATGAAATAATTTGATTGGTTAACAAAAATTGTGACCATGTTTAATATTTAAATGATTTATTACTCATGTTTAATGAATATGGGATCTTGAATAAGCATGGTTTTTTAGTGAGGATAATTTTGGCATCGCAATGCACGTGTTTTAGTGATTTTTTGATCATGAAATGAAGGGGATTTGCTTAGATGAACTACTTGGGTATCATTTAATATTGTGGAAAATTTATGGGATGTTTTTAATGATGCATGGTTCTAATTTATCATGAAGGACCAACCTCCTTTGGGTTAAAGAAAATAAAAGGCTATAAAAGTGAAGTTTGAGCTCATTGTGTGAGCTAGTCTTACATTGGGGTGTAAAGTGATGTAGAGAAGAGTTTATTACAGGTATGAGGGATGATTTTGAGAGATTATATGATGCATACTAAGTTGAGGAATGATTGATATCATGTGTGAAATATATTAGAGGAAATACAAGGTGAAAAATGGAGAAGTAATATCAATATTAAAGGTCTAGGGTTTGTCCTAGGGTTTGTGAGTTGAATTTGTGTTTTTCATCACTTGTGGTAGAAGAAAAAAAAAGATCATATATTTTCAGGTGGATGAGTTAGTTCTTGGTCATATTTAGGGGTTGTAGCCTCCTTTTGGAGTTGGTGCTTCATAAATTAGGGTTTGGTGCTCATTTTAAAGTTGGTGCTCTACTAAACTAGGGGTTAGTGCTCCTTATGGGGTTGTTGCCTCACTAAATAAGGGGTTGGTGCTCCTTGTGAAGTTGTTGCTTCACTAAATTTATTTTTGTGTGTAATATCAACAAATTTTCAATGGGTTTTCTTCCCCTTGAGGGTTTCCCACATATATTTGGTGTTCTTGTGTACTCTCTTTCTCTTGATCTTGTATATGGTTGTTAATATGCTTAAGTAAACACACATATGGTTTATGGTTGAATAAATGGTTAAATGAATGCTAATGAATAATGGATGGAAAATGAAATGAAAGTTTTATAGGACTGATTCACCCCCCTCTCAATCCATTTTGCTTCCGAAATCTTGATGTGAATACAAGACCTATCATGGATTCATACACGACATATAATACTCGACACAACTCTTTATAAGTCCCACCAAGGCTCCTGGGGTCATATAACTTTATTACTCTTACACTCCACATATGACAAGTTCTATTGTCACATTTGTTACTACTTCTTCGATTCTTTGTCACTTTACTTTTAGATGTTATATATAAGATTTGACATACTACTTGTATTTCTAACATGTTAATGGGTACTTCATGTGTAGCATTTTCCTTGTAGGATATATACAACCATGACTATCTGTCACTTATTTCTTCCTCTTGTTTACTATTATTTGCAGGTTATTCCCTATGTATTTATTGATCATTGTATTTTTTGGCCACTTCGGCCCTAATTTTCTTGTGACATTGTGAGAGAAGTCCCATGTATGAAACTCATTTTTCGTGGTCCATCAAGGTCTTCCTAATTTATGGTTACATTTTCATCCATTTCATGCTAGCTATTTTTACAATCAACTCTTATTACTATCCTAACTTTTTTGCATGTGCCCTAGTTTCTACCATGCACATCCCCTACCCCCTGTAATTATCCACTTTAGATATGCATATCAATATCGGGTCCTCTCCTTTGGACCACATTCTCCTATAGTCATTGCATGCACCCCAAATGAGGGGGCATCTAGATGAAAACATCACCCTAAAACATCTTAGTACTACAATATGACATAACACATTACAGAATCAACACAGAACATAGTTATAGATTGGTTCATAATCGATTTGGGCCCAAAATACAAAGGAGACATTAGCACGGGGTCCAGACCTAGTTAGTAGTATTTAACGCTTATGCCCCCAATGGGTTATAATGTCTTGGGGAAAATAGTCATTTTATCACTCCAACACAGATTCACAACAATTTTTTGATACGTTTTTTAGTAGCAGCACTTTCCCCTTGGAACATAATTTAGTCTCTCGGTTACATTTCGATTACAATATTAAAAAAAATGAATAATAGGAAGAAATTAGGGATGTACCATATGAAGTGGTGTTTATTCAAGAAACATCATGAAAGGAGAGAAAATTTTCACCTCTCTCCCCAATACTCTTATTTTTGTGTGAGATATCCCAATAAACTCACCTTTACATGAGATCACCTAAAAAAGTCTTCCTTAGCATGAGATTTCCCAAAAATCTCTTCATGTGAGATCTCCCAAAAACCTCACCATTGACAACAAATTTGATAACTCCAAGAAAATAGGAAAATTTTCTATCTCATACTCTCTTACATATTAGGTGCACACTTTCCTTTTACACACTTTTACGCTCTTTACTTATACATGCATTATTCTAATTTAACATATACTAAACTTTGACTACTGTCTTTCTCTTCTTTTGTATAGAACTCCTTAATACACAACTAGAAGCATTTGATATCAACAAACAAAACATGCTACTATTCATGCATTTTTCCCCTAAGGTGTATTTACCTTTCATAGTCTCCATGTTTCACATTGCAATCACTTCATGCTTCACTTATTCATTCGACACGCTATCAAAAACACTCTTCTCTAAAGGAAAATAATGTACACATCTTCTCTCTACTTTATGCTATCGAGTATTCACTCAAAAAAAATGTGGGGAAAATCTAGACATAAAATCTATGCTCTTGGGTAAATTTCTAGGTCCTAAAGCATACTAAGATATACATGATTTCTAAGAAAGAAAACTAGTAATTGATAATGTTTTTGGGCCTTTTTATTTGTCTCTTATACTTTTATTGAACTTACACACCATACATACAGGTTGTGTCATAATTTGACTTATATATTATAGCCTCATACATTAGCATCCATCTAGGAAAGAAGTGCCTGTGCACTCCCCTCCTTCGGGTGTTCTTGAACCTCACTAGTTTTTTCTTACTCTTTTGGGTTTCTTTGACTTCTTAGGCATATTTTACACTTTTTGGTTGGCCTTCTAGTTTTTAATTATGAAATTCAAAAAAGGGAATCATATATATATACATAGTTATAGTTCTTAAATAATGGGCAAAAACTAGCATTATCTATTATTACTTAAGCTTGCATCCAAAGGCTTAGGAGCATTACAAAGCATCCATCTAGCACATCCATACAAGGGACAATGACTGCATCACTCTACATACACAACACAAGAGGGTATGTCTATTCTATCGCATCCCACACATTCTATATATTTTCTATTATTCTAGATCCATCTTGCTATCATTATGCAACTTGCACAAGGGAATCCTAGAAAATTATTACAACATTCACACAAAACTACGTGGATTTTGAAATTAAGTGCAACACTTGGTACTAAGTTTACTCTTCGGGTGATCATTGGGGTCAATATGCATCCTCATTTTGCATTTTTTTAATATTTAATGTGCTTTGTGGGTACGTGCAGCTAGGTATCTCTTTTGCAAGTTATAGGTTCAAAAAAACATTGGGAAACATCCAAAGTGAAAAACAAAGACCAATAATGAAGCTCATCCTGCACACAAAATATGATAACCTAAGCATCTGAGTGGATAGTAGCTCCCGTTTCTCATCACTAGTGCTTAAGTGCTCATGTCCTCCCATGGAAGCTTCTATCCCGTACATTTTTAGTTCCATAATTTCTAATGAGCCTTGAGGATGTTGCTTCCAGATGTTTCCTCTGAATTAATTTCTTTCTTGTTTATTTTCCATTTATTGTATTTTATAACTTGTACATCATTCATCATAGTAGTTACGCTGAAATTAGATTTAATTCAATTTATATTAAATCATATATGATTCTAGCCTAGTTTTTTGTGTGCTACTTTTGAATTTAAGTTTAATTCTTTTGAGGATTTGACACTTTTTAATGCAAAAATACATGGTCATAATTTGAATTCAATAATTTTATAATTACGTAAGTCCATGTATAAAAAATCATGATACTATAATATATCATTTTTAAAGATAAGGCATCATTTATTTTAAGATAATCCTCATTCCAAGAGAAAAAATCAATATTTTAGTGAATAACATACAACATTAATTTTTCGCATTGATTAAGCCATTAAAAGTGATATAGGACGGGATGCTTGTATTATTTTTTTATTTTTTGAAACACTTTATAATTGATGTGATGTTTTAAAGACTATTCAAAATTTTAGGGGCTGATAATAATAGAGAAATGATACAGATCCTATTAATGAAAAAAGTTACACTCTTGAATATACTTTAGCAAATTCTCGAAATTTGGGTAACATGGGATGATCTCGTAAGTGTGGGACTTGTGAAATAAGATCAACCTCTAGAGAAGGTTGGTTCCTTTGTGTCTTATCCCACCATAACTAACCTACAACCTAAGAATGTAAATAATCTAAATCTAAACTATGTTTTCATATGGTTGGTTCAAGGTTAAGAGAGAAGGGAAAGGAGGATTGTAAAAGTAAAAGAAGGTGATTCACCAAACTAAAACAGGGTTCAAATTTTTCTTGTTGGCATAGTTAAAACTATCATATAAGAAATAAAAACAAGCTCAAAGCTCTATAATGGAATAATACATATATTTAAAGTAGACAAGAGGGTCAAGGATTGACATTCAATATGCAACACATGAAGGAAAACCATAATTGCATTTCATTAAATGGTATTACTTTCCTTTACAAAGTAGATGTTATAGAACACGCCACAATATAGTTGTAGAGGTCCAAAAGCAGGGAATATAAAATAAAAGATTACAAATCCATAGGAGGGAAATATTTTTATATGTAAGGGAACTTATAATTATATGATTTCATGGAATGGAGAGAGAGGAGGAGAGAGAGAGAGAGAGAGAGAGAGAGAGAGAGAGAGAGAGAACTCTTGAGATAGAACTAATCACCTCTAAAATTCACATTGAATAAGTGTGGGTACCATGATTTTTCTTCTTATATAGGTATGGACACGTCAAAATTCAGCCACCAACTATTAGGAAATAAGGGATAAAATATGTGGAATAATCCCTCGCAGAATAAAAACATTAGAAACTAATATTCAAAAATATTTCAGATCTCAAATAAAAGTGTAAGATAAAATAACACAACACAAAGAGACAATATTTAATAAGGTTCACCCAATTTTGGATACTTCCACCAGGAATCACTTGCTTAGATTTTATTACAAGCCACCGCTCTCTCAATACAATACCCAGATCTTTTTGGAGCTATGCTCAACAAACTCTACAAAATTCATACCCGAATTCAAAACACATGCAATGTTACATTAACCCTACCATATGCACAAAACCACATAAGTAGACAACTACTTAAGTAGTTTTACAAAACCATGGGCCAAAACCTGTCCCATAAACCTATGGGTAAAAAATCTTGCCCATATGAGAAAAGCACATTTCCCAGTATAACGGGCACATTTTAAGGCCAAAAAAAATTCTCGGGCACTATGCCCCTAAACCCTAGCAAGACAACTGTGGAAAGTGTATAATACTCTTAGTGTATAGTCTTCAACACTTTCTCACATGAAAACATACTCCATAACCTAACAATATTCCACTTGGAGACTACTTTTCCTCTAAACAAGATTCTAAACCCTTCACTAGTTTTTATGAAGACTAACCAAAGCTAAACACCGCTTCAATTTTTCCCTTATGGCCACCTTATTCATCATGTTTGTAGGATTTTGACTAGTATGAATATTCTCCACTTCAAATTCTCTTCTTTTGAAATTTTCCTAATGAAATGGTACCTTAACTATATATGCTTCATCCTAGAGTGGAATGCGAGTTCTTAACTAGATGTATAACACTTTGAATATCACTACGTAACTTTCCTTCCTCCTTCTTATACCCCAAATCCTCAAGCAATTTCTATAACCAAATCATTTCTTTGCTTCCATATGTGGAAACAACATACTCATCCTCGCGTGGTTGACAAAGCCACTAGCTTTTGTAGTTGTGATATCTAGCTTACTGTTGTCCCACCTAAAGTGTAAACATAGCCTATCATAGTCCTCTTAGTGTCTACATCTCTAGCCATATCTGAATCTACATAACCACACAAAGTGGTGTCTGATCCATTGTAGCAAAAAAGCTGTCCCCACAGGTTCTTCTCAAATACAAAAGAATCCACTTTACTACCTGTTAGTGATCTCTACTTAGATCACTCATAAATCTACTCACCACTCCAACTGCATGGGAAATATCAGGCCTAGTGCACACCATGACATACATCAAAATACCAACCACTGATGAGTAAGGTACCTTGGACATCTAGTTTCTCTCCTTCTCTGTCTTGGGACACTACTCCTTTGATAACTTGAAATGGCCTGCCAAAGGATTCCCAACTATTTTAGCATCCTGCATATTAAACCTTTCCAAGACCTTCTTTATGTACTCTTCTTAAGATAAAGTTAGCTTTCATTCCTTCCTATCTTGAGATATCCTCATACCAAGGATTTTTTTGGCTACCCCAAATCCTTCATAGCAAAGGATTCACTTAGCTTCTTCTTGAGTACTTTTATTTCCTGCATGTTTTTACCTGCAACCAACGTGTCATCCACATACAGATACAGGATAATATAACTGTCATCCTCAAATTTCTTCGTATACACACAATGGTCGAATGAGATCTAATATAACCTTGCTTCATCATGAAGCTATCAAATTTCTTATACCATTGATGTGGAGTTTTTTTAAGCCATACAAGCTCTTCTTGATTTTGGACACCATCTCCTCTTTACCTTTGACCTATAGCCCTCTAGATGTTGGATATATAGTTCCTCCTCTAAATCAGCATGGAGAAATTAAGTCCTTACATCAAGTTGTTCTAAGTGCAAGTCTTCTTACAGAACTATTCCTAGAACAATTCTAATAGAAGTCTTTTTACTATAGGATAAAAATATCATCAAAATCTATACCTTTTTTTGTGCAAACCCCTTCACTACCAACTGGGCCTTGTATCTTTTTATGCCTCCTTCCTCTTTGAATATGAACAACCACTTGTTCTATAATTCTCTTTTTCCTTCGGGTAGGTTCACCAAATCCCATGTCTATTTCTCCATGAGAGCCTCATGCTCCTCATCCATCGATTTCTCCCACTTCTTCTTGGCATCTACCTACGTTGCTTCATCAAAGCTCTCTCTCTCCACTATCGGTGAGTAATAAATAATAAAGAGAAGGAGAAAAACATTCAGTTCTCTTCTTACCTAGAAGACCTCCTCAATATAGGAGTTTGGGTTTCCTATTGAGGAGGTTCTGACTCGATTCATGTGTCACTTTCCCATCTAGAAGATCCTCTACCACTGCATATTCTTTCTTGGATTCCTCCATGTTTTCCTGTAACTACTAATTATACATGACATTTTTGTTAAATACCACATCCCTAGATCGAATGATTTTATTATCCTTAATACTCCAACATTTATATCCAAAGTCATCGCCACCATATCCAATGAAAGTACATTTTTCTAATTTAGCCTCTAGCTTGGTCCTATCATTCTTATCTATATGGGAAAACACCTCACATCCAAAGACTCTAAGAAATGAATAATCAACTTTCTTACCATATCAAGCCTCCTCAGGTATGCCTCCATCCAAGGCACTTCGTGGTCCTTTATTTATCAAGTACACAACTATGCCCACCGCTTCTCCGAAAAGAAAGAGTCGGGTCCTACATGTAACCTCATGCTCTTAGCACGTTCCATTATTGTTCTGTTCATCCTTTCGATACCCCATTTTTCTGACAGAGTTCCTAGAACCGTATTTTTTTTTCGATTCCATTCTTAGAACAATAATCATCAAATTCATTACTACAATACTCCTTCCATTATCTAACTCCGAGACATTTTAGCTTAAGATCTGTTTCATTCTCTACCAAGGCTTTCCATTTAACAAAAGTGTCAAATACATCATATTTGTTTCTAATACAATAAACCCAAAATTTCCTTGTTGCATCATCAATAAAAGTAACATAATAACTTGAACCCCTAAGAGATGATACCTGAGCCGACCCCCACACATTAGAATGCACCAACTCTAACTTACTCTCTTTCTTTGTAGGTCCAACCTTGAAAAACCTTACTCACTTCTATTTCCCATATATAAATACTCACAAAACTCCAAAACCATTTTTGTATATCAAGGAAAATCCTTCTTTATGATCTTTAAGCCCTTATGGATCATATGACCAAGCCTATAGTGCCACAATGTTGTATCTACTTACAAGCCACAAGAATACAAACATTAGTGCTATAAGTGGTCAAATACAAGGTTCCAACCTTGTTACCTCTTTCCACCAAAAGATCACCCTTGGTAGCATTCCAAGAGTCCATTGTAAATCTCACAATACAACCATCACTTCCCTACCGCCCGCCGATATCAGATTTCTTTTTAAAGTAGACACATGTCTAACATCCTTTAATAGCCATATATTCCCATTCTGCATATTAACCCGAAAAGATCCTTTTCCCACTATACTATAAGGCTCATCATCACCAATAAAAATATGCCCAAAATCCCCTTTAACATAATCAACAAAATAATGCCTATGTAGAGTAGCATGGAAAGAAGCCCCGAATCTAAAACCCATGATTCAACAATATTGTGCAAAGAAAGAATCAAAGCATCTTGACATACATTACTTGTTGCCACATTTTCCTCGTTTTCTTGATGTTGTTTCTTCTTGTCCCGAAGCTCCCAATAGTCCTTCTTTGCATGCCAAGACTTTCCAAAGTGCCATCATACTATCTTACTTTTAGATTTTGACCTTACCTGATCTTTCAATTTTCCAAGGCTTCTTCTTTTCGTTTGTCTCCCTCTAGTTTCCACTATCGAAGCATTCCCTAAAGTAGAATATTCCCAAGATATTTTTCTTCGCATTTCCTTACTTAGAATCACCCCTTCAACATCCTCAAACTTCAAATTTGAGTTAGTTGGAACTAAGTTTCTTACCACCATTACCAGGCTATTCCAACTCTCAGGTAAAGAGCAAAAATTAATAAATCCCTAACTTCTTCATCAAATTCTATTGTAACTAAAGCTAGCATATTTACAACCGTATTAAAATAAATTAAATTATCTCCTACCGAACCATTCTCATACATATTCATATTAAACAAAATTTTCATTAAAAATATCTTGTTAGAGGAAGAGGGTTTTTCATACAACTTCCCTAATGCATCCATCAATTATTTTGTAGTATTTTTCTTTGAAACATCAAACAATACCAAGATGCAAGACACAACCGGATTATCCCAAGTGATTTCCTATCCAAGAAATCCCATCTGTATCCATCATGATCAAGGGTTTTTCACCTTCTCGACAACAAAATGTCAATATCCTTCGATAAAGGTAATCTTCCATGGGCATATTCCAAATACTGAAATTTTTCCCGTTGAATTTATCACCCTCAATCTTCCATCATCTGCCATAGCTCCCACGCAAGCTAAAAATTCCCTGCAATTCAACACATCAAAAAACCAAACTAGGATCTCATACCAATTCTTAGAAAATAAGAGATAAAATATGCGGAATAATCCCTCACTGAATCACAATAATAGAAACCAATATGCAAAAAATATTACAGATCTCAAATAAAAGTGTAGAATAAAATAACACAACACAAAGAGATAATATTTAACATGGTTCACCCAATTTGGGCTACGTCCACCAAGAATCACTTGTTCATATTTTATTACAAGACACCACTCTCTCAATAAAATACCCATATTTTTTTGGAGCTATGGTTAACAAACTCTACAAAATTCACACCTGAATTTAAAACACATTTGCAATGTTACATTAATCCTACCATATGCACAAAACCACATAAGTAGACAACCAAGGTTAAGCAATTTTATAAAATCGTAGGTATTAAAACCATGGGCCAAAACCGTCCCATTAACCTATGGGTAAAAATCCACTCATACGAGAAACACATGTTTCCCGGTATATCGTGCACATTTTAAGGCCATTTATTTTTTCTCAAGTGTTTGCGTCCTAGAACCTTGGTGAGACAACTATGGAAAGTGTATAATAATCTTAGTGTATAGTCTTCAACACTTTCTCACATGAAAATAGGCTCCACAACCTAAACATAAATCTATCACGACTCTTGATTCTATCACACACAATCAAACTATACAGAATGAGATTCTTATTCATTAAATTTAGGTATTTGAGGTGGTTAGCTCTTTAATTCAAATTCCATCGGATTCCGATTTCTCCCGTGGTTTTCACTATGGAATTTCAAATTTTCAATGTTACACTAACCTTGCAATCCTCCTCCCATATTCCTTTATGAAAAATTCAATTCATTACACCCATAAGGATATAATTATCGATATGTAACCATTTGACCTTACAAATATTTTCATTCATTTCACGGGTTTGATGAAAACCATGGAACACTAAAATTTTATGAACCCAGAGAATTCCAAACTAGTGCTCTATGGATTTTGAACCTAGTCAATTATTTTATTTCTTCACGAATAATAAATTAAATGGTACTCATATTTTCCTCTTGGCTATTAGGGAATTATTTCCTTAGTGTTTGCAAGCTTGAGGGAATTTTGGCCAACACTAAATTTAATCATTTCCTCCTAAGTCCATGTGGTGCTCATTCCTTTTTTTCATGGGTTAGGATAAATCATGGAACACTAAGTTCTTGATTTCCAAGGTAGGCTGAATTAATGTCTTGTGGCTTTTCTAAAGCATAAATTTGGTTACGTCCCTATGATAATGTGTTATCTAAAATTACATGGGGTGTAATTTTATATAACAATTTTAGTGACTTTCAGCACATATGTCTCTAGATGATGAAGATCAACTACCTTAAAGCATCCATTGGGCATGGAGAAAATCTTGACTTGAAGAAACCGATCTCATTTAAAAATTGTCTCCTAAATCTACATGAACCTAACACTGGGTTGGAACCAAGAAGTTGATCTATGGAGATATGAATGAAACTTAGAAACTACTCCAACTATTTGATTCTACCATGAAACTTACTCGAGATGACTCATATATGAATATAAGTGGCTAAAAAATTATTTCAAAATAAAATATCATACACATTTCGAGTAAAACATGCAGAGAGCGCCAAGAACTTATTGTAACACCCATATTACGCTATATCAAACTAAGAGATTTATTTTAAAACATTAATTAACTCTATTCCTTCAATGATTATCACAACGTAGCGTAAAAAACTTAACATACTAATTGATTTTACAATTCCCTTACTTATTTTCATGATGTAATGATTTAACATTATTACTTAGTCACTTGTTAAATAATCCAACATTATTAATATTCAAGAATCCATCTTGACAACCTATGATAACCATGTGTGATTACAAGGGTTTACGTGATCCTACCCATTCCCCTTCATTGCTCTATATGATCCAATATACATTGTATATCACTTTTTGGACATTTTTGTAGGTAAAGAGAATCATTTGCATCTTATTAGTGTCATACAAGAAAGTATACATGTACTTCACTCCTTCTCATAACACAATTAAAAAAGAAATGGTGACAGACAATGCAATCATTCATTTGAACTATTGTGGCCATAATTTTTCAACATTATGATAAAGCAAGCCTAGTTTCGTGACGCACATAAACCACTTGAAATATTTCCTTCCATTCACCGCACAACCATCTCAACATAATATCAGGATTATTTTTGTTTATTAAGTTGTAATTTCATAGTTAACCATTTTATAGATTTAATTAAAATTGTATTCAAGCTCATCAATATATACTCATGTATTTCCATTTACCTAAGTCATATTTTCACTTATGTACTATTTCATGAATTCACCATGCACCTTCGTAATTTTTTTATATCATCATAACTATTTTCACGTTGTAAAACAAAGGATTCAAATATGATCTTACAACGATACGATATAACCTTTTACAGTGTAATTTACTTCCAATAAATGGTAGCGATTTGATTCTCAATGAATCAAACATATAATTCGACTTATTTCCTCATACTTATCTAAGATCAATAAATACATCATCATGTTTATCTATCAACAATAAGTACATCACTTATAATTATTTTTGTAAGTACACTTTCGTAAGTTCTTGCTTGATTTTGAAAAAAATAATTTCAAAGATAATATCTTATAGCCATTATAATTCGCAAAACCCTATGACAAAGACACCGACTAATGCATCTTAGAATACCTATGGAAAAGGTTAGAGATGTGTAATGACTTACATAATTGTGAACCCTAATGATTCCCGTATCCATTCTAAGTTGTCTTGACAGAGTTATCATGTCACATTGTATTTTGACCAATAAATCCTCTCGCATATACTTCATAGTTTTATATTCATGTTTAAGAAAGGTACACTTAATATGTTAAACATCATTTATTAATGATTATAAATCATAACATAAAAATGAGATATCATTTATTATGATTATCTCTTATTATGTTATCACAACATTAGGTTGTTGATATCGATTATATGATTAATCATTGAGCATATGATTAATCAAAGTGTACTTATATCATTTAATGAATAATTAAATGTGTCGTCATATTAAATAATATAAAATTTGACTTAACAATGTTTGGCTATTGTTGATATATTTTTCGTATTATGTAGTCTCATCTTAACTTACATCAATAATCAAATGATAATGAAATCTAATAATCATATTGTACTTGCAATATTGCATTCATAACCTACCATAATTTTGGCATTACTGCAACCCTTCCATAAAACATAAGTATGTTGAAAAAAAAACACATATTTATATAATAGAGGCTAAAACCTTGATATTAATGTACATAAGATAATGTAAACAATAAAAATTACAATAGGCGTTAAATTTCCTTATTCATTTACGATGTTATAATTTTAATTTGAATCAAATATAAGTAAATTTACTACATCATATAAACCATTATAATATCAATCAAATAAGATGAAATCCATATTTTATACCCTATTTGTGATGCTTATCAACCCGCAATCTAAAAATGATAATTTTTACATGGTCAGTTCTAAGGAACTAATGATTAGACAAATATTAACAATGAATAAATGTTAATCTAAAAATGTAACAACTTTGTAAAATAAATGTGCAATGAAATAAAAATCTAACCCAAGAAAAATAAGCTAGAAAATATGAAACCCTAGTTACAAATGGAGGGATATAATTACTTAGTTGATTCACAATTAAATCTAGACTATACCGTAGTGATGAATTAATGAATAGAAGGGGAGAAGTGTCGCACCAAATTCCGAAAAATGCGGAATTGTCGAAATAAGCTAGACTAGGGCACCTGGACTTGGTCAAGGCCACCTGCAGTGTTGTAAGCCTACTCTGGGCACTTGTGACATCTCATAACATCAAAAAACTAGTTTTATACAGTCGTGAGATGTTCTTTGTCCTTTGCTTTGCATTCTAATACTATGCATACCAAGTTCATTGATGTCGCATGTAACTTGCAATGAATAAATGACTTGCAAAACCCCAAAACACATCAAATCCCAAAAATAAAATAATGCAAATGAGGCATCATACTCATTCATCTTAGACCCAATGTAGTTATATGTGTGTTTGTGTTTTGAAATCATTCCCTAGGTTGTTATTGTGTGTGGCACACTTGATATCGAGAAAGTAGGTAGATGTAAAATATGTAAATATATTTTTCTATGAAAGAATGAACTTCTCCTCCTATGTGTGTATAAAAAGAATGTAGTCTCTTGTCCCTTGTGTGGATCTATTATGGATACTTCAATACTCTTGTAAATGGCCTTTGAATGTAACCTTAGGTGGTGATATCTAATGCTTAGCACTTGGTCCTTTATTATGGTCACATAACTTTATGTTTATATCCTTACCTTGCTTGAATTTTGAAATTAACCCCAAAAAGGCTGACCACCAAGAAAGTAAGATGCTCAAATGGCTAGAAAGGACCCAAAAGTTGTGAGAAAAGTACAAATAGGTCAAGGGTGACTAAAGGGGATGGGGCACACAGCATCTTGGCGTCTTAGGCTGGGTGCTAATGTCTAGAGTGAGGAACGTTGAAGTATAAAAAGACAAATTGGGAAATAAGGATTGTAAGACCAAAAAGGAAAATTGAAAGGAAATAAAGATGGCCAAAGTCATGGGTCGAGTTAGTACTTTTCTTACTTAGGAATCATATGAATAGTAGTATGTGACTATGACCTATAAATATACCCAAAGTGTGTGATTTACTATGTACCATTTCCCCGCATTTTTTTGTTGAGTGAATGCTCAATAACATAAAATAGATAAGAGATGTGTACCTGATAACCATGTAGATTGATGTCAAAAAGCATGTTGAGAGAGAGAGATGATACAAAATATGGAGTGATAAAAATGTGAAGCATGGATGTTAGAGAAGAGGAAGTGAAAAATGATGGTGATGACCCTAGGGTGAGAGTGTATGTGTATATTTCTTATTTGTACCTTTTGTTGATTTCAATTAGTGTGTGATTATGTTTTAATGATGTGTGAATGTTGTAACTACCGCTTCCCATAATAAAAATCTGTAAAAGAGAAGAATGAACAAGTATTCAAATACACATATATGATAAAAATGAGTAAAGAGTATATAAGAAAGTATGTAAAATATGAAAATGGAACATGTACACCTGATCCGTGATGAGTGAAAGAGGTAGAAAGGATCCTGAAGATGATGTAGAGGAATGATTTTTCTAGGATATCTCACACTAGTTGTCTTGAATGCGAATTTTTGGGAGATCTCATGCCAATAATGGAAGAAGTGAAGGAGAAAACTCTCGTGTCATCCTCCAACCTTTAAATACTTCCTAAAGTGCATAACACCACTTCATATGGTGTGTTAAAATCCAATTCAGTTTGATCCAACATGAAATTAGAAAAGAAGGTGTAGTGCATGCATGTCAAGTGTTAAAGGAAAGTTTGTCCTATAAAATCCGTTATGTAAAATTTTGAAAAATGTGTTGAAATAAAAAAATGTTGTATAATAACACCTTGGTCATATGCATTCAGGAAGGGGTAGGGGCACCAAGATGTTATTGTCTAGTATTTGGTGCATGTGTCTATGTTGTGTTGAATACCCAAGTCATATTCTAGGTCATTGTTGAGACTGGAGACTATATTGTACTCACTATAGAATATTCTATAGAGTGACTGATTCACCCAATGATTATCCCTTGTTTGGGGTGCATGCAACATCACTGAGGTGTATGTGACCCAAAGGAGGACCGACCACGAAAATAAAATTTATGTCATGTAGAGTGAATGAATGTGCTTAGTAGAAACAAAAGTACATGTAAACATAGTGGCTAAAAAACAAATTTTGGTGGAATTAAGATAAAAATACATATTAAAGATAAGATGTAAGGTAATAAGCAAGAAAATAATTTGTAAGCTAACACGCAAGAAGAAAATGTAGACCACAAAAAGTGGGTTACAAACATGGGACATCACTCATGATTTTGCAAGACAATCGAGGCTGAAGTGGTCATAAGTATATAATGTACACATGAGACAATGAGCAAATCCCATAAACAATGGCATACAAAAAACAAAAAATGACAAATAGTATCAAGCAAAGTGTCGTAACCATGGTAGCAAACAATACTCCAAAGAAAATGTTGCACATGAAGCACCCATTAGCATGTTATGATGATAAAATTTATGTGAAAACGTGTATAATATGACATAGTAATGTTCTATGAAAAATTAAACAATAACATCTATGGTGTGTATGAAATTGGATGCCCCGGGGAGCCATTATAGGATTAATAATAGGTATTGCACCAAACATCCATGCTATGTGGATCTATCTGTGTAGATTCTACAATCACAAATAAAAAGCGAGTGAATGCGCATGTGTATATAGAAAATATAATGATATATGAAATATCCGACTAGCATTTGTAGTATAGTTTACGCGTAAGCATAAGAAAGCTAGAGTAAATGTGACTAAGATAAGTAGTCTATTTTAGATGCGATGGAATGGAATTAAAAATGAATGAAGAAAATGGGAATGAGTATGAATTAGATGAGGTACAATTATACATGCCCCTCGGTAGTCTAGAATGAACCACATAACAAGAGTGCGTCATTGGTAAATGGTTTGAACGTTTGCACTAGAAATATATGATCATGAAAGTGTAGAACATAAATAATGCAATTGAGTTTGGTAGGGCTCATTTAGATTGATACCCTCAATAGTCAAATATGAATGGTGAAAATAGAGTGCGGCATAGGGTAACGAATGCAACATGTAGAAGTATATGCGAGAAATATATGTTGTGAACATGCAAAGTGAATAAAGCTCATAGTGGGCAATAGAAGTTGCGAAAAATAGATGCCATGAATGCATGAAGTGTAAAGTGTGTAGTGTGTAAGGTTCATATATGTAGTATGCCCTCAACAGTCAAGTTTGAACTAAAGCACGGAGTGTATCATCGTGTAGTGATGATACAATGTGTATCAAGATCTGTAAAGATACTTAAAGAGATGAAATATGAAGCACAAAGTGTGATATTACAAATGAAATAAACCTAGTAATGATAGAAGGGGGAAGAATAAGCATGATTCCCCCAAGTGTATGAGGGTGGAGATATATACAATGATATGAGAGATACCCTTCCCTTTTGGGAGAGCGGTATTTGTGTTATGATAAGAAAGATATCCGACACAATGGTAAGCGAAACAACACTAGGACGATGCGATGGTGGAAGAGTTTGAAATTTGTTTGATCATCAGTAGAAGGAGTAGTTGATTTAAAAAAAGTGATTGGTTGGAAATTTTGTGGGATTGATGACACTACAAAAGACTTGATAGGAGAAGAGGGTGGATAAATTTTGAGAGGTAGTTGCATAGTTTTACTTGGTAACTTCGTAGATGACTTGAGATGAGGAGGAGTGAGAATTATTTTGAAAGGTGGTTTCTTAGGATGTGATTTAGGTACAAAAGAAGAAACATTAGAATTGATGACATGATGCTCATTATACATAGATGAATCAAGAATTATTTCACTAAATCAAGACATATTCCAGTAAATCTACACTCCAATATTTCAAGTATTGGAAGAAATCCATCTTTATTTTTGTGTATATTGGATTCCATTTTTTTCTATATTGGATTCCATTATTACTATTATTGGATTCCATTACTAACAATATTGGATTCCAATATTGTCATTATTGGATTTATTCTAGTTCCAATTTCACTATTATTGGATTCCAATCTTGCTATTATTGGATTCTAATATCATTATAATTGGATTCCAAATTGGCTAATATTGGATTCCAATAGCGATATTATTGGATTACAATTTCAACACTATTGTAATCCAATTTATAAATTCTGATTTTTAGAATTTAGTTTCATTATTTTAGGATTTATATTTTTTTATTATTTGAATCCCCCACATAAGCCAAGTGATCACTATCTTACATAAGCCTCACAGACGCTATCTTCAATAAGCCTAGTGGTTGCTAACTTACATGATGAAAGTGCATGTTAGGTGAAATCATCCTAGCGGGGTCAAAGTTATATAAGCCTTGCGGCCTCTAAGTTACATAAAAGGATGATAAGCCTAGTGACCACTATCTTACATAAGTGTATAGGTTGTTAACTTACATAAGCCTAGTAGCCACTATATTACATAAGCATATAGGTTGTTAAGTTACATAAGCCTAGTGGCAGCTAATTTAGATAAGAGTATAATTGTCCAGTGAAATAATCCTAGCGGTTGGAAAGTTACACTAGCCTATTGGTAGCAAGTTTCATAAGCCTACCCACCGCTAAGCTACATAAGCCTAGCATCTGCTAAGTTACATAAGCCTAGGTGCCACAAAGTTACATCACCCAGGGGTTAAATTTGATGGCCACTTATGCTTGTCAAACAATTTTTAGATGATGGTAATTTTATAATATTTCTCTTTAAAAATACAAAATAGTAGTTATTGAAATATTTCAAATTTATATTTATTTAATATTTTATGTATATTATATATTGATATAATTTGTATATAAATCTATATAAAAATGACCATCATATTGTAAATATGAAAGTTACGTGTGATAAAGTCAACTACTTTTATGATTTTCCATTTTGTAAATCATAAAGAACAACAAAGAGTTAAGAATTACATTAAACAATTTGTTTTGAGGAAATGGATTTGAAAATTTATTTCCATAGGCAATCAATCCTTCAAGAAAATTACATAAGCATTGATCCCTCATAAGGGTATTAATTATTGTTCTTGAATTTGTGCAAGGTATTGTTGGATAACTTCATGACCCCGATTCGGTATTTTAATTTGATTTCCTTTCCATATTTTTCTTGGAATCCATGCCCAGATGACATTATCTATATCAATATCTGATGTGTCCCTTGATTTTTGCCAGCATTTCTTTTTCTTTAAGCATTCCTGGTATCTTTCTTTTTGTATTTCCTTTCCCTATGGGTTCCCACCAATGTACCCTTATCTTTTGAGTGTTTGTGTGAACATCTTGTATTAGTTTTAGTTCTTCCTTTCCCATCCATATAGGTACATTATCATTAGTTGGTCTTACTAGTATCATCTTCCCAACATTCACATCCACTATTGGGTTGAATTCCTCTCGAGGTCTATCAAAAATAGGCCCAACATATATATATATATATATATATATATATATATATATATATATATTATTTGAAAGGACATTTTGAATATAGTAACTATCCATGTCAAGACGTGGTGCACCCACTATCTGATCATACATTGCGCTATCCTAAATTGTTTTTGGCCAAAAACAATCTCTCCTCGTCATGCTATAATTAACAAATGGATTCTCTAGGGCATGTAGAACATTTTTCCAATATGCAATATTTGGAACATAGTATGCTTCTCCACCATCTGTTGAACTATTATCCTAGTGTATGATGTATTCCTAAATGCCTCTCTACATATCTACCATCTCTTTGTGTTCTTTGAAGGGTTCCAATGGAGGTTCCCCTTCAGGTAAGAAATTTTTCCCATCCACTGTTTTAAAGATCTTAACTGAGTGTGACCAGTCAGACTCCATGATTTATGTTTTGAACTACATGACAAGCTTATTTTCTTTGACATAGAATTTAAACATATTTAGTTTATTGATACCCATGATCTTGTGGTTACCATATACTAAGTGTGGTTCCAAAAAGTCCTTAAAGTCATAGACTTCCTCAATAAGGTACAAATTGAATGTGTTGGACTCCTCTTGGCATGTTTTGTAAGTGTCCATTATTTGTGGCAAAGAGAATGTATCTAATTTACACAATGTTGTTGATAATCGACCAAATTTCCTTTCTATTTCTTCATGTGTGTGACCCACTAGAAGGAAACTCTCATACACTATGTTGAAAACCGTTATAGCTGTCAGCATAGATGCAAATGCAAACATTGTATGATTTTTTGTGACTTGCAACATTATCTAGTTGCAAGTAGAGAGTTGGTGGTTTTTTTCTAAATGAACTTGAACATTTTCTTACAATATTAGTTGTATGAGCACCCTAATTTTTCTGCTTGTATTCCTTGCACTTGTCATATGCATCATTTTGCAAGAGTGCATCATGTAATGGGTGTTTTGATGTCCCACTACTATATAAAAAATCACCATACTGATTTGTAAAAGGTTCTTCTAGCTTCCAGATACATAGTGCCAATGCTGTTATTTTGAATTTTTCTTGTCGCTCAACAAAAAGGAGACCAAAGTGCCTAAAACCCTCCATTTTGTGCCCATGTGTCAACATACCAGTCAAGGTGACGGGGAGATCAATAGCATTTCTTATAAATTTTTATTTTTTTCCCATCCTTGGTATTACAGTTTTCATCATGTTCATTTTTTCATGCACAATGCTCAAACAACTATTAGAATTTTTTTGTTATTGAACTCTATGTGCATAGTAAGTTGCATGGAAAATTCAAATCTAATAATTGTGTCAATCTTGATGTTGATCTATTTGTGTTGGTGTTTTTAGACATGAGGTCACTACATGTTTGTTCTTAAGCTCTATGCACTTATCACATTTGGAAAAGAAGTTGTTCTCGATGATTGAAACATGGGAGAAATGTTCTAGCCATATTTTGCTGAGATTTTGTTGTGACATTGGAGGAAGTTCCAACAATGAAATGGTGACATTACACTTTTGTAGTATGTAATAAAAAGTATAACATGTAGGAAGTAGTCTCATTATTACTTTAGTACCATCTTGTCCCACTGAATGAGACATTTGTGGGGATATATCAAAATTATTCACCACCATTTTCGATATCAATGAAATAATTGTTACAGTGTTTGGATTTTTTTTTTGTTTTCATGTATTTCCATTTAATGCCCTCCTCTTTCCATTAATACAAGATTTTTTTATCTATAAGAGGTTATTTTCAAGATTCCATGACATCTATACCATGCATTATGATATACATTCCTTCCACATAGCTTCAATTTTTATATAGTATGTTCTAAATTTTTACCTTGATCGCAACTAATAGCATTTAGGGTGAATGCATTAAGTACAAAGTTTTTTATGGTAGGTTCATTCATACCTAGAGTTAAATTCCAACTGCGATTGAAAGCACTTAGAGATATATTAGAGAGACATCCTTCCTTGCAGCAAGGTTTTTCTCAACTTTAGACAAAAATTTCTCTCTTGATTTTTTATCATTTTGCCCTGCCTTTGATGTATTAGATGGAGTATAATTTACCTTTTAGCATTTGTAGGTGATGTAAGGTATTTTTATCAATTTTTTATTAATACTACATATGGATGACTCATATGAAGTTGGGTATACCAGTTGAGGTAATGGATCTTTAAATGCACTCCACATTTTTATTGGAAACTCTTCTGGAATTTCTTTTAGCCTTACTTCCATAAGAGAACCATCTTGACTGGCCAACTGGTTGGATGGAAATTAGATGAGATATCCTTTTGATATGGAGAAAGTCTTCCAAAAAGGCATAATTAATTCATGAACATGAACCCCAAATGTATTTCCATCTATTTTTTAAAAGTGCACCATATCTCCTTCACAAAAATTTGTAATTATTTATTCTGCAACAAATTTGTGTTCTTTGAACCAAAAATGTATCAAATTTGTAGTAACCTCCTTGAACTTAAAATTGAAGTCATTGTTTGATGTGTCAGTTGTTTCTTAGAGTTCATAATTTCGATTCACATGAAGTATAATTATTGTTTTTGTAGACTTGGATAACAATCATTGCATGTAGCTATCATATTATCCACAATAACACGAAAGTGTGTGTGTCCCAAAACCACTCCCAAAATCACATGTTGTTCTTGTACAAGGGATAAAAACCCTTCAGCTATGTCACCTTCTTTAAGAGGAAACTTATGTTTTAGTACCACATAGGTTATAGAAAATTAATCCTTGTCTTTAACAGTTGTTAAACAATGGCTAGCACTGGTAGAATTAAAACCCTCATCCTCATTAAATGCATCCTCTGAGTCACTCCTCATGATGTTTTGAATTCCATCACCCACCCACATGTGAAACATTTGAACTCACATGCTTAAAAATTTACTTCCATTCTCAAGGGATAAGGTATCCCTTGTTTTCAATTTCTACTAGGGTTTCACAATCATCAATTGTGTATGGAAGTATCACTTTGTCATTGAATACAATACTTATTATGATAATGAATAAGCTAGACCCCACGTCTCTACAATGGAGTGTATATTTGGATGGATAAACTAGTCCCTCCACAACTTTCACACCTTTGGATAGTAAATCCACATGTGCTCCATCTTCAAAAAATAGTTCATTTTCAACTGTATCCACAAATAAAAAGAGAAAATTAGTACTAAGGACACTTAAATCTTTAACATTAGTATGGAGAATTGAAATCACAATGAGAAAATAAAAATATACATCTTATATGAACATCTTTAAAACCTCATTTAATCCAAATCTTTAAACATATAACAAATTGTATTACACCCTTAGATCCCACTATTGTGTGTATAATTTTATCCATAAACCACATAGTGTAGGGGAAAGATTAAGATTTTTATAATGCACACATTTTATTTTGTGAATTTAAATTTTGTTGAAAAAGTATTTCTAAGGGATTTAAAATAGGTAGTTTTAGTACAAAGAAAATTAATATTGGCCCTTGCCTGTGAATGAAATCACTTTTCTAGGATAGCTGATGTGTCACCTTTTTATTGGCTGATTTACACATGTGACTTGATTTTACTCATGTTATTAGCTACATTTTTTCTAAATTCTTAGTATAAATGTTATAAATGTTGACTTCGATTCTTAAAACTAGTGGTACTATAGTACACATTACGACTCACATTCATTGGCTTATGCACAGTCATTTGCTTCTTTCCCCTATGGCTTTCAATAGTTGTATAGCCTAGTGGCCACTGTAAGGTAATTTTTTTACACACTAAAATTCAAATATTGACTTGAATGGGAGGCTAGAAGTTGGTGTTCACACTTCAATGTGTGAGCTAGCACAAATACTTGAACATGACAGTGATATCTCATCATAGAGAAAGAGTGTTATGGCCTCGTACATATACCCGGTGATATTCCTTGCATGAAGATGTGTGCTTCCTCACAAGATGAAGTGTGATCTCCCTTGCACATTGAAGTGTGATCCCTCTCACGTCGTTGTGTGATCCATCGCACATCATCGTGCGATCCTCACACATCAACGTGTGATACCTAGAATGATAAAGTACATGCATTTTCAAGAAAAAATTATGAATTCACACTTGGAATAGTGATCACTCGCATATCGAAGGGCATATTTTCACCTGCCATTATAGTAAAAAATTGTCAATATCCTAACGACCTCTTGGACTTAAATTTAGGGCCATTAATATTGTGTCAAAGTAAACCATTCATGTATTTAATTTTCTAATTGTATAGATATGCTTATTTTATGGTATAGAGTTCAAGTTTAGTCTTTATTTGATTAACGATGTTGGTATATGCTTTGATTCAATTATTTGTATTAATTGTTTCTAAGATTTTTATATCTTATGTAATCTTTTAACAATATAAGTTTATTTTTAATAATTGTATATAATATTGAGTAGAAGTAACACATGCTACGTAGTTTTTTATTAATAATTCTCAATATTAAAGAATTAATTTCAATTAAATATATGTATGTCAAATTTAAGTTTCAAACAATGTCAAATTTTAGTTTTCATACATTAAAAATTATGTTATAAAAATGTTACCTTAATTTTAGATCGTGTTGTTGTGTGTATAATTTTATCCATAAACCATATAGTGTAGGGGAAAGATTAAGATTTTTATAATATAATAACAATTACACTTTTTTGTAAGGTCAAATGTTACATAATTAATATTGCACTTCCCTAAACATTAAATGACCATTAAACCATATAATGTAAAATCCGCCACTTGAGAGTATGTTTTTATTATTTCGTACTACATTTAATATTAAGTGGTACAATATTAAATATTAATCCACACAAAATCTATTAATGTTTGTATTTAATGCAATAAAATGGAAATGTGTATACTCATTTTGAAGGAAAAAACAAAAAACAAGGAGCACATACAAAAATGGGGGAAGAACTGAGTTGGAGAAAATTTAAAAAGGTAAAGCATTGTTATTTAATTTTGACGAACTTTGGTTTATACACCCATTTCAAAGTGATTATAAATATTGCATTTTTAGTAGGTAATTAACCAATTTTCAATGGTTCTCCACATGTTTTGATTCTGTGATTTTACAGAGCGCAGGACCCTTGTATATTTATTTTTAGAAAATAGAAAATGAAATTAAGTTTAGATAAAAGATGGAGTACATAAATTGTTTCATTTGTGAATGTTTATAGTAACTAATAAATTTGCAGGACATGGAAATATCACCATTTTCCTTGTTTTCATGTTTTGAATCTCGATTTTTCAAATCAACTCCAAGAAACTATCCAAACAATATGGTTTTTCAACACAAACTAAGCTACTACTTGTGTAAAACACTTCTTGTGTAAAAATTAGATGGAACTAGTGTCTCATTTTTTCAAGAGAATACAAGTGGAACACAAAATTGGGTCCTTGCATTCCACATCCACAAATCGATCTAAATTATCCATAAAATGTTGATGATTCAAAATTAGAAGAAACATTTTCAATAACCCATTCATATGAAAGAGATAGAAATAATGAGGAGCTGATGAAAGAATACAAAGAAGAGTTGTGGTCAAAATATGATTTGAAAACATTTATTTCAAAATAAAAAGAGGTGTATGAGCATTTAAATTGTGGATATATCGATGAGAAACATTGGTATAATATAGCAAATGCTTTGAATCAAGTTTCTAGAAAAACATTCACTAGGAAGCAATTCAAATTAAAGATGAACCGGTTGAAGAAAACCCTCAAGAAGGAGAAGCAATCGGAAAACACAACATTGGCAACACAATCAACATAGATTTTCTATGAATATATAGATCACATTACATAGAAAACACACAAGATTATTGGTTTTAATAGAAAAGAGAGGGTTAATACAACCACTTCTACTTCTGTAAAATATGTGAGAGGGAAATCAGAAATCCCTTCTATCAACATTGAAAATTTGGAAGGAGGAAAGACATAAACCCCTTTGAATAAAAATGGAATTAAGAGAAAAGGTGTGAAGAGAAAAAAATATTAGGAGAATTGAAATATGTAATCAAAAATAGCAAGCATATATTCAGTCAGACATTGAAATAAATTGAGCAGGGAAGGCTTCAACTTGAGATTGAAAGAATGGAACAAGAGAGAGCTAATGGATAAAATATTAGATATACAACTTCAAGTCGCAAGTATTTTTACCTAGGTAATTTTTTTTTTTAACCCTAGTAATATATTATATTGCATCATTCATTCCATTTTAAAATATGGTATACATTGTGTATGAAAAAACATCTTGCATTGAGTTAGCTAATACTTCTCTATTTTACATTCTTCATTTTTATTTCAGAACAATGCTAATGATCACCGTCACGGGTGCCATCAAGATCATTGACACACACATCTGAAGATATTTCTTTTGTAACAAAACAATTTAAAAACAATTTTGGTAAACATGTATATTTTTGCTTCGAGGACAATATGATAATTCAATATGTGAGACATCAATTGAACCACATATCACTAGTAGTATAGTCAAAGTATGGAATACTTATATACTCTCTACGCAATTTATAGACAATAATATTGCAAATAGGAATGGTGTTATTTTGTTGATAATGTAAGTAATTTTGATACTATATGTGTGTGGCATATATGGTTTATATTTTCAAGTTACATTAAACCGAACAATGTAAATTTCATGTGATATTTGAAATATGATAATTCAATATTTGAGACATCAATTGAACCATGTGTCATTGGTAGTATAGTAAAAGTATGGAATACTTATATACTCACTATGTAGTTTAAAGATGATAAAATTGACAATGAACATGTCGTTCTTTTGATGATATTGTTGTTAATATTGATAATTTCTGCGTGTGGCATATATGCTTAATATTATGGTTCCCTTAAAATTAATTAGCCATTAACCAAAAAAAGTAAAATTCATGCAATATTTGAAATATGTGTGCCATTTGATAGCCATTAATTAGCAATTAAATATAAATCAAATTAATGGCAACCACGTGTCTTTTGTATTTTGTGTGCCGATGAAAGTGGCAGTTGGAACTTTCGGTTCCATATAATTATAGATTTTCACTCATTAGTATATTTAAACGACACTTAAATTTTGAAGCTTTGTGTGAGAAAATTGGTGTAAGGGAAAACTCCGTAAGTGTAATAATTAATTGGAAAATATGATCATGGTTTGAATGCCAAAATTATGATCACGGTTTGTTTTCTTGAAGGCGTAAAAAATTGGTATGCATTCTCACCTTTTCTCCTTCCAAATTTTTTGAAATTCTACAAATGTGGAATATTATATATCCTTTTAAACAAACCCCTAATTTATTTTCATCTAGTAGTCAAATATGTCTATTCCTTAATGATATTTGACAAACACTTATCAACTTATAGGTTTTGACATCATTTTTTCATTCCTTTTTCCAATCCCTAAATGACTTTATAAATATGTGTGTACCCCACGTGAGAGTAATGTAAAACACGTAATGGGTATTTTTTCGCAAGAGGAATGAGAAATGATTCATAAAATATTTGAGATGAACATCAATGATTACTAGAAGTGAAGAAAATGGGTGTTGCTTTGAAAAGGCTGAGAAAAATAGATTTTGTTCAGTTAGGGTTGTTAATTTTTAGGGATTTCAAACATTAGTGGCCGGTTTTTCTATAGACATTTCATTTAAAATTAAAATTTAGTAATGAAATAATGATAACAAATTCTAGTAGATGAAATAGTGATAGTAACACAAATAATTATTTGCTTATTTATAGTATTTGTTTGATTACATACGAAATTGTTGGAATTTTTTTTTTTTTGAAAACATATCACTAATCACTAAAGTGAAAATGGAAAGAGTTCCATATGTGTAGGTTCCTCTTTGAAAAAGAGTGAATCGGGGAGTTATAAAACCTAATATTTGAGAAGTTAGGCTAAACAATATTTTGAATAATGTTTCACTTAATTGATAGTTTTGGAAATACATACAACATTTAGAAATTAAAATTATAGGCTCTTTTTGTTTTATTTAAATTAGCTAATGCCGTATAAACACTAAAAATTATAATATGTCATCACTTTTATTTCTTAATGTGACAGAAAAATATAGAAATAGGGAGATGTGATATCATGAAAAATTATGAGGTTTAATAACAAGGGAGATTATACATGGGGTTTGCAGTCTGTATTTTCATACTAACACTACAAAGAGTGTGTTCATTATATTTATTAGAATTATACCATGGCCTTTGAGACTTCATTTACTAACTAATTATTATTATTATTATTATTATTTTTTTGATTAGTGGTAAAAAGAGGGTTAAGGGGACCCTACCCCATACATCAAGAAAGCTCCATGAGAGTAGATAAAGCCAATTATAATAACATAAAAAAACCATAGTATAAAATTTCATAGTAATAAGAGCACTTAGGATCCCATATAGTGATATTAACAGCAACAAAAAACCATAGTGAAACTAATAAAATTGAAGGAACTAACAACCATAGACAGAGATAGTGAAAAAAACATCACCCCGTACTCAAATTCATTTGTAGGATTTTTCAAGCCCCTCCAACACCTTAGCCCATTATTATGTAAGAGAGTCAATATTAACAGCCAAAGAACCTAGGTCTAAACCATCCAGGGTTGCATTCTATTTTCTTCCTTGACTATCCACAACACAATAAGAATTGGCAAGTTGCCCCAAAGTTTGAAGGTGTAGCAGGGTCAACTTAATAGTCATGATACTCCATTCCATATAGCTATGGAGGATAGCTTTTACTTGATCCATGTCCTTGGTTAAGGCCCCAAAGTTGGCCTTTAGGATCTCAATCTCGCCACCCTGCCCATTGCTAACAGCTTCCTGCACCTGCTCCTTCATCTTGTGCCAATCATTAAAAAGAAAATGGACCAACATATTAGTGAGAAACATGTCTCGCTTGAGCTCATCGATATCAGCCACCATCCTAGCCAAGTGATTGTCCCTTTGATCGAGCCGACATGTCCCATAGTCTCATAGTGTAGTTCCAATTGAGCGTTTATAGGAGTGATGGCACCCTGCTTACTAGACTCGGCCTTAGTGTTCGGCTCAGTTCTTGGGGTCTGCTTAGATTTAAGATCCCTTAGGTTTTGGGCTGCAACCACATCCACATCATCCTCTGTCATGTTTCCATCCAAATAATCTTAATCATTTCTCGAATCCTCCTCCGAATCGACTCGGACCGGAACCACATAAGCTTCCAAAGCCAGCTTGAGGGCACCAGTTTTTTCAATGTCTAGGGCTTCCCTTTTGACAAGGGCAAGGATAAAGCCTTGGTGGAGAGGGACAGAGATCCTACGTGTTTTAAACTATGAAACAGAATAACACAGATAGCGATACAAGAAATAGGAAAACTAAAAGCCTTCCCCCATCTAAAATGGTTTAGCATTGGGAGGTGGTAAGCGTAAATACATTTGTGGCAGCCTTCCAGGTTAAGAATTGAATTAAGGTGAGATCCACCTTGTCATATGGTTTAGGTAAAGACATTCTAAGGTAGCCAACAAAATGGGAGGTGAGATTCTCATTACCTTTAAGAAACAGATTTAGTTCTTCAGAGGCTTCCTTCTTCAGTTTGTAGACCTCCCTCCCCACCGCCGGAATGCCCATAACTTTAGCCACCAAATCCACAGTGATCTCCAAACTGATCCCCTTCATCTCAACAACAACACCTTTTTTGGTCACTTTCCATGTGCTAGCAAAGTCTTTGCTGAGATTCTCGTAGTGCCCTTCAAATATTTTTAGAAAGGGGGTAAAACCCTTGCTATCAAACAGGACATAGCTTCGGGAGTGACCCCAACAAGGTCAGTAGGTTCAGTCCTAATGAGATCCCCACCCATTCCACTAAAACCAAATGCCTCTTCACAAAACAACTCAGAAACTAGAGAGCCGAGATCTTACTCTCACACCAAAAATGATTATATAGTAGTAGTTTCCAGGATAGAGTTCTCCAAAAATACATGCAAATCACAAACCCGATCTTCTCATAATTAAGAAATAAATTAAAATTCATCATACAACAAAGGATCATGATAGGATAGACACCCCATGAAGATACCTTATACATGAGCATTAGTGTCTTTTAATAAGTGTGCCCGCACCTTGGGATCAATAATTTCCACCTTCCTCAAAAGTGTCAAATCATGCCCATTAACCCCCATATTAGCAAAGAAATCCGCCATGACATTTTCTTCCCTATACACATGTTTGAAGGAGATAAAATTAAAATAATGGGCCATTTTCTTAATACTCTTAATAGAGTTAAAATTGGCAATAGAGATGGGACCTTTCTTATTTATGTTATTAATTATGTTCAGGGAGTCACCTTCCACTTCCAAATTAACAAAGTTGTGTTGAAGAGCTATAGATAGACCCCAAAAGACCCCAACAGCTTCAGCAACATTATTAGTTTGAGTGCCCAAATTGTAGAAGTATCCAAGAATAAAACTTCCTTCAGAATCACAAAAGACCCCACCACAACCAGCTCGACCAGGATTTCCCTTAGAAGCGCCATCAAAGTTTAATTTTAAAAATCCTTTCTAGGTTTGACCCATCCATTTAGTCTAGGGTTTAGACCAAGGGGCCTAAGGGTAGAAGGTCCCAGACCCCACTTCAAGGAGAAACAAGATTCATGCTGAGAGAAAGACTTCTTTTGGGAGTTCAAGATAGAGAATTTAGCAAGGATGGATCTCACACAGCGGGCTCCAATTTTGACATGGGATTATTTTTTTCCTTTAAAGATTCTTATATTTCTTTCCTTCCATATTTCCCAAGCCAAATGTATTATAGAGAAAATCCATAAGAACTTCAGACCTTAGCTCTTAAAAGAACTAGTCCATTGGATCGATAACAATTTTATGGAGTCTAGGAAGACCCAGTTAACATAAAAGATGTTAAGGATGGTTTCCCTAACTGAAATGAGAAAGGGACAGTTAAGGAACAGGTGTGAGATGTCTTCATAATCAAATTCACACAAAAACATCTATTAACCATTGGAAATTTATCTTGTTCAGATTGCCAACAGCTTATAATCTTATCATGCATAACCAACCACTAAAACATATTAATCTTGGGGATTAATTCTTTAATCCATATGATTCCCCAATTAAAATTATCACCTATCTCCCTGCTCATGAAAGAAATAGTGGTAGAAATTTTGACCAAGAAAATACCATTTTCTTCCTTAGACCAAGATAAGTTATCTTCAATAGGATTCTCTCTATTAATAATAACTCCACTTAATTTTATGTTAATAGAAGAGATCACTAAGCTGATATAATGATCCAAAGATATGGTTTCCCACTTTGTCCCACACGATTGTCCAAATTGAAGTAATCTATAACCTTAGTTCCACTCCATATAAATATTTTTTGTATGCTCTCCATCTTGCATGCAATCTCATAGGGTAATCTATAGATAGACATTGTATAAACCAGTAAATTCTATATAGAGCATTTAAGAAGGACAACTTTTCCCACTTGAGATAGAAGCGATCCTTTCCACCCTTCAAGTTTCTTCAGAAATATATCAATTAAGAAATTACATTCAGCATTCTTTGGTTTTTCTGTCCCAATAAGCATACCAAGGTATCTGGTTGGGAGGGTTTTAGAGGGGCAACCAAGAATACCAGCAATTTTGATGCTTCTTCTTTCAGGGGTATTGATAAAGAAGACAAAGCTTTTCCCATAGTTTATCAATTGATCTGAAGCTTCCTCATAATCCATCATTAACTACTTGAATTCTCTAGCCTCAGGGACAGAAGCAACTCTTATCAACATGGTATCATCAACAAAATGTTGATGAGAAACCTTCTGATAGTTTATAGCAGGGGAGATACCTTTGATTCTACCCTCCATGGTAGCCTTATTAAGAGTTCTACTTAGGGTTTCGGCCAAAATAATGAAGAGAAAGGGAGAGATAGGATCACCTTGTCTTAAATGACACGTGTTGTTAAAATAACCATAAGGAGTACCATTAACAAGGACCGAGAAATTGGGAGTGGAAATAGAAGATAAAATCATCTCATTAAAATCCTCACCAAAGCTAAATCTTGAGAGAATCTTCAGAAGGAAAGACCAAGAGACTCTGTCATAGGATTTTTGCATATCCAGCTTAATGAACATAACTTCTTGCTTGTTTTGTTTCACAGAGTGGAGGGTATCCTGTATGGTGACAATTCCATCTTGAATTTGTCTACCCATAACAAAACATCCCTACTAATTAGAGATAGTTGAAGGTAGCACAACTTGGATTCTTAAGGCCAAAGTTTTTGAGCAAATTTTATAAACACAATTGCGAAGACTTATGGGCATAAAATTTTTAAACTGCTAGGATCATGATTCTTAGGAACCAAATCCAGAAAATTGCTATTTATCTCTTGTAGCATCTTTTTGTTCTTGAAAAATTCTTGGATAGCACTGCATATATCATCTCTCACAATGTCCCAAAAATTTTGAAAGAAGAAAGTCAACAAATCATCAGGTCCCATGGCTTTATGAGGGTTAAATATTTTAACATGAATTCAATTTCTTCCATCAAATGGATTTTAGTGAGCATGAGGTTGTCATCATCATTTATCAGATGGGGGATCATGTCAAGAAACTACTCTTCCTTAGTGTTGTTAGGAACCCGAGAAGAGGTCGAAGCTGTTGAAGAAAGAACATGCCTCTTGTTGAATTTTCTTAGAGTCATTGAGCATAAATCCCTCTCCATTTTTTATGCTTAGAATTCTATTAGAGCTCCTCCTTTTGAGAGTAGAGATATGAAATAACTTTTTGTTCTTGTCACCCTCTTTAAGCCAAAGGGCTCTAGATTTCTGTTTCCAAAAAATTTCCTCCTTCTGGAGGATGTTATGATACTCAACAAGTAAATCCTTCTCATTATTTTGGGTAAATATAGAATTGCAAACCTCCGGTGACTCCAAATATTTCTGGAGTGAAGAAATATCCTTAGCCAGGATTTCTTTTTTTCAAAATATTGCCAAAACTTTTTTATTCCATTCTTTCATATTTTTTTACATGAGAAATATTTTTAACAATTCTGAATAAATCCGTACCTTTGATTTTTATATTCCACCACCCCTTCACCAACTCAATAATATCCTCATCAAGTAGCCACATATTTTCAAATCTAAAAGGGAATCTCCTCCTATCCTTAGCCTTGATTTGGAATAGGATAGAATTGCGTTTAGATCCTATGTGAACACGTCCTTCTATTAGTCCAAGTAAATCTACTTCCTCTAAGCTCAACATCCATAAGATTATTGAGGGAAATAAAATCTTGAAGGTCTTCCATGCTTTCAGTGAGATCTATATGTCCCCCTTTTTTTTCCCTAGGACACAGAGGAGTGTTGAAATCCCCCAAAATCACCCATTCCATGCCTTTAATTACATTCTGAAATTTGGAGAGATCAGCCCAAAGTTTTTTCCTTTCACTTTTACTATTAGGAGCATAGATATTAGATAAGATCCAGAACTCTTTAGATATTTTATCTTGAAAAAGCACCGCCATATGGTTTTTTCTATTAAGGAGCTTCGTACCTTTGAGTTTTTCTTCATTCCAAATAACAACCATTCCCTCGGCTATGCCTATCAAACTAACAACAAAACCCCTAATTTTTTTGTAAGACCTACCACAAGTCTCAAGAAAAGGGCCCTCCATCATCTTAGTTTCCTGCAGGGCCAAGATATCAAAATTTTGATTCATCTCTAGATATTTTATCAATCTCCACTTGATCAGGTTATTCAAACCCCTAATATTCCAAGATATTATATTCATTTAGTCACTTGATTCTTAGTTCTTCTAAAACTCCTTAGATCCAGTTTTGATTGGGTACCATCATCTATTTTTTTTAACTGTTTCTTTCTCACCACTTGTTTGGAGGGTCTCCCAGATCCAACTTTTTTTGGGTCCCTTCAGAGTTTTCCCCTTTGAGAGGAGTAGAAGAAGAATAAAAATAGATGGGTTAAAGTCCTCCTTACTAGGATTGAGAAGCTCCGAGACCTCGTCAAGCTGAGAAGAGACATTTTCTTTAAAGATTTCATGATTGTTGTTTAAAACTAGTTGGTTTTCATTAGTCACAATATCCTTTTCCTTTTCCTTAATTTGAATATTTTCAAAAGGATTTGAACACAATTCTAAAGCCTCATTAAGGCTTCCTTCACTTAGATCTTTAGATTGAAAATTTTCCACTTCCTTCAGTAGATTTTCTAGCTTTTTTTGTGGATAGAGCCTTTTCCGCTTGAACATGGATCATATCCTTTTGGAACCGGGTTCTGAATGGGCATTTCATTGGAACTTCTTATTCCTTACTTATATGAAACCTTCTTCATCCATAAAGACAGGATTCAAGATATTTTCCACTCTAGATTCATTTCCATTAATTTCTGCTATTTTGATGCCCTTAATTGAATTTACCTTTTTTGGAGTAGCTAATGGGGAACTTCCTTTACCTTTTTCCATATCCTTAGGACATTTTTCTCTGAAAACCTTAGAGATAGTTAATTTACATTGGTTCTTTGAATTCCCCCACCCTAGACATTTCTCACATCTTAGAGGGTAGTTTTCAAAATCTATTTTCTGTTCCTATCTTCCTAATTTCAAACGTAGAGATATGGATTTAGGAAGGGAATATCCCATCAGAGAATAAATACAAAATATTACACAAACCACTCTATATTTAGTAAGCGTCACATTATCCATAGCAACAAAGGTTCTAAGGGTATTAACAACTCCTTTTATAATATCCACATCCCATAGTTCTAGAGGAAGACCTAGGAGTCTCACCCACAAAGGAAAATAATTAATATTCTTTTTATGGTATTTACTCAATAATTATAGATCACCATCACTTTTGAGATTTCATTTATAACTAAAATATGGATTTTTTTATCTTCCTTTCAATAAATTATAGTAAATAGTGTGAGAACTAGTTAAGGCTTCATCCCTCACGAGGGTATCTAGTGCAACACTTGGCTCAAAAAAATTCATGGAACAAACTAATGAGAGCTAAGAAATGCATGACCCCTGAAGAAAACATGTAATGCAACTCTTTTCTCAGTTAAATAATAGATGTTTAGTGAATGATTCCTCATAACACTAAGTTAAAAATATTTTACCGATCCCGATCATAATGACTCGCTAAGCTTGTAAATATTTTGTTGTGTCTCGACCTTAGAGACTACTCGAAACCAAATTTCATATGTGTTGACTACTCATTTTAATATTTAATGACACAGGAGGTTATATAATTATAATTAATTAAAGAGATTTCCATTGAATTTTGTTTTACTAACACTAAGTGTAGACATAAAATTTGGGTTACACTCCCCTTGGTCCCCTTCAATCAATTAATGCAACGTGTTCACCTAACCATGACCCCTTTACCCCACATCTATATTAATTTACTTACTTACAATTGATTTAATGTTCATCCTTGTGTTATTAATTAATTTAATTAATTCAATTAAATTAATTTACACATCACCTAGACACTTCACCCAAGACCCATTCTAGGGACAGTTAAATCACAAGACCAAGTCATTACTCTCAAGACCGAGTCATCACTTCAAGTGTTGAGTCACCACTTAACCTAACTAACTAAGATGTATTCCAAAACCTAATTAGACTTCTTCATCGACCTTCCTACCTTCCCTCACATGAACTCTACTTCCATTAGAAGACTCAATCAAGAGCACGCCAAAAATACTAAAGATTTGCCTATTTTTGGTAAAAGTAGGATTTCCCGCCTTAACTAACACCGATTATTCCTCAACCGATGCCGGTCACCTTAACCATCATTAGTTACCTTATATACCCTTTTACAAATATTTACCTTATATTACTTCCTCACAATTCTTGTACTTGACACCACCTTATACTTGGGATGCCATCCTCATCATACCTTCATCATCTACCCCTTATACTCATAGGGGTTCCCATTCATCACAACCTACTAACGATATTATAAAAATGATGATGGATAAGATGCGCATATTAGAAGCATTGGTCTCCGGTTCATGTAACTCTTTAAAATACAATTTTTTTGGAATGATCCCATTCACTGTCCATTCCCATTTGTCCATACCCTATGCATTAGGAATTTTCCAAATTCAAACTTTTCAACAGAAAATAAGACCCACAACAGCACTTGTGGTATTTTAAACATGGGTGTTATCTAATCTCTCATGATGATGAATTACTCTTACGAACATTCCCAATGTCCTTGACATGACCTACATTGGATTGGTATAGTGGTCTACCTAGGCACTTAATTTATTCATTCAACCAAGTAGCTCAAGCTTTCATACACCATTTTTTGATCAATATCATCAAGAAGGTCACCATGACCAAATTTTACTCAACACAACAAAATGAAGACGAACCTATCACAAATTTCGTCCCTCGCTTGCAAGCCTAATCAACCAACTCACATTTTAACTTCCACAAACCGAGTTAATAGAGTTATTTACCTAGGCTTGTGTCAAGCACATCTCACCAACTCTCCAAGCTCAAACCTTCCACACGTTTGATGAGGCATTCACCATTTCCTAAAAACTTGAAATTTGTGCCATTGAAGAGAATAAGATACAATTACATAACAAGTATGCTCCCTTTAAATCAAAAGATACCTATTCTTCTTCCAACCCTCAAAAAAATTACTCCAAATCAAAAGGATCCGCCCATGATGTAGTTTTGAAAGATGGCTCTTCTCACCCATCTAACCAATCAAATCCATCTTCTAAACTTTCTCCTATTCATAATTTTTAGTTCAAGTAGGAGAAAAATAAATATACCCCAATAGGAGAACCCTACTCTTCAATTTTAGAAAAATTTCTAATAGCCAAAGCAATCACTCTTCCACCCGTCTAACCACATAATGGTTTTGACCCTCTCATCTTATGACCACATGGTACAAATAAAATTATTACTATAACTATCATCACATTAAAGTTCATAGTGATAGTAATTATATAACTATAAAAAACATTGTCCAAGAAATGTTAGATAGTGGAGATCTCATCTTGGATAACCCTAACGTACCAACTAATCATAACCTTCATATCTTCAAGAATTCATTCCAAAATCACACCTCATCATCTAACCAAGCTAAAGAACCTTTGAATAATGACAATAACATTTGTGATGTTCATGTTGTTTTCAACATCATACCAACCCTTCCTTAATTTCTTCTTGTTCCCTCTATCAAGGAGATTCTTGTAAGAGCTTCTTCATCAATGGAGGAACTGTTCCATCTGCCCCTTTACCCATATAGGAGTTTCCATTATCTCCCCTTCACCCATGGAGGATTCCACCATATTTTCCGATGTAGTTTCCCCTCATACCTCTCAACCTAACAAATAATTCACATTATTAACTCTCCTATGGGAGAGTCATGCTTACCTTCCTCTTCGCCAAAAGAATAACCTACCTCATCCTACTCATCATCTCCCCTACCCATAGGGAATACATTAGAGGAACCCCTTCCTATTGGTGACAACACTCCCTTAGCTTTCAAGGATGTTGTTACTTTTCTCTTAGATATTTTAACCATAGAGTCTAAAATCAACTGTTTCCCTGTCTCAAAAACATTCTTTATAGGGATTACTACCAAATGATTATCATCCTCTCCTCCAATGGTTTTGTTTTCACATTTGGATGACCGCATGGATTATGTCAACAATTCCATGCTTTGGGGATGCCTTCAGCTACCTTTCTCAACTCAGATGCAAATGTTGTCTACCAATACTTCCACGATCTATCCAAAGGTGTTTTAGAAAACCAAACCAACCATGCGCATGTCGGTTGTAACAACCTCTTCTTCATCATCCTTGCCCACACAAAAAATTTAGCCAAAAACTAAACTTTTTCCTATGCCTAAAACCTTACTTTCACTTATATCTTCCTCTGCGTCCCGATCCATTACCTTGGCCAAGCAACCTCTTACCTAAGGAAAACCAAAAACTCGAGCTCACCTCCTCATCATGAGTCTCTGTTATACCCAAATTACCTACACATCATATGCCTTGGCTCATCACACATGCATCCTTTCTACCACATACACCTACACCACTTCCAAAGAGATCGTCATCATTACATATCATATTTCCTTCTCTTCAACCCATACCATACACCTTGCCTCTTCTCGAGTGTTAACCACACCTCCATTATCACCTTGGCTAACCCGACCCATTTTTCCATCTGTCTTCCCTTCTACATCATGCACTCCTTCTTCACCTTTAGCCAAGAAGGTGCAACAAAAGTCCAAAAACCCACTACCCTCTAAAGAGGTAGTTAAACCTACAATACCTTCAAATGCTAGTTCATCTACTACATCTTTTCCTAATAAGGTACAATCCAAACCTAAAACCATACTACCCACCAAATAGGTTATCAAACCGACTCAACCTCCAATTCCACCTCCTATGTCATGTAGCTCAAAATTCCATCCTCTTAGATTATATTATGGAATCAACTAGTTGTAATCTATTTGTCATTTTATTTCAAACTTTCCGACTGCTACCATCCATGTCATCATCTCTTCAAAAATATGTCTCTTTCAAATGGGATGAAAAATGCCATAAATCATTTGACACCTTAAAACAATACCTCCTCTAACCACCTGTGCTCATTCCCCTAAGGATGACCAACCATTTTACCTTTATATTTCTACTACCGATCAATCCCTAAGTGCCATGTTCGCTCATCGTGATGATGAGAAACACAGGATAAAACAATTTATTAAATAAGACGTATGCTTTTGGACTATGAAACCAGATATACCCACTTAGAAAAAATATGCCTAGACTTATTTTTGTCACCATTAAACTTTGCCATTACTACTTAACCAAAAACCTTTTTTGTCACCAATATCGACGCCTTACATTACATATACGCTAAGCCTTACTGCAATCAACATGCTGCACGTTGGATCATTCTTCTTGTAGCCCTTGACCTTGAATTCACACATCAATAAACCGTCAAAGGACAAACCATCACTAACAAACTCGTAGATGCACTCTCTCCCAAATCAATCCTCTAAATTTGATTTCCTGAAGAATCCATTCTACCTGTCTTTGGATGATACCATTTATCATATGACCTTATTCTTTGATGGTTCAAAATGTCAACGTAGGGGTGGTTCTGGAGTTATCCTCATTCCGATTGACGGTGAGCCTATGTCATTATCTTTCAAACTATATTTTGATTGTACTAAAAATGTCACCAAATATGAAGCACTTGTGTTAGGTCTTCAAACTACCATATCCTTAGACGTTAAATCAATTAATATATTTGGTTATTCTCAACTAGTTGTGAACTAAGATAATGGTATATACCAGTGTCGTAACGAGATACTTAAAAAGTATAAGAATCATGTTGACATACTTTTGACTACCTTTGACTGTTATGAACTTCAAACCACCCCGTGTTCCACTAATAAACTTGCAGACACCATGTCCTGTTTGGATTCTCAAATCCCCACTTCACCCTCCGAATTAAAAATTGTTGTCACAGTACAAAGGTTGAAATCACCCTCTTATCTATTTCAAGAAGTTAACCTTGTTGGAACCATTGAAACTAACCCATGTGACCTTTCATATAAATAGTTTACTCGACTACCTTTCCCTTTCCATTCTTCCTCCAGATCTTACTTGCAAAGAACAACAAGCCTTTCTAAAAAGTGTCTCTCGCTATGTCATCATGGGTGGTCTTCTTTATAAATTTGGATTTAACAAAGATCCTCTTATGATTTCTTACAAGTTCTTAAATTCCCTACACGATCAAGTTCATGATGGGATTTGTTGGGGTAACTTCAATGTTTTAGCTATCGCTATACTCATTCTCCACAGGCTATTACTACGGCCAACCCTAAACCATGATTGTTGTGACTATGTTAAGCATTTTTTGAAGTGTCAACACGAGACCTTTGGAATTTCTCTCAATGGGTTTTAGATCTTGTCGGAGAGATAAATCCTCATTCTTTCCAACTTTATCGTGGATTCTTATCGCTAGAAAATACTACACTAAATGGGTGGAAGCCATACCTCTCATTTCTATAAAAGCTGAGAAAGTATAGGAATTCATCAACCATCACATCATTTTTCATTTTGGTGTTCCTCCCTACCTCATCACCGATAATAGAAAACAATTCAAAAATAAAACCCTACGGAAATTTTGTGATGCCTTCGAATTAAAATAAGTTTTTCTTCACCTTATTACCCTCAAACAAATAGACAAGAAGAATCAACCAACGAAACCTTAAACAAAATTCTTATGAAAGTATTTGATGATACTACAAAGGATTGGCACACGCACATTCATTTTGCCTTATGGGTTTATTACACTAGTATTCATACCTCAATTGTAGCCACTCTATTCTCTTTGGTCTATGATACAAAGGTTATTTTTCTTCTCAAATTCTAGATACCATCTCTTCGTATCTCACTCAAATATATACTCAACGATGATGATTTTTAGTAGGTTCATTAGAAAGAACTCAAGTTATTAAACGAACATTGTCTCAATGCTCTCGATCACCTCCAAATATACCAAAAACATATCAAATATGCCTACGATAAACCTATAAAATATCGAACCTTCTAGGTTGGTGACCTCATCTTAAAGGAAAATAAACATGTAACTAAAGAGGAGAAAACTAAATGGGAAAAATTTGCTTTGAATTATCTTGGACCCTATATTTTACTCATACCTATATATCAGGTGCTTATCATTTGGCTTCACTCGAAGGTAAACCCAAACTCGAGCCCCTCAATGCCTTGCATCTTCTACCATTTTATTATTGAATCAAGTCCTAAATCACCTTATGTCTATTAAACTCTTGTCCCTTAAGCACCATTCACCATCAGCTTACCTATTTTAAGGATCAACGATTAAACAAGAGTTAGGTGATTACATGTCACATTTTGGCCTTATCTTTAATGTGAATACCACAAACTCTACTCATGGAATGATTCTCATGGATAATTTTCATCCTTTTCAAGATGGAATCCCATGGTCGCTTCATCAATTAAAACCTTTATTTCATAGCTAACACCTATGTACAATAGTTTTTCTTTATAACAACAGCCTATCCTTCTCTATAGTCTTCTCCATGACCTAAAAGTCCAAAAACTAATTTTAAAAACAATATATGGGAATTTAAAATTAAAAAATCCTTGATTCAAACTTCTCACAAAAAGATAACTCCCTCAAAAAGGACATCTAATCTTTCTATCTTGTTGTTATAAATAGACTGATCCCTCGAAGGAAAACTATACAAAGCTAGCCATACTATACATAGTATATCACAAAAAGAATATTATTCCTGCAAAAATAAAATAAAAATATTCTGAAGCTTCCCAAATCAATTAGCTTCACGAATACCTCAAGGAGATACTCTACTCATCTCACATAGACTTCCCACATCGATCAATCTATAAAAAGCAAACTTATAATGATAAATTTTTTGTCATAGAATTTTCTATTTTGATTTTGAGTCTCTTTCCAAATAGGCACGCTATCTCACACTAGGTTATGCTAAAACAACCTTCATTCACCTCACCTCCTTTCCTTTCTAACCTTCACCTAATTAACGGACATGCTGCAAATATGACATTTTATGATCATGTGACCTTCTTTACCCATAGAATAGTCAATCATGCAACACATTTTAGGGTTTTCCATTCATAATCCAATCTTTGGTATGATAGACTCGTCAGGGGTTCTTATCAATTAGGTGGAACTTTTGTCTTCTCTAACAATTCACATTTTTTCATACTTATTTGATTCTTCTATATAAGACAAGACCATCGACACTTTAGTGTAGGTTATTATTTTTCTTTTATTTATTTATCGGATAATTCTTACACTTGTGTTATCCATACACTTGTTGGGTTAGCTTGCTTAGGTGTACTAGTTGTGTGGAGTTAGCTTACTAGTTGTGTTAAATTAGCTTGTTATGTGGAGTTAGATTACCAGGTCTTTTGAGTTAACTTAACTACCAAGTATCGGTTAGTGGGAGTTCTTCACCACCGATTTAGGTAGTATTTACACTTCCCTCCTCCTATATGTACATCTTTTTATTGAAGAATTCAAGTCATTCTATTGTAATGTATTGAGCATTATGGATTATGATGGATTTCCATATATGGTATTTTAGCTCTTTTGCTTTGAAAATATAATGTGGTGTGCTATTATCATCATCGAGATCATGGCTTGGAACAATCTTATTATCATTCCTTTCATGGTATCAGAGCTATAAATGATGTAGACATCCATCTATAAGTTTTTCTTTCCAAGCAAGAGTTTATTTTTTCATGTATTAAGAATTTAGTAAGACTTTTCTACAGCATGCATTATTATACAAAATGGAGTGTGCTAATGGATTTGGAAGGTGCCAAAACCTTAGAATCGATCAGTAAACTCGGACATGTTTTGAGACAGTCAAATCTGGACATTTTAAAGGGTTTTTTGGCACATTTCTCAAAAAATCTGTACAATTATGTACAGTCATATTTTTGGCTCAAAAATTATATCATCTTTCTAGGTTTTTTGAGAAAATTTTTGGGTTTCTCTCTGTTTTTTGATACAGGTGCCAGAAAAAAAGATATTTGCAGTCAAAGTTTGTATTCACAATTGTACTTTTTGGGTGCATCCTTTTATCCATTGGATATAAGCGTGTACCTTCCAGATGTATTCTTTTACCCTCTAGATATTTCAGTTTTGGATGTAGTCTTTTATCCACTAGACGCAGATCTGTACCCTATGGGTGCATTCTTTTATCCATTGGATATAAGCATGTACCTTTCAGATGCATTCTTTTACCCTCTAGGTATTTTGGTTTTGGATGCGCTTTTATCCACTGACACGATTCTGCACCCTCTGGTGCATTCTTTTATCCATTGGATATAAGCATGTACCCTCGTGATGCAATGATTTACCCGCTGACATTTTAGGTTTTAGGCGAAGGCTTTTATCCTTTGTCGCAAGAATGTATTGTGTGCATGCAATATTTCACCCTTTGGACATTTGGGTGTCACGTGTACCTTTTAAAAAGATCAAGATTAAAATATTATTTTAATAGAAAAATCTTATAGAGCTCATAACGTTTGATCCGTAGCTCGGATTAAGGTGATCATTTTTTTGAAATTGTGTATTTTTTCAAGATCTACGCATTGGTGACATTTTTATACACATATTTCAAATGTAAAAGGTATTGTTACTCATTGTAATATTTACATGCACTTAATTATAAAGTGCCAAATTCGGGAGGGTGTTGTGATCACTTCTGGATGTATTTTTGGTTGAGCCCAACATCCTAAAATTTTAGGTATTGCATTCTTGTATCTATGGGTGTATACATTTATATCTCTCTTGTTTGTTGAGATATTTTGGATCTGTATTTTCGACACTTTTTGGCATGTTAACACTCTCTTATTGGGGAGCTATTCTAGTGGAGCCCAATGTTAGTTTTTCAGTGTTCGAGTAGTTGATTTTGATAACTCATATAGATATGTGGTGTCACTCTACCCATTCTGTAGTAAAGGAGGGTGTGGTGTTGATATTGCTTCTTCGAGTTTCATGTCCTTGCATTGTTACCTTGGATTTTTCTTGGATTGCGGCACTCCTATTTATTTGGATCTCATGTCCTTGCCTTGTTGCCTTGGTTTTTATTGGATCATGGCACACCTATTTGTAGCAGTTGATCAAATTATGTTTGGTGTTTGTTTTTCACTTTTCGACATCACTCCATTGATAGTCTCCTTGCATGGAGCTATTCTGGTGAAGTCCAGTGTCAGTTGTTTTTGAGTTATATGATCAAGCAATGGATTCAGACCATAGTGTGCACCACACTTCTTCAACATTATACAAGTTTTGGGAGTCAAGCTTCTGAGGATATCTTGCAGTAGGATTTTGCTCTCTACTTTGTTATTACTGGTTTTGGGTACCTTGCAGTGTCCATTTTCCCCAATTTTTGTATATGGGTACCTCATCAGGCCTTGTTGCTGGGACCCACCTTATTTTCCACCCACCTAAGCTATGCTTATGGGAGGGTGTTAGTGTAGGTTATTATTTATCCTTTTATTTATTTATTAGGATAATTCTTACACTTGTGTTATCCCTACACTTGTTGGGTTAGCTTTCTTAGGTGTACTAGTTGTGTAGAGTTAGCTTACTAGTTGTGTTGAGTTAGCTTCTCAGTTATGTGGAGTTAGCTTACTAGTCTTTTGAGTTAAATTAACTACCAAGATCGATCGGGAGTTCTTCACCACTGATTTAGGTAGTAGTTGCACTTCCCTCCTCCTATATGTACATCTTTCTTATTGAATAATTCAAGTCATTCTATTGTAATGTATTGAGCATTATGGATTATGATGGATTTCCATATATGGTATTTTAGCTCTTCTACTTTGCAAATCTAATGTGATGTGCTATTATCATCTGAGATCGTGGCTTGGAAAAATCTTATTATCATTCCTTTCAAACACCTATATTCTAATAATTCCTCTTTCACCTAAAAACACCCATTCCTATTCAACGTCAATATCACCTATGCCTAAATGACCTAGCCTTAACCATGCCTAAATGACCTAAACTCAACCATGCCTAAATGACCTAAAATCAACTATGCCTAAGTGAACTAGACTCAATCATGCCTAAAACCTACCAACTTATTCTTCTACCTCATCATATTCTTCCCCAGCTTATGGGAGAAATATATAGGCTTGAGGCCCCTTTTCATCGAGGCTATATAGGTAGCACTTTGAGGGCATAAGGCCCTTTGAAGTTAGCTCGACCAATATTTTCCCTAACCAATTTTTTCCCTTTATATTCACATTCTACCTTAGTTAGTTTCCATATTACACAAAACTGGGAAATTAAAACAATCAAAAACATGCATACCTACCATTTTCTCACATCATCATATCATACATCAATCATTTCACATTTCCATGATATCAAATATTTGGACATTTACACCACAACATATATACATCATCATTCATTTTCCATATTAACAATAACTTGGAATTTAAATCAAACAAAAACCATGCCCAAATCATGGTTATACATAGATTCCAACATGCATAAATCACCTAAACTCCATCATGCCTATACCTTGACTCTACCATGCCTATCCCTGACTCCATCATGCATACATAACCTTGACTACCTCAATCAACTTGACTCTATCATGCCTAAATGACCTAAAATCAATCTTGCCTACATGACCTCGACTCAATCATGCCTAATTCACTCAGTTTCCATCAATACACAATAACAATAGAAATTAAAATGAGTACATCATCCATCCAAATCAATATAACCATTTGAACCTCCCCGTGCCTTTTTTCCTAAAACCATTATTGAACCAACAAATTTTGACCTTACAAATACCTATTATACCCTACTCACAAACCTAAACTACTCCGTACATTTCCGTAATCGCATTTAGGGACTTGTTATTTACTTATACCTCAGCCTTACATGTGCCCTACCTAACATACCCTTACCTAACCACCTTTTGTGACATTTAAATTTGTTTACTCACTATACCTTGCGATGTTGTTACCCGTGTTGTTTAGCCTAATGACCTTACCTTGCCTAATGACATGATGTTTATCCCAACCATACCTTTGGTGCCATGGAACAAAACCTATTACCCATTCCTACACTAGACCTCATTATGTTTCATGACCATATCTTATACCTTGGATACCTGAACCACTTCAACCTCATTTAGATACATCTATTACCCTTTTGACAACATAGAGTTTGCAAGCTCTTCCACCTGGTACCATATCATAATCTATATGTGTGCGTGCATTTGATTTCCATTACCCATTACCCAATATGACCATTACCCATTACCCAAAATGACCATACCCTTACCTACACCCACATATTCTCATTTTCCTCACTTACCCATTTATCAAACCACTCACTAATTCCATTTAACATCTCATCAGTTCCTGGTTTGAGGGGGATCACTTCCACCCACACTTGGGGAAACTTAACCTTCACTCATACCTCGAAAAATGACTTCTGGTTTTTTTGGTGTCACTTATCAATACAAGCTACGTGACAAAAAGGGGAAAATATAGACACCAAATTTGGGTCACACTCCCCTTGGTCCCCTTTAATCAATTAACGTAATGTGTTCACCTAACCATGACCCCTTTACCCCACATTCGTATTAATTTAATTACTTACAATTGAATTAATGTTCAACCTCAAATTATACATTAATTTAATTACTTCAATTAAGTAAATTTACACATCATTTAGACACCTCACCTGGAACCATTCCAAGGGCAATTAACTCATAGTGACCAAGTCGTCACTCTTAGCACCGAGTCATCACTCCCAATGATAATCACCACTTAACCTAACTAATTAAGAATTCTTCTAAAAACATGATTGGAATTCTTCTATTACCTTCCTACCTTCTCTCATGCGAACTCCACTTCCATAAGTGGACTCAATCAAGAGCACACAAAAATAGTAAGGATCATCCTATTTTTGTTAAACCTATGATTTACGGCCTCAACCAACACAATTTATTCCTCAACCGATGATGGTCACCTTAACCGTCATCGGTTACCTTATATACCCTTTTAAAACTCTTTACTAGGGTTGGTCATTTTGAGTTCAAAGAGTTCTATTGCATTCAAGAATGAATCAAAGAGTTCTTAGCATCCAGACGATGAGATATACTCAACCACAAGCCCGAAAAGCACCTGATGCTCATCCCAAGGCATTAGAATATTCACAAGAACACTTTGAAATGATTTCGGAGAACTCGACCACAAAATTTATTCATGGATCAACCATTGCCTTCCTTCACCTACCAAACTTGCAAATGCAAGTAAGTACATTTTATTTTCATCATTTCATACTTTCTTAAAGTGCAAGTTCATTATATTTTGTTATCACATCATATTCCTTATTTCCTTCTTCCATCCACACCTTCTTACCAATCTACCCATCCAACCACCCATGGCCTTCTGGCTCTCCATACCTAACCTCTATGCATTCATGAGTCTCCTTGGTATTATTATGAACCCAACCATCCTCCCTTCATTCTCTGTGCAATCATAGAGAATTCCAAAACTAATTTTATTTAATTACCACCAAATTTCCCCTACCGATGTCTGGTCACCTTAACTGTCATTGGTCTCCCCTCTTCATCGACATTGGTCACCAGATCGACGTCGACTTTGTATCATTTCATTTATTTTAACCAACAAGCCTCTTGATCAACCAAAATCAACCCAGACCTCACCCAATCAATTCCGGACCCTATAATACCTGTAAAACCCAGAATAACCTACCAAACCTCTAGATTTAATCATAACCTTGCCTATTATTTTATATTTTCTTATTGTATTTGCACAAGATACCTAAATCATATAACTATAGTAGGATTTCCTTATTTCATGATATTTTCAATATTAATTTATATTTGAAAGTGGATTGACAACCTTCTTGAAGCACCTCGCTTCCCGTGATCTTGCATTCTCTAGGTAGTGCATGAACTTATACTATTAATATTATTTTTGGTCTTGTTTTGTTTCTACAGTCGTTCCTCCTAGATAAAGGGAATCTCACACAATCAGCTTGGATCTAAAATTCATTTACACACGCACTCAACATTTGACCAATGTAATAATAGGTATTCCTCCATGACCATTTTATCTTATCTTTTTATCACACAACAAATCCATGAAGCACTAAGTTAAAAATATTATATCCTAGCGGATGTTATTGACCACTAAGATTTATATATTTTCTTGTTAATGCATTAGTAGTTTTCCTATTAATGATGCCTAACAACCACTAAGCTATAGGTATATCCTTATGGCTAATCATAGTAACATGATGGATAAGAAGTTCAAATTTATTTGTTATTGATTCTTATACACTATTAAGCTCCAAAAATATGTTGCGGATGACCCTAGTGACCGCTAAGATGAGAAATACTTATGTCTATACCCTTAAGTAGTGATAGGATTGGCGTTATTTTGGTCATTGCAATAAATTTTGTGCTTTAAAACAAGCCTAGATATAGAGAAGGTTTAATAGGTCGTTGTGGCTAAAATTAGCATTGCTAAGATCAACACTAATATCTTGACCCCCCACTAGTTCAAAGAATGTATAATTTTTTCTCATTCTTATAATAGTTTTCTCGTAAGTAAAATCCTAGATATAACCAATCTCTAAATATTTCATTGTTCATCAACCTAGCGACCGCTAGGATCTGAACTACATAAGACTTAAAACCTCAAGAGTGCTTGTATCAACATAATTTTCTCATTGCATTAATATTTTTTACTAGAGTGATTCATAGCGAATGACATGGATTAAAAAATGTATATCTTGACCCCTCAGTGGTTCTTGTACAGAAGTGCATTGGTCATTCCATTAATAGCAAGTCTGTAAATGATGTCTAGCAATGAGACGTATTCATGATCTTATAACGAACTAATCAAACATAAGTAAATGTTGATCCCTTACGAATACATGTATTATAACAATTTTCTTAAGTCAATGATAGATGTCCATTGAATGGTGTTTAGCTAACCTGTAATCTCTAAATATTTTTCAAGGAGGATGTTATTGACCATTAATATTTATATATTTTCTTGTTAATGCATTAGTATTTTTCTTGTTAATGATTCCTAGCAACCGCTAAGCTATAGGTATATCATTGTGGCTGATTGTAGTAAATAACCGCAATAAGCTCAAAGGATTTGTCATCTCACATAGAGCTTAAAGTGAAAAATCACACTTGGACTTAGCCTTTGGACTATGAAGGCCTTCCTTTTAGATGTAGAAGATGTTTCTCTTTGGGACATTCTGCCACCAATTGTGAGATGGTAAAATGAAAAAATGAGAATGCTAACTGGTGGAAAAATGCCCTCCCAGAACATCTGGTATTTGAACCTAAGGGCACCCCTATTACTGATACTAAGGAGGAAGACATGATGGAAATGGTCCTAAAACCCCCAACAGAGAGATCACAGATCGTGAAAATAAGGAATCATTTGGGGAGGTAGCTGAGGGGGTTGGATTATGCATTGAACCAATGGCATCTATAGTAGCTAAGGAGAATCCCATTCCTTGTTCAAACAATCAGCCAATAACACATCTTGAGGTTTTTATTCCTCTACAAAAGGCTTCTGAGGAATGGATTACATTCGGTAAAAGAAGACAGCTACTCACACAAGAAAACAACTATTAAGTAATTGTTTTATTGTTGTATTTTTTGCTGCTCATTGTGTGGGGTCGATGATGGTTTTAGTACTTTTCATTGCAAATTTTTTTCTACTTTTGGGGTTTTTGTGAAAAATATGGATTTTGATCACTTTTTATTTTTGTTCAACTGTGAAATTTGGCTTTTGAGCCTTTCTGTACAAGGGTATAATCCCTTTCAAAAAACTATTTGCCAATAATAAAAAAACAAATACGATAAGAAGTGAGTATTTATTTGCTAATGATTTTTATAAACCATTAAGCTCTAAAAAATATGTTTTATCCGATCCTAACAATCACTAGGATTATAAATTCTTATTTCTTTACCCCTTAGTAGTGCAAATATTGGCATTATATTACCCATTGCAATAATAGTTTGGGTTTAAAATAAGTCTAGATATGAAGAATATATAAAGAATTTTTGTTGCTAAACATAACAACCGCTAAGATCAACACTACGTATATCTTGACACCCCACCAGTTTAAAGATTAGAGAAATTTTTTCTCATTCTAATAATAGTTGTCTAGTGGATAATACATAGATATGGCCAATATCTAAATATTTCATTGTGGTTGAATGTATCCATCACTAGGATCTGAACTACATAAGTCTTGAAGCCTCAAGATTGCTTGTATTGATAGAATTAGATCGAATTAGATCTACGCAATGTGGATGGTTATTAGACAAAGGATAATCCTTCCAAAATATGTTACGTGTGAATTGTCAAGAACACTTTTTCATAATTTCTTAACTTAGCGATCCATAGTTGAATAGATAGTGATTACAATGGAAAATGGTAATGATAGGAGCCTAGCGGCCACTAAGCTAGAATAATAATGGAGCTTAGTGGTTATTAAGCATTTTATCGATATGAAAAGAAAGTATTGATCCCTCTCGATGGAAAGTAGTGCAAGAATTGGCTCCACTAGGTAATGTGTGGACAATTTGATACAATTATAGTCACTGACAATTACAATCGTTCTAAAGTTGTACACCTAGTAATTACTACGAAAAGAGGTAATGAAACTATTGTAGCAGCCACTAAGCTAGACCATGATTTGTTATTCAATATTTATTTTTAAATTAAGAAATTTTAGCATTTTCTAGGATTTTTATTCAATTCAAAAGTGTAGAGATAGTGGTTAAAACCACAAGAGGTAATGTCGGGAACCTTGAGGCTAATAGGATAGATAATGATTTTCTAATTTATCTCTCTTTTTAAATTAAGAACCGGAAAATCCTAGTGGTCTTTATGTCATTCCTTTCAATTAGTAATGGAGCTTTGTGGCTGCAAATCATTTTCTTTGATACGAACGGATGTGAATTATGGCATACTCCAATGATCAATTTCAAATAAAACTCGTTAGGTCTTTGGGGTTCTTACATTATTCTTTGCAAAATGTGTTATGGGACAATTAAACCATTTTTTATTTAAAATATTCTTCTTAATGACCGCTGGACCCATTATTGTGTTTTGCTTCTAGCACACTCTTTTCAAAATTCAAAAAATTAAGTCTTAATAGCTTTATGCTATTCCATTCAATTGGTGTTAATTATAGATAAGTAATGTTGAAAATCTCCATTCATATGTCGAATTAAATGATCTCTCTTACTAACATAGATGTTTTCAAAATTTCCTTTAATGTTATCTATGTAATTTGGATAGTCATCAGACAACGGATAATCCTTCCAAAATAGGTTACATGTTAATTTTCATGACCAATTTTGCGTAGTTTCTAAACTTAGCGATCAATAGGATCTGAACTACATAAGTCTTGAAGCCTTAAGAGTTATTTTATTGACAAACTTAGATCATTACATTAATATTTTTACTACCATGATGCCTAGAAAATGTGAATACTAAAACTACATATATCTTGACCCCTCAGTGTTGCATGTACATCCACACTTTTCTCATTAAAGTAATAGTAAGTCTATGAATAATGCCTAACAACAACTAAGATCTAAATATTTGGCAATTTTTGACTCTAAAGACCGGTAGGATCAAAACTTGTTTCATTTATTTGGAAATTATTTTCTAATCTTACCTAATATTCATTATAAGGGACATATGAATGTTGCCATAAAATCAATTACATCATTTGTCTCAGTATTTGTTTCTGTTGATGATGTATACAATGTTTGTGGACCTTTAATTTTTCAACATGGCAAGAGAGCGGGAAATGTCGATGGTAGATACTTATTTATATTCCAATGAAAATGATAGATTAATAAGAGATACCATGTTCGATCTAATAGCCTTAGATGATAAATTTTAGCATTACTCAGCTCTATATTCCATAGTTCGAATTAAAGTGTTGATGTTGATGTCGTAGACATAACGGGTATACGAAGAGAAAATTCTATAGTTCTGAGACGTAAGGGCGATAAAAAGAGTTGGTCTCCATTTAATTGCTCCTTAACCAGAGGTGCTTCATTTTCTATAATTGATCACTTCTTATCTACTTCATGCCAAGTCATAGGATTTGTCATTATTTTCTAAATCAGGGAAAATGAGAATAGATTTGTTTATTGGGAATAAATACAAAATTTAATATAAACTTCCCCGAGTCGACTTCTTATATGACTCAAACACAATCAAGTCCTGGATGGCCAAAAGGAGAGTAAGAGATGTTTTGTAGAGTTGGGCATTTGACCCATTAGATAATATGGATGATTCTAAGTTGTCTGAAATATTTATTAAAAGGTTTAGACCAAGAGTCCGCATTGGCATGACACTCATGAATAGGCTATATGGAAATTTTTCAATCTTTAAGGTGGATGTTTCCTGGATCCTGTTACTTTATTTTATTTTTGATGACACCAAGATTCCCTCCTTAGGTTAGGTGCTATGTTTAAATTTAGTGACACAATAAAATAATTTTGTCGACCATGCGAAACCATTTTCCATGGCTTCCTATCTTCTTGATATTGTATTTCGTGTTCTCAAATGTCTAGATTTCTTTCAATTTTTTTCTCCTTCAAGCCCTTTAAGGGTAGATGAGAAATATTCACAATTTTATGCCCATCATTTCAGATCGCATATTCAAGATATATGCACTTATTTGTATCCTTCTCTTTACCAAAAATTACATGAAACAATGCCACTTTGAGAATATCGATGCCATTATCACTTCCATAAGGCATATGGGATCCGTATTATTCTATCTAGAATATACAGTTATCATGATCAAGGGATCCTTACACCTCCTTTTCAATTTACATATTATGTGCCAGAAACATTGGCAGAACAAGAGGTTGCATATCATATTTGCAACGGTATTGCTTTAAAGTGTAAGGAGAAGAAGATTAAAACACATCCCTCCTTCCCAATCTTTGTGGGAAGTAGAATGTTTAAAAGGTGGCCTGATTTGAAGGTTGCATCAGCCCATAGAAATTCATTTCATCTCCCTGAACACTATTTAAGGAAATATGAAAAAAGGAATAGCATTTTCCAACACCTTAATTCCCTTAAAGGGTAGTTAAATATATTGTATGCTTACATACATGATGATAATAATTGGGTATGGATTACCTAAACACAAGATAGCCTTGTTCAAAAAAATATGAAGGAGAAAGGAGTGGTTCCACCTCCGAGAGAAATTATTAAAAAGGAGGCTACAAAGATAGAAATATTTGTATTCAGAACATTCACAACAACCATGTGCTCCCTTATCTCCACCAAATGAATCTTGATTTGAGTTTTGAGAAGTATTTTCCAAACTAAATAAAACTCTAGGTGGTGAAGCCCCAGTGAAACCCTCTCAATCTTCTCCTTGCAGTTCACAACTAGAGACAAATGATTGGGTAGAGAAATTCATAATTGCCTACAAAGGAAATCCAGATTGGGAAGAACAAGAAGATACCTTAGTGAACATTAAATTCAATCCAAGGATGAGAAACTTGAAAAGGGTCACAAAAAAGAATATGTTAACACAACAAGCCATTTTTTGGCATGAAACTTCAAAAGACTTCTTCACTCTTACAAAGAAAAGGAAATCCAAAGGATCCCAAGTGGTGTAATATGAGGAATATCCAGAATCCTTGATAAGGGCCACAAATGAAAGATACCATAGAAGTAGAGAGGGAGTATGTGCTAGAAATAAAGAGCTTGAAACTCAATTAAAGGTCACACTTCATCCCGACACAATTTCTAGTGTAGAACAAGCATTGCATGGCTTGTACAATAATATAAAGAATTGCATCTATGCAAAGGAGCAGGTAGAAGAGTTCTTGGGAAAAAAATGAAAAACTCATTATAGGAATGACATCGTTGTAGAAAACATTAACACATATGGGGTAGGTCATTAAAAATGCATTTGTAAAGACCCTATAATTATGACCATGGACAATATTGGTATATGCCAGAAATATACTAATTATACAAAAAAAGACTAAGGGAATGGAATGAACAGGAAAGAAAACTTTCTTTCCATTTTGATGACATTATTTCTAGAGGAAATCATGTTTTCATAGAAGCTTCAGTCATGGAAATATTTAAAGGAAACCATGCATTTGTTTCTGATGAAGATTTTGGGACATCCATTCAAAAATTCATGGTTAATTTTCAAATGATAATATCTTAGGGGAACGAAGGATAAAAATTTTCATGTCATTGAGATTGTTTCTAAAACAAAGGGAAAAATACAAAAAAATAGAGAGTCCGAAAGAAATTGCTTTGAGACATCATGTGGTATTCCAAAGGATTTGCTTGACAAATCTACTATGCTATATAGAAGCATGATTCTAGATATGGAAAAGATAAAAAGATATTTTCATATTTGCAAAAATATTTTGTGGAGGAACGACAATGAGATAATAAAACAGGTCCCAAATGAGAGCAACAAACCTAGGAAGCAACCGTGCATGTGGTCTTGGATAAACAACACCCGTAGTTAAGGAAGAACCACAATGAATCATAAATTGTAGTATGTGAGATAGGTGAGAAAGCACTTGTGATATGTATGACATGTTAATAGATGAATATTTATAATTAATACAATGATCGTGTATATATTCCAAATTTTATACTTATCTAAACATGCTAAACATGCATTTGTTGTTTCAATACGCTAATCTCCAAATTTTTCATTGTGGTATAAACTACAAATAATATGTTGCGGAAATACCTAGCGCACGGTAGAATGGAAATATATTTCTCTATTTTGTTAAATCCTGACAGCCACTATGTTCCAACTATTATGATGTGGTAGTGTCTTAACAACCTAAGAGTTCATAATATCCTAGTGACAACATATCTTCAAATAATATGTTGCAAAATAAGCTTGTGGATGCCAAGATTAAAATTTCACTCTTTGTCTTGTTAAATGTTCGAGACATATAAGAATAAAATATTCTATTGTGGAAGCACCTAGATGTCGTGTAGCTCAAAATTCCAGCCTCTTAGATTCTTAATGTAATGTGTTTAATCCTTTCAAATGATATGCTCCAAATTATGCGTTAAATCCTAACGAATGTTAAGTGTAACTTATTACGTTGAGGAAGTATGTAGAGGCCACTAATTTCATACTACCTTAATTAAATGTGTGAAATCCTAGTGACTGCTAAGATCCAAATAATATTTTACGACAATACCTAGTGGAATCTAATTTTGAAATATCTTACTATATTTTTAAAATCTTAGTGGCCATTATGTTCCAAATATTATGATGTGGCAATGTCTTAGCGGTGTATCACTTCATGATATCTATTATTGAGAACCGAACGCTAAGCTCAAAAAATGTTTTGAGGAATAACCTACCGGCTGCTAACCTCACAATATCCTACTTGTTTTTAGTTGAATCCTAGCAACAACATATCTTCAAATAATATTTTGCAAAGAAGATAGTGTATGCTAACCTAAAAATATGTAGCCTAAATTTTTTTAATTTGATTTGTTAAAGTATGCCTTAGACAACTTGCAAAAATTATGAGTACGCATATTCTAGCATATGCTAGCGTCGCGAGAATCTTAATTTTATGTGTTAAATTCTTAAATTTATTATGCCCCAAATATTATGTGTTAAATCCTAATGAACGCTAAGATTAAATTATTACATCATTGTAAAGGCTAGCGTCCACTTAGCTAAAATAAATTTAATCTAAAATGTTAAATATTGTAGAAATATTTTTAAAATATTATTTTGTTGCAATACGTAGAGGCCACTAATTTCATACTACCTTAATTTAATTTGTGAAATCCTCGTGACCGCTAAGGTATAAATAAGATGTTATAGCAATACCTAGCGAACACTAGACTACCAATATCTTTATTTATTTTTTTAAATCCTAGCAACCCCTATGTTCCAAATAATATGTTACGGTAGTGTCTTAGCGGCATATAACTTCATGATATCCATAATGTCGAAATACTAATCTCTAAGCTCGAAAAAAAATTTGAGGCATAACTTAGTGGCCGCTAAGTTTGCACTATCTAACATGTTTTTAGTTGAATCCTACCGACAAAATATCTTTAAATAATATGTTGAAACATAAGATAGTGGACGCTAATCTAAAAATTTAATGCATCATCTTGGTAAATGCTCGAGACATCCAAATTTCTAAATATTCTATTGTGGAAGAAACCAGATGCCATGTAGTTCAAAATTTGTTAAAGCATACCATTGACAACTGACTTGTAAACATTATGAGTACGTATATTCTAGTGGACGCTAGCCTCCTAGATTATTTACTTACTATGTTAAATTATTACAACTAAAATGCCCCAAATATTATTTGTTAAATCCTAACGAACGGTATGCTTAAATTATTACATCCTTGTAAAGTATAGAGGCCACTAAGCTCAAATCAATTTCATTTAAAATGTTAAATCTTGTTGAAAGATTTTTTTAATAATATGTTGTGGAAGTACATAGTGGCTGCTAACTTCATACTACCTTAATATGATTTGTGAAATTTTAGCGACCACTAAGCTTCAAATAATATGAGGTGGAAACACCTAACAGACACTAGACTCAAAATATATTTCTTTATTTTGTTAAATCCTAGTGACAACTATGTTCCAAATATTATGATGTGGCAGTGTCTTAATGACATATAACATCATGATATCTATTATTGAGTACCGATTGCTAAGGTCATGAAATATTTTTGAGGCATAACGTAGTGGCCATTAAGCTCATGATACATTACTTTTTTGGATGAATCGTAGTGAAAACATATCTCCAAATAAAATGTTGCAACATAAGCTAGTGGATGTTAAGCTTAAAAACTCATTCTTCATCTTGTTAAATGCTCAAGACATCTAAGCTCAAAATATTCTATTGTGGAAGAACTTATATGTCGTTTTGCTCAAATTTTGTTAATTTGATTTGTTAAAGCATACTGCCGACAACTTGCAAACATTGTGACTATGCATATTATAATGAACACAAGACTCCTAAAATATTAATTTAATGTGTTAAATTCTTGCGACTGCTATGCCCCAAATATTAGGTGTTAAATCCTAACAAGCACTAAGCTTAAATTATTACATTGTTGTAAAGTCTAGTGGCCGCTAAGCTCAAATTAATTTCATTTAAAATGTTTAATCCTATCGAAAGATTTATTTTAAATATTATGTTGTGGTAGTACATAACAATCATTAATTTCATGCTACCTTAATTTAATGAAATGAGTCTACAGGCCCTCGGTGAGTCACGGGTGGACACGTGTCACGTTTGCATCAAAGGTGGGAATGGAGGCTGGTGGAAGACTTAGAAATTTTTTTCTTTTTGGCGAAAGGGAACAAAATTTGTGAAAAGGGCCATTGGTCCACTAGGCCAATCATGAGTGGACATGTGGTAGGGAAAGCGAGAGGTGCGAGAGTATGGAGGAAATCTTAAAAATTTTCCTTTGCAAAATATGATTAAAATATAAATAGAAATGTTGCCCCTTAGCCAATCATTTGAGGAAGGGCCGAGCCACGAGAGGAAAAAGCGAAAAATTTTCCTTTTTCCAAAAAGAGGAAAAATGTTTAAAATTGAGCCGCGACTCCATATCCAGTCATATTGCGCCACGTGTCAGGGACAAAATCGGAGATGCGGGCCCATAGAGATAATTTGGAAAATTTTCCTTTTTCCAAAAAAGGTGGAAATGTGTAGAATCGGTCCGCAATTCCAATGGGACCCACATTGGGACACGTGTCAAGCTCATTTTCAAAGGGTGAAGGGCAAAGAAAATGTCAAATTTGTACATTTTTCCAAAAGTGTTAAAATGTCAAAAGTGATCCCAAGCCCATTTCCAATCACATTGTGACACATGGAGGGCTTAGATTAAAAGATAAAGGAAGATCAACAATAATTGTGCATTTTTCAGTTTGGCCACTATTTGAGCTCCAAGAAGTGTGGAAATGCATTTTTGCATCAATTTTGATCAAATTTTTGACAAATTCGTGTCGTTTGTTCCTATAAGGACCAATGCAATTGGTTTTGAGGATCAATTTGAATATTAGAGATGTTTTTGAAGTGAAATTTTACCCTAACCCATCCGAGAAATGTAAATATCGAGATCCAAAAGTTACAAAGTCAATTTTTGAGGGATAAGGATGAAATAATTGAAGGAAGGGGGTATGCATGCTTTGAAGATGAAAAACGTGCCTCCACAATGGATAATGATGCAAATTTTGTAATGATTCATCTCTTTTTGAGACAACTGGTAACATTTTTGATGTGTTCTATTAAATGTCCCTGTCTACGGATCATGAGGAATTTTTGTAACAAATTTGATCCTTTGGCATATTCTTTTCTTTTGAAAGAAGGCTCGAAGGAGATTGAAAGCTATATATGGCATGAATTTTACATGCAAAGGTTTGGAAGAGTTTAAAAAATCTTGGAAAAATAAAAATTCCATGGGAAAATATGGGAAGAAGCCCATTCTCTGAGAAACCACCTGAGAACCACTTTTAATTCCTTTTGTGCATCAAATTTGTATCATGTTGAGTTAGTTTTAGTTGTAAAGCCATCAACAAGCTCTGAGATTGTTCTTCAAACATTCCCCTACTGATAAATTTTATCATTTCTGGATTATTTTATGTTGTCTCTTGGTAAAATTTGTATACACTTATATTTCAAAATGTTTTCAATTTGTGTTTCTTGCTCCTGTTGTAGTCTTGTGTTTAAAATATCTCTTGATCATACATGGTCTCATTTCTTGTGATTAGTTTGTTGGCATTTGCAATCTCACATTCATAAGAGATTTCATATGATAAAGAGATACACAAATTTAAAATCACTTTACCTTCTATGACTTGAGATTATTTGTAAACTTTTACGTGCACCTTAGGTCATGATTAAATAGTGATTGCTAAATTCTTAATTGATTCATTCTAACTCAAGATTTTGTGATAGATGATCAAATATTGTGTGGAAAAGTACAGATCTAGGCCTCCATTTGATGCACATATCCTAGTTCAAGGAATGATTAACCATATTTATCCTTTTTGCTGTTAATTTTCTCCATATTTTGCTGAAATCCTCAAAGAGTCTAGCGGACCTTGGTTTGTCTTATCTAAAATCCCACCCAAAAATCATTCAAAACAACTAATCCTACCTTGTTTTACCCTTGTTTTGACCAGTATACCAATAGAAGATCAAAATCCATTTGCTAAAGTATGCAGAACATATCAATATTTCAAAATTTCTTGATAAACCTTGCCTTGCATTGAAAGTATCTCCATAATCTAGAAGTGATAACTTGTGAAAGTCGATTTAGAGTGTTGATCATATTTTCCCAAGGCCCCTTCATACTATTTGTACAAATTGAGTAATATATTCATCTCCTTCACCATTTAAGGGTTACAAAATAGGTCCTCTTACCTTGGTTGAAAGGCACAACCTAAAGCAGTTAGGACAAGATGAAGTCTTATTTGAGTGCTATCCATCTCGTCCATAAATCTTAGTGTGAGTTAGATCATATCCCTAGCTACAAAATGACACACACCATGATCCATTTGTCTTCAAGCTTCATGACGGATCTGTGATGCTGCTCATCTTGAAAAGGAGAGAAAATTTGGGTACCAACACAAGTGGCACCATTTCCGGGGAGATTCTTAGTTCAATATAATCCACGTGCATACATATTTGAAATATTTGAATGCATATCAAACCTTGGTAATGTCTCTTGCAAGTTCTGTCTCCAAATATATTTTTAAAACATCATTCTATACTTAGATTTGCAAGGTGTATGCAAAGGTTTCAAAATCTATCTGCAATTTTATCAGTTTCCAGCATTAGTTGCATTTCATTTGCATTTGTGGTTGATAGATTCAAGAATTGGGAGATCGATCTATAAAGTTTGGCAATATTTTTAGTGCTTTGATAGGTATTTGTGAGTATTTTAGTGCATTTTCACAACTAGGGTGAAAGTCCTTAGTAGCGACTCCATGTTGTTTTGATCTTGATAAATACCGGTGTCTTAGCTTTATCTTTTTTTTTTTTTTGGTGTTCTTAATCTCTGCAAACTGGAAGGAAGAAGATATCTCTTTAGGAGGGACCCGGGTAGAAAGTTATTTCAAGAATTGGGAAAGATAGTTTTAGAGAAAAGAAAAGTTTGGAAGGTTTTTGAAGGTCAGATATCAAGCAAAGGAATATCCATTGGTGAGAGATATAATCCTTTAATAGAGGATTATCACTCTTCTTCCAGTGATTCTAATTCAAGAAATCTTCTCATAAACTTGTTTACTTCAACTAGTGAAGTTCCTTCCGTTGTACCTGGTGAGCTCCTTCTTCAATATGCACATGTGTGTTTCAATTCTAGTAAAACTTTCCAAGAAAATCATCACCTAGAGAATACCAATCTTGTAAACCATATTCTTGAGACCCAAAGGCCTCGCACTCCTCATTAGCTTGTGTCACCCCCAAGATCACCTCCACAAGACAACATGGCTTAGCCTCCACCTAGGCCTCTATTTTTGGTCAATACCTTTGGCCCAAAAATTTTAGGGGAATGGTTGGTTATCCTAATGTTGTGCCTCAAGATGTCGAAATAGATTGCCAGAATTCCAAGGTAACAATGCAATAATAGGTGATCAACATTTGAAACTCTTTATTAATATGATGGAGGATTTTGAAATAGAATTTGAAGATGTGTATGTTAAATTGTTCATTCATACACTAGAAGAGGATGCAAGGGATTAGTACAAGGATCTTCCTGATAATTCTATTGACTCTTGAAATGAAATGCAAAATGCATTTAGATTGCAATATGGTGACAAGATTGATCCTAGATTTCTCTTGTCTGAATTTGAAAATATCAAGAAGAACCCTAATGAATCAGTTCATGACTTCAACACAAGGTTTAAAAAAACTTTGAGAAGGCTTCCTATTAATTTGAGGCCATGTGATCAGTCATGCTTGATCAAATATGTAGATGCATTTGATAAGAAGGCAACCTACTACTTAAGAGACAAAAACCCTACTAATTTGAGGTAGGCCTTCACCATGGCACTGCAGATTGAAAAAAATATCAAAGCAATTGGGAAACCTCTCAAGAGAGATGGTGTAAAGTTGATAAACCCTGAAAAACCTCAAGCTAGCAAGGGTTCGATTTGGAGGAGGTTGTGAAAACTTTGGCAGGGGCTATCAAAGAAATCTCATATAAGCTAGCTCGGGTAGAGAAGGGAATTGGGTAGATTTCGTATGGTTAGCAAAAAGCAAAAACCATGACAAATTTTCTAATCATCCTAGGGGTGATAAGATATCTGATGATAGAGGGAAATGACCCATGGGGTTTGCAAAAAGACATCCTCAAGCACGTGAAGGAAGAGTGTTACCTGATCCCCTAACTGCTAGGGTTGCTATTGTTCGAAAGTTACTTGATATTGATTAGTGTGATAGGTGTTTTCTACCCCATCCTCTATGTGAAGTGGACCAGAAAGATGGTGAAGCTAATAATGATGATGGTATTGATGATGATATCTGCATGGTGGGTTATTCTTCGAGGCTCACAAGAAGGAACAAAATCAACTTAGGTAATAAGTACAAGGACAAGCTATGAACCTTTTGGGATTGCATCAAATGGGTACAATTACTTCTTCCCTCTCATACTCTTAAGGTAGATGTAGTGCAATATTTTAGATTCCTAACAATGAATTTGAATACTTAATAGCTTTGATGATTAAGAAGTATGATGGTGGTATCCCTTGAAAGGAAGATAGAAAATTATTAATGAATATTTTTGTGGCTCAAGAGAGAGTATAACACTAGGAGCAAGGTAGTTAAGGGAGTTGGGCCTCAAGACAAACCTAAAACACCCTTTCTTACAAGTATTACCAAAGAAGCTCCTAGAGAGAAACACCTACCAAAAGCTTTGTTGTCCCAAGTAAAAATTACAGTCCTCCTCATGTCCAATATGCCAAGAATCCCATGCCATCTAATGAATCTGCTTGTCTCCATTCCAATGCTACCTTGCCAAAGATTTTCCATATGACATAGCCTAGGTATTGAGCCAAATCAAAGTGAGTGTTCCAATAATTGAGCTACTTAGGATTCCGAGCACAAAGAGAGCATTTGAGTACTTGGGATTGAAAGAGGAGAAGAGTATCCCAAGCAAAAATGTAAATGTTGTTAAAACTCCTCCTCAAATCATTACAGACCTTAAAACACCATCAACATTTGAGGATCTTGGAGAAACACATGAGGTATACTTGGGGACATCCTTTGTTGATTCCCAATTGAATGTTGATTCATTCTTTACAAGTTTGATCATAAAGGATAGATTACTTCACAATTGTATGTTTGATTTTGATGCATCATGCAATGTCATGCCTCTAGAAGTCATGAATGAGTCTGATATCAAAGTGACAACAGCCTATGGAAAGTGTACTACCATGAAATCAATAGAAGTGTTGATAGTTGGTTGTGTGAAGGGTTTGGTTGTACAACTTGCAGCCTATCCGGGTAAGAATTTGAAGCTTGATATTTTGATTGTGGATTTCCACTGCCAAATGGGGTATGATTTTGTCGAGAAAGTGGGCTTCAAGTTTTGGTGGGACTATTCAAATGGACATGTATTTTTCCACTATTCCCATTAAAGATAGCCTTGTCAAGCTCTATGGAGAAAAGAAGATGTTGCATCTAATTGAGGATCTAAACAATGCTTCTTATGAAGTATCATTTGCTGATGTAGATGTTGATAACTTTGTTGGGTTTGATGATGGAAAAGAACACAAGATGGATCAGCCAAAGTGCCTTGAACATGTAGGTTCTCCTTGGACCTTGCTATTTGATGTAGCTTGCTCGAAAAAGGAAATGGTGCTACTATAATTCTGATTTCAACTAGGTTGGAAGAGTTTGTTTTTTCCTTCAAGCTTAATTTTGAATGTACTAACAACATTTCCGAGTATGAAGCATTGTTGTTGGGTTTGGGAATTACATGGAAGTATGGTGTCAAGGACATCATTGCAAAAGGATATTCAGAGCTAGTTGTCAAACAAATAAGAAAAAAATATGCTACAAAAAATCAGCGGATGAAACAATATAAACATGCAGTTTGGGATCTAATTGAGATGTTTGATTCCTTCAACATTATGCATCATGAAAGAAGTTTCAATGCTGCTGTAGAAAATTTGGTAGTGTTGGGGTAAAGATTTGAAAATTTTACTGTTTCACCTTATTGTGAGTACAATATTGAAGTGTTAACTAGGCCAATTGTCCCTGACAACATCAAGCATTGTCAAGTGTTTAATGATGATGCTCAAGTGTAAGGTTCTTAAAAAATCAAGGTGAGTTTCCACATAAAAATATTGATAGGGAACCAATGGTGTGTGTGACTAAATGAAGAGAGACTTTTTTTGGAAAGCATATTATCCAATTGAAAACTAACACCATTCCTAGAGGGCTGATTTCTCTTAAGTCAAATTTTGACAATGCTGATTTCATCATCAATAGAAACATGTTTGCCTCAAGGGATGTGGAAGAGCATAACTCGGGTACTAATGATAAACCAAGAAAATTTTGGTTGGGAAAAATATAAACAAAGAGGAAAAATAGTCCTATGTTAAACTATTGAAGAAATATCGAGTTATGCGGCTTGGTCTTATTCGGAGTGAAGGCATACAAAGAGGACTTGTTTCAGCATGAGATTCCTCTTGAAACAAATACCAAGCCCTTCGACAAAAGTAGAGGCTAATTAATCCACTCCTCTCAATGAATATGTACAACAAATTGAAGAAACGAAGGAGGGATGGATCAAACATCCCACAAGGTATTCATCTTGGGTTGCGAACCTTGTGCGATCGAAAGAAAAATGGAGATATCAAACTTTGTGTAGACTTCAGAAATATAAATAGAGCTTAATTAAAGGAAAATTTTCCTTTTCCAAACATGGAAAACTTTATTACTGATTAGTGACTAGATCTGAATTTTTTTCCACCTTGGATGGTTTTTCTAGCTACAATCAAGTTGTTGTCAAAGAGTTGGAAATATTTAAAACTACCTTTACCACTCCTTGGGAACATATGTCTATGTAAGAATGCCTTTTGGTCTCATGAATGTTGGAGATACCTTCGAAGAGAAATGGATGTTGCTTTTGCTAGTTACATAAATGACTTCATTGTTGCTTATCAAGATGATGTGACTATGTTTTCAAGGAGCGAAAAAATATCACTTGCAGCACTTGGAAATAATGTTGATCGATGTAGAGAATTTGGAATCTCTTTCAATCCAAAGAAGTGTCATTTTGGGGTGTAAAAGGCCAATTTGCTTGGTCATATTGTTTCAAAGGCTGGTGTCATGATTGGCCCTGAGAGGGTAGAAGAAATCAGCATGGTTCCAATTCCAAGAACAAAGAAGGGAATCCAATCCTTCTTTGGGCAGATCAATTTCATTAGAAGGTTTCTATCTAATTTTTCTGAATTGACTCTTCCTATTACATGAATGTTAAAGAAATACCAAGTTATCAAATGGGAGGAGGCTGCTATTCAGGCTTTTGAAGGAATCAAAGAAGCATTAAAACATGCACATGTCTTAGCAGCTCTGAATTACAAGAAGCCTTTCCAAATATTCTCCTTTTCTTCTGAAAATACCATTGCATTTGTTTTGCTGCAAAAGGATGAAGATGGGGCTGAGAGGCCTATTGCCTTCTTTAGCAAGGATTTACAAGTTGCTGAGTTAAAATACACAATCATGGAAAAACAAGCATTTTCCTTGGTGAAAGCAACAAAGGTTTTCAGGCCTTATATCTTAAGTTCAAAAGTTATTTCCTATGTTCCCCACACCATGGTAAAAGACATCTTATTAGAGATGGAGATCTCAAGAAAAAGATGTAGATGGGTGAAAAAATGTAGGAATATGACATGGATATCCAAACCACAAATTTGGTGAGAGGTTTGGATCTTGCTAAGCTCATGGTGAGAGAAACTTGCAGGACTGTGGAAGTGAATGAAGTAGAGGAAGAAAGGGTAGCTTTTCTTGAGAAGCTGGTAAGTTAAGTGGCACAAGGACATAATATTTTACCTCGGACACCTATGCTGCCCGATCATTTGAATAAATATTAGAAAAGATCCCTCAAGTGGCTTCTCAAAATTACATCATCACCGACTTTGGGCTGACTTGGAAGAACCACTGAAGGTGTCCTCTTGAAATTTATAATTGAAGATGAAGCTCCCAAAATAGTTTCTGATTTCCATGGGAGTGTTTATGGAGGACACTTTGCCCAAAGGGTTACAACACACAAAATTTTGAGATCTGGTTATTGGTGACCTAATCTCTTCAAAGATGGAACCTTGCTAGTTAGAAAATGTGAAACTTGGCGGTATTTCTCGGAAGAATGAAAGATTCGGGATCCCTTCCTTTGTATCTGTATCAATTGAAGCCCCTTTCAAAAAATGGGGAATAGACTTCATTGGTGAGATTTGGACCCTTCTAGTGCTTTGGACATAAGTGGATCCTTGTAGCCATATATTAATTATCTAAGTGGGTAGAAGTAATCCCAACCAAGAAAGCAACACACTAAGTTGTTATGGACTTATTGTTGAATCACATCATATGCAGATTTGGTGTGTGAGTAAAGATTATTCGATAATGCCATGTGTTTGAGCTAATCCCTTGATGGCAATGTGTAGTGAGTATGGAACCAATCTCACTTATGCTTCAAACTATAACCCTCAAGGGAATGGATAAGATGAATCCAAAAATAAGAACTTGTTGAAGATCATTAGGGTAGCCTTGGAGTTGAACAAGAGAAAATGGGGTGAACAACTGAAATTTATAGTTTGGGCTGATAGAATCACTACCAAAAGAGCTACTTTGGTAAGAGCCCATTTGAGTTGGTGTATGGAACGCAAGCTCTTACTGCCCTTATATCTATAATTATCTTCATTTCAGTTTGTTCAAAACTTGAAGATCAAGAGGTCAGTCCATATGAAGCAAAGATTAATCAGATTTTTGAGTTGGATGAAAAAGAAGAGCATCCCACCAAAGGCATGTCGATTTAGAGAGAATTTGAAGAGGTTGTTTGTGACAAGAAGGTCACTCCTAAGGATTTTACTGTTTGAGATATGATTTTGTTGTGGGATAATAGGCATGAAGATAAGGGTAAACATGGTAAATTTGATGCATTGTGGATGCGCCCTTATTCTATTGACTCCAAAATTGGTGAAAATACCTTTTTCTCAAGGACTTAGATGGGGAATTGCCTGAATTGCCTATTAATGGAAAGCATCTAAAGAATTTCTTGGATTAATCCCCAAATTTTAGGTATGCACCACTTATATAGTGTATAGTATTTGTTTTTTAGCTCTATTTTTGTTGTTTTTGTCGGTTTGTGGTTTACCATGTTCTTGGCAGCCATTTTTTGTCGATTGGGTCTATCGACACTAAAATTCTCCTCCGTAATTTTTATTTCATTAATGTATGTATTAGGAATAGGATGTTGTTAAGTATAATTAGTAGTAGCATCGATAGAAGATAACGGTGCTTTGCCAACACGACGCCACCAATAATGTATAGTACGGTAATAGTCAAAAAGTACAATAGGAATGTTGTAGTAAAAGTAAATATTTGTCGTAAGTGGTCGGATAATGTTAAAATGTCAAAGTTGGGGTAAGTAGAGAAGTAGGATCTACATGATTAGGAATTAGAAATATTATATTGGTAATAAGGACAAGGAGTGAGGTCATAAATATTTTGTGTATTTTATTTGTAAAAAGTCTAAAAATGTGGAACCCATGTGAAATGATAAGGTTTATCTTATATTAAAAGATAAGCTTACATGTACATATAAGAGTTAAGGTATAAAATATGATTCGTCGAGTGGATTTCTTATCTTATCTTAGAGATAAGACGGATAAGCTGGAAGTTCTATAAATAAAGAGACCACCCCCTCATTTAGCATAAAAGGAAGTAGTGAGAAATATTGTATGAGTAAGTGTGTAAAGGAAGCCATCATTTTGAAGGTGTGTTAAAGAAGCCATTAAGAAGTGTAATTGTGAATTTTATCCCATAGTTATTATTCGAAGGCAAGTGAAGTCGGTAACACTTGAAGTACCTCATCGGTGAGATTGTAACAATTTTATGTTGATATTATAATTTACATTGATATTTCAGATTTATCATCATTCTTTCTTATCATAGTCTATGGTATTCTTGTGTTATGTTTTTGTTGTGTTTTCATATTACATCCACCAAACTAAAGGCTATGCTTTAGTAAATAATCATAGCACGAGGAGTTCCCGTGAAGAATTATCATAGTGCCGGATTGGTGATGACATTTTGGTTTCGTTGCAGGGACCATTCCTTGTTGGTGGATTTTCTAGAGAGATATTCCCATTTAGTCGAAAACATTTGGAGGGTAACCTTGTATTTACTATGCATAGTAGTTACCATGGTAAAGTCATTTTTTTCCATGAATAGTATTTACTTGTAGTAAAGTCAATTTTTATCGTGAATAGTATTTACCGCAATAACTTCACTTTTTATTGTGCATAATGTTTACTAGAGTAAAGTCAGTTTTTACCACAGTAAGTCAAGTTTTACCATAGTTTACTATGGTCATTTCTATTTTATATTATACTGATTCTAGTTATTTGTGCACATAACTCTTGTTGATTGTACTTGTGGGTTGATATTTCACTGTGGTTACTTTTGGAAATGGGGAAGATTCATGTTTTTTCATCCCAATCTAATGAAGATGCTTCCTCTTTCATTGAAGAGTTTAAACGATCTTGTATTTGTAATGGCCTTATAAGAAGGAACAATTGACTAAATTTTTCCTACCTTTTTGGATTGTTCACCCTTAGGTGGTTTGAAACACTAGGTGATAATGTGAAAAACTCATGGGATTTATTAACAAAAGTTTTCTTGAAGAATTTGGTGAATAACATAAATATGCAGATCTCATGATAAATATCACAAAGCTATCCCAAGGAGAGAAGGAGAAGATAAGGGATTATCATGCTCGTGTTCTAGAGCTAAGGAGGAATCCCGATGACCAGATCTGGAAGAAAGGATTAGTGGATGGGTTGATGAATGGCGTGGATAATCTCCTCTAGAAGCACTTCATTCTTAGGATGAAGCCAGAGATCAGACAATGAGTGAAGTATGACCACCCAGCTACCATTGAACAAGCAAATGAGATTGCAAGAAGGAAAGAAGAAAGCATGGAAGAGGAGCCCAAAGAAATTGTTACTAAAGTAGAGCCTACACCATCACCTTTGGTCCAGAATCCACAACCACTCTCGGTGAGCACAAATATTTCTCCTAGTACATCTACTGAGTATGAAGATCTTCTCAAGAAGATAGGTCAGTTAACTATTAATCTTCTTCAAGGAAAAGAATTTAGTTCTCAGGGAGGAGATAAAGGTCCAAAAATAAATATTTCTGAAGTTGTATGTTTTGGTTGTTATAAAAAGGCTCATTATAAGTATAATTATCTCGATAGAGCTTGTACATCTAGTACAAGAGATAATGATAAAGGAAAAGCACATGTGAATTATTTTGATGTAGTAAATAAGAGCATAAATAATGAAGCAGATGTGTTTGTAACAAAAAGAAATAAAGAAAAAGATAATCAAGATGGAAATGATCCTAAGAAGATGAAAGGAGAAACTAGTAAGAAACATAGGAGAAGAAAGTTGGGTGTGTAGGATTTTCTGATTTCACAGGGACAAGGACCATACTCCATCTTAGAAGATCTATCCAAAAGGCCTGCAAATATTACATATGGTTAACTCTTGGATATGTCTTCTAAGAAGAGGTGGGAGCTGCGAAGTGGACTCAATGCTCGATGAAGGAAGGAGGTTGAGGTCCTTGTTTTAGAGGCAGAGGCGAGATCCCTACGCTCCACAAGCTGAGGTATTATGTAATGGTATTTCAATTCATGATGTCTTAGTTGATGGAGGTGCTGCAGTTAATGTAATGACCGAGTCTGTAATGAATATATTGGGTTTAAAAATTGATCGCCCCTCAACACTTATGTTAATGTCATTAAATAAGGGAAAAACTAAACCGGAAGGTGTAGTTTCAAATGTGGCAATATCTCATTATGGGTGTTTTATGTGTGGTAGACTTTCAAGTGATGAAAAATGGTATGGTTGAGTAGCCAATGTTGTTGGGAAGACCATGGCTAAGGAGAGTTCATGCAAGAAACTAATGGAATGAAGGCTTCATGACACTTGGATGTGGTAGAGAGAGGGTGAAGATAAACGTGATACCTTGGCATCATAAGGCGAACACCGTGGATTCAAGTACCGAAACCGATGATTAGACATCCTCGATTACTCTAGTACCGGTGAAGTGGACACAAAGATGAAGAAAGTGAGGTTGATGTTTCGGTCATGGATATCATTCCAGTCACATCGACTCATGAACCCATAAAATTATCTGAAGAATAAATTGATGATTGTCTCCAACAAATAAAGATTGGTGATGCTGTGATGGAGAGTGAGAAGGAATGCTACCTCTAGCTCTTTCGAAGGTACATACACCTATTGACTTTTGATTACAAGGAACTCCATCAAGTAAGTTGGGTAGAACATTCTATTGAGCTGGTAGATGGTGCTTAAAGCCCATAAAGCAAATGTCATATAGAATAAATCCTAATTTTTCCAAGACTATAAAAGAATAAATAGATAAGTTGCTTGATGTAGGATTCATATTTGCTGTGGAGAATTCAGAATGGGTTTCTCCCATTGTGATCTCAATAAAAAGAATGGGAAGCTATGCATTTGTGTTGATTATAGGAAGCTCAATAAGGCAAAAAGAATGATCATTACCCTCTTCCATTCTTAGATCAGATCTTGGATGTAGTAGTTGGCAGAGTGCTATAGTTTTGCTGATGGATATAGCGGATACCACAAAGTTCGTATAGCATAGAAATATTAGCTAAAGACCACGTTCACCACTCCTTGGGGAATGTTTTCTTATAGAGTTATGCCTTTTGGGTTGTGTAATGCTCCAGCAATGTTCCAACATTTGATGAATAGGGTGTTTGAACCCTACATTGGGAACTTTATCAGAGTATTTTTGGATGATTTTTACATCTATGGGAGCAAGATGGACCACTTGCACCAAATGGAGACAACATTTTAAAGGTTAGATAAAGCACAAGCCTCACTAAACCCTAAAAAGTGTGTCTTTGGATGTTCTAAATATGTTTTGTTAGGGCATGTGGTATCCAGAGATGGTATTGGTATTGATCATGATAAAGTTTCAAAAATCTAAGAGTTACCATTTCCTATGAATAGAAGTAAGTTGAGATCATTTTTAGGCCATGTGGGTTACTATAGAAGATTCATCAAGAATTTCTCAAAATTTACACAACCACTAACCCAGTTCTTGAAGAAGAATGTTACTTATGAACCAGGAAATAAGGCACATGAAGCTTTTGAACAACTGAAGGAAGCCCCGACGTATTCACCTATTTTAAAGAATCCATATTGGAGCAAGCCATTCATTGTGTATATTGATGCCTCGAAGTAGCACTAGGAAGTACTCTGAGCCAAAAGGATGAAAATGGGAATGATCATCCAGTTTCTTTTGGGAGCAGACACATGAGCAGTGCTGAGGTAAATTATACCGTAACAGAAAAAGAGACTCTAGCTATCATTTTTGCTGTAAAGAAGTTTAGAAATTACTTATTAGGGCAGAAATTTATAGTTGTAACAGATCATCAGGCTCTAAAATATATTGTCAATAATCCTAACCCATCAGGGAGGATAATAAGATGGATAATTTTGCTACAAGAATTTGAATTTGATATTATAGATAGGCCAAGAAAGAAGCATGTCAATACAGATGCACTCTCTTGAGCCTATGATGGTTTAGGTTCATTTTGTGATGATGATGATTTCCCGTGATGCAAAGGCATTGTTATCCCTTGACACAATTCCTAGTGAATACATAGATATTTGGAATTATCTGAATGAATTCAAGTTTCCTAATGGCGCCAATACAAAGACTAAGAGGAATATTACTCAAGCCAGTCATCCATATTCTATTCTGTATGGAGTATTATTTCAAATAGGACCTGATGGATAGTACAAGAGGGCAGTTGGACGTGATCAAGGGAAGGAGCTAATAGAAGAATTCCACAATGGTACATGTGGAGGGCACTTCTCTAGACAACTTACAGCAAGAAGTATCTTGGATGTAGGTTATCATTGGCCCACTCTTTTTAGAGATTGTTACAATTATTGTAAGACATGTGATATTTTTCAAACACATTGTAACCGTAAGACTTCATCATCTCCATTATGCCCTATTATTCCACTTGGTCCCTTTGAAAAGTGGGGAATAGACATTGTAGGTCCACTTCCAACTACCCCATGCCAAAATAAGTATATTATAGTTGCCATAGATTATTTAACCAAGTGGGTTGAAGCTAGGCCATTGAAAACAACTTCCATGGATGAAGTGGCAAGGTTCGTATATGAATGCATTGTCACCAGATTTGGTTGTCCATTAGAAATTGTAACAGATCAAGGAAGCCACTTCATTAATGAGGTGGTAGAATCCCTAGTCAATAAGTTTTCTATTAAGCACAGGAAGGCAACAACATACAAGCCAAGCACAAATGGATAGGTGGAACAAACAAATTTTGTGTTGTGTCAAATTCTAGCAAAAGATGCAGCCTTGCAGGTACATAAGTGGGATAAAAGGATTCATGCAACATTGTGGGCATATAGGGCAACATCAAAGTCAGTAACATGATACTCCCCATTTCAGTTGGCTTATGGTATTGATCCAGTTCTTCCTATTGAGTTTGATATTCCCACTGTGAGAGTTATGAAAAATGAAAGGATGGATGAAAGTGATTCAGTAAAAGAAAGGTTGGTACATCTTCATTTGCTAGAGGAAATGAGGGAAATAGTGAAGGATACAAGCTATAAGAAGAAAATGAAGCAGAAGGAATACTTTGATCAAAAGATCCATTGGTCTCCATTTCATGTGAATGACTTGGTTCTAGTATATGATTCCAGATACAAAAAAAAAAGATAGAGAAAATTTCTTCCAAAATGGATGGGTCCCTACAAAATAGCAAATTTGCATGAAATGGTACATACCAATCGAAGGAATTGGAAGGCACTCCCATTACGAAATGGGTCAACCACGACAAGTTCAATATTTTTCAAGCACCATAATAGTCTACTCCAAGGACATAATAGAAGCTAGGAAGGGGAAGATGTCGACACTAAATTTTTCCTCCGTAATTTCTATTTCATTAATGTATGTATTAGGAATAGGATGTTGTTAAGTATAATTAGTAGTAGCGTCCAATAGAAGATAACAACGCTGCTAGTACGATGCCGCCAATAATGTATAGTATGGTAATAGTCAAAAGTACAATAGGAATGTTGTGGTAAAAAGTAAATAGTTGTCGTAAGTGGTCCGTAATGTTAAAATGTCAAATTTGGGGTAAGTAGAGAAGTAGGGTCTACATGATTAGGAATTAGAAATATTATATTGGTAATAAGGACAAGGAGTGAGGTCATAAATATTTTGTGTATTTTATTTTTAAAAATTCTAAAAATGTGGAACCCATGTGAAATGATAAGGTTTATATTATATTAAAAGATAAGCTTACATGTACGAGATAAGAGTTAAGGTATGGAATATGATTCATCGAGTGGATTTCTTATCCTATCTTAGAGATAAGACGGATAAGCCCGGAAGTTCTATAAATAAAGAGGCCACCCCCTCATTTAGCATAGAAGGAAGTAGTGAGAAATATTATATGAGTAAGTGTGTAAAGGAAGCTATCATTTTGAAGGTGTGTTAAAGAAGCCATTAAGAGGTGTAATTGTAAAGTTTCTCCCATAGTTATCGTTGGAAGACAAGTGAAGTCGGTAACACTTGAAGTACCTCATGGGTGAGATTAATAGATTTCATGTTGATATTATAATTTACACTTTGATATTTCAGATTTAGAATCATTCCTTCTTATCATAGTCTATGGTATTCTTGTGTTATGTCTATTGTTGTGTTTCCAGTTACATCCACCAAACTAAAGGTTGTGCATTAGTAAATAATCATAGCACAAGGAGTTCCCCGGTGAAGAATTATCATAGTGCGGGATTGGTGATGACAGTCTAGTTTTTATGCCCCGTATTTTTGGCTCCCTTGCCCAATGGTTGTTTTGGCACTTGGTCTACTTCTTTTCTTCTTATGGCACTTCTTTGGGAGTGCCCATCCCCGAGCAGGAGCCGATGTTGGTGCCATTTTTGAGATTACACCATTTTTCCCTAAATTTTCCTTTGGTTTGCATGCCCTGGAACATTTTTCTCTCAAATTGGTGCTTTGCAACTTTTCCCCTCTTCCTTGGATTCTTTGAAATGCTCATAAAGTTGTTGTTTTTCCCTAATTCGAAAGAAATTTGCATGTGTGTCCTGTTTTGTGCCCTAATTTTTCTAAAATCTACGGGATCTATCATTTTTCCTTCTTACTCGATCATGGAAATTTAAAATTGATTGATTTGCACTTGTATGCCATTGAAAATCCAATTCCATGATAAAAAAAAAGCTTTAAAAACATGTTTTAGCTGGTTCAATTTTGAGAAATTTGTCATCCTTAGAAAAAAAAATGAATTCTAGGGCCTCCTGCAATTTTCTATGTTTTGACAATCGGATGAGCATCATTTTCCCATCAATTTCTTATTCAACATTCATCGGCAACGTGGCTTGTTCTAATTGGACAAGGTTTGGCGGGTTTGGTCAAGTAACTTAGCATTTTTTTGTTTTTGGAAAGGTCTAAATTGTCCCCGCAAGTCCATAGGCCCTCAGCCAATCAGAGGGTGACACGTGGTAGTTAGAAAAGTCAAAATAATGGAGGGGCAAAGTTGCGGAGGCACGGTGGAAAAATTTCCTTTGGTAAAAAGAAGTTAAAGTATGAAATGATTCCATGCAGCTCTTGTCGACACTAAAATTTTCCTTCGTAATTTCTATTTCATTAATGTATGTATTAGAAATAGGATGTTGTTAAGTATAATTAGTAGTAGCGTCGATAGAAGATAACAAATACATTCTTGTAGTATGACGCCACCAATAATGTACAAGATGGTAATAGTCAAAATTACAATAGGAATGTTGTGTTGAAAAGTAAATATTTGTCGTAAATGTGGCCCCGTGGACATAATTTGGAAAATTTTCTTTTTCCAAAAAGGTGGAAATGTGTAGAATTGGTCCGCGTTTCCAATGGGACCCACATTGGGACACATGTCAAGCTCATTTTAAAAGGCGGAGGGGTGGAGAAAAATGTCAAATTTTTACATTTTTCCAAAAGTGTTAAAATGTCAACAAGTGATCCAAAGCCCATTTCCAATCACATTGTGACACATGGAGGGTGCAAATTAAAGGATAAAGGAAGATCAACAGTAATTGTGCATTTTTCACTTTGGTTGCTATTTGAGCTCCAGGAAGTGTGGAAATGTGTTTTTTGCATCAATTTTGATCAAAATTTTGACAAATTTGTGTCGTTTGTGCCTAAAAGGACCAATGCAATTGGTTTTGAGGATCAATTTGAAGATCAAAGATATTTTTGAAGTGAAATTTTACCCTAACCCATCCAAAAATGTAAAATATCATATCCAAAAGTTGCAGAGTCAAATTTTGGAGGCATAAGGATGAAATCATGAAAGGAAGGGGGTCTATATGCTTTGAAGATGAAAAACATGCCTCCAAAATGGATAATGATGTGAATTTTTCAATGATTCATCTGTTTTTGAGACAACTGTAACTTTTTAGATGTTTTCTATTAAATATTTTTCTGCGAATCATGAGGAATGTTTGTAATAAATTTGATCCTTTTGCATATTCTTTTCTCAAGAAAGAAGGCTTGAAGGAGATTGAAAGCTATATATTGCAAGAATTTTTCATGCAAAGGGTTGGAAGAGTTTAAAAAATCTTGGAAAACTAAAAATTTCATGAGAAAATCTAGGAAGAAGCCCATTCTCTGAGAAACCACCTAAGAACCACTTCTAATTCCTTTTTTGCATCAGATTTGTATCATGTTGAGTTGGTTTTAGTTATAAAGCCATTAAAAACCTCTGAGATTGTTCTTGAAACATTCCCTTGCTGATAAATTTGATCATTTCTGGATTATTTTGTGTTGTCTCTTGGAAAAATTTGCATACACTTATGTTTTAAAATGTTTTCAATTTGTGTTTCTTGCTCCTGTTGCAGTCTTGTGTTTAAAATCTCTCTTGATCATACATGGTCTCATTTCTTGTGATTAGTTTAGTGGAATTTGTAACCTCACATTCAAAAGTGCTTTCATCTGATAAAGATATAAATAAATTTAAAATCACTTTACCTTGACTTTAGAGATTGTTTGTAAAACTTTGGGTGTACCTTAGGTCATGATTAAATAGTGATTGCTAAATGCTTCATTGATTCATTCTATCTAAAGATTTTTGATAGATGATCAAAGATTGTGTGAAAAGTGCAAATCTAGGCCTCTGTTTGATGCACATATCTTGGTTGAAGGAATGATTACCCATTTTGATACTTTCTATTGTTAAGTTTCTCTATATTTTGCTCAAATACTCAAAGAGTCTGATGGACATTGGTTTGTCTTATCTAAACTCCCACCCAAAAATCATTCAAAACAACTAATCCTACCTTGTTTTACCCCTGTTTTGACCAGTATACCCATAGAAGATCAAAATCCATTTGCTAAAGTATGCGGAATAGATCAAGTTTTCAAAATGTCTTCAGTAACCCTTTCCTTGCATTGAAATTATCTCCATAATCTGGAAGTGACAACTTGTGAAAGTTATATTTGGAGAGTTGATCATATTTTCCTAAGGCCCCTTCATACTATTTTTATAAATTGAGGGATATCTTCATCTCCTTCACCATTTGAGGGTTACAAAATAGGTCCTCTTACCTTGGTTGAAAGGCACAACCTAAAACAATTAGGAAAAGATCAAGTCCTATTTGAGTTCTATTCATCTCTCCACAAATATGAGTGTCAATTAGATCATATCCTGAGCTACAAAACAACACACACCATGATTCATCTTTCTTCAAGCTTCATGTCGGATATGTGATGCTGATCATCTTGAAAAAGGAGAAAAATTTTGGTACTAACATGAGTGATAAGCTTAAATTATTACATTGTTGTAAATTTTAGCGGCAAGCAAGAATCAATTTCATTTAAATTGTTTAATCCTATCAAAATATTTGTTTCAAATATTATCTTGTGGTAGTACGTAGTGGCCACTAATTTCATACTTCGTTAATTTATTTTGTGAAATTCTAGTATTTCTGCTAAGCTCCAAATTATATGTTGTGACAATACCTAGCGGGCGCTAGAATTGAAATACCTTTCTTTATTTTGTTAAATCCTAGCGATGACTATGTTCCAAAAATCATGTTGTGGTAGTGTATTAACAACTTATAACATCATGATATCTCATTATTGAGTACTGATCGCTAAGCTCAAAAAATGTTTTGAGCCATAACCTAGGGTAAGTGTACGAAGTTGGTGGACAATTTCGTGGACATAAAAACTCAAAATTCAAGAACTCACGATCACGGTTTTTAAACCGTGATTGCAGTTCTGAATTCCAGTTTGGAAACTACCGAACCTAAAACCATGATCACGGTTTAGAACCACAAGCATGGTTATAAACCGCGATCATGCGGAACTCTGAGACAAAAATTAGCAGTCCCGCGACTCCTTATTTTCCCCATTTTTCATTTCAAACCACGATTTTTCCTAGATGTTTTTCACTCGAGCTTTGAAAACCACCTCAAAATTTCTCATCGACTTCGGATAGCAATAGATTCAACCATGCCACCAAGATGAGGAGGTAAGGCCTCGATTTTAATCATTTTTTTGCATTTTACGTTTTTTTTGCATTTTAATGGGTTTTTGAAATGTTTGTTTATGTATATAATTTTTTTGTTTTATCGGTTGTTCGAAAAGATCGAAATCGTGAAAACCTTCAAAACATTCCTCAAAACCCACCGAACATTCCTCAAAACCCTCCAAACATTCCTCAAAACCATCCTTCAAACATAGATCCTCCTCTTGTGGCTCTTTTCCTGTCCCCATTGAGCCGGTAGGAACACAAGATAATATCATTGGAAGAATCGAGAAAATAAAATTGTCATTGAGAACCTAATTTAGACTATAAGAAAAAATCATGCTACAAATCCATCCCATTGACTTTAACCAATACATTGCAAACATTAATTGGCAAAGTCGAGTCTATGAACCAACCAAATAAATAGATGGAATACCTTTAGAGGTGACTGTAGGCGGTGGTATGCGGATAAACTATCCCATACAGCCGTAAAAGACAAAAAAATTGGAAAAGACCTCATTTGTCCATTATTTACTGACCCTAGAACAAATCCCCCCCATAGTTACTTGCAAATGGCTCCCAATCCATTAGTACCATGATGACCAAATCAAAAACAATTTTTTGGACCGATGGTGGATGGTTTTGATTATCCACCATGCAACAAGAATGAGGCTCCTCTTTATTTTTTGAAGAAATTATATTGCGAGTTCATGCTCAATGAGGTCCCGAATTATTTTAACTTTTTTGACTTTTTGGTCAAGGAGGTTTCTCTACAAAAAGTAGACCTGGTGCACGCATAGGTCAACCTAGGATCCCCCATACCCCAAAACCCCCAATTCCTTCGATTAGCCCTCCTACAGTGAAGGAGGTTGTGGAGATTGATACATTACATGCATTAAGGGAGCCCACTCGACACGCCGACCCAACATAGTGACCAGATTGCATCTGGTGATGTTGGTGGAGGTGCCGGTTCTAGCGCACCACACCACTAGTGGATCATGTGGTGCCGTATGCACTGTGGGTGAGACATCATTTGCTGGTTCATAGGATTTCTTTTCTATAGATGAGATGTTGGGGAATGTTTTTGGAATTTGTGCCACTGATATTGGTCTTTCATAGGTAAATTTTAAATAAATATAAATAATATATATATATATATATATATAGTTTTAATTCACATGTTTGAGATATATATATATACATATATATATTTGATTGTACGTCATGTACATACATGTAAAAACTAATTTTTAATTTCATTTGATTGCACTATATTATTATTATAATGTTTCACGTGTATGTTGTACATATTAATATGTTTCTCTTTTATACACATGAGCCTGGCAGGTCATCATCTACTCTAGGAAATGAGGCTACTTTGGTATGCCTCATATGATTTTTATGCGAGTTAGTAAATCTCTTTACACTTTGTTTGTAGTTCTTTGGAAGTTTAAGTGGATTACATGATTTGGAACTCTGTTATGTGGTGCACAGTCATGTAGATTTTAATATTGATTTCTACATGTTATTTGTATAGATTATGACTGCTAGAGAGACTCCTCCATATATGTAGACTGTGGAGACTTCTGTAGATATTGCCATAGCATCTGCAGATCCACTAACTGAGGTAGAGTTTTTCAAATTTGTTAAATTTTGGAGTTTGATTATTTCTTATTACTTAAATCTACAATATCAAATTTTGTATGCATATGTGAAATATTTAATTTGAAAACTAATTATTTGTATGTAGCTTACCCCTTGTGAGTCTATTGTTGTCCTTGTGATGCATCAACAACAATTGATAGGGATCATGACATTGCGGTAAGATTTCACATGCATTTTAACTAAATTATACAAATTTCTAAATTTTGAATGTATTTTAAAAATTTTGGTGTTAAAAACTTGTTATTTATGAATGTGCGGTGTTAGGTTATAGGCATGCTTAGAGACACTTAGAACCACATGGATGAAATCTGTAGTGGTATCTCCCTCCACTACATCCCCAGAGCGTGGATGTGCTACTTCTAGTAGGGTGAAGAGAGGGAAGATGTTTCATGCGTAGATTCATAGTCGACTAGTGCGGTTATAAACCGTGAATGCGGAACTCTGAGACAAAAAGTTAGCAGTCCCGCGACTCCTTATTTTTCCCATTTTTCATTTCAAACCATAATTTTTCCTAGACGTTTTTTACTCGAGATTTGAATACCACCTAAAAATTACTCATTAGACTTATGGATAGTGATAGATTCAACCATGCCGCCAAGACAAGGAGGTAAGGCCCGATTATAATCATTTTTTTTTGCATTTTAGGTTTTTTTACATTTTAATGGGTTTTTTGAAATGTTTTTTTATGTATACATTTTTTTGTTTTATCAGCTTGGTCAAAAGCTTGAAATCGTGCAAACCATCAAAACATTCCTCAAAACCCACCGAAAATTCCCGAAAACCCTATGAACATTCCTCAAAACATAGATCCTCGTCCTGTGGCTCCTTCATCCCCATTGAGCCATCAAGAACACAAGATAATATCATTGGAAGAATCTGAGAAAATAAAATTGTCATTGAGAACCTAATTCAGACTATAAGACAAAATCATGCAAAAATCCATCCCGCATGACTTTAGCCAATACATTACAAATATTGATTGGTGAAGTCGAGTTTCAAACCAACCAAATACATAGATGGAATACCTTTAGAGGTGACTGTAGGTGGTGGTATGTAGATAAACTATCCCATGCACAACAAAAGACAAAAAAATCTGAAAAGACCTCATTTGTGCATTATTTACCGACCCTAAAACCAATGCCCCCGAAGTTACTTGCAAATGGTTCACAATCCATTAGAGCCATGATTACGGAATCAAAAAAATGGGACTGATGGTGGATGGTTTTTTATTATCCACCATGCAACAACAATGAGGTTCTTTTTTATTTTTTGAAGAAATTATATTGCGAGTTTGTGCTCAATGAGGTCCTGAATTATTTTGACTTTTCTCGACTTTTTTTGTCAAGGAGGTGGCTCTGCAGCAGTAGAACTAGTGCACACATAGATCAACCTACGATCTCCCATGCCCAAAAACGCCAACCGCCTTCGATTATCCCTTCTACAAAGTGAAGGAGGTTGTGGAGATTGATACATTACATGCATTGAGGAGGTCACCGACATGTTGACCCAGCATAGTGACTAGATTACATCTGGTGATGTTGGTGGAGGCGCCAGTTCTAGCGCACCACACCACTATGGATCATGTGGTGCCATATGCACTACGCGCGAGACATCATTTGTTGGTTCACAGGATTTCTTTTCTATAGATGAGATGTTGGGGAATGTTTTTCGAACTGGTGCCACTGATATTGGTCTTTCACAGATAAATTTCAAATAAATATAAATAATATATATATATATATATATATACAATAGTTTAATTCACATGTTTGAGATATATATATATATATATATATATATATATATATATATATATATTTGATTGTACGTCATGTACATACATGTAAAAAACTAATTTTTATTTTATTTTAAATAGCAAGAGCCGGTGAAGGAAACATCCGGCGTCGACATGCTAGCTACTACAGCTGGGTGTGTTTCAAACGTAAGTTTCAAGTTGTACAAACTTACATTTTTAATTTCATTTGATTGCACTAGATTATTATTATTATAATGTTTCACATGTATGTTGTACATATTAATATGTTTCTCTTTTATACACAAGAGCCTGGTGGGTCATCATCTACTCTGGGAAATGAGGCTACTGGCATGCCTCACATGAGTTTTACGTAGGTTAGTAAATCTCTTTACACTTTGTTTCTAGTTCTGGAAGTTCACATGGATTACATGATTTGGAACTCATTATGTGGTGCACAGTCATGTAGATTTTAATATTGATTTGTACATGTTTTTTGTATAGCTTATGACTACTAGAGAGACACCTCCATATATGCAGACTATGGAGGTTCTTTGTGAATCTTTGCCATAGCATCTCGCAAATCCACTAACGAGGTAGAATTTTTCAAATTTGTTAAATTTTGGAGGTTCATTATTTCTTATTACTTAAATCTACAATATCAAATTTTGTATGCATATGTGAAATATTTAATTTGAAAATTAATTATTTGTACGTAGCTTACCCCTTGTGAGTCTATTGTTGTCCCTGCGATGCATCAACAACAAATTGATAGGGATCATGAAATTGCGGTAAGATTTGACATGCATTTTAATTAAATTGTACAAGTTTCTAAATTTTGAATGTATTTTAAAATTTTATATGTTAAAACTTGTTATTTATGAATGTGCAAGTTAGGTTGCAGGCATTCTTAGAGACACCTAGAACCACACGAATGTAATATGTAGTGGTATCTCCCTCTAGTACATCCCAGTCGTGGACGTGTTATTTCTAGTAGGGCGAAGAGAGGGAAGATTTTTCATGAGTAGATTCATAGTCCACGAGCGTGGTTATAAACCGTGATCGTAGAACTATGAGACAAAAATTAGCATCCCATGACTCCTTATTTTCCCCATTTTTCATTTCAAACCATGATTTTTCCTAGACGCGTTTTCACTCGAGCTTTGAATACCACCTCAAAATTGCTCATCGACTTCCGGATAGCTATATATTCAACCATGCCGCCAGACGAGGGGTAAGGCCCCAATTTTAATCATTTTTTTTGCATTTTGGGTTTTTTTTACATTTTAATGGGTTTTCTAAAATATTTGTTTATGTATACAATTTTTTTGTTTTACAAGTTGGTCGGAAAGATCGAAATTGTAAAAACGTCAAAACATTCCTCAAAACCCACCGAAAATTCCTCAAAACCCTCCGAACATTCCTTAAAACCCTCCTCCAAACATAGATCCTCCTCTTATGGCTCCTTCTATCCTGACTGAGCCAGCAAGAACACAAGATAATATCATTGGAAGAATCCGAGAAAATAAAATTGTCATTGAGAACCTAATTCAGACTATAAGACAAAATCATGCTATAAATCTATCCCACATGAATTTAGCCAATACATTACAAACATTGATTGGCAAAGTCGAGTCTCTGAAACCAACCAAATACATAGATGGAATACCTTTAGAGGTGACTCAGTAGGTGGTGGTATGCAGATAAACTATCCCATGCAGCCGTAAAGGATAAAAAAATTGGATAAGACCTCATTTTTGCATTATTTACCAACCCTAGAACCAATGTCCCCCCCACAGTTACTTGCAAATGGTTCCCAATCCATTGGTGCCATGATGACCGAATCAAAAAAAAAAAATGGGACCGATGGTGGATGGTTTTTGATTATCCACCATGCAACAACAATGAGGTTCTTTTTTATTTTTTGAAGAAATTATATTGTGAGTTTGTGCTTAATGAGGTCCCGAATTATTTTGAATTTTCTAAATTTTTTGGTTGAGGATGTGGCTCTACATAGAGTAGACCTAGTGCATGCATAGATAAACCTAGGATCCCCCATGTCCCAAAACTCCCACTACCTTTAGTTATCCCTCCTACAAAGTGAAGAAGGTTGTGGAGATTGATACATTATATGCATTGAGGGAGCTCAGCGACATGCTAACTTGACATAGTGACCGATTGCATCTGGTGATGTTGGTGGAGGTGCCAATTCTAGTGCACCACACCACTATGGATCATGTGGTGCCGTATGCAATGCGGGTGAGACATCATTTTCTGGTTCATAGGATTTATTTTCTATATATGAGATCTTTGGGAATTTTTTTGAATTGGTGCCACTAATATTGGTCTTTTACGGGTAAATTTCAAATAAATATAAATTATATATATATATATACAATAGTTTAATCACATGTTTGAGATATATATATATATATATATTTGATTGTACGTCATGTACATACATGTAAAAAACTAATTTTTTATTTTATTTTAAATAGCAAGGGCCGATGAAGGAAACATCCGCATCGACATGCTAAATACTGCATTCTGAGCATGTTTCAAATGTAAGTTTGAAGTTGTACAAATTTTACATTTTTAATTTCATTTGATTGCACTAGATTATTATTATTATAATGTTTCACGTTTATGTTGTACATATTAATATGTTTCTCTTTTATGCACGGGAGCACGACGGGTCATCATCTACTCGCAGGAAATGAGGCTACTGCACACCTCACATGAGTTTTACGCGAGTTAGTAAATCTCTTTGCACTTTGTTTCTAGTTACTTGAAGTTCACGTGGATTATATGATTTGGAACTCTATTATGTGGTGCACAGTCATGTAGATTTTAATATTGATTTGTACATGTTTTTTGTATAGATTATGACAGTAGAGAGACTCCTCCATATATGTAGACTATGGAGGCTCTGTGTAGATACTTCCATAGCATCTGCAGATCCACTAATTGAGGTACAATTTTTTAATTTTTTTCAATTTTTGAGGTTCATTATTTCTTATTACTTAAATCTACAATATCAAATTTTGTATGCATATGTGAAATATTTAATTTTAAAATTAATTATTTGTATGTAGCTTACCCTTGTGAGTCTATTGTTGTCCATGTGATGCATCAACAAGAAATTGATAGGGATCATGACATTGCAGTAATATTTCACATGCATTTTAACTAAATTGTACAAGTTTCTAAATTTTGAATTTATTTTAAAATTTTGGGTGTTAAAAACTTGGTATTTATGAATGTGCGGTTAGGTTGCGGGCATGCTTAGAGACACCTAGAACCACACGGATGAAATATGTAGTGGTATCTCCCTCCACTACATCCCCGTGTCATGGACGTGCTACTTCTAGCAAGGCAAAGAGAGGGAAGATGTTTCATGAGTAGATTCATAGTCCACCTGGATGTACATATATATATATATGGGCCATATGGTCCTAGTGAACTTGTTTCTTTATATAGCCCATTGTATATATATATATATATATATATATATATATATATATATATATATATATATATATATATATATATATAGCCTTTACGACCGCATATGGTCCCATATGTACATTATGACACACTTAGTTTGAGATGTACACATACATTATGAACTTATGTATATATTTTTAGAGACGTGCATCTGGAGCACACTTTGTTTGATTCTTATATATCCATGTGTGTTGGTTTTCATAACGATAAATCTGAACTATATATGTTTGATTTGATTTCATTGCATGTATGATATCCTTCTATGTATGTTTTCATAACCATTTAAATTAGTTATGTGATATGTACATGTTTGATTTAAATATTTAATCATGTCTTCTTGTATTTGGATTGAGATGAATTTTTTTCATTAGATTAGGTATTTTCATATGGTTTCCTACTTCAAATTTCAAGTGTTTTCGATCTCTAGACTTGCAAGGATCTAAAAAGGCAAGTTTTTTCTCTGAAATTTTAAATGGGATGCTATAAAAAATTAGGGTACCAATGGAAAATATTTTTATATCATCTTGAGGATTTCATGAGTAGAATTTATGGGATAAATTGCAGGGGAAATGGAGCAAAAATGAAGGAGATATGAGCAAAAATGTGATTTTTGTAATAGGGTTTCTTGAATATTTAGTAGCATAACTAAATACTAGCAGCAATGAAGGAAAATGAAATATTAAAAAGGGATTAAAAATGGCTAAGTGTATGTTTATACTCACCTCTTAACATTAACCTAGCTAACTCACCTTCTAACTCATCCTTGACCATTACGGATTAACTTTGGGTTACATGGCATGACAGGGTAGGGTTAAAAGCCTTAAGTGATAAAGGGAATTAAAGGGGTTATAATGTGAGAATGGTTTAAGTATTCAAGAGATGGGGAAACATAATCAAGTTGGGGTCTTTGAGGAATTGAATACCTAGTGAGAATGTTACAAACCTTAAGTGACGAAAGTGACAGATTTCATGTGGTGGTGCATTCTGATGTCCCAAGTTGAAAAGGGTAAAAATTTGACAGTAAGCCCTTATTAGTATTCTTAGGTTCCACCCATAGCATGAAGAATCCTCCTCTAATGAAGAATCAACTCATGTCTTCCTCCATGAAAGATCTTGAATGATGAGGCTTTTCCATAGACTGTCTTGTTGAATCTGGAAACTACAAATGAAACTTTCGCATCTTCCAAATGTTCACATGCTCTAATGTGTTGAGTCAATTCTCAGGAATAGCATTGATATTTTCACATTGACTAAAATATTTTTCATTTAACTCTTCATAGGATTCTAGAGATATGACCTATGATCTCTACAAGGGCTGAACTAAAGTATTGACTATTGAAGGAAAGGGTCACAAATATTTTACTGAACCAATTCTTAAAATTTGAATCCTAAAGATTCTTCATGTGGAATTATTCTCCCTGAGAGGAGTACCAAGCTCATGCATTCTTGTGCCAAGATATTAAAAAAAATTGATACATTCTCCTCATGGGATTCAAAATCAGAAATATCTTCTTTTAGAGCATCAAACCTCTAGGTGATGGTATGGGAAAAAATGTCATACAAGTTCTCCGAGTCGATGATGAAACACACACTGAGATCACCAAGGAATGAGAATCAAAATTATTCATCTCACTCACAAATGGGAGATTATTTTCCCAATGAAATTTATCTTTCTTGATCTCAACTCTATTCCTATTGATTTTCAAATATATGACCAAGAACAATCTAAACAAAGAGATAATCTCAAGAAATAGATCATGTTCCCTTTTTCAAGGATCATGCTCACCCAATGGTCACATGTCCTTCTTTGCAGTATGAATGCTTGATCTTGCTTGTTGGACTGGGGGTTGAAGTTTTAGATGGGAGACATTGCTTCAATTTGAGGCAGAGATGATTAATCTCATGCAATCAATGATGGCACTTATGAATAAAAGGTCCTCACACATGTGTTCCCTTAATTGTTTGATGATTTACTTATACTCCTAATTCTGTGTCTAGTGATTTGTGATGAAGAATCCTATTACAATGCAAAAATAATGAGCATGTAAGCACATAGTCTGGGGCAGTAGAGGATTGAGAGAGATCACCACAACAACATAGCTCAAGAGAGAAAAGTAAGGATAGTGATGAAACAAGTCTAAGAGGACAGAGGTAAGTCCAAAGAGAACAAGAGAGATAAAAGGAAAACAAGTGACAAGTCATGCCTCAGGACGTCGTGGCACCGAACCGACTACGCCGACACATCCGGGTGGCTAGGTGAATGCTAGAGGAGGTGGTGTTTTGGTGCACGACAAGGTTGTTGCTTCTAGGCTACTTCATTCGGGCGTAGTCCCTTAAGAGCCCTAAGACCAAAATATTGTTCAACTTCAATGGGTGACTACTCGAGACTCCATGGCACCTAGAGACAACTTGTCTAATCTGAAAACTTAGAATAGGGACCCTCTACAAAATCCTCTCTCGGTTTTTTCCTTCTCATTTCGGTGCTCTCGCTGCCCTATTGTTTGCAAATGTGTGAAATAGTGCAGTTGGAGCAAGTGATTGGTTGTCAAATGCTATATTTTACAAATAGTGGGTCATGGAAACAAACCGACCGCATTGGCACGTCCAGTGGCTAGGTGAATGCTAAAGGAGGTAGTGTTTCGAAAGGGTGGCAAGGTCGTTATTTCGGGCTACTTCGTTACTAGAGTAGTCCCTTAAGAGCCCTGAGACCAAAATATCATTCAACTTTGACGGGTGACTACTCAGATTCTATGGTACCTAGAGACAACTCGTTTAATATGACACCTTGGCATAGGGACCCTCTACAAAATCATATCTTGGTTTTTTCCTTCTCATTTTGGTTCTCTCACTACCCTATTGTTTGCAAATGTGTGAAATAGTTCAGTTGGAGCCAATGATTGGTTGTCAAACGCTATATTTTGTAAATGGTGGGTCATGGCACCAACCGACTACACCAACATGTCTAGGTGGCCAGGTGAATGCTAGAGGAGGTGGTTTTTTTGTGCGCGACAAGGTCATTGCTTCCAGTCCCTTAAGAGCCCTACGACCAAAATATCATTCAACTTCGATAGGTGACTACTCGGACTCAAATCGTCACACCTAGAGATGGCTCATCCGATCTAACACCTCGAGTAGGGACCCTCAAAAAAGCCTCTCTTGGTTTTTTCCTTCTCATTTGGTGCTCTCACTGCCCTATTGTTTGTAAATACATGAAATAGTGTAGTTGGAGCTAGTGATCAAGTTGTCAAATGCTATATTTTGCAAACGGTGGGCCATGGCACTGAACCGACTATGCTTTGACATGTCTAGGTGGCTAGGTAAACACTAGAGGAAGTAGTTTTTTGATGTGTGACAAGGTTGTTTATGGGCTAATTCGTTTGGGTGTAGTCCCTTAAGATCCCCGACACCAAAATATCGTTCAACTTTGACGGGTGACTACTCGAGACTCCATAGCACCTAGAGGCGGCTCGCCTAATCCAAAACCTCAAAGGTGTAGGGACCCTCTACAAAATCCTCTCTCAATTTTTTTCTTCTCATTTCGGTGCTCTCGCTTCCTTATTGTTTGTAAACGCGTGAAATAGTGCAGTTGGAGCTAGTGATTGGTTATCAAATGCTATATTTTACAAACGGTGGGTTGTGGCACCGAATCGACTACGCCAAATGTGTTTAGGTGGCTAGGTGAACACTATAGGAGGTGGTGTTTTGGTGCATGAGAAGTTGTTGCTTCTACGCTACTTCGTTCGGGCGTAGTCCGTTAAGAGCCCTGCGACCAAAATATCTTTCAACTTCGATGGGTGACTACTCAGACTCCGTGGCACCTAGAGACACTTATGTCGATCTAACACCTCAAAGGCATAAGGACCCTCTACAAAATCCTCTCTCAAATTTTTCCTTCTCATTTCGGTTCTCTCGCTGCACTATTGTTTGCAAACACGTGAAATAGTGCAGTTAGAGCCAGTGATTGGTTGTCAAATGCTATATTTTACAAACGGTGGGTCGTGGTACCAAACCGACTTGCCGCATGACATGTTTGAGTGGCTAGGTGAACACTAGAGGAGGTAGTGTTTTTGTGCACGACAAGGTCGTTGCTTCCGAGCTACTTCATTCGGGTGTAGTCCCTTAAGAGCCCTAAGACCAAAATATTGTTCAACTTCGACAGGTGACTACTCGGACTCCGTGGCACCTAGAGATGGCTCATCTAATCCAACGCCTTCACATAGGGACCCTCTAAAAAATCCTCTCTCAGTTTTTTCCTTCTCATTTCGGTGCTCTCGCTGCCCTATTGTTTGCAAACGCTCGAAATAGTGCAGTTGGAGCAAGTGATTGGTTGTCAAATGCTATATTTTGTAAACCATGGGTCGTGGCACCAAACCAACTATGCTGGCACGTCTAGGTGGCTATCTGAACACTAGAGGAGGTGGTGTTTTGGTGCGCAACAAGGATGTTACTTCCAGGCTACTTCATTCAGGTGTAGTCCATTAAGAGACCCGAGACAAAAATATAGTTCAACTTCGACGAGTGACTACCAGGACTCAAGTGGCACCTAGAGATGCCTCATCTAATCTAAAACCTTGGCGTAGAGACCATCTACAATAGGCTCTCTTAATTTTTTCCTTCTCATTTTGGTGCTCTCGTTGCCTATTGTTTGCAAACGTGCAAAATAGTGTAGTTTGAGCCAGTGTAAGGTTGTCAAATGCTATATTTTGCAAACGATGGGTCATGGCACCTAACTTACTACGCCAACACGTCTGGGTGGCCGGTGAATGATATAAGAGGTGGTTTTGGTGCACGACAAGGTCGTTGCTTAGCTACTTCTACTTCGTTCGAGCGTAGCCCCTTAGGAGCCCTAAGACCAAAATATCGTTCAACTTTGATGGGTGACTACGTGGACTCCATGGCACCTAGAGACGTCTCGTCTTATCTGACACCTTGGCATAGGGACCCTCTACAATATCCTCTCTCATATTTTTCCTTCCCAGATTGGTGCACACGCGTAGGTATGGTCTTGTAAACACTTGGGTGGGTATGGTCTTACAACATTTACAGCTTTTTCAAAATTTACAACATTTTCAAAATTTACATTTTTTTCAAACAATGAAAGCTTCTCTTAGCTTCAAGAATTTAAAATTATCTAGTAACAAATTACCAACCATGTGAAGGTGGAATATTTTCTGCACCACTAACCTAAACATAAAAGTGTTAGTTGAAAAGAAATTTAAGTTTCAAATCAAAACCATATACTATCTATATATACAAAATACACAAATTTAAAATAAAATATATTCAAACTTAAATCTAGATCTTTAAACTAACAAATTTATATATATATTGAAAATAAATTATATATACTGTAGACATAAGCATTGTAAATTCATTCCAATGAACCAACAAGATCGGACCTACTCAATGGCGAGATAAGATTGCTTCATGATTTAACTCTCAAACCTTCCAAAGAATCTTGTTATTAGGCCTTCCTTGATATCTATACAGCTGAATATTTGTCGCTAGAACTAGATGCGAATATAAGAGTATTTTCGTGTGTGTTTCAAAGTCTTCAAACACCCAAATAGGGAGTTTTTTAATGGATACCATTGAAGCCAAGTTCCAAAGAACTACCACTCGACCACCGTAAGATACTCAATATCTTCACCATTTATAATAGGATAAGTCAACTTATTTCTTTCCTCGATGCAACGACATAAGAAATAGTCTATTCCTTCTTCATTATCTTCGTCACAATTCTTTATGCAAACACATGTCCTACAAAAAAACAAAGGTTAAACAAATCAAATTTAAATTACATATTAAAATTTCAATGGACATAACTCAGTACAAAAATTAAATAAATAACCATAAATACCTTGTTGCACCAAAATCGAAATTTCGTCAAAGTCCTTGGATGTTGCAACTTCATTTGCAGAAACAATTCGTAATGCTTGTGGAGGTTGATAACTAGGAAGAGGAGTTAGAGGCCTACAAATCCATCCTTCTAGTCATTATTGTGAATCACATCGGTAGTGAAAAATTTGATACAAGATGCACAAAAAGATGTCAAATTTCTTGTCCATACGGCCCACGAAGTAGTGTCTGAGCTACAAAATGAGTGCATATCACTGGACCCAGTGAGTGTCATACAATCCTCATAGTTAGCAATTTGTTGTTCCTCTATTAACCAAAAATATCTCGTGAACTATGGAATTTTCTTGAGAACCTCGAGACCATGTTATCGGTACACCATTCCACTATGCTCTTTACATCTTTTAATTTAGCACCATCTTTGTACTTCAACTCTTCTCTTGCAAGAGCTCTTTTCACACATGCCCCTGCACCGTCATGCTCTCCTTTTCCATGTCCAGCCTTAGTGAAACTCTAAATATGTTGCACACCCATCTTGACATGCATTCTTCTCATCTAATAAAATATTCGTGCATTCTTAAACTGAGACGTGCAATTATCTAACCATATATAATGTTGTTTGAAGTGGATGTCCCTATCAGACAAGTTTCTATAAAATAACTGGAAACACCCTTGCACAAATTCAATAGAATGAGTATGATCATCACTGATATAAAAGTGGTACTCTTTTAAAAAAATTGATCATTCTCTGTACTATCAAGAGAATGTAGAAATGCTATATGCACAAAAATGGCAACTTGTACTGAGTTGTAATATTGTGATTGAACCTCCATTTGTGGTTATAATGTGTAATTCTCTGCAAAATCGACCACTGAAACAATAGTACCAATAGGAAATGTGTCTTTGCATAGCTTGAACTGTTCATCCAACCATCGAGCTCTATGTGTATGCCTCACATACTCATAAACAATTTCATCCTTAAATTTTCTCAAAAATTAGAAAACGGGCATTTCTATCAGTAACTAGCTCACACCATTTAAAATCTTTTCCATCTTTCAACTGGTATGTAACTAATTTATATTTATCAAACTCAACTAAATTATGTCCTATTGTACCTTCAATTTGCTCATGGATGCAACTTTCCAATTTAGGTAATCCGCCACATGGACTACAACTTCCATCTAAACAATCCACGACTATAAAAAATTTGTGTAACTTATTTTTCACAAAATATAGTAGAATGAAATCCTGGAAGATATTGGTGGAAATTGAACACCACATTCCAATAACATAGTTTCGAATGAAAATTAGAACGAATACGTAAAAATTTAGCATAATGCATCGCAAATTCAACTTGTTGCCTACAACAACAAGTGGTGTGACCGTGGTTGATTTTCACATAGAATGGTTTCAACATTTCAAGAAAATGTTGACTAATTTTAATTTCTAGATTCTCTTGTTCAAACTTACGAAAAATTGATTTGAGTCATATCTAAGAAATGCTTTGGATATGATTCACAATTACTAGAACCAACTCTTCATTTTATAACATCTCTTGTATTAGGTAAAACTCTAGTGTTATCATGCCAAAATTTAATAACAACTTCTCTTATAGCATCAGAATTATTTTTTTCCTTATATGGTGCTCTAGCAAAAATGCCCAAAAATCGGCATTATTGAGTGATTGAAGGATATTACGTCTTTCAATTGCTTTCATTAGAGTTTTTTGATTAACTTGCAACATTTGACTTATTTGTGTAATCAAATGTTGTTTTTTTATTGATTCACTTACAACACTAGTAGCAGTGCACGATGCACAATATTACTATCCCTAGTACATCTCTTGACACCAACAAAGGTGATATGCATCATGAAGGTTTTCAACAATTGTAGAGGTTTGACCACGTATATTAGATGTTGTCAATCCTAAGGTGTTTAATGTAGGTCTCGTTTTAAACAATTTCATCAAACTAACCAACAACTAACATCTTTGGGAATCATTTAAAATTTCAAAATGATTATCCCATATTTCATGGCTTTTTTCTTCGATTTGTCGTTCGAAAGTTTGTCAAACATTGGTTTCTAAATGTTTTCATCAATTTCAATAAAAATGTTAGGTTTATTACGTAAAATCCTAGGAGGTGTTTTTGTCAAATTTTTCTTGTCTGCAGTTTCAACATGAATTTCCTTATTCACATTTTCATTGTCTCCTTGATTTCAACATTTGCTACATCATGAGTATTTAATTATTCTTCAACATTGATGGTAAAATATCTTTATCATGAGCATTTAATTCAACTTCAACATTGACGGTAGAAACATTACTGGTTCTTCATTGATTACAATAGTTGGGGTTGAAGAGGAACCTCTTCTTGATTCATGAAGTTTCTATGCGCGTTAAGCTCGAAAGATTTTGAATTTTGCTTTGGCCTCTAATTCGTTTGGTGTTTTTTACTTAATGACTTCCTTTTTGATTTCATTTTTGCCTCCCATGATGTTTTGCTTCCGGTGATAAGAAAAACATGCAAGAAAAGATAGAATTTCATAGTAATTCATATGGTAAGGTCAGAGAGTAAAAATCACATGGTAATTCAGACATTGGGATGTGTGTAAATATGATTTATGAACCACGAGCGCGCTTTATAAACTGCGATCGTGGTTTATAAAGCACGCTCACGGTTTGTGTTAAAAAACCATGATCGCACTTTATAAACCACAATCGTGGATCTATATGCCGAACCTAAGCCTCGAGAAAATTTTTGTTTTTCCCCAACCAAAGCTATGGAAGGTCATTATGAAGTGTAAAAGGTCAAAAAACCTCAAATCTTCTCTTCCAAAGACTTGAACCATGTTAAAAAACTGAAAACATTTCACAAAAATGGTGCCATCGCATAGGGGAGACTCTTAGCTTCATAGAAATATTGATTTTAAAGTGAATAGAATAAGATAAATATCATTTTATAATTTTTACTAACAATAGGTCTTTAAGACATTTTTTCCCATGAATGTTCATGTCTACGTTTAAGACTGTAACTTTTGTTTCGCTTATCAAAATATGATAAAACTTATACCATCCCAAGCGTGGACAAATTCTATACATGTTAAAAATATATATATTTGATTTCGATATTTTTTGATATAGTTATGGCGGGAAAACAGAAAGCGCTCCATTTTCTAAATATTTTCAAACCACTTTCACGGAAAAAATCATTAAAAAAAAAAATATTGCTAAAAAATACAAAATAAAATCCATCCCAAGATAGAAAACTACATCTAACGTTTCACCAAAGGAAAAAAAAAAATAACAAGATTTGGTCATCCAAAATGCGAGCAAACAGACTACATCTTATAAGTTTTTTCAAAAAAAAAAAAAAAGTCATATAATTTTAAGTGTTTAATATAGGTAAACTTTTCCATTTTTTCAAAAAATTAGTATTTTAAAAACTAAATTTTGAATGCTACGATTCATATTGATATAATTTTTTCTAATTTAGAGTGAGCGTATATCTAATAATCCCTACAAGTTGAGATTTCGTGGTTTTTTGCAATATGACGTCCACAGATGACCCTATATTTGTCCATCAACTTCCTGCACTTACCCCCTAGTGGCTGCTAATTTCATAATACCTTAATTTAATTTGTGAAATCCTACCAACAACTAAGGTACAAATAATATGTTGCGGAAATACCTAGCAGATGTTATAATTACAATATCTTTCTTTAGTTTGTGAAGCCCTAGCAACCACTAAACTCCAAATAATATGTTGCAGTAATACCTAGCCGATGCTAGACTCACAATATATTTATTTTTTTGTTAAATCCTAACTATTGTTATGTTCCAAATATTATGATGTGGCATTGTCTTTGTAGCGTATGAGTTCATGATATACGTTATTGAGTACCAATCGCTAAGCTACAAATATGGTTTTTTTTATACCTAGCGGGCACTAAAACTGCAATAGCTTTCTTATTTTTGTAAAATCCTAGGGATAACTAATATCCAAATAATATTAGTTTGTGGCCTTCAAGACAGACTAATAATATTGTGGCCTTCCACAACAACCCTAATGAATATATATATGCTAACACTCTATCTTCTCTTAAATAATATGTGGTATACGATAATATTATTTTAAAAGAATTATATCGCCATGACTAACATACATAGATACATACTGATTGAAATATTTAATATATAAATTTAAATATATAGTGATTGTAAAATTTTATATATAAAATTTAGGCGTATATATAATATGTTTAACCTTCCATTCCACAAAAAATTATCTCCCATTGAAAACCAAATATGATTTTACAGTTTAGACTATTTTGTTAACCTCAAACATCTTCTCACAAAGTCAACATGGCAACCATATAAAAATGTATAATTAATATATATATATATATATATATATATATATATATATATATATATATATATATATATATATATGCCAACACTCTATCTTCTACAAATAATATGTGGTATACTTTTGATAATATTATTTTAAAAGAATTATATCGTCGTGACTAACATACATAGATACATAGTGATTGAAATATTTAATATATAAATTTAAATACATAGTGATTATAATATTTTATATATAAAATTTAGGCGTATATATAATATGTTTAACCTTCCATTGCACAAAAAAATATCTCACAATTGAAAACCTAATATGATTTTATAGTTTTAGACCATTTTGTTAACCTCAAATATCTTCTCACAAAGTCAATGTGGCAACCATATAAACAATGTATAATGAAATATTTACCTCAAGTTGATTCTATCATCATATTTTGAGTCTCGTTAAACATTATAATTTTAAAAACTAGTGATTAGGTGACTGACCATCATTATCGGGAAAAACAATCCAGAGGGGGACATAGATCGGTGGAAACTTGAAAGCGTTCAAATAAAATAAAAAACTAGAGATGAAAATGGATTAAATTTTCTTCGGTTGGGACCCAACTGATTCCTTATTTTCTTTAAGAACAAGGCAATGTGACAAATCGATCGGAAGCAATCAGATATGCGAGTTGGGCCACGAGATCACATTTTTGTAGGGAAAAGTAGGGTTGAACTGATGTGAAAAATACAAGAACTAGTAAGCACAAGGTGGTTTGACAAAATGATTGTAAGGATTTGGTAAGCAGAGCGGTACAGTCTGCAAGTGCATTTTTGTAGGGAAAATCGGGGTTGGAATTAGCTTAAAAAGACAATATATGGTCAAAGACGAGCAGTTGTATAAGCCCATGATAAAAAGGTGCACATTTAGTATAGTATATTTTTTTGATAAATACCTTATTTAGATATGAAATTATTTCATGTTTAGTGATGTCATTTAAACCATCAACTGTTGTATCGAATTAACTATCTGTAATATTTTTCCACAACCTCTTTTACTTCCCCAATGTGTGAGCACCCTTTTTGTTATTGCTTGATTGTTCCCTTTTTGTTAATCCATGAAGGAGATTATAATTACTACTGATTGTTCCTGCCAAAATGAACGGATTTCTTGCATTTGGCCCTATAATCTTTAGCTTGCTTGTATTGTTCTATGATTTCATGAGATGTTTTTCTCCAAGAACAAAAATATAAAAAACCCTAAAAATTAGTTCTTTGAGGTATTTAATATTTATTTCAGACAATCTGTGTTAGAAATTTGGAAAATATAAAAAAGTGTGGGATGTAAAAATTTGAAAATTAGAGAAGGGGAAATTGTGTTAATATTTAAATTTAAACTTCTAAAACATGTGGTCGAATTCACAATTCACATTTGGAATTGCCACTCATTGAGAAAAGGTGTCGATATAAAAAAACAATATTGAAAAAAAAAACTTTTGTTATTGGCTATAGCTTAAAATAGTTGAAACGTAATAAAAAATTATACTATTATAATAAAATAGTAGAAATAAATTATATCAATTTAAAGGAACATTTATTTTTAATGTTTTTTTAATCAAAAATTACCTAGATAATGTTAGATGTAGTGTGATAATGAAATATAATTCTCTAATTACTTTGTGCCATGTGGTAAGTTTGAATGTGATAGCTAGAAAACATTATAATTTACAAATTTATTATGAAATTAAAATGTAAATAAATGAGTATAATATGAAACCATGATATTATAATATAAATAAAAACTAGTAAAACAATGACACGTGGCTATAGCTTAAGATAGTTGAAACATAATAAAAATATATAATATTATAATAAAACAAATGAAATAAAGTGTACGAAGGTGTAGGCACATTTTTTATTTTTATCAAAATTGACCTCTAAAATGTTACATGCAGTGCGCAAATGAAAAATAGTTATCCAATTATATTGTGCCACGTGGCATGTTTTGAACCTAATAATTAGAAAACATTATAATTGATACATTTATCATGAAATTTAAATGTAAAGAAACAAATATAAAATATTTTGAAACTATATGAAACCATGATATTATAATATAAATAGCTACTAGTAAAATAATGACATGTGGCATGGAAATTCTAAAATCCTAGAAGGTGTTTTTTCCATTAAAATAAAGAAAAACACTAGCACCTCAAAGATGAAAAGATAGTGTTTACAATGAAAATAAGTATTGGTATATAACTAGTGGCCGCTAGGCTATATCATGATTTGTTATTCTATCGCTATTTCCAAATTAAGTAATTTTTGTGCACAACTTGACCATATGTCATTTCAATCAATAAATAAAGCAACTTAGCGGTCACTATGCATTTTATTTGATAAGAATTGATGTGAATTATATGTTGCAATGATTTATCTTATCAAAACTACAAAAATATCACTTAATCTCAGGGGTATATATGGATTCCAATTTAAAAATATATATGTTATACGAGATAAACATGTAGTGTAGAAATTAAGGCTGCAATATAAAGTTCACCTAAAATGATACAATTACAATTACAAGTTATAATGATAGGAGCCTAGTGGCCACTAAGCTATCCCATATTTTGTTATAATATAGCTATTCACAAATTAGAACTTGTTGAGCCTAACGGCCATTACGTTATTCATTTCAACTAGTAATCGAGCTTAGCAGTCACTAAACATTTTCTTTGATATGAACTGAAATTCTTGATCCCTCTCAAATGCAATTTAGTGCATAAATTAGCTCCACTAGGTAACATGAATCCGATTTGAATCAATTATAATAATTATAAATTACAATCAATCTAAAGATGTAAATATAGTGATTACTATGACAAGAGGTAATAAAAGGATCCTAGCAGCCTCTAAGCTATATCATGAGTTGTTAATCAATAGCTACTTGGAAATTGAGAAATAGTTAATCCTAGCGGCTGCTAGGATTTTTATTTGATATGAATGAATATGGATTATAATTTACAAAGATATATCTTAGGATAAATAAATAATTCTTGAATCCTCTCAAAATTTAAACTATTGAGCTTAGTAGCCGCTACGTTATTCCTTTAAATGAGTAATGAAGTTCGGTGGTTCTTTAAGCATTTTCTTTCATAAAAATAGAAAGTATTGATCCCTCTCGATGGAAAGCATTGCAGGAATTGGTTCCACAAGGTATTGCATGGAAAATTTGTTAACATTTTAATCATTTATTATTACAATTGATCTAAAGTTGTACGAGATAGTGATTGTTATGACAATAGGTAATGATATAATCATAGTGTCCGCTAAGCTATTCCATGATTTTTATTCAGGATACTTTGAAATTAAGAATTTCTTGAGCGTAGCGGTTGATACCCTTTTTTTCTTTGATACTAACGAATTTGGATTGTAATTTTCAAATATATATCTTAGGATAAACAAATAATATTAGATTCCTCTCGATAGAATGTAGTACAATAATTGGAGTGCTGCCATGTGAATTCTACCTAATATGTGACACTTACAATCAATGAAAAGCACTAACGATCAAAAGTTACACATATAGTGATTACAATGGAAAATGGTAATGATAGGAGCCTAGTGGCTACTAAGCTAGACCATTGTTTTTATTATATATCACTTCTCAAATTTAGAAAATTTTGCACCTATCAATACAACTGAATGTTATTCCTTTGACACGAAGAGAAAGTCTTGATGCCTCTCGATGGAAAGTAGTGTAGAAATTGTCTCCACCTAGTAACGTGCAGATAATTTGATACAATTATAGTCATTGACGATAAAAATCATTCAAAATTTATACTTCTAGTGATTGTTACGACTGGAGGTAATGAAAGTATCGTAACGATTCGCTAAGCTAGACCATGATTTGTTATTCAATAGTTATTTTGAAATTAAGAAATTGTAGCGGTCACTAGGATTTTTCTTTGATATGAATGAATATGGCTTATAATTTACAAAGATATATTTTAGGAAATATATAAGTCTTTATCCATCTTGTTGAAATGTAGTGTTGTAATTGGGTTCAACATGCGAAAGTCCAACCAATACGATATAATTACTATCATTGAAAAACAATATCAGTCCACAATTGAACATATAGTGCTTACAATGACAATCGGTAATCAGAGGATCTTAGTGGCCACTAAGCTTGACCATTGTTTGTTATTATATAACTATTTTCAAATAAATACATTCTTAAGCCTAGCGGTTACTACGTTATTATTTTGTACTAGTTATGGAGATTAAAAATTAATGGCCTTTAAGCTACTCCATTCAATTGGTATAAATTACCAACAAGTAATATTAAAAATTGTCCATTTATATGTCAAAATTTTCATCTCTCTCGCTAACATCTATGTTTTCAAACGTTCCTTTTATGTAATATACATAATGTGGATGGTTGTCATAAAACAAATAATCCTTTCAAAATATGTTGCATGTTAATTATCAAGAACAATTTTATATAGTTTCTAGTATTAATTATGTGATTCACAAAATACGATTTACAATAACCAATTGAAGGTTAGATTACTCACCATGATAAAAATTAATGTATTATAGAGATTGGTGATCACAAAATATAATACATACATTCATTAACATATGATTTGAACAAAAAATGATCCATATGTGAAGTTATTTTTAATATATTCTACTCGATTGCGGTAGTACATGTCTTCCATTAGTCGGAATACATTCTTTGAAATTCCATTCATTGAAGGTACTGAGTACCAGAATAAAACAGATGAGGAATGGTTTTTTGAAATTCATGGCCCTAATAACTATTATAATGACATGTGGTTGGTTTTTTTCTAAAGAAAATGGACATGAGGAAGTTGGAATGGTTATATTCTCTGCATTTGTTGATTTGAGAACACTTTGTGTTCAATTCAACCACATTGGTATGAAAATAATAAGTATCGTATTATGAATATGGAGTTGGATGTTTCTTTATTCAGGAAACATGAGATGAAAGACTTAGAAGACAAAACACAATGTTCATGTTCAACATATGGTTGGGATTTGGGGTTGTTAGTAGATAAATACATAACTAGATGTTAAAATGCGAGAAGACATTCACGGTGGCATGCTTGCAGACTACAAAAATTGTATAGAGGTGATAAAACCTATTTTGTTTGTCATTTTTTAATAGAAAAGGTTCTCTTTTGCTGCATAAACATGCCAAGTTGTTTACTATGTTGAGAAGAACATATTTAACTATATTGGAGCTCGATCCATACGGATAAAAGTTACATGGGTTAAAAAATAATACTAAATTAGATGCATTGCTAAATAAAGTAACCACCATATTCACAAAATAGAACCATGAACTAAGCATTATCTTGATTAATTTTTGTTCAATGATGAATTATTTTCAATAGAGGTTTCCAAGTTCAATGTAGCACCTCCAGTATCGGTATTATCTTATAGATGACAAGAATGTTGACCTTCCCCTGTGTACTCCATGTTGATAAATGTTATTCCTACGAGAGGGATGCAATTCTTCTTCCACTCTTAGAGTCCACGAATAAGGTTGTGGTGATCCAAGATACGAAAGACTTGGAAAGGGATGCCATTAAATTTAATATACTTGAAGGCGATATCTGATATGTTCACAAAAAGATTTTGGACTCGGATACTTACAAGTATTTACATAAGAGGATACGGTTTCAAGATCTCACATTATTTCTACAAATGCAACTAATGAATCCATTAATAATATTTACAAACAAAAAAATGAAGTTTTGGTGCTCAAAATAGTTGTGTTCTAGTTTTCCTTTGAAAATTTATTGATTTGTGGCCTCTTTCACTTTCTTTTTCCCCGTGTTGTGCTTGGTTAATCTTTTTTACCATTTTTAATTTGTTCCTGGGTTGTAGATCACTTATGGGTCCATGGTTTGCTCCTTGTTTCTTTGTTCCTCTTGAAAAGGTCTGTAATTTGGGTCTCCCATTCTCTGTTTTTCTAAAAACATGGGTTCGCCCATATTTTCCGTTCTCCACGGGTTGGATTTTTCTTCCTTGTCATTTCTTCCCTAAATAATTGAATAAAAATGAATGGATGTATCTTTGAGAAACATGTTTGAGCCTTGTAACATTTCTAAATTCTCTTTCCTTGGAGAAATTTTCATTTTCGGGCTCAAATGATCATTTTTTTGTATTTTACAATTTGACGAGTGTTTCTCCCAGTCAAATTTACATCCTTGCATCGACAAGGGACGTGGCACCTTTTGGTTGGATGCGGCTCAATTGGGTACTTCAAAAATTTCATGGAAAGCCTCAACTCAAAATTTGTCCACGTGGAGGAGCGGTGCTTGTTTGAGGATCTACTTTTTGGTTTGGCCTTGGAGTAGCGTCGAGAGGACACGTGGAGGTTTCCACTGCTTTTCCCGAACTTAGAAAATTTTTATGTAGCTGGTATAGTTTGGTGGAACAGGGACATGTGGCGAGCTCACGCTCATTCAGGGTCTCCGCTTTGGGCACCATTTTGAAATTGCGCCATGGAGACACGTGGAGGAACCGCACATATTTGGGGGCTAGCCCTTGAGTTTCATTTCAAAGAGGTGTCGGGATGACACGTGGAGACCTCTACTTAATTTTCATTTTTCTTAGATTTTTAACATCAAAGGAGATTGCCTCGTAAGCATGACACATGGCAGCTTCCGTTGAGCTTCAAGAATTCAAAAAAAAATTCTCGGGCTATGACACGTGGTGAGCTGTGCTCGCTCGGGGTATCAAATTTTTGGGACCATCTCAAGGTGTGCCATGGTGACACGTGGCGGTTTGAAAAGTCAAAGGGACGGGGAGGCGGACCATCGGGGAAATTTGGATTTTTGCCCCTTGACATGCAAATGACCAAAAACATCAAAATGGCCCGCAGGCCTGATAAAGGAAAGGTCAAAGCTTTCTCTGTCAATGGCGGAGGTGTGGACTCTCGGGAAATTTGGAAAATTTTCCTTTTGGGAGAAAAGAGTTAAAAGTAAAAGGGGAAGTGTGGTTCAACTGTAACCACATTGGGACATGTGTTAGGCCCGTTTTTCAAGGGCGGAGCTGCGGGGAAAACTTGGAAAATTTTCCTTTTTCCAAAAGGAAGGTCAAATGGAAGAATTTATTGGTGGTTACTTTGGGACTCACCTTAGGACACGTGTTAGGCTCATTTCTTGAGGGCGGAGGTATGGAACAAAATGTGAATTTTTTCCATTTTTCCAAATTTGTAAAAAGTCAAAGGAAGCCCCCGGGCCTATTTTAAAAATTTGAATCTTCCACGTGGATAGACCAAATTCAAAGTAAAGATCAATGGTAGTTGAGATTACGAATCGATTTCGCCCCCATTTCTTGAAACACACCTAGAAGTGTGAGTCTTCATGATTTCTTGGTATTTCCTATATGCCAATAGAGAGGGGAATAATGTTGATATCTTAGTTTGGTGGGAAGATCTGAATATGTATTTTACCATTAAAATGGTCTCACTATCATGTTCTATTGGATTTTCCATTTTTCTTCTCCCAAGCACGCAAGGAGCAAGATTTGATAGATTAGGGGTGGAAGTCGTTGGAAAATTGAAGAAAGAATGATATACCAAAGGAAGGATTTGAATGTGGGAGATATTCATGAGATCTTCCCTCTCGAGCACCTAGCGAATTTTTTTCGATCTGATTCTAAGAATTGCAATCATGATCATGGCATGCACTAATAGCACTCAAGGTCTTGGATTTTGGAGGAAAATGGGTCTCTGCTTGTAAATGTTATAAATGGGACAAATTGTTCATGAAAATGGTTGGAGTGTTAGGGTTTGGGACTCATTTTTCTAATAGAAATCTTGATATAGCCCATTTTTTTAGAAGTGTTTTGAGAAGCCTATATATCTATTTTTGTATCAAATATGATCATGTCAAGGTGATTGCGAGTGTACAACCATTGACAAGCTCTGAGATTGTTCTAGAAACTTTCCCCTGCTAATGCATTTGATCAAATATGAGCTATTTTGTGTTGTCTTGAGTAAAATGTGTTTGTTTTATTTCTGAATGTATGCGAGTAGTTTTTCTTGTTTCTGTTGCAATCTTGTATTAAAATTTGATTCAATGACACAAGTCTCAATCCTTGTGACAGTTTAGTTACATCTGCAATTTCATTTCTCGGAAGAGCCTTCATCTGGGAGTGAAATAAATGATTTAAAATCACTTCTCTTTCATTTGTTTGACAGAGATTATCTGTAAGCCTCTGGGTGTACCTTAGGCATGATTTGGCTTAGATCTTGATGCTTTGTTGGGTTCTCTAATTTGAGCCTTCATGTTAGATTCTCATAGATTGTATGAAAAAGTGCTAATATGGGCCTCCATTGAAGCACATATTCTTGTTAAAGAAACATTTTGGCTATTCTCATGCAGCAGCATTTTGTTGATCTAACCTTTCATTTTGTAAGATTTCTCAAGGATCGGCGAGTCAAGTTCATCTTTGCCCCACCTCCCACAAAAAACGTCATTTAAAACAACCAATCCTACCCGTACTACCCCGGTTTGTCTTGTGTATGCACAAATACATAGTTTCCATTACCAATTCATGCATAAACAAATTAGGATTTTAAATGTCTCTAGTAGCCTGAACCTTACCCAGAAAATATCTCTACTATCTAGAGTGACAACTTGTGAGAGTTATATTTTGTTGCATTGATCATATTTTCTCCAAGGTCTCCTTAACCTCTTCATTAGGAGGATATCTTCATATCATCCATAAACAACGAACTCTGAAAAGGGTCCTCTTACCTTGGTTGAAAGTCACAACCTAAAATAGTGAGGACAGATCAAATCCTCTTGAGGGTGATATGAATTTCTCCACATTTGAGTGATAGAGGGCTAGTTAGATCTCATCCTCGAGATACAAAATGACTCATCATGATCTAATCTGTCTTTAAGTTTCCTATCAATTCGGTGATGTTGCTCGGACTACGAGGGAGAATCAATTTGGATACCAACAAAAGTGATCGAAATTGGATAGAAATCAAGTTTATTGATTTCCTATACAAAGCTAGATCAGTTTGGAAATCGCTTGGATGTCCTCAATGTTACGGATTGGTAAAAAAGTAAATAGGGAATGGGGGTAATGTAATTTAATTTTATTGCATTTGTTTATAACATTTTTTTCCTTATATAAAAGGATAAAACATATAATTGTCCTTTGAATGTAGAAATTTGAGAATCAATGCCTTTTGATTTTCGGAATGGACATAACGAACAATCTATACAAAAAGGACTTTTCTATTATTGTTAGATGATATATGGATGAAATGGACTACATCATTTGATTTTTTAGATCTAGTGGCCTTGTTTGTTCACCTATTAAAGATAATCAGGATAAATTTTAGCCTAATTCATTGGCAAGATTCACAACAAATTCATTCAAGGATATTAATGGAATGAATGAAGAAGAACTATCAATACTAGCGGATAAAGTACAATCGGGGATATCGGTTGACTAGACTTGTTTAGGAAGGTGTAATAATAGAGACATTTAATTATTACTACCATAGAATAAAAGGAGACCAAAAATGAGAGGAAAATTTCAACAATATTTTAAATACAAGAATCCATATATTGATCTATTGACTTCTGTAGTGAATCAAATGTAATTGTAAAAGTTAAATCGCATGAATCACACTACCACTAGTTTTTACTATATTGGTTGAGCAGAGAGAAAGGAAAGAAAAATTTTATTCTTGCATAGGGGATTAAAAGATAAATATAAAAAAGGACCAGGCTGGAAGAAGATATTCTTCCCTCGAGGCTCAAAAAATATTATCCAACTATGTGGTGTCAATGGAAGACAATATACCGGAAAGGATGGTGGACAAAAAGAATTTACTTGTCAATTTTCATACCCATTTTATATATAAATCAACTCTAGTACCTATTCCAACCACCAATCCTTCTAATGCGAGAATGTATTATCTCTTATTTGTGTAATTTTTCTAGCAATATTTATTCTACGAAAATAATGGAGATGCTAACAATTATTAGAGAAAGTGCACTGGAATGTATTATTATTTTTCTCATGCCAATTGAATATTTATTCTACAAAAATAATGGAGCGGGTAAAGAAGATGGAATCCTACACACAAGGCTCACCAAGTAAGTGGTAGCTAAAAGATAAAATGTTGATTTTTTCCATTTGTTAGAATTGATATGAAACGATTAGAAATCATTATTTACTTCCTACTGATTAGCCACATAATTACTTGCTTATTTGATATTTTTAGGGCTTGTTGTATGGGAAAAAAATAAACCTCTGGGGACATCGATTCAAGTTCTACGGGAGACTATCAACATGCGAGGTGGTATGAAAGAGTTGATAAAGTCATTATCAAAAAAATTGAAATGGGATTCTAGTCGGAAAAAATCACTTTAGGTGATGTTAAAAAGATGAAAAAGGCCTTCAATAAAAAATTATCGGCTGACTTGAATCCATTAATCACTTAGGAAAAATAACATTGCAAAATGGTCGATGGAATTGCAATAAAAGATCTAGAAAAGGTGGAATTGCAATAAAATATCTAGAAAAGGTTTGGAGTAGAAATGATGTCCCCTACATTTTGAAGACATAATGTGTATTACATTAGCTGCAAAGGAAACCATCTAGAAAATTTTATGGTTGGGATGACAAGATGAGGAGAAAAATTCTAAAAATATAGGTTGTTGATGACTAATTTGCACAAAGACTTATCAATAATAGTGTTAAAGGGATTGAATGTGGTAGAGACAAAAAATATTTGGAGCAAGTAAATGATAAATAAGAAGTTAACATTTCAAAATTTTATTATGATGATACGGAGTTAACAGTGTAAATAAAATACATTCATATGTTTTAGTGATGAATCTACATAAAGTTTTAAATTACGATTGTAAGATTATAAGTTGGGAGAATTTAAATCTTCCCCAATTATAAGTTTATAGTGTGAGTGTATAAGTTGCAAATGCATATTAACATAAAATCTTTAATGTAACAAATCTTTGATCATTTTTATTAATGAAATATTTATTCCTAAATTAATTTTGAGCATGTTTAAATACTAGTCTTTTCTTCGATATTAAAAATGTATACCACTTTCTAATGCAATGAAATAACTACAATATGGTATGTAAAGAATCGTCATGCTAAAACATTACATTCTATTCAAATAAATTCTTCACAAAAAAATATTCCTAGTATAACAATAAGAAATGAGGAACACCCTTAGATTTTACCTTTGTCACCACCTACAACCATTTGATTTTGATATAGAAAATATTAAAAGGGACTTGTTTTTATTTTTAATTGATTCACCTCCCTCCACCATTTGATTTTGTGTTTTTCCATTTGCATATATGAACACATGCAACATGAGACTAATTATATTTGATATAAATGGTGTTTTGGCACACACCCTCCACAAGGATATTCGAATTTAAACATTAAATTTTTTGATGGCATCAAGCTTGAAAAAAAAATATTTTCTTAAACCTAATGTCAAAGAGTTCTTATGACAATGCAAAAAAATTCAACATAGAAATATAGACATTAGTGAGAAAGTCAAATATTAATGACATGATGCCTTTATTACTTCAAAACATTGGATGGGAGGTTGCAAACTTGAGTTCATATTTAAACATGAAGATTTTTATAGACCAAACACTTTGATTATGAAGGTTTTGGGAATCCCAAATTATATCTCAAGAATCTTAACTTTGTTTGGTCGCAGTTTAATGCATCGTACAATTGTAAAAATACAATTCTTGTAGATGACTCTTTAGAGAAAAACAAGTTCAATGATGTTGCAAACTACATAATTGTTGAAACATTTAACATAGATTCTAAGTTAGAAGACACATACTTGTTAGATGTTTTTGGCCTTTGTTGCAACCATTGAAAAACGTTGAAGATGTTCAGGATTATATTAGATTAAAAAAAAAATTATATGGAGCATTTTTATTGGAGCTTTACTATGTTTTCTAGTGTTGATTTGGAAGCCCATATTTGGGAATAGTGTTACATTATAAATTAAAATTATTCATTAAATGTTTTACTATAATTCTACCTACCTTTAGTAAAGGAATTTCAATTTATTTCATTGTTATATTTATATAATAAAATAGATATGGGATATTTTTATAGTTAAATTTAAATAATTTCATATCCATATTTGAATATGAAAATTTTTATGCCATGTCGAGCTTATAGTTGATTTTATATCTAAATTTAAATATAAAAATATATCTGGTATGGTTTTAAAATTAAATACAATCTCCTACAATGGATTGTCACCCTCTACTAATTTCTTCATAACATATTCATAAATTATCTTATTACTTGAGGTTTAATAACACCATAATAAATCAAGTAAATATGAGATCTAACTCTTAATATGAAAATATATCTGGAATGGTTTTATAGTTAATTACATTCTCCTAAATTGAATTTTAGCCCTATTTAAGTTTCTTCATAACATCTTTGGTAATTCTATAGTTTCCCCAAGGTTCAATCGAACCATAGTAATTGAATCTTGAAGTGTCTCGCATCTCGTGAATTTCTTTATCCTAGCGACCTCTTAAAACTCATAAGAGCATTATTCCAAAGAAATCACTAAGCCTACTAGTTGTCAACCCTTATAAAATAGATGATGTATTTGTTACTATATGATTTAGCGAGGTTCATTAGGCATTATTTTTCATACCAATGTTGGATTCCCTGAAATAACTAGACTTTTTCACATATTCATAAATTTAAATCGTGACCAAATATAGTGTACTTTTGAAGGAGAATTAATGGATTCCAATATTTTGATTATCGATTCCAATATATGTGATTTTTGATTCTAATATATGTGATTCTAGATTCCAATTTATGTGATTTTTGAATCCAATATGTGTGATTTTGGAGTGCAAATAATTCCAATATTTGACATTTTGGAATCCAAAAATAGTAATATTGGATTCCAATATTGGCTATATTTTTTAGCTTCTTGGACTGGAATAAGTCGATTTAATGAAATAAGTGTTAATCATATTGAGGAACCCATTGAGATGTAACAAGTGCATAAGACTATGCAATATAATGTTGTGCAATAAATGAGATAAAACCATGATGCTAAATATGCTTGATTATTTGTTGTAAATCTTAAAAATCATTGTCATTATAGTCCGTTGATTTGATGATAAGCACTAAATGGGATACCTTTATATTTGACCAGATCGATGAGGATAGAAACAAGTAGATAACAAGCTAATTATATGATGATTAAGTAGTACAAAATAATGTCATGTTTCTCAACATTGTGATTGAACATGAGAGGTGTATGCATGATAAGACTTGAGGTTCACTTATATGAGCACATGTGGAAGATATATAATGAGGATGAGAAGAAGAACTAGCATGAGCCTGAGAAGCATCCTTAAGATGTTGGATTTCAGATTTAAGAGATATAATCATTGATTCCATAGCTTGAATTTTATCTTGAAATAAAGAATGCAAAGCTTGAATTGACTCACAAATAGATTGATTGGAATTAGGACCAAGTGAGTCATTAGATAGATGATCAAATATGGAATTGATTTGTGAAGGTGGCATATCAAGAGGGAGGAAGATAGCATGTATAGCCTTTTGGAGATCCTCTTGGAAAGATGGGTGTATCTAAATAAATTGATGTAAGGGGACTTGAGAAGATTTAGAAGCCGTAAAAAAAAATAGAAGGATCTAAGAGTATTTGAACACAGGTTCACCAAAATTATTAGGAAAATATCGACAATGAATAAATGCTAATAATGTTTATTTCACTAAATCTTGAAGTATTCCAATAACTCGGACTCAGTATTTCAAGTATCGAAGAAATCCATCTCTGTTTTTTCGTATATTTGATTCCATTTTTGTCTATCTTTGGATTCCATTATTACTATTATTGGAATCCATTAGTAGCAATATTGGATTCTAATATTGTCATTATTGGACTTATCGTAATTCCAATTTCACTATTATTGGATTCATATTTTGGTATTATTAGATTTTAATATTAATATAATTGGATTCTAATTTATTATTATTGGATTCCAATTTCTCTATTTTTTAGATTTTCAATGTTGGTAGTATTGTAAGGTTAGTAGCTACTAACTATTATAAGGCATGAGCTGTTGGATTAATAAAAATAAAAATTAACAATAACTTCCTACAAAAGCAAGTTCAAAGTCATGAGCGGTCGCTAACTATTTATATGGTGAGCCCATTGTATTAAGGTGAGTGGTCACTAACTATTATAAGTCATGAGCCTCAATGTAAGGTGAGGGGACACTAATTATTGTAAGTGTGAGGCTATCAAAATTTTCAAAGTGCTAGGCTCACACTTTCAAAGTGTGAGCCCCGCACTCTTAAAAATCCTATAATCTCACACTTTTATATTGCGAGCCTTGCAGTCTAAAAAATTTGAGTCTCACACTAGAAGTTTGAGATTCGCACTTTGAAAGTGTGAGCCTCTCACTTTGAAAGTGTGATTCTCAAACTTTGAAAGTGCGAGCATCTCACTTTCAAAGTGTGATTCTCAAACTTTGAAAGAGTGAGGCTCACACTTTCAATGTTTATTATGCACATAATCCTTAAATTTGACACTAGCCTTAAATTCTAGTAGTGTTATGTTGATTTCTTGTGGAACTTACCATAAAATTACGTTCTCACCCCGAAATATACCTTGTAACAACTCAAGTATTGTTTTCTTAGATTGTACATGACATTAAGTTCACTAGTGTTTATTATTATAAACTATAACTCCGAGTAATCATTAAAAGCAAACAATATATAAAAAATTCTATTACTCTGAAAGATAGTAGAATTTATGCTTGTAAATTTTTCCATTCTCCATATAAATGATGAGTCACTTTTGTGAGCAATAAAATGAAATAATCCTTAACACAATTAAAGAAAAACATTTGTGAGAAATATTTTCTTACTCCCTTTGAGATACATTGAACCAATATTTAATAGTTTACATCATTCAAAAGATTCATTGTGCCATAATTATATTCTTTGTGAGTCAAGAAATAACACAACTGATCTGTCATCATCTTTACATTGAAAGGTTCTATCTATACATTTCAAATGTGTTACAAATTCATACATATACTGATTGTAAATCTTATAACGAGAGTGGTCTCCTTTGTGTGAAAAATTTTATTTGTAAAACACCATGAATGTTGCCTCTTGGTAACATCATTGTTGCTTTGGATACAAATAGTGTTGAGTAAAATGTGGAGGTGTTATCAAAGTAGAGACTAGTATTTATGAGTAGAAAACAACGAAGATTCTACCCAATCTTTTAGTATCAAGTGGATTGATAAAAATTTTATTTGTAAAAACCATGAATACCTATGTTGCCTCTTGAACATCATTGTTGCTTTGGATACAAATAGTGTTGAGTAAAGTAGCAGTGGAGGTGTTATCAAAGTAGAGACTAGTATTTATGAGTAGAAAACAACAGAAGAGTGTACTAATACTAGTATCGGAAGTGGATTGATTTAGCAATGATGAAAACAATCCTATTGGGCAAGTGGAAAAGGAAAAAAATTCCCAAAACTCAAATTTTCCCCTTCAAAAGAAATTGGGTACACTTTTTTCTATTTTAAGGGTTCAAAGTGGTTTGAATTAATATGGAAAATAATCTGGATTGTAACAAGTAAATTTGGTCATATTTACCTAAAAATCAGCTCAACTGTTGAGAAAAGTAGACCGTCTAACACTATTGGATAGAGAGTACTTCGGGGATGTCTTTTTTTCCATCACAACACCGTCCCAGTCTCGTTCCATTCAAAAAGTGTTTTGTGAAATCACCTCACTAAATCTCACAAAAAAATGCCTATCTAAAGTGTAACTCGTGCTTACTGTAACATCGATGTACTTACCATCTGCATATCCATAAAAATACCTCATTTAATTATTACTAGGGGTTAGTTGGTTTATTTTTTTATTATGAATTTGTGTGGGAGCATGCACTTGTGACATAGACTTTATAACTCTTGTAACGTCATGTATCTTTGGGTTGAATAGATGGTTGTTTCTTGGTGCAAAGAAAGGCCAACTATAATTTTTTTCTTACAATTCCAAGTCCCTACATGTTGCTACAAATTTTGTATCAACATTTTCCATGACTGTGATGTTGTCTTCTTTTGATAGAATCTATGTTCACTAGCCAATTACAAAGATAATTCCACCCACATTTGATTACTCTAGACAACAAACATTAAACATACTCAAACAATGTACAATGTAAGATCTGAATGAAGATTAACAAATAAAAATATTACCAACTTTGGAACATTTGAGTTATTGGCAACTTCCTTCCCATCAACAACTCCAAAAGAGAAATCTCTTAACTGTTTACATCATATTTCTCATTAAGCCTTGATGTTCTTGCTATTCTGGGTCAATGAAATAAATGGTACCCATACCATATGTAGAGGTGTGATTTTTGGCCTAGGAAACACACTTGGCAACACAAAATTCTCACTAATGTGCATCAAAATTATAATCCAAAAGAATTTTTGAAGTCTTCACATCCCTATGAACAATGTGTGGGTTACTGGTAATAATAAAGATATGTTTACCCTTCCTCAACACTAGGAGCAATCTATAGCCAAGTGTTCTAGTCTAGCACAATCTTCTTTGATGATCCTATAGGAGAATAAAAATTAATAAAAAATTGTTAGATTTTCCAACAATTCATTTTAATATGAAGGTTAGAGATTGATTGGACAATTCTATTTCAAAAAATGAATCTACAATGTACATCTAATCCATTTTTCTTCATAACATAATAATTTTACTCACCATGTAGGATGTCCCACAAACTTTTGTTTACCATGTAATCATAAAACATCAGGTTTCCAAGTGGAGAAAGAAAACATGCATGCATACTTTCAATATTCTCGGTGCTTGATGCTTCCAATTGTTTCCACTTCAGTTTCAAATAAAATTAAGCTTAGTTGGTAATGACTGTACATTCTCTTTACAACAATAGGCTTAGAATTCTTTCGATCATAGCTATGAACAGTTCTTGTAGCACCATAGCTAATTAGATATTTCTCTTTTATTTTTTTGTGATTGTCGTTATGTTTTCATACATGTAAAGAGCCATGTTCATGTGTAGTATGACAACCCTTAGAGAACCTAAATGTAACAAATAAATGTGTTAATAAAAAAATTGTAATAAGATATTTCTTTCTTATTTGTTTCCTAATAATCTATACAATTTGAAATCATGTCTAGCCATGTTAGTGTATACACCCTTGTTCCATGTTTTTTTCTAAGCCTTTTGTAAATACCTTTGGATTTTTTGAATGGTAAAAAAGCTATAAGTATGCACAATAGTAGTACATAAATCTTACGAGATGTAAATGATTGTCGGTTTTGAGGTGGATGTTTTTCATTGCATTGGGCCACAATTTTCTTAGACAACATCGTACTATTCCAAGTTTGTGAAATTTTTGATAAAAATAGAAGAATGTCTCTAGAACCTGATCTATTTAAAAGAGGTATATTATTTCTTGCATCTGTTAATTGATAATATCCAAAACCATAAGAAAAAACATTGACTTGTTATGTAGAGAAAAGTCGTGTTTATATCTACACCGGTATGAAGAAAATAATTAAACATTTATTAATGACAAGAATTTCTCCTTAAAAATTATCATAGGAGATTTTTCTCTAAGATAAATAGAGTCATTTATAGTATCTTCTATTATTATGCAAAGATAATTAAATTTATTCCTTTCTCAAAGACCTCCATAGCTTTTGATAGTGAAGGCCTCCTAGGTTCAACAATGATGAATTGTAACTCAAATATGTTTCTTATAGTGACGGGAATATAACCATCAATCCAAAGATTAGCTCCTCTATCCTAAATTTATACATATTGGGTTTTACATTGAAGGAAATATATCATATAATATATTGATGTTAACGCCCACCGTGCTTAACCTCTAGCAAGAAATTGACATCTTCAAATGAACTAAATTTAATAGTGATTAATTGTTGAAATTGCTTAGTGCAATGCACAACAAAAACTTTTATTAATGATTTATTTTTTATAAGTAAAGGATGATTAGAGTGTCCCTTTCAATTTAGATTACGATACAATGATAGCATCAATCTAAAAATCCCGAATGATCTAAAGAATACTTTAGTGAAAAACACAAGGACCTATGCCAAAAAAACAAGTGGTTGGGAATAAAAACCAAAAAAAGATATAACCTCGATGGATTTTAGAAGCAATTATTTATTTAAATTAGATGACACCTCCATGACCTCCAACTTAATGGGGATGGAAATGGTTTCCATAGGAGGTTCAAGAAAATATGTTATTTTCCAAAGAAGATCCCAAATATTTAACCAATCTTATGCACGGAGACATTTCGAGTGAATAATATCCCAACGTTTCAGTTCCTAATGTAGTGGAGAAAACATATTATTTAGGTTAGGAAAGGGGAGTGAACTATGTTCCGACCTCTTTGTCTTGCCCCACTTGACACACCAAACATGAATCGCATTAGGATCTCAAATTGTTTATACAACTCTAAAAAAATGTCCATGTCTACCAAACCTTCATGTTTATAACAAGCCTCGAAAGCAAGGGCCATAACGCACTTGTGGTTTTGTCCATTTTTCTTTCGTACCAACCCTATATGTTGGTTTGATCGATGTGACCCATCTCCAAATCCCAATCCTTTGTTGGGTGTATGATAAGAAGATGAAAAATGAACATTGAATAAACTTATGCATTTACCCTCAGACGTTGCTCTAGAGAAATATAATCATCTCCAAGAACTCCCTAAATAGGAATCAGGTCTTACATTGTTTCAATTAAAAAAAAATATTTCAAAAGATGATGCAAAATTTAGTTATAAACTCCCATTTCACACGCCAACGTGGAAAATTACATAAAAGACAACATTGGAAAGGCCATGTGAAGAAATGAAATCCAAGGTGAAATAAACCCAAAAGGTGTGAAAATTATGGAGTGATTATTGTTGGCATAATTAATACATTGTTATATATAACCGACCTATCAGTTACAGGTGGTTACCTCCTAACTGAATTCTCTCCTGTATTAATACAAACTTCATTGTGAATAAAATTATTCAGACATTTTACATTTCTCCTGATCCAACATTGGTATTAGAGCGGCGTGAAGACGGGAGTGTGGGAGTGAGAAAGGTTTGTCTTTCATTGGTTTCATGGACTGTTGAAGATCTGTTGGGAACCATCACTTCCTCTCATGTGTGGAAAAGATTATTGGAGGCCTGCACTTTCATGGAGTCGTTTCCTATTTTGGTTTAATCTGCATGAAAGAACAGTTTCACTTGCGACCCATTGCACTGTGGGAGTGACCTGTGCATGTAAACCTGTAGCATTCTCCTTTGGTGCTTTGCTGGAAGTTTGCATAGTGACCAACACAATGTTAGAGAAACTAGCGACATCGACCAGCGTTAACAATAGTTAGAGAAACCAGCGTGGAGAAAAAACACTTGTTGAAGCGACCATTTTTGTAGATCTCAGGATGTGAGGAAGTGCCGCCAAGGAGGAGTGTGGGAGAAGAAAGAAGACTACAGGAGGAAGCATTCAGTTTTGAAACCATTTTTTTTAACTTTCTGCGTGGGAAGATTAAGCGCATGTGTCCTGCGTTTCAGTCAAGTGTGAGCCTTCTTAGTATCTCCTTGACCATTCCATTTGCTTGGGCATTTCTTGAAGAATCCAGACCTGCGTGGAAACAAGCGCTAGAAGATATGATTGATTATTTTTTTGAAAAGTTGGATGTGGTAACATTATATAAATACGACCTGCTCTAAAGATCTAAGTGACCTGCAGCATTGGCCTGTGTGAAAGTATTCTCAGCGTGGCCATTTGTGGTTGTTTCCCTATTTTTCTTCAACGACTTGATATGTCTGTGATCTACCTATGCTGGAGGAGGTGAGCCGTGAGGTTAAGCACTGTGTGGAGTCACCAAAGAGGGAGAAGAGAGCATGTGGCAATGACCATTGACCAACTTATAAGCACTGTGTGGAGTCTGACATGAGTGGCATCAACCACCATGTGCATTGGTATACTCCTTCCCCCAACATCTTCTCAAATGTTCTTTGTAGACCAAGCAATACATTAGCAAGCGCATCGTACAAAAAGATCGGGAGACATGTGGAATTAGTTTGAAACCAATCGGAATAAAATGAGATTAAGCCCCTTCATTCATTCATCAAATTTGATATCAAATATGGACGCAAAAAACCAACCTATGATCCCATGCAACAATCTGAAAGCATGAAAGTCATGCCCAAAGATGTTAGTAATATTGCAAGCAACCATAGAGATGTGCCGCATTTGAGAGAGCCAAGTCAAGCCCACAAGAGCATCGGTATCTACTCTTCTCCACTCTCCAAAACTTGTAATTCGAGGACATAATGGACTGAGTCTTGTTCAACATATAGACAGAGAAGAGTTGTGTCGATCCAAATGACAATTTGTGGCGTACCACATGAGCTTTCGAGCTCACTTCTTCATTTTTTTACAAACAAGAGCACATCTGTCACAGAGATTCAAGAAAATCCAGACAAAGTCCTTATTGCAAGAAGCAAGATAAGACATGTCGCGACGTAACAAGATGATGAATTTGGGGTAGATTTGTAAAAACAATGTATTAAGGGGGAATGTTGGCATAATTAATACATTGTTATATATAACCGACCTATCAGTTACAGGTGGTTACCTCCTAACTGAATTCTCTCCTGTATTAATACACTCTTCATTGTGAATAAACTTATTCAGACATTTTACATTTGTCTTGATCCAACAATTATGCCATTGCATGCTTGTAATTAATACAATCTTATTAGGGTCTTTAATAATGACCTTTATTGGAAAATTTGATGATTCCGGGTGATCGACATATTTATTTCAAATATTAAATCACAAGATGCTTTGACATACCCACAATTTTCTATAAAATCCTCCTATTTAATAGCCTCATAATATATAAGACTTAAGGTCCAATATGTAATTAATGAGAGCATAAAAATATATTTTATTCACACAAGATTTTTATGGTGGCATTAGAAATAATATGAGATTCGCCTCCAATAATCAATTCATTATTATTCAATTCATTAGCAACATACCAATAATGTTCCAACACTTCAATTTATTTATTCGTACATTTATTAATTTACAAAAAAATTAGTCGTTAGTCATGTTATTAATTATGTGATTAGCATCTGGAAGAAGTTCACCCTTTTTTTCCCGCGGCTATCTTGCCAAACTAGCTTTAAGGATTGGAGAGATACTTACATGCACATATAACACTTAGACCCATATTTTAGTTTTTCCTAGGCCAAATTTTTTTGTTTATTTTATCAAACACACCATTGGGGATACTCGAAATAAAAACCATGAATATTATACATAAAACAATAGTATATTAGAATGATTTGTACAATGCAATATAAGTTCGTCATTTAATAAAGCGCAAGAATATTGTTCACCTTTTCCCTACATATGCGGTTGATCATTTAGGTCTATTTTCTTTGTAGGAAGATTTTAAGAAAATATTCATGGGTAAGATGGATAGGACATGTCTTCGGTTTAAACGATGTACATCTATTACAATGAACTAACATTTCCATACAACTTGGATATGTTTTTTTATTGGTAAATAGTTTTTGAAAGGGACTATACCCTTCTATACAAAAAGGGGCCTAGATGCCAGAATAGGAGTGAAAAACATTATTAGAAGGATCAAGATCTAGATAATACATAAAAATCCAATGTAACCAAAGAGTAGCCACCCCAAAACAACTAACCAGTTTGAACACTGTAGAAGAGTAGCCAAAAACTAGCAACAAAACAACAAAAAACATGACAGAAGTCAGCAAGAACATCGCAAATCCACAATTACTTCTTGGCGGCTTTGGCAATTCTGGATTTGATAGTCATCAGAGGTGAACATAGCCAATGCCATCATGTGAGTAGGGTCAGTAGTATCCAAATGTTGAATGGTTTTTTTGCTTTCTTTTTCCGTGCCCCAAAGAGTAGTTGGTATGCTGTTGAGATTAGAGACACATCGGACATGCTGCTCAATAAACTCCTCGATTGCACTAAATATAGCCATATTATGATCATGATGAGTCTTGGTTTTCCAAGTCGGTTGTCTAGGGAGTAAAATTTTTTGTAGATATCCTCAACCTGATTATTGTCAATATCACCTCCTCCTCCTACATTCTCTTACCTTTTTGCTTAAACAAGTTTTTACTTCTTCTTTCAAAGAAGAACATGTCGGTTTCTAAATCTTCCAACCTTTTAGTGGAGCTCTCGGCATGCATCTCATGAGAATCCATGCTACTAATGTCTAGGATATTTTGAGAAACCTCCAAATCCTCGAGGCACATTCCCAAACAGGTATCAAGGTTCATCCTTTTAGAAGATCTAGTTATAGGCCTGTCTCGAGAGGTGGAGGTGAAAGGGTTGGGAGCAGAGGTGGGGAGGATGATAGGGGAACCGAGAAGGAATTCAAAGGGGTAGCATCCATGTTGATGGGGATAGAAGGAGTGGTAGCGGCAGCGGTGGTGGGAAATGAAGGGATAGAGATGGGGAGGTCCAGGATGCCAAGTAGATTAAGAAGACACAGTTTATGCAACAAGAAAATGATACCTTGATGTAAAGGGACCGCACGAGCATGTTTTTAGAACTCTAAGATGGAGCGCTCAAGAGAATTAAGCAAATAATGAGGGAAGCATACCGTGTAATTTCTGCGAAGTGATTGAGGAACACAAGATGCTTTAAGGGCACTGTGACAAATCTCCCCTCTATAGAAATGTATCTCACCATCAAATGGGTGACCTCATCAAAAGGCGGAGGGATAGAACTAACTTGCAGACCCACCATGAAAAAAACCTGTTTCTCATTTCCCTCCACAAATTTCCTCTCCTCAGCCGGCCTGTCAATCCTTTTATTGAAGAATCGGTATCCATTCATTCCAAGGCCAGTAGCTTCGGCGATTAACTCTTCGTCAATCAAAATTTTCTGTCCTCCATATTCAACTTTGTGGTCTTTCCAGTCCTTCACAAATTGCATGGAGATGCTTTGGTCGTGACCCTGTATCTTCTCAATGAAATTAGTGATGCCTTCCTGGCGGTTGAGGAGATTCCAAAGTTCTGCATTATTTTTCCACTCCAGGTCCGCGTTGGGCTCGATCTGACAAGGGGATCCTCCCATTTTCATCGGCCTTAAGTGATGGACAGGTGTAAGCTTTAAAATATTTATGAGTAATTTGACAAGAGCCACAGCTTTCCAACCCTCCTTTCTCTATTTTTTTCTCACACTATGGTAATGATCAATAGTGTATTTGTTGTTGTTATAGCACTTCCGACGAATGCCTACTTTATTACTTGCTCTCACTGTACCTATGAGATCCTGCATGCATGAGCATCAGTCCCCTTTGAAATCCACTCCAGATCATCATCATCCTTACCATGGACTTGAAAATCCATAAAAAATTGTTTAATAGCTGTTATACGCATAGAATTTCCCGCATGTGTGGCTTTAATTTTTATATAAATCCACTTTAAATCATCATTATATACTTTATATAACCTTGATTTCCCATCAATATTTGTTTAAGCATTGCTTTAAACTTATCCATGCATGTGAAAGTCTTATTCATAAAGACCCACTCTAAATGCTCATTAATCTTATCCCAAATTTGTATGCCCATAAGTATTCACTTGTATGCTATTTTGAATCTTCTCAAGAATGTGATCACTATTATCCCAAATAATGTGATTAACATTTATGCCATAGTTAGCCAATGCATCTGCCACCTTGTTACCCTCCCGGTAAGTATGCTTGATCTGAATATTATTGAAGGTTTGACAAATACTTATGGACTCCAAGATGAAGTCTTTGATGTTCCAACTTGGGCGAACACTTGATTAAGATGATTGATTATATTGAGTGAGTCTCCTTCTAGAATGAGATTTTGGATATTATGAGTCTGAGCAATTCTAAGGCCCCATAAAGCAGATAATGCTTCAGCAAAATGATTAGTTTGAATTCCCATTTTACCGGCATAAGCAGCCACCAAACTACCTTTATGATCTTTGATCACTCCTCCCCCCTTGCAATTCTAGGGTTACCCTTCAAGATGAGGAGGATGCCAGTGTATCAAAGATCTATCAATATTATTACCTGAATTATTTTAGATATTGTCAGCTCTAATCTGCCATTGGGACAAGATATGCTCTTCATTTTCTGGATAACTCTTGTTCTTGGGGGGTTTAAATCTAGCAATATTCTCTTTAATAGCATTAGAAATTTTCCCAATACTAAGCTTATAATTTTGTTTACTGTTTCTAAAGATGATATCATTTCTATCTTTCCATATCCTCCAAATAATATGAGGCATTACCAAATTCCAGAGCCTTCTCACAACACAATGTTTGTAGGGTGGGCTCCATTGTGTCCAGAGCTGACTGAAATCCCTCGGAACCACCCAGGAAGCTTTAAAATTAGAAAGGGCAAAAATCCACATTTTGGTAGCATATTCACAATGGATAAGCAAATGACTGATATCCTCAGAGTCTTTTTTACACAGATGACACCTATTAGGCATTATAAAACCTTTTCTTATCAGGTTGTCAGTGGTAAGAATTCTACCCCTGAGAGAAAGCCAAAAGAAGAAGTTAATTTTAGGTGTTAGCTCCTTCATCCAAATTCTACTCCAGTTAGACTCAGTTTGACTATTGTCAAAGAAAGTATTATAACCAGTTTTAACAAAGTAGTTCCCATTAATAGAATCTGCTCCGCACCAACTTATCCTTAACTTTGAGCGTACTTAAGGGGATAAGGTCCAACTGATCTTGCAGAGAGGAAATAGTTTGGGTCAGAACATCTCTATCCATAATAAGTTTTTTCCATTTCTTCTTGTTGCCCTTTCTTACAATATAATCCTTGATTCTAGTGCCATACTTGCTTTCAAGGCTGTCTTTGACTGCTCCAAATCTATCCATGAGGCTGCCATTAAACCAGTTATCTTCCTAGAATTTTATATCACAACCATCTCCCACTTTCCACTTACTTCCTTGTTTTATGAAATTTCTACTCTTGACTAAGTTATTCCAAAAATGGAACCATAAAGAAGATGCTCATCTTGAAGAAAAGAAGAGACAACTTGTTGATTAAGGTATTTAGCCTTAATTGATTCTATCCAGTTTGCTTCTCAGTTAGCATTCTCCAGCCCATTTTCACAATAAGAGCCTTATTCATTTTCTTGATGTCTTTAATGCCAAGGCCTCCTATAGATTTTGGAGTACAAACCTTATCCCAAGAAACTAAGTGATATTTAAATTTCTCCTCCATGCCCTGCTATAAGAAGTTTTTTTGAATCCTCTCAATTTTATCTCTCAAGGCAAAGCAAGGATCTTATAAAGAGACATTATATAGATAGGTAGGTTTTGAAGAGTGCTTTTAATGAGCAGGAATTTACCAACGCACTAGAAAGAATGGCTCCTTTCCAGGAGCCCTTTTTTAAAAATCTCTCCAACATATCATACCACACCTTGGTAGCAACTTTTTTAGTACCTAGAGGGAGTCCTAAGTAAGTGGCTGGAAGTGCGCTTATTTTACATCCCATAATTTTTGTAATTTTAAGTTGTCTTTCCTCATGCGTATTGAAGAATAAAATGGAGATTTTGTCATAATTGATCTCTTTCCCTGAAGCAACTTCATAGAGTTGTAGAATAGCTTTGTAGCCTTAGCTTCAAGGATGGATGCCATTAATAGAAGAATTGTATCATCCATAAATTTTTGATGAGAAGTTGCATTGCTAATGGAAGTGGGCTTAGAACCTTTATGAAGACCGTCAATAATTTCTTGACCAATTGATCTACTAAGACTGTTTGCCATAAGAATGAAGAGCAGGGGGGATATGGGGTCCCCTTGTCTTAGCCCTCTGCTACTTGTGAAAAATCCCACTGGCTCACCGTTAACCACTACTGAGAATCTAACCGTAGTGATGCAAGCCTTAATAATTTTTCTAAATTTAGCAAGGAAGCCAAATTTAATTAGAAATTTGTCTAAAAAAACCCAAGAGACCTTATCAAAGGCTTTATTCATATCAAGCTTAAGGACCATATTCACTTTTTTGTTATTTTCCATAGAGTGTATGGTTTCATGTACCATAATCACTCCATCTTGGATAATCCTACCTTTAATGAATCCACTCTCTTGCCTTGAGATTAAATCATTCATAATAAATTGAAGCCTGGTAGCAATGATTTTGGTAAAAATTCTATAGATAACATTCACAAGGCTGATGGGTCTGAAATCTTTGAAGTCCTTAGCATCCATTTTTTTGGAGCAAGCACAATGTGGGTGTTATTCAGCTCTTTCAAAAGGTCGCCAGTTCTATAGAATTCATTCACCACTCTGAGAAGATCATCCGAGCATATTTCCTGAAATTTCTGAAAAAAGTTAATAGAAAATCCATCGGGGCCTGGAGCTTGTCGCCTTCTAAAGTAGACACAACTTTTTGCAGTTCTTCAAATGTGACACTTTAGTGATATATTTAAATCTCTTCTCCTCAATTTTTTTGGGGGAATAGCCTTCGACATGAAAGATATTGCCTCATTAGTAATGATACTCCTCTCATTGAGAAGTTTTTTATACGAAATTGAGAGCTTCCTCTTTAATGTTGTTGGGATCTTTTATAATAGTGCCATTACTTTTAACGACTCCATAATCCTATTACAAGCTTTGTGCTTCAAAGTGGTCATATAAAAAAACTTTCTATTTCTATCTCCTTCTTTCAGCCAGATAGCCCTATATTTTAGTCTCCATAAGGATTCTTCTCTACTACAAATCGTATGTAGCTCTGCAAGAATGTTCTTTTCCTCAGTTTGGTCTTCAAAAGATCTCCCCATTGTATTCATTTTAATTTCTAGATCTTGGAGATTTTGTTTTAACTTCTTTTTTTTCAAACACATTACCAAAAACTCTTTTATTCCAAATTTTAACTTGTTTTTTAACATTTTTGAGCTTCTAAATCAATCTATATTGAGCAGTACCTTCACCATTCCAAACCCACCATTCTTTAATTTTGTCATAAATGTCATCATGCTCCATCCACATATTTTAATATTTATATGAGTTTCTGATGGGCTTAGTCCAATTGAGAAGATTTAAGGCAATCGGATTGTGGTCCGATCCAATTCTGGGTAGTGAAGAGAGATGGAAGTCCTGACTGAGAATCCAACTAGTAGAAATCAAGGCTCTATCTAGTCTAACTTGGATAAGATCTTTTCCCAACCTTCTGTTGTTCTAGATGTATTTATTTCTGATGAGATCCACATCCAAGAGATTGAGATCAACAACAAAATCTGTAAATTCCTCCATACCTATGGAAAAGCTAGAGATTCCTCCATATTTTTCACCTGGGTTTAGAGGAGAATTAAAGTCACCCATAATAAGCCAGTTGGCTATAGTATGCTGGGTTCTAAAGATCTTAAGATCATTCCAAAGTTTACGTCTCCAACTAGCTGTATTAGGGACATAGATATTAAAAGGATCCATTCACTATTGTTCTCAATAGCATGAAATTTAATAGCAAGATGATTAGTGCTAGCATTAAGAATCATACTAGTACAGTGTCTTTTGTCCCAAAGAGTAGCTAGCCTTCTCTGTTTGGAGTTTCCATTTAGACCTCAGATGTTCCAAGAGATAATCTTCATTAAATAAGAATGGGAGCTGGTATTGCCTAATGGCTCAATTGACGTTGAGTTTCATCTGCAATGTCTCTCTCTGTTCTCTTGGATCTAAGAGTCTTCTTTGAGGGTCTTCCTCTTTTAGAGCTACTTCAAAAATCTACCAGTATTCTAGCAGAATATCTAATAGTTCTGGATGTTAATTACAATAAATTGTCGATCATAGCAATAACAAAGCCTTCCATTTCACTAACTAACAATGCTTATTGGTTGTAAAAATTCTATTTATTATTCATTTCCTTCTCGAAGGTTTATATTCAAGGACTTGGATGTTCCAAGGATAGTCCATCGAATATAATATAATTACAAATAATGACAACAAACCTGTTGAGTTTTTCTTCTCATTGTTAAAATGGATTCATCGACAATTTAGAGGATGGCAACTAATAGCCTTTGCATCAACTATTAATTGGTAAACATAAAACATGCATTGATCTTCATGGACTTAGATCATTCATTATTGAGTAATACTCATGTTCATCTTTTCCCTCCATTTTTAGTAAAAATTTTAGGACTAATTTGATTAATGGGTTGTTTCTAGAAATGTGCAGGGCCAAGATGATCAGTATACTTCTTTAGGTTTAAAATATGTACTTCTATTATTATGCTCTAACTCTTATCTTTGATGCTTTAAGGAAAACTATGATTTTAATTAGGTTGATATTTTTAACAAACAGAAACAATAGAGCCTAGTGAGTGCCAAGCCACTCCTTTTAGTAAGTAATGTAGCTTAGCGGTCACTATGCATTTTCTTTGATATGAACTGACATGAAAATGCCTTACAACCCCATTTTATCCATTCATCTTATTTGTTATCCAAGCAATATGTTTTGTAAGTATTGTAGATTAATGGTCACTAAGCATTTTCTGTAATACAAAATTTTTTTATCTCTATTTTTGTAATTAAGAAATAGTTTATCCTAGAGGCCACTAATCTATTCCTTTCTCATTTAACAATAAAAAATAAGCATAGAGTGATATGTTCTGTAAGTATTCAAGCTTAGCGAATCTTTAGACATTTGTTTTATATGAACATTTTTAATATCTATTTTCAAAATTAATAAACAGTTCACCTTGAGGATGCTAATCTATTACTTTCTCAAAGATCTCCATAACTTTCAACAATAAACAATTTTCATATCCCACATATTTAAAATCCAAAAATTTATGAAAATTTCCTTGCACCCAATAATGTCGATTACTATGATATGTTATTAGAGTGCTATGTTCGAAATAAGATATTGTTTAGCCTAGTTGCTGCCAAATCATTCCTTCATGTAAGTATTCAAGCTTAGCGATCGCTAAGAATTTTCTTTAATATAAATTTTTGTTTGATCTCTATATTAAAAATTAAAAATCAGTTGAGCCTAGTGGACACTAATATACTCCTAATAAGTATCGGAGATTATCGATCGTTAAGAATTTTATTTGATGCACACCGATGTGTTGAAAAAAAAAGATGCAAAGATGTGTTCCTAGCGATCAGTGGGATCTTATATGAGCACCCTAAAAACATTTTTAGTAACCACCTTTCTTTCTGACTATGCAAAAAAGACCTCCATAGCTTTCAAAAATTAAAATTGTCCATATCTTACATATCTTTTATCGTAATATATTATGGAAAATACATAGAGACCGCTAATATCTATTACTATAATTTTTATTCTAGTGCTATGTTTAAATTAAGAAATTGTTTAGCCTATTTTCCACACAATCATTCCTTTCGGTAATTATTTGAGCTTAGCGATCACTAATAATTTTCTTTCACATGAAATTTTTGATTGATCTTGTTCAATTAATGGAGGTTAGAGGTCGCTAAGTATTTTACTTGATATGAACCGATATAAATTTTGTGTTAAACACAAAAAAAACTATGAGTAATATAGAAGTTGTGATATCTTTTAATGGTATGTAGTGCAACACTTGGTTGTGCAAGGAATGTATAGTCAATAAGATATAATTATAGTTAATGAAAATAGTATTTATCGAAAACTTTAGAGTTATTTAGTTACATTCTTTGGATATAAAACCTAGGAGTTATAGATCTTTAGCGATTCTTAGGCTTCTACTCAAAAATAGAGGGATAATATACGACATGCAGATTTTTTCATTAACACTTACTTTGAAGAGAATACACCAATCCCTATAAAATCTAAGTATTTATTATTTTGAATTTGGTGTTGTAAAAATATCATTCTAATGGAGCTCATTGGTCACTATTTTCTTTCCTATCTATAAGGTACTCTCAAATTCTGGTGAAGCGTAAAATTATGTTTTTGTTTTTCTATACTAAAGTGTAAATAACATGAAAATATAGACGATCACGAGATATATAATAAATTCCATGCCACCCGTAAACATTTTAAGGGATTCTTATATTACAACTTAATAATGCAGATTTTTATAGGTAATTTTTTCTTGTTATTTGTTAATTCTATCACTAATTGAAATTTTCTTAATAAATGTGTCAATTATATAATTGTGTAATTAACTTTGCTTCAAAATTGTAAGATGCCACATTTTATTGGGATTTTTAAAATTAACACGAGATGATAGATAGAAAATTATCGAATTAACTCGATAAAAATTAATAATAAACGAGGTGTATATCGCTCTCTTAAAATTTAAATTTTTGTTTCCTAATGTTCACTTCTATTTTCTAAATGGTTTTTATTATGCTTAAATTAATATTTTTCGTTTTCTCGTGAGTTCACAAAGAAAATTTTGATGCAATCCACTTGTTTCTAAAGTAGATAAAATTAATAAATTTTATTTCCCCGTAAACCACATTATCCCTGAATTAACACACATTATATTTTAAAAATATCAAATTCACACTAGATAAAAATTAATAGTTAACGAGGCATATATTGCTCTTTTTTTTTTTTCCTAATTTTTACTTTTAATTTCTAAATGGTTTTTATTATGCTGAAATTAATAATTGGTGTTTTCTGCTAGTCCACATATAAATTTATTTCATTGTCCCACTTGATATTAAATTAGGTAAAATTAATAAATTTTACTACCACGTATCCCACACTATCCCCCAAATTAACGCATTATTTATTAAAAATATTGAAGTCGCACTTGATAAAAAATAATAATTAACGAGGCGTATATCTCTCTATTAAATTAATTTTTTTTTGTTTCATAATGTTCACTTCTATTTTCTAAATGGTTTTTTATTATGCTTAAATTAATATTTGTCTTTTTCCCATGTGTCCAGAAAGAAACTTTTGTCATTGTCCCACTTGTTTCTAAAGTAGGTAAAATTAATAAATTTGATTTCCCTATATCCCACGATATCCCCAATTAAATGCAAATATTAATGACGGGTGAATTAAAAGTATGATATGTGAAATCCCCACATTAAATGCCAATATTTGAAATATCAAAATCCCACACTTTCTCTTTAAGAAGGGGAAATTCAAATTTTGAAATTTCCTATTCCCACCTTTTTTCAATTTTTAGAATTTCTTTCGTTGAATGCATTTAGAAAAAACTAAATACATCGAAGAAATATATATTAGGGTTTATTTTATATTTTTTAATCGTAGGAAAATAACTCTTGAAATCAGAATACAACATGCATAGGCACTAATTCACTAGTCTAATTGCTCGATTCTGTTTGTTTTTGAACGACTAGTAGAGGAAGCGATTGTAATCATGTTTGGGGGCACACAATCAAGACATAAAAAAGTGATTATGGATAGATCATGGGTACGAATGTAAATCAAGATGCCCAAAAAGGACATAATCAAAAGAGACAAGATAAATAGGTTGCGGATAGAATCACACAGAAACTTTTTTTTAGAGAGAATATGGATCTTTAATAGAAATTATCAAGAACATAAAAATTTCAGATACAACTAAAACATGAATTTATCAAAAGCATCTATTTTATTGTATGTGTACTATAGTTGATGACAAGCACTTGCAACCACTTTGTATTCACCTAGTTCGTGTGTTTTTCACCGCAATCTGTCCCTGCCTTTCCCTTTGGTGCCTTTGCAGTTCCATTTCATCTTCTTGTCACAATGCGTTGCTCTATCTGAAACCACATTTTTTCCCACCTGTGACTGAATATTTTGTATTCCCTTTTACAATATTTATTCTTTCCAAAAACTCATTTCTATGTTCATTCGTAGCCTAAGTATTTGTTTCTATTAAACACATTCCCTTTTTAGCCACTTTATATGTCTCTCCGATTAATTTTTATTTTATTTTTCATTCTTGTTCGTCCAATTATTTTTCACGTAAGTGTTGACATCTATCCCTAGTACAAAAAATGAGTCACATATTCTTTTTTTGAAATCATAATGGTTTTGTTTTGTATAGTTTAGGTAATCATTTTGACCTTCTTTAATGATTTTTTTAATATGAAAGAAATAGTTGTGACTAATTATTCAATATTCAATTCTCACTTGATTGTTGCATTGATATATATAGTTTTTATATTTATTTTCCCATCCATAAATAATTAAATGCAATGTCTTTATAAAAAAATTATGTTTAGTAAAAGGTAAGAACATTATATTTACTTGTACATATTATTAAATATAATTGTTAATAATTGTATTTACAAACATATATTTCATTTACGATTAGTAACGATTTACTTGATAAATGAGCCAATCTAAAGTAAAAAAAATTAAATTCTAAAATTACATATTCGAAGACTAGAGGCAGCTAAAATGGATTTGTACAACATTGCCTAGCTATTAGCAGACAAAAAAGGAAACAAATATTCCAAGACAATACAAATATTAAAGACTTTCCTGAATACATTTTTCAAACAAGAAGGAAGACTAGTGGTCACTAAGACTACGACCGACTTTTATATGATACAACTAGGATGGCTCAACCGAAAACCAAGATAAACACCATTATTATATTTATATTTTTTATATTATGATATAAGAATCCTACCATGATATTCTAAACCTAGCGGCTACTAATGTAAAAGATTATTAAATAGCATTGGTGCACCATAAAAAACTTGAGATTAGCAACGCAAGGATATTTTTACCTTCCGTAAATGACAATTAGTAACAACTGATTAAAAAACTAACTAAGCTCCTTTATTCTATTTGGATGTTACAATACTACCTTCTGAGACTAGCGACTGCTAGGGTGGATGTTTACTTTATTTTCTTGATGTTTCAAGACAAGATTAAGTTAAACGATTTTCTCGAATACACATATTCAAAAATGAATTTTTTTGCATTGTGGCCTCTAAGTTAAATATGTTATTTAAACTCTATCACATGATATTCGAAGCCTAGTGACTACTGAGGTCATAGATTATTCCATTTCGTTAGTGTAACATAATAAAGACTTAAGATTAGCGGCCACTCGGATAATTCTTGTCTTGCATTTAGGATATTGAAATTAACGACTCGAATAAAAACTTAAAATTGAACTAAGCTCCAACACCATTTTTTTTAGGCAAGTGGCCTCTGAGTACAACATGATATTCAAATTTTATCATGCGATATTCCTAGTGTCCATTAAATTCAAAGATAATTACATATGATGGAGGAAAATATAACTATGCTCCACAATTATATTTAAATTTTAAATGATTATTTTCAAAGACTGGTGACTGCTAGGGTGGGTGCTCACTACATTTATTTCTTGGATACTTGTATTCCAAATGAAAATTTATGCCTAACATCAGTTTAACTCAATAGGATATTCAAATTCTATCGCATGAATTACCAAAAAAAAAAAAAAAAAACCTAGCAACCGTTGGGTTCAATATGTTATTCAAATTTTATCACAAATGATTCGTAACATATTAGCCACTTAGGTCGAGCATTATTAATTACCATGTATGAAACATGATGGAAGCTTGAGGTTAGCATCCACTAGGATAGTTGTTGTCTTGCATACAAGACAATTAGTAATGACTTGATGGAAAAATGAACTAAGCTCCATTATTATATTTAGAATTTAGAAAATGATGTTCCAAGACTAGCGATCACTAGGGTGGATGTTTATGTCATTTCTTGGATATTAAAATACATGAAAATATAAAAATATTCAAAGGAAGGATAGATATTAAGGATTTCCAAAGTACATATAGCCCCTAAGATCAAAGCTTATTATATTCTCGTCATGTAACATAACAAATTTTAACGAATTTCCACGATTACACATTCCAAAAAGAAATTTTTAGCCTAGCGGCCACTGAGTTCAATATGTTATTCAAAGTCCACCACATGATATTCAATGGATATCGAGACACTAAGGTCATAGATTATTCCGTTGCATTGGTGTAACATAACAAAGTCTTGAGATTAGCGACCACTAGGATAATTCTTGTCTTACATTCAAGCCCCTCTAACCTAAAGCTATAAAGATTGTTTTTTTACATTGGCGAAAGATATTTTCGAATATATAGATGTTTAGTGGCCACTAGTCCTAACTTCTACCAACAAATTGAAAACTTGAAACAAACCAAATTTAATAGTGATTAATTATTTAAATTTCTTAGTGCAACACATAACATAAAATTCTACTAATGATTTCTTGTATTTTATAATTAAAGGAGGGTTGAAGGGTCCCTTTACCTTTATATTATAAATACAATGAGATGATCAATCTAAAAACCTGAACGATCCATCAATACTTTGGTGAAAAAATGCAAAGGAAATTTCCAAAAACACAAGTGGTTGGGAATACAAAAATTGTAGACTAGTAAGCCAGATAGTATGATTCGATAACAATGGAACTAACAACACTATATAAAAATCAATACAAAGATATATCTTGATTGATTTTAGAACCACTTTTTTATCTGAATTAGATGACACCTCCGTAACCTCCACCTTAACGAGCATGAAAATTATTTCCCTTGGCAGTTCTAGAAAAATATGCTCTTTTCAATAGTATCCTGACTCTTTAACCAATCATACACCTCACAAAATTTCCTATGAAGAATATCCCAATGTGTCGGTTCCTATTTCACTTTGGAGAAAACATAGCATCCAAGCTTGATAAGTGGATTTACCTACCTCCCGTCAATGATGTCTCACCCCATTTTTCCACTTCATACAAGAAACGATTTAGGACGTGAAACCATTCATGCAAATTTGAGAAAATGTCCATGTCCATAAAATATTCCTTTTTATATCGATCATTAGAAAGAAAGGGCCAAGACATACTCAAGATTTTTTCCATTTCCACTTCCATGTCAACCTTATAAGTTGGCTTGATCCAATGATGATCCATCTCCAAAGCCCAACCCTTCATCGATTTATGATAAGAAGATGACAAATGAATGTCGAAAAAACTTCCAAATTCACCCTCGGACATCCCTCCAGATAAAGATAAGCATCTCCAAGAACTCCCTCAATATCAACTAGGCCTTGCTCTAATTCAATACAAAAATGGATTTCAAATGATGACGTGAAATTTTGGTATAAAATCCCAATTCACTCGCGGACGTGGAAAATTGGATGAAAGGAAACATTGGTCCATCAATGACAGAATAAATGAAATCTCGTGAGAGAAACCTAAAATGTGTGAAAATAAGGGAGATCGACTAGATAAATATATGGAGTGAGTATGTTATTGCATGCTTGTAATTAATACAAGATTGCTAGTAGCTTTAATATCAACCTTTATTGGAAATGGTGATGAGTCTGGCCAATCAACATATTTATTACCAATCTTATCACAAAACACTTGGTCAGTCCCTCAATTTTCTATAAAATCTTCCTATTTATTAGCTATCTTAATAGATTAGATTAAATGTTCAATTTGGAGTTAATGACAACATACAAAGGGAATTTTATTCACACAAGATTGATTTCCCTAACAAGGTCTAATTTTTATGGCGGCATTAGCAATAATATGGGAGTCTCCTATAATAATTAATTCATTGTAATTCGAGTCATTAGCCAAGGACCAACAACGTTCCAACGCTTAAACTTACTAATTTATACATTTAATACTTTACTAAATTTCTAGTCATTAGTCAAGTAATTAATTATGAGGGTAGCCTCTGAGAGGCTCACCCATTAATTTTTCACGGCTGCCTTGCCATAAGAGCTTCAAAGATACCTCTTCTACTATGATCTACTTCTACTACTATGATTTATCCTTGCATGTCTATGTGGCTATATTTATTACAAAAAATTGTTTGTCTTTACAATAGTAAAGCCTTCCCTTTTATTAACTAACGGCACTTAACGCTATGAATTATGTTTTATGCACAATATATCAAATGAGAACTACATAAGGCATCAACCTTATCAAAGGTATGTATTTAAGGACTTGGCTCTACCAGGGATAGTCTAGCTAACATAATATAATTACAAATAATGACAATAAAGTATTCGGATTTTTTCGCAATGTAAAAATGGATTCCTCAACAATTTGGATGGTGGCGGTGCTATCCTTCTCATCAATGAATCATTTATTCCTGAGAAATATTTGTGTTAAAATGGATTGTTATTCTCAAAGTTAAAATGAATTTCGAAAAAATATAGAGCATACAAAGGGAAATTTATTCACACAAGATTGATTTTCCCTGACAAGGTCTACATTTTTATGGTAGTGTTAGCAATAATATGGGGTTTTCTTACAATAACTAATTTGTTACTATTTGAGTAATTAACTGTGGACCGAACAATGTTATAGTACTTAATTTTACTTGATTTATATATTTAATACTTTACTAAATTTTTAGTCATTAGTCAAGTTATTAATTATGAGGATAGCCTCTAGAAGAGGCATAACCATTATTTTTCACATCTACCTTGTCATACATGCTTCAACGATAATTCTTATACTATTATCTACTTTTCTACTATGATCTAACCTTGCCTAACGATGTGGCTATGTCTATTACCAAAACCTATTTATCTTAGCCTCTGATCATTTATTCCTTAGAAACATTTGTATTAATCTACGCCTTGATTTTTAGTAAATTTGTAAGGAATTTTTATTTAAAGGGTAATTTTCGGAAATATGCAGGGCAAGATGATCAAGATATGCCTTTAGGTTTAAAATATGTACTTTTATTATTGTGTTCTAACACTTACATTTTTCGTTAAGGTAGACAGTGAATTTTATTAGGTCGATATTTTTGAAAAAAGGTATAGCCTAGTGAGCGCCAAGCCACTCCTTCCAATAAGTAATGTAGCTTAGTGGTCACTAAGCATTTTCCTTGATAAGAACCGACATGAATTACATGATATGACAATATATCCAACTAGTAATACATAAGGATTCATCCTTCTGATTGTTGTTCTCCAAGTTAAAATGGATTCTAACAAAATAGAGAGGAAACTACCTAAGGGAAGTCAAGTAGCTTAGTGGTCGCCAAGGATTTTCCTTTCTTTGATGTTCCAAGACAAGAGAAGACAAAAAATATTCCAAGAAAAGAAAAATATTTATAGCTTTCCTGAATACACGTAATTAAAAATAAAATTTTAAGCCTAGCAGCTGCTAAGTTCAATATGATATTCGATGTCTATTACATGTTAGCCGATTTGCTAGCATATCTATAGTCTTGCATATGGGAAAAATAGTAACAACTCCACTGAAAAACTAACTATGCTCCATTATTGTATTTATATTTTTCAAGACTAAGCGACCACTAGGGTTGATGCTTACTACATTTCTTTGATGTTCCAGGATAAGAGAAGACAAAAATACTCCAAGAAAAAAATATTTACGACTTTTTCTTAATAGACATCATTCAAAAATAAATTTCAAGAGAATACAATATACTTAGTCAAAAATTTAATCTTAATCCTAGCACTCATACATATATTATCTACATTCGTCGATCATAGTAGATGCCAGGGTTGTCCATTTTTGTTTGTTATTCGATCACTCATTTTAAAATAAGAAAAATTTGAGGTTTAACACCAGGAAATCATTTAATTACTAATTGAACCTAGCGGTTGCTAGGTATTTTCCTTTTTACTAGCCTATTTCAATTATGTGATATAAATGATATATCTTATGAGAACAATTAAAAATGTACCTATTTACAACACCTAATCACATCACGACATGTAAGATTTGTTATTATTAAATATTCAATTCTCAACCATTATCACTCATGTTGGATTCTAGGTTTCCACAATTAAGTAGTGTAACTCAAATATGTTTTTATAGTGATGGGAAGATAGCCATCAATCCACTAATATCTCCTCTATCCTAAAACTATACAGATTATTTTTTACATTGACGAAAAGATATCCTGGAATATATAGATGCTAGCGGCCACTAGTCTTCACTTCTAGCAACAAATTGATAACTTGAAACAAACCAAATTTAAAATCGATTAATTGTTTAAATTGCTTAGTGCAAAGGATAACAAAAAAATTATTACTGATTTCTTTAGTTATGTCGGAGGAATGACGAAGATCTTGAGAGAATCCATGAGCATCAAAACATTGCACTCAACCAAAAAATTATGTAGCTTTAAGATCAAAGCAATAATCACCCATGAGAGCAAAGTGAATGCATTAAGGGGAAAATGGATCAAATCCCATACTCCATTCCATTGTATTGCTCAAGATTAAAGGGTGTACATATAGTAGTGGGGTATGTAACTCCCCCACAAATGTAGTTGTCGAGAGATGGGAGTTACATTCTCGAAGTAGCCAGTCAAATGTAACTCCTATGAGGATCTATAATGCATGTAAGGCCATAATGACACCCTAGGACACCTAAGCGTGGCGAATCACCTATGTGAAGGAATACCGTGTACTTAAAATATATGCATGGTAAATATCCTACACCAACACCCCCCTGAAGCATAGCTTAGGTGGACACATAGATGAAAACAAGGAGAAGTGGGTCCTAGAAACAATCCTGATGAGGTACCCACATACAAGAAACTCTCGAAAAGTGGAGTAAAAGGAGAAAAACTAGTGGGAAAAAATCCCCCAAAAGAGAGACAAGCCCACTCTCTAATCTAAGAAAGATGCCAAAGATGGGTCTTGGCCACAGATGAGCCTGTAAAGGTACCCATGTACAAGGAGGAAATCTTTCAAAAAGAAGAAGAAGAGGGAAGAAGAGGGAAATGAGAGGAATGCAGAAGATGGCATGGACGGATATGAACTCGTAGCTCTAGGAGGTCTCCTAAAAGAATTTTTATGATGAGATCCTCTCCCTCTGCACTGAAGAAGAGCCATCTGCACCGAACTATGTGCCTACCCTTAAGAAGGACATAAATGACATGTTGGAATTCTTCCCACTCTATGAAGGAAACTGGAGGCAACAACACAAGAACTTTGAGTCTGGTCCACGAAAGTGTGACATAGGTCTAGCAAGTGAGTGCGAAGGAACCAAAGGTAATGTCACGAGTGTAAAACTATCAGAGTATGAAGGGTGAACACCTATAGAAAGAATGTCCAACTAATGTGAAGGAAACAAAACATACCCCATAATAGAAAATGGATCTACAAGTAAGGATGGATCAATGAAGGTCTCTAGAAAATTGGAAGTGGTAAGAGTCCCAGAAGGGGCACTCCCAATAATGGAGATGATGTACTCCTCTGAAATACCTATAGATGGATGAGGAACATTTAGTACATCACAAGTGTACTCTGCAAAAATATTACTAAGGTCGGAAAATACTCATCCCAATGAGGTGGCTCAACAAACATAAGAGCGATGTCAGATAGGTATGAGTCATATAATGAAGGTAGAGGAGTGAAAGGGGATCACACAATGAAGGTGGAAAAGAGGTGGGTGTGATGACTATATGAGACTATATAGGAAAGTGCTCAATATCGATGGGATGTGGGATGTGTCAACACTCTCTCGGAATAGTGAGAAAAGGAGGAAAAGAGTCCTCTGTAGTACTCTCGACATCAGAATTAGGTGCACAATCCTCATCATCGGAAGCAGAACCAAGTGAATCTATGTCAATGTAACTTATTATTACATGAATAAATAGAGGATATAATCTGAATCAAGCAACAATAAAAATGGCAGCGAGTATGTGAAAGGTTTCAATAGAGGGACCAAGAAGAATCCAGGACATGGTGGGGTGGATCTAAGTTTTCCACGTGAAACAAAAGATATCTAGAGACATGCATCATCATGTGACCAAAAACATGTTTGAAAGTGTCAAGAAAGTCCTCGAGACAACAAATATCGGTGGGTGTGCGAGGCTGGCCCAAGTAAGAATGGTGAAAGACCCTCATGAGTGAAGTAACATTCCATGGAAGTATGCCAAGCTAAATAGTTCTCTCTCCCAATAAGAAGTGGCGAGAGGCTGTAAAGTGAATCTATGATGCCCAATTCTAGAAAGCGCACCCTTCATGATGCGGAGTCAAAGTGCAAGGTGCACAAATGCAAGACGTTAGACTCGGCTAATAATGCGTGTGCGGTGTAATGCAAGGCCCAAGAGTCCTAGTGAGTCCCCAGAATGCGGCACTTTACAATGTAGTCCATTTATAAAAATAACAATTTCATCACGGAATGTGTGAAAAATAATGCAATTTGACTAAGAAGTGTTCAAAACTAAGTAGCGAGTCAAGAGTTATAGGAAGAAAAGGATTCCCACAACTGATGGAAATTGCCAATAAGCTTTGCAAATAGATTTAAAAAGTGCCTGAAATGGATGAAAAGGGTGTCATTTGGGTACTCATTAGAAATGGCATAAAATTTTAGGTGGGGTTTGTTTTGCTTGTGAGGGGGATTAGCGTCCTACTAACCTCGGACCTCGCCTTCCATCTTCGACACTCGAAGGAAGGACATTCAAACAAGAAAAATATATCCAAAAAAATATTACAATGCCATAATGATTGTTTTTCCTCAAAACATTAAAAACAAGGGATTGTTTTAACCACCAAACAATGTCTAAAAGGGAATGGGCCCAAGATGAGTTGGTTCACAGTTGACCGAGCTAAGTGAAATGCCACATGCCAGAGGTCGTTGGAAGGTCTCAAACTAGCATCAGAGTCTGAGTTCCACATTGGAGTTGAACAGGTTGAAAACAATATCTCCACAATAAGAGCCACGTGTAGGGTGTAACTGTTCACTAGAAGATGCCATTATAGGTATATCTCAAGGATTATCAAAAGACCGATCAAGCAAAGTTGAAACAATAGATTTGTGTTGACAAAGATGGTGAAGGCATTACATTAGGGATGAGTTGGAGCGGTGGATCTTAGGGTTTGAGAGCCAAGTTAGGTCCATGAGCCAACAAGAAACCGTGAGGCACACCAAGAACTTCATGTAGGTGGAGGAAGAAGAACCATGAACCAGACACGAGCTCCAGCCAAAACCGACATGTAATATTTTAAGATAGAACTATGTCAAATACATAGGCTGCAATCAAGCTTGATGAAGCATGAGTCTATCCAGTGGATGCACATGGAGTAGGACCAATGAATCATTAGAAGGAAAGGTAAACCCAATGTATCCATGAGGAAACCAATGTAGGAGGATGGCATAATCCATTTACGGTGAAACATGGACTCCCACCCAAGACCAACGCCAAAGCCAATAAGGCAACGTCAACCAGATTGATGCCAAACAATGGCAATGTTTCAACCAATGTAAAAAAATGTGAACACAGTAGAAGAAATTTTGAGTAACGCATGAGTGATTGAATGACCCAATATATGAGCTTGCAAGGATTGGATCCGAGCTATCAATAACCTGGTGCTTGATTAAACCACTACAAACTGAGTTGTCAAGGTAGAAGCACAAGTCAAACAATAGTAACCGAGTGAGTGCAAACCAATATAAGCCAAGAACCATGAATCTAAGATGGCATGAGCCAATAGAACATGCAATAGCCAACTACACAAGCCAATGGAACAAGCAGAAGTTTGTAAATGAAAACAACATGAGCCAAGACAGAAAGGTGAGATAACACTCAAACATTCGAAGACCCATTTAAAGAACTTCAACACAGGTAGTAAAGCTGATCTGCAACCTCGAAACCTACAAATTAAGACTGCATCAAGACACCAGAACCCTTGAAAATGTAAGTAGAGCACATGCAAAGGATATCTTGCACAAGAAACTACGAGGTAAAGAGTAGTAAGCAACCGAGGTGAGCAACATGATTCCAATCCCCAAGCTTCGATACCATGTCAAAGGAATGACGAAGATCTGGAGTGAATATGTGAGCACCAAAACATTTCACTCAACCGTAAAATGATGTATCTTCAAGATCAAAGAAAGAAATCACCCATGAGAGAAATGTGCGTGCATTAAGGGAAAAATGGCTCAAATCACATACTCCATTCCTTTTCATTCCATTGTATTGCTCAAGATGAAAGGTTGTACATATAGTAATGGGCTATATAACTCCCCCACAAATGTAGTCATCGAGAGGTTGGAGTTACATTCCCGAGAATAGCCGATCAAATGTAACTCCTATGACACTCAATGACGCGTGTAAGGCCATAATAAAACCCTAGGACACCTAAGCCTGATGATTCACCTATGTGAATGAATCCCATGTACTTTAGTTATATACATGGTAAATATCCTACACCAACAATTTATAACTAAAGGAGGGTTTTTAAGTATGCATGACGATTTGCTAACCTATAAATATATATTCCTATTGACTTTTACTCTATGAAAATAATGACATCAAGATACAACATCTCCTTGCTTTTGCACTATTGAGAAAAAATATTTATCCTTTCCAATTACTTACAAATTATTAATTTGTTTAATTCATTTTTTTAGGAAATAAGCCTTTCCTTTGTCGCATTCTCTTCCTGCAAATTCCTTTTATTGAAGTAGCAGATGATATGAAAAATATATACGATGAATGGTTTGTAGAAAAGCATTCCCCGAAAAATTACCACAATGATCTGTGGTTATTTTTTGTTGATGAAGACGTTGCCAAATAATTTGATACAAGACTAACTTCAAAGGTTATTGATCAACAAACATTGTGTATTCAGGTTGAACGCATTGACGTTGTAATGAATAAGTTCCTTATTATTGACATGGAATTGGAAGTTTCATTGTTCAAGAAACTAGAAATGAAGGCTTCTAGAGAAAATAAAATGTGTTCTTGTTTTAAATATGGTTGGAATTTGGGGTTGTTCATATAGTCAGACAAAATAGATCAGAAAATTCCCTTGAAATTCAGACTAACATGAATTTGGTATTCAAAAATTGTATAAAACCGAGAATACCTCTTCTATTTGTCATTATTTGAATAGAAAAAGTTTTCTTTCTCCATCGAAACATGCAAATCTATTTACAATATTGAGGTGATCTTATTTTTCTAAATTAGAAATAGATCTCGCTAAATCAAAGTCGTAAAGGCTTAAAAAGAATAAAAAATTGGTTGTGTTGTTGAAGAAAGTGACTAGTATATTTGAGAAAACAAAAACTACAAACGCTGAGCAATTAACATTATTTTTGTTTAATGGTGATTTTTTTCAATTGAAGTATCTAGGTATCATGTGTCAATATCAAGTCCATCATACGCATGAAGAGAATTTTGACCTTATTTTCCATTCAATGTTGATTAATGTTATTCTTACACTAAGGGATGTAATTCTTCTTCCCTTTTTACCATCTACAAAGGAACTTGTGCTACTTGAGGATCTAGATGACTTGAAAAGGGATGATGTGCAATTCTAAATTCTTGATGGCCAACATACCATTTGTGCCCAATGGATTTTGGCTGAAATAAAACATAATTCATTACATATTAAGATGCATTTTAGAAATGCTTGCAATATTTATTCAAACACAATGAGCAGAGACATTGTTAATATTTAGAGGAAGTAAAATAAGGTAAACAAAAATTGGATTGATACCAATTTTATTGATATACTGTACAAGGCTCAAATGATTTGGAGATCCCTAGGATGTCCTCGAATCCCGAAGTGGGAAACAAAAATACAGACAAGTTGAAGGTAATGATACTTAATTTTATCGCATTCATTCTTAAAATTTAATTTTGTAATATGCAAAAATAAATATACTACTTCCTCTTTCAATGCAGAGTTTCGAGAAACAATGTCTTATTATTTTCAAAGTGGCTAGGGTAGAGAGTCTTTCTAACAAAATGACATTTCTATTTTTACCCGAGGACATATGGAAAAAATGGACAACAAACTTTGTGTCATTTAAATCAAGTGGCCTTTTTTTCTCCTTATAAGGATAACGAGCCTATCTTTCAAGAAAATTCACTGACAAGGTTCACAACGAATTGATTCGAGGATTATAAAAGGAATGACCGATGAGGAGCTATCAATTCTAGTAGATAAAGTGAAATCAAGAAAATTATGGCTAAGCGCTCTATTGAAGGGGCGTCATAGTGAAGAATTTTGATTCTTACTGCCAAAGAGTAAAATATGATAGAAGAATGAGAGGAAAATTTCTAAAATATATAAAAAGTAAATATCTAGGTAATATTGTATTGGCAGAATGCAATGAAAAAGAATATTGTTGAAAAATTGGTCTACATGACTCTCACTACCACCAGTTGTGTGTACTCTTGGGAGAAGAGAATAAAGGAAAAATAAAATTTGATTATGGAGGAAGTGAAAAATCATCAAAAAGAAAAATTGATGCTTTGAAGTGGTAGAGGTTCTACCAGTGGCAACCCAAGAAATTATTAACAACTATGTCATTTCAATGAAAGAACAAATTCCAACAAGGATGGAAGACATGGAAGACTTAACCTGTCAATGTGCATATCCCTTCCAACTCCATGCACCATTATATTTTATTCTCTCAACTAATCCATTCAATGTAGAATGTGTGATCGCATATTTCTCCATTTTTTCTAGCGTACTAACTTCTTATGCAATAATGGAACTACTTGCAGTATTCAAGTCTATTCATTTAAATTGTGTTTTTGTTGTGATCTTACATGTTGGTTCCTCAAAAATCTTAAGAGAGACGGTAAAAAAATACATGTAAAAAGTTAAAGGCAAGGGGGAATCAGTTATGGAAGGCTACTACATATTTTATGACAGTAGTGGAAGATTTAATAGCTTCTGTCTTATGTACACAATAACTGATGTGCAAAATTGTGATGTTGACGATGCGGATTAAGCAAAAAATCACCATGGATAAGATGGATAAAATTCCTCGGTAATTTTTGACCTGGAAGATAAATCATTCTATGAGGAAAGACAAACCATTTTCTTTAAGAGATATCTTATAGGTTTTGGTCACCTATGTTCTATCGACTTGCTACCGAAAATTCTCCGTTATAATGTTGTACGGAGGTAGTGTTGCATTACATGCTTTAGTCAAATCAAGTCTATCTCGTGGTTTTTACTATTGAATTGCATGATCAAGAAATGTATTTACAACATTACTATTCTCATTTGAAAAAGGTATGTTGATTAAGATAACTTAAAACAATAATATTTTGTAATGCATTTGGTGAACATACATATATTTTTGCGAGACAACAAACTAGTAGAGGACTACATTGTCTCTTCATCTCCACATACAAACAAAGGAGACAAAGAAATTCTTAACATGTCACAATGAATTCAACTTATTCCCCAAGATGTCTCTAACCATCTATCCAATGAATCTGTAAAAGGTGAGTGTGAAATACTTGTATTATAAATGTATCACTACAAGAAGTTTTGAACGTCATTATTTACATGTTTTTAATAAAACTTCAATTTTTTCCAAATTTAATGACAAATGGGGAGGCTATTGGCACGTCACGCATGAACTCATAGAAAAAAAAATGGTATGGTGGTCATGTACAATTATAAACAAGACCATTTGCAAACCCTCGTAATTATAGGAACCTATAGGGAAGTAGTTTATTTGTTACAAATATTACCCTAGCAGATCAATAACATACATATTTTAATTAGATTTATTCTAAATTGACTAAATTTTTGGTTTATTGGTTAATATTAAATTACGGACAATTGAAAAAATTTACTTTTATGTACAGTTGGTTATTTTGGGCTGCTAAGCTAATCAAAGTATGTCATACAAAACATAGTCCAAGAAATAATGGGCTAGCCTAGAAGACACTAATATACATCAATATCTATGTAATATTTTCAATAAAAGGTGTTTTCATCGAATAGATGCAAGTTATGTAATAATTTTAATTATGACGCATGATATTTACTTTTAGTTGACTAATGGTTTTAATTGGTTAACAATAAACTACCAAGAATAGAAAACAAAAATACTTATGTGCAGTTGGCCATTAGTGGTTCTTAAGCCGATCAAATAAATTCAACCCAAACATAGTCTTAGCATTAATGGATTACACCTAATGGTCACTAATATACAACTACATCTATGAAATATTATATAAAATCAAGTTGTATCATGTATTTTTTTACATCGACTTAAAATTTATTTTGATTTGATTATTATTTTTTAAATAGAGTGTGTATCACAAGAACCTACAAAGGGGAGTGTGAGGGAATCCAAGCTAGAGTCTCAATCAATAAGTGTTAACATTATTAAATTTTGATTATTTGAATTGGTTAATATCAAATTGTGGACAATTGAGAAAAAAAATTCTTTGCAGTTGACTAAAAGGATTATGTAATTATTTTAGATTTGGAAGGTTTTCTCTATGAGAAAAACCAATCCCTTAAGGAGCCAACAATCAAGTTTGGTAAGGAGTCTATCAACTTTGGAGGTGGGCTCAAGGAATTTTTAAATATACTAGTAGCAAAATGTTGGCATAATTAATACATTGTTATATATAACCGACCTATCAGTTACAGGTGGTTACCTCCTAACTAAATTCTCTCCTATATTAATACACACTTCATTGTGAATAAACTCATTTAGACATTTTACATTTCTCCTGATCCAACATTGGGATCAAAGCAGCGTGGAAGTAGGAGCGTGGGAGTGTGCAGATAAAGGATGAAGACCTGCTTGGAACCACCACTCCCCTCCTACGCGGAAATCTGCAGACCCAACAACCAGTGAAAATCTTCCTATGTGGAGTTTGGTGGAAGAACATTTCCCTGTTGGTGAGTCGTGAGGAAGCATTCAGTTTTGAAACCATTTTTTTAACTTCCTGCGTAGAAAGATTCAACGCATGTGTCCTACGTTTCAGCCAAAGAGAACAATGTTTTATTTAATGCCTCCTCGAACTATCATGATGGTTCTGTTGTAGATCCTCCTCTGTTACGTGACCAGCACAGAAAACATCTCGATCAGCAAAGTATTGAGTTGCCAAATCACCAATTGCCAATGATGGAAACTAGCGCTGGAAGATCTGATTGATTCTCCTTTGGACGAGTTAGACGTGGCAGCGATGATACTTCCAGTGGCAACAGTTAGAAGCATCTACACGGAGAGGATGGCATACACTTTCTGATAAATGCCCACCGTAATGCATTTTCCTGATCTGAAATGCCAGGGTACAAAGGCGTTAAGACTGACGCTTTCAAATCTGTCGACAACATGGAGAATTCTGTGTTGTATTTCATGTCTGGCAATGTGGCATTGACCATTAAACCGATCCAAGTCTGCCTGTGAGTTATCCCATCAACGACCATTTCTCGGCGTGTGAGGAAACAACAGTGACCAGAAGAGTAAATAGTCAGGCGTGTGAGCGTACTCAGAGGAGGAAACCCGTGGTACAAGCCCGCAGTTCAAGAATTCAAAAAAAAGAATCCGTCACCAAAGAGGGAGAAGAGAGCATGTGGCAATGACCACTGACCAACTTATAAGCACTGTGTGGAGTTTGACATGAGTGGCATCGACCACCAAAATCCCAGGTGTGCATTGGTAGACTCCTTCCCCAAACATCTTCTCAACTATTGTTCACAAGACCAAGCAATACATTAGCAAGTGCATCGTGCAAAATATCAAGAGACATGTGGAATTTGTTTGAATTAAATCAGAACAAAACGAGATTAATCCCCTTCATTTATTCATCAAATTTGCTATCAAAGATGGTCGCAATAAACCAGCGTATGATCCCATGCAACAATCTGAAAGCATGAAAGTCGTTCTCAAAGATGTTAGCAATATTGCAAGCAACCATAGAGACATGCCGCATTTGAGAGAGCCAAATTCAATCCCACAAGAGCATCGGTATCTACTCTTCGCAAGTCTCCAAAACTTGCAATTCGAGGACATAATGGACTGAGTCTTGTTCGACATATAGACGGAGAAGAGTTGTGTCAATCCAGATGACAATCAGTGCCGCACCACATGAGATTTTGAGCTCACTTATTCATTTGTTTTTTTACAAACGAGAGCACATCTGTCGCAGAGATTCAAGAAAATCCAGACAAAGTCCTTGTTGCAAGAAGCAGATAGGACATGTCACGACGTAACAAGATGATGAATCTGGGGTAGATTTGTAAAAACAATGTATTAAGGGGGGGAATGTTGGCATAATTAATACATTGTTATATATAACCGACCTATTAGTTACAGGTGGTTACCTCCTAACTGAATTCTCTCCTATATTAATACACACTTCATTGTGAATAAACTCATTCAGACATTTTACATTTCTCCTGATCCAACACAAAATGTGAAGTCAAATTTTGGTCTAGCTATCTCTTTTCAACTGAAATTGAAAATTTGACTAAGGATTTGAAAAAAATCACGGTTGAATTGAAACCGATTATTTTTAAGGTAAAGAAAATTGTTTTGTAAAAGATGAAATTGCAATAAAATATCTCCAAAATATTTGGACTAGAGAGGCTATTTTTTCCGCCCTAGAGACACATTGTTTATTACAATGTACCCAAAGGTAAAACCTCTTGAAAATTTTATGGTGGGGAGGAAATGGAATGAAGAAAATTATTTAAAAGATAAGTGGTTGATGCTCAATTTGTACAAAAACATATCACATATATAGTAGCGGGTTTGACTATTGTAGATGGCATCAAAAATTGTAGCAAATAGAAAATCTATAACTATTAATTATTTTAAAATGTTTTTTACAATGATATTCATTCGCACAATAATATGGTCACTCTTTATTTTATATATTGAATTTACAAATTTAAAAGTTGGCAATATTTATATCTTCACTGTGATTGAGTTGATATTATAGTTTTAATAGTTGTTTGTGTGAATTACCCAAATAAAATATTATCACAATAATATGATGACCTTTTTTAAATCACTTTTAAAATCTTATATTAATTCTGAGTTGTTTTTATAGATCCAATTGGGAAGCCTTGGAAATTACTAGTTTTGGGAGTTGAAGGTTTTTGTTTGGAATTTCTGGTATTAGCAACAAAATACCTCGTAATATGGTTCCATATTTTAGAACCAGAAATACTAGATACTTTGAACAAGAATATAGTGCTTGCTTGATAATTATTGCATCAAAATAGTTTGGCATTGACTTATGATCTTCATTTATGGATTCAAGAATGGTGAAGTACATGTTCATCAAAACAATTAGTTGGTTACGAGATACTGTTAGATTAATTAATACATTGTTAATTAATTAGTTGTTATTGAATAGTTATGTAACTGTTCCTCGGCTCTTCCCTCTCACGCAGCCTATATAAAGGCGTGCTCCCTGTATTAAGATGAATAGCAATATATAAAATATCATTGGAGCGCCTTCATTGGTATCAGAGCCAGTGGAGACTCAGCTTGTATTCTGTGCATGGAGGATTAGTTGATGCTACTCTGTGCGTGGAGATTCAGAGTGGAGACTCAGAGTGCTTGTTTACTTGTCTATCCATTTGTTGTTCTTGGCTGGTGCATCCTCTGCCTGCGTGGAAGGAAAAGACTGTTGCGTGTGTGCATTTTGTTTGGCGTTTTGTTTGAAACTCAGAAACATGAGGAGAAGCGACCAAGGAAGCTTGTGACAGTTCTGAAGAGCATTTGGCATTGGAGGAACCCCGCGTAGATTGCAGTGCATGGAGGGACAGTTGGAGGAGCCCCACGTGGAGAATTTGCTTTGCTGAGCGTGGAGAATTTGTTGTGCTGAGCAGTGTAGATGTTGGCATATTAAGGCAGCGACCTATGTGGAAGAAGTGGCTGTGCTATCCTCTTCAGCGTGGAGGAAGTGGCTGTGCTGTCCTTGGAGGTATTAGCCTATCTGTCCACTCCCTTTGAGGTATTAGTTTGTAGCGTGGAAGACAAGAAGAATTTGTTGTGCATGGACAACGACCACGAAAGGAGACATTGCTGAGCGAGAGCCATGCTTCTATGTTGTGACTGCCATACTGCCTGTAGAACCACGTGAAAGACCATCCAAACCCCTGTATGTGTAAGAAAAGCTGGGAAATTACAAAACTGTGTGTGCGCGTATGTCTCAAATTTCTGATGCACAAAGCACCGTGAGCAATGCACCAAATATTTAGGCATTGAGTGACAATGAAGACACCACTGGGCTATTCTTTGCCTTGGTCAATGATCTACACAACAATGGGAACATTCTCTTTGACGAGATTGTGCACCAAGGACTGTTGGAATATTTTTGGTTCGACGTTCGATGTCAAGCACGGTGGATTCGTGCAGAACTTGAACGTGGTTATGATGCAGATGATGAACGTGAAATAGAACGCCCATTGGAGTGTCGACGTCTCACTGCACGAGCCTATAGATCCCATCTTCGGGACAGATTCCTTCAGTAAGCATTGTAGCCATTTTTGAAAATAAATAAATAAATAAAATACATTTTTGAGTTTTTGAAAATGTCTGCTCCAAAAATATTGCTATCCGATGCCCAACTCTTGAAAGGGCCAAATTTCACCACATGGAAAACCAAAATGCGGAGAATTCTTCAGTTCGAAGATCTTTGGGGGATCATTTCTGGAAAAGATGCCCCTCCCACAGATGCTTGATCTGTTGGAAAAATATGAAAAGGCTGATGCGAAAGCACTAATGCTTATCACCTTGAGCCTTTCTGATGAGGTGCAGCCATACATTCGGGAAGCAACCGCTTCTTCTCAGGCATGGAGCGCATTGTGTACCATCTACGAAGCTAAGAATCTAACGACAAAGTTGCATCTTCAGAAAAAGCTTCATACAATGAGTATGTATGATAGCGAATCAATAGAAGCCTTATTGCGGCGTGTAGGCCGAGTTACGTGCAGAACTCTTTGCACTCGGTGAACCAGTGGACGACAAGTTGCTAGTCCTGCTCAACTTGTGAGCTCTTCCTTCCTGGTTTCGAGACACTTGATCACCCACGCCGACAATCACTCAACAAGAGGTGAGTTTTCCACCCCGTGAATTATCTCCAGCAGGAAGAAGCCATGAAAAATATACAAGAAGCCTTTGAAGACAAGGCTCTCATCACGAGGTAAAAACATAAGCCTCGGAAAGGGCGTCACCCCGCATTAGAAGCAGCATCCTTAGAAGCTATCTTCACAACAGGCACCATAGTGGCCACCCCAAAAGCAGCATAATCACAAGGCGGATCGGTGGTGCCACATTTGCTCCACGAGATACGCACACGATTGCGAACTATTATTACAACGTTACAAGTATGGAAACTCTGGTGAAGAGAGCACTTCTGGCGAGGGATATTCCAAGAAATCCCGATGGCATGCTCGTAATCAGAGGCAGAAGGGCCACATTGCTGCTCAACAGGATGCCACCTCCGATGAAGAGGTACCAGATACGACTCATTCTGACATTGTTCTAGTCTCACAGACTTCGCAGCCGTCAGAAGATGTCTGGTTGATTGATTCAGTGCCAGCAAACACATGACTGGCAACAAGAAGTTGTTCCATACTCTGAGTGACCGGCCCACTGGAGATCGGATCACCATTACAGACAATCAAGAGTATATTGCGGCGGGGATTGGTGATGTCATCATTCCTCTTGGAACACGAATATGTACACTTATGAAGGTGCTATATGTTCCAAGTTTGACTTCAAATCTTTTGTACGTAAGTTAACTTCTTAACCATCGAATACGGGTTGAATTCTTTTTTGAGAAAGGGTCAAGTCTGCATCATTTCTCAGGGAGAATCAGTCATTGCTCAAGCATTTCTGAAGGGCCATCTATTTGCACTGGATGCAGTCACTTCATCTAGCATTGCTCTCTCTGCTTCAATGACGGAGTCCACTACACTATGGCACTTTCGATATGGTCATCTTTCTGGGGCTCTGCATCAGCTCAGTGCCAAGGAAATGGTAAGAGGGCTTCCTCCACTCTCCCATTCCTTACCTATTTGCTTGGGATGTCTTGCGGGCAAACAACATAGAGGTCCATTCAAACAGAGCTCTTATCATTCTACAGAGCATCTTCAGGTCATTCACACCGATCTATGCGGACCCTTGCCAGCTAGCTTCCAAGGTTTTGAGTACTTCCAACTTATCATTGATGATTACTCACGGAAAATGTGGGTATATTTCCTCCGGAAGAAGAGTGAGGCATTTGTAAATTTTCAAACCTTCTACCAGCAAGCCACCAGGTAGTCTGGGAAGCCTCTTCTTCTCCTCCGCTCAAATTGAGGGGGGGAATTTGTGTCAAAGAAGTTCTTAGCATACCTAAAGCAGCATGGGATTCAGAAACATTTGACTGCACCCTACACGCCCCAATAGAATGGGATTTCTGAGCACCACAACAGGACTGTCATGGAGATGGCTCGTTGTATGCTCTCGACCGCCAAGTTGGAGGATCAGTTTTGGGCGGCGATCCAGGGCAGCGTGTATCTACTCAACCGAGCACCCATGAAGATCTTGCAGAACAAGACACCTGAAGAGGTATGGACTGGTCGTAAACCTTCTATTCATCATTTGAGAGTTTTCGGTTGTACAACATATATGCATGTTCCAGATAAGAGAAGGAAGAAGATCGATCCAAAGACACTGCCATGTCTTTTCTTGGGGTATAGTACTACCTCAAAGGCGTATCATATCATGGATCCTGAGACGAAGAAGATCTACGAGAGTCAAGATGTGGTATGTGATGAGTCGTCCTTTGACACCTTGCCACACAATGGAGATCCAGTACCGACCTCATCACATAGATTTCTCACACATCCAGATGATGAGCAAGATGATTCTTCTCAGAGAGAAGAAGAGCTGAGTGGAGATTTGTCCATTGATCTTGGCACACTGGAAAACACATCTTCACATCAGCAGAACCAACGTCCGAAATGGGTCCAAAGTACTATCAGGGATGCACACCTGAACTCACTTCCTGGTACTTCTACGGGAGTTAGAACACGAAGTCAAGCTAGACATGAGGTAAATTTTTCCCTCATGAGTTCAGTTGTTGAGAGCACCGAGCCTGACACTGTTCGTGAGGCATTAGACCAACCACATTGGAAACAGGCTATAGATGCTGAATATGATTCCCCGATTCAGAATCGGATGTGGGAACTTGTCAATCTGCCTTCAGGTAAGAAAAATCCATTAGTTGCAAATGGATTTTCAAAACAAAATATAAGGCAGATGGTTCAATCGACAAACACAAAGCACGACTTGTTGCAAAGGGTTATGCTCAACAAGAAGGAATTGACTATGATGAGACCTTTGCACCCACTATGAAGATCAAAACCATCAGAGTTGTTTGTGCACTAGCAACACAAAATGGATGGAAACTTCAGCAGATGGATGTCAAGAGTGCTTTTCTAAATGATGATCTAAAAGAAGAAGTGTACATGGCCCAACCCGAAGGGTTTGTAGACGAGCATCAACCACACAAGGTATGTCATCTGATAAAGTCTCTTTATGGACTCAAACAAGCACCTAGGGCATGGTATATAAAAATTAATGATCACCTATTGCAGCATGGATTCACTCATAGCCCCTCAGATACAAATTTGTATATCAAGAAGGTAGGAACAGAGATTTTCATTCTAGTTTTGTACGTAGATGATCTTGTGATCACAGGAAGTTCTGACAATCTTATAGATGATGTAAAGAATGATCTGAAGAAATCCTTCGACATGACTGATTTGGGGCTACTTCACTATTGTCTTGGCTTAGAGATATGGCAGAAGAAGAATCATATCTTCGTCTCCTAGATGAAATATGCCAAGACACTCCTGGAAAAATATGGAATGTTAGATTGTAAACCAATGTCCACACCTATGGAAAAAGGTTTGCAATTATCTAGATTCCAGGATTCACCACAGGTAGATGGCACTCACTACAGGAAGCTTGTGGGGAGTCTCATTTACTTGACTTATACCAGACCAGATCTTTACTTTGCAGTGAGCTATCTCGCCAGATTTATGCAGGATCCGAAGAAATGTCATTGGATAGCAGAAAAGCATGTGTTGAGATATGTCTGAGGTATAGTTGACTTTGGTGGAGTATCGAAGAACACTCGAGTTCTTCTTACGAGGATATCTGAGACTCAAACTATGCAAGATCCGTTGATGACAGGAAATCCACTTCAGGATATGTTTTTCATCTCAAATCTGGACCTATCTCGTGGATTAGCAAGAAGTAAACTGTTGTTGCTCTCTCATCCACTGAGGTGAATACCACACTTTGCACGAGGAGTATGTGCAAAGTAATTTGGTTACGTCACATTCTTGCAGACATAGGGATTCCTGAAGAGAAACCTCCCATCATTCACTGTGACAATCAAGGTGTGTTGAAGCTTGTGAAGAATCCTGTTTTCCATGAACAAACAAAGCATATTGAGGTCGAATTTCACTACATTTGTGAACAGGTCTTGAACCACCAAATTCAGCTCCAGTACTGCCCTCCTGATTTTCAGGTTGCAGATATTCTCACCAAGCCTCTTGGCAAGGTGAAGTTTGATTTGTTTAGGGGGTACATTTGTAAGAGCAATGTATTAAGGGGGGGAATGTTAGATTAATTAATACATTGTTAATTAATTAGTTGTTATTGAACAGTTATGTAACTGTTCCTCGGCTCTTCCCTCTCGCGCAGCCTATATAAAGGTGTGCTCCCTATATTAAGATGAATAGCAATATATAAAATATCATTGGAGCGCGCTTGAATACCCACTTGAGTTCATTTGGGGATGCCACCAATGTAAGTTAAAAATAAATACCATTCAACAAATATTAGACGTTTATGATAATTTCTATGGTGAAAACAATATACTTTTGATCAATGACACAAGGTTCTTGTCACACGAAGTCAAAGAAGAAATTACTCTCAAAACCGCAACACACTGCGGATTTTATGGAAACTATAAGACTGATTTGGGAATTTACATTGAATTATGTACATGGTTGAAACATGTAGGAGAACACAAGAACTTGTGTAGATCATTACAAACTTTCAAACACACCATTGGAATTTGAATTGTATACTTTTCTTTGAAAACCAACAATTTATTGTGCATTTTTAGATGGTAAAATAACTACCTTAAGGTTCTTAAAAATTCACAGTGCGCAATCATTTTTTTGATTCTTTTTGAGAAGAAAAACATTTTTTTCTAACTTGGGTGAAGAGACAATTGTGGATAATGGACCAATAAAAGAATGAGTTTTCCCAGATCTACATAGTTTAAACTTAAACAAAATTTATAATGGGTAAGTCCCTTATTCAAGAATCAAAAATTAAGCCTAGCGGCCGCTAGGCTTAATTAACGAAACATTTAATTTTTATTATTTCATAGATAGATTTTGCCTCTATGAAATCAAAAATATTTTTTTCCCAAGTTATGCATGGCTTAATCTTAAAGACATTTTGAAAATGATAAGAACCTTATTCCAAAGCAAAAAATAATCCTAGCGGCCACTAGACTGTATAAAATAGAAACATGTTATGTTTATTGATTTATAGATCCATGCTAGCTTCCCTAAAATCATAAAATGATTTTTACCAGATCTTTATATGTTAATCTTAATGACATTTTGAAAATGATAAAACCTTGTTCAAATGAAAAACTAATGCCTAGCTGCCACTAGCGTATAGAACAGAAACATTTTATGTTTAATGTTTTGCAGATCATTATTTTAAATATTTTTTATTGTTGTGTGGAAGATTGCATCGTGATCATACAGGAAGATTGCATCATCATCAAATGTACCATTTATCGAGGATCCAAGAATCAAAACATATTTCTCAAAAATCTTAGCACCATTTAGAGAAAGTGTAATTCATATTACAATTGTAAAAATATACCTATTGAAGGATGAATTGTGGCCTATAATGCATATTACAATTGTACTTGACTAATGAATTGTTTCCTATATAGCAACTATTGAAGGATGTGGAAGATGATGTGGAGATGTACGCGATGTCGTTAAATCAATAACCCAATTACAAATATGTAATTTGTCCCTAGATTTAATTGATAACACACCTTTCTGTATAATGTGTGTGATGATCTTTAGTAATTTCATTTTTATCATTTGTGTTTATGAATCAGCATAAGCCTTTATTCATAATATAGCCAAAGCATGGGAAAATATTGATGAAACCATTCATTTTTATTGCAGACTGACCTACCTCACATGAGTCGAGGGACTACTTAATTAGGTTGTACTTTCACCTTCCCTTACTTTTTTTCTCACGTATCTCTCTCTCTTTTTATTTTCCCCTTCCCTCTCATGGCGTCTACCTATGTTCCTTTCATCCTATTGCATGGAAAGAAGCTAGAAATGGATTTACACTCACCTGTGTCTTCCACTCATCTTTGTAATGTCTTTTGCATAGGCTCCACACCTGTTCCAAATGTGATTGAGAAATTATTGGGTGCGAATTATCTTCATAGCACCAGGAGAGATCGTGTCAACTCCAAGATTGCAGACATCTTCGTGTTTAATTTACTTGGTGGTGTTTATAGATAAGAAAGTGGTCGAGTAGTCGTATCCTATTTCATTTACCCATGTCATCATGTGGGTTTGGCCGAAGCTCTAGCATAAGTATGCCTTCCTAATCTGTTTTCCAATATTTATCCTTATCCCTCTCCTTTTGGGTTGACAACATGATTTTTGATGCCTGGAATTGAAAATTTGTGCCCTCAATTAATTTTTTTGAGTATGTTCAAAGCATATGTCGATCCGATGGGGCATCTATGTCGATGTGCAATCCATGGACACAGTCGCACTCACAAAACCTACCCCACCCCATCCTAATCACATGGTTCACTTGAAGACTACTATTTTCTCATCCTTTTCCTTTCTTAGGAATATTGTAATGCTTGGCTTGGTGTACCAAATAGAGGTTGAACCATAGGGTTTCTCTATCATTCCCCTTTTATTCTTTGTTTTCATATCTCTATGTTTTTGCAAACCTAGTTATTCATGTTACATTTTGTCCTCGTTATTTACAATATTTCCTACTAATTTTTGGTTTTTATATGTATCCCTTCATCGATCAAATATTTCAATACTTTTAGGGTGGGGACCCATCAACCCTCTAGTTCATAGCTCCAGTCAAAAGTGTTTAACTATCTAGAAAATAAAATTATGTAATTTGTCCCTAAATTTAATTGAGAACAACTATCTTTATATGTATAATATGTGTGACTATATTTAGTAATTTTATAATACAATAAAAGGATTTAAACAATAATAGATATGTTAATATATTAAAAAAGTGTACATAACATTTTTATTTCTAGTGAATTCTTATTTGATTAATGTTAATTTAACTAGATAAGCTACATTGGCATTACCTAGTGAGAATTAAGTTTTAACTCTCTTACTTTTTTAATTCATATTATACTCTCGACTTAAAATAGTGCACTACATAAATTGTTTACATTGCTTTAAGGAATATAAGGAATAGAAAATTTCTCAACCACTTCAACAATCAGTGTGTTCATAGATATCGTAAAAAAATTTAATTTGCTATGATTTATTCTATGAATTTGGGATTCTAGCGTGATGAATAGTTTTACAATGAAATTAAAATAATTCTTTAAATGATTTACCATAATTCTACCTTTAGAAAAGGAGTTTTAATTTATTTCATATCTCTATTTAATTACAAAAATGATATCCTCATGACAAGGGGAGAAAGGAGAATTTTAATTTTCATTTAAAGTGTCAAGCGTGGGAGGAAAATTGTCACAGTGATTTTATGTCCCTTATTTTGAGGAACACAAGGATGGCAGAAGGTGATGTAGGGGTTAATGATGAATGTCATCATGCATTTATAAATTTTAATGGGATGTTAATGTTTTTGTAATCTAGGTTTATTCCTCTCTTGGAATTTGGGTTTATAACTATTAAGGGGATGTTAATGCGTATTTATTCCTCTCTTTGAATATGATTTTTACCTCGTTCCCTTATAAGTGCAGTCTTGGCAGACGAGTGGCACAAGTTCAGTGTCACTGCCAACAAGGAACGCTACTAGAGTGACATTTCCTACCGGGATACAAGGCTGAAAATTCCAAGTCCATAGAAGATGTGATCTTCACCCTCTCTCACTCCATGTGTAGTACGATGCTCGTATTTTTTTGTATGTTCATAAAGAATGGTGATCACTACACATCAAATATCCCTTACAAGGATCTCACCTCTTCGATTACATGGACACCTTAACAATGGATAAGACGCACAAATGTCTCACCTCCGGGGAAGTATTGCTGGGGATGTGGCTTCCTCTCGTTGGTGGGGGCGTTCCATTCTCATTATCTGTGTGGACTGTTTTGGTGACTGCATATGCCGCAGAAATGATGAATATTTTGTTCAAGTTACCAGTTTGTCTGAGGACCATGAAGGATGTCAATATGCACGATCTTTTCAAGTCTATGTGTCCATATATCGAAGACAGATTATTAGTGGATTTGGTTTTGTTAATTTTATTAATAGGGAAGGATGCTTAGAGAGATATCAATAATATCAATGCTTATGGTTATGATAATCTTACTCTCAGAGTCGAATGGTCCACTCCAAGGAATACTTTTATAAAAAAATGAAGCAAGGTAGACTTAAAAGTAGGCATCTTTCCTTCTTTCTACAGAGTCTTTTACTTATTTCCGCTTTAGGTTACTATTGATTGGATTTTTTGTGTTTCACTTAAATGTAATGATTCTCCATTTCTGTTTATTTTCCTCATTTAGTATAATGATTTATTTGTTTTCACTAAAGAAAACCTATCAAATCTTAATTTTTTAAAATCATCATGAAATTTTTTCGATGGTATATTTTAGAAAATTGAAAGTTAAAATTTTAATTTTACCTTTTACTATTGAGAAATCATTTGTGTACTTACAAAAATCGTGTTTGTTTACTTGTCAGGTAATATTCTATATCTTGAGAAAATTTTCTTAACATAGTACTTGAAAATAAAGATTTTATCTAAAATTTAGTTCAATATTAATGATGGACGCACAACAAAAGAAACACCAAAAAAGCGGGACAGGGAACTCAAACTCACGCGGCACCGGTCTACTCTTCCTCCGTGCACGACCTCGACTCGCTCCGATACCAATGATGGACGCCAAGAAGAGAATGTATATTGCTATGATCAAAAGATACAAAATGACGCCTTTATATAGGCCGATAGGAGATCATGTGCGTGAGGGAGATGGTTATACAACCGATCACTAACAAATACTAACACAAATGTATTAGTTATCTAACAATTACTTCAATGTAGAACAAACTAGATTTGGCTCTAACATGCTTCTTATCAAATCATGTGAAAGCAACAAGTACTATAAATTCAATTATTATTTTATTTTCTCTCTATGGTGAGTATTTCGGTTTTAGATATATGATTCTTGAAGGACTATGACATGGAAGGATATTTACCTATTCTATGAGTTATAATATGGTTCCCCAAAAATAATGATGCCATAATAAAAGGATTGGATTTTAAAATTAAGTTGTACCGAAATATGTCGCAGATACATAAATGCACTATAAAGGATGTGAGTTGGTTTCTTTATTTTTTCTAAGAAACATGTTCTCATAAGAGTTTCTTGATAACATGTGTGTAGAGATCAACTACCCCTGGAATGTCATATGTCGTAGCTCATAAACAAGATTATCCGTTGATGATAATGTTCAACAAGTATCCACTTTAATGAACACATTTGTTTAATTTTATTTGTAAGGTGATTTGAGTGTCTACAAACCCTTAAAATTTACTCCAGACACATGAGGATTTATCAAATTTGTGTGTTTCTTGAGTTAGTGATGACATTGATGGCATCTAACAGAGTGAGATGTGGGGAGCTTGAATATGAGGATAATGAAGATCTATAATTTCTTTTGCCATTGCCAAATATCATTGGGATGGATGAAGAAGATCATCGAATACAAGTTCAACAAACATGGCCAAATGGTGGATCACACCACTACCATGTGCATCAGAAGACAAATTACATTTAATTATATTCTCATAGTCTAGATCGTCTCCCTTTGCTAGTTTCTTCAAAATATCTTTAGTAATTCTCTAGTTACACTGAGATTCAATCACATCATAGTAAATGAACCTAGAAGTGTCTCACATCTCTTGAAATTCATTAGCTTGGCGGATCTTGCTTTGTATAAAAGGAAAAATAGTCGGTTTATCGTCTTACAAAAATGTCGGTTTCTCGAAATCATTAAAATATTTTCTTAAGATCTGCATGGATAAATTATATGACATTTTAAAATTAATAAAGACCTTATTCCAAAATAAATCTAAATCCTAGGGCCGGTAGCTAGTATAAAACAAAAACATGTTGTATTTATGGTTTTGTAGATCAGTGTTGGATTACTTGAAATCTTTGAAAAATTTTCCAAATACGTAGTTTAATCTTAAATAAATTTAAAAACTTATAAGAACCTTTACTACAAACTAAAAATAAAATCCTTGCGGCCACTAGTCCATACAATGCACTCTTGAGTGTCATGAGTGACACAAGTTTAGTGTCGCTTACTAACTAGAAACCCTACAAGAGAGACCCTTCCCATCATGATCCATGATTACTTATTTTATTTTTAATTAAATATGGACTGCATCGTAGTTACGAATGGGTAAATAGAAGGGGGAAAGTGTCGCACTTTGAAGCTTACGAGAAGTTATAAGTACAAAAAAAAGGCTGGAATGGGGTGTCTGAATTGGGTCAAGGGTGCCTGGGGCACTAAAAACCTTCTATACGCATGTGTGACTACTCAGAACCTCAAAAAACTAGTTTCGTAAGGTCACAAGATGTTTTTAAACCTTTCCTTCCTACCAAACCAAGTTCATCAATGTCACTTGTAACTTTGTAATGAAGAAATAGCCTCCAAAACCCCAAAAAAAATTAGAAAAAACATAATGCAAATGAGGGGTTAAACTATCCTCGGTTGTCAAACAAGTGAACTTACAATCGAGTGCTACACTACATCTTAGACCCAATGTAGCTCTAAGTGTGTGTGTGTGTTGAAATCATACCTTTGGTGGCTCTTTTGTGTGTCGCACTTGACAACGAACAAGTAGCTAGATGTAAGAGATGTAAATAAAAGTGTGCTCAAAAGAATGACCTTCCCCTCCCATGCGTGTATAAAGAAGAATGCAGTCCCTTGTCCCTTGTGTGGAGGTAAAATAGTTTCTTAAATGATCTTGTAAATGGCCTTTGAATGTAACCTTAGGTGGTTATAGCTAATTTTTAGTGCTTGGTCCCTTATTATGGTCACATAGCTTTATATTTTTATGTTTCCTGTGCTTTAATTTTGTAATTGGCACTGAAAAGGTCAACCACCAAGAAAATAAAATGCCTAAATGGCTAGAAATAACCCAAAAGATCTGATCAAATTACAAATAGGTCAAGGGCACCTAGAGGATGGGGGAGCCTAGCACTGACATCCTGGCTAGGCACTAGTGTCTAGAGTGAGGAATGTCGTAGTATAAAAAGATAGACTTCGCAAAAAAAAGAAAAATTAAAGCAAGAAAATATGGACAAAGACATGGATCAATTAATACTTTTCTTACTTATGAATCATATGAATAGTAGTATGTGACTAGGACCTATAAATGTACTCAAAGTGTGTGATTTAGTGACTATAACTTGCATGAAATATACAAATACTACCTATTTGTTTCACTATGGAAAGATTGTACAACTTTTCTTGATATAATCAATTATCTCTTTTATCAAAATAATCAAACTGAAATGATATGCCTATAAGTTATAACCAAGATTCATATCATTGAAAAAAATTTACATCACGAAGCCATTTAATCATGCCATAATAATTTTCCCATCCATCTTGATACAAATCCAACCAAACCCTTTTATTTTCCAACAATCAAGTTAAACAAAGTAACTTATTCAAATTTAATCAATCAAGAGTAATCAATTTGAATTCCCATACAAATTCCAAAATTAAGGACAACTCATGTAATCAAAAATGTTATTACCATGCCATGTGTAAGCAATACTAAGCAACAACCTATCTTTTATATATATATAACCTTTGAAGAAATTATAACTGATATTTCAAAAATAAGCATCTACATTGATTTTGCCATCCCAAATTCAACAAGCAACATGCACAACAGAAAACAAATCCACATATTACATTCATACGTTCTTCAAGCATCATTCATTCCAAACGCAGTTACTGGGTTATAATGGAATTGTTAATCTACCCTATTAACAATTCTTTCCTATGCCCTTCGTTTTGTAACCATTCAATTCACTGAATTGTAACAATTAAGAAGATAGACTCTTTGAAATAACATCTACCTATTAATATCCTTAAGTCACGTTAACAGTTTCCAATGATGAACACTTTTTCCGATAGTAAAGCATGCAACAAAATAATGGTAAACAACTCATTACAAAGGGCCGGACTTTAAAGTGTAAGCCTCTTTAAGAACCCCTAGGATACGATTTGAACCCATAAGTTTCCTAAACTTGGTGAATTTATTGTCACAGTTCAGACCCGCAAAGGTCAATATTCACCTACACCATGTCACACCAAACGACACATTCCCGGTGAATGAATTCCCTAAAAGATCGGCTCAGGAAAAAAATTTACATCCACAAGATCAAAACTAGTCGTTATTTAAACGAGGCATTCAGATTCGAACCACATGAATAATGCACAAATGGAAAAACAAGCTTCAACTTCGACCTTAAAATAAATCCTCGAAATTTCCAATACCCATTTACTATTTAATGGCACAGTTTTGTAAATTCAAGAATCATAGGACTAAACGCATGCCAAAGGCATGATCCAAACAAAACTTTGAATAAATATCAGTCTTGATAAACCTAGTGAAGAGAGAGTAACATAGTTGCAAAGATATAACACACGAACCTGAGATTAGTATAAAACTTTTAGAAAACTATAAACAATCAACCAGAAATTACACTATCCTTTCATAATTAAATAGCAAGATAAGGTGAAGTATGTCCATGCCTTTTATTTGCAACTTCCCCGCCAATATCTAGCAAAATCGGATGCTCTTCTTCACTGGGTCAAACAAACTCCTTCCAGCAACTTGGAAATTCGAACCAAAAGAAAACTCAAAACGTCTTACATTATAAACCTATTTTTTTCCTTTTCTACACATATTTTCTAAGTACTTTTGGCAGTGATGTCCAAGAAAACACTCGGCTGAGATTAGCTTCTTGTTTCCTTGCGTAACTCACTAAGAGCTCAAACTGACCAAGTAAAAAAATTAAAATGAACTTCAATCCATTAGCTTCTCTAAGAAGCTTTGGGATTTCTCAAACTCTATGGTCTAACGGAGCCACATAGTAACCTTTGTTCAATTTACAACTCTTCCCTCCAGAATTGGTGGTAGTGATCAAGCGTCCAAAGATAATCTCAAACCCATAAGTCTTGCATGCGTTGACCGAAAAATAAGGCCCATAACCTTAGTCAAAGTTTAATTAGGCAGTCATATACCAATGATGTTGTTATGTGACAAAATCCTCGAAGTTTGTAAAGCATTAAAAGATGTGTTAGATTATTAAAGACAAGTTTTGTTTGAGACTTGTTAAGACAAGTTTGGCTTAAGATTCTTTATAAAGATATTATAATAAAGCTATTGGCTTAATAAGAGGATGAATATCCCAAGCATTTGATTAAAGATGTTTAATTTGACTTATGAAAAGGTGTGAGAACCATTGTGTTGGTTTGTAACCACTGTGATGTATTATAAAAAGATATAATTGTAAAAACATAGAACATGAATGAATGTATGAACAAACAAGAGACAAGGAATTGTGTTTGTGTTTTTGAGAAAGAGAACAATTGTAAAAGAGTCTTAAGGACTTTGTGAATTTAGTCTGTGGAAGTAATTCCAAGGCTAGCCAGGTTACTGGCAGGAGGTGGGAAAGAGAGAGGGGCACTAGTGGTGTCCTAACCAGGGGTACAAAGTACAACCTCGGATGGTTCCTGGCTAGGGCAAGGTGAAAATACACGGGGTGTATAGCATTTTCCTCTCATAAGTGGCCATAGTCGGTGTTTGTTAATATGTGGATGCGTTGGAATTTTGTATTGAGAATTCCATATTAGTGTTCTCTCTCTCTGTTGGACATTTGAATTAAAAATTTTGATCCTTGTTATCTCTTAGCATTGGATTTTGTAATTTGTTGATTCATATTAGTATTCTCTCTGAAAAACCTTTAAAAACTTTGTAATTATATAAATTATGTTAAAAAGCTAATAGCAAGAAGTTAATTCTTCTGTTTATTTGAATAAATGAGAAAATGAATGTATTAGGTCTATTTTATTATGTATCTTTAAAAATAAGCAATTTTTAGGAAAATAGTGAATTACAGGAATTAAATTAATGAAATACATTAATCTAGATATATATGTTTGTTAATTAAAAGATCTGGTATGATTTAATGGTAAAATAAGTTTATATTGATATATTTTATCGCATTTAAAGAATAATCTTGTAATTTAATGTGTTTTGGGCTAAATTATTTGTATTCTATATTTTTAGGGTTGTGTCTACTATATTTTCGACTTGTCACAATCGTATTATTGTATTTTACACTTTGGACCCAAATTTCCCCTTAGCTATAGTTAATTATATGTTCCAAGTCTACCCCAACACAATGCAATACATAATATTGCGAACATCGAGCCAATTAAAATGCTCCATGTGTCATTTTTTGTTGTCATGTTTCGATAGATTCTTTTATGCCTTTGCGAAGCTTTAGCTAATCAGATAAGTTAGTGTGTTATTGTCTTGTCGTACTTACTTACTATTTTGAAGGTTTTAGCCAATGAGATAGTGCCATTTAACTTCACAAGGTTTTAGCGTTGTAAAGTGTGAACCAATGATAGCATTCCACATTCTTGAAAAATCCAAATTTTATTAATATGTCTTACAGAAAATATGAAATCGAACCAATGAAATTACTCCAAGTCTTATTGGTTTTTGCGATGTTAGTCTTTTGTCGATCGCGACAATCTTAACCATTAATATTTAGCCATCGATTTTGCAAATTTCAGTCTCTGTCATATTTTTTAGAATGTGAGCCAATAAAATGTGCCCACGTTCATTCATATATCATATTCCTTTGGCATAACCATATCAGTTTGAGAAATAACGAACCATTGATAAAATGATGTGTACATGAATTTTCAACGGTCTATCTCATTTATTAAATGTTCTTTTGTCAATTGTTTTGCACTATGATGTGGGAAGGAATAGCTTATAGCCATGTATATATGGACTTTGCGAAGTGTCAAACACTTGATAACTATTTATTGGGTTTTACGAAATACAAAACTAATAAAAAGGTTCCATGTGTCTTTGTTCACAATGTCGAGTCTTTTCTATCCTTTCCCAATGAATTATTGACACTTGTCTTTGTATTTTTCCTTCGCAAATCCATCCGACTTGAAGTTATTTATACTTTGGTTTATTATGTGGTTTTGTTTAGTGTTTTGTGTCTTTTACTCTATTTCCTATGTTTCATGAGATGTTTTTCTTCTTTATGTGGGATTTTCTATGTTACACCGGTGTTGTCTTCCTTCCACATATTTTTCTTTGTCATGTGGTTATATTTATCTCTCCCCAGATTTGAAAATTAATATTAGGTTTATTTTTTGTATAAATATTAATAAACTATGATTGTAATCGATCTATTTTTCTCAACTAAATAGCATTAAGAATGTAAGAACGTATCATTCTTCGTAATAATATCCGTTGTTAAGAATTATCGATTGTGTCAAGTTAAAATTTGCATTTTGGTTAGTCAAATCCAGATTTTTAATCTTGGAAAAATTCACATTTCATATGTTCATGTCAATATATATAGTCAATGACCTTTATACTAATTCCTTTAAAACTTAAAAAAGCGCCAACTTCATTTCAATGATCCTTCAAACTTTAATCAACATTATCACCTTGTCATATGCGAGTACCAAGGAGGAAGATAATATTATTTGCGAAAATGGTTGAAGACCCATAAAATAAAAAAATCATTATTAATAATTGTAAAGTAAAATAAACAAAAAGAATAACCTTTACCTTGTCTTGAGAAAGACTCCATTATTGTCGTATGGTCCATGAATAAAGTTTTAATGCCAAAGCGGGAGGATTAAAACATTTAAGACATTATTCATTGTTGTTATTACATTGGAAAATGGTATGTGACCATGTCAATAAAAAAATGTTAGAAGCATCATATTCTTCACATGGCATTCCAAGATCAATATTCAACATTTAAACATCCATGCAATCCTAATTATTTCTTAGTGACAAAATAACACTATTGTAACCACGTATATACCCCTAACATTATGCAATCATTGCTTTTAGCAAGAATAGTAAACTATCAATATTTGAAGGCACTTGAAGATAGAGTAGAAAATGAATTGAATGCCTTATAAAACAAATACAACTAATGAATATATACAAGAGACAACCGGTTTCACAAGGAAAACGATTGCGAGGAGAAGTTAAATGAGCACAATGAAGGTGGACAATCAAGAGACATATGTTACAATGTAATATGCCAACATTCTGCCTCTTATTAAATTGTTTCTGAATATCATATTTCCAGATCATGGACCCCCTATTATTCCAAACACAATAACAAGTTTATTACACTCTATGTGTACCACTGCTCACCTTTTAAGATGGCATGCCATCTTTCTCGATTCTTGGTATTGGTGACACCTTGGTTTTTCCCCACAAGATTACCAAAAACCTAGAAGTGATATGAGTACATCCCTCGTGTCCATCCTTAGTGGATTTTGGTTTCCTGGACTACCACGAACCCGTATGGTTTTCATTGCTGATTCACCACGAACTTGGAGATGATCTCTCTATGAATATACTCGGTGGTTTCAAGTTTCCTAGATTACCACGAACCCTTATGATTTTCCAGCTATAGGTTTACCACAAACTTGGAGGTGACAGGATGTCTCAACTAAACACTTCGCTGGTTTCTCGATTTCCACAAACCCTTTACACAAGAACCAAGCACTATTTTAGTGATTTTTCTCCTCACAATGTCCTTCATTCAGAAGGTACCAAACTAGAAAATGCTTTGCATCTTTATTGAACAACACACACCAAAACAACAACACGAATAAAAATACAGACACAAACAAAAACAAAATTAGCATCAAATCTATGCTTTGACCCCATCATAGGTGACTGAGGAGAGGATGGCAATTTTCCTCCAACCTCGAGTATGTTGCTATTTAATTAACAGATATAGCTTTGAGGCTCATTTGATTCAGAACATACTCCACACATCTTTTGATGCTCATATGCATGTCACTTTGAATGAAACATGCCCATCTTTATTGTCATGTATGGATCATTTAGAAGCATTAACATTGCAGAAGAAAAGTTCTGAGGTGTTGGCTCACATAGAAAACCACTAGTCACATCTCTTTCATTATCAACGGATGAATGATGATGTTGTAGCAGTGCACATCTTTCCTCTGACTTTGCTAATCTTTTCTCTTTATGTTCTAGCATATTTGGATGAGAGGTTGTTGTGTTTGGCCTTTGCATATAATTCTACCGTTGTTTCTTCTAGGATATAAATACATTCTAAAAACGCAGGCCTGCCACACAATTGCCACTCGAGACTTCACGCAATTGTCTTTTCTCTCTCTGTGCAAAAAAGTGAATTACAGGGATTCTGAAAATAGGATGGCGATGAATGACACATCCAATGCACAAACTAGAACGATGAAGTCGTCAATATATAGCCAGCCGCAGAAAACATCAGATGGGAATTATACACGGTCAAATCATTCAAATACACATTCGATACGTGGATGTTGGCATGAAATGTAATGTATTGAGCTTAAAACATAATGCAAAGAACAATAAATGTAGCGTATAGATGGAGGGCGGACTCACAGGTATGGGCTTCTTCGTAGGAAATGTTACACGTTTTGACACTGAAAAATGAACAACTTACACTCTACACCAAAAATGAAACTCCACGTAAGTCTCATTCACCATGCAAAGGGACAAGAAAAAGATTCCATGTAATCGGAAAACACCAATCAATTGAAGCAGGGTCTAATGAAGCCTTCCATGTCGCCAAAGAAGTTCTGTTAGAAAAAAACACATGTCTTATTGGCAACAAAAATAAAGTAGGTAGAAAACCATTAAAGTGACTTTAATACTCTACGCAGGTGCTCATGCAGGTGCTCATTTTCAGGATACATACGCATGTATACTTGCATGCTTAAATACACAACAATGTTTATCCCCCTATCCTCACAAACTACTCTTCATTTAACACTTATCCTATTGACAAAGTAGAATAAAATTGTTGGATGTGACACTTATTATAAAGCAACCCTATCCTATCAACACTATCCTATCAACAAGACATGTGCTCAAAAAAACTTGGATGAATTGAAAACTACACTGCTATATATATAGGTGGAATTATTTTTAAAAAGAAATTCTTCAAATAAACCCCATTGATTGGGATTGTAAGTTCTTCACCATCCAATTTCGACAATTAGAAAGTATTACTTTGTTTGCAAATGGTAATCATTTACGTGCCACTCCACAATGTATAAATTTTTGAAAGTTTACCTAGTTCAGCTCCATATTGATCTCAATTTAGCAAAACGTCACCTTCTTGCAAGCTTCGCCAAACCTTCTTATTGAAACATTTCTTGATAGGAGATTGATCCAACTTTGTAGCTTTCATAGCTTGACCTCTTAATTATTCGAGCTCCATGAGTTCTCGCATATCTTATCTCCATTGTTACAAACTCAAACATTTTGAATTGTTTGATAAGCTCCAATGTACATGAAACTCAACGATATGGGTAGTCTTGTTTCCTTACCATAAACCAATTTGTATGGTCAATTTCTTGTCGACCTTTGTAGGGTTTATCCTATCCACCGTTAAGGAAGATTTCAACTTTGTATGTCATATCCTTTGGTTTTCATCAAAATTTATTTTTATTATCTTCAAGAGGTCCTTATTGGTCGACTTGGCTTGTCCATTTCCCTAGGGATAGTAATTTGATAAAGTGCCCGGTGGATGCCATTTTTACATCCCATTCAAAGTTTCTTGTACTAAGAAATTCCAAAGCATTATCAAATATGATTGTAGAAAGGATGCAAAACACATTGACAATGTCTTGATCGAATTCTAGAATGTTCGCTTCACTTTCTTCCTTCAAGGAAACTTCCTCCATCGACTTCGTAAAATATTTTGTGGCCGTTAAAATACACTTATGTCTACAACTAGAGTGAGGGTTAATTACTCCTATGAAATCCATCCCCTAATGTATGAATAGTTGATCTACCTAAATGGGATGAACGGTAATGGTTGTTAGTCTTGCCTTTCCTTTCCTTTCCTTGAAGTAATTGCTTCCTTGTTACTTGTCCATTTACTATATTTTATTACTTATATATCATTCATCACATTAGTTACCCTTCATGATTTTGAGTATGTGGTCTTTGGAGCGAAATGACCTCCTGCAGCTCCACCATGAAACTCGTGCATAACCTTATCAACTTGTTTTGACTCAATACATCTCAGGAGGACACCATTTATATCCTTTTTGAACAAAATCCCATCAATGAGCACATAAGGGATGGATTGGAGTCTAAAGTATCTTCTTTTGGTTTTAGTCAAGCCTTGGGGGCATTGACTGTCAAGAGGAAATGGGAGCTTTAGAGAAAGGTATGGACATACAGAAAATAATTATGGAAAGGGGATTTTTAATATGTTGTAGTTGTAAATTATGTAAAATATGTGTTTGGAAAATGTTGAAGCATACGCAAGGTAAAGGAGCTATTTGACAAAGTACCTCGAAGCAATGTGCTTGTATGGATAGTTATGATTGCAAAATATGCACAAATGGTGTTCTTGAGGAGGCTTCAATACTTTTCAAAACAATAGCTCAAAGGAATGAAACTATGCAAGTATTTATTGATTTCTCAATTGTTGGGCCTTGTACTCCATATTTTAGAAAAAAATTGTTTCGAAACTAATGTATTGAATAGGAAAAATAGCACTTCCTTTGTGGGATGAGTATGTTTGCTTGCTCAAGCTTCCCCTCTCCTCCTCTATAGTTTCAAATATCCAAAAGCATCTTGTAAATTTACCTCTAAATACACGCATTACTACCCAAGGCAGACATGCCTCTCCAGTGCATCATGGAATTGTTTCTACAACTCAAAATTTTAATTCAATCAAACAAATTATCTCGCATTGGTTGGTTGGCTTGGTCTATGGTAACATATAAACCCCAATATATCATGATGTTTATGCCAATAGGGATGAAGATGCAAAGGAAGTGACCCTCCAACTAACATAATATGCCAATAAGGTTGATGCCCCAACGGAAGTGGACATGTTACTAACAAAGTGGCTCATTGATCATGCGAGATTAGTTTGTGTGTTTGTTCAACCTTCCCTCCCTCGTAGTGATATAAATAGAATAAAAAATCTAAAAACATCGTTTACAATTGCCTACTAATACAAGTATTACTACCCAAGTCAGATATACCTCTTTAATACATCTTAGAATTGGTTTGGTATGTTTAAAGATCCTCATATTTATACCTCCTTTCCATAAAGTGTTAATTTAATTTAACTATTAATGTCCACCACATGCCAAGAATGGACGATGGGACCACGAACGATATGAGCTTTGATATTAGAAAAGTTCCATATGATATCAAATATACATGTTGTCAGGTACCACAGAATTTTGGACAAAAAGTGAGACAAACGAATACAAATCCAATGGAGTCGCTATTTTCTATGTTCAAAAGATTTTGTTCGATTTCGCGGGGTTCAGATCAGAGTGGTGGACAAACAAATCTCTCTGATATGTGCTGAAAATATTCCCGATTTTGGTGGATTGTTCGTAATAGAAAGTATAAATTAATGCAATGGACACGATGGTAATGAGTAAAGCAGATCGTTTGATGATAACATTGATTATTGAATATGGATGTTTTAATAATAATATTGGGCGGGCTACTATTTGCAGTTGCAGTGTGGGCGACCTCAAAAACCAAAAAGAGAGAGAATCTAGCACCAGGTCCGTTTGGATGGCCAATAATTGGGCATATGCATTTGTTTGCCGGTGCAACTCATCTGCACCATACCCTGCATAAACTCAGCTTAAAATATGGGCCTCTCATGCAAATCCGTTTGGGATCGGTACTGTCAGTGGTGGTGTCCTCTCCTGAAATGGCGAAGGAATTTCTGAAAACCCACGACACCAAATTCTCGTCGAGGCCCCGAATGTCGGCCATTAAATACATGGCCTACAACTATTCGGACTTCACATTCGCCCCCTACGGCCCCTACTGGAAATACATGAGGAAGATCTGCATGGTGGAGCTTCTCGGCGGGAAGCAGTTGGAGCAATTCAAGCCCATCAGAAATGAAGAGCTCATGTTTTTCTTGCAGACCATATACAGGAATAAGAATTCTGCTGTAGACGTGGGATCCTAGCTGACTTCCATGGCCAATAATATCATATCCAGAATGGCCATGAGCACCCGCTGCTCTGGTACAGATGCACAGGCTTCTGAGTGCAGGGAGGTTGTGAAGGAGATTATACAACTCATTGGAAAGTTCAACCTGGGAGACTATATATTCTTCTGCAAGAATCTTGATCTGCAGGGCTACGAGCGTCAAATGAAAGAAGTTCACCGCCGTTTTGACAATATCATGGAGAACATCTTAGAGCAGCATGAACAAGCAGCAGCGGGCATTGGTGATGATCAGCACAGGCCGCCAAAGGACTTGATAGATATTCTCTTCTCCATTTCTAAAGATGAACAAGCAGAAATCAAACTCACTAGAGACCACATCAAGGCCTCCATCCTGGTAAACTACTTATGTTCTCAAACACCATTTCTTTCAATATAAACTCTGATCTGGAGATTGATGACATCTTTTTTTAATAATTGGTGATCAACCAGGATTTGTTTACTGCGGGAACAGAAACTTCCTCCATTGCAACTGAATGGGCACTCTCCGAAGTTATAAAAAATCCCGAAATCATGAGAAAAGCTCGTGAAGAAATTGAGCGAGTGGTGGGAAATGAAAGACTTGTTGAAGAATCCGACATTCCCAACATGGTTTATCTCCAATCCGTTGTGAAGGAGAGCTTGCGCTTGCACCCTCCTGGACCCTTGGCATTAAGGGAATCCACACAAGATTGCAACATACACGGTTACTTCATCCCTGCAAACACCAGAGTATTTCTCAACATCTGGGCTATCGGACGAGATCCAAATTATTGGGAGGATCCTCTTGAATTTCGACCCGAGAGATTCATCGAAAATGGCAATATTGACGTGAGGGGGCAGCACTTCCATCTTCTACCCTTCGGCGGTGGAAGAAGAGGATGCCCCGGAATCTCTCTTGCCTTATATTTCATTCACACTGTCTTGGCTACCATGATTCAGTGCTTTGATTGGAACCCAATTCATGATATTGGAGGAGGACTAAGCTTGAACATGGACGAAGGCATTGGATTTACTGCCCCTCGAGCCCTTTCATTGAAGTGCACGGCCACCCCTCGATTTCCAAAAGTATCTTCATGGATATCTTCTTAGTTTGTTCTTTTTATAAAAACTAAAAACAAAATTACATTTGAATTTTCAATAAAATAAGTAACTTTACTATTGTAAGCCACCTCCACTAATATCGTACAATTTTAATTATCTTCAAGGAAATTCTACGATATTACTATTTGTATCGATTTTAACTTTTTTTTTTTTAAAATGATGTGGTACTCCTAAATACTTTCAATAAAATAAGTATATGAATTTTTTTACTAAATTGTAAGAGTACTCTATTCAAATATTAACTTTTTTCTATGAAATAGTTTAAGAGGTATATGATCATCATGAAATTGTTTATCTAATATTTAATGTTAAGTATTGAGGAACAATTAAATTAAGTGTCTCTTTCTCTCTCTATATATATGTGAAACTAGTATAGATATCTTAAATACATCTATATTAAAAACATGATTTTTCATTATAAAAGTTATTTATCTTTATTTATGTAATTTAAAATATATCATTATATTTTATATACAATTTTTTATTAGGTAATAAGGAGGTTTTCAAATGACCCTAAAACCTTATACAAAAGCATGAATACATGAATACACGAATACATGAATACACGTGGAACAAAAACTAAAAACATGATCAAATAGTCTTGATTCTACTACAAAACATATTTATATATATATAGGTTTTTTTATAATAAACTTAATACAAAACCCCGATCGAAAGTTAGCCAAAAGTAAGCACAAAGTCAATCAAACAGACAAAGAACCAAAACATGACTTAGCTCACAACAAACGTAAGCCTTGCTCTTCACAAAATCTTTAAATGACCCAAGCCCCTATTTTTCCTCTAACGAATTTTGTTACGATGTCGGGACCATCGAGAGATGCTCAAAATTGGATAGTTGGAACTTTGTCTCGTGTTGCGACTACCATCAAAAGGGCTAGTAGGGTGATCTGTAAACTACCTCCTTTGAACAATAAACAGATCCTTACTTAGTGATGATGAATCAACAAATTAAACAAAAATTATTCTTATCGAGTATGTTATGCAGAATCATTCACACAATACTAAAATTGAGAAATGAAAGACAAGGAGACAAGAATTTTATCCTAGAGAAACCCAATATAGGAAAAACTCCAACTAGGTAAGCAATTGCTTCCCTTCACCATGTAAATCTCCAATACAATATAAGTTCACTGCAAATAGATGATCTTCTAAGGATTCAATATCCTTCCACTTGCATTATTTACTTACAATCCTCAAGAAAAAACTCAATTGTCTATGAAAAAAACAAGAACAATTCATACTTTCTCCCTTTCCTCACACTTCAATTCAATTCTAATCACTTTCTTAGATGAATAAAATTTTCTTGCATTTATAGTTACTCTTCCCAAGGATGAAAGGAGAGGAAAAACAAGACGAATTGGGAAGCCCAAACATTTGCATCTGTTGAGTTTCCACCTTTTGGGTTCCCTTGGGGATAGAACCAATGTTGTCTACGGGAGGAGGTTGTGGAATAGTTCTGATGGTTATCGCAACCACCAAAGAGTGGCGATTCATGCAATCATCACATATAATAGAATATGAAAAGGCTTTTGTTGTCATTAGAATGGTTCCGTATCACCGTCACTGACCTATGTTAGGAATATTTTAATATTGTGAACATTATTATTATTGTGCAAATAATGAGTTGGTGACAACTCGTAGAGATCTCTTAGAGAGATTCTAGGTTTGTTGAGTGAGAATAGGTATTGGGAGAGATTTTTGGGATGCTGAGTGATTAGTGGGATGAGTGTTGACTCCTAGAATCAAGGAGATCAAACTCTATATATGTAACCTCTACCTGTGAATAATATATCCCGAATCATTTGAATCTATAATATCATTATTCGGTGTATTTTCTCTGTGCAAAACTGGTTGATTGCTATGATTTGGTATCAGAGCAGGTTGATGGTCTGATTGGGAGAGATGGAAGATCCGCCACGATAAAGGAAGGAGGAAAATTTTCATGGATCCGGTTGTTCCAAAGCTCTGCCCATGTATTTATACTTAGCTGTCAAGATCAAAAGGGGGACTGCTCAAGCCATTGCCACGCACAGTTCTGCCATTCGTGCTCCTGATTGACAAGTTTGTGTTTGCATGCATTGTTAATGGTCTGCATGTTGATCTACTGCATTCAAATCTACACTCAGGCCAGCTTTGAGGAACGGCTTATATTCGATGCTCTTCCCATGTCCAATGATTTGCTCTTCTAAGGACATTACAAATCTCTCGAAAAGGTCTATGAGCTGATAAATTTGTTGAATCCCGTACTCACTTACAATTGTCATACAGATCTGCCAGTCACAAAGTTTTTTGACGTGGATCAAGGAGAACGTAAATTCCACTCAAGTTATAGTTAGTACTTGGCAATTTGGATTGCATGTGTGAGTGAGGAATCTGGGCGAGTACATGCAGGTTGAGATCCATATGACAGGAAAACCTGACATGCATTCAGAGCTCGTATATTATGGTTAAGGAAGGACGCCATACAACCAGATCCATCTCCACGTGGGTAATAAAAAAAGTCAACTCTCTCTCAATATTTGGTATAAGCATAGAAGTAAGTATTGTTTCATAGAGAGAGAGACATCTTAGAACCTTGGCATCAGAAATAAAATTTCATGCACATTCTTCTACCTTTGCAAGGATATTCATGGACGTTTAATCAACTTGCATTCTATGTTCTTCGTGATCTGCTCCGCCCATACTCTGCATTCAGATCAAAGTAATTGGTATTCATGTTTTGGCTACCTTGGCGCAGTCCATCTTTCTATTTGGTCAGCCAACGTTTCATCAAATGCCACGTGTCTCCAGCTTGATATCCCCACAAAGCACGTTTCCCGTTGTTTCATTTAGGTGAGGCTATGGAAAAGTTCAAAAATAGTCTATAATATAGTTTGATCATTGTCCATTGTCGGTCTTTAGTTCCATTAACATGTTTTGGGTAATGTTAATAGTTAGTGCATAGAGTTGTGTGTAATCAAATTCCTTTTGTCTATGTAAATGTCAATAAGTAAATTAGTATTATAATTGTATTCAAGATTGAGTCTATAGTCTTTAGAAGGTCGATGCGAGTTTTAACTTATTTAGTCGATATACAATAGGTTTGATATTTTTGAAGTCTTGAGTTATTTTTAGTGTCTTTGAGAGTCATTAAAAATGTCAAAATAGGTGTTTTTAGGGTATCTGTTTGTTGTCATTCTATTGTCATCAAAATTGAGTCGAAAAGTTGTTAAAAAAAAAAAAAGGACAAATGAGTGCATTTTTGGTGTAATCCGACACTCTATTTTTAAGGAAAAATACAAATGAAAACTGTTCTTGGCTTCGGGGGCTCCGCCCCTCGACCCTGCCCTGTATCGCGACAGGGAACGCGTATCGTCCTCGGCTATACTTTCTGCTGAGTTAGCAGGGACATTCGATGGAGGCAGGAGGCAACGGAGGAAGGAGGTTGATCAGTGACCTCTCGTCGTCAGAACCATCGACGAGGCCGCATCTGCTGTTTTGGTGACCAATTTATTTCAGTTGTGTGTTTTATAATAAGAACAAAAAGAAATTCTTGTTCGAATTGTATTTCCTTTTATAACCTCCTGATGTAAATATGTTATAGTAGAAAGAAGAAAACACAAGTACAAAGTCGGCATTATGATACTTGAAGAGGATGAATAGAGGTTCATGAGCAGGGGATCATACCTAGGACATAGGTCCGTTATTGTCGAACAGGGGTTCGTATTGATGAACAGAGGTTCATGAATAGGGGTTCTTACCTTGGACTAAGGTCCATATGTTTACCAAGATCATGAGCAAACAGGGGTGTGCAAGCTGCAGAGAAAGTGTAACTATTCTTTTCTACGTTGTTCACATTAGGGGAGTGTATGTGTGGAAATAATAATGTTAACAATAGGGGAGTGAATGTTAGGAATATTTTAATATTGTGAACATTATTATTATTGTGCAAATAATGAGTTGGTGACAACTCGTAGAGATCTCTTAGAGAGATTCTAGGTTTGTTGAGTGAGAATAGGTATTGGGAGAGATTTTGGGATGCTGAGTGATTAGTGGGATGAGTGTTGACTCCTAGAATCGAGGAGATCAAACTCTATATATGTAACCTCTACCTGTGAATAATATATCCCGAATCATTTGAATCTATAATATCATTATTCGGTGTATTTTTTTCTCGTGCAAAATTTGATTGCTATGAACCTAACCATTTTCCTGTAGTATTTATTTAATGGGGTATGCATTGTAAGTTTCTAAAAGAGAATATATAGAATTGGCTACTTCTAGATCTATTTTTGGATCATACCTCCCCAATTTGAGGCTTTTAAGTCCCTAAAATCTTCAAGAACTAGTGAGGTGAGGAAATTCCTTCCCTACATCTTCTCTGTAATACAACTTGGCCTTAGAAGGAAATTGACCTTTCAACCCAATCAACCACATATCTTGCACTCCTCGTTGCGGTGTCCCTATATTTCTACTATAATAGCACTACTTCCTCAAATTCCAACCCACTAACTGGAGAAATATCCTCAATAGATGGTAGAAACAATCCCTCTTCTTCATGATCCAACATGGAGGGCTCAAAGAGACATAAATTCTCAACATTCACAACTAAATATATTCTCATATAAGGAGACAATTTCAAGTGAAATATATTCTTAACCACTTGTTCCAGAATTTCAAATGGGCCATATCAAAGAATCTTGAGTTTCTTAGCTTTACCTTATAGTCTTTTTTTTCTCAAGTACAACCATACCTTATCATGAACAAGGAAATAATGCTCAGTTATTTTTTGATCATGCCTTACTTTGTACTTGGCATGTGACTCTTTAAGCATCTCATGTACCTAAAGGTGTATCTACTGAATTTTCTCAATGAACTTCTCATCTTTGTGGACTTCCAGACCCACTTAACTGTTGTCTATGTATGGTAATCTCTTAACAACTTCAAATGCACTCTTAGGAAAATAACCAAAACATGTTTCAAAAGATTCTTACCGGTAGAAGCATGAACTACCCTATTATAAAAATGTTGGATATACATCAAATTTTCATCCCAAGTCATAGGATGTTTCCTATTGTACCCTCTCAAGAGCTAAACCAGGGTACGGTTTACCACACTAGTTTCCCATCCATTTGTCGATGAAAATTGGTAGACCTTTTTAACTTAGTATCCATCTTTTCTCACAAAGTAGACCAAACATTTCCTATTAACTGTGAGTCCCTATTTGAAAAAATAGTGTGCAGAAGGAAAATTAAAAGTAACCAAAGAAATGAGTAAATAATCAAGATGTAAGCATTCCTTTGATTCTTCTTGAAACATTGGATGAGATAGTTGAAGTGTTACTAAACTTATTAGATCTCTTGTGATATTTTTATCGTGGATGCTCCAATTTGTCTCCAAATGGAAGAGGAATCCTAAGAGTAAATGAGTGATCACATGGATAGCCTTTTTGTATGAAAATTAAAATGGAAAATGTGCATAGGTTTGTTGCAAATGCAAATCGATTTGGGATCGGTGTTTTCAGGTGGTGGTGTCATCTCTTGAAATGGCAAAGGAGTTTCTAAGAACCCATGACACCAAATTCTCTTGCACACTTCACATTCACCCCCTATGGCACCTACTAGAAATACATGAGGAAGGTATACATGGTGGATCTTCTCGGCGGGATGTATTTGGAGCACTTCAAGTGCATAAGAAATGAAGAGCTCATGTTTCTCTTGCAAGAGATAACTTCCATGTAAAATAATATCATATCTATAATGTCTATGAGCACTCATTGTTCTAGCATAGATAAATAAGATTCTAAGTGCGGGGATATTGTGAGGGATATTATACAACTCATTGCGAAGTTCAACCTAGGAGACTATATATTCTTCTCGCAAGAATCTTGATCTATAGGGCTACGAGCGTCATATGAAAGAATCTCACCACCATTTTCACAATATCATAGAGAACATCTTAGAGAAGCATGAACAAGCAACAACAACAATAGATGATGATCAACGAGATGATCGGTAGCCAAAATACATGATAGATATTATCTTCTCCATTTCTAAAGATGAAAAAGAAAAATCAAACTCACTAGAGACCACATCAAGGCCTCTATCTTGGTAAAATACTCATCTCAAACACAATTTATTTCAATATGCACTCATGTATCTACTTGATCATGATATTCATGACATATTTTTATAATTTGTGATCATGAACCATGTTTTTTTTACTGCAGGCACAAATACTTCATCCATTGAAACCAAAAGTATGGGAACCCTTCTAAGTTATAAAAAATATAGAAATCATGAGAAAATATTGTGAAGAAATTGAGCAAGCGATGGGAAGTGAAAGACTTGTTGAAGAATATGAGATTCCTAGCATAGTTTATCTTCAATCCATGGTGAAGGAGAGCTTGCACTTGCACCCCCTCATGGACCCTTGGATTTGATGGAATCCACACAAGATTGCAACATACATGGCTACTTCATCCCTGTAAAAACCTGGGCTATCATGATGTCCAAATTATTGAGAAGATCCTATTGAGTTTCGACCCAAGAGATTAATTGTTAATAGTGGCATTGACATGAGGGGACAACCCTTTCATCTTATACCCTTTGGCGGTGGAAAAAGAGGAAACAATGGAAAATTTCTCTTGCCTTATACTTCATTCACACTGTCCTAGATACCATGATTCAATGCTTTGATTGGAACCAAATTCTTGATATTAGATGAGAAATTAGCTTGAACATGGACAAAGGCATTGGATTTACTACTCCGAGAGCTAATATTCCATTGAAGTACATGCCCACCCCATCGATTTCTAAAAGTATCTTGTTGGATATATTAATAGACCTTTTTAAGAGTAAAAACAACATTACATTTGAATTTTCCTATTTAACTTGTAGTATTCATAATACTTTCAATAAAATAAGTATTCATGATATGTTCCCTATCTACCCTTTGGGCGTTTTGTTGTGCCTATATTGATTTTTATTGGGAACTACTAGTTTTTTAGTCACCCTAGCTCTTATAACTCTCATATATTTTAATTAATATGATGGGTAGTTCCAATAGTAAATTGCAAGCGTAATATATTCAAATATGAACTTGTTTTTTATGAAATTATTCCAATAGGTATATGATCATGACTAAATTGCTTATATAATATTTAATGTTAAGTATTGGGGAACAATTAAAATATGTTTCTTTAAATAGGAATATAAATTTGTCTAAATATGTAATGTTCATTATAATTTGTTCATCTTTATTGCTATAAATGAGAATATATCTTTAGATTCACCCGATATGTCTTTCTAAAGTCAATTTTCTTTGTAACTCCCATAGTCATCGTCATTTTTGTCCTAAAATATTTTTTATTTCAGTTTCAAAAGAGATGGTCCTAATATATGGTACCACCCACTTCCAATAGAAAAATCATCCCTTCATCCCCGCAATGGCAGAAGAAGGTAAATTTCTTCAATTTTTCCCCATAAAAAAACCTTTCAAGCATCTCTCTCAACAAAGGGCATGGTTAAGGAGGAAAATGTCTCATTCTTCCAAATCATACCAGGGTTCAAGATAAGACCTTCCCCTTTTAATTATAGTGATAAAGTTTCCATTAGTGTTTCTACAAGATTCTCATGAATTGTGTCGTTAATGTTAATAAATTCATCCTTAGTATTAGGCCTCATATTAATTCCAAGATTGTTATCTTCTTCATCCTTGCACCGTAGCTCGAAAAGGTGTTGCACTCACAAAACCACTCACTAAAACTACAATTTGAAAGGATCATTTCATTCATCATTTCTTCCTCCATTTGGATGGTCCTTCCGTGTTTGTTGTTGTAGCACTCTTTGGATTAAAACCATGAAAAATACATTTCAAAAGTAATAAAAATAACCTAGAATCTTATTGGAAATTTTGTGTTGTTAGTAAAATTGAAAATTGAAAGAAAAAACCCATAGGTGATTGTGAGAGGATTATAAATTTCAATGAACTTTTGATATTTCCTTAATACATTAATTTTCTATTAAATTTAGAAGAAAACTCTCATTCTACACTCATTATGAAATCTTGTTTGATTAAATACATATAGTTATGCAAAGAGGACATTTTTTTACCATGAGGCACTTTCCCATATTTTCATCATCCTTATCCAACCCCCGTCCTACTCCCTTTTTGACTTGTCTGTGTGGTTTAATTTTTTTGTTTACTCTTATTGGATGTTGGGGCATCTCTGTGTGGGTGGGTGGTGTTCACTTTCGAGGAGCCACGACTCTGCTTCCACATCCTAGTTTTTTTCTTTTATACATCCCCAATAGTCTTTTTCCTTCTTTGTGAATCCAGTTTCCCTATTGATGTTTTTATTTTTCATGGTTTGTGGATATTTCCTTAGGTCATGTATCCTTTCATATTTGTGGGTGTTTTAACTTTTAATTCTTCCTGAAGGTTCAGAGGAGTTTGTGGGTGTGGAGGGTTTCAGAAGAAGTTTGAGGGATTTGGATATTTTTCTGTGGATACATCTACATGTAAAAATTAGGAACATAAAATAATAATTGATAGAAGTAAAATAAAGAAATGCAAATAAAACATATTATTGCAAACTTAGATAAGCACTTTTGTGCATATATTTCTTCTTCTAGGTCTAGAGCTTTGGCTCAATACAATCTCTCTAAATGTGTTTGATATGAAAACACTTACAATTTCCTCTAATAAATAGATGGCTTCATCTAACAATAAAACACCCAACTCTTAAAAATAAAACTAAAAAGCACATGCTTTTGTGCAATACAAAGCTTTTGATTTATTTGCTTTATTAACTTTTCCTAAACTTAAGAACATCTAAAACTAAACTTAAAAATAAAATCATGTTAAAAAAATTACTCTTTTTCTAACACTCCCCCTTAATTTTAAGCTTCAAAATTTTATTCATCTGGAGCTGAGTGTGCACTTCCAAATTTGACATAGTCATGATCACAAACTCCCAAACAACTTCTCAAATACTCAAAAACTTCATTTCTAAAATATTTTGTAAAGATATCTACAAACTAATCTTCGGATCTACAAAATTTGAGACAAATTTCCTCATTTTAACCAACACCCTGATGAAGTGATACCTCATGTCTATGTGCTTGCTCCTCTTGTGAAAAACATGATTTTTTGACAATGTTATTTCTGAATTGTTGTCACAAAAATTTCGTAGCATCCTCTTGAATTTTCCTCAAATCTTTCAATGCTCTTCTCATCCAAACAACCTGACATGATCCTCTTGTTGCTGCTACATACTCTGCTTTTGTTGAAGATAATGTGACTATTGGCTACTTCTTCAATACCCATGAAACTACACCTGTTCCAAAGTGAAAAGCATAGCCGGATGTTCTCTTTCTATCATCAATACTTTTGGCACTATCACTATCTATGTAACCTATGAGTTTGAACTCATCTAATGTTGAATACAAAATTTCATGATTCTTAGTTCCACATACATACCTCAAAATCATTTTTCCACCTTGCCAATGTGAATCTTTTGGAGATTACATGAATTTTGAGATGATGCTCACACCATACATAATATCCGGCCTTATGGCCGTCAAATACATTAGACTTCGAACTAGTTTTTTTAACAATGTTGGATCTACAAATGATCTACTATCATCTTTTCTTAACTTCAAACCTACTGCAATAGGTTTTGGTGTTGGCTTATAATTCAACATGTTAAATCTCTTCAAAAAATTATTAGCATACCTTTCTTGTGAAATAAAAACTCCACTTTTCTGATTGTTGAACTTCTATGCCCAAAAAATAGTGCATAAGGCCTAAATCTATCATCTCAAATTATTTCTTCATAGCTGATTTGAATGAATCTATAGATATATTCCAGTGATGTTTAAATCATCCACATATAAAAAACAATAAAAATTTTACCTTTCTCATTGATCTTGATGTATAAGGTAGACTCACTATTGCTCCTATTGAAACCATTATGTATCAAATAAGAATCAATCATGTTGTACCATGCTCTAGGTGCTTGCTTGAGACCATAGAGCACTTATTTTAACTTGTATACCTTTCCTTCATGACCTTCAATATCATAACCTTCTTGGCTGATTCACATAAAATTATTTTTCAAGAAAACCATTCAAGAATGTTGATTTTACATCCATCTGATAAATAGGCCATTTGTTTTGAGCTATAATTGCTAAAAATTCTTACCATATCCAAAGGTGCTATATGTGCAAATGTCTCATTGTAATATAATCCATATTGATGTAAAAACCTCTGTAACCAACCTTATTTTATATTTCTATACTTTACCATTAGTAGTATATTTGTTCTTGTAGACCCACTTTACTCCTATTACGTCCTTTCCTTCTAGAAGATATACCAATTCCCATGATTGATTCCTTTCTATGGTGTCTATCTCATCATCCATGGATTGAACACAAACTTCATTGTTCATAACCTCTTCAAAGTATAATGGATATACAATTGAAAAAGAATGCAAAAAATGAAAAACATTAGTTGTATCAACATTATAAATCTCACTAAGACTCCTTATTTTCCACTGCAAAGGGCTATTTGATGATGGACTATTTTCTACTAAAGGAGTAGCTTCTAGTGTTTTTTGTGGTGTTTTTGGATGGTTGAAGATGCCTGAAATATTTGATATCTCCTAGGTGTAGATGGATGTGTACCTTGCGCTACAATGTGTGTTGCATGTCCAAGATTCGAAGAAGATACAATACCTTGTTTCTCTATGTTTTCATCTACCATATCATCATAGGAATAACTGATGCTAGAATGACTATTTTCTCGATACTTTCATCCCATGCCTCATTTTCAACAAACTCTACATCTCTATTGATTATGGCCATTTTGGTAACTGGATTGAACAAATTGTAAGATTTTTATTCTCTTAATATCCAACAAATATTCACTTTTCTCCTTTGTTGTTCAATTTATTCCTTAGCTCATCAGGCACATGTGCATATGCCACACAACCAAAATTTCTAAAATGAGAAACACTATGTTTCCTCTTAGTCCAAGCTTGTTGAGGAAACATGTTTCAAACAATTTTCATTGGACACCTATTTATGATGTAAACAATAGATGCTACTGATTTTTACCCAATACTCATTTGAAAGATGTTTTTCCTTCATCATACTTCTCACCATCTCCATGATGGTTCTATTATTTCTATCCCCCACACCATTCTTCTACTATGGTGTATACCTTGAAGTAAACTCCTTGTGTATACCATGATATTTGTAAAAATTCAGAAAAGCATTGGAAACATTCTCACCTCCTCTGTCTTTCCTCAAAATTTGATGTAGTAACCACTTTGTTTTTCCACTAAAGCCTTGAAACTACTGAAATATATCAAAAGAATATTATTTTTGTCTTAAAAAGTACACCCATGTTTTCCTTGTATAGTCATCAATGAATGTCATAATATATAAGCAACCTCAATAAATTTTTTTACATTGGTCCACATAAATATGAGTGAATAATTTCAAGTGGTGCACTTGTTATTTTTATTTTTCCAACTTGGAAGGACTCTCTATGTTACTTCCCCAAAATACAACCTTCACAAACTCTATCTAGTTTCTGAATCAAAGGTAAACCTTTCACCTTTTTTTTCTTTGTAATAAAATAAAACCACCAAAGTTTAAATGACTAAACCCGAGATGCCATAACCATGATTCTTCTTTTTCAACTGAATGAAAATATGATTCAATCTCCTTAGCTCGGACTAATCTATAGTACATGAGCTCTGGATGTGGTTGGCATAATCTTCAAAGAAAACATTTTGTTCCTTGTTATCTTCACTTTACAAGCACCTAGATACTTGGAGCTTTATCCACAATCACACATTCATTGTTTTCAATGTAAACTTTATATCCCTTTTATACTAATTGACCAATGCTAATAAGATTGTGCTTCAAACCTGAAACCTAATAAACATCCTACATAATCTTTTTCTCCCCCTTTTTTGTTAGAATTTTGATTGTTCCTTTTCCTTTTACATTTAGTGTATTGTTATTTCCAAGGGTAACTTCTTACTTTACTAACTCATCCAAATTAGAAAATAAATCTAACTTACGTGAAATGTGATTAATGCAACTAGAATCTAAATACCATACATCACTAAGACTCTCTTGGGATAGATTACAATCAATAGGATATGCTTCGAAATCTTTGTGCATGAAATAAACATGGATCTTAGAGGAGAGCTCCCAACCTGATTTTGATTATGCTTATTCTGATCATACTGCTTTTTCCTGCATTCAAAAGCATATTTCCCATATCTCTTCAATAGTGACTACCTATATGCGATTTATCCTATCTCTACTTGAAAAATGATTATGATTGTGCTATTGACTATTTCCTCTTCCACTTGAGTTTTATGGACCACTACTACATCCTCTATATGAACTTATTCCTCTACCTCTAGGGCTGAAATTTCCTCTTCCTCTTCCACAATTTCCTGATACCTATGATGAAAAATATTGATCTACAATTGCATGTGATCTATTAAACCTTTGTTCATGATTTATTAGTGATGCATGCAACTCATCATTTTAAAACTGACTTAGATCCTTAGTTTCTTCAATAGTAACTACCAAAGGATCAAATTTTGTAGGAAAACTTCTAAGCAATTTTTCAATAATCCTTCTATCATCAATAGTTTCACCATGAGATTTAATTTTATTGACTAAACCAACTACAAAATTAAATAATGGTTCTACGAAATATGAATCTTTCATGGACATATTTTCAAAATCTCTACGAAGTAATTGTATCTTGGCATTTTTACTTTCTTTACTTTCTTTTCCCATCATCTTTCTTTTGTCTCCCTATTCTTCACGCTCTGGGTAAGATGCTTTCATGCATGGCTTGATGAATGAAGAAAAGATCTTTTCCGTCTTTCTTTCTTAATTCATTCAAAGTGTCTTTCTCTGTCCTATGAGAGTGTGTTATATGTTGCTGCATCTACAGGATTTATGTACCCATTCTCTACAATTTCCCACACATCCTAGGATCTGAATAGTGCCTTCATGGTTAATGAAAAATACTCATAATTATTTCCTATAAATTGTGGTGTCTGCAAACCGGATATAGAAGCCATAACCTATTGTCAATTAGAAACCTGCTGAAAAAATCCATGCTCTGATACCAATTTTTAGAAACTAGGAACTTAAAATAACAACTAACATAAATAAAATAAAGAATTGCAAATAAAACATATTATTGCAAACTCATATCAGAACTTCAATGCATATATTTCTTCTTCTAGTTCAAGAGCTTTGGCTTAATACAATCTCTTTGAATGTGTTTGATATGAAAACACTTACAATTACCTATAATAACTAGATATCTTCATCTAACAATAAAACACCCAACTCTTAAAAATAAAACTAAAAAGCACATGCTTTTGTGCAATACAAAGCTTTTGATTTATTTTCTTTATTATCTTTTCCTAAACTTAAGACCATCTAAAATAAACTCAAAAAAAAAAGCATGTAAAAAACAAACTGCTTTTTGCTTTTCTTGGGGAAAAATTACTCTTTTTCTAACACTACATGGAATATGTCTTGGCTCGTCCATCTATTTGGCGAGATGAGATATACCCTTCAAGCCATTCACAAAATTTTGGACGGTTTTTCAGTTTATTTATGTTCCTCCTTCAGCTTCTCGATTGCTAGTTTAATGGATAAGCAATAAAATAGAGATTGAGTTGTCTCCTTTCAAATTTTTAAGATAATCCAATTCATCAAAAATAAGGAATCTGGACCAAAAATATGTTTCTTACATTATGATTGAATTAAATTCGCACTTGCAAAAACCCATAAACCGATAATGTGTTTTTTCTCAGATATTGTAGTAGGGCATATTTTGAGAATATATCAGTTGAGATTTTCTGTGAGGTGTACGACTGGTGGTACAATGTTCAGGATTGACAAGCTCTTAAATTAGTAAAAGAATTAAGATTTCTGTTGGGTTTGAAGAGTGCATGAATATGACCCACAAAGAATGTTTATTTTGAAAAAATGTTATGTTGAATTTAGTTGACAATTACCCAAATAGTTGAATACATAGAAACTTATTGATTAAATTAAGTGTAGGGCGAATGTTTTTCAATGCAGAGAATCTAATTTACATAATTTCAATTCCTGTGGCTGCAATAACCACTCACAATTTAGCAACTGCAAAGACTCCCTATCTATAGATCCAACGTCAATCTTTTTCTTACGGGAAATTTTGGATGATCACATTGTAGGTAAACTTTGTACACCCAATTTAGTTTTATTTTGCAATGAGCCCTTTTTTCTTACATTTTCCATACAACAAAATTTTGCAAATTTTCATATAAGATGTACTGTGTGCTCTCACACAAGTGTTGATTCCTCTTCTTTTTCTCTTTTTCTGTGCACTATATTTGTTCACATCATACACTTGCATCATTAGAAGAAATTTCTAGTTATAATCAAATCAAATAATGAGAGAAGACTCCATGAAATATTGAATGCAAATGTTTAATTCGATGAACTATGATTGTTGTTTTAAAATTAATTATAAATTATGCAACCATTTAACCTTATATCTCTCAAGTAAAATATATTTTTTTAAAAAGAATGTCATTTTGACTAACCAAAGCATAGAATACACAATTCAACTATCTAGCATGTTTTAAGAAAGTTACACCATTGTGCCAATAACACAAAGGTCACAAATTTGATTCTTATATATGCATAAATTATATTTTGTTTAAATACATATCAGTTTTTAGTCACCGATTCTACATCTCATGAAAAGTGGAAAACCTTCCGACACAAAAATTTGACAAAAAATTTCAAAGTGGTTATGAGTTTATTTGTAATTGGGTACCCCACATTACTTGATTGTTTCTTATAAAATCGTTCATAGAACTTTGGATCTATACATTAGAATTTTGTCCAATTAATTTTTGGCTATCCACAATCACAAATCTAATCCACAAACCATTTTTATTATGACCGACATTCAAAAGGCTTATGATCCCATAGAATGAAAATTCCCTCTTGTCTAAACTTTAGGGTATGATTCCATAGAATGACTATTCTATTTTGCTATGTTACAAACTTTAGGGTTAATACTATATTTTATTCATTTGATTTAAATCATTTATATCATGGTGTGATTTCTAGTAATATCATATTTTTGCACTATTCATCAAGAATGTCTTCTTACCTCTACAATTTATGTTCTTGTTACTAAGGGGTTTGGATATCTTCTTGACTCATAGATTGTACTTAATTTTTTGATATTTTGAAGCAAAAAATTAACCACTATATTAGAAATATGGCCACTTCTATTGTGATGTCACAATTATTATTATAAATATCTCATGATATATACTAGGTTTTGAGGTATATCTTACTTTGGATTGTAAGGAATATATTAAGAGACAATTATGCATAATATTTTACTTAATTATTTGGATAAGGTGGTCACCTCCTTTGTGGTTTTCACTTGAATTGACATAAGAATCATGATACATTGAAGTTTATATATTGTTGTGCGATTGAAAGAAGATAGAGCGATATAATAGTGCAATTTTTTTTTGTTTTCCTCTTTACATTTTAGTCAGCATTGGTGTGCAACACATACTTTTTAAAAGATAAAAGTTGAAACTGAGAGATGTGAATCATGTAGTTCAAGGACAAAACAATGATGATACACGTGGTGAAAATTTATCTAGCCAACAAGTTATGGTTGAATATAAAAATTGAAGGTAAATAATAATTTTATAGGTTATTCGTATTCTATATTAATTGTTTTCTTTCTTCCTCTTAAAATTCCTTAAATTTTAAATGAAATCCTTCTTTTGCATTCACTTGAGCACACTCGTCATAGCTAAGTAGATATATATTTTTATTGTATCACCAATAGTATATTATTTTTCATCATTTAAATAATGAATACATTCTTATTGATTAAAATGTGTTTGGAATCTTGATGGCTAATCATGTTATCTTTTGTAAGATAAATGTGGTATATCCTCATGACTGACATTTGTAATTTCATCTTAATTATATTTTAAATGAGATAAAATGATATTAAATTATTGAGTACTCATGAAAAACATATTAAATTAGTTTGAACACTTTTGATTACTATACAATTTTTGACATGTAATATGTGTGTGTGTGGGGGGACCCAAATTACCGTACACATTTTCCATTAATAAGATCAACATTTAATTATTTTAATTTCTTAAAGAATATTTTGCAATACAATAATTTTAAATTGACAATTACCATACAAATCTCCCTTTAATACTATTATGTAGAATTTTTGTTGGAACAAAGACAATGTAGAAATGTTGAATGATTGTATACAATGTAGAAACAATATAAATACAAGAGAGAGTTAGTAGTTTTGAAGGTTGGAGTAGGTGGTTACACAACAAAATACCTACTTGGAGGCCACCTATCATACAACCGACCTAAAAATGTAATATTATGCTAACATCCCCCTTATTACATTATTTTTACAAATGTACCCTTGAATTATCATCGTCATCGTCTTATTCAGATTCATCATCTTTTTTATTCATGAATTTTCCTTTCAAATTCCTATGGTGAGGACGTCATTTTGATTTCTTTGAACCTTTATGATAGATGTTCTCTTAGTTCTCAAAAAAACGGATGAAGAGGTGAGATCAGAATGCTCGTAAAATGCCACAAGGATACTCTTGTGGGATTTTTATCTAGTGTTCATCATCTCGCATCATAGCCTTCTATGAATTTCACATGACTCTTCTATGTCTAGACATTGAACAATACTCATTCACTATGTCTTCAAATTGCAAGTTTTGAAGAGTTGTTTATTGCGGGTACAAATATTGATCCTTATGGATCTAAAGAAATAACACTTCATCATAAAAACTAGAGCTAGAAGAAAAATCAATTAAAAAGAGGAGAAAATTATTAAGTTACTGAACCGTGACTCAGTGTAGAGTATTAGTTGTGTAACTACCCCAAAAGTTGTGTAACTACCCCTCTATATAGAATGAAGGTTACATAAACATCACGAAAATTGTGTAACCATTAGTCTACATATGTTATCGGTCCTGTCACTAATGAAACTAAAAAAATAAAGCCATGAATGGTCACAATTTTCAAGCATCTAGTCTTGTCTTTTCCTTGGATGTCTCTTCTAATTCTCTAGCACACGAGAGGACATAGGGTGAAAGTTATTTAAGCAAGATAACAAGTGGAATTGAGCATAAATTCATGGGAGAAGTAATCAAGAAGACTTTTTTATTGCAATTGAATTATAGAAGCAAGGTGAAAGTACGAAACAAGCAAGTTTAGAGGGTGGAAGTAACCTTGTTATCTTGCTTCATCTTGCTTCATCTTCTTGTAATATGTAATTTTTAAATTGGCCAATGTATAAATGGGAAGAAAGAGCAATTTCTTCGTTCCAAATGGTTTTCCCTCAAATTAGGGGTTTCCAAGATAAAAATATTGTGTTTGCATTATTTTTTTTATTCTCAATTTCTACAAGTAGTTCTAGGAACTAAGATTCATTAACTAGCTTTCAAATTTTGTGCCATTTTCAATAAGTGGAAGTAGAAAAATTATTTTTTGGTCTCGTAAGATTCCAAAGTAGAGTTTTACAGATCATTTTGGTATCAGATCTGATTATTATCGAGGATAGAGGTATTCATTATTTTGATTTGTATGAAAATGACAAGGTCTAAAGGCGAAGAATTTTTACATTGTGATACGAATATATCTATGAAAAAGTGGAAACAAAGAGTTAGAAATCAAATGGAGGAAGAGAAATTAGTCTTTAGAATTTAGATGTTAGAAATCACAATGGATAGGTTATATAGACACCAATAAGAAATATCATATCTGCAAAAGAAGACATCAGTTAAGCAATATTACATAGACTTAGTGGTTCAAGATTTGGCCAAAAGTTTAGCATAGGAAAGAGTCATGATGAGCAAGATGTGGAAGAGCGTGAAGAAGAAACTCCAGGTTGGAAGAGAGAAGGTAAAATATGATCATGTTACTTTTAAAGTTGAGATAAAAATATTTGAAGGACAAGTAGGCAAAAACTTCTTGATAAATGGTTAAAACAATTGGACGTCTATTTTAGTGTCCATTATGTCACCGATTCACAAAGGATCACCTTTGCACTTCTCAAAATGGAAGGACATGCTCTGGTTTGGTGGGAAACCCATCTAGCCACGTGTGAGAAGAAGAAACGTCCTATTGTAAGATTTTGGGAGGGTTTTAAATAATTGCTTAGAGATAAATTTTATCCTAGTGGACATAATACTGGCCAAATGATTAAATTGTAGTATTTTAGACAAAGCAATGGTCAAAGTGTGCAAGATTACACTACATAGTTTCCAAGACAAACCATGTTTCTTAATATGGACTTGAAGGTGGGAGGACTTCACACTCACCTTCAAATTAAAGTCATCTCCATGAAGCCCAATGATCTCAATGAAACATGTATGCAAGTATATTATATCTATGATGAGAAGAAGAAAGGAGAAACAGATTCGAGGATAAAACATTCAAAAAATCATCCAAAGAAAGAGTGGGGACAAACAAGTAACAAAGGTAAATGGAAATTTAAAAATACCTCTACCACTCTTAATAATTGTAAAGATGTTAAGAATTTTTTTAAGAATTGTGATATCAATTATCATACAAACGCTACATGTTAGAAGTTACATCCGAATCGCATCCAAAGAACCAAACCAAGAATTCAAATAAATCCATGACAAATGTAAAGATAGACAAGAAGGTATAAATAGAGGATGATTCTAATGTAGATGAAAGGATTGGATGCATGGACACCAACATGGACATACAATAATAAAAGAAAGAGATGAGTAAGCTATTTATTATAAATATCAAAATCAAGAGAACTAAGGTAAATGATTTGGTTGATATTGGTTCTCAATCTAATTTGTTTTTGATGTTGTTGTGAAGAAGATTGGTATTGAAAATTATTAGAATCCATATCCTCGTCCTTTGGGATGGGTGAAGAAGGATATAGAAATTCAAGTAATAATAAGGAGTAAGTTCAAGTTTGGGATAAATGCTTAGTATATAGATGTATTGGAGGTTGATGTAATTCTAATTAATGCTTTTAATTTTGTTTATGGGAGTCCTTACTTGTATATCAGGAATGTCATATTCATGATAAGGAGAACCGATATAGATGGGTCAAGGATAAAGTCATTTAAAACATCCGAGAAAACTAGCGTAAGTCAAAACTTGCTATGGTAAGTGCTAACTAAGCAAAGAGACTAATTCAGAAAATCATAATCAATTTTGATTAATTTTTTTAAAGGATAAGCAAGATGGGCTAGAAATTTCATATATTTTAAACCAAGGGATGAAGGATTCGGAAATCATAGTTTTTTCTTTTCAGAACTATTCCAAACTCCCAATGGGTAAATGTAGTCACAAAATCATGCACTTTAGACATTTATTTATCTCGGTTTCATACTACTATTTAGAAGGTTCTTGAGTGAAGAAAGTACTAATTAACCCTCATCTTTTGGCCATCTTATTTTATTTTATTTCGTCACTACCACCCCTTTTCATCCACATGCCCAGTTTGTTTCACTCATTTCCCATCATTTTAGCCTCGATTGGGTGCCAAACCAGTACTTTGGTGCCCTTTGGAGCCTTGGTCCCAGGAGGGGCAGCCAAGTCATTTTTGCACTTTCCTACCACTATTTGGGTGTTTTCTAGCCATTTGGAATCTTTATATTTCTTGTGTTCAGCCATTTCGGGTTAATTATGAAATTAGATATAGAAATCCCTATAAATATAAAGTTATGAGACCATAATAAAGGACCTAGCATCACTTCTATCACTCTATCTAGAGTTACATCCATCTATTGCTTTTGAGATCACTTGTGTCCACATAGCTCCATCATCAAGGCGCAAGGCTAGGACATCTTCGTCACACTTCATAGGGGATGGATTCCATTCTATTTTATGCACACATTCTACTACGCTTTCTACACAATTATTATTTGATACTTCACAAAGTGTGAATGGTACAAGAGAAACCTAGGGATTGTTCACACACACTTGAACATAGAACTACATCAGATCGAGATGTAGTGCAATGCACTTAGTTAGTAAGTCCACCATTTTGGCAGTAGAGGTCAGTCTGACCACTTTATATGCATTATTATTTTTTAGGGTTTGATGCTTGTTTTGGGGTCTTGTAGGTATTTTTTCATCTTGGAGTATTGGTTACATCTGGCATAGGACATAAAAGTTGATGTAGCACATAGAAAAGGTTCTAGGTCATCTTCTAGCTCTGTGGAAACTAGTTTCAGAGATTTTACATAGACTACGGTGCCCAGATTGCATACCAGAATGCCCGTAGGCACCCCAATCCTCCTCTAGACACACTAGTCAACCTACATACTCTAGATCCATCCTTTTCGAGACTTCTCCACAATCACTCATGCTCTTAATTTTTCTAGTCACATTTGCGACACTCTCCGACATGCATCTATTATCAGCTGAGTTCTTTCCTCGCTCCCTTTCACATATTAGGGTTAGCATTTTCATTTACATAGTATTTTATCTCATTTACATTCTTATTTACTGCATTTATCTACTTTATTAGAGTTGTTCATAGCTTAGATATACTATCGATATAATACATAGTGCATTTTTAGTTAATCAGTAACCACCATAGTGAGAGGTAGAGCATAAGATTCATGTGTTTTCAGAGTCCACTCTACCAAATATTAGGTTGTACAGGAAATCCTTGTTGGAGAGTACAAAGGTAAAGAAACAAATTGAGGAAATATTATACCAAGGGGTAATACACCCAAGCACCTTTCCATTAGGTTCACCTATTGTGATGGTTCCAAAGAAGGATGGTTCTTAGAGAATGTGCATCGACTACCGTGCTTTGAACAAGATTACCATAAAGAACATATATCCACTCCAACATATAAGGCTAAAAATAAGTTTTGTATTTGAAAAATGAATTTAACTCATACTATTGGTGTAGGAATTCCTTTACGGGAAGAAGATTACATTTCTATAATTTATAATGTTTCCCTCCATTTCTTTTTAGATAATAAGTATGGAGGTTTTTTTTTAGCATTAAGGATAATTGGGTATATGTTTGGTTATTTTACCCGAATAAATTCCTCGTAGCTTTTATCGGTGGCTCTTGTCTGTAATATGTGTTGATAGATAGTTAATGTGACAATTGTGTTTGTGGCCTCATAACTTTTCTTTTCTCAACAATTGAGTGACATTTTCTTTGGACTTACATATTTTTTTATTCCCTAATGTGAAATTTGTTTGTGGGTGTTTTATGTGACACATTATGTTTCCTAGAATTGTGTTCTCCTCAATAATTGTGTATTATGACATATAATTCATTAAATTTAGATGTAGAAGGGGGAAATTTTCTCTTATTACCTCTAATAGTATGTATTGTAATGTTTTCATTGGAAATTTTGATGAGAAATGTAGAGATACTTAATAGATTTCTAGAAGTAAAGCTAAAATTGTTAATTTTTCAGTTATTCTTTTTAAATGATCCACTGCAAAATTAAGAAATATTTCTTTGATCAAAATTGGTATCTTCAATTATTTTACTCATAAAAAGTTTCGTAGTATGAAAATTAAATAGATAGATTTTTGTTTGATAAAATTTTGACAACCTACCTCTTTGTGTCCTCATACACAGGCATGTGCTTCAATATTGAGTTTTTGTGTAATGAACATGTCTTCTTCCCCGAATGTGAGAATTTTTTTTTAAATTATTTATAAGTTGTAAACCCTTGTTGGGTGCTTTGATTGCAATATATTCAATTTTCCATTGTTTCGTGTTTTGCATTCGACATGGATTTGATTTCTCATGCCCAAAAGTATTTCATCTTTAAAATTGAAGGTTTTCTACAACCTTCATTCACTTCATTGTGTTAAAAATCAGATCGGTTTGAATTCCTCTTTGTTGGGTTTTCTATCGGTTCTCGGTCCATAAATAAACAAAGAATACCAGTCTCTTCATTGCATTTCTTGGCCACTTGAGTTACTATGTACTTATATTAAATTTTCTTTGGTTTCCTTAACCTAAAAGATCTAGGAACTCACATTCGCAGAGGGCATTCCATTCACACCTAGAAGGGGCATTATTAGATCATAGTGTAGAATGGTTCTCCTTTTTTCAACAATAGTCGAAGTTGCAAAGATACAAAAGAATAAAAGGGACAAATTTTTGAATGAATCCTCCAATTACTATAGCCTCCTGACCCAACATGCATTTGAAATTTTTCCATGCTAAATGTTGAAGTAGATATTTTCATGGTATTTTTCGAATCTATATTTACACTTAAAATGGATCTTAATTTAGCATTTTGGTAATAAACTATTTCAAACAAATTTTTTAAAAATTGTTAATAGTAACATTTCTACATTTGCAAAAAAATAATTCCACAGCTTAATTATTGTGGCAAACAAATTGTAGCTTCCACCTATAAGTTTTAGGTGGTAACCACAATTGTAGAAAAAGGTGTTGAAATTTCCACAATAAAACAATGATGAGAGTTACTGAATTGTAAGTTATGGAATTTATACAAACATGGAATATATATAATAACTACTTTTTGTGAAGATTGTGGAATACTAACAAAAATAGAAATTGTAGAAATGTTACAACTATTAATAAATTTGGACAATGTGCAATTTAGAAAATGGTGATTATCTACAAATTTTATCAATTGTGGACTATCTAGGGTATAATGAATTGTGAAAAAACTACAATAATATATAAAATTTTGATTAACTACAATTCTAATGCCACAATTTTAGTTTTTTGAAAACTATACAACCACAAAAATATTCTTGAAAATTTGTGGCAAAATGACTAGTTTGTTGTAGTATTTTTTTATATACTTAATACAAAAACTGGATCGAAAGTTAGCAAAAAGGTAGCACAAAGTCAATCAAACAAAGACAAAGAACTGAAACATGACATAGCTCACAAACAAATCTAATCCTTGCTCTTTAGTATTCAAATAATCTTTAAACAAACCAAGTTCCTATTTATTCCTCTAACTACTTTTTGTACCGATGTCGGGACCATCGTGATGTTCGAAATTTGATAGTTGGAACTTTTTCTCGTGTTGCTACTCATCAAAAGGGCTAGTAGGGTGATTTGTAAACTACCTCTTTTGAACAATAAATAAATCCTAACATAGTGATAATGAATGAACTTCTTAAACAAAAGTTCTTCTTATCTAGTATGTTATGAAAGAATCATTCACAAAATATTGAAATTGAGAGATGAAAGAAAAGGAGACAAAATTTTATCCTAGAGAAACCCAATATAGGGAAAAATCTAGCTAAGTAAGAAATTACTTCCCTTCACTATGTAAATCTCCATTACAATATAAGGTCACTACAAATAGATGACCTTCTAGAACGATTCAAGATCATTCTACTTGCATTACTTGCTTACAATCCTCAAGAAAAAAACAAAATTGTCTATGAACAAAACAAGTAAAATTCATAATTTCTCCCTTTTCTCACACCTGAATTCAATCCTAATCATTTTATTAGATGAGTAATTCTGCTTGTATTTATAGTTTCTCTTCCCAAGAAAGAAAGGAGAGGCAAAACGAAACAGATTGGGAAGCCCAAACATTTACATCTATTGAGTTTCCACCTTTTGGGTTGCATTGGGGATAGAACCACTTTGTTGTCTACATGAGGAGTTCATGGAATTTTCGCGATGGTTATGCAACAACGGATGCTTGCAATCGCTGGTTGTGTGACTATCATGGCGGTTATGTAATCAACTTTACTCTATGAAGATTGGCGCTTATGTAGTCATCACATTTGTTTCTTAATCATCACACAATCATCACACATAACGTAATAAGACAATGATTTTTGTGTCATTAGAATGGTTCTTTATCACCATCAGCCTAACCTAACCATTTTCCTATAGTATTTATTTCATGAGGGTGTACATTATAAGTTTTAAAAAGAGAATATATATAATTAGCTACTTATAGATATATTTTTGGATCATACCTCCTTAATTTGAGGCTTTTAAGTCTCTAAAATCTTCAAGAACTGATGAGGTGAAAAATTCCTTCCCCACATATTCTCTAGAATACTAGTTATCCTTAGAAGGAAATTGACCTTTCAAGCCAATCAATCACATGTCTTGCACTCCTCGTTGTGTTGTCCTATCTTTCTTCCGCAATACCACAACTTCGTCCTATTCTAAGTCACTACCCAAAGAAATCTCCTCTATAGATGGTAGAAATAATCCCTCCTGTTCATGATCCAACATGGAGGGATAAAAGAGACATAAAATCTCAACATTCACAACTAAATAAATTCTCATATAAGGAGACAATTTCAAGTGAAATATATTCTTAACCACTTGTTCTAGAATTTAAAATGGGCCATATTAAAGAGGCTTGATTTTATTAGCTTTACCATATAGTCTTTCTTTGTTCAAGTAAAATGATACCTTATCACCAACAAGGAAAGAATGCTCATTTATTTGTTGATCATGCCTTACTTTGTACTTGGTATGTGACTCTTTCACCTCTTATGTACCTACGTGTATCTACTAATTTTTCTCAACGAACTTCTCATCTTTGTGGACTTTTAGACCCACTTAACTATCATCTATGTATGGTAATCTCTTAACAACTTCAAATACACTCTTAGGAAGATAACCAAAACATGTTTCAAAATATTCTTACTGGTAGAAGCATGAACTACCATATTATAAAAAATTTGGATATAAACCAAATTGTCATCCCAAGTCGTTTGATGTTTCCTACTGTACCATCTCAAGAGCTAAACCAGGGTACAATTTACTACATATGGTTTCCCATCCATTTGTGGATGAAAATTGGTAGACCTTTTTAGATTATTACACATATTTTCCCACAAGGTAGACAAAAATTTTCCTATGAATCGTGAGTCCTTGTTTGACATAATAATGTGCACAAGAAAAAATTAAAGTAACTGAAGAAATGAATAAATAATCAAAAGATGCAAACATTCCTTTGATTCTTCTTAAAACCTCGGATGAGATATCTAAATTGTTATTAAACTTGTTAGATATCTTGGGATAATTTTATTGTGATTGCTCCAATATTGTCTCCAAATGGAAGAGGAATACTATGAGTAATTGAGTGATCACATGAACAACCTTTTGGTATAAAAATTGTAATGGAAAATGCACATAGGTTTGTTAAAAATGCAAATCCATTTGGGATCGGTGTTTTCATTGGTGGTGTCCTCTCCTAAAACCGCGAAGGAGTTTCTAAAACCCATGACACCAAATTCTCTTTTAGATTTCACATTTTCCCCTACGGCCCCTCCTGTAAATACATATGGAATATCTGCAAGGTGGATCTTCTTAGCAGGAGGTAGTTAGAGCACTTCAAACCCATAAGACATAAGAAATGAAGAGATCATGGTTTTCTTGAAATAAATATACAAGAATAATAATTGTGTTGTAGACGTGGGATTTGAGCTAGCTTCCATGTCAAATAATATCAATTTTAAAATGTCTATGATCACCCACTACTCGGCACGAGATACACAAGCTTCGAGTGTAGGGAGGTTGTGAAGGAGATTATACAACTCATTGGAATGTTCAACCTTGGAGATTATATATTCTTCCTGCAAGAATCTTGATCTATAGGGCTACGAGCATCATATGAAATAATCTCACCGCCATTTTCACAATATCATAGAGAACATCTTAGAGAAGCATGAACAAGCAACAACAACAACAATAGGATTTTATGTTCATAATCATCACATGATCAGGCCGCCAAAGGACTAGATAGATATTATCTTCTCCATTTCTAAATATTAACAATAAAAAATCAAAATCTATAAACACCACTTCAAGGCCTCCATCCTTGTAAACTAATCATCTCAAACACCATTGGTTTCAATATAAACTCATGTATCTACCCGATCATGATTATATTCATGACATATTTTTTTATAATTGGTGATCATGAACCATGAATTTTTACACAGTACGCAGATACATCACCCATTGAAACCGAAATTATTGGAACTCTCCTAAGTTATACAAAAATCCAGAAATCATCGAAAAATATCATGAAGAAATTGAGAGAGCGATGGGAAGTGAAATACTTATGAAAATATCATAGATTCCCAACATAGTTTATCTCAAATCCATAGTGAAGGAGAGCTTGCGCTTGCACCCTCCTAGACCCTTGGCATTGATGGAATCCAAAAATATTGCAACATACATGGTTACTTCATCCTGCATAAACCTCGGCCTATGAAATGATATCCAAATTATTGGGAAGATCCTATTGAATTTTGACCCAAGAGATTCATTGTTAATAGTCGTATTGATGTGAGGGGAAAACACTTTCATCTTCTTCCCTTTAGCAGTGGAAGAAGAGGATACCAAGTAATTTCTCTTTCCTTATACTTCATTCACATTATCTCGGCTACCATGATTCAATGCTTTAATTCGAACCCAAATATTGATATTACAGGAGGACTTAGCTTAAACATGGATGAAGGCATTAGATTTACTACTATGAGAGATATTCCATTGAATTTCATGCCCACCCCTGAATTTACAAAAGTATTTTTTTGGATATATTAATTGACCCATTTTTACAACTAAAAACAATGGAAGCAACCATGAGGATGAAAACTCGAAACCCTAGCAATGGTTCCACCAAATGCTTTCTAGTTGGCGGCTACTACAAGGCTGTAGAAACATATTTTTGGGGGCTCTTGACTCACCATACATTTTCCAAAAAGTATCGATACCCCTATTGTTACCCTTTCACTTTCGGTGACAGTGACCAATTCAATTCATGCCCTTAAAAAAATTCTATTATCTGTAGATTTAATGGATTTTGGCCTCGGAGTGAAGAGTTGCATCAATGGGTTTTATAGTGCCCACTTCCCTTTGACACATTTTGATAATGATCATGATACTGTTGATTGTATTATGGGAATGATTATGGACTTTATTATAGTATGATGTTAGATGTTAGATCATGGATTATTTTTGACCTTGATTTAGTTATGATGCATGACAATTATTAGAGACATTTGGATATTGATGTGATATACGTTTGACATGGTTATATTATGGATGTTGTTTAGACATGTGATATTTGAATATTGTCAGAGACCTAGAAATGAAAATTATTTGATGATGATATAATTGTTGAGTAAAATTGCAAATGATCTTGTTGGTTTTTTTGATGATGTTGTGATTCATATATCTAGATGATTTTGGAATTTTAATTATATTAGTTTGGAATGTTCTGATATGGCCATGAGACTCGAAGGAGGTATTTGTGTTTTGCAAGTTAAAATATCACAACAAACATCTGGGATTGAGACCAACCACATTGGAATTCTAGATGAATTCAATAACGCCACCTTGGCAAGTTGTATTGTTTGTGTTTTGTTTTTTGTTAGGGGTTCCCATGTGGGGAATCACCTTTAAATGTGACCAAGGGGTTATGTGTATTTATTTATTGGTTCTTGTACGTACCAAAATTGTAAGGTACTTGATCTTTGCCCGAACAACGTGACACGTGCCCCAATGATGATACAGGTCTCCTCATAAGGTGTTCGGGATCTAGAAAATCTCTCCAAGTGTGTGTTAACATCCCACATGCCCCGCTTAGCCCCCACGTGCTTTATTTTTCCTTTTCCCCTCTTTTCTTAGCCTTTTTCTCTTCAGTGATGAAACCGCCGCCCCGAATAGGGCAAAGAATCCTCAGTAACCGCCACCTGCTCGCGGGCGGTGGTCCTTTACGCGCTTTCCGTAAAGATCTTTTAACACGACTCACGTAAATTCAACGTGTTACCAACTTTCTTTCACCGCCATAAGCTTGCATTTATGATTCTGGTTCCCCTGGAATAGTGTTTGGCAATCTTTTATAGTTTAAGAGTTCTATTTGGCTTTTACCTTGGGTAAATGCAAATGCTATAAATAGATGGCTTGTGCTCAAGCAAATGGCCCCTCATTTCACTTCTCATTTTCAGTAATTCAGTCTTTTATTTTCCTTAGGATTCATAGTTTAGTTCGTTACATGCTTAGTTAGCATTTTTTTACTATCGGTAAGCCACATATCCATCTTGTGCAAGTAGTGCTGTCATTTTATCCAATCCATTGGAGTAGAATAGCTTAGGAAGCCATTAATGTTGCATGTTTTGCTCCTCAAATTGGATAGTTTTAGGTTCTGGATGCTTTATGTTGCATGACTCACAATAGATCCCGCTAGGAATTGCATAAGCTAAGCTCGTACTCTTGCACTATCCCTCTCCTACTCGCATTGTATTCGGTGTGTATTCTCGAGCTACCTTTATCCCAATATCTACTTCTATTTATGCTAGCATTACAGGATTTTCTGGATCCACGTAAACACAAAAGAACAAGGAGATCATACTGAGGGGACAAGATCAAACAAACCATCGGATTCGCCACTGTTCTACACAATCCAGGTTCTAGCTTTCAAAGTTCTAGTTAGAATCATATCAAATAGAGTAGTTAATTGCTTTATTTCAAGTAGATTCTATTCTCGATATTACCAGGAAGTCATGGGGATTAATAGTTTATGAGAAACTATAATTCACTCCTCACTTCCCTCGAGGTAGGATCAAAAATCTTGCAAATAGATTAGATGAGCTATTTTATTGTTTAGAATAGATCTAAAAATTACACAGACAAATAGCTACACTCGGTTATCTTTTTTGTTTTAAAGTATTATTGTAGTTGTCTTTCTAGATATCTTAAATAGTTGTTTTCTTAAATTCGTAAAGTTCATCAGAAAAACACAAAAAGATAGAGAAAACATATATGCTATAGATACACTTCACGTAGTTAAGTTTCATTTTGTTACAGTTAATTTACTTTGTTACTTTTGTATGACAATCACGGGACCTAGAGAGCCCAGGGAATACATATTCAAGCCAATCATGCCCCAGCCCAATCTCATCACGGCAATAACTGATATAGATCAAAATCTTAGGATTCAAGTCTTCTGAAGAATGGTAAGCTTGCAACAAATCAATTCTCAGTTGAGTGGACTAAACATAGAAGACGACCAAGCACAAAAGTTTTGGTCAAATCAACCGAACTACAGATTACCCTAGGAAAACATTCATATGACTGTAGAAGGGTTCGAAAGAGAACAAACCTTTGGTTGTGATCCTTTGGTCCCATAGCCAGATGCAGGAGACACTCTTCTAGATATAGATACCAGCCTAAGAATCCAGGTTGCATGAACACCTGTAGGGTATTCTGAGAAAATCACACAGTTGTTGATCCTAAACATAGAAGCTGAGAAAGCATACGATTACTGGATATTAGGGATTAGGACTTGATTTCACGCATGACCATAACAGGTCCACAATGACTAAGAGTCTACGGTTGTGACCCACAAATCCCACAGCCCAACGAATCCATAGGAGAATTAGACATAGACACTAGCCTACGCACACTAGTATTCCAGTCTACTCCACTTCCACCTATCATCATCAAACAATTATCCTTGCTAGACACAACAACTAACAAAGCTAGAGAGTTTTGGACTAGGCCAGAGAACCGTCCATAGGATTGGCTACATTTACCATCCACCATATGACCTGTCAGAGAAATACATGAAACTATCCCGGTCATTTTCCACGTATTCCACAATCGATAGATCGAATCACGCGAGCTCGATATTGATTGGAGCCTTCAAGCCATCATCATCCTCCAACCGATCTATCACACCAGCCCAAGTTAGGAGGGCTTTCTTTGCTTTAGATTTGCAAGTTCCGTTAGTGAGCATTGAAGACATTAGATTGCCTAACTAGTTTTTCTGTATCTCACACACATTCCATCCCCACTGGATGTCTCGGCACGACCTCGGGAGGTCGGGTGCGAGGAAGAGTCACTTGTAGATTCCCACGCTTGCTTGTCACTTTTCAAATCGTACAAAATTGGTGAACCCAACATGAAACAAACAAAATTAGGAAGCTGACTTGAACTTCCTACTTTCTAGTTCGAGTCATAGTATCACGTGTTCTTCCAAGTTTAGTATACTTTTTCATCTTCTCCGCCTCATTGGCTTTCACCTTCTCTCCTTCCCATTATTCTCATGCGGTATTCATATACCCCGAATATGTCAGGATTCGATGCATATGGCAGACCCCTCTTGGGTCTTGAGGCATACTATGCCCAATAGAATAGACAATCATCACCCTCGCTCTCAGTGTGGGGTGACAACTATTCAACTAGTCAGTTGTCAACACAAACTCCAAGGATCAGATATAGCTCACCCTTCCAAACAGAGGAGTTGGAACAACTCGCTCAAACGCAACAAACAGAGCCTTCAGGCTCGAACAATATGACGTTCACCAGAGAATCTGGTTCATCTCCTCAGGTACTACTTAGACCAAAAATTAGTAGACAATCAGACTCATACCAAGGTTTAGACGATGAATATTCTCATCTTGTATGCTAGGAACAACCAACGTTCTCGAGGTATGTATCCACCTGTAGGAGGTTTACAACCACAACCCGAGGTCTCTTTTCAAGAAAATACCTCTATGCCACTACATATAGGAAATACTCTCGGAGAAACTTGGCAAGATAGCGATCAGTTCATAGCAGGATATCACATGCCTATACAAAACCATGGTATACAACAAACGCCACCAAGGTAGAATATCGTAACTTCACCAAATGAAGTCATTTCAACTCTAATAGAAAAGGTTAGAGGGTTAGAACTTGCCCAAGCAAGTCAAAATTCACAATTCATACAAGCAGGGAGCTCCAATCCTCCACACAATCCTAGCCAAGTAGATCTCCTCATAGGAGTAGGCACGTTAGGCATGACTCCTCAGTATTCACAACAAATGCCAACTAGACCCACCATCTCTAGCACTGTTCCTCCCGGTCTAGTACAGAACAATCCATTCCTGGATAGTACCTCGTCATACTTAAACATATACTCCAAATCACCAAAAGGGGATATGTTCTCCTGTCCCGACATTTTTTCTCAAACACAGGGGCTTCCTTATGCCCCTGCCAATGCATACGCTGCGCCATATCAACAACCCATCCCACCACCGCTCCCTCAACAGTGCCATCAATGGTCGAAACATATGTGATAGGGACTTACTCAGAATATTTGAAAGAACCCTTGGATTTCACCATACAAAGCATCATGCTTCCAAGACCTCTTCCCGATTTGCCCAAATACAAAGGAGAGGGAGATCCAAATGCACATATCAAAGCTTACACTACAGCCATTCAAGAACTACTCCCATGGGATGGGGTTGTTGCTAAAATATTCCTAAAAGCCTTGGAAGGCATCGCTCTTGATTGGTATTATAGAATACCTGAGGCTTCCATCCATTCGTTCAAACAACTCGTTTCAGAGTTCATCAAGGCCTTCGACATGAACAAACTATTAAGAACAGGAATCAGGGAGTTCTTACACATCAAACAAGAACACAATGAATTTGTTGCCCATTTCATCCAAAGGTGGTGTACAGTCCTTTATTCCTCGGCAAGTGCTCCAAACATGGATCAAATGGAACTATGTGATTTATTCCTTCATTCGCTTAGTAGAGAAGTGAAGGAAGAAGTCCAGAAGTTCCCATTACGAACTTACGATGAAGTACTAGAGAGTGCTCTTCGAATAGATCAAGCAACAATTGATAGTGGTCGCAAAACATATGGAGCAAACAGGAGGTTAATCACCCCCAATCAGAACACTACAACTTATCCCACTACCACGAATGTCAATCAAGGACCTAAAATCCTTAACAAAAATCGGGGTGTAACAACAGATGGAGTAACCGACCAGCCTAAAAAGGTAAATGTTGTCAATACTCCATCACAAATAAACAACCAACGAAATAATAGCTTTACCCCGACAGTCAATGCAGTGGATTTTAATCATCCACAACAACAACAACAAAAATGGTAAAATCCCATACAGGGTCCAAGCCAAAATTCAACTAGGTACCAAAACCAGAATTCAAACCAAAGACAACAAATGCAAAATTTTAATAGACAACAGTTTGATCAAAATTTTGGGCCACAATACACATCAAATAAAAAAACTAGGAATTATAATCCTAATTCGTATTGTGGTTTCAAAAATTTGGGGCCATGACACTAGAATGTGTCGTGACTATAATAAATTCATGCAACGCTTGCTAGATGAAAAAAATAACTTTTTATGGATATGTTCTTAGCAAATCCTACGTCACCAATGTCAAATACCTTTTAGGGGTAGTTTCCCCTAAAAACGCACCCCTCGAAGATCTTTAATGATCCACTCCCGAATCACGATAACAACAAAGCAAATCCAACTGGGACGAACAAGAGTGCAATGACAGGAAATAATGATCATGAAGCCTCGACCTCACTAAATCCATTAGTTGTGCCGCAACTAGGAAGTCAACCACGACCTAAGGTAGTTGGTTTAGTAGAAGTAGACACTGAGCTACCCATCGAAGCTATAATAAGGATGCGAGAGTATTTCTCTCAACCAAGTCCAAGCCACCTGCCAGAGGTAGATGACATCCAACAAATCATAGTAAAACCTGTGGGAGCCTATGATTTGATTAACGACCTAACAAAAACCTTCTCGCACATTTCATTCGTAGACTTACTAAATAACTCTCCCTCCTTGCAGGCTGCTCTTTTAGAAGCATTAGGTTTAGGTCATCTAATTAACATCACTCCGCTTCCTGAAACACAGGTGAATCATGTGGACTTTGATGTTCATCCTCCAGGGCAGGCAGATAGGGATGTCAAATTCATATTCGAGATAAACAAAATGCCGACAGATGCTGAGATCGCACGTCGAGGTGATCCAGCCTTACATTTGTAAGTATGGGTTTATAACAACTATGTAAAGCGTGCAATGGTTGATGATGGGGTGGCAGTTAACATAGTCCCCTTCTCTTTCCTCCAAAAACTAGGGTATGGAGAAACCAATTGCTCCACAACTCGAAATACACTAAGGGGCTATGATAGTCTTAAAGCCACCTCGGTTGGAACTATAATATTACCAGTCACCTTAGGACCCAAAACCATCTTGACTGAGTTTTATATTATAGATCGGGAAACTAACTATAATATGATCCTCGGCCGACCTTGGATACACCGCATGAAGGAAATCCCTTCTACACTATTTCAAGAAGTAAGGTTTTTACATTTAGGAAAGGTATTCATGGCCAAAGGTGATCCAAAACCATTTGATGTACACCTAGCTGATTTAAAGAAAAGACCAGGTGTACACTCGGAGTTTGAACTCCCAACAAATCAACTTAATAAACCTACCAACGCAAAAACAAACGAAAATTTGGTACCTACGACAGATCTTGAAGCTATGAGCCTAGCCAAAGTAACCCCAACCCTTAAAGATGAGGCTAACACTTGTAGAATCAGTATAATTAAGAACTACTTTGCAAAAATCGTTGAATCAAGAAAATGATGTACGAATATTCTTACCATTCGATTCAGTAGGCATAGGATATCCCCTAGGCATTGGCTCTCTTCCAGCAGAGGATCTCTATATGGTGGAAGTAGAATATGCAAACACAACAGATATCCCAGCATCCATATTCCCAGTCAAATATTGGACATTCCATTTTGATGGAGCTAGATGCCGTTACGGAGCAGGGGCAGGTGTAATCTTCACTTCCCCTGAGGGAAAGGTCTTACCTTTTACCTTTAAAATAAATTTCGAGTGCACAAAAAATGGCGCTGAGTACAAAGCCCTCCTCCTTGGCCTCATCTTAGCTAAAATAATTGGTATTGATAACATCGAGTCTTAGGAGACTCACAATTGGTAAAGAAACCAAGTCTCGTAGATATATGAAACGAAATCCGAGCATTTACTTGCTTTACAAAAAGTCAGTATTAGATTTAAGCAAGAAATTTGACTTCATATCAATTGAAGCAATCCCGCGAGAGAAAAATCTTCTCGCTGATTCAATAGAAACTTTCGCATCACGTTTTACTCCAAGCAATAAGTTAGAGGATACCCGTTCAATAGTATCCCTTCGTGATGAACCATTGATAAAGACAATGATAAATTCTCTTTAAAGCAAAAATGAATCTACTATCCTAGACCATGCTTTGATAGTGATATGGCCACTTTGGATTACTTAAACACCTATGTGGCACTACATCTCTCCTATCATATGATAGATTTGTCCTTAATCCCACATTCATCTTCCTACTTCAGAAATCCCATGGTGGATCTTCCCTCATAAATGGAACCTAGCATATGCACAGTAGAAAATGGGGATGATTTGGATTTACCTCCAACACCACCTGAGTTTGAAGAGGGTAATGCCTCTTTGATCAAAGAAACAATTGATATTAACATTGGAGCAAGACAAACCAAGGATATTGAAATTAGGGTCCTCGTTAACCCCAGAGGAAGTAGAAATACACACTCGGATCCTCAAAGAACATCAAAATGCGTTTGCATTTAATTATAAGGAAATGATAGGGGTTGCACCCCACATCACGTGCACAACCTCATCACTAAATCTGATGCAAAGCCGCTTAAAAAAATCGAGACCCATGAAACCCAAGGTAGCTCTCATGGTAAAAGAGGAGGTAATAAAACTCCTCCAAGTAGGATTTATCAAGCCAGTCGATTACTCCCAATGGGTGTCTAACATCATTCCCGTTATCAAGGACAATGGAAAGATACGCATCTGCATAGATTTCCGAGACATCAACAAAGTGTGTCCTAAAGATGACTTCCGTTGCCATCCATTGATGTCATTATTGATGTAACAGTTGGGTTTGAAATTTTGTCTCTCATGGATGGATTCTCGGGATACAATCAAATTAAAATATCTGAACAAGATCAAGCTAAAACCACGTTTATAACTCCTTGGGGAACTTATTGTTATGCTGTCATGCCATTTGGTCTCAAGAATGCAGGTGCTACATACCATCAAGCTATGACATATATATTTCACGATTTAATTCATAAAATCATGGAATCCTACGTAGATGACTTGTTGGCTAAGGCCAAGAAGCATTGTGACCATCCGGAAATACTCCACATCATTCTCTCACGGCTGATAGAGTACGGAGTCACACTAAATCCAGAAAAGTGTGTCTTTAGAGTAACAGGAGGGAAGCTCCTAGGTTACATCATATCGTTATGAGGGATAGATGTTGACCCAACCAAAATTTGGGCTGTCCTCGAAATGGTTCCACCTTCGGATGAATCTGGAATTAGGTCATTCCTCGGAAAGCTGGGTGCAATCCGAAGATTCATCCCAGACTTAAGTTTCGCCATACATCCAATCAACAATTTTCTCAAGAAAGATTATAGCATTGATTGGACTGAAGACTGCAATGAAGCTTTTGATGCAGTTAAGCGTTTCCTGTTATCACCACCTACACTAATGCCACCTAAGCTAGATCACCCGTTAATTTTATATTCACGAGCAACCAATGTCTCGCTAGCCTACATGCTAGCTCAAGAAGATGATGACAAGAGAGAATGCATGATTTATTTCATTAGCCGAATGTTGCTCGACTATGAAACATGTTATACCCAAGCAGAATGAGAATGCCTCGCCATAGTCTTTGCAACCAAACACTTAAGACACTATATGCTGAATCAAGAAACAAGGGTCATGGTAAAAACGGACCATTTACGAACTTTCCTCACACAAGGGTCCTTGTCTAAAAAGGCTGGACGTTTTATAACCTTAATGGGGGAATTCAAATTAACATTTGTAAATCAGAAGTCGGTTAAAGGACAAATCATTGGAGATTGGTTAGCTGATAACCCATTAGATGGAGGTGATCTAGTAGATTTAGATTTTCCAGATGAGTGTGTATACTACATCGAAACCCGACCCTCTATCTCTGAGTGTCCCTGGTATGCTAATATCATTAATTATATCATGGACCATACGTATCCAGAAGGAGCTACACCACAACAAGGAAGGCGGTTATGTATTATCGTAGCTAAATACATCATTATAGAGCAAGTGCTCTATCGGAAAGTGTTCGATGGAATGCTCCTAAGATGTGTCGACACGGAAGAATCCAAGAAGATTCTCCATGAATCCCATAGTGGAATGTGTGGAGGCCACTTCGGTGGTCATGCCACCGCTCGTAAAATACATCGAATGGGCTATTTCTGGCCTACTCTAGAACACGACGTAGTAGAGTTTGTACGCAGGTGTCATAAGTGCCAAGAATTCTCCCATGAGATCCATATGCCGGCAGATTTAATAGGGAAATTCTCTCCCTCATCCACAGACAACCATAATTTTATAATCACAGCCACCGAATATTTTACCAAATGGGTAGAGGCTATGCCTCTTACTACTGTACCTGGTTCTGTAATCGCCAAGTTCATTTTAAACCAAATCATTTGCAGGTACGGTATCCCGCAAATCATTATCTCCGATAATGGAACTTATTTTAAGAATGAAGAGGTTTGTGAGCTATGCAATAAATTTAAAATAAGCCATCATATGGCTTCCTTGTATTACCCTCAAGCCAATGGACAGGCTGAAGCGACGAATAAAACACTAAAAGCCATTCTCCTTAAAACAGTGAAAGAAAACAAATGAGATTGGCACTTGAAGTTATATCCGGCCTTATGGGCCCACCGAACCTCAATAAAAACACCAACGGGAGCAACTCCTTTTTCACTAGTATTCGGGGCAGAGGCAATTCTCCCACTCGAGGTTGAAATACCCAGTCTCCACATTTCATTACAAGGGATTCTAGATGAAGACGCTTATAGAGAAGCACGTCTTTCGTAGCTAGAAAGCCTAGAAGAAACTAGGTTAGATGCTGAATAGCGGCATAGAGTCTATGTGCCGGCAATATAATAAGAAAGTCTATGAACGCGACATATATGAAGGTGATCTAGTTCTAAGACTAGATAGCCGATCGACAAGAAGACCGGCGAAGGAAGGAAATTCCGGCCTAAATGGTTAGGCCCATACCGAGTCATGAAAGACTATGGGAACAATGCATACCTCTTATGTACGCTAGAAGGTGAGGAATTTGGTGAAACAGTCAATTCCCTACACCTCAAGCATTTTTACGCGTAAGCAGCTAGCACTACTTATATATCTATCTACATTGCATCTTCATATAGATTAGGATCATATTGTCCGCTTGTTTCATACACAAATGGTGATTAAGGAATCTATTCTCAAAGCAATTCATTACAAACTCATGATGTTGTTGGCATAAAAACTTTAATCATACTTATCCATTTTCATGATATCATCGAATTATCTCGGAATCATTTTATCAAATCAAGCTAGACATGGCAAAGTCTTAATGGTAACCATACCAAGATCTGCAAGTTTATTCTCACTTTTGATTTATTCTTAGGGTAGGTGTCTTGCCTATGGTCTATTCTATAAGCTTCATGGTGTCACATCTATCCCATATGTATATATCTTTGGAAATAAACACATACTGAAAATTTTACTCAAATAAACAAGTCAAACATTGGTCAAACAGAAAATTTTAATTTTACACATTTCCTTGCCCCACCAACCTTTGGTGATGAGCTTGCATCTCTTACTAGTGACGTAGTGTTGGGAAAGGATGGGAATGCCCTTACTCGCCTATACTTTTCCCACGGTGATAAACCCATGCTTCTTACTAGTAGCATGGGGCAAAGTGTAGGGGTCCTCTTGAAAAATAAATGTAAAAAGTCATACAAAAATAATTCAAACTTTGAAACTTTGAGTCAAAAACAAATCAATCGATGTTCAAAGTCCCAAGAGAGTTAAAATCCTAAAAAAACCAGATTTTTTCTACTATGTGGCCATTTACATGTCTAAGTCTCTGGATAAACCGCAAAACAAGTCAGTGCATCCAAAACTATGAAGTCACTCGAGTAGAGTAGACTTGTGGGGTCCTAATTTGGTTCCGCCAAAGCTTTGTCTGTCTTTCATCACTATCATTTCACTACACCTCATAACTTGCGCCCTTCCCACTCTTGGTGATAAGCCCTCGCATCTTACTAGTTGCGTGGAGTTGGGGGTAGGGGCAGGTTTATCTCTTCATCATACCAGTTTGTTTTCATCGGTTTTCCAAAACAAACATGAAGTATCCAAAATTGCTTACAGAAACTAAGATTCAAAATCACATTATATCTACATCATCATATATTAGCATCATGAAACACAAAAGGGAAAGTAAAACACTTGCATCATTTGTTCACCATTGCATATATTCTAAAAGAAACATATAAACATACATCATAGCATACATGAGGAAACTGAAATAGAAAGAAAGCCATGAATGCCAAGATTTTGATCCAGAACGAATGCATATATATAAATAATCAATGTTTATATACAATGCCATCATGCACTAAGCATGGTCAAAACGCTCAAAGAGCCCGGGATATACAAAAGAATATATAGTACAAAATCTATGAGAGCCAAGTGGCTTCTCAATCCCTACGGACCCCTCAAAGGTGCACGCCCACACCTAGGACTCCGGCTATGCCGGCGCTCTGAATGCACGGAGGGCTCAGGATCCCGAGGGGCAGCCACGCAGTCTCACCACGAGAATGGCTCCTCATCGACGCTCAGTCGTCCTGTACCCGCTAGCTCGGTGCAAAGGGTCGATACCATCCTGGCCACATGCCAGACTGGAGCAAAGACATCGGTATGTCTTCCAGCTCCTGAAGGCTCCCCAGCGTCCACGGACAGCTCTGCGCGGGTCCTCTCCATGGGGATCATCAGGGTATCAGTGCATACCCTGCGGATCAAGTCCCGCCACTCATCGGCGGTCTCTACAAACAAAGGAGAAAACAAATTAGAAACCAAACAAGGAATTAAAAGATACAAGATAGCAACTAAGGAGATCCTAACAAAGAAACAAACACTAGAAGGGAGAGAGGGTAACTTACTTGGATCACCAGGCCTCCAAGATGGATCTATGGGGTCAACACCCGCCACGGATGCCGCTACCGACTGAGGGGCTGCTCCTGTAGCTGGAGCAACGTAACACCCCGCAACAGACTCATCCTCCCCATGGCCCTGGGAGAGTGCCTCCTCTGAAACCAGAGTCACCCTCTCTGCACTCTACTCAGCCCTCTCCGCCTGCATGATATCCTGGGTATCGTGCCACTCAGGATCACTGTCCTCGGTCTCCTCCTCTATCCCCCCGTAAACTCCTTAGACTCAGAGTCTACCTCAATAGGGTCATCACTGCTGTGGGCAGGACCCACGGAAATCTGAAGTAAAGGTGCCTGAGGTGCACCGGCTCTCCCTCTGGCATGAACTATCCTCCTGGCTGCAATAGGAACGCCAGGAGTAACCACTGTCCAACCCCGGCCTCTAGGCCCCCCTCTGGCCTCTCGGACTGATCTATATACTGGCACCACTGGGGGAAGCATACCCATGTATGGTAGGCCAAACTGCTGAGGAACTCGGCCAAAGGGGTGCATCTCCACACGCCCCACTCTGTCAATAAGCTGCCCTGTCGTGGAGCAGGAGATCAAGGTAAGAGCCTCCTCGCCCCATATGCCTGCCATAGTCTGGTATGGTGTGGCCTCCATGTCGGCAGTAGTCAGGGAGGCAACTGGCTGATGAGGTGCTCTAAGCACCAACATGTCTGTCCATCTGGCTGCCCTCACAGCTCCAGGATCTGCCACCTCCACACCCCTGCCATAAGGGATGAAATGCTCATAGACCCAACTCATGACTAGAGTCGGGTGGCTCAATGACTGCCCCTGTAAATGGACCACCCTGTATAAGTCGTGGTAGGAGGTCCCAAGAATGTCTACTCCTAGGCATATATCTAACCGTGCCCCTCTATCTGTGCAATAATGGGGGACCAGCAGTATAATAATGTATCTCCTCCCTTGTCCCCGATCAGTCTCGAGGCAAGGATCCCCATGATGGCCTGGCGAAGTAGGGGGATGGGAAAAGAAGGAATAGATCAAACTCTCACCCCCTTCTTCGACCCCGTGGAGATGACTGCATCTCCCATATATGTGGCCCACTGTGCAATCTGTGCCCGTGAGCCTGCTGTCTCTAGGGTGAGTCGTCTCCCGATGATCGGGACCCCCAGAATGTGATAGACATCCTCCAGTGTAATAGTCCACTCACCGTGGACCCCTGGCAATCGGAAGGTGTTCCGATCTGCATCCCAGTATGAGAACAAGTCACAAAGGATGTGACTAGATGGTGTAATGTGGGGCACGCGTGAAATGCATAGTATCCCAGCCCGCTGAAGAGTGTCCTCCTCATCCTGTGAGAGGGCATCTAGAACCCTTGGGAGCCAATCACACTCCCTCTCTCTACTCCACCGGATATACTCCTCCCTCGCCTGCATACACCCAAAAACACACAAAACAAAGCAAGTTAGCATCCAAGTAATACTAGAAAAATCATGAAAGCACGTAGAAATGCTAAAAATACAAACACAATCTCAAAAAAGGTTCCTTTTGCATTTTGTGCAAAACCCCGCCCTAGCAGTGGGGTGGTTTTGTAACCACCACCTTAAGGGCGGCGGTCGTGTAACCACCGCCCTAAACAAGGCGGCGGTCATGTAACCGTTGCCCTGGTAGGGTGGCGGTCGTGGTCCGAAAACCCACGCGGGTTTTTAAATTTAAAAAGCCTAAAAACGTAAAAATGACCATTTTACCTAAAAACAAATCCTACCCAGTAGCGCCCCCTAGGTGGACCTTTCAACACTGACATTTTCAAAAATTACCCCCCCATGACAAAGTATTTAGCATTTCAAATTTAAGGTGATAAAAGGGAGAAACTGAAGAAAACTAACATGTGATCTCATGGGTCGATGTGTGCATGTGGAGGCATGATCGCTATCTCGTCGTAGACATTTTGACTCTACTCACACAAGAAACCGTCACCGTGGGTCCCGAGTTCAAAATCAATCAAATCGACTCGCGCAAATGAATAGGAAAATGGGCCCACTTTCATATATATAGCACTCTGATTCATTTTAAAATGACCTTTTCACAGGTTTGGAGCCGATGGAGGTAAGTTCCTATCCCCGCAAAAATGGTACGTTCTCATTCCCTGTTATTTTAGCGTTTATTTTTTTATTGTGTCTATCTACACTTGAGTTCTCTTGTCATTTTGCAGTAATGGGAATTTTGGATGGCATCATTTCAACACACGGATGTATCGTATAACTTCTAACTTCCCATTTCAGACCACCATACTCGTACCTACCGCTTTACACCTCTTCATGGCTAAAACACTTCTCCGAGTGGGCAATATGTACGCATACCGAAATCAGTAAGGTACTTGCGCCGTAACAATGTGACACGTGCCCCAATGATGATACAGGTCTCCTCGCAAGGTGTTCGGGATCCGGAAAATCTCTCCAAGTGTGCGTTAACATCTCGCATGCCCCGCTTAGCCCCCGCGTGCTTTATTTTTCATTTTCCCCTCTTTTCTTAGCCTTTTTCTCTTTAGTGACGAAACCGCCACCCTGCCTGGGTGGCGGTCCTGTAATCGCCCCGCTCAGGGTGGCGGTCCTTTACGCGTTTTCTAGAAATCTCTTTTAACATGACTCACGTAAATTCAACATTTTACCAGCTTTCTTTCACCACCATAAGCTTGCATTTATGATTTTGGTTCCCTGGAATAGTGTTTTGCCATTATTTATAGTTTAAGAGTTCTATTTGGCTTTTACCTTGGGTAAATACAAATGCTATAAATAGATGGCTTGTGCTCAAGAAAATGGCCCCTCATTTCACTTCTCATCTTCTCATTTTCAGTAATTCAGTCTTTTATTTTTCTTAGGATTCATAGTTTAGTTCGTTACATGCTTAGTTAGCATTGTTTTACTATTGGTAAGCCACATATCCATCTTGTGCAAGCAGTGTTGTTATTTTATCCAATCCATTGGAGTAGAATAGCTTAGGAAGCCATTAAAGTTGCAGGTTTTTCTCCTCAAATAGGATAGTTTCAGGTTCTGGATGCTTTATGTTGCATGACTCGCAATAGATCCCGCTAGGAATTGCATAAGCCAAGCTCTGTACTCTTGCGCTATCCCTCTCCTACTCGCATTGTATTCGGTGTGTATTCTGAGCTGCCTTTATCCCAATATCTACTTCTATTGATGCTAGCATTACACGCTTTTCTGGATCCACGTGAACATGAAAGAATGAGGAGATCATACTGAGGGGACAAGATCACACACACCATCGGATTCGCCACTGTTCTACAGAATCCAGGTTCTAGCTTTCAAAGTTCTAGTTAGAATCATATCAAATAGAGTAGTTAATTGCTTTATTTCAGTAGATTCTATTCTCGATATTGCAGGAAGTCGGGGGGATTGATAGTTTCGAGAAACTACGATTCACTCCTCACTTCGAGGTAGGATCGAGAATCTTGCAAATAGATTAGATGAGCTATTTTATTGTTTAGAATAGATATACAAATTACACGTATAAATAGCTACACTCGGTTATCTTGTTTATTTTAAATTATTATTTTAGTTTTCTTTCTAGATATCTTAAATTCGTAAAGTTCATTAGAAAAACACAAAAGATAGAGAAAACATATATGCTATAGGTACACTTCACGTAGTTAAGTTTCATTTTTTACATTTAATTTAATTTGTTACTTTTGTATGATAATCACAAGACCTAGAGAGCCCAGGGAATACATATTCGAGCCAATCATGCCCCAGTCCAATCTCATCATGGCAATAACTGATATAGATCAAAATCTTAGGATTCAAGTCTTCCGAACAATGGTAATCTTGTAACAAATCAATTCTCGGTTGAGTGGAATAAACATAGAAGACTACCAAGCACACACGTTTTGGTGAAATCAGCCGAACTACATTACCTAGGCAAACATTCATATGACCGTAGAAGGGTTCGAAGAGAACAAACCTTTGGTTGTGATCCTTTGGTCCCACAAATGATGCGCAGGAGACACTCTTCTAGATATAGATACCACCTAAGAATCCAGGTTGCACGAACACCTGTAGGGTATTCTGGGAAAATCACACGTTTTTGATCCTAAACATAGAAGCCGAGAAAGCATACGATTACTGGATATTAAGGATTAGGACTTGATTTCACGCATGACCATAACAGGTCCACAACGACTAAGAGTCTATGGTTGTGACCCACAAATCCCACAGCCCAACGAATCCACAGGAGAATTAGACATAGACACTAGCCTACGCACACTAGTATTCTAGTCTACTCCACTTCCACCTATCATCATCGAACAATTATCCTTGCTAGACACAATAGCTAACAAAGCTAGAGAGTTCTGGACTAGGCCAGAGAACCGTCCATAGGATTGGCTACATTTACCATCCACCATATGACCCTGTCCGGAGAAATACATGAAACTATCCCAGGTCATTTTCCACGTATTCCACAACCCATAGATCGAATCACGCCAGAGCTCGATATTGATTGGAGCCTTTGAGTAGTCATCCTTGCTGACCGATCTATCACACCAACCCAAGTTAGGAGGGCTTTCTTTGCTTTAGATTTGCAAGTTCCGTTAGTGCGCATTGAAGACATTAGATTACCTAACTAGTTTGTCTATATCTCACACATATTCCATCCCCACCGGCTGTCTCGGCACGACCTCGGGAGGTCGGGTGCGAGGAAGAGTAACTTGTAGATTCCCATGCTCACTTGTCACTTTTCAGTTGTACAATTCCTTTGTTATGTTTCCATGTGTTTATTTTTTGGTGCATTGACCCTTTCTTTATTTATTAAATGATGTGTAATATTGTGAGAAATCATGTTGTTAAGTTAATTAATTAAAATATATCATGAGAATGTAATTAATATTGTTGTTGGTTATGATTTAGAGATGTGTAAGTGATGTGTAAGTTAACTTTTGAGTGTGAAACACTCCACCTTCTTGGAAATTCGAATTTATCCTTAGAGGCTGATTTTGGAGGCTTGCGGGACAAATGAAACTTGTCCCATACCTCTTAAATTTATTTACCAACCATACCTATGGTTGGAGAGTTGAAATTAGACTTTTATAATGATTTTGAGAAGACAAATTGTAAGTTTTAATTGCACTTTTCTTACATGGTTTAATTTTAGTCCTTTGGGGTGTGGGTTGGATTTGAGTATGTAAGTAAACTATCATATTATTCACCCACCTATTTATTATGCATTGGAGAATGAAGTTGAATTTTGGGTTGGGGTTGAGGATGTGTGATGTGGCATCCTACATGGATCCACCTCATCCTCTTCTCTTCCCTCTTCTATAAAATTTGAATTGCTTGCCTTGTTTTGGGTTGCTTCACTTTTGGAAATTCCTTTTGGGGGTGAATTCTTTGTTGTTTTGGAGCTCTTTCTTGGAGAAGTTTTGAAAGATTGTTTCATGCTTGTGATTAGCTGATTCAGATTTCTTGCATTGGGATAAAGCTTTGTTTTGGAACTTGGAACAACTCCATCATGGAGAGGTAGGAGTTTGACTCTTATAAAGCTTCTCTTTCTATTTATGATAGTATTATTATTGTTAATGTTTCAGAATATTTGTGGGATGTTTAGTAGATGGCCTTGGTATGGTGTAGGAGAAGACTATGGGGTTCATTTTCTGGGAGGCACAAGTGTTTTGGGAGGTATACATCCGGAGGGAGTTGGGATTAGGGTTCCACATTTCAAAGAAATAACTTATATTTCTTTACTCATTATGGGGTGCCATAAGAGGTTGGGGAGGCATAAGGAAATGTGTGGAATAAGGGGTACTTGGGGGAGGCATAAGGGCATGTCAGGGATTTGATATACTACATTTTGGTGGTTTGAAATCGGTGGTGATACCCATTTCCCCTTTAGAAGGCATAAGTAGCATTCTCCATAGTTTCTTGCTCCTTTGGATTGCTTGATAAACTCTTAGTGTTGTTTTTCATGCTTTAATGTAGCTGAAAACTACATTTTGTTTGGAATTTGTTTTAAATGTGAAATTTGCATGTGTGTTTGTGGAAGCTTTGTTGTTGCCATGAGTTGAATCGCATCTTCTATTGCTTTGTGGTTGGGGCTCGGGGCCAATGAAGAATGATGGATTCTCCTTGTCATTGGATGTCTTGGTTGGGTGGATAATGTTGCCTTTCCCCTGCTCTTGTTGTGATCAGAATTGGAAGAATGATAAATCTACATGTTGTTGTTTTGGAGAAAAGGAAAATGAAATACAATAGTTGATGAGACCCTTGTTAAGATAAATGTTATTGTAACCTTCCCACTTGAAGTGGATGAACTCATATATGTTTTGTAGTGAAAATATGTTGTATTGAATATGAAAGTTGTGAATTGAAATGTGAAAGAGATATACTCCGTTTTTGTTTTTGAAAGAAATAATTGTATTTTGTATGATGAAATTGAGAAATGAACGAAATAAGTTGTAAGTTGTCTTTTGGAATCAATAAATGAATGTATTACCTTTCTAAAATTGCATTGTTGTATTGAATCGATCATTTCAAAGTATTTGAAATCTCTGTTTGAAAGAAAGAAATGAGTGTGAGAAAAATAGAGAATTTTTTCTTTTGAAATGTGTAAAATTTGAAATCAAAATTGCATCTTGGTTTTGAATAGTTTGATTTGAATCAACTAAATGTAGTATATTGGAATTGGAACGTATTCTAATACTTGGAAGAAGAAAATGGCAAATAGACCCTTTAACATTTGATCTCTGTTTTGTATTTTTAAACTTGAAATTATTTAATCCAAAATGCATAGACCGAACTTGCAACAAAGAAATAAAAAAGGAAACATTAAATTGGACATAATAAGATCTAAACGAATTCATCTAGACATTAACACTTAAGGAATTTCTTAGAAAACTTAGCAAACTTAGGCTCAAATCGTTTCATTGTCGTTTTGCTGTCAAAGTTGTAAATTTTCAAATTGGAGCTCAATCAAACAAACATACCTTCCAGATCCATCCTAAATCCATCTAATAACAATTATCCATGTTTAATGGACAAGTTGAGGGAGGAATAAGATCAATTGATTAAAATTTCATAAGTTAAAATTTACTAGTTTTCCTTTTAAAATCCTACAGATCATTTTCATGAAATTGACCCCTTAAACTTTATCAAAATTAAAATATTATGATTCATGTACAAAGAGGGCATCAAGAGCTTCCCAAAAAGTCCTCTTTTTCTAAAACCAAGTTCTCAATCAAAAGTTATGGCCTTCTAAAGTTTTCCTTCATTTGGCGTCAAAAATAATTCCAATTGTCAAAAAAATTATTAGGAAAATTTCCTTGGCGGACCCATGGGCCTGAATTTTCCTTAGCGCCTTTTTGGACGAAATGCCAAAGGCACAAATTTCCCCACCACTCTGCTAACCCACAAGCCTTTCTTTTGTCAAATCACCTAAGTTAAAAAGAATTTTTGTGAAAATTTTCCTAATTTTTCCGCCTACCCGTAGCCAACCGCATGATGCTACCTAGCCTCATGAGGTAATGATGGAGGTGCGGAACCCATTTAAACCTTAGTGTTTTCAAAATTAAAATTTGGAAAATTTTATAAGTTTTCTTCTCGGTCCCGCTGACCCATAACCAATCGGGGCCGGCCATGTGGCATCATGAGGCATCAGCAGAGGAGCAGATCCCTTAAAAACTTAGTGCTTTGAAAATTTTCTTTGGGAAAATTTTTCTAAGTTCTCTCGCCGGCCCGCTAACCCGTGACGAATGGATGGTTGACATGTGGTGCCTTGGGCATCGGTGGAGGCGCGGATCATTTTGATCCCTTAGCGCTTTTTGGCAAAAAGGAGAAAAGTCTAAAAATTCTCCGATGACCCAAATTTCCACCAGAGTTGGGTAATTCCGACATATGTCCTTTCTAGGCTCATGGGCGTGTGGAGGCAAATGTCTCTTTTTTCCAAAAAGAAAGAAAAAGTGCTAAAGTTCTTCCCTGCTTCGCCGGCTCACGCATGGGAAAATTTTTCTTCCTCACCCCACCAGTTTGCATTCCTCCCCCAGGATAAAATTCTCTCCGATGTCGGTAGGCCCACACATGGGAAAATTTTCTCCCCTGGCCTCGAGACCCGCTCTTGGGAAAATTTTCCTCCCAAGGTCTACTGGTCCATATCTTGAGAAATATGAGGAGTTAGGAGGACTTCTTTATATCACCAAAAACGAGAGGAAATTTCGTATCTAATGGAAATATTTTTGGGAAATTTTGAGTGCATTAAATTTGAAAAAATAAAGTTGAATCTTCTTATCCTGTTAGAGAGTGGTATAGTGAGAAATTACCCTCTTAACCTAATTGCTTAATCCAACCCTAAGTTTGTACCTTGTGATATTTTATAATTGTCGTATTAATAAAACTATAAGCTATTAATAATGTTTATCTTGAAGCTTGCTTGTGACATCTGTTGTTTGGTAACCTTGGTTGTAAACTCTTTTAAACAAAAACAAAATATTTCATAATTTTCTTAACTAATCCTAGGTTGTTCTTGGGTCTCAAGTGGGTTGTTTTTAGCGGGCATTACGGGTTTATTCTACTTGGTCCCATGGTTGTGATATCTAGCTATGTGCAAAGGGTTTTTTTATTGTTTAGTTCTCCTCTCCTACAAATTATCAACAGGTTTTTACTGAAGGTCCCTAGTTTTGGGGTAGGGCTGGCCTCTTTATTACACCATGGTTTCTGGATTTTGATCCCTCTACTATGGTGGTCTCTAAAATGTTGTTTTCCGTTCATCTACCAATTCTTCCTCTCCCCTTTTGACACTTGTGTGGTCTTTTTGCTATTGGTGATTCTCTTGGTTGCTTCATCAAGGTGGATGATGAGTGGTCTAAGAAAGGGTTATTTACCTATGCTCGTATATGCATTGAGGTGGATTTCAGCAATGGTCTTCGGAAAATTGGAATTAATCCATGATGGCTTCAAGTGGATTCAAATTCTCGACTATGAGAACACAAACTTTCGATGTCGGTTATACCATCAAACAAGGAACCTTCAAGAGGCTTTCCCATTGTTTCCCAATCAGAATAAATAGAAGAAGACCAAAGGAGTTTCTCGTGGCCTAAAGGTTAACAGCCTTTCTCTACGTCAGAAGTCAAAGATCAGCTAGATGATATGAAGGTCAAGATTCCTCCTGCTGCTGGTGGTACCAAACGGATGCATGTTCCAAAGTTTTCTGATTCTAACCCTGCTCCAAATAGCAAATGCTTTGATTCTCCGTTCTTCCTTGCACCCAAGTAGGCACCATAGACTATTGTCTTGCATTCTAAGGAGAAGAAGGGGCACTTTTATTCTCCTACTTCTCTTTCTCCTTTGGACATGATTACCTTTTTTTCGGTCTTCCTCGGACCCCGTGGTAGTTGTTGCTTTATTTTTTTTTCTTTGTGTGGCTTTGGGGCATGGTCTCATACCGCCGCTTTTTTATTGAGAGAATCTTGTATCATGTTGCATATAATATAAGATAAGATCTTTTTCATAAAGAAAAAACTAAAAATTTGTTCAACAATACATTTGAATTTTCCTATTTAACTTGTAGTATTCATAAATACTTTCAATAAAATAAGTATTCATGACACATTCCATGTTTTCCCTTTGGGCATTTTGTTGTGCCTACGTGGATTTTTTGTGGGACCGCGAGTTGTCCGATCGCCCCTGCTCTTGTAACTCTCATATATTTTAATTAATATGATGGACAATTCCAATAATAAATTGCAAGAGTGATATATTCAAATATGAACTTGTTTTTATGAAATGATTCCAAAAGGTATATGATCATGACTAAATTGCTTATATAATATTTAATGTTAAGTATTGGAACAATTTAAATATATTTATTTAAATCTGAATATAAATTTATTTAAAAATGTAATTTTCATTATCAAATGGTTCATCTTTGTTGGTATAAATGAAAATATATCTTTATATTTAGCCGATATATATTTCTAAAGTCAATTTTCTTTGTAACTCCCATATTCATCACCATTTTTGTCCTAATATATGGTACCCCTTGAACCCCGTAACGGAAAGAGAAGGTTTGTTTCAACAATTTTTCCCTTTAAAAAAACCTTTCAAGCCTCTCTCAACAGAAGTCATGGTTACGGAGGAAAATGTATCGTTCTTCCAAATCATACCAGGGTTCAAGATAAGTCCTTCCCCTTGAATTCTAGCGACAAATTTTCCATTATTTGTCGCACAAGATTCTCAGGAATTGTGTGGTTAATGTTTATAATTTCGTCCTCGGTATTAGGGTTGGTATGAATTACAAGATTGTTATCTTCTTCATCCTTGCACCGCAGCTCCGATAAGGTGCCGCTCTCACAAAACCACTCACTGAAACCACACTTTGAAAGGATCATTTCATTCATCGTTTCATCCTCCTTTTAAATGACCGTTCCGTGCTTGCTGTTGTAGCGCTCTTTGGATTCGAACCACGGAAAATCCATTTCAAAAGTAATAAAAATAACCTAGAAGCTTATTGGAAATTTTGTGGTGTTAGTAAAATTGAACGGTCAACGATGTTCACTTCTGCGCCGCCACGACCTGCTGTGCGGCCTGGTTTGTTTTTCTTTTATACACCCCCTATAGTCTTTTTCCTTGTTTGTGAATCTAGTTTCCCTACTGATGTTTTCTGGTTTGCATGGTTCGTAGATATTTCCTTAGATGTTTTAACTTTTAATTGTGCCTGAAAGGTTTGGAGGAGTTTGCGGGTGTGGAGGGTTTCAGCAGAAGCTTGAGGGGTTTGGACATTTTGTCTGTGAGTACATCTACATGGAATATGTCTGGGCTCCTCCAGCTATTTGGCGAGATGGGATATACCCTTCAAGCTGTGCACAAAATTTTGTACGGTTTTTCAGTTTATTTATGTTCCTCCTTCGGCTTCTCGATTGCTCTTTTATGTGCAATTGCTAGTTTAAGGGATAAACAATAAAATAGATATTGAGTTGTCTCCTTTTAAATTTTTAAGATAATTCAATTCATCAAAAAATAAGGAATCTGGACCAGAACTCCGTTTCTTACAGTATGATTGAATTAAATTCCGCACTTGCAAAAACCATAAACTGATAATGTGCTTTTATTTGTCAGATATTGCAGCAGAGCATATTTTGAGAATGTATCAGCTGAGGTGTGTGACTGGTGCTACAATATTCAGGATTGACAGGCTCTGATACTAATAAAAGAACTAAGAATTCTGTTGAGTTTGAAGAGTGCATGAATAAGACCCACAAAGACTGATTCTTTTCCAGACAATGTTATACTGACGTTAATAGACAGTTACCCAAACAGGTGAAGACATACAGACTTATTGATGAAATTAAGTGTTGACTGCAATGGCTTTCAATGCAGAGAAGCTATTTTACATGATTTCCATTCATGTGGCTGCAATAACCACTCACAATTTAGTAACTGTAAGGACTACCTGTCTGTAGATCCAACGTCAATCTTTTGCTTACGGGAAATGTTGGATGATGACATTGCAGGTAAAATTTGTACACCCAATTTGGTTTTATTTTGCAATTAGCCATTTTTTCTTACCTTCGCCATACAACAAATCTTGCCAAATTTTCATATAAGATGTATCTGTGTGTTCTCACATGAGTGTTGATTCCTCTTCTTTTTCTCTTTTCAGTGTAATATATTGGTTCACAGCGTACACTTGCATCATTAGAAGCAACTGCTGGTTATAAGAAAATCAAAGAATGGGAGAAGACACCATGAAAGATTGAATGCAAATGTTTAATTCAATGAATTATGACTGTTGTTTTAAATTTCATTATGAATTATGCAACCATTTAAACCTATATCTCTCAAGTAAAATGTATTTTTAAAAAGAATGTCAGTTTGACGAACCAAAGAATAGAATACACAATCGAACTATCTAGCATGTTATGAGAAAGTTACAATGTTGTGCCACTAACGGAAAGGTCACAAATTCGATTCCTATATAGGCCATAAATTATATGTTGTTTAAATGCATATCAAGTTTTTAATCGCTGATTCTACATCTCATGAAAAGTGGAAAACCTTCAAACACCACTATTTGACAAAAAAAAAAATTCGAAGTGGTTGTGAGTTTATTTGTAATTGGGTACCTCACATTGCTGAATGTTTCTTATAAAATCATTCATACAACTTTGGATCTATACATTAGAATTTAGTCCAACTAATTGTTACCTCTCCACGATCACAAATCTAATCCACAAACCATTTTTATTATGATTGATATTCAAAAGATTTATGATCCCATAGACTAAAAATATCCTCTTGTCTAAACTTTAGGGTATGATTCCATAGAATGACTATTCTTTTTGCTATGTTACAAACTTTAGGGTTAATACTAGATTTTATTCATTTGATTTACATCATTTATATTATGGTGTGTTTTCTAGTAATATCATCTATTTTGCACTATTCATCAAGAATGTCTTTCTAACTCTATAATTTATGTGCTTGTTACTAACGGGTTCGGATATCTTCTTGACTCGTAAATTGTCCCGGATTTTTTGATATTTTGAAGTAAAAATTAACCACTATATTAGAAATATTGCCACTTCTGTGTGTGTGTGTGTGTGTGTGTGTGTGTGTGTGTGTGTGTGTGTGTAATGGCTTTTGAGGTATATCCGATTGTGGATAGTAAGAGATTTATTGAGAGACAATTATACATGTTATTTTACCGAATTATGTTGATAAGATGGCCACCTCCATTGTGGTTTTCACTCCAATTGGCATAAGAATCATGATAGATTGGAGTTTATATATTATTGTGGGATTGAAAGAAGATAGAACAAAATAATTGTGCAAAGTTATTGGTTTCCTCTTTGCATTTTAGTCGTAGATTGGTGTACAAAGACATACTTTTTTCAAGATAAAAGTTGAAACTAAGAGATGTGATTCATGTAGTTCAAGGACACAACAACGATGATACACATGGTGAAAAATTCTCTAGCGAACAAGTTATGGTTGAATACAAAATTGAAGGTAAATCATAATTTTTAAGTTATTCCTTTTCTATATTAATTGTTTCATTCTTCCTCTCAACATTCCTTAAATTTTAAATGAAATCCTTCTTTTTGCATTAACTTTAGCAAACTCGCTTAGCTAAGTAGTTATAATTTGTTTATTGCATCATTAATAGAATTTTATTTTTCATAATTTAAATCATCAATACATTATAAATGATTAAAAGTTGTTTGGAATCTTGATGGATAATCATGCTATCTTTTTCCTTCATAGTATGCGTAGATTTGATATTTTAAAGATAAATGTGGTATATCCTCGCCTCGTGACTGGAATTTGTTATTTCATCTTAATTATATTTTAAATGCGATAGACTAATATTAACTTAATGAGTACTCATATAAAACATATTAAATTAGTTTGAACACTCTTGATTACTATCAATTTTTTACATGTAATATATATATAGATATATGGTGACCCAAATTACCATACACATTTTCCATTAATAAGATCAACATTTAATTATTTTAATTTCTTACAGAATATTTTGCAATATAATAATGTTAAATTGAAAATTACAATACAAATCTTCCTTTAATAGTATTATGTAGAAATTGTTGGAACAAAGAAAATGTAGAAATGTTGAATGATTTTATACAATGTAAAACAATATAAATAAAAGAGGAGTTAGTAGTTTAGAATTTTGGAGTAGGTGGTTACACAACAAAATGCATACGCGGAGGCCACCTATCATACAACCGACCTAACATGTAATATTATGCTAACATCCCCCCTTATTACGTTATTTTCAAAAATGTACCCCGAATCATCATTCTTATTCAGATTCATCATCTTTTTTATTCGCGACTTGTCCTTTCAGATTCCAATGGTGAGGACGTCATTTTGCTTTCTTTCAACCTTTGTGATAGATGTGCTCTTGTTTCTAAAAAAACACAGATGAAGAGGAGAGATCAGAATGCTCATAAAAGGCCACATGGATTCTCCTATGGGATTTTTATCTCATGTTCTTCATTTGCATCGTAGCCTTCTACAAGCTTCACATGACACTTCTATGTCTAGACGCGTCGAACAATACTCATTCACTATGTCTTCAAACTGCAAGTTTTGGAGATTTGTTTATTACGGGTACAAATATTGATCCATAGGGATCCAAAGAAACACCAATTCATCATAGCTAGACCTATAAAAAAATCAACTAGAAAGAGAGGAGAAAACTATTAAGTTACAAAACTGCCACTATGTGCAGAGTAGCGGTTGGCGTAACCACCCCAACAATTGCATAACCACCCCTCTATACAAAATGATGGTTACGTAACCATCACGTTAGTTGTGTAATCATTGGTCCGCATACACCGAGAGCCCTATCACTAATGAAATTAAAAACAAATAAAGCCACGAACGGTCACGCTTTTAAGTGTTTGGTGGCATCTCTTCCTTGATTGTCTCTTCAAATTATATAGTGCATGGGAGGACATGGTGTGGAAGTTACTTATGCAAGATAACAAGTGTAATTGAGCATCGATTCATGGGAGAAGTGATCAATAAGACTTTGGTATTAGAATTAAATTGAACGTAGAAGAAAATTGAAATTACAGAACAAGAAAGTATAGAGGGAGGAAGTAACTGTAATGCCCACTAAAAACAACCCACTTGAGACCCAAGAAACAACCTAGGATTAGTTAGGAAAATTATGGAATAATTTCTTTTTGATTGAAAGAGTATATAACCAGGTTACAAGGAAATAACTATCACTAAAAAGTTTCAGAACAATTCTAATCCACTAGAACATACTTTCTTTTATAAACAATTATTAGAGGTCATAAGGTCCAAAATTTAGGGTTAGAAGGTTCAATTAAGTTCAGAGGGTAAATCTTCACCATACCCACTCTCTAATAGGCTTAAAGTTTCAAATTGATTTTTCTCACTCTTAACGCATTCAAAAATTCCCTAAATTATTCCCATTGGATAGGAAATTTCATCACCTTTCCATTGATATAAAGAAGTCCTCATAACTCCTAATTATTCCCATTTGATCACAACAAGACTAGGGAAAGGCATCGCTCTCCACCCAACCAAGACATCTAATGAACAAGAGAATCCTTCCGTCTTCATTGGCCCCGAGCCCCAACCATAATGCAATAAAAGATTTTATCCAACTCATGGCAACAACAGGCTTCCACAAAAATACAAGCAACATTTTCATAAAGAAACATAGTCTCTAAACAGAATGTAGTTTACAACTACATTAAAACATGAAAAACAATACAAAGGCTTCATCAAGCAAGCCAAAGGAGCAAGAAGCTATGGGGGATGTTGTTTATGCCTCCCAAGGGGGAAAATGGGTATCACCACCTAAGTACAACCCACCAAATATATATATATATATATATGAATATCATTTAAAACCCTGTCATGCCCTTATGCCTCCCCCAAGTACCCCTTATTCCTCACATTTTCTTATGTCTTCCCAGCCTCTTATGGCACCTCATAACGAGTAAAGAAATTCAAGCTATTTCTTTGTAAGGTGGAACCCAAATCCCAACTCCCTCCACCCTTATACCTCCATAAAACACACTTGTGCCTCCCAAAAATTACCCCATAGTATTCTCCTACACCATTCCTAGGCCATCTACCCAACATCCCACAAATATAACAAAACGTTCACACAAGAACATTTACATATATACAAAAAGAGCATGTCAAGATCCAAGCTCCTACCTCTCCATGATGGTGTTGTTCCAAGTTCCAAAACAACAAGCTATATCCCAATGTAAGCAATCTAAAATAGCCAAGCACAAGTATGCAACAATATTCCAAGAAATTCTCCAAGTAAGAGCTCCCAAAACAACAAGAAAATTCACCCAAAATGAAGTCTCAAAAGTGAAGCAACCCAAAACAAGGCAAGCAATTCAAATTTTATAGAAGAGGGAAGAGAAGAGGATGAGGAGGATCCATGTAGGATGCCACATCACACATCCTCAACCCCAACCCCAAAATTCAATTTCATTCTCCAATGCATAATAAATAAGTGGGTGAATAATATGACAGTTCACTTACACACTCAAACAAGCCCATACCCCATAAGGACTGAAATTAAATTAAGTAAGAAAAGTGCAATTACAACATTCAAATTGACTTGAAAAAAATTCATAAAAATTCTAAATCTAACCCTCCAACCATAGGCAAGGATGGTATGTAAATTTAAGAGGCATGGGACAAGTTTAACTTGTCCCACAAGCCTCCAAAATCAACCTCCAAGGACAAATTCAAATTTCCAAGAAGGTGGAGTGTTTCACACTCAAAATTTAACTTACACATCACTTACAAGGTCACTTACACATTACTTACACATTACTTACACATTCTTACAACACTTTAAAACATGGCCAACAACTCTATTAATTACATTCTTATGACATATTTTAATTAATTAACTAAACAATATGATTACTCACAATATTAACACCACATTAAATAAATAATGAAAGGGTAAGTGCACCACATAAAACACGTGCAATTTTTTTTTAAAAAAGGACCAAATAAAAGAAAAACATAAAATCCCTTGGTCACATTTAAAGGTTATTCCCCCATGGGAATCCCTAACAAAAATACAAACACACACAACAAATACTAGTTGCCATGGTGACCTTGTTGAATTCATCTAGAATTCTAATGTGGTTGGTCTCCAATCCCCCGATGTTTGTTGTGATATTTTAACCTGCAAAACACAAATACCTCCTTCAGCCTCATGGCCATATCAGAACATCCAAATGAATATAAATATAATTTCAAGATCATCAATATATATGTGAATCACAACAATTATCACGACAATCAACAGTATCACTCACAATTTCATTAACAACTATATCATCATCAATTTTAATCCAATTTTCATTTTCTAGGTCTAATCAAAATATCCAATTATTACAAGTCTGAATAACATCCATCATATAACCATGTCCAAAATTATATCATCATCAACATATAAAATGTCTCTAATAATCATCATGCATCATAACTGAATCAAGTCAACAATAATCCATGATCTAACATTTAACATCATACTATAATAAAGTCCATAATATAATCAGCAGTATCATGATTAGTATCAAACAGGTGTCAAAGGGAAGTGGGTGCTATAGTAACATTTTTATCTTCCTTCATTTTATTGTAATTTTTAATTGTTTAAATTAGCCAATATATAAGTGGGAAGAAAGATCAATTTTCCTTCCGAACTAGTTTTCCCTCAAATTGGGGGTTTCCAAGATAAAAATATTGTGTTTGCATTTAGTTTTTCATTCTAAATTTCTACAAGCAGTTCTAAGAACTTATATTCATTGACTAGCTTTGAATTTTTGTGTCATTTTCAATAATTGGAAGCGAAACATTATTTTGTGGTCTCGTAAGATTCCAAAGTAGTTTTTATAGATCATTTTGGTATTATAGTTGATTATTATCTAGGACCTGTGGTATTCATTCTTGTGATTTTTATGATAGTGACAAGGTATAAAGGTAAATAAGTTTTACCTTGTGATCCGAATATATCTATGAAAAAATGGAAACAAAGAGTTAGAGATCAAATCGAGGAAGAGAACTTGGTCTGTAGAATTGGGATATTGGAAAGCACAATGGATAAGTTGTATAGACACCAACAAAAATATCATATCAAGAAATGATGACATCAATTAAGAAAGATTACATATACTTAGGGGTTCGAGCTTTGGCCGAAAATTTTGGCATAGGAAAGAGTCAGGATGAGGAAGAATACGTGGAAGAGCGTGAAAAAGAAACTCCAGTTGGAAGAGAGAAGGTAAAATCTGATCATGTTACTTTTAAAGTTGAAACTAAAATTGAGATAAAAGCTTTGAAGGACAAGTAGACACATAATCACTCTATAAATGGTTAAAACAATTGGGTCAATTTTAGTGTATATGATGTCACCGATTCACAAAGGATAACCTTTGCACATCTCAAAATAGAAGGATGGGATCTCGGTTTGGTGGGAAACCCATCTAGCCACTTGTGAGAAGAATAAATGTTCTATTGTAAGATCATGGGAGGGTTTTAAATAATTGCTTAGAGATAAATTTTATCATATTGGCCATAATATCGACTCAAATGATTAAATTGCATTATTTTAGACAAAGCAATGGTCAAAGTGTGTAGGATTACACTACTTAATTTTAGAGACAAGCCATGTTTCTTAATATGAACTCGGAGGATGAGGATATTCTGCCAAGTATTATGGAAGAATTAACACTCACCTTAAAAGGAAGGTCATATCCACAAAGCCCAAGGATCTGAATGAATCATTTAAGCAAGTATATTACAATGATGATGAGAAGAAGAAAGGAGAAACAAATTCAAGGATAAAATAGTCAACAAATCATCCAAATAAATAACAGGGAAAAACAAACAACAAAGGTAAATGGAAAGGTAAAAACACCACTACCACTTTAAATAATTGTAAAGATACTAAAATTTTTCTAAGAATTGTGACATTTATTGTCATACCGATACCATGTTGGAAGTTACATCAGAATTACATCTAAAGAACCAAACCAATAACTCAAATAAATCCATGACAGATGATGTAAAGACGGATGGGGAGGTATAAATAGAGGATGATTCTCATGTAGAAGAAAGTATTGAATGCACGGCCGCCAACATAGACATCTAATAATAACAGAATAGATGAGTAATCTATTCGATCAATATCAAAATCTAGAGAACTAAGGTACATGGTTTCGTTGATATTGGTTCTCAATCTAATTTGTTTTTCGATGTGGTTGTGAAGAAGCTTGGTCTTGAAAATTGTGATCATCCACATCCTTATCCTTTGGGATGGGTAAAGAAGGGTGTAGAAATTCAGGAACCAATAAGATGTAAGTTCACGTTTGGGATAAATTGTTAGTATATAGATGTATTTGAGGCTAACGTAATTCTACGTGATGATTTTAATATTGTAATCGGATTCCGTACTTGTATACCCTGGATGTTATATTCATGAGAAAGGAGAACTGATACAGATATGTCAAGGATGGCATCACTTACAACATTCGGGAAAACCAAAGTGTAAATCAAAACTTGTTATAGTAAGTGTTAACCAAGTAAAGAGACTAATTCAAGCAAACCATAATCAATTTTTTTACTTTTATTAAAGGATAAGTAAGATGGGGTATAAATTTCATATATTTTTAACCAAGGTATGAAGGATTCGGAAAGCATAATTCAATTTTTTTCAGAACTATTCCAAACTCCCAATGGGTAACTCGTAGTCACAAAATCATGCACTTTAGATATTTATTTATCTCAATTTCATACTACTATTTAGAAGGTTCTCGAGTGAAGAAAGTACCAATTAACCCCATTTTTTTGCCATCTCATTTTATTTTATTTTGTCCTTACCACCCCTTCTCATCCACATGCCGAATATATTTTGGTCATTTCTCATCATTTTATCCTTGAATGAGGCACCCATACCAAGACTTCGAGCACTGTCGAGCCCTAGTCCCACCAGGGGAAAACCACCCTTTTGCACTTTTTCGTCACTTTTTGGGTCTTTTCTAGCCATTGATAATCTTTATATTTCTTTTGGTCGACCTTTTCGGGGTTAATTACGAAATTATATCAAGAAAAATCTATAAATATAAAGTTATGACACCATAATAAAGGACCTAGCATCACTTACTACTATCACTCCATCTAGAGTTACATCCATCTATTGCATTTGAGATCACTTGCATCCACATAGCTCCATCATCGAGGAACAAGGCTAGGACATCTACATAACACTTCATAGGGGGCGGATTCTATTATATTCTATGCACACATTCTACTAAATTTTCTACACATAGTTATTATGTGCTACTTCACAAAGTATGACTAACACAAGAGCAACCTAGGGCATGTTCATACACACTTGCACATAGAACTACATCAAGTCTGAGATGTAGTGTAACACTTACTTAGTAAGTCCACCATTGTGGAAGCCGAGGTCAATCTGACCACTTCATATGAATTATTATTTTTTAGAGTTTGATTCTTGTTTTAGGGTCTTGCAGGTCTTTCTTTCATCTTGGAGTATTGGTGACATCTAGCACAGAAAACGAAGTTGATGCGACACATAGAAAATGTTCTAGGTCATCTTCCAGCTCTGCAGAAACAAGTTTAAGAGATTTTACATAGACTAGGGTGCCCATATTACATACCAAAGTACCCACAGGGACCCTGGCACCTCCTCTAGGCACATCACCCAACTAGATCCTCTAAATCCATCCTTTTCGGGACTTCGCACCACCATGCTACTACTTTTTCTAGTCACCTCTGTAACATTCTTCGATGGGAATCTTTATCAACTCGAGTTCTTTCCTCACTCCCTTATTCATATTAGGGTTAGCATTTTCTTTTGCATGGTTCTTTATCTCATTTACATTCTTATTTGCTACATTTGTCCACTTTATTCTAGTTGTTCATATCTTATATTAACTATCGATATAATGCATAGTTAGTCCATTTTTAGTTAATCACTAACCATGAAAGTGAGAGGTAGAACATGAGATTCAGTTGTTATAAGAGTCTCCTCTACCAAATATTAGGCTATATAGGCAATCCTTTTTAAAGTATACAAAGGCAAAGAAACAAATCTAGGAGATAGTATACCAAGGGGTAATATGCCCAAGCACCTTGCCATGTGGTTTTCCCATTGCGATGGTTCCAAAGAAGGATGGTTTTTGGAGAATGTGCATTGACTACCGTGTTTTGAACAAGATTACAATAAAGAACATATATCCACTCCAACATATATATGACCTCTTAGACTAGGTATAACATGAAAAATTCTTCACAAAATTGGATCTCAAGTCAGTTTTCACTAATTCAGATGAAGGAAAAGGATATATGGAATACTTCCTTCAAAACAAAATAGGGTTGGTATAAGTGGTTAGTATTTCCATTCGGTTTATGTAATGCTCCCACTACATTTATGATATTGATGAATAATGTATTATGGGAATTCATAGATTCATTTTTCATTGTTTATCTAGATGATATTATGATATTTTGTACCACATGGGAGGAACATTTAAATAAGTTCATAAATTCTTGTAAGTTCTTAAGGAGAAATAGTTGTTATGCAATATGAAGAAATGAGAATTTTCCAAACAAATCACTTGTTTATATTGGGAACGTGGTTGGAGGAGGAGAACTATGAGTAGATCCTAAGAAGGTGGAAGCTATCACTAATCGGCCAACAAAACCGAGCCATAGAGACTCTAAGTTTTGTTGGAGCAAGACAATACATGAGGAAGTTCATTTTGGGATTCTCTACTATCAGCATCACCTATACACATAGTGGCCACACCAAGTAAGGGTTTTTAATTGGATAAGGAACAAAATCATGATTTTGAGTTATTAAAATAAAAATTACTCATGCTCTAGTACTTGCTCTTCCCGATTTGTAGCATCCGTTTTAAGTATAGACCTATGTCATTGATTATGCTATGGGAGTAGTGTTGCTTTATAGGAGGTAAGCCAAGATGTTATCATTCCGAAACTTTCACTTGAGAATTAAGGGATATTCAATATATGATAAAGAAATGTATGCACTAGTTTTGGTAATAAATAAATGGAAAGATTATTTTTAGGTGGAAACTATTGTGCACACCGACCACAAACCTCTTCAAGATTTTTGTAAGCATAGTCTAAATTGTAGCAAGAAAGGCACTACAAATGGATGGGATTCCTTTAGCGCCCATTTGGTGATCAAGTATAAGAAAGATATCACAAATTTGGTGGCATACATGTTGTCTAGGCTTCCCATATAGGAGAAAATATCTATTTTTTCCACCATCTCTAATTTTGAGCCCTGCATGAAGGAATATTACGGAGATGGATATGCTCAAGACATATATTTTGGGGTAACATATAAGCAATTGTAGTCCAAAGGGGCTAAAAATACATGTATTGAAGATTGTTATCTCAAATATTGGTTGCTCTACCAATGGGGAAGCTATGTGTGCCAAAATAAGAAAGACTTCTATTGATGCGGGAAGCACATAACTCAAAAGCAAAGAAGACATTTTGGGGTTGGAAAGACCATGGCTCATTTACAAAGGTACATGTATTGGTCCAATATACAAGAATAAGTATTTAAGTTCATAAGAGGATGTAATCTTTATTATACAAGCAAGCCTAAAATTATGAAGGAAGGTTTGTATATGCCTTTTTCGGTCCCTACTCGTCCATAGGAAGACATTTCTATAGATTTTGTAGCATGAATACCTATGTCTAAACATGGTCATGATTATCTATATGTTGTTGTTGATAGATTTAGAAAAATCTATGTTCTTATGGAATGTAAAAAGAAAATAAAATCATATGATGTAGATAAATGTTACTTTTCTAATGTATGGGTGAATTTAGGTTTTCCAAAGTCTATTGTTTTTTACAGAGATTCTAGGTTCTTGAGAAATTTTTGCACTACTTTTATGGGACAAGATGGAAACTAGGTTATAGAGGAGCATAACCTTCCATCCATAGACAAACGGGAAAAAGAGGTGTTGTATATATCTTCCCCTAGGTAGATATAGACAAGCAGAAGATTCTAGAAACCAAAGAAGCTCAAATCCCCGATATTTATCGCCAAGGCGCATGAAGTGGCGCACATCACGGAATGTCGACAGGGAAAATGGTGCGTCCCAAGGCGCATGTATGGCGCATAACAGCACGTAATGTCGAAAGGGAAAATAGTGCGCCAAGGCGCATGGAAGTGGCACACAAAGACGGAATGTCGACAGGGAAAATAGTGTGCCAAGGCGCAAAGAAGTGGCGCAAAGACGTAATGTCGATAGGGAAAATAGTGCACCAAGGTGCATGTAGTGGCGCACATCACGAATGTCGACAGAAAAATGGTGCACCCAAGGCGCACGTAAGGCACACAAAGACGGAATGTCAACAGGGAAAATAGTGTGCCAAGGCGCACAAAAGTGGCGCACAAAGAAAAATGTCGACAGGGAAAATGGTGCGCCCAGCGCCAAGGCGCACGTATGGCACAAAGATGGAATGTCGACAGGAAAATAGTGCACCAAGGTGCATGAAGTGGCGCATAGCACGGAATGTCGACAGCGAAAATAGTGCACCAAGGCACACGCAGTAGGCGCGCACGACGGAATGTCAACAGGGAAAATAGTGTGCCAAGGCGCACAGAAGTGGTGCACAACATAGAATGTCGACAGGGAAAATGGTGTGTCCAAGGCGCATGTATGGCGCACAACACCGAATGTCGACAAGGAAAATAGTTCGCCAAGGCGCATAGAAGTGGCGCATAGCAACGGAATGTTGTCGAGGGAAAATAGTGTGCCAAGGCGCATAGAAGTAATGTCGATGTGCACAACACGGAATGTCGACAGGGAAAATAGTGCTCCAAGGCGTATGAAGTGGCGCATAAAATGAGAATGTCGACAGGAAAATGGTGCACCCTTGGCACATGAAAGAGAATGTCGACACACACACGGATGCGCCCTTGGCACACCTTCAAGAGGCGCAACATTTTGAGCACTGACAGGAAGCCGACCGTGGTGCAGATATTCAAATGGCCATAACTTTTGACTGGGAGCTCGATTCATGCAAGGTTGGAATTTTTGGAAAGCTTACGAGGTCCTCTGTCCAACTATGACTGGATATCTTTAATTGGGTAAGAACAAATTATTAAAAATGCAAAATACAGTTCGCCACTTTTGGGTTCGCTGGGGTTCTCACCTACCACCATAATGAGATAGTTAAGTGCATTCTGGAGGTGGTTGGGGCAGATTTCAATTCCTCTCTCTTTCCTCTCTCATTCTTCCTTTAAATTGTAAGGAGGGGCTTCTTTCTAAAGGTTGGACATTCTTGTTTTGCCCCTCCCTTCTTCTTTTTGGCAGTGAACTTGTGGAGTTAAAACCTCCCATTTGAAACCAGAATGGAACCTTGCCTCTTGGCATTTTGCAGTGTGTCTTTGTATCAATCTTTGGAGAAAATTAATGCATGTCTGGGATGATTCTCAACCCTCTCTCGTATTCATTTGCATCCCCGATCTTTCACCGTGAATCAAGCTATCTCATGCATAATCTTGCATTGCATTTTAATGGTCTCGTGTTTATTGGCAAGACAGATGTTCTTCATTCCTCGCATCACCTTTGTAGTTTAGGTTTTATTTTATGCATTTTCTTCCCCCTGTCTCCTTGGCAAGTTAGATTAGGTTTTTTAGTAAACCCTCTACATTTTTGACGTGTGCATCTGAACAGAGGAATAGGAACCGGCCTTCATCCGGAGAGCTTTTCCATTTCGCAAGGTCCCACACTTGGGAAAAGCTCCATGTTATGCAATCGCACTGAGAGTCTCAACCCATCGAGTTGGAGACATTCAGTGTGCTGCGATTCACCATCAAAAGTTTTGGCATGTCCGGGGAGACCAAGAGGTCATTCCACAAGATTTTAATGAACTTTCAAGAAATTCGACTTAAAAATTACAGTTTTACAATTTCATATTTTCACCTTCCGGCTGAACTTTGAAATCAATTTTCAAGGACTTAACTTTGCTCAAACAAGTCAAAATTTCACCAAATTGATAGATCGGGGATAATATTCAAAAGGGCATTCTTAGATTTTTGAGATTTTGACTTTCAAAATATCATGGTTTTTTTATTTTCGATTTCAGTTTTCGAAAAGTCCGGCATTTTTGGATTTTCGGACTGCATTCCAAATCAATTTCCAAACTCTAAAATCTCAAAAATACAGGTCTTTTAAAATTCTATTTTTTAAATATTGTCAGGTTTGGTGTGTAACTTGGCAGAAGTCTGCCTTTTGAGGCTCATTTTTCTAACACATCTGGTGACTCCAAAGGGGTAGAATTCAGCGGTGTAGCAGTAAAAGTTGCCCAGGCATATGAGAAGAATTCAACCAGGTCTAATACTCGAGAAGAGGGGCTATTTGTCCACTTGCAACTATCACCAGGAGGAGGAAGGAGAGGAAGAAGACCACAAAGATCACCATCTCCACCTAACAGGACTTTGTCTACACCTCCACCTGGTAGGCCTTTTCTCGCATCGACCAGGGTTCTTAGGCCAATCATAATGGCACATCTACCACCGAATCCCTTTGTCAATTTCACGGGTAGTAGTCCACTTGCCCTAAATGCTCAGAATCAAATTCTAGTTGCAACGACTAAAGAATATACCCTATTTTACAGGAGAAAATCATACTACTCCTATTGATCACATCCAGGATATTGCTAATGCATGTGCAATCCACGAAATAAATGAAATGGATGTTGCAGTCAAGTTGTTGGCTTCATCTTTCAAAGGCAAGGCCTTACAATGGTTTAGGAGCCTTACAGCAGGGTCTATTACGAATTGGAACCAACTTTGTTCTGCTCTTTGCAGCCAATTCGGGGAGAGGGTGGACAATTTATCTTTATTGGAACAACTGACAACAATCAAAAGGGCTCCTAACAAACAAATGGCAGATTTCAACTTCAGATTCCAACGGACATGGGACAGGATTCCAATAGCCGTTAGACCAACCGCCGAAGGAGCATTCCTTTATTTCTTAAAGGCTATAAATTCAGACATAGCCATGATGATCCAATCAATGGGAGGGACAACGCTGCCAGGGGCCTACGACACAACTATCAGAGCAGAGAACTATTTGATCCAAGCTAGCAAGCTTGCACCAAGGCTGCCAATGCCTCTCTATCCGGATATGGGAAATCCTACAACCAGTCAAGCACCAGAGTTGAATCCCATTCCAACTCCTAGAAATCAAAGCAATAATGAGGCGTCAACTTCTTCAAATACTTCAAAGGAATTGCAGGAGGTTATGAAACAACTACAGAACCTCGGAAATGAGCTAGTGACTATCAAAAGACAGCAAGCTCAAAGTGCTAGACCGTATCAGCCTCAAGCACAGTACCAAGCTAGGCCCTCATACCAACAAAATAGACCACCACCTCAGGCTGCAAATCAAAACCAAAACCAAGGACAACCTCAAGCTGCCAGGCCATTTCGACCGTATGATCCAAATGCAATGACGTCCTCAAGAGCCTTGGTCCCGGCACAAAATAACATGGCACAGAATACGACTGGTGTTACCCTTGCAATCTACCTCACAATCAGTCAGCATGTTTCAATGGTGCACTAAATCAGGCCTTGATGGTGCAAACCATTGGTGTGCCTCAAGAACCAAGCCAGGAGGAGAATCAACAGCAACAAACGCAACAAGAAGGACCTCCAACAGAAACCACATTGGCCAATTGGCAAACGGAAGACTTCTGTGGAGTTAACCAACAACCTTTTCAAGGCGTGGCTGCCAACACACGGTCAAAGAAGAGAAATATAGGAGAGGGACAACCATGTGATCCAGTTGTTTCTCAGTCCACTCCTACACAACAAGGGGTCAGTAGACCAAATGCAGCTCCAAATGTGTAGAATCAACCTAAGGTACCTGTTGTAGCAACACATGCACCTGTTCAAGCTCCAGAAAAGGTTACGCCAAGCAAGGGACAACAAAAGGACAATTCATCCCCCTTCAACATCATCGATCAAATGAAGAAGACACATGTGAACATTTCCATGTGGGAATCACTGGCGATCCCAGGGCAACGAGATTTATTACAAGCTGCGCAATGGCTAATTGTCTACACACAAATGTATCAAACCAGGGGACATGAGAAAGTTCTCACTAATGCAAAGTGCAACATGATGGGGGCCAGACAAGGAAAAATCTAAAGCCTCCACCATTCTATGTTTCGTTGATTGTTGGAAACCACTTGGTACACAACTGCATGATAGATTCAGGAGCAAGTAGTTCATTGATGCCAAAGCAAATAGCGGATCAACCGGTCTCAAGTATGAGCCAAAGTCTTTGAAAGGAGTAGTGCAACTAGATGGAACGGCAGTAGGAACAGTTGGGGTCATCAAAGGGTTAAGCCTAACACTACATTCCTGTCCTAATGTTACAGTTCTACAAGATGTGTCTGTGATTGACCTTCCGCCACTCTTTGCGTTGTGTCTATCAAGAGACTTCACTGCAAAAATCGGTGGATATTTATCTGTAGATTGGTCACACATGATTTTTAGGACAAGGTATGGAGCCAAAGCAACAATCAGGTCAGAACCAATTGCCAATTTCCATATTGAGCCTCATGTACCAAATCCTATCAATGTAAATTTCTCAGCTTTTGATCAGGAGGAGTGTTCAAGTGATCTAGAAATAGGTACTAAGGTCGAGGGAATTCCTAATTTAACTTTGGATGAATGGGCAAACAAGAGTCATGAATTTGACCCATACAAGGAAATTGAAGAATCTGAATTGGGCGTGTATTGTATACACGAAGAAAATTCACCCATTCCCGACATCATTCAGCCTGAACAAAAGGATGAAAACAAAGTTTGGAAATTATTTTTCGATGGTTCGAGAAGCAGACAAGGTGCTGGAGGTGGTGCAATGTTGATTTCACCACAAGACATCAAATATTTTTCAGCTTTTCATTTCCAGTTTTCCTGTTCAAACAACACGGCTGAATACGAAGCATTGATTCATGGAATTCATTGGGCCAGGAAAAGGGGCATAAAGAACTTGCAGGTGTTTGGAGATAGCGAGCTAATCATCAACTAAGTTAGGGGACAACATGCTACAAAGAATGACTTGCTGAGGAGCTACAAGAATAGGGTATGGGACCTCATTGAGGATTTCGAAGCTTTCAACATTGTGTCCATACCCAGGAAGAAAAATGAAGTCGCAGATAGGCTCGCAGCAGTTGGAGCAACGTTTGATGTGGTTGACAACATCGAAGGGGAAAAAACATAGCCACATATCCATGTGATTGTGAGGCCAGCAGTTCCAGATAATAACACAAGCTGGCAGGTGTTTGAGAACGATCAACAGATCGTCAATTTCTTACAAGAAGAGGCTGAATTCTTAGCTAGGAATCAGGATATTAGAGCAGCAATATGGGGATCAAGTAGTGCAGCTGCAGACAAACAAGCTTCCTAAGGGTTTAGTAACATTGGAGTCTATCTTCAACCCTAACGACCAGTTCCTGTAAGGAAAAGGCTAACATATAGGTCAAGAGAGAAGATTCAGAGCCAATTCTAGTTGGGGAAGGAAAAACACTTCAAATTGGCAAAGTGGCCACTAAGCAAGAGAAATCAGATTTCATGCACCTTTGCCAAGAATTTCCAGATGTCTTCGCTTGGAGCTATGAAGACTTAAGAGGATTCGATCCAAATTTGGCACAACATACTATAGAATTGGATCCAGATGCTAAGCCCATCAGACAGAAGCAGAGACCAGTTAACCCTCACATTGAGCCTCTAATGAAGAAAGAGCTAAATAAGCTGATAGAGGCAAGCATTATATTCCCGATCAAGCACTCAAGCTGGGTTGCAAACTTGGTTCCGGTCAGGAAGAAGAGTGGAGAAATCAGGTTGTGTGTAGATTTCCGAGACCTCAACAGGGCATCTCTCAAAGATCATTACCCACTTCCTTCAATGGAACAAATATTGCAAGTAGTATCCGGTTCAGAGAGATTCTCTCTCCTAGATGGCTACTCAGGGTATAATCAGGTGATGGTGAAAGAAGATGACCAATTCAAGACGGCTTTCACCACCAAATGGGGGACCTATGCCTACAAGAAGATGCCATTTGGGCTATCAAATGTTGGAGCCACCTTCCAAAGGGCAATGGATATGGCATTCAAGGGGTTGATCAATAAAATAGTTCTAATATATCTTGACGACATCACTGTATTCTCAAAAAATGCAGGATCACCTCTGTCATTTGAGGCAAGTATTTCAGAGGTGTAAAAATTTTGGGGTATCATTGAATCCCAAAAAATGCATATTTTTGGCTCACGAGGGAAAACTTCTAGGCCATATTGTTTCAAAGGAAGGGTTGACGATTGACCCAGAAAGAGTTGAAGCAATTCAAGCATTGCCATTGCCAAGTCACAAGAAGGCTCTTCAAAGCTTCTTAGGAAGGATCAATTTTGTCCGCAGATTTGTTCCAAATTTTACCGCTCTTGTAAAGCCAATAACGCTGATGTTAAAGAAGAGTATGGCATTTAAGTGGACATCTGAAGGCAAGGAAAGTTTTGAGGCAATAAAAGAGGCTATATCTCAAGCTCCGACTCTCATCAATCCAAACTTCTCCAAGGACTTCGTGCTATATGCCTTTGGTGGTGGGGACACGATTTCTACAATCCTGGTACAACAAAACAAAGGAGGATTAGAACAACCAGTTGCTTTCTTCAGTCAAGGCTTGGAGGAATACGAAACTAGGTACTCTTTCATTGAAAAGCATGTCCTTGCAGTAATTAGGAGCTTAAAGAAATTCAAGCACCTAGTCTCAAACAACAAAATCCAATTATTGGTCTCTCATGCGGGAGTCAGGGACTTCCTTCTAAACAAGGATCTAAATGAGAAACGTGCAGGATGGATAACTCGTGTCATGGAATATGACATTGAGATCAAGGTCACCAAACTAGTATGTGGGAAGGGACTATGTGAGTAGCTAGCCTTGAGTCAACAAGTTGAAGCAGGTAATGAAAAAGAGGCTATCTTGGTACTACAAGATGATCAAGAACAAGAAAATGATGATGTGCCTACTCCTTGTTGGACTCAGAATATGATACACTTCCTACAAATAGGCCTATGCCCTCTAGAAATGAGAAAAGCAAAGAGGAGATACTTTAGATTACAAGCTATCCCATATGTGCTTGTTGATGGTGTTCTGTTTAAGAAAGACATCAATGGAGTTCTATTGAGGTGCATTGGGACAGGTCAAATTGAGAGGGTGTTACGAGATTTTCATGATGGAGATTTTGGAGGACATTTTGCCCCACGAGTAACAGCTCTCAAGATAATGAAGGTAGGGTATTATTGGCCGACAGTCTTCAGTGACTGCTATACATGGATAAGAAAGTGTAAGAAATGTGCACTCTTCACAGGCAAAGAAAGACTAGCAGCGCTTCCATTGCACCCAATTCTAGTTGACCAACCATTTATGCAATGGGGATTGGACTTCGTCGGGGTCATCAATCCAAACTCAAGCCAAGGCCACAAGTGGATTCTCACAGCAACGGACTATTTCACCAAGTGGACCGAAGCAGTAGTGCTCAAAGAGGCAAATGAGTCTAACATACTAGACTTTTATGAAGGAATAGTGACCAGGTTCGGTGTGCCGGCCACTATCATATCAGACAATGCATTGGCATTTATAGGTTCCAAGATTACAGAATGGGCTGTCAAGAATGGAATCTATTTGAGCACCTCTTCAAATTATTACCCGCAGGGTAATGGACAGGCAGAGTCCACAAACAAAAATTTGCTAAGAATCATCAGGAGGACTCTGGACGAAAATCAAAGAACATGGCATACCAAGCTAAAATCAGCATTATGGGCTGACAGAATAACACCAAAGAGGTCTACAGGTAATTCCCCTTACAAGTTGGTCTATGGAAAAGAGGCAGTATTGCCTATATCATTAGAACTGCCTACATTGGAGTTCATGAAGCAGTTGGAGTTGGCTGAGTTCGAACCAATGGAGGCTAGGTATGCAGAGTTGATGGAATTGGAAGAAATTAGAGAACATGCAGTTCAAATAATTGAGAAAGATCAGGCCTTAGTAAAAAGATGGTTTGATAAGAAAGAAAGAGCAAGGACCTTCAAGGAAGGGGACCTAGTTCTGAAATGGGATGCAGATCGGGCAAAACCAGGAAGGCATTCCAAGTTTGATGCCATTTGGAGTGGCCCCTACATGGTCACGGGATGTAAAAGTAGTAATGCCTTCCAATTGTCTACTTTGGATGGAGGAGAGCTCCCAATTCCGGTTAACAGAATCTATCTTAAACATTACTACTGAAAATAAAAGGTTTACCCTTGTAAATATTAGCCTAGATTTCAATTCCTCTAAGTGCGTGTGCACATTGTCTTGCTGTAGTTAGGTTTCTGTTTCCCTAAGTGCTTCGGCATAGGTTTTGTTGCTCCTAGGTTGGATTTCTACAGCCTTCGAATCTTTGTCGCGATAAGAGGTTGCGGTATCAGAATCGGGATCAGATATCAGGTTGGTTTCAGGTTATTGCTTATGACTCCATGCCCAATGGATTGCTAAAAGGCCATTGATCTTCTACCTAGCAGGTAGGTAATCCCATTGAGTCGCCAAATTGTTGTATATATCTTCCCTGAGGAGATATAGACAAGCAGAAGATTCTAGAAACCAAAGAAGCTCAAATCCCTGACATTTATCGCCAAGGTGCACAAAAGTGGCGCACAACACGGAATGTTGACAGGGAAAATAGTGCACCAAGGCGCACGATGGTGCAGTGGTGCATGCATGCACGGAATGTCGACAGGGAAAATAGTGCGCCAAGGCGCACAGAAGTGGCGCACAGCACGGAATGTCGACAGGGAAAATAGTGCGCCAAGGCACACAGAAGTGGCGCACAGCACGGAATGTCGACAGGGAAAATAGTGCGCCAAGGCACATAGAGTGGTGCAAAACAGAATGTCGACAGGGGAAAATGGTGCGCCAAGGCGCATGTAAGTGGCGCAAAGCACGGAATGTCGACAGGGAAAGTAGTGCGCCAAGGCGCACGAAGTGGCGCACAACATAGAATGTCGATAGGGAAAATGGTACGCCAAGGCGCACGTAGTAGTGGCACACACATGGAATGTCGACAGGGGAAAATAGTGCGCCAAGGCACACAAGTGGCGGCGCAAACACGAGAATGTCGACAGAGGGGAAAATGGTGCGCCCAGGCGCATGTAGGGCGCAAACGTAATGTCGATAGGGAAAATAGTGTGCCAACGCGCATGTAGAAGTGGCGCATACACCACGGAATGTCGATAGGGAAAATAGTGCGCCAAGGCACACGAAAATGGTGCACAACACGGAATGTCGATAGGGAAAATAGTGCGCGCGCAAGGCGCACGTGGGCGCGCACGAAGCATGATGATGTCGACAGGGAAAATGGTGTGCCCAAGGCGCATAGAAGTGGCACATAGCACGGAATGTCGACACATGAGAAAATAGTGCACCAAGGCGCATGTGGTGGCGCACAAAGACGGAATGTCGACAGGAAAATAGTGCCCCAGGCGCATATGTGGTGCACAGCACGGAATGTCGATAGGGAAAATAGTGCGCCAAGGCGCACTGAAGTGGCGCATAGCACAAAATGTCGATAGGGAAAATGGTGCACCCTTGGCGCATGAAAGAGAATGTCGACACACACATGGATGCGCCCTTGGCACACCTTCAGGAGGTGCAACATTTTGAGCACTGACAGGAAGCCGACCCCGCGCAGAGATATTCAGATGGCCATAACTTTTGACTGGGAGCTCAGATTCATGCAAGGTTGGACTTTTTGGAAAGCTTACGAGGTCCTCTATCCAAATATGACTAGATATCTTTAATTGGGTAAGAAAAAATTCTTAAAAATGCAAAATATAGTTCGCCACTTTTGGGTTCGCTGGGGTTCTCACCTACCACCATAATGAGATAGTTAAGTGCATTCTGGAGGTGGTTGGGGCAGATTTCGAATTCCTCTCTCTTTCCTCTCTCATTCTTCCTATAAATTGTAAGGAGGGGCTTCTTTCTAAAGGTTGGACATTCTTGTTTTGCCCCTCCCTTCTTCTCTTTGGCAGGTGAACTTGTGGAGTTAAAACCTCCCATTTGAAACTGTAATGCAACCTTGCCTCTTGGCATTTTGCAGTGTGTTGTATCAATCTTTGGAGCAAATTAATGCATGTCTATGGATGATTCTCAACCCTCTCTATATTCATTTGCATCCCCCTGATCTTTCACTGTGAATCTGGCTATCTGTGCATAATCTTGCATTGCATTTTAATGGTCTGTGTTTATTGGCAAGACAGATGTTCTTCATTCCTCGGTGCATCACCTTTGTAGTTTAGGTTTTATTTTATGCATTTTCTTCCCCCTGTCTCCTTGGCAAGTTAGATTAGGTTTTTAGTAAACCCTCTGCATTTTTACGTGTGCATCTGAACAGAGGAATAGGAACCGGCCTTCATCCGGAGAGCTTTTCCATTTCGCAAGGTCCCACACTTGGGAAAAGCTCCATGTTATGTAATCGCACTGAGAGTCTCAACCCATCGAGTTGGAGACATTCAGGGGTGCTGCGATTCGCCATCAACAAGAGGTAGTAAAAATAATTTGGTACATCTCGATTAGAGGATATAATAGTAAGTATCCATAGACTTGGAATGAGTCCTTAGCCTACATTCAACATTCGTGCAATAGGGTGGTATACACATCCAATATGTAGCCACCATTTGAAGCATGTTTAGGATATCTACCTACTAATCCACTGGACATTGTGGTTGGGAAGTAGGAAGAAGGGGAGATACATGATTCAAAGGTGACTAGATCAGCAAAGTTCATTCATAGGATCCAACAAATTCATCTCATGGTGAAATAAAAATTGGATAAATCCCAAGCAAGTATAAGGATAAACACGATCAGCATCGTAGAGAGCACAAACTTCATGTTGGAGACAAGTTTTGGATTTACTTGAGAAAGGAGAGATTACAAGGCCAAGAAAGGAAACTCAAGCCACTATGGTATGGACCCTTCACTATACTTTGGAGAAGCTTGGACAAAATTCCTTTAGGGTTGATTTTCAACACTTAATGCAGATGAACTCGTAGTAAATTATGATAACTTACACATATATGACTAATCCATGCTTGACGAAGAAGAAGAATGTCAGTTAATAGCTTGCATAGAGAATTGTTCCTTTAACTCATGAGGTGAATGAGAAGATAACATAGTTCTCCGTAAGAATATCAAAGATACAAGGAGAGTTCCACATAAGTCTTTGCATGTTGGAATCAAGGTGAAGACACCAAGGTAGGCCCAATTGTACTCAAAGGAGAAAGTGAAGGAATTGTTTCCTCATATACTCCCCACTAATCTTTTGCAGACCAAAAGTCTCCTTAGTAGGTGAGGTGTTATCCATAGGGATCCAAAGAAATACCACTTCATCAGAAGAACTAGAACCGAGAAAAAAATCAATCAGAAAGAGGAGAAGATTGTTAAGTTACATAACCACTTATTTATGTAGAGTAGTGGTTGTGTAACCACCCCGGTAGTTGTGTAAATACCCCTCTACACAAAATGGAGGTTACATAACCTTTGTGGCGGTTGCATAACCACCATTCTCGCATACACCGGTGGTCCTTTCACTAATGAAATAAAAAATAAATAAAGCCACGAATGGTCAAGGTTTTCAAATGTTTGGTTGTGTCTCTTCATTGGATGTCTCTTCCCATTCTATAGTGAACAATATGACATGGGGTGAAAGCTATTTAAGAAAGAGTGTCAAGTGGAATTTAGCATCATTTTATGGGATAAGTGAGTAACAATACTTTAGTCTTTGGATTTGAATTGTAGAAGCAATGTGAAAGTGTAGAACAAGCAAGTATAGAGGATGGAAGTAACATTGTTGTCTTCCTTCATATTCTTGTAATATGTAATTGTTTAAATTGGAAAATATATATGTGGAACGATTATTTCACTAAATTGATACTTTATCTAGTTTGAGCAAAAAAAATAACACCAATATTGGAATTTGAAATTAGTAGTTTTGGATTCCAAAATGTTAAATATTGCAATTATCTAGACTTCAAAATTACAAATATTGGATTCCAATATTGGATATATTGGAATCCGAATCACATATAATGGAATCAAAAATAACATATATTGGAATTTACTGCACTCCAAAGTCCCATATACTAGGATTCAAAAATCAAAATATTGGAATCTGAATTTGATCTACAAAATTACAAAAAGAACATGTCTCTATTCTATTTAGGCTAAGCAACCACGCGACTTAAATTATTCTTTTGGAATAAAGTTTGCATCAGTTTTAAAACTTATTTAATATTAAACTATGTATTTTTTGGAAAATTGTTTAATTATTTCAGGGACTCCAACATTGATCTACAAAATTATAAATATAATACGTTTCCATTTTATATGGAATGGATGCTACTAAGCTTTACTTTTTCTTTGGAATAAGGTTCTTATCAGTTTTAAATTGTCATTAGTATTAAACCATAAAGATTTTGGGAAAATATTTAATTGATTTCATGGAAGATGACATTTGTTTGCAACACAATAAACCGACCATGTTTCCTTTTTGTATGGGCTAGAAAATTCTAGGCTAATGAATTTCAAGAGATGTCAGACAATTCCAAGTTCATTTACTATGATGTGATTAAACCTCAGTGAAACTAGATAATTACTAAAGATATTCTAAAGAAACTACCGAGAACATCAATCAATACTATGATAATATAATTGAATGCAATTTTTATTTTGTCAAGCACATGGTAGTGGTGAAAATCACCATTTGGCCCTTCTCGTTGAACTTGTATTCGATGATCTTCTTCATCCAGCTTTCCAATAATATTTGGCGGTGGAAAAAAACATTCCATATCTTCATTATCCTCCTATTTAAGCTCCCCATATCTCACTCTATTGGACTCCATCACTATCACCCTACACATCTCACTCAAGAAATAGGAAAATTTGGGAAATCATCATACATCCGAAGTAAAATTTAAGGATTTGCAGACACACAATTCACCCTACAAACAAAATTAAACAAACATGTTTGTTAAAGTGAAAACCTGTTGAGCTTAATCAAGAATGGATAATATTGATAGGTTTTCTTTATTGAAAGCAAGTAAATCATTACACTAAACAAGGAAAGTGAAAAAAATAAGGTGAACCATTGCCTACAAGTCAAACACAACTGATCCCATCAACACTAAAAACCCTACATAACCTAAATGAAATAAGTAAAAGACTACATAGAAAGAAGGAAAGATGCCTGATTTTAATTTTACCTTCAAATTTTAAAAAAACATTCTACCTTGGAGTGGCCCATTCGAATCTAAGAATAAGATTATCATAACCATAGGCATTGATCTTATTAATATCTCTCTTAGCATCCTCTCGTGTTGAATAAATTAACAAAACCAAATCCCCTTCTAATCCATCTTTTGATCCATGGCCACATAAACACATGTGATGTGTCCAAACGACTTGAAAAGCTCATGTAGATTGACATCCCTTATGGTCCTCGGATAGACTAGTAACTTGAATAGGTATTTCATTGTTTCGCGGTGCATGTTGTTGCCGGCGATCCACGCCACACATGTGATTGGGAGTTTCACATCAGCGAAGGTAATGGCAGCCCCACCAATGAAGCTTCCGCCGAGGTGAGGTCCTCGATGGCTTTATCCCTTGTTAAGGTGTCTATGGCACGGGAGGGTGTGAGATCCTTGTAAGATAATTTTTATGTGCAATGATTTCCCTTCTTACTATAGATACATGAAAATTTGAGCACCAAACTTCCCTTAGAGTGAGAGAGGTTGGATAACGCATCTTCAACATACTTGGAATCGTCATCCTTCCATCCGTGCGGCGGTCACTCTAATAGGGTCCCTATTTGGTAGTGATGCTTAACTTGTGCCACTCACAACGCTCAAGAGTGCACTTGTTAAGGAATGCTTTAGCCATTTTATAAATGCAGATGGTAGTGGTTCAAAGCACCTTCCTCGCCCTACTCATTGAACTTGTATTCGATGATCTTCTTCATCTAACTCAATCATATTTGGGGGTGGCAAAAGAAATTCCAAATTTTCATCATCCTCCTATTCAAGCTCCCTGCATCTCACTCTGTCGGATGCCATCACTTTATCAAAAGGTCTAGTAGCGTGATTTATAGACTACCTCTTTTGAACAATAAATGATCCTAACTTAGTGATAGTAAATTAACAACTTAAAAAAAAAAACTTCTCATCTAGTATGTTATGCAAGAATCATTCACACAATACTGAAATTGAGAGATGAAAGATAAGGAGACAAGAATTTTGTCCTAGAAAAACTCAATATAGGAAAAAATCTAGCTAGGTAAGAAATTTCTTCCCTTCACTATGTAAATCTCCAATATAATATAAGTACATTGCAAATAGATGACCTTCTAGAAGGATTCAAGATCCTTCTACTTGCATTATTTTTTTACAATCCTCAATAAAAACTCAATTGTCTATGAACAAAACAAGAACAATTCAGACTTTTTCCATTTTCTCACACTTGAATTCACTCCTAATCACTTTCTTAGATGAGTAAATGTGATTATATTTATGGTTACTCCTCCCAAGGGTGAAAGGAGAGGTGAAACAAGAAAATTGGGAAGCCCAAAAATGGCATTTGTTGAGTTTTCACGTTTTGGGTGTCATTGGGGATAGAACTGTTGTTGTCTATGGAGGAGGTTGTGGATTTGTCGCAATGGTTATGAAACCACCGATGCTTGCGGTCAACAAGGTTGTATGACTATCATGACTTTTATCTAGATATTACTTTGTGAAGAGTGGTAGTTATTAAATCATCACAGTCGTTTCATAGCCATCACACAATCATCACACATAACAAAATAAGAAAAGGATTGTGTTGTCATCAGAATTGTTCCGAATCACCGTTAGCTTGACCTAACCATTTTCATATAGTATTTATTTGATGAGGGTATGTATTGTAAGTTTTAAAAGAGAATATATAGAACTGGCTACTTCTAGATCTATTTTTGGATCACACCTCCCAAATTTGAGGCTTTTAAATCCCTAAAACCTTCAATGACTAATGAGGTGAGGAAATTCCTTCCCCACATATTCTCTAGAATACCACTTGGCCTTAGAAGGAAATTGACCTTTCAACCCAATCAACTACATGTCTTGCACTCCTCATTGTGTTGTCCTATCTTTCTATTGCAATACAATAACTTCCTCAAATTCCAACTCACTACCCGTAGCAATATCCTCAATGGATGGTAGCAATAATCCCTCTTCTTCCTAATCCAACATGGAGGGATCAAAGAGGCATAAATTCTCAACATTCACAACTAAATATATTCTCATATAAGGAGACAATTTCAAGAGAAATATATTCTTAACCACTTTATAAAGAATTTCAAATGGGCCATATAAAATAGGGTTGAGTTTTTAGCTTTACCCTATAGTTTTTCTTTTCTTAAGTACAACCATACCTTATAATCAACAAGGAAAAATGCTCAGTTATTTGTTGATTATGTCTTACTTTGTACTTGGTTTATGACTCTTTCACCTCTCATGTAGGCTTTGGAGGTGTATCTACTAAATTTTCTCAATGAACTTCTCATCTTTTTGGACTTCCAGACCCACTTAATCTGTTGTCTTTGTATGGTAATCTCTTAACAACTTCAAATGCATTCTTAGGAAAATAACCAAAACAAGTTTCAAAATATTCTTACCGATAGAACCATGAACTCGCTATATTATAAAAATGTTGGATATACATCAAATTTTCATCCCAAGTCATAGGATGTTTCCTATTGTACCCTATCAAGAGTTGAACTAGGGCATGGTTTACCCGATCTGGTTTCCCATCTATTTTTGGATGAAAAATTGTAGACCTTTTTAGCTTAGTATCCATCTTTTCCCACAAGGTAGACAAGAAATTTCCTATGAACCATGAGTCCCTATTTGAAAAAATAGTTTGCACAAGGAAAACTTAAAGTAACTAAAGAAATGAGTTAATAATTAAGATGCAAACATTCCTTTGATTCTTATTGAAACCTCGGATGATATAGTTGAAGTGTTACTAAACTTGTTAGATCTCTTGGGATAGTTTTATTTGTGAAGCTCCAATCTTGTCCCCAAATAGAAGAGGAAATCTACGAGTAAATGAGTGATCACAGGGATATCCTTTTGGTATGAAAATTCAAATGGAAAATGTGCATAGGTTTGTTGCAAATGCAAATCCTTTTGGGATCGGTGTTTTCAATGGTAGTGTCCTCTCTTGAATTGGTGAAGGATTTTCTAAAAACCCATGACACCAAATTATCCTTCACACTTTATATTCACCCCCTATGGCCCCTACTAGAAATAAATGACGAAGATCTACATGGTGGAGCTTCTCGGCGGGGAGGTAGTTAGAGCACTTCAAGCACATAAGAAATGAATAGCTCATGTTTTCTCGTAGAAAATATACAAGAATAAGAATTGTGTTGTAGACGTGGGATCTGAGCTGAATTCCATGTCAAATAATATCATACCTATAATTTCTATGAGCACCCATTGCTCTAGCACATATACAAAAGTTTGTGAGTGCGGGGATATTGTGAAGGAGATTATACTACTCATTTCCAAGTTTAACATGGGAGATTATATATTATTCTAAAATAATCTTGATTTGTAGGGCTACGAGCATCAAATGAAATAATTTCAAAGCCATTATAAAAATATCATGGAAAAAATCTTAGAGCAACATGAACAAGTAAATAACAACAACAAATGAAGCAAATGATCGGTGTGGCCAAACGACTTGATAGATATTATGTTAGCCATTTCTAAATATGAAAAATAAAAAATCAAACACACTAGAGACCACATCAAGGCCTCCATCCTGGTAAATTACTCATCTCAAACATCATTTCTTTCAACATAAACCCATGTAACAACCCGATCATGATATTCATGAAATATTTTTTTATAATTTGTGATCATGAACCATGTTTTTATTGTTGGCATAAATACTTCATCCATTGAAGCGGGAAGTATGGGAACTCTCCTAAGTTGTAAAAAATAAAAAAATCATGAGAAAATATCATGAAGAAATTGGGCGAGCAGTGGGAATTGAAATACTTGTTAAAGAATATGAGATTACTTGACATAGTTTATCTCCAATCCATAGTGAAGAAGAGCTTGTGCTTGTACCCTCATAGACCCTTGGAATTGATGGAATCCACACAAGATTGCAACATACATAGTTACTCCATCCCTAAAAACACCTAGGATATCATATGATATCCAAATTATTGAGGATATCCCATTGATTTTTGACCCAAGAGATTCATTTTTAATAGTGGTATTGACGTGAGGGGACAACACTTTCATCTTATACCCTTTGGCAGTGGAAGAAGAGGATACCCTAGAATTTCTCTTGCCTTATACTTCATTCACATTATCCTGTCTACCATGATTCAATGCTTCGATTGGAACCCAATTACTAATATTAGTGGAGAACCGAGCTTGAACATGGATGAAGGCATTATATTTACAAATCGAGATCTATTCCATTGAATTGCATGCCCACCCCTTTATTTCCAAAAGTATCTTCTTGGATATATTAATAAACCAGTTTTAAAACTAAAAACAACGTAAGTAATTTGTGAAGCCGAAAACCTAAAACCCTAGAAATAGCTCCTCCAAATAATTTCTTGGTGGCGACTACAGAATGCGAAACATGTTTTTCATAGGCTCTTGACTCACCATACAGTGTCCAAATAGCATCGAATACCCCTGTTGTTACCCTTTCACTCTCATAGGTGATTGATTCAATTTATTCCTTAAAATTTTTGTTATTATCTATAGATTTAATGGATTTTGGCCTTGGATTGAATATTTTTATCAATGGGTTTATTATATTTGGCCCCGTCATTGTGAGATCTAGATATATACAAAGGGTTTTTATTGTTCGTTCTTCTCTCTCCTATAGATTATCAACGGGTTTTTACTGAAGGTCCCTAGTTTTGGGGTAGGGATGGCCTCTTTATTACACCATGGTTTCTAGATTTTGATCCCTCTACTATGGTGGTCTCTAAATTTCAGTTTGGGTTCATCTACCAAATTTTCCTCTCCCCTTTTGGCACTATGTGGTTTGTGTTGCTATTGGTGATTCTCTTGGTCACTTCATCAAGGTGGATGATGAGAGGTCTAAGAAATGGTTGTTTACCTATGCCCGTATATGCATTAAGGAGGATTTCAAAAATGGTCTTCCAGAAAAATCAGAATTAATCCATGATGGCTTCAAAAGGATTCAAATTACCAACTATGAGAAGATGACCTTTCGATGTTGGTTATGCCATTAAAATGGGCATCTTTAGGATGTTTACCCATTACTTCCCAATTAGAATAAATAGAAGAAGACCAAAGGATTTTATCGGTGGCCTAAAGGTTGGAAGGATCTCTTTGCGTTAGAAGTAAAAGATTAGTCGAACATCAAAGATCAGCCATATGATGTGACTATTAAGATTCCTTCTGTGGCGGTGGTGCTAAAAAAACACATGTTTTAGATTCATCAGATTCTAACCCCACTCTAAATAGCTCGTTCCTTGATCCTTCACTCTTTGTGGCACCCAAACAGACACCATATATTGTTGTCTAAGGTTCATTTTAAGAGACCTCATTGAAATCAGAGGTGGAAAATACGTGGAAAATATCCTCAGAACTGGTTTCGCAGGAAGGAAAATTTTTTGGGGGTCCGACAGAAAAAATTTCACCTAATTTTTAAATGGTGTGACAGTTTGCTATAGATGCGCGACAGGATATTTTATGTCACATGTCAAAGAGGTTGTTTTCATACATGAACTAACCTCACTAACATGCATCAACAACCTTGTTAACGCAGCGTAGCATCATCCTCACTGGCGTGCATCACTAAGGTTGTTGATGCACGACAACAAGTTTTTGTCATGCATTAATACGGTTGTTGGCATGTGTCAATGAGGTTCATTGAAACACCTCAAAAACCTTGTTGACACGCGATAACAAATATTTTGTCACACATCTGCAGCCTTCACCCTCTGGTCGCACGACAACAAAATTTCTGTGTCACGCATCAAAAAAATATCTATCACATGTCTACTTCCTCTACACTCCTATCACATGTCAATAAAATCTCCTTGTTATGTGTCAACATACTCTTCCTATCACACGTCAAAAATCTCTCTATCATGCGTCGTAGCCTTTGTCCTCCTTTTGCGCATCTCTAGCCTTTTCCCTCCTATCGTGCATTTATTGTACTTGATAATACATATGCCCCTAGGTGGTATGAGTGAGCTAATAGTGTTATACCTAGTGAATAATCTAGGATTATATAGGGTATAGTTTCAAGAGTAGGCGAAGCCGACTCCTAAAAAAATAAAATTGTAATTTTTAGGCAAACAGGTCACTGATTCGAGCCAGAAAATTTGCCTTTTCAAATTTTTCAAAAATGAAATATTCGCCATATTACGAATATTCACCACTAAAATTATCCCTGTTGTTGTCTCACGTTCTAATGAGAATAAGGGGTGCTTTAATGCTCCAACTTCTCTTTCTCCTTTACATGTGAGTACCTTTGCTTTTAGTCTTCCTTGGACCCCCTTGTAGTTGTTTCTTTATTGTTTTCTTTATGTGGATTTGGGGCGTGCTCTCATACCAATCGTGTTTTTATTGAGAGAATCTTGTATCATGTTTTATTTAATATAATATAAGATTATTTTCATTAAAAAAACTAAAAACAACATTACATTTGAATTTTCCTATTTAACTTGTAGTATTCATAAATACTTTCAATAAAATAAGTATTCATGACATGTTCTCTGTCATGCTTTGGGCATTTCTTGGTGCCTACTTGGATATTATGTTGGAGTGCAAGTTTTCTAGTCACCCCTACTCTTCTAACTCTCCTATATTTTTATTAATATGATGGGTAGTTTCGATAGTAAATTACAAGAGTAGTATATTAAAATATGAACTTCTTTTGAATGAAATGATTCCAAGAGGTATATAATCATGAAGAAATATCTTATATAATATTTAATATTAAGTATTGAGGAACAATTAAAACAAGTTTCTTTAAATATGAATATAAATTTATCTAAAAACATAATTTTCATTATCAAGTTGTTTAGCTTTGTTGCTATAAATGAAAATATATCTTTATATTTGGCGAGTATGCCTTTCTAAAGTCAATTTTCTTTGTAACTCCCATCTTCATCGTCATTTTCATCCTAAAATATTTTTATTTTTAGTTTCAAAAGAGACGGTCCTAATATATGGTACCACCTTTTTCCAATAGGCATCATCCCTCGATCCCTATAATGGCAAGAGAAGGTTCATTTCTACAATTTTTCTCTTTAAAAAAACTTTCCACTCTCTCGATAAAGGTCATGGTTAAGGAGGACAATTTCTTATTCTTCTAAAATATGTCAGGGGTTCTCTTACCTTATACTTCATTCACACTATCTTGGCCACTATGATTCAGTGCTTTGAATGGAACCTAATTCATTATATTGGAGGATGACTAAGTTTGAACTTTAACATGGACGAAGACATTAGATTTACTTTGCTCTAATAACTATTCCATTGAAGTGCATGCCCACCCCTTGATTTCCAAAAGTATATTCATGGATATCTTCTTGGGTCATTCTTTTTATTTGGGTGTTTTGTAGTGCTTGCATGTTTTTTTGTTGGGTGTGACTTGTCCGGTCGCCCTTGCTCTTGTAACTCTCATATATTTTTATTAATATGATGGGCGTTCAATAGTAAATTGCAAAGAGTAATATATTCAAATATGATATTTTTTTCTATGAAATGGTTCCAAGAGGTATATAATCATGAAAAAATGTTTATATAATATTTAATGTTAAGTATTGAGGAAAAATAAATTAAGTTTTTCATATAGAAATCTTAAAATCATCTATCTAAAAATAATTTTTCATTATAATTTTTTTGTCTTTATCCATGTAACTTAAAATATATCACTATATTTTATACATTTTTATTAGGTAATAAGGAGGTTTTGAAAGGGCCATCAAACCTTGTACAACACTAGCTATAGATAATGCATGAATATACACATGGAACAAAAACCAGAAACATTATCAAATAGTCTTTATCCAACTACAAAACATATATATCTATATATACATAGAGTTTATTAATATACTTAATAGGAAAATTAATTTAAAAATTAGCAAAAAGGTAACACAAAGTCAATCAAATAGAGACAAAGAATTGAAACATGACATAGCACACAACAAACCTAGTCCTTTCTCTTCATGGAATCTTTAAACAACCCAAACCATTGTTTCTTCCTCTAACTATCATATGTAGGGGTGTTAGCACCATTAGGGATGCTCAAAATTAGACCACTAGAACTATGGCTTGTGTTACTACCACCATCAAAAGGGGTAGTAGGGAGGGTCATATTGTTAGCTATTTTATTTTCTAGTACTTAACTCCAGCCTTTTCTCCAAAATGGCATTGGATAATTTTAGTTTCCTATTCTCCACTTTCAACCGATTGACATCCTCAAATTTTTCCTAGATTCAATCACCAAACCCTCACTATATTCAATTGAATATCCCCTCCTATTTCATCACACAAATCTTCATTGGATATCTTCATTCGAAAGATGCGGGAAATGGATACCTACTTTCTCCTCACCTTATTCCTAGTAGAAACTCCTCCAATATCATCAGTAGTGAGATCTTCTAGGATGACAATGGCTTCTTCACTAGTGACATTGTTAGTCTCCCCTTTGACCATCTTACCATCGACCTAATAATTTCCGCTTCCTTTTTCTCACTCGGGGTCATATTCTCTTCATAAACCCCTTCCTTATCCTTATTGGATTGGGGTAGACATTCCACATAATTTTCCTCTTATGTCTCCTTGATTCCTTGGTGATAGCAGGTCTCTCGAATTTTGAACACGAAGTATAATGAGGGCTTGATGGATGGAAGCCTCAACTTTACCATTTTAAAAATCTCTAACAAAATCTTCTAGAGACATAAATAAGTAAAAGGGAATTATCATAAGCTTCTTGTGACATAAACGATTTAAAAGAGAAAAGTAATGGTGTAGATTTTTCTAAATTTTCCTTTGACAGACGCGTACTTCATGATTTAAGGTCACGCATCATGTTAGGACAGGGGAAGGGTGGTGTGAACAATATCATCCTCCATCCTAAAAAACTTTTGGATTTCCTACTTCTTTCTTCTATGCTTGAATATTTTGAACCCTTCATAGACATCCATGTAGCACATATAATGGGATATTATGAAACCTCCATGGTTATATCACTTATGATGATAGACCCCCTTCCAGTTGTGAGAAAATAATAAATATAATATTTTTAATAACTTGTTATATGTTTGATGTAGTTGGTGAAGCCACACCATTTAATAATTTTCCACACTCTGGTGTTCCACTTGAGATTGGGTCTCAGCGTGATTTCCAACCTAATCCTATCCCCACCCATGTTGCCTAAAATTTGTTGGATAGATGAAACATAATCCTTATTATTTCTATATATATCCCCCGATCCAGAACCAAAAATTGTAACAATACCCATGTTAATATTTTTATTATCATTATATTTATCACCCTTTCCTTTCCCTTAACTATTCACACGAGTATCGTCATTAATAGTGCTATGATACCATGACCTTTTATAATTATAAGTTCCACATTTTGCATGCCACTAGTTATAAGTAAATTGGATCATCATGTCTTTGGTTTCTCATTTTATGATTAGTCTCTTCATTCATTTTTATGACCATGTCATCGAACACGATTATATAAGGGATCATGTAGCTAAATCATTCCTATCATACCCTAGTATGTTTGTAATGAGGTCAGCACTCCCCTTTCCTTCATAGAAAATATGACCAATATTGAATTCTTTGAACCCCTTCAAATGGTCACTACACTCTTCCATCATATTCTATAATGTACATCTTGTTGTAGCAAGAGATTTTATATAAAAGGATTTGGATTTATTACTCCTTGCTCGCTATTTCATTGAAGTGCATGACCACCTATCGATTTCTAAAAGTCTATTCATGGATATCTTATTAGTTCATTTTAAAACTAAAAACAACATTACATTTGAATTTTCCTATTAAACTAATAAAAAGAAATATTAATATTTATACCAAAAATGAAAAATAGTAATATTAAAAAATATTAGGTTGTGACATGTTCTTTAAAAAAATTATAATAATATCCCCTTTTACCTTGTGAAAACTCTTATTAGATTCGTATTGTGGTGCAAAGCATGAATTGTGAAGGTTGATTGAGCACAAATATGTTGAACTTTTACAATTTGTCTTCATGATTAACCTTGTTAATGGCTATAATAACAAACTAGTCTTTTGCAAGTCTAATAACAATATTGTTGGAGTTAAATTAATTAATTTTTATTTTTCCTTTGGAATGAGTGATCTAATAGAAGGATAATAAGTTCAAAGATAAAGATGGATAATAATTCCATAATTTATATATCATTCTCCATCTCAATGGACTCTTATAATTAAATAAAGAGAGGAGTATTATTACCCACAAAATGTTTGTTGTGTAGTTATCCCTAAGATTTTAAAATAGTGAACCTTGGTTTTCCATGTGGTTGGAGACTCTCGAATTCAAAATCCATTTAATTACTAGTGATTTTATTATTATTGCAAAAAGAGAAACTCTTGTCTTAGAAGGAGGAAGCCATATTTTTTCATCATTTTTTCCAATTAAGTTATTTTCTTTAAAAATAGATTTTCATTATCACTTGGTTTACCACCAAATTTGTACCATTCTTTGTCACCTTTTACACTTATTTTCTCTTTAATTTTGTAGCATTCTTTTTCATGACTGTAATTTAGATTTTCTAAAAACATTAAAAATCACTTCCAAAATTTCTTCAAGCTATAACAGATTTGATAAAGATAGTAATTCAAAACTTAATAAATAGTCATGACTCAAATGGTCATTAATATAGTCAACCCAAAATCAAGTAGCAGTAGTATTAGTATTGTTTGATTTTTAATTTAATCAAACAAAAAAGGAAAAGAAGCCAGCATATTGTCCATATTTTCCCAAGTTGCACTTTCTTCATAATATTGGTCCCATTAGACTTTACATTGTGAAATCTCATGATTTATAAGCTATAACTAGCACGTTTCCAAATTATTATGGGCTTAACTAAGATTATTCTAGGATCTTTCATCTACAACGAATCCCAATTTAGTATATGAGTTAAATCAGCAGTGTACTTTTTCAGAAAAATATGACATTCCGAACATGGTTTATCTTCAATCCATAGTGAACGAGAGATTTCACTTGCACCCTCTTGGACCCTTGGGTGTTTGGCATTGAGGGAATCCAAACAAGATTGTATCATATACGGTTACTTCATCCCTGCAAACACCATAGTATCTCTCAACATCTAGGCTATCGGATGAGATCTAAATTTTTGGAGGCTCCTCTTGAATTTCGACCCAAGAGATTCATCGTTGGCGGAAACACATTCATATTCTACCCTTTGGTGGTGGAAGAAGAGTATGCCCCGGAATTTCACTTTCCTTATATTTTATTCAAAATATCTTGGCTACCAAGATTCAGTGATTTGATCATAATACAATTCATGATGGAGGAGGACTAAGCTAGAACATGGACGAAGGTATTGGATTTACTACTCCTTATCTATTCCATTAAAGTGCATGGCCACACCTAGATTTCCAAAAGTATCTTCATGGATATCTTCTTATATCATTTAAAAAAACTAAAAAACAACATTATATTTCAATTTTCCTACTTAACTTGTAGTACTCATAAATTCACATGTTCATAAATTGCAAGAATTATATATTCAAATATGAACTTGGTTCTTATGAAATGGTTCCAAGAGGTATATGATCGTGAAGAAATTGTTTATATAATAGTTAATATTTAATATTGAGGAATGACTAAATTAAGTTTCTCTAAATCGGAATATGAACTCGTATAGATATCTTAAATATATTTATCTCAAAATGTGATTTTCAATATCAAGTTTTTAATCTTTGTTGCTATAAATTAAAATATATATTTATATTTTATATACATTGTAGTTAACAGAAAAAAATTATTATTAGACTTCATAATTATATGAGACCTCCTAAATTAAGTTTGATCACACTACAATTTTGGAATATATAAAAAAATACCTTTGTATTAGTTTTTAATTTAGAAGAGTCGAACAAGTTAAAATATAACATTTAAAATCAGGAACACATTACCATAAAATAAAACACATTTTAATATTTTTAATGTTTTATTATCTAATTTAAAAGACTTAGGTCTATGCCATCGACTGAAAATGAATAGACTCATGTCATTATGGCATTCTACTACCCTAGAATTTCATTCTAGAATTACGCCTTGACATTATAAGAAAATTAAAACACTTTTTTTCTTCGACCATATCTAATGTATACATTGACATGCTTTCTTCACATAAATTCTTTTTAGAATAAAAATAAAAAAGTATGAAACATATATAAATCAATAAACACTTTCTTTCACGTGTTACATAATTCTTATCATTTGGGAAAAAAATTATAGTTTTAAAGTCAATTTTTAATAAATGATACAATTTCTACAAATTGATATATATGAATTCATTTGTGTGGGGAACATAACCTTTTATGAGTAAATTTATCATGGGACACTACACTCATAAGATGGTAAAGCAATTATATAACCGTGCAAGGTATTTGTATGTATAACTTTTATATCATTCAATAAAAATAGGATATGTGGAGACGTGAAAACTTGGTCAAACCATGCGCAACAAGCCTATCCACATTGAAGAATCCAAGTTACAATTAAAAAAACCACAAGAGGCGAGAACAATATCTACTAGGGTTTTTGATCATATGTCAAACTACGATAGCTTGAGCTATGTGGGATAGTAGTTTTCTTGTTAAGTTCTAGGGATTTCCGGCCTTTAGGTTTGCTATATAATGCTCCATCCACTTGATCCAGGCTATTGATGTTGATGATAGAGATAGTGAATGTGTGAAAATGGTGCTACCACATAAACGTACCCAAAATTTTATCTCCAAAGTATTCCACGAGGTAATTTCTCTCCTCTTGATGTTTTTTTCTGTTTAGAATTCAATGTTTAATGCGAATGGCTTGCATGCAATTTTGTCTCATCGTGGCTACTTTGTGGGTCAAATCCTATTTGAAATCATGCTCATATATTGGGTTAACTTATCCTGGGATACTCATGCCATTGGGCTTGATAGAGTTCAAAACATGACCAAATGGTTCTTTCTTTTTCATTTTTTTTACTCCTTGCATGTCCTAGCTATTATGAACCATTTTGTGACCTGGTATCTTTGGAAATATTTGTTGGTTATTTATCCCTAGATAAAATAATTCATTTTTTCTGAATTTATAGTCCAAACCATTCAATTTCTTCCAAATAGACCCATTCACTACCATGCCTATACCCCCACTTAATCTAATTCCCTACCATAATATCGATACATATAATGTCGAGTGAATCTAATGCATCCATTACTTCTTCGCATCCACATTCACCCCTTCCATCCTTACACATACTACGATCTTATTTACCCTATCATATCTCCCTTTATCACTTCCAATGTTCCATCCTTCATTGCTTCTCCTAGCCCTACATCCACCACCCCTCCTCCTAATATCCTTGATAATGCTACCCAACATGATAATGTCAACACTAACGATTCTGATGATGAGGTCAATGTCGTAGAACTTACCGATGAAAAGTTGACAACCTTAACTTTACTCCTCTTGAGGTAGATGAATCCTATTTCCAAGACACCTTCATTGCTATTGGCCCAGGTGAGTATCAATTCAAGCAACCTCCTCCCTCTACTACAACCATGATTCCTTTCTAGGAAATTGTACATACACTGGACCTCATCCCACCTCCTCCATCTCCTTAGGTTACCTTAGGTCCATAGCTCTATCAATTCGCATGCACCTTAAATTCAAACATGAATCTTATTATCCTCATATCGCATTCAATCCCACTTTTTCGAACACTATTTGCACACATGAAGGCTTAGCAATTAGGATTTACACTTGTTGATCTTTGTCCCCCATTCTCCCCACCTCGCATCATGGATATGTATTCATTACTAGTGCTTATGGCCTCAACGTCTTCCATCTATTGATACTCCTTGCATTTACACATTGTTCCTCTCCACTCACCCTCGAAAAAACTTTTCTTGACAATATTTATTGTACTCTCGACCCTAACTATCTGCTTTATTACCTTTCGATGCTTTTTATCGACATCTCTATTTGCAATGATTCCTTTCTTAGATATGCCCAAAACCTAACTCGCTGGTAAGCACATGATTTTCTACAATACCCTTTTACTGATAAATAATATGCTATGGGCATGTATAATTTATACCAAACATAATCTTTCTATGATCAACCTCACATTATCGCATATTATGTCTCCAATCCAAATTCTATCGATTATGACCCTGACACGAAGACCTCCTCAATGAGTTTACTTAACTCCCCACCCCATGCAAAATCGAGGGCACTCAAATTTCCCCATCACTAGTCACATCCTAGTGACTTTTTCTCTATCTCTCATGCTTTGTGCTTCATTTCTACCTTTCTGATCATTTCCACATCTCCAAACTACACATACCTTACCATCATTACCTAATGACGCACTCTTGTTATACAATTCATACTTGACTGTTGAGGGCATAATTCCTAAATGAACCTCATGTCACACACATCTACCGGGTAATGCAACTCGCCTCATATTCACATATTTCATATCACATCATACCATCATATTCACACAGCATCTACCTATCTTGGTTTTATTTACTCTTGTTATCTTATTATACTTACATGTTCCAGTTTGTTTCCTATGCTAGTTGGATTCTTAGTATGCCATTATCTTTTATTGTGCATTCACATGGTATATTGATATGAATGTAGGATATTTATATATTCTTGCATGATGCATGATGCTTGACACCATTATTTTCCGGTCCCATTGAGGCTCTTGAGGCATATACCTTTTCTACTCTCCTACTACACATCACAAGTCCTATAGTTACATTGTTTACTAATTCTTGTCATTTCCACTTACTTTTCACTACTCTATACATGCTTTTATGTACTATAAATATTTATAACATGCTAACGGGTGCTTCATGTTTAACATTTTCCTTGTAGGATTCTATACAACCATGGTTATCTCTTATTTCTTATTGACTATTGTTTTCTATTATTTTAATTATATGTCCTATGTCATGCTTGATCATTGTTTTCTTATTGCTGATTTCGCCATGATTATCTTATGACATTGTGAGTGATATCCCATGTATGCAACCCACTTCTCGTGGTACCTCTTTTCTTCATAGTTGTTTGTGAGTTTATCATTTTTTCATGTGCATTGGTTTCTACCATACAAATCCCATACCCACAGGTATCCAATATACAATATGCATATCACTCGTTGGTCCTATTTTATGGGCCATATCCTCCTACATTCATCATGGGCCCCAAATGAGGGGGAAATTATTGGATGAAAATATCACCCTTATAGCATCATAGAGCTCCAAAACAAAATAACGCCATATAAAATTTAAAAAGGCACATAATTACAGAGTGGTACAAAATAACACTTGAATCACAAACACATAGCAGGACACTAGTTCCTAGTATTAGATAGGAATGATGGGAAATTTTTTCCCACCTAGGATATTGTGTCCTAGAAGGAAAAATCAAACCGTTCCTCGATTCGAATAATTTACAGAAAAAATCTACAATATCATATACTTATCTCTTAGTTCTAGAATTCAGTCATTCCGCTACAATTAAGTTATAATTTGGTTACAATTTGGTTACAAATTAGGATGTGTCAATTTGTAGTGGCACTTATCATTTTACAAGCATCATAGAAGGAGAGAAAAACATACCTCTCTCCCCAAAACTCTTCTCTAGGGGTGAGATCTCCCAAAAACCTCACTCTTGGTGTGAGATCACCTAAAAACCTCATCCTTAGCGACAAGATGCTCAAATCCATGTCTCAATGATTTCTTTGTTGGGAATTTATCACTCCTAACCCCATCCGGCCAACATCTCCGAAGCAAACAGGAAAAATTTCTATCATATAGTCTCTCATACATCAGGTGCACTCTTTCCTTAGCTACTACTTTACTGCACACTTTAACTTACTTATATACATGTTGCTTTAATTTTTAATATACGGGACTTGAACAAGACTAATCTTGTTCTTATTTTGCAGAGTCTATCCTTACAACTAAAAGGAGTAACTCGAACAACAAACACAAGCTCCAATGGTATGCTACTACACATATGATTCACATGTATGGTATACCTCCATTTCCTTCTTCTCGCGCCTCACATTTTGATGACTTCACACTTCACATGGCTACTTGTCCATTTTCATACTATTGGCTACACTCCTCTTCATATTATAAGGTATACACTTTCAATTCATTAATCACTCAACACAATAAAGTGGGGAAAATGTAGACACAAAATATATGCACATGGGTACATTCCTAGATCCTAAAGAATATTAATGTATACATGATTCATAAACAAGAAAACTAGTGGTTTAAAACTCCTTTTGGCCTTTTGGTTGCTTTATCTCTCTTACTTTATTGTTTCTAATCTTGATTGAGCATCCTTTTAGCTTTACACATCTTACGAGTTCTATCGACAGGTTGACTTATTTAACTTTTGATGTCCTTGGACACTATCACCCGATTAGGACTGAAGTGCCTGGCACTCTTGTCCCTCTCTTTCTTCTTCTTACTCTTTTGGGTGCCTTTCACTCCTTGGTCACCTCTTAATAGTTTGGGTTAGCCTTTAATTTTTCCAATACAAAATTCAAACAAGGGAATCCTATGTACACTTAGTTACTTATTTCAAATAAGGGGGTTAAACATTATAAGCATGAATTATCACCACCTAATCTTCCACAGAGGCACACAGTACTAAAATTTACGTATCTAGCACATCCATCCAAGGGTCAAGGGTTACATTGGTCTACATTCACTTCATACGAGGGGATTTTATTCTATTCCATCAAACACATTTTTGTATTCGGGACAATCTAGATCTATCTTGTTATCATTGTGCAACTTGCGCAAAGGAAACTTAGGGCATGAGACATAGATACACACACACACACATGAAAAGGTACATGGATTTTGAGATGTAGTGCAACAATCTAACATAAGTTCACTCTTTGAGTGATTTGTATGGGTAAGTCCAACTCCCCATTCTATATATTTTTATTAGATTTGATGTGGTTCATGGGTATGTGCATATATTCATTTTTTTTACAAGTGCGTTCAACGACCTACCAAAAAAATTGGATCAATGAAGAGTGACTAAAAACAAAGATTGTTTGCCCCAAAAATACCATATTTTAATCATGTTGGTGAGAAAACTTGTCGGGGGGACAAATTTGTGGGTTTTTTTCCAATGCTATCGGAATCTAAGTCCCTCTACTTAACTGTAGCTTTCATATATGTATGCATGAGTGAAATGAGTTTTGTCTAAGTTGGCCTTCGGCCAGGATCCAACATGGGAACTCCAATGACCCCGCATGAGAAAATCTTGTAAACATCTGCAAGAGAGGAATTTTCTAGGAGAGTAGGAAAGGGAGTGAGAATGTTAGACAAGGGAAACTAATGTTGCAAGTAGGAAATCATATGCTTACAAACACTAGTTGGAAGTTTCATCACAAGAAAATAATTATGAAGAAATAAAATCTATGTATAAGAGTAACAAGATAAAATAACATTTAATGAGCACAAAGTATGACTAAAATCCTTAGTCAAAAAGGATAAAATCTCTTCTTCTTGTATTGATGCTCAAGCAGAAATTGTACATAGCTTAAGAATGGAAGACATTTTAGAATGAGGGAAATGGAAGAAATTTTTCTATCTCTTTGTTCTCTTCACAAGGATATCTCTCTCATGAATTCACAAGAATAGCTAAGAAGACCCTCAAATGAGGAGTGAATTAAAATTTATAGAACACCTCTTCATATCCTGTTGATTCCTCATTTACCCCCAAATGATGCTTCATATGCCTTGAAAATTTTCACATTCCTAAGAAAATTTTAAGTCCCCTTTATAACTCAAGGGTGACTTATTACATTGAAAACATTAATACTTGCAAAAAGTGCAACCCCAACACAAGATTAGAATATTAATGATAGAGAAAGTTGGGGAGTGAGAGGAAAGAGAAAGTGAGCAAAGAGAGAACAATGGTGATGAAGAAAATTCCTCATTGATCCATTGTTCTACTTGATCGACCTCATGTAATGCTCTAATGTAGTGAAATTTGGATCCCGAAATGCCTCATACAACAAGAGATTTCCTTCGAGATGATGCCCGAATACCGCAAACCAAGTGTTAAAATAAACATTGAATGATTCCATTAATGATCATGAGCATCACTCATGAAGATCCTTTCTGAAGAGATTGAAGCTTTGGAACCAATCCTTCCTTGCCTCCTTACAACTCTGTCCTGCACTGTTTAGATGGTTTAAACACAATCCTCATGAAACACATCGTAAATAGTGTAAAAATTTGACTGCGAATTCTACCTCACACAGACCAATTAAAGCATGAAATGACTATCAAAAGATACTTTTGAGATCCATGTAGCTAACCTCACTATCCTCTACTCCCGCATAGTCGATGATAGAGGACCGCACTATTTTCACCTCTGCGAATCAACTTCACTTAACACCTACTATTTCTGGAACATGCAACTTACTATTTTTAGTAAGTGAGAAAATTATTCTTTGAACTCCAACTAGGACTATCAGATTGATTTTTCCACTCTCAGAATGCTTCTCTTGTGAAATTTTCCCTCTAGAATAACTTACTATTTTTAGTAAGTGCCAATAGGTAACTTACTATTTTTAGCAAGTGCAATAGTAACTTAAAAAGTTATCCCCTTCGAACCTTGACTGGCTGTGACAACTCGAATTCTCCTTTCTTCCTATATTTCTCTCACCTTCTAGACTAATTTTCTATTTTTTACAGGTGCTCATGAAACTACTTAGTATTTTTATTAAGTGTCAATTCTAGACCGATATGACCATTTTAATGATTTCTCCCTACAATACATCTTTTGTGTTCACCATCTCTTTCACAGGTTCTTTAGTTGATGACTTTCTTGAAATAGCAGTCCCTTATGTAGAAGACCTACTATTTTTAGAAAGCAAGCTTCTTGTGGTCAGATTGCTATGAAATGATGTTTTTTGATATGGCTTTTTACATCTTATTGACCCTTTGAAATTTCGTGTTTACCTGATCAATAGTTGGTGAGATTTTAAAACTTCAAATTTTTGACACAGTGACAAAGACCTCTAAACACATCACCATTAATGGACCTTGAAAGTTACTGAGTCTAGTTTTCTTCTTTGTTTTCAATGAGAATCACCTTTTTGTTATGGGTTTTTGTTTCTTGTGCTTTTGGTGAAATATCTCTTCGATTAGACTACATTTTTGATAGGAAAGCAATATTTTTTCTCCGTTGTGTTAAGAAAGAGACTTCTTCGCTGCAAGAAAATCCTTCCTATGGATGGAAGGTATGTTATGGTAATTTGAATGGTCTCCAAAAATTATGAACACAACAAAAAAAAATCATCTCGATCTATGCACTGGTTTGCTAGATATGTTGGAATTTTTGTTTCATAGCCATGAGAGTCTTCATATGTTTTCTCCCTCATTCTTCATTCTTCAAGCTCTTCCGATCAACCTTCTATCTAAAACCTACATGTTCTCATGGATTGGAGTGTCTAGTGCTATGGAAAATCTTCACAAGGTACAACAATGGTTAACAATGAAAGTGTGAGTAGGTTGCGAGAGAAATAGCGAGGGTATGGAGGGTAAGAAGTTGAAGTGGGAAAGAAAGTGACAAGATTTTTTTTTAAATTTTCAAAAATTACAAAATATGGAGTGATGCACATTTCATTTTCCCTCGTTTCCATTAAGAATTAAGGGATGAGAGGGACATAAATTTTCATGCAGCACCTGGTTGCGACACATGGCGACAATCTGACGGTCATCCGTTTAGCTCCACTAGCTCTTGGGGGCCGAGAAAGTGCATTGGAGAGGATAAAATGAGAGACTAGGAGCCATTCCTTGGGCTGGGAATATTTTTATATACCTCATTTTCCTCATCAAAAAGGGACACGAGGGTCATCAAATTACACAAAGCCACGCCTCATCTTGACACTTGTCAAAGATCTGACGATTGAGGGTTTGAGCTCCTGCAAACACATGGGGGTTGAACGCCGTGATCTAGGAGGTTGTATGTTAAGTCCCTCATGTCCCTTTTCTTAAGAGATGAAAGGGACATGAAATTAAAACAGTGTAGGAGTTGACACATGTCATCATCAAATTTTGACTAACTCCCAAACTCGTTCCTAGAGGGCAACTTGAAACAATGATATATTAAGTTCCCAATGGACTTTTTGATGAAATTTTTTATTATATTTACTTTAAATTGACTTATAAATATAATGGTTAGGGTCTCAAATATTTATTCTTCCATTTTTTCCCGAAAATATGGATTTGTGATCTGGTCCTTTACATGTGCATGAGAAAAACTACTAGTAGAGCCATTTCTCTAAGGTGTTGTGAAAACTACGATTTCTCCTAACTCCATTCGGAGCTCTCGAATCACCTTCCGAAGATGAGCATCTCTTTTTGTGTTACTGCATACGCCTGCCTAGGCCTATGAACCTTGTTTTGATCAAACTTCTCCAAGTTCCCCAAATCCTTCCCGAATCTTCCCAATCTCTTCCATGATGTTTCTATACATTCAATTCATATCCATGTCATATTTGGCTCTTCTTATTCACTCTAGGGGTTGCACTCATCCTAGAAAGCCATTGATATCCTTTCTCACAAATACCATAAATTTGTATTTTACAAGAACTACTAAAATACCCTAGGGGTTAAATTGACTTTCCTAAATCACCTAGGGACTAAGTTAACATAAACCGGGAGGTCGTCAAACTAACTTTGTAGATTTGGGGTGCCTAAAAAGATAAAACATGAAAATTTGGCATAGGGGTATCGTTGTCATGCTTGAAATTGTCAATTTCCTTTTGCACATTCACATGACAACAATTGGATCTATCTTGGGGACATGAAATGTCTTGAGCATAGTGAATACATGACATGAATAATCCCATAATCTTATCTCTACAATACAAAGACCAATGCCTTATCCATTGGGCCCTATGGATTCATCTACAACTTGACAAGAGAGATAGATAACAAGAAGAAGAAATACACACAAACAACAAAAAATGACACAAAAGAAACACACTACACAAAAAAAAGGGAAACACACCTAACAATCACCTATGGTACAAATTATGGGATAATCCAGATTCTTTGAAGCACTTTTAATTTCTCAAAAGTTACTCCTAAGTGGGAAACACTTGAGTGATGTCGTTACGTGAAGCCATTAACTTGTTCCAAAGTAGCCTCCTCTCCTTAACTATTTATGAAATTTGCGTGCTTTCATGATTATCTAGGTACTTGGTAGGAGTGAGTCTACATGAGATTTTGATGCTCAGGCCTTCCTTAGAAATGTTACTACCTTCATTCCCTTTGAAATCAGTTTCATAGTGTCAGTTGCATTCTACATTTATCCACATAGTTGATTTTGTAACGACCGCTAAAATGACCACTCAAGACCCAAGAACAACCTAGGTTTAGATAGAAAAATTACGGAATAAGTTTTTTTCTTTCCTTTGAAAAGTGTGACCACTACTGTGGGCTTGAAAGCAACAATTGTCACAGAAAATTTTCAAAGTCAAATATAATTAATAAATAAAATTTTCCCATTATATAACAACTATTAAATCCACATCACAAAATTAATTAGTGTAATTAATCCAATATAGTTAAATTTATCTTAGGTGTTAATTTAATAGATAATTAAATTAACACTATATTTAAATGTTCCTTAATTAATTTTAGAGGGTCAAATGGGCCAAAAAATTAAATGCCCAAGGTATTTAATTTTACTAGGTCTAAACAATAACCAAGGTCCTATTTACATGGGTCGGATAAACAATTCTCTTATCCCTAGCGTAACCTTTCAAAAAGGTCAACCCATGCTCTAGAGTTACTCATGTAAGTTAAAAAGAGGTAATTTCCCACTTACCTATGCTTAGACTCTTAATTTCACTTCAACCTTATTTTTCACATATTTAACACACTTAAGGTTTCCGAGAAAATATTTCCATTAGATAGGAAATTTCTTCCCTTGTCCAATGATACAAAGAAGTCCTCCTAACTCTTCATATTTCTTAACTTACAGGCTGGCGGACCTAGGGAGGAAATTTTTCCCAAATGTGGGCCTGTGGACCTTGGGAAGAAAATTTTCCTAAAGGCAGGCCGGCAGGAGACTTAAGATTTTTCCCCCTTTTTCAAAAAGGTAGATTTTGAAGATGCAGGCCCGCGAACCCACAAGTATTTTTTTTTTTTCAAAAGTGAAGGATGCGGGGTTGTGGGGCCATGGAGGAACTTGTGAATTTTGCATTCTTTCAAAAAGTTCCCTAAGTAATTTCGGGCCCATGATCTGATTTGCAAAAAAAATATGCTTTTTTACGATTAGTTTTTTTTTCCGAAATCAATTGGAGTAAAAACTTTAGAAGGCCATAACTTTCGACTAGAAGTTCGGATTAGAGAAAATAAGGACTTTTTGGAAAGGGCTCGAACTCCTCTTTGCATAGGAAGCACAAAATCTTATTTTCAACAAACTTAGATGGGTGAAATTTAAGAAAACGTCTTTCCTGCCATAAAAATGTGAACTAAAATTTTTCAACTGCCAGAATTGGTTTAATTCGCTATTCTTTTCCTTCAACACCCCAAATAGGCATGGATAAATGTACTTGAAATATTTCTAATGGATTACGGATTAATTGATTCTTTGTTGAGATTTCAATACAAATTTCTTTTCTTTTCATGAAATGGCATTATTATGCATATTGCCCGATTCTTGTAGTTATGAATAAATTACTAGAGAAATACATTTGTTTTATTATGTGCTTTATTCATCCTTAGTTCATTCCAAGGTGTCATTTTGTCTTTCAAGTTACACAATACTCTGTATATTTTCTAATATTTATTTGCAGCCTTTACAAAGAATCCAAATGGAAAAACATACTTAAGCTCAAATTGATCTACTTTTCATGATCATACTTTAGATATGTAATTTCATTCCATTCCAACTTTACAATGCTTAAATTTACTTAAATCCATGCGTGAAAACCGAAAATATAGTTCTACTTTCAAAACATGCATTTCGAATGAAACAGAGAATGTAATATTTCTTCATACATATTTTTCTTTCAAACAGATATTTCATAATATATGTCAAATACATATTTCAAATGAAAACCATACCATTTGTGGTAATTAAAACAACTTATATTGAATTCCAATAATTCTTGTACAACTTCCTTTCTCGTTCATTAAATACAACTTACAGAATATACATCTCTCACATTCAAATGTAGGTTCCATTTCCAAAATAGAGCAACTTTCCAACACAAATAATATTACAATACCATCCACTTAATGTGTAAAATTTCAAAAAAAGGAACCCAAAGAGAAACTAAAAATTTGTCTTCATCCTCAGCTCCAAACAACAACAAGAAGATCCACCATATATCTTTTGATCACAACAAAAAAAAAAGGAGGAGAGGCAACTCTCTCCACCCAATCAAGAATTCCAATGAAGAGGAGAATCCATCCTCCTCATTGGCCCCTGAGCCCCAACCACAAAGCAATACGAAATGTATTTTAACTCATGGAAACAAATTGGCTTCCACAACACAAAAACAATTTACACAAATAGAACATAGTCCAAATACATACTGCAGTTTACAACCACAAGAAGAACAATAACCAATACTTAGGATTCATCATGCACAAGCCAAAGGAGCAAGATCTATTGGGGAAGATACTTATACCTCCCAATAGGGAAATGGGTGTCCACCTTAAAATAAACCCATCAATATATATACATATATATATATATATATATATATATATATATATATTATATTAAAACCCTACTTGCCCTTATGCCTCCCCTAAGTACCCCTTATACCTCCCATTATCTTATGCCTCCCCACACTCTTATGGTACCCCATAACAAGTAAAGAAATGCAAGCTATTTCTTTTACAAGGTGGAACCCAATCCAAAACTCCCTCCACAATAACACTTATACCTCCCCAAAACTCTTATACCTTCCCACAAGAGTTCCCCATAGTCTTCTCCTACACCATACCTAGGTAATCTACCCAACCAATGACAACAACATACTAAAATATTCAAGCATTCACATATGCATAAATAAAAGGAGAACATTATAAAGAGCCAAGCTCCTAACTCTCCATGGTAGAGTTTCCTCCACAGGTTCAACATAAATCTTTTTCCAATCCAAACAATCCAAAATCTCCAACAATCCACAAGCATTCAACAAAATCTCTAACTCTCTTCCAAATTACAAGATCTCAAAACCAAAAGAAGTAACCAAAAATGAAGTCACCAAAGAAGTAACCCTCTCCAGTCACCCCCAAAACAACAAAATAATTCGAATAAATAGAAAAGGGAGGAGGAGGATGATGTGGCTCCATGTAGGATGTAACATCACTCATCCTCTACTCCATCTCACAAGTAAACTTAAAAATCCAAAGAATAATTAAAAAGGTGGGTGAATGAATGAAATTTTACTTACACACATACAATCCAAGTCCACACCCCAAGGATAAAAATTAATTTCATGCAAGAAGGTGTAAAAATACTTATAACTTGCCTTACCAAAATACATAATAAGTCCTAGATTTGACTCCCCAACTCATAGGTAGGGTTGGTGTACCAATTTAAGAGGTGAGGGACAAGTTTAACTTGTCCCACAAGCCTCCAAAATCAACCCCTAAGGACATATCCGAATTTCAAAAGGAAGGTGGAGTGTTTCACACTCAAAATTAATTACACATTACTTATAACACTTAATCCAAGAGCCATCAGCTCTAATAAATGCATTATTTTGACCCATTTTAATTTATTTAACAACATGATTACTCACTAATCTAGACACAAATAAAATAAATAATAAAAGGGGAAAGTACATCACTAAAATCCACATACTAAGTTTAAACAAATGAACTAAATAAAAGAATACACATACCCTCTTGGTCACATTCGAAGGTGATTCCCCCCATGGGGACCCCTAACATCAATTCAAACACACACACATAACAAATACATGTTGCCATGGTGACCCTTGTTGAATTCATCTAGGATTACAATGTGGTTGGTCTCCAATCCCTCGATGTTTGTTGTGACATGTTTACTTGCAAAACAAAAATACCTCCTTCAGCCTTGTGGCTGCATCAAATCATCCAAAATAATTATACAATAATCTCCAAGGTCATATATATATAAATCCAAACATCATCAAGCAAGTAACGACATCATTTACAATTTCCTCAATAACCATATGATCATAAAATTAGTTCAATTTTCTAGGTTTACTCAATATGACAACATATCACATGTACGAAAAACATATATATATATATATATATATATATATATGTCAAGCATTGTATCAACATCAATATAAAATGTCTCTAATAATCCACATGCATCATATATGAATCAAATCAACCACAGTCCATGATCTCTAATGTCGACATCATACCAACTCGAAAGCTATAGTAATGTCCATAAGTATAGTCGATAGTATCATAATCAATAACAAAAGGTGTCGAAGGGAATTGGGCACTACAAATTCTTCATTGAGCATCCCATCACTGCCCCAAGGATGATTTTCATTCCAATTTATTGATTATTTTGAGTTCTTTCCTTTCCTAGATCTATTCTAATTGACTTATTTTCCATGAGAAACCTTGGATTCATCCTTTTGCTCCATTTCACTATGAGGTGTTTGAATACTGACTAGAGGATTAGAAGTAACATATTATGTGTTTTATATGGCCATAGCACAAGCTTAGAGATCAATAATTAGCAAAATGTATTTCGTACCTTCTACTCGCATCTAATATTTATTGCATGGAGAACTCCTTTGTTACTTTCTACAATCCATCTTTGTATTCCTTTGAAGAATCTTTATTTTTAAGCTCAAGGAAACTATTCAAAGGGATTACTTCATTTTTTTGGGAAGAAGTACTTTCTATTACTCCTTTTTCAAAGGGATCCTTAGCTTCAAGAGCCTCAAAACTCCTTTCTTAAATTTCTTCAACATGGAGAGAATCTTCCTCTTCAAATGAGAAAGAAAATACTCTATTTCATTCTTGCATCCTTCAACTATTGGCTTGGGAGGGACATCATATTTCTTATCTAAATTTATTTCAACATGGCCAATCTTCACACTAGTTGAGGCTTCCAAATCAGATTCATGCTTGTCTTGTAGATTCATGGCTTGCATCGTCAGAATTCAAGACCGAATTCGAAATCTTTTGTCTCTTAAGTAGCTCTTAGGAGATCTTGTACAAATTTTTCTTTTAAACCCTTTTAGGGCTCATTATAGACTATATTTTTCTCTCAATGAATGTAGTCTAGACCACATTCATCTTCAAATGGGAATGAGAAAATCTCTACTTCATGAGTAATCATACAAGCTGATTTCTCCATTTGGAACTCACCAAGCACCATTTCTTCTTCTTCCTAGCTCACATAGTCCAACAAATAAGGTATATGCCCTTGGAACTCAAAGTTCCTTAATGCTTCTTCAATATCCATGCTCCTTTGGGAAGGAATGTTTGGTCCTATGAAAATGGGAATATCCTCTTCCTCTTCAGTTGTTATGAAAAGATTCATCCTCTTGCTATTTTGGTACAAAAAAATTGGCTTTAGTATTTCCTTATTTTTGTGTTCTGTACCTCATTTTCTTCTCTACAATCAATTTCTCTATGTCTCCCTTCACCGGTATGGTTGCGAAGTCCAATTCATCTTAATTTTATCCCCCAACTACTGAAATAAACCCATACTTAGCAACAATCCAAATGAAGTGGAATGTGAGCTACCAAAATCATCGTTGAAACCTTCTTGTTTGGAAATTTTGTGAGAGCCACTTGTGCATATTTAAAATTCCCTAAAAGTGGTAGCTCTTTTGTCTCCAAGGAGTAACAAGAGCCACCAGGTGGATTCATGGTGAGTTTGAGAGCCTTGAAACCTTTATAAGCATTACATTGTTAGAGGCACCAAAATCTATTATGTAGTTGTTCAATATATATTCTCCAATGAGAAGGGAGACATAGAAAGGTTCAACCTTATCAATCCTGGATTAACTCAAAGAAATTATGTTCAAAGAAATTCTTAGATGGGGGCTTACTATTTTTAGTAAGTGGTCATTTTCACTATTTTTTGCTCCAGTATAATCATTTTGGCCTTTTGGAGATCTTCGATGCACCTTTGCTCTTTCCATAGGCACTTTTGATGAAGACTTACCAAAAATAGCAAGCATGTGTAGGAAAACTTACTATTTTTAGAAAGGGTGATTCTAGTACTCTATTTTTGATGGAACATACTTTTTTGGATTCTTCTTATCGTTACGATCACACCCTTGAAATTTCACATAGTTTTGCCCTCTAGAATGTAAGGAAATAAATTTTGAACTTTTGACTGGCGGTGGCAGGGCTTCTGCACAGAGCTACAATGGTGGCCATTAATGGAGCTCAAAATTTTCCGATCTAGTTTTTTTCTCCATTTGCAATGAAAAAAACTCCATTGTGATAATTTTTATTTGGAGCTCGTGTGCAAGTTTTTAGCTATTTTCCATTGTTGGAATGACGGGAAATCCAACGAATGTGAGTCGGTGCATGAAGAGAGGATTTTGTTGGAGAAAATTATTTTGGGAATCATTTGACCTCTTGTTTGTTGCATCTTGATCACCTTGAAAAATTAGGAAATATGAAAAATACAGCATCTCCATCTGACTTGTATCTTGTGAGATATGAAGATTTTTTGATTGGGTGACTTCATGGTTATCGACAAAAACCTTCATTTTCTTCTGTTCTTCATCATTTCACTCCATTTTTATCTAAGGCCTGAATATTTCTGTGTATTCATGGTTGGAGACTTTATGTGGCCATGTTGGATCTGGTTCAGAGTAACAATGGTGGACCAGGTGTTTGGCCAAACATGCATGGAGCCATGGCAAGGTATGAAGCTGTGAAGGAGAAATGAGGGGAAAGAAATGGCTAAGTGCCGGATTTGAATACTCAAAACTTGCAAATGGAGGGGCTGGGTGAATTTTTATGTCCCTGATGTCCCTGACCTTAGGGACATGAGGGACATCAATTTCCACAGTGGTCAAGGTGATGCCATGTGTCCTTAATCCGACGACAGGGGATTTGCTTGAAAAATGCACCTTGGGGTTGAAAGTTGGTCATGTGGGTGTCCCAATGACTCCCCATAGGGTATGGGCACATTTTACCATGTCTTATGTCCCCCACATCAGTTACATAAGGGACATCGTTTCCAAGGTGGTCCTAGAGGTGACATGTGGTGCCCGATCCGACAAAGTAGGGAATGAATGCTCCAAAAATGCACCTGGGGCTAAAAGTCGGTCACGTGGGTGTCAAAATGACTCCCCCATAGGGTATGTGCACATTTTTCCATGTCTTATGTCCCCACCTCAAGGAAATAAGGGACATCGCTTTCCACGGTGGTCATGGAGTGACACTGACACACCTAATCCAACGGCAGGAATGGATGCTCCAAAATGCACTTGTGGGCTGAATCGTCAAGTCTGGAGGTCATATGAGGGTCCCAGAGGTCACATGGGTTCTGGGCACATTTTTCAAGGGCTTATGTACCTAACCTTATGGATTTTGGAGACATGAAATCCCACCATGATCCTGAGTGCCGATACGTGTCCTCTCGAAAAATGACTAAGTCTTGAACTGCCTTTAAGAGGGTAACTTGGAACGAAGATAACTTGAGCTCCCGATGGAATTTATTGGTGAAATTTTATATGATCCTAAATTTAAATTGCATTTTGAATCTAATGGTGGGGTTATCATGTCTTGATTCATTCATATGATCCCTGAAAAATCAGGTTTGTGATTTGAGACTCCACTTGTACCTGATAAAACTGCCTTCCAATCATATTTTCCAAGGTGTTGTGAAAAATATTATTTCACCATCATGTAGGTCTTGGAATAATATTTTCGATGATGTTTTTTTTTACTTCTAACTCCATCTAGAGCTCCCGAATCTTCTTCTAAATCCCAACAGTTGTTTTAGGCCTGTGAATTGCCTAGGCTTGTGAACCCTGCTTTTACTCAAACTACTCCAAGTATTTAAAAACTTCCTCAAACCTTACAAAACCATTTCCATGATGTTTTAAGGTCTTCAATTCACCATAATTTTTAATATTACCCTTTTTTTCTACTCCGGGTGGTTGGTTCAGTCCTAGGAAGGTCACTGATAGCCCTTCCCAATACTACTAAAAGATAACATCTTTTCAGAATTCCTAAAATCACCTAGGGGGAATGGATAGACTTTCCTAAATCACCTAGGGGATAAATTTTACATCAAATAGGGGGTGACCAGACCAACATATTTGACTGGGGATTCTTGGGAATGATAAAAATGGAAATTTCAATATAGTGGTATAGTTGTCGTGCTCGGAAATTGTAAATTTCCCTGTTACACATTTGCATCGACAATAGATGGAAATTTTTTTATGTCCCTCAACGAAAAGGAACATCGGGGTCATAAATTTTCATGGCGTTCCTCAGCTTGACACTTGTCACATATCTAACGATTGAGGGTTTGAGCTCCTCAAAGGACCTAAAGGTTGAACTGGTGATCCGTGAGGTTGTATGGGTGACAACATGACTTATAGGGGTTGGGCACATTTTTATGTCCCTCGTGTACATTTTCTTCAAGGATGAAAGGGACATGAAAATTTTCCTAGCTCTTGAGCTGACATGTATCCTCATCAAATTTTGACTAACTCTCGAACTCGTTCCTAAAGGGAAACTTTAAATGATGATATCATGAAATTATGATGGAATTTTTTGAGAAAATTTTATATGAATTTGAATTAAAATTTCCTTAGAAATCCAATTTCTGGGTTTGTATGTATTTATTCTTCCATTTGTGCCCTGAAAAATCAGATTTATGATTTGGTCTATTACCTAAGCATGATAAAAATCGCCTACTGAGACCCATTACAACAAGGTGTTTTGAAATATTTTATTTCAACATCTTGTAGGGATTTGAATTCACTTTCCAAATATTTTATTTTGTTCCTAACTCCATTCAAGCTCCTAATCACCTTATGAAGCTCAACAACTCTTTTGACTCGAGTGCACTATCTAAGCTTTGTGAACCTGTTTTGATCAAACCACCCAACATCCCGAAATCCTTCATGAATATTCCTAAATCAATTTGATGATGTTTCTATACCTTCAATTCATCTCCATGTCATATTTTTCTCCTCTACTCCACTCCAGGGGTTTGTGCTCATCCATAGAATGCCAATGATAGCCTTTCTCACAATTTCCCAAAATTTACATTTTCCACGAACTCCTAAAATAACCTAGGGGTTGAATTGAATTTCCTAAATCACCTAAGGGACTGAGTTAACATAAAATAGGAATTATTTTAATCGATCAGTGTGAATCGAGGTGCCTCAAAATGATAAAACATGAAAATTTGGCAAGGGTATTGTTGTCATGCTTGAAATTGTCAATTTCTCTATTGCACATTACATGACAACAACTGGATCTATCTTGGGGACATGAAATATAATTAGCATAGTGAAGACATAACATGAAGAATCCCAAAATATCACCCCTTTAATACAAATACCAATGCCTTATCCATTGGGCCTTGTAAATTCATCTATAACTTGTCAAGAAAGAGATAACAAGAAGAAGACACACACACAAACTGGTCACCTAAGCAAACAACGGTACCCGTAATAGTCATTAATATCTCGAGGAGACCCTTACCTCATCTAGGCACTTTTTTCCCATACATTCTTTTGTTTCTAAACCCTCGGCAATCCATTTTGACTTTGTTTCCAGCTAGGAAAAGTTTAGTGGAAAATTTTCGTAAACTCGTAAAAATCAAGGATTATGGAAATTCGAATTGGCAAATATTATCTTGTTTAGAGACAACTTATTTTCCAAAAATTCAGCCAACATGTCCCTTATACTATTTCTTTCACCTAGATTTTACACATATATAAGAGCTTATGAATGTAATTTTCCACCATTTCGAATCATTTTGTGTGCATATTCACCAAAGTAAACATAATAAAATCCTTAGCCACCAACATTGAAGTTTGAAATCCAAGCCATCCAACTCTAAGTTGTCCATTAACTTTGACTAACTCCTATCCGTCCAACCCACCCATCCAACCATTTCCCATCCAACCCCTTCCCGTCTAGCCCCCACCCATCTAACCCTCTCGCATAATCCACCCATCTAACCCACTCGTCTAACACACCCATCTAACCCACCCGTCCAACCGATTCATCCAGCCCATCCATCCAACTCACCCGTCCAACCATTGACCGTCCACCCATTGACTGTCAAACCATTAACCATCCAACCATTGACCGTCCAACCATTGATCATCCAACCTTCGTCCAACCCACCCATCCAACTCATCTCACACACCTTTCCATCCAACCTTCCTTACCAAAATTGTGAAACGAGGGAATAATGCTCTATGAAATCACCTTTTCTATGAAACATTTTTTCATAAATTCGTCAACAATTCAAAAGTTGATTTATGAGATTCGCCAATGATTCAAAAAAAATAATTCATAGGGGTCTTCTTAAAATTAACCCTATTTCTAGCTTTTTCCATTAGATACTCGGTCTTGATCATTCCCATGTTACATCTAGAATATGGTAACTCATAGAAATATGCTAAACCCTAATTACAAAGTCAAAACTGATAAAATGAAGTCTTAAAGTAAAAATATGACCTAAGAAATAAGTAAATGGAAATTTAAACCCTAAGTGCAAGATATGGAATAACATAGTTAATTTCACAATAATCCCCAAGATGTGCCTAGATGGAAATCCTATAGCACATGATGACAGATGATGCAACCAAGTCGAGAAAAATTGTGGAACTACCGGAAATGATAGGACTAGGGTTCCTGGACTGGGTAAAGGGAACCTAGGAACTAGAGACCTTCTGTAGGCACCTGTGACTACACATAACCTCATAAAATGATTTTTAAAGTGTCACAAGATGTTTGCTAAAAAAAAAATTTGATCACATGTATATTATTAGAAGATCACCGAGTTCGCCAGTAACCGATAAAAATGCCTCCTAAAAAACCCCAAAGAACAAATACTAAAAACATAAATATGCAAATGGGGAGTCGAACAAACCCTAATGGTCACCCGACAGCAGTGTGAACTTAGGATTGAAGACTCCACTACATTTCAAAATGCATGTACTTTTGTGTGTCTGTGAATAATTGTGCCCTAGGTGGCTCTTACGCAAGATGCATTAAATATCAAGCAATAACTAGATGTAACAATGTAAATAGATGTGTGGATGTTAAAATGAACTTCCCATCCTATGAAATGTATGAAGAAAAATGGCATCCCTTTTCTCTTGAATGAAGCTAGATGGATGCTTTGATGCTCTTAAAATGCCTTTAGATACAAACCTAGATGATAGTAATAGATTCTTAGAGCTTGAATCATTATTATGCTCATAGAGATTTATATTCATATGATTCCCTTATTTTAATTTCATAATTAACATCTACATGACTTACCACCAAAAAAAATATTCCCAAAAGATAAAAGAGGCCCAAAAAGGGTGAGTAAGATACAAAGAGGTCGGGTGTGCCCAGAGGGGGCGAAGGCATCTGGGCACTGGAGACTGGTTGAGCACCGTGTCTAGAGCGAAGAAATATAAAGCTTTAAAATTTAGAGTGGGCAGTGAGCTGTGCAAGACCATAGAGAAAGTAAGAAAGAAAAGAAATATGTCAAAGATAGATGTCAATTACTAGTTTTCTTGCTTAGGAATCATATGAATAGTAGTATGTGATTAGGAAATTTTCCCCACTTTATGTTTTTGAGTGAATACTCAATAACATAAAGTAGATAAGATATACATACCTAATAATTATTTCGATTGATGGTGAAAGTGTGCTGAGGAGACAAGAGAAAAAATGTGGAGTGATAAAATGAAACGTGGAAGCTAAAGAAGAGGAAGTGATCCTAGGGGTTAAAGCGTATGAGTATATGTTTCATTTTACTTGTTTTTTTAGTCGCTTGATGTGTTGTACGATGTGTATATTTATTTCCATAAGGATTGATGTATACAAGAGAAGAGTAAAATATTAGTAAAGTATGTGTATATGAAAATTTTGATCCAAATCTATAAAAAAAAGTGTGTAAAAAGTATGTAAAAGTGAAAAAGGAACATGTGCACCTAATCCATGATGAGTGAAGAAGGAGAGAAAGGATCCTAAAAATTTTGTAGAAGAATGATTTTTTTGGGTTATCTCATACCAAGTGCAGTTTTTTTAACAATCTCATTCCACAATAGAAGAAGTGTTAGGGAGAAAGGTCTAGTGTTATTCTCCAACCCTGAATTCTTCCTAATGATTTATACACCATTATAGATGGTGTGATTCTACTTTTTCTAGTTTGATCAAGTTTGGTCTAGTTTGATCCAACACAAATACCAAAAGGAAATAACATGCATGTAGATTTCTGGAGGAATGTTCCTATTATGTGAAAATCGCTATGTAAAATGATGAAAACTATGTTCATATGAGAAAAACTCTATAACTTCCCTATGGTCATAGGAATCCAGAAGGGTCGGGAGTACCCTTATACTTATGTTTGTATCCGGGCACTAACATCTGTGTTGTGCTGAGGACCCAAGTTAGAATTTGGGAAATTTCTATGACTTAAGATTGTGTTGTTTTTGTATTTGCAGTCTCGAACTATGACTATGTCATGCTAAATGGGGTGACCGATTCCCCTAATGTATTTTCCCCCTCGTTTGGGGTGCATGAGAAATTTCTAGGAAGATACAACCTAAAGGAGAGAACCATACACCGATTTGAAACCGATGCTCTACAGAGAGAGGAAATGTGTTTGGTAGAAACTAAGGAACATGCAAAAAAAGTGGTTGAAAACATGTATTAGTACAAAACAATACAACTACATATATATACAATAATTTATAAGCTAGTAAGAAAGAGGACAATGTAGACTATGAAAATTGGGTTTCAAACATGGGACATCACTCACAATGTTGCAAGATAATCATGTCTGAAGTGGCCAAAAGAATACACTTGTGTACACAATATAAAGGACATAGCTCGCAAAACAATGGCATACAATGTCGAGATAGTGACAAAGAATAAAAAGAAAATTATCATATAACCATGGTAGAAAATAGTTCCTGCAAATAAAATGTTGCACATGAAGCACCCATTAGCATGTTAGAAAGAAAAAAATTATTTCAAAGCATGTATGATCTGATATAGAGTATTTTTCTAGTAAGAATAGTAATTAGTATATAACAAAACAATAACACCTGCGATGTGTACAAAAGTATATGCCCTTAGGAGCCATTGTGGGACTGGTAAGAGGTACGGTGCCAAGCATCTGATGTTACATGTAACAATCGTGTAAAGTCTACACTCACAACTAGAAGGAAAGTGAATGTGCATGTGTATATGATAAAGATAATGACATATGAAATATCCATCTAACATAGTAAGAAAAGTTTATATGTGAGTATAAGCAATAAATAACAATGTGCAACAAGATATGCATTGTGCCATGAGTAGAATGTAATGGAATGGACTGCAAAGTGCATGTGATAGGAGCAACATGTTCCCGAGTGAATGTGAGTGATTATGTAATGAGGTTCATTTATAAAAGACCCATTGACATTCAAGAATGAACCATATAATAAGAGTGTGTCATTGGGATATGGTTTGATAGTGTGCACTAACAAGATATGATTGATAAAGTGTAGAGCATAGAGAGTTTTTATGTGGTGAGGTTTATTTAAGATCTATACCCTCAAAGGTTGAGTATGAACCGTGGAATTGGATTACATCATCGGGTAGTGTGTTGTTATGAATGTGTGCTAGAAATATATGTCGAGAATGCGCTGAGAGTGAAATGTGTAGTTTGTATGATGTGAGGTTCATGAATTTAGTATGCCCTCAACATTCGATTGTGAACCATAGCAAAAGAGTGTTTCATTGGGTATTTACAATACCAAACGTGTGTATTAATGTGTGTATGATGAATAAGAATATCCATATGAAAATATCGAAATGTATGAGTCAAAATATATGACACCTTATGATGTTAGGAGGGGAGAGTAAACATGATTCCCCCAAAGAGTATTATGAGTAGAAGAATCAAGTAACATCATTCAAGAGATCATCATTTTCATGTTCAAAATAGGATGGAGATGCATTAGAGACTTGTTAAGTAATAGTATGTGGTTGATCATATAAATATCCATTATGGAATAGATTGTAAATTCCCATTGCGTAATCTTCATCAAGGTGAAATGTGGTTATGGACAACAATGTACATAACATTGATTAAGATTTTTGCATAGATGAGAAATGAATCATTGCAAATAAAACATGGATGAAAGGCATGGGAAATGTGATGTTAGTATGATTAGGGTCAAAAGTGACCACAATGTAGTGAAGCCAAGACTACCCAACCGTGTGAGTGAATAAGTGCAAGAGGTGCATGCAACGAATAATGATAGATGGAAGACAAGAATACCATAGGCGATGTAATACGAACATATCTATGATAAAGATGTGGTTAATGAGGCAGAGATAAGATATTATCACTTGTAAACCTAAGCCGACTCAAGCCATCGTGTCTCGCAAAAGTGTTAGAGAAATTGGGATCGAATGGAATGTGATGCCAATAAGAGTTATTCATGAAAAGAGTGCATGTGAAAGGAGGAAGTGTAGATGTGGGTTCCTCATGAGAATATGGAACAAGTGTTCTAACATCCAATCCATGGACATACACTTGATAAAGTGCCATAGTGTTATAGAAGGAGGGGGTTTCCTGAATTTATATTCACCATGGCCAACAACAATGAAAGTATTATTGAATTATGAATCATCTATCTCGATAAAAGTAACATTAAGATTGTAAAAATTTCATCAATAAGCTCAATAGAATCAACCTCATCATTAGAATCATTAGTGTTGGCATTGTCATGTTGGATAGCAATATCAAGAATATTGGTAGGAGGTGAGCCAAATGCAGGAGTGAGAGGAGTCTCATCAAGTGGAGTGGAAGTGTTTAGTGGAGAAAAAAATGGGTGAAATGATAACAGTGGTATGAACTGAAACAGATGGAATGATTGTGGCCCTAGGAGGAGGTTGTGAAGTACTATATTTACCAATATCAAATGTTATAATATTGCTATATAGAATAGGCTGAGATGGAGGAATAGGCATAACGATAATGAGGTCTATGCAGAAAACATTGAATGGATTAGGTTCGGTAATAATGGTATGTTCATATCCATCATATAATAATTTAATACAATGATGAATAATAGATGAAACAACATGCATTACGTGAATCCGGGTCTATGCAATAAGAGATTAAACTTAAATGAGGCATCAATAACGAATAATATTGTAGGAACATTCTTAGTCCCGACTGTATAGGTGATATGATAGTTCTTAGGCATGTGAGAGTAGTGGAGTCATAGTCATAAATAAGAGTGTAATTTTTAGCAATGATATTATCAGTAATTTTAATTTTATTTAAAAGGGAGTGAGCACATAGATTAACAACGTATCCATTCTCAATAAGTACATGCTTGATACAAATGGTTCTAATGATAGTAGTGATAAGCAAAGGTGCATATGGATTATCCACAACAGATGATGATATGTACTCATCACTAAATGATATAGCATGTGGTAGATTTTTTAGAGACTAGATGAGGTGTGTGAAGGTCACAAATGAATTATTTCTTTAAATGGGGATAGAATGAAGGGTGTCCTCTAATGTATGATGAAAATCAAGTGCACTGTGTAATAATTCTTAGAGATATATTTTGGCCAATGTATTCTTAAGCTTCTCGATGATATCATAGCCTTTAGAAGTGGTAGGAGTTGTAGAAGTGATAGGTTGTGGGATAGAAATGAGTTGAGATGTAGGAGAATGAGTGCAGTGAGTAGTGACTACATTAATAGGTTGGATCATTCCTAGGCATAATAATGCGAGGAGGATATTGAGTATGAACTTGCATAAAATTAACAACAATAATAACCATTCTAGAAACACTAGTTGGGGAAAAATAAGGATAATAAGATTGATCCACGACTTGAGAAGAATACATACTCATAAGGTATAGTTTTAATGGATGGGTTCACTAGACGATTTTACAAATATAGAAATATGATAAACCCTAATTGCAGATTCACAATCGATAAAATGAAGCCAAAAGTACATATATGGCCAAAGAAATAAGTAAATTTAAATTGAAACCCTAAGTTCAAGAGATGGAATAAGAGACTTAGCTGATTTTGTAGTAATCCTTGAGGATGTGCCGAGTGGAAAACCAATGGAACATGAGGATAGATTGTCACAACCAATCCCGAGAAATTTGCAAAACTATCGAAATGTCGGGACTAAGGTGTTTGGACTGTGGTAGGGGAAAAAGGAACTAGAGACCTTATGTAGGTGGTTATGACTACAAAGGACCTCATAAAATGATTTTCGTAGTGTTGCAGAAGATGTTCGCTAATGTTATTTTTGATCTCTTATAGGTCATTGGAAGATCGCCAACTTTTCTTGTAATCTCGAAACAAAAGATCTCCTAAAAACCCAAAGCACATCAAATATTAAAAATAAAAATATGCAAATGGGGATTCATAATGACCCCAACAATTACTTGAAAGAGTTAACTTACGACTGAGCATTGTACTATATCTCGGAATCCATGTAATTTTGTGTGTGTGTGTGAAGAATTTTTCCGTAAGTGGCTCTTTGTCAAGAGATGCACTAAATAACGACAAATAACTAGATCTAGAAATGTAAATAGATGTGTGGATGTCAAAATGAACTTCCCCTCCTATGAAGTGTATGTAAAAAAATGTTTTCCCTTGTCCCTTGAATGAATCTAGATGGGTGCTTTAATGCTCTTGAAATGACTTTGAATGCAACCTTAGGTGATGGTAAGATTCTTAGATCATTTCTCGTTATTATGGTCACATAGCTTTATATTTATATGAATACCTTGTCTGAATTTCATAATTAACATCTACAAGCCGAGCACCAAGAAAATAAGATTCCTAAAATATTAAAGAGGCCTAAATGGGGAAAGTAAGATACAAATAGGTTGAGGTGCCTAGAGGGGATGGGGGCACCTAGGAATTTTGTTTTTGGTTTGGTGTTGGTGTCAGAGCCAATAAAGATAAAGAAGTGAAATTCGAGAATGGGCAACGCGTGTGCAATACCACAAAGAAATAAAGAAAGCAAAGAAAGGGGCCAAAGCTAGATTTCAATTACTAGTTTTCTTGTTTAGGAATTATATGAATAATGGTATGTGATTACGACCTAGAAATTACCCAAGTGTGTGATTTAGTGTGTACATATCCCTTCATTTTCTTAGGGTGTTACATCCTCGAATGCATATTGATTACATGTTACTATATGGATTCACCTGAATATCAATTATTATAGTATGTAACTTTTAAATAAGATTTAATTCAAGTTAGATTAAATTATTTTGATACGCCCATAATTTGGGATGTAACTATGAACACCAACTCCTCTTTTTTTCTTGACCATTTTAAGCAAAATGGATTTCAATGTCTTATTTTTTGCTTCGACCTATCCATTTGATTAAGGGTAATAAAGGGGTGCGGTATGGTGTGAAATTCAAAATTTCTTCCATAGCTCTCACATCTCTAGGTCCTTAAAGGATCTTTCATTATTAGAAATGATAACTTGTAGGACTCCAAACCTATAAGTAATTTAGTTTAAGATGATTTTTCCTATGACTAAAGTAGTGACTGTGGTAAGGGGCATGGCCTCTTCCCATTTCATGAAGTACTCAGCTTATAGTTATGATAAAATTATGACCATGTATAGAAGTGGAGGTCGGTTACCAATTAAATGAAGACCCCGGGTAGAAAATGGATTCAGGATAACAATAGGTCAAAGTTCCTATGTATTAGCAAAATTGACAATTTCAAAGAGAAAATTTCCAAATTTGAGTGTCTACAAAATCAATTTGTTATGAAATGCATAACAATAAAAAGGAATGCGAGGTTTGGAGACTAGGGGAAACTATGATAAATTAACTTGTAACATTTATTGTGGCCATCCGTAGAAGAGGAGGTTAGTTTTCCATTTATCTTTCATGATACCCACAACAAATTCACCAAAAAGAGTGCCCTCATAAACCATTTTATATCTTTGGGAAAAACCAAGTAGCAAACTTTGGGAAAAATTATCACTTGATTTCTCAATCTCATCCAATGAAAAAATTCTCATCCTATCTTCCCATGACAAAATTAATCAGACAAACGAGTCCCCGTGTTTCGAGAAAAATAGCCTTCCTTTCAAAACATGGATTTTTTTGCGCTTAAAAATCAACCCCACAACACCAGCTCCTAAGATAACGCCACTAGTGTCTCATATACTCCTGCACCACATATCGAAAAATATTCCAACTAGACACATTTTGTAGACACCAAAATTTGGTATCACCACCCTCCACCCCACATTCACTACCTTTTCTTCATGGTCATCCACTTGAATTTTGAATTCTTTCCTAAATATAATTTATACCATTAATCACCTATTTACAACCTTTAGCCAATTTATTATTCCATCCATGTTAATCATCCTTAATCATCCCTAATCCTTCATTAATTCATTTCCTATCTCTAGATTTTTCCATTTTATCATTTCTATGTTCTCAACCACCCCCATTTAATATTTTTATTCACCCCTTGCCTTTATTTATTCATCTCAACCATCCACCTACTCATTTCTCTTCCCTATACAACCCTAGCTTGTCTTTATGCATCTAAACCCTAATCCCACTTTGTTTCGGCATCTTTGGCTCAAGTTGGATAGCAATCCACCACTCAAATGGATGTCTCTCCATAGTTGTCGATGAATTACCTAAGTCACCATCAACCCTATAAAACCCCATTCACCCCTCCTTGTTCAAGGATGTAATTTTTGAGACTCTTTCTTTCTTGTGATCTTTCCTTCATCCTTGAATGCCTTTGGAGCTACCACATCTATCTTGGATTCCTTTTGTAGAGCTTGTGCTTCCATTTTGGAGTTTTAGGATATTTCCTTTATCTTTGTAGGCATTGATTCATTACTATTATTTTATCATCCATATTAGTCTCTAACATCTTGTGTAGGATCAGTTGTCGATAAGGACTCACCCTCAACCTTCTTTGTCATATGTCTATTTCTACATGTCTTAATTTCTAGCCATATCTTTTCATCCAAGCATATATCTTCATTGGTCATCATCTACCCAATTTTATCTCCATTGACTCAATCTCCTTTTGCATTAGTTTCAATGACATTAAATCTTCATCAATATGATTTGTGTTGTTGTATTCACCCGATCCTCGAGATCCAGCCATCCTATATCTCCGACATCTAAGATCCGTTTTGCTAGCCCCCTAGCCATCATTAATCCATCTTATTCGAGTCGACCAAGGCCATATTTTTAGTATTTACCCTTAGATCTCTAATTTTCTTGCATCCTTTCTATTTCTCCCTATCTCAAGCTCTTTTCAGTAGGTTCATGTTCATCATTTAAGTGTTGCGGTAGGTCCAAATTTTCCATCGCTTTTTTCAAATTTGTATTTTCCATCATTATTCTAGTGTATCCACCTCATGTGTCATCAAGTTGCCCTTTGCATCCTCAAGTTTCCATTGGCCCATGAAAGTTTGGTTTATCTAACATTTATTTAGATGAGACCTATACTTTCTTTACCTTTATGCATGTTGATATTCTTTTTTATCTCATATTTACTGCATATTATCTAGATCTTAGCTACATCAAATTTATCAACATCATAATTTATCTATATTTAATCTAAAATAAGGTTGACATCCATCTTAGGAAGTTTTTGCTTCTTGGGATTGACTTTTTCAAGAAACCCTCTCATATGATCTACTAATCCAATCTTTTTTGTTGATTTATCTTCATTTGTAGGTCACTTAGCTCACTATGGAGAAGGATCAATCATTTCCTCCTGTCCATATTGTCATCCCATATCAAGATCCATAAACCCTTAATATTTCAATTTGTTTTATTTTCTTGAGTACTAATTCACTAATCTAAACAGAAAGAGGAAATCTTGTCCAACATTTTGGCATGTCTTTTGGGACCCACCCTTTCAAGGTAAGTCTTGTTATTCGTTTCATTTCCATTCTCTTTCTTTCATTTCCATTAACCTTGCAAGGAAGGGATGTGCATTGATAGTGCTTGCTTGCTTGTTCGCGTTGCATTGGGTATTGCTTAAAATTTTGCTTCATCGCTTATTCTCTTTGAAGATCCAACAAAACTGAAAAGCGCATTCGATGTATTGCTATTTTTATTATTTTATCCTTTTCCATCATACTTTCCATTCTTTCTTGTTGTTTTCATAGAATCTCCATATTTGGTTTTGGATCTAAAAAGAACCCTTGTCATTCTTACTTGAGAATCCAATCTAACTAAGGGGTTTAACAGGTCAGTATGCACCTCATCATACACAAGAAAACACACGAAAAAACTTACACATGTAAAAAACTCCTTACTGGTGGAATTATTGCTATGTCATCACCCAATATAAAATTCATCGTGGTGTCTGGCTGTATTATAAACTCTATACAGATTTGGGCCTCACGTACCTTCAGGTATATCAAGGAATCCAAAGCCAAAATCACCTAAAACCATCCATATATTTCCATTTCATAGGTTCCTTTCGATCCCCTTTTACTTATTTTTCACATCTAAATAATCATGATGATAAAAAAAAAAATTCTTTATTTGTTTGTTAATAAACTACATAAACAAATGTTTATCTATTTCATGTTTGTTATCACTCCTTCTCAAGCCAAGAAAACGTAACAATCCACTTCATCTAATGACATCCCTTCTTCCAATGATCTCTTCCAAAATGTTTTGAACTTGAGACCATGCCTTTGATCTCCCAACCTTGTGTTTCTATGGTCTCGCTTCATGAATACCATGTCATCCAAAATGATCCTCTTATTGAAACCAATCCTTCTGACTAGCTTCATCTCTGTCTCCCACTCCTTTAGAGACTCTTGACCCCCTCTATACCTCATGGATCTATGGAATTTCAGAAATCCTCTATGTTAATCGTATCACCTTTATGATTACTTGTTTCACAAGTCCATAATACAACAATCACCTCATATCAACACTATCCCCACTTCCTCCACTACTTTCACTTGTATGTCCATTCAACCATCTCAAAATTTGAACTTGCAACATAACACAACTCTACCCCTTATCTATACTTCATATCCATGCTAACTTGATCTTCCCGTAACCTCATCCATATAAATTAATGTAAAATCATCAATCCCTCCTCAAAATACATCTAGTTATGTGTTTCCTAACCAACCTATTCAAGTATCCCAACCACCTATCACTTACATCCCAACTAACCCCATAACAAATCAATCAAACATTCCTATCTCACAACAACCAACTCAATCAAACCAACCTTACCACATCCCCGCATCTCAACATCAATATTTATCCCAACCAATCTAATTACAACCTATTAATTACATCACTCCTCATCAACCATGTCCACCAACACCAACACATCTCCAAACTTGTCAAACATACCAAAAAATCAACTCATCCATTTCATATGCATCATCATCTCATTCCTTAACATCTCAACCATCTAATGATATGTTACAAGCGCTATTAAGTAGAATGACTAACATTGAAGTCTCAACCTTGGGATCTAAGACCACTTTTTCATATAAAAACATATGGACTGAGCCCATTAACCTATCCATTCCTATTAAGCCATACCCTTCTCATTGGGAACTACCAAAGTTCTCCAAATTCAATAGTAATAAGGGTCCGCAAAAAAATCTATGATATTTTTGACATGCATGATATCTTATCGCCCATGAGCAATATCTCATGATCCATACATTTCCCATGTCATTAGTTGGTTCGCATTAGATTGGTACAACAATATCCCACTTGACTCTTTATTCACCTTCACTCAACTTGCACAATTATTCCTTAAAAATTTATCAATTAACATTGTGCGCAAGATTATCATCACCGAACTCTATGCCATCTAACAATATGACGATGAATCCATTACGGAATTCATCATACGATAACGTAACATCATTAACTAACTATCATTCGCACTTCCACAGATTGAACTTATTGAAATTTTCTCACTGCCTAGTGTGAAGCACATCTCCTATACCATTTGAATTCAATATTTCCAAACCCTTGAAGAGGCATTTAGCATGGCTCATAAACTTTAACTATGTACCCCGAGAAAGGTCTCCTTAATCTTAGATCAAAAAATCCCAAATTCAAATTCACAAAATCTTTCAAGCATGGTAACTTGTCCAAGAATGCCACCAATGACATCATAACTCAATCTCCATCCCCACCCAATTTTTACATGAAGCCTCCACATATAGATCCTAGATCACATGCTAACCATACCCCCCTGGGGGAATCATATAGATCCGTGTTTGATAAGTTGATGGAGGTTCACCTCATTCAACTTGCCCTTATCCAACCCGTTAATGACTCGTGACCCAAACCAATATGGTATAACGAAGAGAATTATTGTACATATCATAAAGTCTAAGGTCATGACATTAAATTGTGTTGTTCCTTCAAATACTGGGTCCAACAACTTATAAATCAGGAGGACCTTCAAGTAAGAAATCCTAACACATCACCTAATTAAGCTATAGACCAAAAATCACACACTTTGGGTAATTATCTAGTATAGACTACATACTAATATTCATATGATTCCTATGTAAGAATGGTAATAATTAACCCATGTCTTTGGCCACTTTTTTTTTTTTTTATTGCTACTTTTAGTCTTACACCCTTACTTGTTTAGTCTTCCTTTTAAGTCTTTGAAATTTGTCACCCCGCACACCAAAGACCCGACTAAGACGCTAGTGCCATGTGCCCTCGTCCAATCTAGGTGCCCATTTCCATTTTATACTTTACTCAAACTTTTTGGGTCCTTTCGATTCATTTGAGAATTTTATCTTTTGTTAGTTGGCCTTTACAGGTCAATTACGAAATTCAAGAAAGGAAATCATATAAATATAAAGTTATGTGATTATAATACAAGACCAATCTCTAAGAATTAGCTATCACCACCTACGGTTGTATCCATAAAGGAATTTAAAAGCTCCATTGCATCCATCTATGTCCACCAAAAGGGACACAAGGGTTTGTTGTTTGCATCACACTTCATCTGGAGGGAACTTCATTTTATTCCATGCACATATTTATTACATTTTATATCTAGTTACTAGTTCGTTATCCATGTGCAATTTACAAAAGAGTAACCTAGGGAGAAATTAAACACACATAAAAATACATTTTGTCTCAAATGTAGTACAACACTCATTGTAAGTCCACCATTGTGGCAATTGAGGACATTCGGCCCCTCATTTTGTATTTTTTTTTTTTGGATTTGATGTATATTTGAGGGTTTTGCAGGTCTACACTTTTGTAAGTTTATCATGACCTCAATTATCATTGTGAGAATCCATACAGTATAAAAGGAGAGCTTTCAAAAATATCTCGGGACCTTAAGAATTTGGGTTCTGAGAATTTCCGCAAAACCAGTGGCCCCGTCTAGCCTTTTCCTCCAAAGATTTTAATTTTCTAAACTCAATTGCATGATGTTCAATGCTTCACATTATTTTTTCTTCCAACTCTATGTACATTCCATAACTTAGCGAATTAGCCAAGGCATCTTACCCTTCTTTGCACGTTAGGGTTTATTATTCATTGTTTATTTTTTATTTGGTAGATTTATGTATTTCATTATTACATTCATTTAATGCTACTATAACATCATATTAGGTTTTGGTGCTTACATTTGAGCTTACTCACAACCCCTTTATGTTTCTAAACATCCATTAACAAATTAGATGTCACCTCCCACATCGTATGAACCTAATGTTCACATAATTAACACCATAAATAAAGAGCCTACAATATTACCTATATCTAATTACCTGTCATCCACCACATATACCTTTAATTTAGACACTCCTACAACAATTGCCTCATTTACTTCCACACTTATCTCTACCCCTATTGTGCTCATGTATAATTAACTAAGCAATAAATTGAAACTAATATCTAGATAGGCTCAAAATCAAATGTTAATTAAACAATGGACCATCAAGATAAGAGCTTAAAGGAGATTTTTCTTCAATGCATAAATGAAATTAGATGCTAAGCTATTTCCAACTCTCTATGATTTCTAACTTAAACTATGAACCTATGAAGAACATAAAAAATCAATGTGGATTGTTACTTGATCTAAAGGATTGAGAATGGAATCTCACCAAGAATGGCTATAAGGCCATTTTGGATCTTCTCATATTACTCAATTTTGAGTGAAACGATGCAAGATGGACAAGCTATTTCCAACAAATGGAGAATGACTTAAGATCAAAATGCATATAGTTTTCACTATTCAAAGCATGGTGCAAGAAGAAAGGTAAGAAGGGGGTTCTTTATATAGCTTTCTGAAGATTCAAGGATAGCAAATTGATGGATGTGGGATAAAGGTAAAACAAGATTAGGAATGGATAAGGTTGCTTTATAAAAGGTAATCCTTATTTAGAAGAGTTTATTTTGTCATTAGTATGTCATGGGAGTTGGGGATGTTTTAATCAATCAAAGTTGATTAATTAATAGGTAGAGGTAAGCTTATAGAATCTAATTAGAGGAAAATTAGTATGATTTGCATGGGATGTAAGAGAGGAATTTGATCCAATAAATGGTGATTTATTGATTTAGAGTTGGAGCGTAACTAATTAATAATAACTAATCAACCCAAGTAGAAGCGGATATTAATTAACAAAATCTCGTTAATCAATATCCTTAATTATATGAAGGATAATTAATTAAGAAAGGTTATTAATTAACGAATATGAAGAGGAATGTTAGCTAATTAGCAAAAAAGTGCTAATTATTACGGAAATGACGAAAGAGGATAATTAGTGCAATCTTAGCATAAAAGCCCGTGAAAGTAGATTTTCGGTGTCTACACCTACCACATCTCAACCTGTCACATATTTTCTTTCACCCACATCTATATCAAACACACCTATTACTAGGTCTCCACCATCTATATCTACAACTATCCTAGCTATACCCACTACCACTACATCCCAATCTATCATATCTAACCCTTTGTCAACACCTACCATTCCTACATCTATACCCATTCCCATATCAATCAAACCTTCTATCAAAACCACACCCATATTCACATCTTGATTTACACGTATATCTATGATACCCCTTAAAAATTTTATGAAAAAAACACCCCGCTTAAGATAACCAACAATGGTGTTTCAGACCCCAAATATAAATCCAATCATCTCTACACCACCAAATCCTCGACCTATACATCCACAATTCCTTATAATCTCATCAAGCGTATCCTCCAAAAACCTCTTTCATCTATAATATCCTCATCTCTTACACAATCCAAATCCTTAGGTTCTACTTTTGTAGAGCCCCTAGTTTAAATTGTAATAATTCCCGCCAAGGGTCAATCCTCACATCACAAGTCTAATAAAGCCTATATTAGATCATCACTCTTAGTAGAACCACCCTCCATTTTAGGGTAAGGACCTTCAACTAAGAAACCCATCATTAACCAATCCAAATCCAAGTAATCTAGCTCTCTTTTTAAGTTTGATTCTCCTTCAAGATCATCTAAGTTCCAAGTTATTAAAACTAAATTAAAATATCCACTATTCATTCCAATTCTAAATTTGGACCAAAGGCTCTCACAAGGCCTCATAAAAACAAACCACCTCCTTTGACTTCATCTACCAAATCCAGTTCATATATGACCTTTTCTTCAACAAACCTCATTGGGTCATACACGCAACCTTTCAGCCCTTACTCCAAACTCAACAATAACACTTCCTCCTATCAAGTCTTTTGATCCACATGCTCCAAAGATTCATTGGTTCAATCCTAATGTCATGTGTACTTATCATCGCACCTGTGGGCATAACAATAAGCACTGTAAAGCCCTCCAAACTATCATATGTAATTTAATGATAGAATATGACCTTCTCATCCACAAATATCACCCTATTCCTTCCATCTCATCCACATGAAAATCCAATCCCTAATCGAACCCTCATCTCCTAAGGCATCTAAATCATATCCTTCATCTATTAAGGAATCTAAGTTAGGTTCTTCATCTAAATCATTTGTCGTAATCCCTCCCCAAGAATTATTCCTTCTAAAGGGCGCCCCCTCTATTCATCAATGTTATCCATAGTACTAATCTTCCTCTCCCTCACGGTCCTCGATCATCTATCCAATCAAAAGATAGAGGCATCATTGTTCCTCCTTCTAAAGGTCTTACAAAAACTCCTTTTGTATCCACTATCTTATCCACATTTGTATCTAAGTTTCCTAAAGTGATGCGACATCTCTCGCTGAGGGATAATCCACTCCTCTCTCTTAGTATTCTCATGTCCCCTCCTTCCTCTAAACATCACCGGACATCGATGAAATTATTTCTATTAACACTCAATTTTTAAATTGCCACAATATTTCTAGGATCGGTCTATTGTCAAGTTATCCCTCTTCCTCTTAATCACCATTTCATCTAAATATAATAATCCTTCGTCTTATCCAAGCATGACTTAAATATCAATGACCTCGTCCCTAAAGAAAATCAAAATGTCAATACTCTAGAAAGGAGCTAACGTGGAAAGTTTTATCCCAACTGGGTTGGATCATATTCATGAATCTTGAACTTATCGTCTCTTGATGGTAAACCAGAAATGAAAACTCTTAATGCATTGCACTTGCATTCATTAAACTTTAGCATAGTGTATCTACCAATGTGCACTTAGTCATCCTAGTGGTCATCCCCATCATTATTCATTCCATCTTCATCGTAATGATATGGAATTATGTGGTCTACCGTCAATTTCCTATATGTGACCTTGAATATGGGCACCATGGCTCTACTCATAACATATTCCTTATGGATAGGTTCTTCCTTCTTGGTGAGAACTTTATGATCATTACATCCATTACCCTCTTATTCACCTATTGAAACCATGCTAAGGGTCCATGGGTGTTACTTATACATTCATTGTCCCCTCCTAAGTGGTTCACCTAGCTATCATCATCTCTTCCCCATCAAACATCAAAATTAAACAAACTGATCCATCGAAGGATAATTTTTCATAAAAGCATCGAAAAGTCAAAAATTATATAATGATCACTCAAGGAAATCTATCATGCATATAATTATCCCCGTCATCCGTAAAAGTAAAAAAGAAAAATAGACCACTCCCTCGAATGACGGATACTCCTTTATATCATGGAAGTAAAGGATTCCCACATTGATCAATCTTCTATCTTATAAAGAAAAGCATAAAAATCAAAAGCAAGTATCCTAAGAAAGCTTCCCACATCGATCAACTTTCTCATCCATAGAAAACTTCCCACATTGATCAGTTTGTGTCCCCTTACCCAGAGTTGGGGCATAGACCTAGGAACACCCACCTATGGAGAACCTATATTCCCATGTACAAGTCACATCTAAACCCCTTATGTTGTGTTGATATTAGGTTTATAAGTCCACTTTCCATATTTTCCACATGATCCTTGGGATAACTAACTATCATTGGTTATGTGTTAACACTTGTTATTGATGGAAGTGCATTGCCTTAAGGGGTTACTTATTTTTACCTATAATCTGGTTCAAGAATATTTTCCACGAATGCTTCTTACTACGGTTACGTGTCATTTATATCATCTTGGTATCCTTCAATCAAGGTCGTATAGCTCCTAACACCAAATCATGTTATCCATCACTATGTTTATACTTTTAAGCATAACATTTATCATTATCCATACCATCCATATTCATAATCCATCATTTAAGTATCCATAACATAGTTTGTATTTAGTCACATCATGATCATATCCACATTTCAAACATGCATCCGTGAATCATCGCATCCATTCCATATTAACAGATGCACATTTAAATCAAAGTCCATAAAAACATGCCATAAATATTATAAATATATAGCCACGCCATAATTAAACATCTACATCTAACATCAATATCATCAAAATCATGAAATCATTACACGCTAACACATCATATCCAAAATACAAAATCATCATATACATATATCATGAGTACAAAATACATCGATACATCAAATATAATAGACATCTAAGGGTCCTCTCACATAGAAGATACATCATCCATATCTTGAAATGATACATCTGATAGTCTCAAGCCCTCTCTTCTTGGGGCGGATTTGGGATCAATCCCTGAGCCTCATCACCTCCCACATGAGTCGCCTCTCATAGTGGATAAGACATAGTCACAATACTTCCCGATGATGTTGCATCTCCCCTCTAGCTCATTGTGCCGCTAGATGCTCTACGTACCTCAATGTCCGCAATAGCTTTTGTGTCACTTTGTCTTGTCTCAATAACTTTTCTCCATTGCAAGTGTTTTGTATAGACTTATAGGCACAAGATACTAGATGTTTCCATTTTTCCAACTCCATGTGATGTTGATGGAAAACCACTACCCAAATCAACCACAAGGATTAGCGTAAGATCTCCAAATATAGCTCTATAGGCATCCCTCTCTGTCTCTTATATGTATCCCTTTGTTCCCTCATTTGTTCTCTCTCCCATCAAAGATCCAAGGCCTCTTGTCTAGCTTCATCTCATTCTTGAAGAGTGATATCTCTCTCTAAACAAGCTAAATCTCACTCCACACACACAGCTGCACCACCAATGTAATTTCATATCCATCATCACCCCCACCTCTAGAAGATCTCTCCTCATCCATAGGCATCTCCTCTTCATCTCCACCGTCGGCTCGCCGACGCCAATTATGATACCCAAGTGGTAGTCATCCACTCTCCAAAACCCACACTAACTCTTACATCATCCTCATCATCATCCCTTGGTGCCCATACCTCCTCCAATGGATTTTTCATGTCGAGACGAGGCAATTATTACTCTAACTCATCTTGTATGTACACAATGGGATACCAAGGTACTATCTAGACCACTCCAAACTACACTTTGCCTCAATAATATCTAGCTAATGCCCTTGTACCCACCTAGTGCATCACATCCCCATCAACTCTATATCAGCTCTAGGCTATACAGGGAAGTCGTGGTATGGCCATCATCTCACCTGATCTATCTCAAGCTCTGCCATATATCCATGAACCATGTAACATATCTCCCTCTCTCTCATGTCTCTATGAGCCTGATCGGCTCACCATCTCAAAAATCTAATTGTCAACTCAATATCATTGTCAATTACTCATGGTAACCCCTGTAGCTTTGACCACCTGCTATGTTCTCATAAACCTAGTAGTGTAGAGGAAACCCCATGTCCATTCCAATCCTCCTCCTCTCGGTGTACAAGCTCAACTCATGCAATGTCAAATGAAAACAATGTCTTGTGATCCATAATGTCACAAGACTCCTGCTATTGTCTAGGAATACTTGGCACCCCCCGAATCAGGTAGGGCATAAAAATATATCACCATAATAACTAAAAAATCAATCTGCTCCACTCTTCCCTGCATTCATATCTCATATCATATGAAAAGGCCCCTTACGCAAATGTGATATGTGGGGTATCAGCTCCAAATAGCCATGTAAAAACCTCTAATCTAGTATCCATGGTAATAAGAACCACCGCTCTCCCTATATCAAAAATCTAAGGATGTGGTATACATCCTCTAGCATGACAGATCATCTCGCTTATCTCAAACAAAATGTGCATGTCTACATGTCCCATCGGTCCACCAATGCAATCATAATGCCCACATCTCTTGGAATCTACTGCTGTAATGGCGGAACCCACCCAATCCAACTTCCACTAAGTAATCCCACCCAACATTTTCTATATCACCTTTAATCTATTCATAAAGAAAATGCACTCTATCTCTCAAGCACAAAGTCTCTCGGGCTCAGTAAAACAAATAAAACACACAATCATCGTATCCTCATCATCAAAATCTCATCAAAAATCGACATCAAGAAAAAACCTATCATTTATCCCTTGCTAACGTTGACTCATGTTGGGTCAACATCGTTTTAGACCCGGTCGATGGAGAACATACCTAGTTGCACGCAACCACCCCCAGTGTCACACTCAAAAATTTAAAAAAGTATAAAAATAAAGAAAAACACATAAAATTCTTTAAAACAAGTTCTAGTTTAGGAACTTACCATCCTCCGAGTCCTCTGGCGCTTTCTTCTAGCCCCTTTGGTCTCTCTCTCTCTCTCTCTCTCTCTCTCTCTCTCTCTCTCTCTCTCTCTCTGTTCTTGATCCTCAACTTGTCACGTTTAAGTGAGCCTATTTGGCCAACCCATGGGCTTATATATTCCACGGACCATAGTCTTCACCAACCCCATTGGATTGTTGGTTCTTTTCCTAGTCGCCATTGACCACCTCCAATTGTCATTGGCTCGACCTTATATTTTCATCAATTTCCCTATTCTCTCTTTTAGATCAATCCTTTCTTTCAAAATTATCTTTTCTTCCACTTTTTTTCCTTGATTGTTTCTCATCCTTTTTGTGCCTCACTCAAGCTTCATTATCCATCGCATCTTTATCTTTCATCATTTTCCTTTGGCCATCCTTGTGTTCCCCATTTTGGAATCATTATTTTTCATCACCTTTTCATCCCACCCCTGCACGCATTTTTTTCAATCCCACCCTCCGATCTTTTCGTGACCCTTGTCTCGACCATTGTTTACATTTTCTTACACATACTCAATTTCTTCCTTTGACCCATTGGTCTCATAGCTTGCACATCCATTTGAGTGGATTCCCCTTGGTTTCCCTCCATTTTGTAGTGGTTTTCACTAACTCACAATCCTATAGGACATTTTCCTCATCTCCTGAACACCACCCTATGCTCCCTACCGAGTGATTCTCAAATCACCGCCATATTTTATTTTACTTTTAACTTTTTGTTCAATCCTCTTCCTGGGATATCTTATCCTGTCATCTTCCTTTCTCTTCCTTTCTACCCTTCTTCATCTATCTCCTAAAAACTCATGAACAACTTCCTTTGTGTCATCTACATGTAGTTTGAGGGGGAGAACCCATTTAATAATCTTTTACATCCTTCTCATTTTTGTCTCGTGGATTGCTCAACGAAACCACTCATAAAAAGGGGAAAATGTAGACATAGGAATTTGGTATCACCACCCTCCACTCACCCTCCACTCCATGTTCACTCCCTTTTCTTCATGGTCATCCATTCGAAATTCATATTCCCTTCTAAATTCAATTTATCCCATTAATCACCTATTTCCCACTTTAGTCATTTTATTATTCCATCCATGTTAATCATCCTTAATCATCCCTAATCTTTCATTAATTCACGTCATATCTCTATATTCTTCCATTTTATCATTTCTATATTCTCAACTAGCACCATTTAATATTTTTATTTTCCCCTTGCCTTTACTTACCAATCTCAACTATCCACCTACTCATTTCTCTTCCCTTTACAACCCTATCTTGTCTCTATCAATCTAAACCCTAATCCACTTCGTTTGGGCCTCTTTTCCTTGAGTTTTACATCAATCCACTACCCAAATGGATGTCTCTCCATAGTCACCGTGACTTACTAGCATTGTCGCCAACCCTATAAAACCCCATTCACCCCTCCTTGTTTAAGGATGAATTTTGGAGACTCTCAATTTTTTATGATCTTTCCTTCATCCTTAAATGCCTTTGTAGCTTCCATAACTATTTTTGAGTCCTCTTAGAGATCCTGTGCTTCTATTTTGGATTTTTAGGAATATTTCCTTCATATTTGAAGGAATTGCTTCATTACTATTATTTTATCATCCATAACAGTCTCTAACATCTTGTGCATAATTTTTTGTCATCAAGGACTCATCCTCAACCTTCTCTGTCATTTTTCTTCGCTGTAGGTCTTCATTTCTACCTATCTTTTTCATCCAAGCCTAGATCTTCCTGTGTCGTCATCGACCCATTTTGGTACCACAACCCAACCTCCTTTTGCATAAGTCTCTTTATCATTTAGATCCTCATCCATCAATTCTATGTTGTTGTATTCAATCGGTCTCGAGATCCAACCACCATGTCTCTAGCATTCTAGATCCATTTATGCCAGCCCTTGATCGTCATCGATCCATCCTAGTCACCATTGACCATATTTTCATTATTTTCCCTTGGATATCTAATTTTCTTACATTATTTCTATTTCTTCTTGTCTCAAGCTCTTCTCGGGTTCTAGTTCATCATTCAAGTGTTGCACACTAACTCCATATATGCCATCGGTATTTCAAATCTACATTTTCCATCATTGTTCCACTGTATCCACCTTATTTATTGTTGACTATCCCTTTGTAGCCTCAATTCATCGTCGACCAATGCGGGTTTGGTTTATCTAGCATCTTTTTAGATAATATCTATACTTTCTTTACCTTTCTACATTTCAAGATTCTGTTTATCTCAAATTTCTTTTTTGCATATTATCTAGATCTTAGCTACATCAAATTTATCAATATAATAATTTATTTATATTTTATCAAAAATAAGGTTGAGATCCATCCTAGGAAGTTAGATTGCTTCTCATGATTGAATTTTTCAGGAAACCTCTCATCTTATCTACTAATCCAATATTTTTCTGTTGAGTTATCTTGATTTGTAGGTCACTTAGCTCGTTGCGGAGAAGGATCAATCATTTGTGCCCATCCATATCATCATCCCTTCTCAAGGTCCATAAACCCTTCATATTTTGAGTTGCTTTATTTTCTTTAGTACTATTTCACTAATCTAAGTAGTAAAGAAGAAATCTTGTTCAACACATTTAAAATAAATGAGGACTCAAGAGTTCATTAACATGTCTTACATGTAATTAATGTTTAGGGCTTAATTTGGTTTAGGATGAATTTACTATGACTAAACCGGTGACTATTGTAAGGGGCATGGCCTCTACCCACTTCATGAAGTACTCGATTATGGTTATGATAAAATTATGGCCATATGTAGAAACGGAGGTCACTTTACCAATTAAATCACGACCCGGGTAGAAAATGGATTTGAAATAACAATAGGTAGAAGTTCTGAGCATTAGCAAAATCAGTAATGTTAAAGAATAGATTTGAAATTTGAGTTTCTACAAAATCCATTTGTTATGCGGGCATAAAAATAAAAAGGAATGTAGGGTTTGGAGACTAGGAGCTATTATGATAAATTAACTTCCAACATTTATTATACAAATTAAAATAACTAATTGGTTCTTTTGATAAATGAATACACTCTTAAAATATACAAGATAAAGAAAGACTTAACTATACAAAGTGGTATATGAAGAATATGCGAAGAAAAATTAGAGAAACTAGAAGCATAGAGCCTAGTAAAGCCTCATGTTGAAATTGTGATTTGAAAATTCCCCGTGTGGAACTATACAGTTTGGTCAGAATGTATAATCTAATCTTGACCCTTTTGTATGGCCTTGGATGCCTTTGGAATTGATATCTATAATTATTTGGGTCCTTTCGTGGCTTAGAAATGCACTTCATTCTCAAACCCTAGTTGTTGCATAGTCTTAATATAATCTATAATCAACTAAAAATTCCAAATTCTGCAACTTCGGGAGTACACACATCATCCAGTAGAACGTTGGAAGATTTTACTTCTCTATGAACAATTGATATTGATGCAGAGGAGTGCAGGTATGCCAGCAGTTCTGCAGTCTCCGTAGCGATGCGGGGGTATTCCCACCGAAGGCGTTGTGCCTCATATCTGCCGTCATATAGATGGTCAAACAAAGTTCCATTGGAAATATACTCATACACCAGTAATGGGACAGGAGTCTCCAGGAAGCAACCCAACAACTTCACCACGTTTCTGTGATTTACCTGAATTAGCTTTCTTTATAGCCACAACGAATCCATCAAAAATAGTGCCGTTATAAACCGTGTTCTAGCCACCTGCTCCGAGTACAAAACTTTCGGAAAACTTATCACTTGCTTTCTCAATCTCATCTACTGAAAAAATTCTCATCCCATCTATCCGAGATGAAATTAATCTCTGTAAATGAGTCCTCTGTTTCGGCGAAAATTGTCTTCCTTGGCAAGCATGAATTTTCTGCGCTTCAAAATCAACCCCATAACACCACTTCCTAAGATCACTGTCCCTAACATCACGCATACTCCTGCACCACATATAGAAAAAGATTACGACTAGGCACATTAAAAATAAATGAGGACTCAGGAGTTCATTAACATGTCTTACATAAAATTAATGTTTAGGGCTTAATTCGGTTTAGGATGAATTTTACTATGACTAAACTGGTGACTGTGGTAAGGGGCATGGCCTATGCCCATTTCATGAAGTATTCAATTGTGATTATGATAAAATTGTGGCCAACTATAGAAGCGGAGGGCAGTTTACCAATTAAATCGAGACCCATCAAGACCCCGTAGAAAATGGATTTGGAATAACAATAGCTCAAGTTCCTTTGTATTAGCAAAATCAGCAATGTCAAATAGTAAATTTCTAATTTTGAGTGTCTACGAAATCAATTTGTTATGCAGTTCATAAAAATAAAAAGGAATGTAGAGTTTGGAGACTAAGAGCTATTATGATAAATTAACTTCCAACATTTATTGTACAAATTAGAATAACTAATCGATTCTTTTGATAAATGAATACAATCTTAAACTACACAAGATAAAGAGAGACTTAGCTATACATAGCACTATAGGAAGAATATGGGAAGACAAACTAGATAATCTAGAAGCATAAAACCTAATAAAGCTTCATGTTAAAATTGTGATTTGAAAATTCCCTCGTGTGGAACCGTATGCAGTTCGGTCGGGATGTATAATCTATTCTTGACCATTTTGTATGGTCTTGAATGCCTTTGGAATTGATCTTTGTAAATTTTTGGGTTTTGGTGGCTTAGAAATGCACTTCATTGTCAAACGCTAGCTGTCACATAGTCTTGATATTCTCTACAATCAACTAAACCACTCCAAAACCCTAAGCATGGGTAGAAAAGACCCTGTAATGAGGTTAGTTTTTAGGTTGTGCACCATGCGCACCTCCTATGTCAGCACGACTCTAAAGAGGCCTCAAACCACACAAATTTCTTCACTTGGCATGTGATATCTATATATATGAAGGTAGCTGGAAACTTGAACCCTTTCAATCATGTTTGATTGTGTTGTGCTCTCTCTAAGACTTAGAGATAGAAATTTGGTGTTCTTGGATGTGAGGGAAACTAAACTAATTGCCTGGTTAAGTACTTCATAACTATAGTAGTGGTAGTCGTAATGGATGTGGATCGGCTTTAAGAAGATATAGGGAGCATTGAGTGCATTTTGTGAGCATTGCAAGAGAGTATGCCAATACAATTCCATACAATTTTCAAGTGAGTAAATGAGGTAGTATTAAATTTCTTATATAATGCTTTGAAGGTAAAATGTTATGAAAAGGTGTGCATAAGAGGATAAAAGAACCAAAAATTGATATTGCATCAAAACCATATTTGGAAACTAAGCTAGGTCAAGATTGTACATGTCGCTCAAGATCTTGTACTATACATCCTAACCTAATTGTATGGTTTTGGACAGGATGTGGAAATTGAAATATGATATTTGTATCCTGGAACATAGAGTTTTAACATCAATCTTGTGTGGTAATATTTAGATTTTATCGATACATGGGTATACGAAAATGAGAAATTTAAGCAAGAGAAGGCAACTCCAATCGAATGGGGATAGGATAAAGGTGTTTGTCTTAATCGAGAAGCACAACTACAATTACCGGTGCCAAAAGGGTAAATTTCTAAATTTCGGTGTCTTTAATTACCTTCTCCTCAATTATTCCTCCCTTTGAATTTCTTCGTTTTAATGACGGTAACATGCTTCTATATATCCAACTCATGTTAAATCAACATGCAGTTAATCTGGAAATTAGGGATATTAATAGTCAAAACAAATTAAATACATGAAATCAAGATTTCGATGTTACTACATTATCAGCCATAAACATACAATTCTACTTAAATTAACAAAAATAAATAGAAAAAATCTATCTAACATTATTTCATAAGCCACGTATCAAATGATAATGTATTGTCACCTTTGAAGGAAAAGTAGGATGTGGCATCATAAGTCACAACCTTTAAGGATATATGAAAGGAATCTTTTTATTAATGAAATTATGAATGCAAATGTGTACGAACTGGTGTAACTAATGTATAATTGATGTACGATGTTGAGTAAATTCCTTTATAATTTGTTTAATATTTTGTGGTTTCAGTAGTAACTTTCCTTCTATTATGTTACATATGTTTCTTAAATGTTTACAAGGTCACATAATAGGGTGCTTGGTGTTCTTAGTTTGCTTTGATTGGGGCACCCACAATTGCATGATTTGTCATGTAGTTTACTTGTGAGGTTTTCATGCATTACATCATTTGTCTCTTCTTTTTGCCATGCAGGGATTTAAACATGTGGCTTTCGAATCTTACACCGTTTAGTTATTTGTAGATTTAAGGTTAGGTAGGATAATAGTGGCAACAAGATTATGGTTTTGTATGTTTGAGAATTTTTTTCTAATCACTCTGAAATTTATAGATTTTGTTTGTCTCACCTCCTCGACATGTTTTCATTATTTGTTTCATTTGACTCTCTCTAACAATTAAATTTCCTCGAAAAAAATCTCATCTCTATACTTTTTAGTTAGTCTCAAACATTCTTTTGTGTAATTACGTGTAATTGTATAGTTTATGTCGATTAAATTCTAATTACAATGTATGTGGTTGATTGTAGTATATTTTTATGTAAATCTATTTTCTACATCTACATACCCAGTCAAAAATAAAGAAATAAACCAATAAAAACCTATTTTGAACCAATAATCTACAAATATATAAGTACCCTAAAATCCTACACCAACATTAAGTGTCAAAACTTTTTAAAAAAATTCAAACAAATATTTAAACCAAAGTCGAAGCCTAATGATGCGTTGATATTGCTCCTAGTATTATATCCCTCTAAGCCTACAATATTATTTTAATGATTTTGTTAAACTATTAATAGTTTCTTCCATAATAAACTAATAAAATATTATATTGAATATTAGGTATTGAAAAAGAAATTAGTACTAATCTCATATAAATGAGGTCCCCTCCATAAGTGTTATTCGAGAGGTTGAATGGTCGAAGACGTAATTTATTCAAATAATTCGGATGTTTTAACATTGGTTAAACAAACAATTTAAAAAAATAAACATCTTTTCTCTATTGCAAAGTCAACAAAAAGAAAGCAATAATTAAAATATATATAAATATTAAACTTAAAAAAAAAAAAAAACTCTTCTTATATAAACAAGAGATATACAATGTTAATTTAATCAGGTATAGAAAGTAACACTTTAGAATGCTAAACACATCTAGTTAGATAGACCTATCAAACCACTATACAAATAGAATAATCAATCAAAAAAGAAAAAAAAACTTAAGGACAGCTACAAACATAGAGAATTGAGGAGGACTATCTAATTTGTCACGCCAACCAAAACTAGAAGGGTGAACGTCCTTGATGGACTCCCACCTACTTTGTCGTTGTTGCTGTTCATACTGGTCCAATACCTCAATAGAAGACTAGACGATTTTGTGATTCTAGTAGCGCTTATTGGAATTCCCATCAAATGTTATTTTTACTTTGGGATAATTATTTAAAGCGTCACCTACCCCAGTTCAATTGATCCGGGAAGCTGAAGCTTTCAGTATTAAATGAGAGGGGAGGTATAGATCCCCCATTTCGTCGACATCTTCCATCAGACCAGCCATTTCTTCTTGATTTTGCACTACTCCATTATCCAACCAGGCACGCGGCCTTGTTCCTTCTCTGATCCACCACCTCCTTCATTGTCGACCTCCTCTCCCCTTCCACGCTCAGACATTCTTTTGCCAAGTTCGCCATTTTCCCCATCGATTCCTTACTCGTAGGTTCTTCTATATACAGCCGACGATCTAAAATTTCAAGCAGAGTCTTGGACTTTATCGTCTCTAGAAAATAAATGGCCAAGTTGCTCTGGTACCTCATTCGTTGGAAGGAAACAGGCTTCAACCCTGTCAACAGCTCGACCAACACAACCCCAAAGCTGTAGACATCGCTTTTTCTGTAAGCTGAACTGATTGGAAGTATTGGGGATCCAAATAACCCAGCGTACTCTGCACAAGTGTTGTAATGTGTGTTTGATCCATTGGCATCAGACGAGAAATTCCAAAGTCTGCGACTTTGGGAGTACACACATCATCCAGCAGAATGTTGGAAGGTTTTACATCTCTATGAACAATGGGTATTGATGCAGCGGAGTGCAGGTATGCCAGAGCTTCTGTAGTTTCAGTAGCGATGCGCAGGCAGTCTTCCCACCGAAGGCGCTGCGCCTCATATCTGCTGTCATATAGATGGTCGACATAGCTACCATGTTCGAAAAGTTGGGATAGTTTGAGAGGGGAAAAAAGTTCGGAAGTTCGAAATTTTCAAAAGGTTTGGTTTTTAGAAAATTTACAAATATAAAATATATATAAATAATAAATAATATACATATATGATGATATTTGAAAAGAAAAACCAATTACACATAATAATAAACAAATAGTTTTTCCTTTGTGTGCTTAGGTATTAGTGTTTCTTGTTTTGTTTTTGTTTTGTGTTGAAGTTCTTTTAATTTAAACGCTTTAATTTTTTAATTAAAAAATAAATATAATAAAAATGTTCAACCGAACTTCTTTGGTAAATTCGGTCAGACCAAAAAGTACGGTTTCGAGAGAACTTTCACTAAGTTTGTAAGAGCATGGTAACTATGATGGTCGAACAAAGTTCAATTGGAAATATACTTATACACTAGTAATGGAAGAGGAGGCCATTTAGTTCGTACATGAATGACTTCGATGAAAGCCTATCAAATTGGTGACTTAAGACTCATATTATTAATAGTAAAGATCCCCACCCACGTAATTGATTGGTGTTCATTGTCATAATAAAAAAATCATAGAATATTATTTTGATTCTTTTTATGAAATAATAGGTATATTATTAAAATTAAAGGAATACCAAGAAAAGTCATATTTATTTTTATTTTTATTCAAATAGTAGGTATATTATTAAAAGTAAAAAAAGTTATTGAAATATTAACGATGGAACAACCTTGATGAGAGATCCTCTCCCTATTGTCTTTCCTTAGGTACTACCTAACTAATTATATATTTTTGGTTTGTTGATTGTATAATTAATGTTTAGGGTTAATTAGTGTGATTTTGTGCACGATCCTCGTGTCTTCGAGTTTGAATTGATTAAGATTTTCATAGCGTACGATTTATTATATTTGTAAAAAGTCATATATGTAATCGATAATAGTATTAAAAGGGGTGTGATGTATTGAGAAATAATGAATGACTTTTTGAATTCAACAAAGTAAAGTGTCAAATGCAGAAGCGCAACCAGAAGTTACCTCATCAATGATCAATGAAGATATAGTGACAAATAATTCTCAATTCAGAGCAAGTCATGTAATCACAACGTCAAATAAAATTAATTATTTTTAAATTGATCACACCGGCAAAATAAAATAATTTGAATCTTGACCATTACCTAGAAATCACTTAAACAAATATAAATTATGTGACATGTACTACTTTGACCATTATAGTATCTCCTACAATACAATGTCTATGAATACGAAATGTATCTCTATTTTTCAAAGTTTATTGAAAACACTTGAAGAATAGATCCATGATTAAATGCACTCAAGGCACTCATAATTTGAAATTCCAGGCAAGCTTGATAAGTGAGATCCTCTTTTTATTATCTTAACTACTAAGGCCTCTGTTACCATCATTCACATGTTTTCAAATTGATTTCAATTTTCATATCATAGGATCTCACTTATCAAGCTTGCCTGGAATTTCAAATTATGAGTGCTTTTAAGGATGAGTTCACTTAATCATGGATCTATTCTTCAAGTGTTTTCAGTAAACTTTTATTATCTTAACTACTAATGCCTATTTTAGTACCATTCACAAGTTTTCAAAATGATTTCAATTTTCGTATCATACTACCATATAATTTATTATTGTTGTGAAAATTCATGTGTGTGTGTGTGTGTGTGTGAATTTTTAAGTCAATAACATAAAGTCCAAAACATAAGTGTAAAAAGGAAATTACTAACATTAATGGAGATATAGTGACAAATAATTTTTAATTCAAACTAATTCATGTAACCAAAAGCATACAAAAAATCGATAAATTGTTTTTAAATCGACAACACCCCCTCAATTTTTTAACGTATGTTATTATTTATCATTTTATTTGTTTATTAGAATAATTCTTATACTTGGGTTATCCCTACACTTGTTGAGTTGGCTTTCTTAGGTGTACTAGTTTTGTGGAGTTATCTTGCTTGTCATGTGGAGTTAGCTTGCTAGTCTTGTGAAGTTAGCTTGATTGTTAGTATCAGCTAGTGGGAGTTCTCACCACTATTCTAGGTCATAGTTACACTTCCCTTATCCTATATGTGCATCTCGATTATTCAAATAATTCATAACATGGAATATAATGGAATGACATTGCATTGTTTATAGTTCTATTGTAAACATGATTTTTAAGTTTATTCTATGGAATTACTTTCAAGTTATTGAATGTGATGTTCTATTAGCATCTGAGATCTTTGTGGCTTGGAATAATATAGTTATAATTCCATTCATAGTATCAGAGCAATAAATGTTGTAGAAATTCATCTATAAGTATTTCTTTTCAAGAAAGGGTTTAGTTGTTTTCATATATTTAGAATTTGTTAGCACTTTTCTCCAACATTCATTTCTATGTAAAACAAAGTGCGCCATTGGATGGAGGAGGTAAAACCCTATGATTGATTGTAGACTCAACCTTTGGGCAGAGGCAAACAATATTTAAACTTACCTTAGGTGTTGGTCATATGGTATGGTCACATGAGGGCTTAAAAGTTAGGATTCATACTAGTGGGTGCTTAATAATAGCCCCCCAATAATCATTATTTTTTTGAAATCCCAACAACGTTTTTTAATTTGTTAAGGAAAATAGTTTTTTCAAAACTAGTGCAAATGTATATCATGTTATAGCTTTAAACTAAGCTAATTGAAATACCCTAACACCAAGTAGATCCTAACTTATTTAAATTTAAGCAAATACATCATGATAAAGCATGAAATTAAATCTAACTAACTTGCATAAAACATGAATCTAGCATTAAATGCAAACCTCCATTTGATATTTGGATATGATTTGGATTATAGATACTTCCTTAAATGAGCCAAATGTAGACCATGCATGATCAAGGATTTCTCAAGCAAGAGGAAGAGATCTCATCAAGTATGGCTTAATTGTCATTTTTTGTTCTTCTCTTACTACTCTTTAGAAAGTAGAAAAGGGGAGAGTTAACAAGCCTTCCAATAACATGAAATGATCTTCTCAATTATAATCTCTGTCAAGGACATGGAGTAAGTTTGACAAGGTGTAGTAGGATTCTTATATAGCTTTCATTTTTGGGAGAAGCTTACAACCTAGTCATCATGGGAGAAAGGGAATGTAGAATTAGAAAGGGATAAGTATGATTAGAAGATATTAATTAGAGATTAGCAACTCATGGGAGTTTGGGAAGGTTTAATTAATCAATCTAGGATTAATTAATAGGCCATGTTAAGCTTATAGAAGTCGTTTAGAGATGATTTGGAGGGAAATTATTAGAATTTGAAAGGTTTGATAGGGGTATTTAACCAATAAGAAGGTTTATAAATTAAATATGAGATTGAAAAATAAATTAACTAAATATGGTTAGTTAATTAAAAGAGGATTATAATTAAGGAAGTGACGTTAATTGACATCCAGGATGAGGGATGAGGCTAGTTAATTAACAAAGTGTTGTTATTTGAATGAGACTAAGGGGAATGTTATATAATTAGCAGAAAATCACTAATTATAATTAAATGACAAGAAAGAAGATTATTAGTGCAATTTTATTATTAAAATTGTGAAGCTGAAATGAGGTGTCTACATTTTCTCCTCTTTGATGTGGTGTAGCGCAATCAACCCCTCTTCAAATATAATAGACAATTATATTTAAATGGGTAGAAGAAAAATTAATACAATGGATGATGACCCATATATTGTCGATGGAGTGATAGAATATTTCGATCGACACTCGAAAAGAAAAGGATAAATGACCATGGTGTCGAGAAAAAAACTCATTGCGGCCTATGGGATGCAAAATTGGCTCAGATTGGCCATTGTTCCATTTGATTGAGAGATTGGTTGAAGCCCTTGCACTAAGTAGATTATACAAGGTAGGGAGAGAAGAACCTTATCATTGTGATAAATGTGTTTCAATAAGTTAGAAGAAATTGAAAATGTTAGTGAGAAATAATGTAAGATAAAATGGGAATTAACTAGAAATCGAAAAATGATATTGGTTGTTGGAAGCACAAACAAAGAGGGGTTTGAATCAGTGTGCATACAATTTTTTTCATTTTAACTATGAAAATTAATTAAAAATTCACCATATTTTATTCATTAATATTTATCAATAGAATAAAACCATAAAAGCATATTCAAGAAGAACCCAAGTAACACATGGGCACCAAATTTAAGTGGGAAAACATCAAGGGGAAGATAACCTATTGAATCAAAAATTTAGATAACCATGTTTCAAATTTAGCGAGGAACCAACCCCATAAAGAGAACTAACCCCTATTTTAGTAGAGAACCAACCCCTGATTTAGTGAGGAACCAACCCCACAAGGAGCATCAATCCCTAGTTTAGTAGAGCCCCACCCTATAAGGAACACCAACCCTTGGTTTAGTGAGGCACCAACACCACAAGGAAGATAAAACCCCATAAGATGACCAAACAAAAACCTATCCACCTAAAAATAGATAATCACTAATGATATTCTTCTCACACAAATGATAGTGATCTAAATATCCTCTCTCTTTCAAAACCCTTCTCAAGCACACCTTCTTCCTTGCTCAAAAATATCTCTCCTCAAGCTGATTTCTTCTTTTCCCTAGCTCACCATTTACTTATTCCTCTTTAGCACAACATCACACACTCATCATACTCTCATGATGTTCTTTCATACCTCTTTAATGATCCACAAATATCTCTTAGGTCACACTTTTTCACCACACCAACAACTAGCACAAATTAACCATCTAAACTACTTTTATATTTGTTTATTTTTACTAAATCACCTAGTTCAACCTTCATATGGAAAAAATAATTTCCATATCATAATAAAATCATAAAAATATCATAAATGGGTCCATGTAGGTCACCACAAACTCCTAAAGCCTCCAAGACCACCTTTTGGGACACAACAAGCCTTGAAACCCCAAAACAAAAATCCATGACCAAAATGAATGAACAAGAGAAAAACCAACTTCATAAAAACATGTAATACCCTTAGACATGTTTTCTAAGCACTTATAAACCTCCAAAAATCATGAAACAACTCATAACAATCAGCAAACCTCATGAAGCCTCTTAAAACCATGCTCAACCAAGCACCCTAAAAATTGACCTTCAAAGAATAGGTCATAGCTTCTTCATTCCTCGAGAATAACAACTCAAGTGTGATACATCATTGGAAATATCTTAGAATGAGGATTATGAAAAAATTTAACCAAGTCTTGGGATGCCTTCTTGGGATTTTTCTCTCTCTACTTTGTTACTTGTTTTTAGGTACCTTACATTGATTTTTTCATCCATGGTAACTCTTTATTTCTAGTTATTGTATGTGGGTACCTCATTAGGCCTTATTGATGGGATCCACCTCATTTTTTATCCACCCAATCTACTCATACAAGGTGTTAGTGTAGGTTATTATTTATCCTTTTATTTGTTTATTAGGATAATTCTTGCACTTGGGTTATCCCTACACCACCAATGAGTTAATTTTCTTAGGTGTACTAAATGTGTGGAGTTAATTTTCTAGTCATGTGGAGTTAGTTTGTTAGTATTTTGAAGTCATCTTGAATACTAGTATCAGATAGTGGGAGTTCTCACCACTATTCTAGGTGGTAGTTATACTTACCTACTCCTATATATACATCCTAATTATTGATCCAATTCATGACATGGAATGTAATGAAATGGAATTGCATTATATAGAATTTTATATATGATATTACTGTTCTTTTTTTGTTTGCAAATGTGTTTCATAAGTTTATTCTATGGAATTACTTTCAAGTTATTGAAGGTGATGTTGTATTAGCATCTAAGATATTTTTGTCTTAAAAAAATTTGGTTATTGTTCCTTTCACAACTAATATTTAAGAATATTTGGATCCATAAAATAATTTGAATCTTGACCAACGAAATTTAATTTGTACTAAACATAATCTCTTCTCTTGAAAGAGAAATAAGTAGTCCACAAGAGGCATTACCTAGAAATTACGTAAATAATGTGATTTATGTTACAAGTACTAATTTTACCATTATATTATCTTCTACGGTAAAAAATGTCTAGGTATCACAACAAGATTGTGGGACAAATATAGAATGTATTTCTAATTTTCCAATTTTATTGAAGACACTTGATGAATAGATCCATGATTAAGTGTGATCATCCTTTACTATTATAAGGACAAATAAAAACCTAACAAGAACTAGTATTGAGTGATATTTTAATCAACCATAAGAAGAATGCAATTTCATTTTTGGAAAAATAGGTTTAAAAGCAATCATCAAAGCCATAAGTCCACATATACATCACCTTATCAATAAACAAAAAAAGTATCAAAAAATCATGTTTCAAGGTTGAATTTCTTGCTTTATACTTGGACATTTCTAGTGCTTCAAAACACTATTAACATGGTAGAAAATGAAACCTTATAAGGGTGTGTGAAATAAAATAAAAAGAAATAAATATTGGTGCATGAAAATATTAATTCTTACACAAGTGTGTGTGTGTGTGTGTGTGTGTGTGTGTGTGTAATATAATATAAGGAATATTTTTTCAATTGTTTACAAATGATTTTATATATTGAGAAACTTTTTATAGTCATTTTGAGAATTCTTAAAAAATATTTTCATATTATAGATTTTAGAGAGTTCTTTTTTCTTTTACAAATCCAACCTTTCAGGAAAGAGAGGAGATTTGAAATTCATTGGAAAATATTCATTTAAATTTTGACTTGATAATGTTGTCAATATTTAATACACGTAGGCAAGATTCGATATTCTAACACCCCCCCTTAATATTTAATACCTAGATATGTTGGCGTATGTTGTCATTGATGTGAAAGTGAGAGAATGAGAGTGGTGTTTTCATTGATGTCTGAGTTTCATTGATTTCGAATGAGGTAATCTAAGCATGAAGTTTGATTGGTAGTGTCTTGATTGATCACGTTAAGTTCCGCATCTTGGTGATGTTTCATAGTGTCTTGAAAAATATGGTGAATTTCAAAGGTGTTTTAGTTTTTTTGTGATGTTATGATGGTATTATGAAGTGTGTTTAAGATTCTTTTATGTTTTCAAGAGTGGAAAAGTGATAATGAGGTCAATTTTGGTGAAGCAAGTATGTTCAAGTGGCCTAATTAGGAGGCCTTATCGGTAGGATGAGGTTTTTCATGATTAATTAAGGTGTATATAAGTTGGTTATGCATGGTGAGAGAATGGGAAGAATTTATATGATTTTTAAGGAGACTCACAAGTGTCGTAAAGTTCAAATATAGGGTTGAGTCTACTTTTTAGGTTTGCACTTAAACCTATTCTCAAGCCCTAGGTGTCCAGATTAGATTGGTGTGAAAATTTTCAGCATGGGTATGAAAATTTTATCATTGTCAAAGGTGAAATATGTTGATCTTAAGGTTTATTCCAAGTTTCAAGTGCTGGTTTGCAAATTTGAGAAAAATATTACATTTTTACTCCTACCGAGTTCCTAGAAGTGAGATTTTGAGATCAAATTGGACTTTCTAATGCTTGTTGGAACATGTAAACTCTACATAGTGGTCCAATATCTTCATAGTAGTTGGGTAAGAGTCCTAATATAACATTCTAGGCATTAGTTTTTGTTTAAGGGGAAGAGCTTTATGAACAATCAATAAAAAGGTAAACTTTTTTAAACCCTCCTAAACCCATAGTTCAAAAGTGATGGAAAATAAATTTTCCTAGTGGCCCAAAATTTATTGTTTTATCAATTACGATTATTTGAGGCTGTAAAAACTCCTCTATATTTTTGAGGTGCATGTTAGGTGTGTTGGTGTGTGTGTGGCCCTACTCAAAAGCTAAATTTATGAAAAATTTGATATTTCTCTAAGATTTTGCATTATAGAAGGTGAATAAATTATGATATATAATTCATATATGGATAGGTTTAATAAAAATTATGAGCCCTTATGAGGTATTTTCAAGTTCGTTTTGTAATACGAGTTAAGGGCAACTTCCGGTGATCTCAGTTACATAGATGTTTATGGGATTCTACGGTCCAGTGATGGTGTCCTGTGAATTTGGTGATGACATTGAGTTCATGATATTGACATTTATATATCAAAATTTCATATCTTAGTTAATTTGATTAGGTTTTGGTCTCAATATTTGAAGACTAGTTTTGTAGGTCATAGACCTAGTAAGGTTAGTTGCTCCTAAAGGTGGTGTCATTGCATGAGATGATGGTGTGGAGCTGTAAAATATTGCCAGAGATTGCTAGTATACTTAGAAAATATTTATAAGTGGTTCTTGATTTTTTTAAGGTCCTATATTTCGCAAGTGGCTTGGTTTTGGTGAGAAGGATGTTTGAGTGTATTAAGGCGTCTTGTGTCCTAATGATGGATTCTAGTGTGAAGATGATATTTCCAACCTATATCGTCTTATGTATGATATTTTTATGATGTTATTATGATTTTATCATGTAATTTTTGTTATAAATTCTGGCCTAGTTGTATTAGGATCATAAGTCATGTATAAAATTAAGTTTTAAAGCTCATTTGAGCTAGTTAAGGGTGTGAGAGAAAGTGCGAGCTAGAGGTGTATTTCTTGAAGTGTAGGGGTTTTTTTACCATCAAGAGAGGGAAGAGAATATGTGGTGAAGGTATAAGAGGTGTCAAGATAAGGTGTTAAAGGTTAAATTACCTAATCAGCTTGATGGTGAAGTGTTTGAGCAAAGAATTCTAGAGAAAACATTGAGGAAGGAGGAAAGGATAACTAAATGGTGTCATCATCAGTTTTCGGTACAACATTTAAAAGGTTAAAAACACATCAGGTGTATTTAGTTTGTTTTGAGTCATCTAGAGGGTCGGTTCCTCCTTATAGGGTTGGTGCTTTGCTAAATCTAGGGGTTGGTGCTCCTTTTGGGGTTGGTGCCTCACTAAACCTAGGGGTTTATCTTCCTTGTTAGGTTGGTGATAATATAAATTTGAATAAATTATGTAATAAAGATTTATTTAATTCTTCTCCTTGAGGACTCCAAATTATATTTTGTGTTCATGTTTTGATGTGTTCTCCTTTTCTCATGTTTGTTTATGGTTCTTGAATGCATTACTAATAGATAATGGTTAAGTTGATGAATGACTAATGAATGGATAAAGTAAATGTGAAAGAATGTTTTAACACCCACTAGTTCACCCCCTTCAAAGGTCTTTCTTCCAACAATTGGTATCATATTAGTGCATCTAAAGAAATATTAACAAGCTTGAGGTGATCCTTTGAAGCACAAGATGGCTAAGTAGTTGAGGAGAGAATGTCAAGAGCCAAGATTTGTGGTCGAAGGATGAGGAAATTGATCAAGGATACCAAGAATTAGTTAGAGGATGCATTTACAAGTCTAATACCAAATGAATTTGAGTTTTATAATTTTAGGACCAAGCCTTCTTTAGAGAAAACCATGAGAAGTGATCGAGGCTAGTTATAATAGTATTTATGATGATCTTGGCAATGAAGATGTTGAAGTAGATATACGTGTAGAATTGGTGATTCAAAGAATTAAGAACTATAAATTATATTTAGTGATCAAGGGATATTAAGAGATTATGAAAGAGTATGAGACTCAAGTTGAGTCTATGACATTGACTCTCAAGACCAAGGAATAATAGTGTAGTAAGATCAAGACTGAAGTAAAAGGCCTAAAAGCTAAGGAAGATGAATGTATCAAGTATGAATCAGAAATGAGATTATTAAAGGATAATTTGGAGTAGGTATCTAGAAATTTGAAGTCCTATTAGATGTTTGAAAATATTTACAAGGATCTAGATGATATTTTGAGTAGTTAGAATGTTTCACGTGATAGAACAAGCCTATTTTTCAAGGGATATCTAAAGGATGAAGACATAAAACAAGAATATGGTGATCAAAGCAAGTAGGAAGATAAAATGGAAAATAGAATATATAAACCTATTAGGATGCCTAAAGTAATGAGGCATGAGAAATATTTCAATGGATATTGTTATGCTTTATGTAATGAGTTTGGTCATAAGGAAAAATAATGCAAAATGTTCTTCAAAAGTGACTATCCATGGAGCAATGGAAGATATCACAATATTCATCATTAAAGAGGTACGCATGATGTTTTTTCTATATTTGTCACCTTAAGGGTTATATTGATTTTTTTCTTCACAAATCATCAAAGACGGTAAAGATATTTGATGCTCCCAAATTTAAGATGGTGTGGAAGCCTAAGTCGAAAAAGAGATATCAAGTTTATTTAAGAAGCAAGATGTTATAGACAAGGATAAGGGGAAATTAAGATAGTCAAGCCTAATTTAGATCTATATACAAACAAAGAAGGTATGTTTTACATAATTTACAATAATACAAAGTGTTCCAAGAGAGTCATACATGTTTGAAAGTTATACAACCAAAAGAGGAGAAGAAGGATAAAGTCGTCATAAAGCCTAATATGCCAAAGAAGAGCAAGAGGATCCTAAAGAATGATAGTAAATTGGATGAGAAGAAGATGAAATTTAGGAATCTCCTAAGTTCATGGTGTTTTAGATCCCTAAGTAATATGCGATTGTCTCGCATTATGTTTCTTTAAGGCATTCAACTCTCATGAGAAGTAATGTAGGTGTGATAAAGTTGTGTAAAGATAAAGTAAGGTATGTTTGATCTAGTTTGTCACTGTTCATGAAGTTCTTTTGCTAGTTTTCATGTTTCTATCAAAGAAGAGATTCAAGAAGGTTGTGCAGTTGTGTTTTTAAGAATTATGAAGGCTTAACACATTTGGAGTCATATTGGACTAAATTTTTCAAGTAAAAATTATAAAGTTTCTTCAAGAGTTATATGTTGTTGTTATGAGCTTCGAGATGATTTGAAGGTTTACAAGAAATAAATAAAATACTTTTGAGGTGCTTCTAAAATTTTATTCTCGTATAAGGAGATTATCAGTTTGAAGATGTATACCTTCTACATCTGAAAGGTATACCTTCATAATCTAATGGTTGTGACCAAGTTCTATTTTGAACTTTAAGATCTATGCTTGTAGGGAGGTTTTTAGAGGTATCCAATTCAACTAAGATCCTGACATAGGTAGTATGGGTATAGCCGGTGGTTTGAGAATCAATGTAAATAATATGTCCCAAGACATTTCCAATGGAGATCAGACATTCACTAGACCAAAATTACAAGGGTAGATGGGGCAATCTAATCCAAACAGGTTTACAAGAAAAGGATTCGGTGAGTGGATTAAAAGAGGGAAACCATGGTTTTATAATGAGGTAGCATGATTGACAAACCCATAGTTTGGATGCTATGATTTCCTTATCATGTATTGAAGAGAAAACCACAATAAAAATACCTTTTGCATAGGGGTAAAGGTATAACCTTCCATCAAGGAGGGATTCGGTGTTTAGAGATCCAAGCATGCAGTATTGGCAGGGTAGGCCAAAAACCTCCAAATCTACAGATCAAAGCATGTTTTTGGTAAAATTATTCAGATTGAATGACCTCCTCACCAAATGTAACACAAGGGGGTTTTAGTAGGATACATGACGAGTTGCTTTCCATGCAATGCCTCTTTGAAAGAGCCACAATCATCACCCAAGGACTGCATCCGGGACAAATGTCTTGTTCCACCTCTAATAGAACCGTGACTGGAATGGTAGGGCCACCATTTTTACAACACCCCTTTTAGATCTATTCAATACACCCCCTTCAAAGTGTAGCAAGTCCGTATCATTTCCAACGTGTGAGGGTTGAGGATTTGATGCGAGATCCACTAGCCATTGTTATTTCATGATGAAGTAGATCCGGGGAGTTTGAAAAGGTGATTTTGGTTGACTGATGGCTCTTGCACCAGTAGAACCACTGCCTCTCGAGTCTTTGGGTTCCCATGGCCTCCACCAATGAGTACATTGCATGAAGCTTCAACGATGCATGGTGAAGAGGTGATGCTTCGCACCTACAAAATAATCCACTCTGCTATGTACCAGTGTCGCCTCTACCTCTGCGAGTAGGAGGATTAGTGAATTTGTTGTTAGGGGTTCGTTTAGGGTTCGTGAAAGACATTGCTTAAAATTGGTATAATAAGGTCTTGTAGTATTTCTTGAAAATATTGAAGTGTGATAATGTATCCATTTGAGCTTGCGAGCATGTATAAGATATCTATGATTGATTCCGATTTGATAAGGAGATTTGAAGATAACTATAAGTGTCTTAAATTTGGATTTAGGTTTGTGATGTGAGATTACTTGTGAGAAGATGGTTACATAATAAGAGATATGTTCAAAGGTATGTTAGGTAGAGTTGAAGTGTATTCTAAATTATTGATATTTGAAGAACCTTTTCAGGATGATTTACGGGGTTGGAGTTGATGAATCACTATAGGCTGTGTGAATACTATTGAGTTTTTACAAGGTCTATTGGTGCATTTAGTGAGCCTTTATCATCGAAGAGTTCCCTGTTTTGTTATACCCTTGGATGTTTCATCATGTTCAAGGTGTGTTGGTCCAAGAATGTTTACTAGGAATTTATTGGAGCTTAAAATTATACCCTGCGTATATGATCATGAATGACCAAGAATTATGGGGAAACATGGGATTGTCTCTCAGTTGTGGGACTTGCAAAATTAGACAGACCTTTAGAGAAGTCTGGTTCCTCTACCTATTTCTCATGATAACACTACCCCTAATACTTAAAGAAAATCCTAAACTAACTTTCCAAGGGACCAGGGATAGAAGGAGATGCAAAAAAAGGGTAAATCCTAAGCTAAGAAGGTGATAACACCATGGAAAGGGTTGATCACTCTCCACAAGGGTGAAAAAATATGGAAAATGCGGGAGAGAAGGTGAAATAGATGCACCACATACGAGAATTACATATACCATACATTCCCATGGGAACACCACATAAAATAGATCCCGTGTGCGTGAAGGAAACACACAACCTACCAGAAATGTGAACAGAGAGGCAAGACGTAACATAAATGAGAAAAGGGAAGACAAAAGTTCTAAAAAACCTGATTTTATTGATTAAGGAATGCACATTCGATTACATTCATGGAAGGAGGAAATAAAACATTACAGAGATCAAGATCAAGGTCTAAAACTTGTGGGAGGTCGGCCACCATTTTGGCATGGTGCCGTTACAACAAAGAGGGATCCCTTTTTATAAGCAGAGATCTTACATTTAAAGAAAAAGAAGTAGAGAAGAAGAAGAGAAAGAGAGGGAAACTTGAAATCAAATTTCCAACCACTAACAACAATCAATAAATTCCCTAAAAATTCAGGTGCCTTTGATTATCCACTATAACAAGCCATTTTCCTTGTTGGAGAAAATATCATACTGCATTAAATGTTGGTAGTTACACCACTTAGAACTATATATTTTTGTGTTGGAGAAGTCTTCCACCTTTACATATATCTATCCTTGATAAATTTGAGAAATCCTTCTTACATTGCATAGAGGATGGTGAGACCTTTCGATTGATATAAGGTTTGTAAAATTCGGGTCATCTAATCAAAAGATATGGTGATTTTAGTCTCCCGCAAAAATTGTCATTTTCCTTCGATACGTGGCTTTCTCCCTTCAATCTTGTGTGGCTTTCACTTCCATGGAATTTTCTTATGTTCCACACCTTCTCCTATTTCATATCAATCCATGGATTTCCAGAAGTATCCATGGCAATATTAGTCCCACAACTTTGCTTAAGTTCTTCTATATTGACCCACGACTCTTTTAACATCCATGACCCTATTTCTTCAATCATGCGGCTTTCTTGACCTCCACGACATGCTCCACTTCCTCTGTAGATATTTCCTGATTTTAGAAGCTTTATCTCCTTAGCCGTAGCTTTCTAAGATTTTCCCTTCACTCCGTGACATTCATTATTTTTCCCATAGTTCTTGAATTATCTTTGTGGCATACATAAACTTCTCGCGGCCTTTGTTCCAAGTCCACAACAATCCAAGTTGTTCTATTTTTACAAGGGGTGCAGAAATAGACAACAATATTGAAGTAAGTTTTATGAAAGTTGTAAATGTAGTTAAGAATAGTTGTAAGGTATGAGACCTAATTGGTTCTTGTCATGGCTTGGTATATGTGTAATATTATCATTTTGGAGAATGGGTGTGAACAAAGAAAAACTCACTAAATGGAAGAAAAAAAAACTGTGTAAACATTCCTATAGATATTCTTTGCAAACCTAGAGCAAGGTTGTATAAAGCTTATCTCATGTAACCTTGTAAAATATTGATCGTGGGTTCTCTTGAATCACGTCAAAATGTGGATTATAACCATTCTACGAGTAGATCTGGCTTGGATTATTGATTCCAAAATAGTAAAAATTGGAAAAAAATGGACAGAGTAAGTGTACGGGAAATCCAAGAGGATTTATAAGAGGGTAAGCCTATGTTTTATAGATACTTGGTATTGGTTTGAATTTGTTTGAAACTAATTGATTGCACATGCTAAAACTAACATTTGAGGGGACCTAACAATTAGGGGAAGAATAACTACCATTGAGGGGCAGTAATGAAATTAATTGATAGAATTTTCATCCACAAAGGTAGTTGTGCATGCAATTAATTGCCGCCACCTTTCAAGGATTCGAGAACCCGAGTTGACTAGATTGGCGAAGTGGAGTTGACTAGACTAGTGAAGCGAGTCTATGTGGTTGTTCACTAGGGAAATAGGTGTACTTTCACATTTAAATAACTAATTTAATTGTCTATAATGTGCACACTAATTAATTAATTATTTATTTACTAAATGATAATTAAGATAGATAAAGGGGTACTAAGGATTAATTTAACTATTATAAATGGGTATAATGTGCGTGGTTAATAAATTTAATTAATCAATCATAAATGAATGAACTAGGATGTCTTTGGGATAATATAGGAAATGAGTGAGTGATTTTGGGGCGTCTACATTTTCCCCTCTTTAAAGTGTTATTACGAAGTAATATTACTTTAAAGATAGTAGATGCATGTAGATCAACAAACAGAAAGTGGTGAAGCATTTGGATGCCCTAGCTAGTAGGATAATATAGAATTCCCCTCAAACGGGTGGGAAACATAGAAAAGACATGGATAACCGTTTGATAGGAAGAAGACAAGGGATTACAAACAAGGACATGAAGGAATGTGCTCATAACATGAGTGTCATTTTGGAGAATAAATTTAGAGAAAGCTTATTTTTATTGTTCCACAATAGAATTGTCACCATGATTATGAAAGAGTGAAGATGGTTAACCCATATGCATGTAAAAAAACACACAAAGAGAAAAGAAAATAAAAAATGGGAAAACATAACCAATATACAAAATAGGTGCAGGCATCGGGGTTATAAAAGAACCAAGATGTAGTCACAATAATTCTAAGTTGTCCAAAAGGTAAACATCATCAATGTAACACAAATTCGAAAAGAAGACAATTCACCATGCCCCTAATGCGTACTCAAAATGATTATTAAGTACATTAAAATACTCCCAAGGTGGGAATAGGATCGAGACTAAAGAGTGGAATAAAAATACTACTCATGAAACTCTTATTAGATCAGTTGTGCAAATGATCGAATTTGAAATTTTCCCATGCAAAGTTACATCATGAAGGAAAAATAATTTTTGACTTTCCCTAATTAGAGTAAGTCTTATTTGACAAAAGTGCACCCATGTTGAGGGGTAACAGATCTTCTAACTTTGTTTTTCCCTCACTTTTGTGGATAGACAATTGAGACACCTCATGGGATGTGGGTATCCCTATTGTGAGGTGAATATCTAGGATTACAAGGCCGGTTCCTTCTTTGGAGTATCCCTAAACTAAAATTGTGGGGTTTGAGGGTTAAGGAGATGAATAAAACTATGATAAATGGGGTGATACACCAAAAATTATGAGGTCTTGACTAAGAAACATGCACAATATACTGAGAATAAATGGAACAACACATGATCCAATGAGTTGCTGCTAATCTCAAGGTAAACACTTATTATGTTAATGGATTTTTCAAAATAACAAGGAAGATAATTACACACTAAAATTAACATAAACACCTATTTTCAACAAGGTAAATAGCAGAAGAAAAATTAATAAATTCAGGGAATTAAATTCACAAGAATAACTATTGTAATACACACCACTGTAAATTGTTGGAAAGACAACAAACTAATTCTCATATAAGGGCAATTCTAGCAACAATGGATTCAACACTTAGTTACATAGAGAAGTCCTCCTTCTACTTTGAAAAATCATACAATATATAGAAAAAGTAATCCCCTTACACTCCAAAAATATCCACTCCAAGATCTAGTCCAAACTCCAACTTTCATGATAAATTTAGCCTTTTTAATGAATAAAATAATCCAAAGGCTAATAATATAGTATGTTGCTCCATAAAGAAAAAAATAGATTTCTATGATTTGAGCATATCTCCAGTCAAAGCTTGAGTTGAATATTTTAACTTATCTCTTGGCCTTCCTTGGTATGTGTATGCATAGACTCTTTTGTTTTATGTGGAAAAGCCTATTTTTGGCTTCTATTGAGCATTGTTTTATGTGAAAGTTAATTTTTTACATCATATTTCTCATTAAGCTTTGATGCTTTTATATATGAATATTTTCTCCTACACTTCACGCAACTTTGTATTATGTATTCATTCATGCATTACTTGATGTTGGAATTTGTATTCCATGCTTTGAGAATTTGGAATCAAGGTATGATGATCACTGTACCTTTTCATTTGGGTCACATGGCTCATTTTACTTTGATAAAATTTGTGTTCACATGCCAATGTCGAGATGAATCCCTCCATATTTGATTTCTCCATGTCCTTTATTGTTCTTTAAGCTTTGTGAGTCTTTGTTATTCTTTAGAAAAATATATCTTGACTTGAAATGTATCTCTATGAGTGGTCTTGATAGTAAAATTATTTCTTCATCTATTTATTTGTAGGCTTTCATATTCAATAAAAAGAAGCTTGTGATTTGAGTATAGTAAATTATTTTTGTAGATTATGAGAAATTTAAAACTCGTGTTGTTTATGGCTTCCTATAGATGCATGAATGAGATTATCTAATTTGGAAATTTGTTTCTTACATTCATTGGTACTTGTACTTCTTTCATTGCTTAATTCATTATGTGATGAACATTATCATTGATGTAGTATACTTTGCAAAGAGATGGTTGTAATGTGTTGCAACTTGTACTCCTAGAGCTGAAAGGATTGTGAATGAGATATCATTTTATATTTTGATCATTCTAAAAAAGAATCATGCTAATCATATTTTATCTTTCTTCCATAGCTTAATTGTTCTAAAAGCTAATTCATTTTTCCGTTCTCGTAACACAATGCACATTTTATAATTGATCATCCACATTTCAACTTTGCACCTTGTTGTTGTATTTTTAGAAAATATATTTATTTCTTTTGCAAAACATGATTATGAAAGTTGAAATTATTTAAAAATTGTTCTCGCACACTAAGAGAACTAGTTAGAAAAACAAGTGAAGGCTTCAAGCCTTTCTTTTCTTTTCTAGTTGTTTTCCTTGTGTAATGTTCCTAAAACTCGATATTCTGCTCATGAATTCCTTTCACTATTTTTGATTTCAATTTTATTTTTTAAATTTCATCTATTTAAAGCTGTGAATATAAAAAACATGAAATCAAGAGCTATATAATAATTTTTCCTCTTTCATGTGCAATGGAAGCAGGTATAGAAGATGGTGGAGAGGAAGCAATGAGGACATCAAACAATCCAAACTGCAGAAATCCATCTAACATGAACTCGGGATAATCTAAAAACAACTGAAAAAGTGAATAAAGATAAGATAAAACCTAATTCATCCCTAAAGTGAACTAACCCTTTTCAGATTCTTGGTTGTCCACCATCAACCTCATATGTCTTTCCCGTTTGTGTCACGGTCCTGCATTGGTTCATGAGGGAGCTAAAGCATGATCATGACTAGGATTTGATTCCAAAGACACCTTAGGTAGGAGGTAGACATTCTAAAACTATAAGAATGGTATTTTATTTACTTTTTATTTCTAGTTAGGTCCATCACATCAATCCTTTCCATCTGAAAACAAAGTTTTGAGTTGACTTTCCACACGGTGCCAAAAATGTAAACATTTCTCGAAATTTTGTTGGATAAAGCTTATTGCTAGCTTTAAGACCAATCCTTTTCTCTTGTCCATTGGGAATGGAATAAAAGCCAAAAACAAAAATATGCCCTTTTCGAAAATTGACCCTTACGAAAACAAAACAAACGCAATGAAAAGATTTGGTAAACCGGATAACGTGCATGAACTACACTTATTAAATTGAAAATACGGTGTGTGAATGCACTTATTGAAAGGGAAATCCTAATCTAACCTACTCTAACCAGCTACAAACTGAAGCTAAACAAAACCTGAAACAGGTGGTAAAAAGTAGCTTCCCTTTCTCAATAATCGAGGCCACCGATTCAACTTGAAAAATAGGTAACGTGAAAAAGCTGAAAAAAGTGGTATACCTTAGATTTTTTCAAAAGACCGATAAAAAAGCCGAGAAAACCTCTATCTAATTTGCAAGTTGTTTTGAGAGGTTTTGGGTCTAATTATGGAGAACATAATACTCTTCTTTGTGCTATAAAAATAGCACAAACTCTGTACTATTGTAATTGGCTGAAAACCAACCAAGTACGAGAATAGGATGTGGCCTCCTAACCACTAGAAAAATGACTTCTTCTGATCTGGTTTGTCTCACATATTTAAATTACATGGCTAAGTACATTCTGAGACTGATTTGGAGGTTGTTTTGCCTCTACAAGTTGATGTTCTTTTTCATCTATGAGGACATTCTGAATATGATTCAAAATCTTGTTTGCATCTTCAAACTATTGTTTATCATCTACCTTGATTGATTTTATTCCTTCATAATTTAGTATAAAGTCTGTCAAGCTGAAAACATTCTGCTCATGTTCCAAATCTACTGATTCATTCTCATATTTGACCCTAAAATCCTATTCATTTGAAATTGATTCTTCCTCTTCGATTTTCAAGCTCGATGAATTAGTAACTTGTGTGAATATGGTGTTATCATGCACACTACACTCGTAACATGAAGATTGATAATCATCTTCTAGTTGTTCTTGATCTGCTGTAAAATAAAATTGTACCTCTTACATGGATTCTTTCTCTAATTCTAAAATATGATCAAACTAAAAATTTGAAATCCACAATTGTAAATTCTGTAGAAAGTCCATCCTGTTGTTTTCTTCAATTAGCTACCCCTCTTGGATAATTTTTAGATCGTCATCTTCTTAAATTGGCACTATGGATGATGGAGAAGAGATGGGATGGGTATCAACTTAAATTGGAAATTTTTGGGAAAAGGAATGGGGTTCAAAATTTGCACGTGAGGAAGCGATATTTGGAACAACATCAAAAATAAAAGTTGGAATCTTAAAATTGGACTCAATATGTGATTGTGGAACAGAGGGAGCAGAAATTACAATAGGATGGAATCTTGAAAACTAATAAATGGGATGCATTGGTTGGCAAGGAAGATATGTGGGCATTGGATTTTGATAAGGAAGGTATGTGGGAACATCTAATTGATGGGGTTCCTTAACCTAATGCATATCATTTTCTGATGCTTGCAAAGATTAAGTACAACCAACCATTTGGGTAATAGATTTTATCATTACCTCATGCCTTTTTGTTGACTAAGCCAACTAGGAGTAGGACCTACCCACTAATAGGGCTGCCTAATACCAGTTAGTTAACTTGCAATCTTTGCATCTAATCTTTTAGTACTTGCATGATATGCTCCATTTCATGAATTATTCCTTCAAGTTCTTCCTCCTGTGTATAATCAACATAACCTTGGTTTTTTACATCATAACAATTGTCATACTAAAAAACATATTGATTGGCAAGGTTGGGGTTATGGGGATATTCATTCTAATAGCAGTCATAGTACTGATCTAAAGAAGAATATGGGTAAACAGGTTGTGGTGGGTATGACAGATACAACTCTTGGATAGAATAATTCCACTAAGGAATTGATGTCATGATTGCATGACCTCATCAAATATATAAAAATGGAAAAAAATATCTACCGCTTTGCTCATGAAAATAGGTGATAATAAAAAAATAACAGATCTGATTTTTTTAAAATACCTCAAAAGGCTGTAGACAAAAACTTGATGTCACCTTGATGATGAAAAGTGTTATAATTCTATGGAATTAGCTTCATAGAGTCACAAGGTGAATTCTTCTCTCAATCTTCAATTGTCTCGAACTCATTAATACTTGTTTTGTGTCACACCAAGGCGTGCAAAAAACTTTTATATGATAAAATTGCACATGTGTTGAGGGGTTATATATCTTCTAACTTTTATTTTCCCTCACTTTTTTGGATAGATAATTGAGACACCTCATGGGTCATGGGTCTCCTATTTTGACGTAAATCTATGGGACTACAAGGTCGGTTCCTTCTTTGGAGTATCCTTAAACTAAAATTGTGGGGTTTGAGGGTTAAGGAGATGGATAAAATTGTGATAAATGGGGGTGATACACCAAAAATTATGAGGTATTTTTTTGAGAAACATGCAAAATATACTGAGAATAAATGTAACAACACACGATCTAATGGGTTATTTCTAATCTCAAGGAAAACACATATTATGTTAAGGGATTTCTCACAATAACAAGGCAGATAATTACACACTAAAATTAGCATAAAAACCTATTTTTAGCAAGGTAAATAGCATAAGCAAGCTTAATAAATTTAGGGAATAAAATTCACAAGAATAACTATTGTAATACACACCACTGCAAATTATTGGAAAGGCAATCAATTGATTCTCATATAAGGGCAATTCTGAGCAACAATGGATTCAACACTTAGTTACGTAAAAATTTCCTACTTCTAATTTGAAAAATCATACAATATATAGAGAAAGTAATCCCTTACACTCAAAAAATAGCCACTCTAAGATATAGTTCAAATTCCCACTTGTATGATCAATTTAGCCTTTCTAATGAATAAAATAATCAAAAGGCTAATAATACAATATGCTGCTCCGTAAAAGAAAAAATAGCTTTCTATGATTTGAAAATATCTCTAGTCAAAGCTCCAGTTGACTATTTTTATCTTATCCCTTGATCTACCTTGGCATGTGTATGCATAGGCTCTTTTGTTTTATGTGGAAAAGCTTATTTTGGCTTCTAGTGAGAATTCTCATTTTTGAACATGAAAACTTTGCACTCATTAGTCAAGGGAATAATTCACTTTCTAAATGCATGCAAGTAATGATAAGTTCTGATCTTTTGGGCCCAACCAACAAATTTAGTAAAAGGACAAAATAATTACCCTAAAATTATTTAATATTTTCCCCCAATTCAATGTTTGAAGCTAAGGTTCTAACTCTATTTAAATAATCAATGATTAATTTAAAATAAAGATCACTTACATGGGAAGGGAACAAAGCTTGGTTTAAAAAAAATTCAAATATGGTTTATCCCAACCATACTTATCCTCCACCCATGGTTACCTTATGTTGAATCAGGTCAAAAAAACCTAAAATCAAAATCATTTCATTATTTTGTATTGCAGACTGTGGAGGATTTTCGACGACTCGAAAGGGGAAACCATAGCAAAACTTATAATGACAACCATGTATGAGGATTTGTATGATGTGCTAGCTCAATTTCTTTACTTTGAGTACTTTTTATTCAGAAGGATCTATGTGCAACTCTTCTCACTATTGGGTTGAATGGTAATGAAATGAATCTATGGGTTTTTAACTCTGTTTTCCTGTGGATTGCTCAAATATGCCCATCAGTTCATCCTTTTCCTTCCAGGTAAGTAGAAAATTTTTCTATGATCTAGTAGGTTTTTGGCTGGTAGCTCACCATTTTCTTATGATTTTATTACTTTTGTGTTTCTTTATTGAGCTCAAAATTTGCATAATGATCTTGTTATGGATTCTTTCTTAGCGCATCCTATTATAATGAAACCCAATTTTATTTTTCTTCAATGGTTTCTATGGATGATATTTGACATGATTTTCTTGTAGAACTGGATCATGTAAGTATTTTTAGCTCTTTTTGTAGCTGCCAAAGGCGGTTATGAGTTTTCATTTCAAAGGTATATCTGTAGTATTTTCCATTATGCTTTGCTTTTGTTTGAATTTTCTGAACTCTAGCTCTTTATTTGGGAAATCCCAACGTGGCTACACTGGTTCAATAACTTGCCATATCTTATATTGTCCTCACAATGGTTTTCTTTTAATATGTATTGGGGTTGCTCTATTTTTGTGCATTATCTCAAGTATGGGCCCTAGTTGTAGCTTTGGTACTTTATTTATCTGTCATGGATTGTGAACAAGATTGAGGGTTTTTGTATTGAGATCTTATAGTGAGCTATATGATCCATTTTTGAGTTCAAAACTCAACCCTGTAACTTGTAGTAGATCCTTTTAGTATGTATAGAGATCATAATCATTTCCTTTATATTAACTCACCGCATTGTATTTTATCTTGATCCAAGTCACTCAAGGGTTTGATGCCTAATTTTTATTTGTGCATCATGGTTTGTTAACATTTTTATGCTTAATGTCTAAATATTTGTTTTAGTTCACCAAAACCTTCATCTTCTTCTTTGTATGGGCTTGACTTTGTGTTTTTTTTGAGTCGCCATTTGCTAAACCGACTCACCATTTACCTAGCTCATGTGAGATCGATTTATGTTTACCATTAAATCTGATTGTTTGCATTGTTCATTAGATTGAAACCCTTCTTGTAAGTTGCTCTTGAGTTAGGTAGTTTACTATAAACATTTTCTAGTTTATTTTTGATCGATATCCAAAACTCTGGTTGCTAAGATGTAATGTTGCTCCACTCAATTTTTCACAAGATATCTTTTTCATTGCATGCTTCCCTTTCCATTTTTTGTTAATGGGTTCATCGTCTTGTTGTTTCTATACCGTGAAATGTCAAAGAAAACTCCATCCACATTTGAGAACCTTAAAAATACTTTGAAGCAATAAACAATGTATGCTCTCATAGAACAATATTTAACTATTTACATCAGATCTCTCATTAAGCTTTGATGCTTTTGTTTATGACGATTTTCTCTTACACTTCATGCAACTCTATATTATGTATTCATTCATGCATTACTTGATGTTGGAAATTGTATTCCTTTCTTTCTCTTGAATTTGGACTCTAAAGGTATGATGAGAAGATGTACCTTTTACTTTGGGTCACATGGTTCATTGTTCTTTGATAAAATTTGTGTTCACATGTCAATGTTAGATATGAATCCCTCCATATTTGATTACTCCATGTCCTTTACTATTATTCAATATTTATGAGTATTTTTTCTTCATTAGGACAATCGTATCTTGACTTTAAATGTATCTCCATTACTGGTCCTAGTAAGAAAATTATTTCATAATTTGTTTATTTGTAGGCCATCGTTTTCAATAAAAAGAATATTGTGATATGAGGACTGTAATTTTTTTGTAGATCATGAGAAATTTAAAATTGATTTGTTTATGGCTTCATGTAGATGCATAACAGAGATGATCTGATTTGGTAATCTATTTCTTGAATTCTTTGGTACCTTTACTTCTTGCATTTCTTAATTCATTATGTGATTTACATTATCATTGTTGTAGTATACTTTACAAAAAGATGGTTGTAATGTGTTGCAAGTTGTACTCATGGATCTTGAAAGGATTGTGAATGAGATATAATTTTCTCTTTTGATCATTCTGAAAAATGAAACATGATAATCCTATTTTAGCCTTCTTCCATAGCTTAATTGTTCTAAAAGTTAATTCATTTTGTCATTCTGTAACACAATGCACATTCTATACTTGATCATCTCGCATTTCATCTTTGCACTTTGATTTTTTCTTTCTTTTGCAAAACATGATTATGAAAACTGAAAGTCTTTGAAAACTAATCTTGCATGATAAAAGAACTAGTTAGAAAAATAGGTGAAGGATTGAATCCTTTCTTTTCTTGTTGGTTATTTTCCTTGTGTATTTTTTAAAATGGTTTTTTCCTCATGAATTCATTTCGTACTTTTGATTTCAATTTCATTTTTGAAGTTCATATGTTTAAAGATGTGAATATATTAAACATGAAATCCAAAGCTCTAACATAAATTTTCCTCTTTCAGTGCAATGGGAGCAGGTTGTATAAGATGATGGAGAGGAAGTAACAAGGACAATGTATAATCCAAACTACATGTAAATCCATCTAACAGGAATGATGGATTTCCTTCTTTCTTTATTCACAGTTTTACATATATGTACTTTCATTTTTGTTCTTGATTTTCAGAGTTATTCCCATGGCTTGTGTGGGTTCACTGTACTTTATAATTATGAAATAAATGAAAATTTATTCATGTGATGAGCTGTATCTTTATCTCTTTTGCATTATTATTTCATTTACATGATGTAAAATGAATTATGTACAACTCATACACACTAGGAACCTTTCATTTAATCATAATTAATGAACTCAAGATAATTGATAACAACTGAAAAGTGAATAAAGATAAGTTGAAACCTACTTCATCCCTAAAGTGAACTGTCCCTTTTCCAGTTCTGGGTTGTCCACCTTCAACCTCATCTTTCTTTCCCATCTGTATCCGGGTCTTACATTGGTTCTTGAGGGATTTGATGCACGATCATGACTAGGATGTGATTGGAAAGACACCTTAGGTAGGAGGTAGAAATTTTAAAACTAGAACAATGGCAATTTATTTCCTTTTTATTTCTAATCAGGTCCATCTCATCAATCCCTTCCATCTAAAAATTATTTTTTAAGTTGACCTTTTACGGTACCAAAAATGTCAACAATAAGTAATCATGTAAAGGCAAGAAAATGATAGTTGTAAAATTGGAACGATCACTAGGGTAGTAGATAAAGGTATAAATTTATTAATATGGTGTTGATATGTTGAAAGATTCACTTTGAGGGTTTTTCCAATTGTAGGATTTTTGTGATAAGTGAATGTTTGTTCAAAAAAATTTAACAATTTTTATTTCTTTTGAAATTTTTGAATATATGAATTTTTTGGTTTTTTGCGATTTTTGAAAATTTTGAAATAAAAAGACAAAGAAATGTAGACAAACCTGAATTCATAGTAAAAGGAAAACATTCCATGGCTTATTTAATAAAACTAGAGAAAAACACAACACGCATAAGTGATAAAAAGACACGAAACAAGTATTGCAAACAAACCCAATATGAATAGAAGGTAACTATAGAAAAGTTATATGTGAACCAAGATACCAATAAATTTCCTAAAATTGGTCTACAATAAAGGTAAACAAATTACAAAAATTAATAAACTGAAATAAGCAAAAGCATCGTCACAATGTTGAAAAACCACAACAGTACAACACAATTTTTCAAAACGACGTCTAATGACCTTGCAAATGTGTTTCAAATTAAATAACTAGACATATATGAATGCCCCCAAGAAATATATTTGAATGTGAGAGGATTAGATCAGGAAAAAGAGTGGAGTTATACTTAGATATTCCAAAGATACTCTTGTCAGATCTCATTGAAGTTTGATATGTATTGGATTAAAATATGAAATCCAAGTGTTCCCCAAGGAAAGTTATATTGTGAAAGGGTTAATGATTTCATCGATCATAGATAGACACCATGAGAAATAAATATGATTATGAAAATATGGTTTGTAATGATCATGTGAAACACGATCAAATGTAGAAATTGTTGAACTATGTTATTTAGTTACTAAAATTTAGTCAAACATTATTGGAATGTTTTTATATTGACAGTTTTATATTGTTTTTGGATTTTGGAACAATTTTATATTATTTTTTAAATTTTTGAACAATTTTATATTTTTTAAAATAATTTTTTGAAACATATTTGAATTTTTTTGGTGTTTTAAAACTCGGTGAAGGGGAACTTCTTGAAAGCAAGTGCAAATAATTATAATCATTCCATGTTGATGTAGTAACCTTATTAATTCAATCCTTTAAGATGTATGCATCTACAACCAAGGTCAACTATGGGATCTAGTATGTAATCAAACTAATCATTCATTCACATATTCAAGAGGGTTCATGTAATTACTTCACCTTACCTTTGTCCTCGGGACCTTAGTCAGCTCATACCTCAAACTATAACATGTTGCACTAGGTATATATTTTAGTTTTAATCACTTTTCATAGGTAATTCTTTCGTATACCCACGAGAAGTCCTTGAGCTTGATCCCATTTGATCAGAACTTTAGTTCTAGTTGTTCTCCTAGCATGCACTTGATTTTACTCTTTTGGTTTAGTCTCGATAACTTACTAGATTAACAATTTGGAGTGTTAAAAATCTCAATCAAATTATTCATTGTAGCCCAATAGGTCTAATAGGGTCTCCAAGGTTTATTCTACCCTTACTTATTAGTAATACAGGTAGGCTATTAGACTTACCATTGCTATCTGATATATATATCTGATTTCAAGATGAATTTTAGTCACGAAAGCTTAATTCTATTTTCCAATAGGTCCTTGGACAATATCTAAGTAATTCAAGCTCCAATTCCACTTCTTGAAACTTAAAATTTTAGAAAATCTCTTCATTACCCTGTCAAACATAGTCTAGGCTAACTCTATTAGTAAAAATCCATACTTTGTATGATTATGAAATGATCCAAAACATTGAAAATATAATAGAGAACATATTAAAATCTATTTCTACCAATTTTTTCAATTTTCAGAGGTGAAAATGAATATTAAACCTAGATAATAATATCTCTTTGATTTGTTGTAGTTAGAAAGACAATCAAATCTGATTGTGAAGAACTGTGATCAGTGAAAGAAACCACGAGGCGCAGCTTGAGTTACATACAAACCAGAATAAATATTATTGTACCGTTATTACAATATTCTCTAAGATGAAAACCATACTTCAATGCCACACAAATAATTATAACCATGAATCAGGCCCAGTGAGAGACAAAACTGAGATTTGTTCTAAAAACAAAGTATACCAACCCTACAAGATAGTATAAGAAAAATGAGTGATGTTAAATTTATCCCTTCACTATAGATTATCTCGAATACATAAAAAAGTTACATAAAAACCATTGAATTTAAATTTATTCACTACTTCTTAGAATCACACATGAGAAAATTCAACTTTTCTTGATCAAAATAGTATCAAAATGTAAAATGTACACACACAGTTCTCAATTTACCCAAAACAATCGATAATCCTTCATATGTATGGCTGAGAGAGGGTAAATATTTATGTGCAAATCTCCTAGTTACTCTTACTACAAAGGATTGAATTCACCATTCTTCTACATATCTCATCATACCTTGACCAGTATAGGCTCAGAGACACTCTTGACAAACCCTCATTTTGTTGTGATGTAAGAACTCTTCATAAAGCATATAAATACAAATTCCAAGAAATACAAAAATAACAATTTTCATTACCAGTCGAATATTGTAAATTCATTGCATGCATACATTGTATGTGATCATCTCAATGCACTAAATCATGAAAATATCACTTCTAGTTATGTATACATAGAATTTTCCCCCTCTAACATTCTTTGAGCTCTTTTTCATTCAATTACCATTTGGATGATGGCTTACCATAATGGTTACAATAGCTTTAGATAGGTCTTCATGAATCTTATAACTAATTTTTGGTCCTTAGACCCTTTCATTTTCACATTTTGTGATACATTTCATTAATAAATGATTCTACCCATTTTACAACCTAGTATTTGTGAGCTAGGTCACATTCTTTGACCATTTTTAGGACCTCTATAACTCATTATGATTTTACACCATAATATTACAGGTGTGAAGGCTCTAAGATCTCACTAAAAACTATTACAATATGAAATTTCCTTCAAGAGTTCAAATTGACATTTTGGAGGGAAATGTTCAAATTTGAATTTGTAAAGGCCTTATTCAATCGTGAAATACCAATAGACATTTGATGACCTATATGACCTATAAACATACTTAGGATTCCAAAATTGATGTTATTATCCTATATAAAACTAGGAAGTTGATGCTCCTACATCATACTCCTAAGGAGAAAAGAGAATCTTCCCCATACTTGTGCTTTCTCTCTTGTTCTCCTTCTTTCTTTCTCTGTTTTCAGTTGAAGAGGATCCCTTGAAAATGTTCTTTCACTGAATACCAAATCTTCTCCATCCTTACCAACTTCCTTTTACCTTTCACATACTGGTTTGTCCTTAAAATTCTCATTCTCTTGATCAAACTATTTCTTGTAGGATTGTAAATAATATTTTATGCCTCAAATTTGAACATATACCCCTGATTTATGATTAATTATGTTGTTTATTTACTATTCATGGACATGACTCTAATACTTTCATTCTCTTGTTGTCCTTTATCAATCATTTCTATCCTTTCAACTACTTTGTCTTTATCCTCTTCTATGATTTGTATATTATTGCCTTACTGAACTATTTTAGCATCCTTCTCATGGCCAGTTTCTTTTTGTTCAATACTTGATTACTCCTTGTATTTTCATACTCTGAAATTTGTACCTTTTCACTCATTTTAGATGTTCCTATGAGCTCTGCTAGTTCAGTATCTCTCATTAGATCATCATATTCTTTATTTCCTTCTCGTTCTTTGCTCACTTTCTCTTGCCTTTCCCATTCTAACTTCACCATGTTTCTCACCAATTGTTCTTCACCTTCATTACTTTCACTTGTAATTGTAAAACCAAATATTAAAACCATATTAGATTCAAAATCAAGAGGCTTACATGTCATTCATCTCCCTTTTTTCTATGTTCTTCTTTTTCTTCTCTCTTAACTACTTCACTCAACCTTTTCTTATCACTTCTTTCCACTTCACTATCTAATTCCTTTCTCACTAGACCTCTCTTCTAATAATTAAGAACTTTAGCATGTTTTTTTATATCACTCTATCATTTCTTTCCTCTCTCTCATCATCATCTTCATCATTCCCTTCTTCTTGTACTAAAATCATCTCAATTTCTCTCTCTAATACTTTGTTCAAATCTGACTTATGAGGCTTAACAACCTTGCACAATATCCTTTCACATACTTGTTCTTGTTCACCTTTGAGTGGTAAAAGTGTGTGACTAACACCATTTTCCAAAATGGTATGATAATTATTCTTTCCATTATGAACTACATGTCTGTCATATTACCATGGTCTACCTAAAAAAACATGAAAAACATCCATAGGAACTAAATCACACAACACCTTATCCTTATATCTCCCAATTTGAAACTCAACCTAACATTTTTCCCTAACCAAGATATGATGTCCTTTTTACATCCATGATATCTGATATGGGTTAGGGTGCATAGTAGTCTTCAATCCTAACTTCTCTACCATTTCAAATGAAACAAGATTTTCATTGCTTCCACTATCAATAACCACTTTACAAACTTTTCCTTTAGCCTTACATGCAGTTCTAAACAAGCACCTTATTTGGGTTATCTCTTCCACTGTTTTACTTGGTTTTAAAAGTACTCTTCTACAAAAAAATTGACTTACCTCTATCTTGTATAATCTGATCAGTATCTCTACTATCCTTTCTCATCCATACATTCACCTCATTACACTCATGTGCCTTATGCCCTACATACCTCTGACACTTGTAGCATCTTCCTACAAATTGCACCTTCCTATTGGCTTCATTCCTTTACATATATCTCATCTATATCATCATATTTCTTTGAATTTCTTCCATGATCTCTAACATGCACAACATAACTTCCATCATTCTCTCCATTTTTCCTTCCCAAGCTAATTATATCATCTCTCTTACCTATACCATTTTGTCTTCGCTATCTACAATCAATTTCAAAAAAATCTTTTTATTTTCAAGCATCAAATACCTTCTCTAATACCAAATTATGTGGTAACCTTCTTAATTAAATCCTTCAATATCTACTCATTTATAGCCAAGATCAACTATTGGAGCCAATATGAAATCAAAGCAATCATTCATTCACCTATTCGAAAGGGTTCATGTTATTACTTCACCTTAGATTTGTCCTCATGACCTTAGTCAACTCATATCTTAAACTAGAACACATTGAACTAGTTATATATCTTAGCTATAAAATCTTTTGAGAGGTAAGTCTTTGGTATACCCCGATAATTTCTTCAAGTTGATCCCCTAGTTGTATCTTTAGTTCTAGTTGTTCTCTAGCATGCACTCAAATTTATTCTTTAGGTTTAGTCTCCTTCATTGATTGGCTTAAAAGTATAGAGTGTTCTAAATCTCAATCAAATGCTTCACTGTAGCCCAATAGGTCTAATAAGGTCTCCAAGGTATATTCTACCCTTACTTTCTAGTAATACACCTTAGGCTAGTAGACTTATCATTGCTATACATTGTATATCTCAGATTTCAAGATGAATTTTAGTCACAGAAGGCTTAATTATATTCTCCAATAGGTCCTTGGACAATCTCAAAGGATTTCAAGCTCTAATTGCACTTCTTGACCCTTCAAGTTTTAGAAAATCTCTTCATTACCATGTCAAACACAGTTTAGGCCAACTTTATTAGCAAAAATCCATACTATACGACTATAAAATGATCCAAAAATTTGAAAATCTGATAGAGTACATCTTAAACTCTATTTTTACCAATTATTTTTAGTTTTCACTAATGGAAAGAAATTATATGGCCTTTTCCCTCCTTCTTGCTCTAAATCAGCGTTTCACGGTCTCATACACTTGCCCAAGAGAAGAAAAACAACAAAATCTTAGGTTTTAAAGTGATTAAAATCTCACTTTTAGTTGTTAAGGCCCTTTCTAGGATTCCAATAACTTTTCAAATTCTTAAACTTAGATAATAATCTCTCTTTGAATTTTTGTAGTTCAAAGACATTCAAATCTGATTGTGAAGCATTGTGATCAATGGATGAAATGCTAAGGTGCACCTTGAGTTACATATAACCCACAATATAGATTATGGCACCTTTATAACACTTTTATCTAACATGAAAAACCTACTAAAATTCCACAAAAATAATTATAACCATGAATGAACCCTAGGTGAGAGACAAAACTAATATTTGTTCTAAAAATAGAGTATACTAGCCCTACAGGACAATATAATAAAAATGAGTAATGTTAAATTTATTCCTTCACTATAGATTGTCTTAAATAAATACAAAAACTACATAAAAACCATTTAATTTAAATTTATGCACTACTTTTTAGAGTCACACTTGAGAAATTTCACATTTTCTTGATGAAAATAGTCTCAAAATGCAAAATGTACACACAGAGTTCACAAGTTACCCAAAAAATCAACAATTCTTCATATGTATGGTTGAAAGAGGGTATATATTTATGCTCATATCTCCTAGTTACTCTTACTACAAAGGTTTGAATTTACCATTCTTCTGCAAATATCATCATACCTTGACTCTATAGGCTAAGAGACACTCTTGAAAAACCCTCCTTTCTTTGTGATGAAAGATATCTTAATGTAGCAAAGAAATATAACTTCCAAAAAATAAAAAAATAAAATTTATCCTTACCAATCAGAATACTTTAAATCCATTACATGCACACATTGTCTTTGATCATCTCAATGCACTAAATCATGAAAATATAACTGCTAGGTGTGTTTACAAACAAATTTTCCCCTCTAACCTTTTTGGAGCTCTTTTTCATTCAATGACCATCTAGATGATGACTTACCAAAATGGTTACAAAAATTTAAATAGGTATCCATGAACATTATAACTGCTTTTTGGTCCTTAGACCCTTTCATTTTCACATTTTGTGTTACATTACATCAATAAATTATTCTACCTAGTCTAAAACCTAGGATTTGTGAAATAGGTCATATTCTTTGACCATTTGTAGGACATCTAGAGCTCATTATGGTTTTCCACCATCATATTATAGGTTTGAAGGCTCCAAGATCTCACTAAACAACTATTTTAATATAAAATTACCTTCAAGAGTTCAAGTTGACATTTTGGAGGGAAATGTTTAAATTTGAATTTGTAAAGGCCTTATTCAATCATGAAATACCAATAGACCTTAGATTACTGATAGGACCTATCAACATACTTAAGATTCCAAAATTTATGTTATTATCCTATATGCAACTAGGAAGTTGATGCTCCCGCATCACATTCCATTGGAAGAAATGTTGATGATAAAATGATAGGTTGTTTCACTATTCTCGTGACTCCACATAACTAGGAATATGTGAGGGATCATCACCAAGAGCTAAGAAGGATATGAAAATGAGGTGAATAATGATATGAAAGTGAAGATGATGAATGTGAAGACACAAAGTGTAACCATGATCTATATGAAAAAAATGTAACTCATCTCTAGTCAAGATTATCTAACTATTTCAAAGATGATTCCACTTTATAGGTTTTCACTTGAATTATATCCATAAATTGCCTATGGATTGTTAATATCCAATTAAAGGAATTGATTTATCTCTTTAATAAGAATCTAATTTACTTCTTAGGATGTTTTCAATTAAGCACTTTGATTTAGAGTTGTAAAGAATTTATTAGTTAATTGTTTTTGTTCATTTTTAAAAGGCTCCCCTACATGTTTCCTCATGCCAATACTAAAAGGTAAGGGATCGAAACCAAAGAAAAATGTAGGAAAGTGAGGAAACCTTCCTTCATTATGAATCTCATACTATTGGTGAGAAGTATGGGCTTATCACTAAAGACAATGAAGGATGAAATGTGTCATGATTTTATAGCTTTATTTGTATTTTTAGATTAATTTAGTTTACATTATATGTAGATAATGTGATTTTGGGAAGGAAAATTTCCGCCCCAAGAATCAGCCTCGTAGGACTAGTAAGATGTAAAGGTTTAACACTTTGTATCTTGAGATGGGTGGTTAAAGGACTTTGGGTAAAGAATTTTTATCTTTCTACTAAAGAGAGGGATTGTTTTTAAAGGAGTTTACATCAATAATATTTGAGAAAATACCATAGGTAGAAAGATATGAAATGATATAAACCATAACGAGGATAAGACACACAATACCAAAGAGGAAAAAGGTTAATGTGTGTCATGATAGGTGAAGAAAGTGAAGATATGATAATGATATGATTAAGATAACTTCCAATAGATGGAGCACTTATAGTTATTTGTACTCATGTTTCAACTTTTGATTTGCAAATAATTATTTCAAAAAGGTTACTTATGGAGTTTTATTTCTTTGTATGCCTTTTAAGTTGTCTAACATTTGGAGGATGAATATTTGAAATCGACTCATCAAGAAAGAGGTTTATGTTTATTTAAGTTGAATTTTCCTAAAATATGAGAGTTGTGTGGATGAAATGTAAGTCAAGAAGGGGATCAAAATATTTCTTAAGTCCTAAACTATGAGACTTGGGTGGACAAGGTCCAAGTCAAATGAGGAAATCCAAAGATTTTCTAATGCTTGAAATGCAAGACTTGGGCAATCGGGATCCAACTCAAAGGAGGGAATCAAATGATTCAATGAGTCCTGATTTATGAGACTTGGGTAGATGGGATCCAAGTCAAAGGAAAGAATCAAAATATTTGATAGGTTCTGAAGTATGAGTCTTGGGTGGGTGGGATCCAAGTCAAAGGATGTGTGATTAGATAATTCTTCGATGAGATAAAAATCCTATGTGATGTCAGAGGAAGATTATCAAGGTGGGGAATATGTTGAGATTCATATTCAAGCATTAGTGGAATTTTGTGAGGAAATAAGGATTGATCTCTAGATGTATATCCAAGGTTCCTTAGATGTCGTAGAGAGGAAATAGTCAATGTTTCTCCTTCTAGGTTGTGATTTAGTTTATTTGACAAAATATTTACAATTATCGCACGAAAAGGTTGTATAAGGATATTCCTGGGTATATGTACCTATAGAGAGTATGCATGTAGGTGTCCCGATAGGTTGGAATCATTGTTGATGAGATTCATGCAAGATTGATTGTGTGAGGTATAATGGACATAGAAGGTTGTGTTATTGCAAGTTTCCAAGCTTGTTGTGGTTGTGTTTTGACAACAAGACTATAAATGTCGGCATAGGAGCCAATAGTGAAAGAATAGAATCAATCTCAAAACTGCTTAATGATGGACCCTCTTTTGTAGTGTCTATAATTATATCAAGGTTTGAAAGGGATTCTTAAATATATGATGTATTAGAGCACTTGAATTCCTTGTCGAAATAAGAAGAGGCATCAAGGTTTATATCAAATCCTTGCATGTGGGATGATAACAAAATAGTGTCCGAATATCAAGAAAATATTGGATTGTCTCCTCATTCTGAAAGAGGTCCATGGAGAGGGGACATTGTTAATCCTGATGTATGAGGGATGGATAGATGATGTCAAGGGTTAGAAAGGAGTCTTGAAATAAGTTCAAGCTCTCATTTAGTGTTAAAAGGTTTTCAATCAAGAAGGTTCAATGTTTGTTTGGATGAATGGAAGAAAATATGGAGAAGAAATAGATTGGTTTGGAGGGAGAGATACTTGACCTTCATCATGATCTCGTTGAATGTCAGTATGTATAAAAGTGGGGAAAATAGTCAACTCTTCATTAGAAGTTGTGGAAGTTGACGTGTCATTGGTTGTGAGAGCTTCATCATCAAGCTCTATGGAGATGGCTCCATCATCAATTAAGTCTTGAACATAATGACAAAGAGGTGTACAATTATCAGTAGAATGGCCATTCATGTGATGGTATTCACAATATTCAGATGCATTATACAACATAGGATTGGATTCCCTATTAGAAAATGGTCTTGTAGTTGGATATTCAATCATGTTAGCCTTTACTAGTTTTTGAAAGAAACTAGAGAGAGTTTCTTCGAGGGGTGTGAACTAAAGTTCAACATTACATAGAGTAGTTTCTACAATACTTGATATGATGGATTAATAATTGAATTTATTCGAGGATTAGCCATATTTGTGAGGTTTTCCATTTGTATCATGGTTAGGAAATGGATTAGAAAACACCTTTAGATTATCGTTGGGTGTTTTGGTATATGGTAGATATTTGGCCACTATGTCTCCATTGTCAATGAGGTCTTGGATGTAATTGTGAATTTTTTTGCATCTATCTGTTTGATGACGGTCAATGCAATGAAAATCACAATATGTGTTAGGTATATACCGATCGACTTGGGATATCTTTCAAGGAAGGATTGCGTGATAAGATAAATAAACATATTGGATTTTTCTAGTTGTTTCAAGATGGTTTACAGAGATTACCCCAAATATGTATATTTTCTTTCTTTGTAGTCATGAGGAGGAGGAAAATTTTATATTCTTAGAATGGTGATGGATGGTTTAGAAATAGTTTGTTTAGATTGATTGTTCTATACATTTTACATGTTGCAATTATTCGTAACACCATCATTGACAATATTACAGTTGTGGTTGATGTACCTAGATTAATCATAATAAGTTCTAGGGTTTTTTTGTGTGACAATTATGCCCATTTTCTTTATAACGAGTCTTCATTGAGCCTTTAGAAATTATGTCCTTTTAAATACTAGTTCCCTTTTCGATAACTTCCTCAAAAGTGTTGATGAAGTGTATCTCCATGTGAAAGGATAACTCATTGTTAAGGTTTGTGATGAAGATGTCAACCATTTGATTTTTTAGGGATTGAACATGGGAATTGACTTGCGATTCCTCGCCATCATTGTAAGAACTATTAAAATATCTCATTTTTTCGTCATTTGACATTGTAAAAATCCATCATCATGACCTTAGAGTCAAGGTTGAAATAAATCTATTTAACTAATTTCTTTAAGAGGTCTACAAAGGTAGAGAGAGTTCCTTTTGGAATGTGTAAGAACCAGTCCAAAGCTTGTCCTCCTAGACTTATATGAAAGATGAGCACGAGAAAGATATCATTATAAGCCACCTATTGAAATATCATGAAGAATTATTTAATATTCTCTCTTGGATTAATTTTTCCCTTGTATTTATCAAATTTTGGTGTCTTGAAAGAGTGTAGGAAGGGTATGCATAAGATGTCCATGTCGAAAGTGTATTAAAACATTTCATCAAAATTGAATTGTTTGCATCATTTTTAAATGCTCCAAATGGTGTATTTCATCATTTTCCACTCTTGAGAAAATGGTGAATTGGTTTTTGGGATGAAGGGAGTATCATTCTTATGATTGGTGTTCTCATAATTAGTCTCAGAATGAGTTTTGAAGGTGTGGTCACTTTTCTTCATGTGTTTGATACCTTTGGTATTGTTGGTAGTTATTATAGAGTATAAGAGATCCATTTTTTTGTAATTTCTTTCATTTTATCTATGAGGGATTTAATATTATTGGTGGGAAAATAAAAATATTTTCCATTTTTATCATATTTTATTTTACTTGGTCTTGTTTCGTCATGTTTATTTGTCAAAAACTGGATTCTATGGAATTTTTAAAAGTTTTTCTTCATCCTCTTTATCATAGATGATATCAAAATGATCTATTTTCTACCATCAAAAGGGACTATAATCACTATGTCAAGTTCCCACCATTGTTCTAAATTAGGGAGGAGAAAGAAGAGGTGTGATATAAAACTCAACCCTTATAAAATTGAATTTTATGATAGAAGAGGGAAAAGAAAAAATATCGACCCTAGAAAAAGAGTGTTAAGGGGAGGAGACAAAAGGATTAGTTGATTTCCTGAATCTTACCAAAATTGGAGTTAAGATAAAAATGGACTAAATGAAGCTAAAAGTGCTCTACTCTATAACAAAAACTGATATTCAAGGAGAAGATATTTGATAAGGTGAACGCTATCAAATTGTAACAAAATGAGTGATAAATGATTGAAAATATCTCCATGCTTCCTATTTTATATTATTGAAAACCGAATGAGAAATCAAGAGACCTAAAAATATGGGAGGGTTTAAGTTAAATCCTAATATGGATGATGATAAATATAGTATGGGCGCAAAAGAAGATATCCTCTCCAGGTGTAATTTGTGATGACCTACATAATAAAGATAAAGAAAACATGAAAAAGATTAGTAATAAAGATGGAGGGTTTACGATTTAATTCAGTCTTGAGAGGTGATAAATTCGGAGGATGAGTGTCAACCCTCATGATAAAAATATTTTGATAAGTGATAATAAATGGAAGGATGTAAATGATACACGAAACATATATATGATAAGCTAAAAGATACTGAAATAAAGGATCGATAATAAAAATTATAATAAATAAAACAAATCTTTGCGTACTAATGGTGACTGAGTCTAGAAAGTATGGTTAATGATGACCTTTGTAGGGTTAATAAAAGGATGCAAAAATAGAGATTGAGTACTAATCTTGGGATGTAAATTTTGATTTAAGGATTTTGGTAAAGTAAATAGGATGCAAGGATGGATAATTTAATAAAAGTAGTGACTCGATTCAATGATGACTAGGATGGATCGATGATGATGAAGAAGGGTGTGGGAGCTTGATAAGATGATAGGATGAAAATATGGATCTAAGGATAATTAGATGTGGGTGAAATGTTAGGCATAGTTGGGGAAACCTACAAACCTAAAAAATAAAAACAAGAATGCAAAAACAAGATCTATAAGAAATATTCAAAATTCTCCAAGCTCCAAAGAAAACATACAAAGGGCACTAGGAATGATTCCAACAGATGAAAAATGCTTCAAAGACAATGCAAAAGGAATCAATGATGAAAATATACCATAAATCTCAAATTTTAAGCCTTTAGAAAGGAGAGGTGAATGTGATCATATAAGGTTGATGGAAACCTGAGTGATTCATCGGTGACTATAGAAGAAATGGGTAGAGTTATGGAGAAGATGTGGATTTCAATGTAAAAGATGCCAAAAATGAATAAAATGGAGATGTTTGACCATTTTAAGGAGTTTTAATGAGGCATGAAGGGGAATAAATGAGGGTATAATTTTGAAAGGGAATAGTGAAGGTAGTGGGGATCCTAGGAAGGGGAAATTATTAAAGGTAATGGAGATAAATGAAGGGTATTAAATGAGGGATTTAGGATAGAATTAGGGTAAGTGATAGGATTAGGGATAAATTAAATAGTTTTAGAGAATATTAATTAATAATAAATATGGCAAAAATATGGGGATTATGGAGAATAGGTGGGATGGTAGATATTTGAAACTAGAAAGGGTAGGATGAATGCATTAAGAGACAATGAGGGGTGAATGCAAGATGAAGGCACAAAGGGTGCCAAAAATGAGTATCTACATTTTACCCTTTTTGTTGAGTTGTTTTTTCTAAAGAAAACTATGAGACAAAAATAGAAGCCATGAATAATGATGCATGGGAATTCCCTCTCAAACTAGTGACTGATGATACAAGGGAATTAATTACAAGTTTGAAAGATATAGATGGAGGAGGGAGGGTAAAAGGAGGAGTGGTGGGGAAAATAAAGATTCCCCAAATGAAGGGGGTGACCATTGATAGGATAAAAAGAAAAAGAAAAGGTAAAATTATTGTGGCGAGCTTGGGAACACATTAGTAGGGACAAATCATATCTTGCGGCATAGGTGATGTGAACATCTTATGGACCTTGCGAGTTGGAAAAACCACCGTGATATGGAGGTAATCTAATGAGAAACCACTTGGATGGATTTACAAGCCGTAGTACTAATGGGTTGGAGGAAGGCATCAAATTATGCACAAAACAATTTGAGGATGGGCAATTAAGATGGTTGGGAAACAAAGTGGGGTGAAAGATACACACTGTCATTCAAGCATGAGGAAGAAAAAATATACATCATGGTAAGATGAAGATGAAAATATGGCTACAACGATGGGCTCAGGATGAGATATGGTGCCTTAGAAAGGACACAAAAATGGCTATAACATGGGATGGAAGATGTGATTAAATATTGATAGATAGGACAAAAATATTGCAAGATGAGTGATTTGAGAAAAGGGAAAGTGTGTTATGGGTGACACACAAAATTGAAGGGAAAGAAAGATAACTTAATGAGAAAACTGGATAAGTTTGGGATAAAAAATACAAAGGAGGGTCAATTTGACCACAGCTTAGATGGGTTGACATGGACCGGGGAAGGTTTATGATGATGGGGCGATGATGGCTATATATAAGTGTTGGGGTTAGCCAAAGAGGCCCATTTGGACTGTGTGACTTGTGATGATTGGGAGCTTTGAGAGAAAGAAGATATGAGAGTTTAGAGTGATGGATACCGATGGAGTCATGAGGAAGTGCCGAGAGGACTCGGAGGATGGTAAGAACTGAAACTTAAACTTATTTTTTAAGTTTTAATTGATTTTTGTTTAATTTTCTTTTATTTTTCTCGGAGTTTTACGGGAACCTAGGGGAAGTTTGTGGTGATCGGCACGGTCACCATTGACCAGGAAGAAAGATGTCAACCCAATTAGGGTGGTGTCGACTTGGGGGAACGGGTCATCGACTTGACTGGTCGACGTCAACTAGGGGATAAATGCTATGGGTACATAAAATATATTTAAAAGTGATTATTTTTTATGATTGAATACTAAATGGGTGATTGTTTGATTTGATTTATAGGCCGAGACACATTGTACCTTAGAGACAGTCCTAATATTTTATGATCGAGATCGGGAGGGATGTGATTGACATGGAGAGGGATCGCTTAGCTATAGTAAGTTTGGGTAGGTTCCACCACTATCGATGATATCTTGAGAGACATGGGATTGATGATTGCATTGATTGACATATGGGATGTGTAGAATAGAACATTTTAGTTTAGGACAGGGGAGATGAAGGTCACTCTAGAGGATGTGTACTATATATTGAGGCTACCGATATAGGGGGAGCCTATAGATCCTACACATTAAATAGGTGGATGGATGAATTGAGGTGGTTGTTTTTGGATGAGGCTTAGTGGATTGAGTTTAGTTCGGGGAATTTTATATAGGGGCCTCGATATGAGGTAGGTACGTTGAGGAGTAGATTGATATGTTTGATTATGATGGATATCTCATACTACACTCTACCATATTAAGGGGGAGATAGATTCCTGTGAACACTATAATGTGTATTAGTGGTTGTGGTAGAGCACATGATATTATTTTCATTCAAGGCCACATTGCTGGCTCAGGTCCATCATGAGCTCTGGATGTACATGAAAGAGAGGAGATCAAGATTAGATGTGGGATTCCTACTACATTGTTAGAAATATGAGCACATAACAATGATGAGGCCACTAGGGATTCCATGGCTCATAAGAGACCACATCAAGCTACTAGTAGGATTTATTAGATGGATATCCAATGAGGCTCACAACGATAGGGATGTATGATATGAGGTTTGGTATAGATACATATTTTGGAGATTGTATGTAAAGGATGTTAGACGAAGACCATATTGAGGTTTCCCAACAGGGACCTGGATTAGATGTAAAGCTACAAGGTATGAGGAGGGCGATATGGGTATAGGGGTGGAGGTCAAATATGGTATAGGCCATCCAGTTTCCTACAAGTTATGAAATGGTTTGGATTGGTTCAGAAATGGTAGGGATAATCATTGCATATATATTAGAGGAGATGGAGAGAGACCTACCTAATCCAATGATGGAGGACCCATTAGAGGATGCAAGGGTTCTATAGAATGATAACGATGATGTGGGAGTAGGAGAGGGGTTTGTAGAGTGGTGGTAGGAGTTTTGAGAAGTGCAAGAAGTGGAGGAGAGGGTACATGTAGAATTATATGCAATGCTTCGACCAAATGTGATGTGGTGGAACCTAGAGGAGAGGATGTGAAGCTTATAGGAAAGTGGGGTAAGGATGGAGTACTAGCAATAGCCGAGATATCCTACCTATAGGAAGACTTAGATGTGACTATACAAGAGCAATATATTACATGACAAGAGAGGGATCTCGCCATACGGAAAAGAGATAAATACCATAGGAAGAGAGAGGATTACATGGTTAGATATGAATCTCATGGTACTGCATCGAGAAACATGGGATTAGGCTCATGGAGTAGAATAGGGAGCTGATAAGATGGAACTTCCAAGGATAATGACGATGGATAAGTACGAGGATCCGAGAAGAGGTGCATTATTAAGAGTGCATTGTGACTATGATATTACCCGAGGTACCTCGATATGTGGTGTACATATATGGGAGGAGAGAAATGTGGCTAGCGGTGTTAGGGAGTACCAAAATCATGGCACAACCGAGGCGAGGTGGGGGCATAGAGGGAGGCATGGAGAGTGGGCACACACCTGCATGCGGAGGATTTAGATTGTATGATGTACCACTCATCAATTAGAGAGTGAGCATGATATGTATGATGTATATATTTTGATGGTATGATTTTTATTTTTTAGATAGAGCCTTTTAGAGGCCTATCATAGATGTATAAAATATTTCGACTAATATACATATATATATATGATTTTTTTTTTTGGTGTTTATATATGTGTTGATAATCATAGACAATAAATGTGATGGCTTATACTTATGTTTTGATAGACGTTGATATTTTATTATGATTATGGATATGATTTAAATGGTGTGATGTATGGATTTAGATTAGATAGAAAGATAGAAATGATAAAATGCTTTGGTTTATATGTGATGGATAAGAATGAATTTTAAAGATATAAAATGATAATGAATTTACATAAATTATGACATTATTTCATATAAAATAGGACACGGTGTGGTAAATTAGATGAGTGAGGATACCTAGATATGGGTGAGGAGAATCGAATTAGATAGATAATACATGAATTCAAAAGTTACGACCCTAAATGTATGAGGGATACTACATAAAAAGATCATATGCGAAGGGGTGATCTTGACTAGATTGGAGGTAAAAAAGAAAGGGAACCAAACAAAAAATTCACTTGTGACCAAATGAAAGTGCTAACAAAAAACAAACATTAGTTGGTCACACTTAAGATCATGAAAGGAAAGGTGGAAGGGTGTGATTAAACACCTACTATCAAAAAAATAAGGGGGTTAATATGTAGTATGTGTGGGGGAAACATGGTCCCCTTACGTTGCATTCCTAGGACTATGCCCTAGCTTTAGAATATACAATGTAAACTAATCGATGTGGTTAGTTTGATTTTCATGAGAAATATGATCGACATGGGAAGCTTTCCTAGGATTCTCTCTTTTGATTTTACTTTTATTTTGAGATTTTGAAGGCTGATCAATGTAGGAAGCCTTTTACTATCATAATATAAAATAGTAGCCATCCTTCAAGGGAGTGGTCTATATTTTCGATTTTTTTTTTGAATCTTTTTATTTTTGACTTTTTACGGAAAGATACATGATATTTGTCCTTCAAGGGATCAGTCTATGATTTTACAATATCCTTTTATATGAAAAATTGTCCTTCAAGGGAGAAATCTATTTTAAGATACGATAGCTTTGATAAGAGCATCCAATATTTTGACAAGAGGGCCGAGGATAGCCCAATAGACCACTTGGGGAGGGGGAATATAAATATTTACAACCTACACTTAAAGACCCTTATCATGGTTCCAGAAGGTAGGTAAGAAGGGTATAAAAGTAATGAATGCGGGGTTCTCACCAAGAAGGAAGAACTTAATGATAAGGAATATGTTGTGAGAATAGTCCCTGGTGCCCATATTTAAGGTCATAAATAGGATAGTGATGGTAGACCACATAATTCCAAATCATTAAAGTGAAATATGGAAGAGGCTAGTGATGGAAAGAGGATTATTAAGGTGACTAAGGTCACGTTGGTAGACATACTAACAATAAAAAGGTCCTAGGTGCAAGGCATGTAGAGCTTCGGTTCTATTTTACAATCAAGATGGGATAAATGATAATATCCATACCCATACTTATGCATGATAACATATGATCCAATCTAGTTAGAATAAAACTTTCCATGTTTGCTCCATTTTAGATTAGTGACATTCTAATTTTCTTTCTAGAAAAGGTCACCGATGTTAAATTCACATGGCTTAAGATGATTATTATAAGAATGTTTGATGTGCTCTTGATAGGCTTGATAATGTTGAAGGGTGATCAAATGACATTCATCTAAAAAATCAATTTTTGTTATAAACTCTTGGGGATAGTTCTTGTCATAGATAAATACATGGAGAGAAAGATGCGAGGATAGGATTTTAACTTCAAGAAGAAGGATGACTTTGGAGCTGTAGACAAGGGAGAAAGGAGTATCACCCATGGGGGTGTGGATGCAATTCTAATAAGTTAAAAGATTAAAGGGGATGTGAAGATGTCAATTATGACCCGAACTATCAATGGTATTAGCAAGAATGTTATGAAAGGTCTTATTAGAGGATTTGACTTGGCCATTAACCTAGGGATAATAAGGAGAGGAAAATATAAGCTTGATATTGAAAGAGTTTCAAATCTTCTTAAGTTATTTTTTTTTTAATAACTTTTTGTTGTCCATGATGAGCTTATGAGGAACGTTGAAGTGGAAAATGATGTGTTGATAGATGAAATTAATGATCTGGTTAGCTTTAGTAGATGCAAGTGGAATGGATTTCACCCATTTAGTGAAGTATTCATAGAATGATTATGATAGAATGATGGCACTGAGAAGAGTGTGGATTAATGAGGCCAATGAGGTTGAGTCTTAATTGTGAGAAAAGGCCAAAGGTATTGATCTAAATGTAAGGCATAACTTGGAATGTCATGCGGAAATTTAACACACTTTTTAGCATAATCATAAGAGTCTTTATTAAGAGTAGGTAAATAATAGCCTAGGTGAAGGACACGCTTTGCAATAGCCAAGCCACTAAAGTGTCTACCACATATGTCATTTTGGACCTCCTAGTTAGTGTGGGTATATTTAGAAGATTTAAGTCAATGTAGGAGAATACCATCAAACCCACATTTTAAAATGATTTCACCAAGGATAACATAGTTGGTAGCACATTGAAGGAAGGACCTCCTACCATTTTTAGATAGGTCAGAGAGACTTTTATGATGAGAGAGATAGTCAAAGATCAAAAACTACCATATATTAGATTGATTAGTTTCAATTAGATTGAAGTGATGAATATCACCAGTAAGCAATGAGAATAGGGGTTTCCCAAGGAGGAATGATGATGAGGCAAGTGCCTCCTCCTTTTGACATTTAGATCCATCAAAGAAAAGTCTTATTTTAAGAGGAGAAAAATCATAATCGATACTGAAAATAGATTCTTTGGGAAAATGTTATTGAGGAAGTTGATTGTCAAGGAGAGGACTTTAACGATTTGATCAGCAATATCTTGGCCCTTGATTGATTTATGAGAGATGAAATCCATTTCAAAATTGGTCATCAGCATGAGCCATCGAGTGATTTGATCACTATGATAATCTTTAGAATGCATGTTTTAAATAATATTGAAGCTAGTGATGAAAAAGTTTTTATGATTAAAAAGATAATGTCAAAGTTTAGAAGTGGAAACAAAGAGGGTAAAGCACAACTTCTTAGCTTAATTGTATAGGGTTTTATAGTCATGAAGGGTATGGCTAATGTAATAGACAAACTTATCCCTACCTTTCTTATTGTAATATGGTTACATGGTACCTAGAGCATGATCGAAGGTAGAGATGTAGAGGTAGAAAGGATCCCCCTCATGTGGAGGCGTGAGGATAGGTGGAGAGAGAATATACTACTTAAGATCATTGAAGGATTTATGAAAATTGGAATCCCATTTGAAATGTATGTCTTTAAAAAGGAGCTGATGAAAATGCTATAATAATGTAAGGATCAAGGCTCATCATATCGAGGGTACAACCATGCAATGGCCTAGCTATGATTGGATAAGAAAGAGTAAAAATCTTTGATCTCTTGTGGATAAAGATATTTGACAACCTTATGGATTAGAGGATCTTAGGGAGTCCATATGTTGATGTCGACGGTTGATTAATTAAGAAAGGTGGATGTGTTAGGAGGTAAGGACTTATGAAGATGAGAATCTCCTACCCCCATGTAAGAAAGGATGAAATCATCATCACTACAATAAAGAACATAAATGATAGGGGAAACCTATTCTATCATCTTGGGGTACCTGAGATGAAAGGACCAAGTCTCATTTTTAACTCTGATAGGTGACCATTCTAAGGGAAATGGTGGAGATTAAAAAAAAATGTCGGGGGGAGAGACATGGTGTCTTTCGTGTGTATGGGATGGTCAGATGAAGAAGGGTTTGATGGTTCAATGATGATGTGAGATGAAGAAGAAGTGCATGGAGGAGGAGTGGAGGGATCCTTGAATCCCAAGAAAACTTCTCATGAGGCTTGTGGGATTGGTCAAAGATAAAATCATGGATACCTTGTTCATAATGTTTAATACCAAACCCTTTCCATGCACATCGCTTAAGGTAGGTATAAGGAAAGGATTTATTATATAGAAATCAAATCCATTTGGGTATGGTTTGGTATGGGGAAGATCATCTGAATGAGAAGAGGGGATATCAATGCCACCATAGAAAAGGTTGATTTAGAGATGGGCCGGATGCAGGGAAATTTTATCTCTAACATTAGATTCATACATAAGCACTTTATGAGGGAGACCAAGGTGATTTATAGAAGGAAGGAAATGAGAGTGAGGAGTTGATACTCCTCTCGAGAGAGGTGCTACATCACATAATCAAAGTATCCATCATGGGGTAAGTTATATGCGAGCATGGAAGAACAGTAGATTCTTTGAAAGAAGAGTATTTCTTAGAAACGAGAACACAATTTGGTTGATAAGTCGTGTGACATGCTTTAAAGGGAGGAGGTTCATCGAGGGGTATGCATATTCCAGTCATGTTCATATTTAATACAATGATGGAGGCTACATGAAACACAACGCATGGAATAAATCCTTTGACATTCGAACATGACATTGTACTTAAACTCCCCTTCTAAAATGTAGAATATCTCATGAAAGTGTTTATGGAAAAAACTAATGAGAATAATAACTATGCACAAGGTAAGGGCCATAACCTCATTAAAAGCATGGATTACCATGGGGAATTGGATGGCAATGGTGTCTCGTAAGTTTAAGTTAATTAAAGATATGGGAAGAGATGATGTTAAGCCTAACACCATTTTCAATCATGGAGCGAAAGATGAAGGTGTCATTGATAAAAACTATGATGAAGAGAGGAAGATCATGGTCTTTGGGAAGAATGTGAGGGATTTTAGAGTCTTCAAAAAGATATCGGCAAAATCTATAAGAGCTCAAACAAGGTCCACAAGAAGCTAAGGCTCATTGGATGATACATGAATACAACGTAAAGATTCAATACAAGCATGATGGTGATTAGGAGAGCTTTGGATGAGCTCATAAAGCGACATCTTAATAGGATCTTGATACAACTACTTTACGATGGTTTATTCGATGGTGGTAGGATTGGGAGAATATCAAATAAACACCCTAGCCTTAGAGGAAGAAGGGGATTGAGAAGGCTCACTAGGAGGAGCAATGATGATGACATTTTATTTGGATGGGATGGATGGTTGTGTCTCGTGAGGGTGAGAATGGGTGGTGGTACGGATAATATCTATGTAAAGAGGAGGGGCATATTTATAAGTGAAAGAAGCCATAGGTGGGATAGTGATGAAGGTCAATTTTGAGGTCATGGATTCGGTGAAAGGATTGGATTTTTATGTGGATGGGATAGAGGATGGAAGAGCATGGTATTATTCAAGGAGAAGATCGTATTCTTTTATAAGATTAATGATAAGGGTGTGAACAACTTTACTGTGTTCAGTTTCATGGCCAAGATCACGATGGTAAACACAAATAGTATTAGATCCAAACCACATGAGCCTGGTCCCATATGGGTCAAAGTGTTTGATGAGTGGAAGGTTAACCACTTATGTATGGAGGAGATCTTGAAGGACCTATATACAAGATCCTATAGAGGTTTTAGATGATGAATTATTATGGACTTAGGATAAGTTGGCTTGACAAGAAGTGGATGAGGGTAAAAATGGGTCTTTATCTTATGAGGCTTAGTGGGGGTTTTAGACTTAGATTTGGATGTGGAGAGAGATTATATTTTGATTGATATTAGGATGGAGGGATAGATGAGTTGGATGTGGATTTAGAAGAATGGGTAGAATTCTTAGATGTAGATGGGGTAGATGGTTTGGGTGTAGATTTAGGAAGATCGAGAGAGGATTTAGATTTTGATTTGGAAGAAGAATGAATAGATGATGTAGATGGAGGAGGGATTGATTTCTTGGATGTCAACTTAAGAGGATGGGTAAAAGGTTATTATTTTGATATAGGTGTAGAAGGATGAGGGAGATATGTTTTAGATGTGGATTGAGTGATGATACATTCTTTAAATGAAGGGCATGGCCATAGAAGTTATAGTGGAAGCCCCAAGATTGATGTTTAGATTATATATGGTTGGGATTGAGGGGGATTTAAAAGGGGAAGCTCTAGTTTCTTATGTGGATGGGTGAGTGATATTTGGATAGGAGTGTTAAGGTTTTTAGACTTACGTTACGAGATTTAATGTTTGGTGGGGATGAAAATAATTTCAACAAGAGAGTCATCCTTAGAGGTGTATTCATATGACTTGGTTGTGGATAGTGCGGTAGATGCAAGGGTGGAAGGAGAAGATGAATCTTGGATAGGTTGAGGAGATGTGATAGACGGTTGGATGGAAGTGGTTAAGTCTATAGAGGATGAGGATGTGATAGGGATGCTACTTGGGGTATAGTTATTGGAAGGTTTAGATATGGGAGATGGCATAATTTCAGATGTAGATGTGGGCATGGGTGATAATGGGATAGTGGATATAGGGGTAGATGTTGTGGATGTGGAGATATGTGCGAGAGATATAGGTAGGTGAAGGGACTGATGTGGAAGTAGGTATAGCTAAGAGAGGGGAAGGTATAATGGATGTAAAGGGAGTAGATATAGATGTAGGGGATGTAGATGTAATGGGTTTAGAAGTAGTAGATATAGTGGATGGGGAGAATAGGTAGATACTTGACCGAGGATGTTGATCGTATGAGCGTCGGTGTTTTTGATGAAAAGGAGCAACGTGATTACTAGGTGAATGCTTGGGAAAGGGGTTCTTGAAGACGTCTTGAGGTTTATTTGAAGGGGCATTAAGATTATTCACTTATAGGTGCCCTCGGTTGATGAGTCATTGAAAAAGGTCCTTGAAGGTATGATATTTCTCAATTTTGTGATTGTGGACTTGATGATGTTTAGAATAGGATTCCTCATGATAAAAGTGGGTTTGGGTTGTGATTCATCGACGGGTCCGATTGGAGGAATTTGGATGAGATTAGTAGCCAAAAGATTATAAAATATGGAGCTACCAAAATCCCCAAGATGAGTATAGTTAACATTACCATGAGGATCTGATTGTGAAGGATCGGTGTTGGAGGTAGAAGTAAAAGAATACCTAACAACAATAGCACTTTCCAAACTTTTAGATTTATCATCATGAGAAGAAAAGGATTTGGTGAAATCTATTTTAGATTTATTGGATCTGAGTTTAACCTGGCATTACTCAAGGGCACAAAGTTCTAAATTACAAACCATGGTGAAAGCTTCTTGAAGCTATAAATGGTTTGGATTTAAAGGGTGGAAGAAATGTGCTTAATGAAATATTGAGAGAAAATCTCAATGAGATCAGTTTGAGGAAGAGAAAAGGATAACTAGTTGATGATTCCATGCCATCTTATGATGAAATCCATGATGGATTCATCTTAGAACTATTTAATGGTGTATAAGTCAGTGATAATGATTTTGCAAACGATGTTCGAGAAAAATTGTTTTAGAAAGAGTTGTGCAAGATATTTGAATGAAGAGAGGGAGTGTTTGGGGATGTCATTGTACCAGTCTAGTATAGGTTTGAAAAATTACCTCGTGGAAGGTTATAAGAATGAGATCCTATTCATGGAAAATGAGGTAGCATACATGTTAGGAAGCACGAAGGTGTTGTTGAGGGTCATCCTTGCTCTAAAATTTAGAGAACTTAGGAAGTTACTAGTGAAGACGATAAGGCTTAACGAGGACATAAGGATGGATGGGCTCATTACAAAAATTTTCATACCTAAATGAGCTCTTGGGACCCGTGAGTTATGGCTTCTAAGATGGTGAATCTACTTAGTAATGTCTGCATGGAATCATTATAAGTGGATGGATGAGAGGTCGAATGAAGATGTGGCTGAATGTAAGAAGTAGATGGGTTGGATTTAGGATGAGATGGATAATGTTAAGAGTAAGTGGGATTTTAAGGAGGTGTCCGATAAAAAGGTGGATAATAAGGAGGAAGGTGAGTGAGAGGTTGTGGGATAATCTACTAAGGAAGAATGTAGGTTGGGCGAAAAGATTGAGGGATTTTGATGTATAATAAGGGGGTGAGATTGAAGATGGGTACGATGAGGAGGTTGAGAAGTATGGATAGGTTGATGATGAAACATGTGCTGGAAGGTGGTTCGAAGAGGGGTTGGATGTGTCTAAGTATATTATGAAGGGAATGGTTTTGAATAAATTACATTAGCATGGATTTGGGAAGTAGGAATGGGGACCACGTTTTGAATAGGCATATTAGATGGAGGGAGAAAGTTAGATTATGGAAAAGGATAAGTGAGGGCATCGATAAAAGTAGTGGATGTAGTGGGGATAGAGCATGGGGTGGTAGTTTTGATGTGAGGTAAATTGGGTGGGATGGGGTAACCAAATGAGTAGATTGGTGTGTGGAAAAGTCAAGGAAACCATGCTTGCACTAGAAAATGACCAACTTGTTCATGGCACGAGGTAAGAATATGTCAAGATGAGAGGTAAGGACCTAAGTGGATTCAGATCTGGGAATGATAGGCATAGATTGGATGAAGAGGTCCATCAATGGGAAGGTGAGTGGGATTAGGAATTAGGTAGTCATGATGGTTCATAGGGTTAGTGTCTAGGAGTTCATAGAACTCCATGCAACCGTGGGGATAACATGGGGCACGAAGGCCTCTAAAAAGTGGTAAATGGGGAGTAGATGGTCTAGAAGGGATGAAATGATGGTAGAGAAAGGGGGTATTATCAATATGGTTGTGGGTGTGAACCATGGGTGACACACTAGAGGGAGTGATAGAAGTGATAGGTTAATTAACCATAGAAGAATAAATGATAGCAAGGGCTAACGTATATTGAGGAAGAGTGATAGAGATGAGAATATTAGATGAAGAGGATTCTTCCATTTTTCTAATATGTGATTGAGTAAGAATGGTCATGAAACATCCAACCAAAATCATATGCTAATTATTAATAAAACAAGAAAGTCATGAAACACAATATTGATTATCTTGATTATTAAAATAAGTGTGAAAAGAAAATAAGAAGGCTTAGAGGGAACTTAAGAAATGGCCGATCTAAGGTTGGTTTTAGGATTTTTTGATGGATTCCTCAATATACCCAAAGGTACGTGAGGAAAATTTCTGTGATGACTACTAGTATGAGGCCAAATATAGGGTCCTACCCCGCATTCACAAACTACAACGATAAGGGTGTCGGGTGCTTATCCAATATATCGATAGCCAAAAATTTATAACATGGCTAGATCTCTACAACAAATATCCTATTAGGTGATGAAATCCCAATAGTTCCATCCGGTAGATTATGTATCGGATGTGTAAATTAATGTATGATTTTGGATGTGTGTGAAAGAAGTGTATGCAAAGGATGAATCCCCTAGTTATACTATGTGAATAAGAAAAAAATGAGGGTATTCTGTTAAGACCCAAAAATAAGTGTGAAGATTCGATGAAAAAAATATACAAGAGATGCAAAGAAGGGGAAAAGATGGAAAACAAAAACAAATAATACCTGGATAACACTATTATTTATTTTATTTTCAATTCCAAAGCATGAGCATCAAGGATCCACACAACACTATTTGCAAATCACTCAAACAAGCAAGAGAAAATAAGGCAGTCCCACTAGATGTGCCATAATGTTTGAAAACATTTCTACACTTCCTATTTTAGATTAGTGAAAACCAAATGAGAAATCAAGTCAAAATATGGGAGGGTTTAAGTGACCTCCTGATATGGATGACGATGAAGATAGTACGAGTGAAAAATAAGATATCCTATCCACTATGAGTTGCGATGACATGCACAACAATGAGAAATAAAATATGAAAAAGATTAGTAATAAAGATGGAGGGATCCCCAATGAAATCACCCGAGAAATGAGAACTTTCTATGATGGATGTGAACCCTTGATAAAAATATGTCGATAAAAGATAATAAATAGAAGGATGTAAATGATACACAAAAACAAATATCTCGTAAGATAGAAGATAATGAAATAAAGGATCTAATAATAAAAATGAGAAGAAATAAACCAGACACTGCAGTGTGTCGAATGACAATGTAAGTCTGATCGGTATGGTCAACGATGACCTATGAAGGGTTGATAAAAGGATGTAGAAAAAAATACTAAGTACTGATTCTGGATGCATATTGTGATTACAAGATGTTGGTAAAGTAAATAAATGCAAGGGATGGTTGATTCAATAGAGATAGTAATTGAGCCGATGATGACTATGTTGGGTATACGATGATCAAAGAAGGGTATGAGAGCTTGATAAGATGATATGATGAAATTATGGATCTAAGGATAACTAGGAGTGGCTGAGAGTTTGGGAAGATTTGGTGAAAACCTACAAACTTGCAAAATAGAAACAAGCATGCATGAACAAGATCTAAAAAAAATCTTTAAAATGGTCCAAGCTCCAAAGACAAGATGCAAAGGGGTACCAAGATGGATTCCAATAGATGGAAAAGGATCCAAATTTGAAGCAAGTGGAATCAATCATGGAAATCTAATAGAAATATAAAATTTTCATCGTTTAAAAAAGAGGGGTGAATTTTGTCATATAGGGTTGACAATGACCTCGGTAGGAATAGGTAGAGTTATGGAGAAGGTGCAGATTTTCAATGCAAAAGAGGAAAAAATGGATAAGATGGTGATGTTTGACCATTTTAAGGTGTGTTAATGAGGCATGGAGGGGAATAAAGGAGGGTGGAATGATGAGGGGGAGTAATGAAGGTAGTGGGGATCCTAGGAAGGATTAAATGAGGGGGAAATAATTAAAGGTAATGGAGATAAATGAAGCATATTAAATGAGTGATTTAGGATAGAATTACAATAAGTGATAAGTTTAAGGATAAATAAAATATTTTTAAGGAATATGGATAGTAATAGGAATATTTATTAATAATAAATATGGGGAAAAGGGTGGACTATGAAGAATAGGTGGGATGGTAGATATTTAAAAAGTGTTAAGGGCATGATGAACAAACTTGGTGATGAAAATGGGTGAACGTGAGATGAGGGCATGAGGGGTGCTAAAAATGGGTGTCTACAATAAGAGTTATGAAAAGAAGTGAAAAGGGTAACTCTTAACGAGATAAGTGTTAAGAGGAACAAAAAAAGGATGAATTTGCAACACTTAACTAAATGAGTGATGTTAAGGTGGAAGAAGGGATCACAATGTTATTGTTAGTGCAAAATCACAGCACCCCTGGATGCAGATCAGGTTTCTAGGTTGATCACTTTGGCATCCAGTGTGATTGCATAACATTGAATCCTTTCTCCAAGTGTGGGACTTGAAAAAATGAGAAAGGATTCTCCAGAGAAGGCTGGTTCCTATTCCTCTGTTCAAATGCACACGAAATATGCAGAGGGTTTTCTCAAAACCTAATCTAATCTGCCAAGGAGACAAGGTAAGAAGATGCATAAAATAAATCTAAGCTAATAGAGGTGATGCACCGAGGAATGAAGAACACCTATTTTTCCAGTGAACACAGACCATTTGAATGTGATATAAGATCATGCACAGATGACAAAACCTGCAGTGAAAGACTAGGAGGATGCAAAAAGAACACAGAGAGGGCTGAGAATCATCCACAGACATGCATTACTTGCTCCAAAGATTGATACAATACACTACAAAATGCCATGAGGAAGAATAGTATTACAGTTCAAATGAGAGGTTCGAACTCCACAAATTCACCTGAGGAGAAGAAGGAGAGGCAAAACAGAAAAAAAATGTTTGACCCTTGAAAAGAAGCTCCTCTTACAATATATAGAAAGAATGAGAGAGGAAAGAGAGAGGAGGAAGCCCAAATCTACTTCAACCACCTCCGAGTTGCATTCATTCATATCATTATGGCAGAAGCGGTGGACCCTGGCAAAATGGCGGGCTCTCTAACAAAAGCGCGAATCAGATGCTGCATTAAAGTTGTTTGTTGAAGCATTACTTCGCTTGTTATTTCACGCCAGAGACGTTTCTTGATTTTCACTCTCCAGACTGCACCAAAATTCAAGATTGATCCTAGAATCATGTAGAGAATTTCAACAGCTTTCCGTTGATATAAAGAACGTGCAAATTCGAGCTCGGATCGAAAGATATGTCAATCTAAAGATTTAGGGCAAAAAACAGTCGAAAACGGATTTTTAAATTTCTTCCCGTGCTCTGCCACCTGGATGACACGTGGCAGGTTCTGATTCACTGAGAAACTCTCTCTCCTCCACCTCTCGGTGGGCTCTCTTTTGAAATTTCCTTGTGGGCCCTAGCTGGGACACGTGGCACTATCCCATTGGTTCAGCCGACTCTTCAAATCTCGCCTTTGACCTTTTCCCTTGTGACACGTGTCATGATTTGGTTGGTTCTCAGCCCTTTCGGCTCCTTCGCATCCACCGCGTCCATTTGTCCCAGATGTCCCAGTGCTACTTGGGACAAAATCCTCCGGTTCCGCCGATTCGGCCGGTTCACGTCCATTTGTCCCACTTGTCCCTGTGCTTCGCGGGACAAATTCTTCCGGTTCGCCCGATCCGGCCGATTCGCGTCCTCACGGCCCAGATGTCCCATTTGCCTCCGGACTGTTTGTTCTCATTTCGGCCGAACCGGCCGGTTCACGTATCTTTGTCCCAGATGTCCCAAAGCAGTTAGTGCGAAAGTTCTCCTTTTCGGCCGATCCGGGCTTTCCGCGTCCGCCGCGTCCATTTGTCCCACTTGTCCCTTTGCTGTTTGGGCCACCTGTAGGCTTTTCGGCCGATCCGCGCCTTGATGTCCCAAATGTCCCGACTGTCCCGGGGACTAGGACTTAGCCGATTTTCACATTTTTTCTTGGCCCAAGCTTATCTTCTGCAACTTCTTCGCATCTTCTCAGAGCTTGCTCTTTTCAACCTGGACGGGAGAGTTAGAAAAATTTCTGAAGGGACCCTAGAAACATGACTTTTTGCCCTGAATCAATTTATCTGCCTGGGACTTGAGAATTCTGATGCATGTTATCAAATTAACCCTGGGGGGGTGAATTTTGGATAACAATTTGGCGACTCAGCGGGGTCACCTGCCTGCTAGGTAGAAGATCAGTGGCCTTTAGCGATCTATTGGGCATGGAGTCATAAGCAATAACCTGAAACGAGCCTGATATCTAATCCCGAGCCTGATACTGCAACTTCTTCTCCAACAACACTCTGAACTGTAGAAAACAACCTGAGAGCAGCAAAACCTGTGCCGAAGCACTTAGGAAAACTGAAACCTAACTACAACAGGACAATGTGCACAAGCACTTGGAGGAATGAAAATCTAATTAATATTTACAAGGTAGTGAACTTCCCTCTAGAGGCAACGCTTGAGATAGATTCCATTGACTGGAATCTGCAGTTCTTCACCATCCAATGAGGCCAATTGGAAAGCATTGCTGCTCTTGCGCTTCGTGACCATGTATGGGCCACTCCAAATGGCATCAAATTTGAAATGCCTTCCTGGTTTTGCCCGATCTGCATCCCATTTCAACACTAGATCTCCAACTTGAAAAGATCTATCCTTGGCCTTTCTGTCAAAGGTCTTCTTGATCAAAGCTTGATCCTTTTCCATTGCTTGGGATGCCTGATTTCTGATCTCTTGCAGCTCCATCAGCTCTGCATATCTCACCTCCATAGGCTCAAATTCAAGCAACTCCAGCTGCTTCATGAGTTCCAATGTTGGCAACTCAAGTGACATGGGCAAGATTGCCTCTCTTCCATAGACAAGCTTAAATGGAGAATTACCTATGGATCTTTTGGGAGTGATCCTATCAGCCCATAAGGCTGATTTTAGTTTGGTATGCCAAGCCCTCTGATTCTCATCAAGAGTCCTCCTAATGATCCTCAGCAAGTTCTTGTTTGTAGACTCGGCCTGGCCATTACCTTGAGGGTAATAGTTTGATGAAGTGCTTAGGTAGATCCCGTTCTTGACAGCCCACTCAGTCACCTTAGATCCAATGAATGCCAATGTGTTATTAGAGATTATTGTAGCAGGTACGCCAAATCTGGTAGTTATCCCCTCGTAAAAGTCCAAGATGCTAGACTCATTCGCCTCTTTGAGTGCTACTGCTTCTGTCCATATGGTGAAGAAGTCCGTGGCTGTCAAAATCCATTTGTGCCCTTGGCTTGAATTGGGATTGATGGCTCCAATGAAGTCTAAACCCCATTACATGAATGGCTGGTCAACTGAGATTGGTTGTAATGGAAGGGCAGTGAGTCTCTCTTTTCCTGTGAAGAATGCACAATTCTTACATCTCTTGATCCATGCATAGCAATCACTAAATATTTTAGGCCAATAATAACCAGCCTTCATGATTTTTAGAGCTGTCACTCTTGGTGCAAAATGACCACCAGCTGGTCCATCATGAAACTCTTTTAATACCCTTTGGATCTGACCTGTGTTAATGCATCTCAAAGAAAGACTCCATTCACATCCTTCTTGAACAAAACTCCATCAATGATGGTATATGGAACAGCCTGCAACCTGAAGTATCTCCTCTTTGCTTTGCTCATTTCTGGAGGGCATAGGCCTGTTTGTAGGAAGTGCATAATGCCTTGGGTCCAGCAAGGAGTCGGGGCAGCATTGTCTTCTTCTTGTCTGCCACTCGGCTCATGGCTGTCTTGAACTGTCAAAACAGCCTCTTCTTCGTTGCATACTTCTTTTTGCTTCCCCAAAACCAGCTGCTCACACAATCCTTTCCCTCTTACCAGCTTGGTGATCTTGATCTCAATGTCATACTCCATAACACGGGTGATCCAACCTGCCCTTTTTCATTCAAATCCTTGTTGAGGAGGAAGTCCTTAACCCCAGCATGTGAGACCAGCAATTGGACCTTGTTGTTTGAGACTAAATGCTTGAATTTCTTCAAGCTTCTGATTACTGCAAGCACATGCTTTTCAATAAAAGAGTACCTCACTTCGCAGTCATCTAGGCTCTGGCTGAAGAAGGCAATCGGTACATTCATCATTATCTTTGTTCTCCTGTACCACTAGAATGGTAGAAATAGTGTCATCACCTCCAAATGCATAGAGGATGAAATCCTTGGAAAAGTCTGGGTTGATGAGAGTGGGTGCTTGGGAGATGGCTTCTTTGATTGCTTCAAAACTCTCCTTGCCTTCTGCCATCCACTTGAAAGCCATGCTTTTCCTTAACATTTTGGTGATGGGCTTGACAAGGGCTGCAAAATCTGGGACAAACCTCCGAACAAAGTTTATCCTTCCCAGGAAACTCTGAAGGGCTTTCTTGTGGCTTGGAAATGGTAGAGCTCTTATGGCTTCAACCCTCTCTGGATCAATCACTAATCCTTCCTTGGAGACAATATGGCCAAGGAGCTTCCCTTCATGTGCAAGAAAGATGCACTTCTTAGGATTTAAGGACACTCCAAACTTTCTACACCTCTGAAACACTTGCCTGAGGTGAAAGAAATGGTCTGCTGCATTCTTTGAGAAGACAGTAATATCATCTAGGTATACCAGCACTATCTTGTTGATCAAGCCTTTGAATGCCATATCCATAGCTCGCTGGAATGTTGCTCCAGCGTTCGATAGTCCAAATGGCATCTTCTTGTAAGCATATGTGCCCCATTTGGTTGTGAAGGCTGTCTTGAACTGGTCTTCCTCCTTTACCATAATCTGATTGAAGCCTGAGTAACCATCAAGTAGTGAAAACCTTTCTGAACCAGCTACAACCTGCAATATTTGCTCCATGGAAGGGAGTGGATAATGGTCCTTGAGAGAGGCTCTATTCAAATCTCTGAAGTCAACACACAGCCTGATCTCTCCATTCTTCTTTCTGACTGGAACTAAGTTGGCAACCCAACTAGAATGCTTGATTGGGAATATGATTCTTGACTCAATCAGCTTGTCCAATTCTTTCCTCATGAGAGGCTCCATGTGTGGATTGACTGGTCTTTGTTTCTACCTGACAGGCTTAGTATTTGGATCCAATTCGATGGTATGCTGAGCTAAGTTGGGATTGAAACCTTTCAAGTCTTCATAGCTCCAAGAAAACATGTCAGGGAACTCTTGACATAGCTGTATGAACTCACATCTTTCTTGCTCAGTTGTCATCTTTCCAATTTGCAATGGCTTGTTCTCTTCTACCAAGATGGATACCGAATCTTCTCTCTTGACCTGAATGTTTGCTTTCTCCTTTCTAAACTGATCATTGGGGTTAAAAATGGACTCCAAAGTGATAAGTCCCTTGGGCAGCTTGTCAGTTCTCAGCTGTATCACTTGGTCACCATATTGCTGTTCCAACTTTTCTTGATTCTTAGCTGAGAACTCAGCTTCTTCTTGCAAGAAATGGATGATTTGCTGGTCATTCTCAAATACTTGCCAACTGACATCGTTATCCAAAGATCAAGGCCTCACAATCACGTGGATGTTTGGCTATACCTTGTCTTGTTGAATGTTTTCTACAATGTCAAAGGCTTCCCCTACTGCTGCAAGCCTGTCAGCAGCTTGATTCTCTTTCCTAGGAATGGCTTTGATGCCGAAACCCTCAAAATCTTCCATGAGGTCCCACACCCTGTTCTTGTAGCACCTGAGTAGATCATTTTTGGCAAGATGTCTGTCCCTTGACCTAATTTACAATCAATTCACTATCCGCAAAGACTTGCAAGTTCTTTATTTATTTCTTGATTGCCCAATGCATCCCTTGCACCAAGGCTTCATATTCAGCAGTGTTATTGGAGCATGTAAATTGAAATCTAAAAGCTGAATAGTACTTTACTCCTTGAGGTGAAACAAGCACGGCTCCACCTCCTGCACCTTGTCTACTCCTTGATCCATCAAAAAACAGCTGCCATACCTCATTGTCATCCTTGTGGTTTGGCTTAGTGATGCTAGGAATAGGTTGACTTTCTTCATGTATACAATAGACTCCTAGCTCAGATTCTTCTATTCCTTGATAAGGATCAAAAGCATGCAGCTTGCTTGCCCATTCATCAAGAGTTAGATCCGGGATGTTTCCAAATTTAGTGTCGAGTTTCATCCATGCTTGGGTGATCTTCTTGATCAAATGCCGAGCAATTGGCATTAATCTGACTTGGAGTGTAGGGCTCAATATGGAAGTTTGCAATAGGTTCAGACCTGATTGTGGTCTTAGTTCCATATCTTGTCCTGAATAGCATGTGAGACCAATCAGCGGACAAATATCCCCCAATCTTGGCAGTGAAGTCCCTTGACAAACATAGGGCAAAGAGTGGTGGAAGGTCTATGACTGACACATCTTGTAAAACAACAACATTTGGACATGCGTGCAAGGTAAGACTCAAATTTCTAATCACTCCAACTATTGCTATTGCTGTCCCATCCAACTGCACTACCCCTTTGGATGTTGTTTCATACTGAAGCCCTAGCTGATCAGCTATTTGTTTGGGCATGACAGAGCTACTTGCTCCAGAATCAATCATGTAATTATGCACTAGCTGATTTCCAATGATTAATGAAACATAGAAAGGAGGGGGTTTCAACATCTTACCTTGTTGTCCTCCATGATTTCCTTCAGATTGGGTAGCATTTGTAAGCACTTTGTCTTGCATCTGCTGATTCGAAGGCCAGTCCTTCATGGCAGCTTGCAGCAGATCTCTTTGGCCTGGGATGGATAGGGATTCCCACATAGATATATTGACGTTTGTCTTCTTCATCTGATCAATGATATTGAATGGTGATGAAGGATCTCTCTGTTGTCCCTTGGTTTGCACATTTACTCCTTGTATGTGGGCAGCAACAGCTGGCATTTGAGTTGGCCTAGGGGCTGTTCTTGGCTGCCCTTGTGCATTTGAAATGGGATTCTGCTTGCCAATCATTTGTGGAGCCGTGGAAGGTTGTGGATTGGCTGGGGCTAATGGCTGCTCTTCACCCAAATTTCTCCTTTTTGACCTTGTGTTTGCTGCAACACCTTGAGAAACTACCTGGTTCATGCCACAAAAATCCTCTGCTTGCCAATTTACCAATGTGGTGTCATTTGGGGCTGATTGCTGTTGGAATGTTTCTTGTTGTTGGCTGTTTTCTTGACTGTTCTCACCCTCCACACCAGTAGTTGTTACCATTAAAGCTTGAGTCAAAGCACCATTGAAGCACATGGATTGATTATGAGGCTCATTACATGGAAAACACCAATCATACTCCTGGGCAATGTTGTTTTGTGCTGGTACTAATGCCTTAGAGGCAGATATGGCATTTGGATTATAGGGCTGGAATGGTCTATTGGCAGGAGGCCTTGCTTGATTCTGATTTGCAGCTGGATTGGGTGGCCTTTGAGGCTGATATAGCTGCCTATTAGGTTGAGCTTGAGGCTGATACGAAGGTCTAAAACCTTGAGCTTGCTGTCTCTTGAGTGTGACCAGCTCATTACCTAAATTTTACAGTTGCTTCATGACCTCTTGAAGCTCATTTGGGAACTTGGAGATGAAGTGGAAGCTTCATTTGAACTCTGATTTCTAGGAGTGGGAGAAGGAGCTAAGACAGGTACTTGACTAGTACCTGGGTTCTCTAAACTTGGATATAATGGCATTGGAGGCCTAGGAGCCAATTTACCAGCTTGAATAAGACAGTTTTCGGCTCTAATGGCAATGCTATAAGCAGCAGGTAAGGTTGTGCCTCCCATTGATTGAATTAACATAGAAATATCAGAATTCAAAGCTTTAAGATAGTATAGAAAAGCACCTTCTGCTGTTGGCCTGACTGCCACTGGAATCCTATCCCAAGACTTTTGAAATCTGAAGTTGAAGTCAGTCAGCTGCTCATTGGGAGCTCTCTTGATAGTTGTTAATTGTTCCAGTAGAGACAAATTGTCTCCCTTTTCCCCAAACTGCTCATGGAGAACTATGCATAACTGATTCCAATTTGTGATAGAACCAGCTGTAAGGCTCCTGAACCATTGCAATGCCTTCCCTTTGAATGATGATGCCAGCAATTTGACAGCCACATCCATTTCATTTATCTCATGGATTGCACAGACGTTAGCAATGTCTTTGACATGATCACCAGGAGTGGTATGATTTTCTCCAGTGAAAAATGGAATGTTCTTCAACGCTGCAATTGAACCGGATTCGTGTATCATTGAGGGCAAGTGGGTCTGCCAAAGAAATTGACAAAGGATTTGGCTTGGTTGCGCCATTCTGATTGGTCGAAGGACTCTTGAATACTGAATGAAGGGCCGAGCAGGTGGAGGAGTTGAGAGAGTTCTGTTTGGTGGAGATGGAGACCTTTGAATCCTTCTTCCTCTTGGCCTTCTTCTTGGAGATAATTGCAGGTATTCAAACAGCACTTCTTCTTCTCCATCTCTTGACCTTGTGATTCTTCTCATAAGCTTTCAGGCCTGCACTGCTGAAACCAGTTGATCTTCCTTTTGGAGTCACCAGATATGCGAATAATAGCTCTTTTCAAGCAAGAAAATTGCAGCAGATGCATATCAACTTTGCTGCAATAAAAATGAGACCTCTAGGTCCCACCGGGCATGCCAAAACTGTTAGTGCAAAATCACAGCACCCCTGGATGCAGATCAGGTTTCTAGGTTGATCACTTTGGCATCCAGTGTGATTGCATAACATTGAATCCTTTCTCCAAGTGTGGGACTTAAAAAATGAGAAAGGATTCTCTAGAGAAGGCTGGTTCCTATTCCTCTGTTCAGATGCACACAAAATATGCAGAGGGTTTTCTCAAAACCTAATCTAATCTGCCAAGGAGACAAGGTAAGAAGATGCATAAAATAAATCTAAGCTAATAGAGGTGATGCACCGAGGAATGAAGAACACCTATTTTGCCAGTGAACACAGACCATTTGAATGTGATATAAGATCATGCACAGATGACAAAACCTGCAGTGAAAGACCAGGAGGATGCAAAATGAACACAGAGAGGGCTGAGAATCATCCACAGACATGCATTACTTGCTCCAAAGATTGATACAATACACTATAGAATGCCATGAGGTAGAATAGTATTACAGTTCAAATGAGAGGTTCGAACTCCACAAATTCACCTGAGGAGAAGAAGGGAGAGGCAAAACAGAAAAAATGTTCGACCCTTGAAAAGAAGCTCCTCTTACAATATATAGAAAGAATGAGAGAGGAAAGAGAGAGGGGGAAGCCCAAATCTACTTCAACCACCTCCAGGTTGCATTCAGTTCATCTCATTATGGTAGAAGCGGCGGATCCTGGCAAAACGGCGGGCTGTCTAACAGAAGCGGCGAACTGTCTGCTGCATTAAAGTTGTTTGTTGAAGCATTACTTCTGCTTGTTATTTCGTGCCAGAGGTGTTTCTTGATTTTCTCTCTCTAGAATACACCAAAATGCAAGATTGATCCCAGAATCATGTAGAGAATTTCAACATCTTTCCGTTGATATAAAGAACGTGCAAATCCGAGCTCTGGATCGAAAGATATGTCGATCTGAAGATTTAGGGCACAAAACAGTGAAAATGGATTTTTAAATTTCTTCCCGCGCTCTGCCACCTGGATGACACGTGGCAGGTTCTGATTCGCTGAGCAACTCTCTCTCCTCCACCTCTCGGTGGGCTCTCTTTTGAAATTTCCTTGTGGGCCCTAGCTGGGACACGTGGCACTATCCCATTGGTTCGGGCTGACCCTTCAAATCTCGCCCTTTGACCTTTTCCCTTGTGACACGTGTCATGATTTGGTTGGTTCTCGGCCCTTTCGGCTCCTTCGCGTCCACCGCGTCCATTTGTCCCAGATGTCCCAGTGCTGCTTGGGACAAAATCCTCCAGTTCGCGTCCATTTGTCCCACTTGTCCCTGTGCTTCGCGGGACAAATTCTTCCAGTTCGCCCGATCTAGCTGATTCGTGTCCTCACGGCCCAGATGTCCCATTTTCCTCCGGACTGTTTGTTCTCATTTCGGCCAAACCGGCGGTTCGTGTATCTTTGTCCCAGATGTCCCAAAGTAGTTAGTGTGAAAGTTCTCCTTTTCGGCCGATCCGGGTTTCTGCGTCTGCCGCATCCATTTGTCCCACTTGTCCCTTTGCTGTTTGGGCTGCCTGTAGGCTTTTCGGCCGATCCGCGCCTTGATGTCCCAAATGTCCCGACTGTCCCGGGGACTAGGACTTAGCCGATTTTCACATTTTTTTCTGGCCCAAGCTTATCTTCTGCAACTTCTTCGCATCTTCTTAGAGCTTTCTCTTTTCGACCTGGACGGGAGAGTTAGAAAATTTTCTGAAGGGACCCTAGAAACATGACTTTTTGCCCAGAATCAATTTATCTGCCTGGGACTTGAGAATTCTGATGCATGTTATCAAATTAATCCTGAGGGGTTGAATTTTGGATAACAGCTTACCTTAGAGGGATCTTATAAAAATGATTTCTAAGAAATATGAAGAGGTTTGAAATGCTTCATGTCTCTTTATGAAGTGAATGTAAATAGGGAAGAGGTTAAAGAAGTGAGTTTTCTCAACTTGTGACAAAATGAGTGCGACAATAAGATACTTAAAACATGATAAAAGATGCTCAATGCTTAACAAAAAGAGTGTTAAGGGAAGAGACTTAGGAAATGTGATGATTTTGATATACTTTTAATAAAATCAATTGATATATAAACTTTTGTTCCTACTTCCAATTTACTTGAAAATGACAGTTCTTTAATGTTAGTGAATGAAATCTAGTTCTTAGAACTACTTTGCAATAATGAAAAATGAAAAATTCAATGCACAACACAAATTTTTATCCTGAAAACCGTAGGTTAAGGGAAAATCTATCGGAAGGGAAATTTCTCTTTCTTCCTAGAATTATATTGGCCAATTCAAAAGAATATAGATTACAAGAATCAATGGAGGACAAAAATGTTACTTCCACCCTATTTACTTGTTTTCTCTTCTCATACAACTTTTGTATACAAATCCATTCCAAAACCAATGGTTTCTTTCTCACTTCTTCCATTAGTTAATGCCTAATTTGACATGTTCTTATTTCTCTAATAGCTTTCTTCCTAAGTCCTCCAATGCACTTTGGAGAATAAGAAGGGCCATACAAGGAAGAGACAGAACATAGATGTTCCAAATATGTGACTATTTGTAGAAATCATTTTTTTGTTTTATATCATGACATGACCATTAGTGAACATAGACCACATATTACACAACCACTGTGGTGGTTTGGAAACCGTTAGTGTCAGAAGGTGGGTTATGTAACTGTCACTCTACAAAAAGTGGTGGTTCTGTAACTTAACAATTTTATCCTTTTTATGCTTATTTTCCCTTCTAATTCTAGTTTCTTTGATGAATTGGTATTCTTATTAATTTTTATGGATCATACCTCCCTACTCGGGGATTTTGGTCCCACAAAAGATTAGTGGGGGATTAGATGAGGAAAAAAATTCCCTCACTTTCTCCTTTGAGTACCACCGGTGTACCTTAGTGTCTCCCCCTTGAGTCCAACCCACCAAGAATCTTGTGGACCTATCCTTGTTTCCTTGACATTCTATTATAACACTACATCATCCTTCAATTTTGTTCATGAATCTAATATGCAATCCTCTATGAAAGGTAGTAAGTGAAATTCTTATTCATCATCAATAATAGATAGCTCATACATGTGTAATTTATAACAATTTACTACTAAGTACATCCGTATGAAGTGTGGAAAATCAAGTCTGAAATATTTTTCTCCAACCTACTCTACTATGGTGAAGGGTCCATATCATAGTGAATTGAGTTTTGTTACTTTACTTTGTAGTATTTACTTGATCAAGTAAATCCAAACCTTGTCTCCAACATGAAGCTTTTTCTCTCTACAATTATTATCGTACATAGCCTTGTACTTAGCTTGAGAATTAACCAATTTTTTATTTCACCTTGAGATGGATTTTTCAAATCCTCTCAATGAACTTAATTTCTCTAGTCACTTACGAATCATGTATCTTCCTTCTTCCTTCCTCGTCTAACTATAATGTCTAGTGTATTGGTAGATAAATATCCCAAACAAGTCTAGAAATTTGACTACATAGTGAATGTGTGTACTGTTATCCAAAATGAACCCCTTACTCATTTTGTGGCTAACTCCCCTTATTCTTTCCTCTCTTATGCCTCAATCATAATTTTTTTACTTTTCAGCACTCAAGACCTTCTAGAAATGGCACCATTGGATAGAGCTTTTCTCCGCTTTCTAGAAAGGTAAATTTTTCTTCCTAACTCCATGTATTTTTGAAGTTATGGCTCGGTAGAGTTTTGTGGGAAATTTTCCCTAGAAAATCCCGAGCCAATAAGATGAGGCCATGTGTCCTCGGAAGGGCAGAGGCGGAGGTAAACTTGGAATTTTTACCAAGTGTTTGGCAAGGTTTCGAAGGAATTTTTTTCCGATGGCCCGCCGGCGAATAGGATCGTGCCACGTGTCCAAGGGGAAGAAATTAGGAAAATTTCCTAAGTGTTGGCACAAACAAAAATTTCAGCCCCAAGGCCCGCACCCAATCACACTGCACAATGTGTCCTTAGACCGAAGGAGTGGCGGAGGGTGGAGGTAAAATTGAAAATTTGGCGACGTGTTTTGGTGAGAGGAAAGGAGAAATATTGGCCTGTCGGCCCACCGACAATTCAGATCAAGCCACGTGTCGCCACGGCGTCGGGGTGTGAAAAATTCTTTCCTTTTTACCCAAGTGTAAAAATCAAAAGGAAAATCTGCTCCCCAGGCCCGTAGCCAACGAGGACAGGACACGTGGCACTCAAGTAGTAGAGCGGTGGGGAGAAGTGGGAAAATTTCCCAAAGGTTGGAGCAAAGGAGAAAGGTTAGCCCCTAAGGCCCGCATCCAATGGGAGCTCACCATGTGTCTTCACCGTGGAGCATGACAAAAAAATTGGAATATTTTCCCAAAGAAAAATCAAAGGAAAATTTCAAAGGAAAAGCTTGCCCCCCAAAACACAAGCCAATGGGATCACGCCATGTGTCCATGTGGCGGAAAAAAACACAAGGCAAGCCCACAGGGAAAAATGAGCATAAAGGCCCACGTCCAATGGGATCTTGCCACATGTCCCGTTAGGGAAAATGGTCCGGAGCAAGTGGACAATTTGAAAGCAGAAGCCCGCAATGAATCATATCACACCACGTGTCCTAAGGTCATTGGCCCGGCGGAGAATTTTTGGAAAATTTTCCATTGGCCAAAACGATGGAAAATGAAGCAGGAAGAGCCCATGACCAATAGAATCATGCGGCGACGAGCACCGGATTAGAGGAGTGTGGATATTTTTTGGGAAATTTTCCCAAATGCAAAGAGTGGAAAAATTTCAAATTTTTGGCCCGCCAACCCATTTTGGCCCTGTTTTTCCCTAAATTTTCAAACGACCATAACTTTCGATCTAGATCTTGGTTTTCCATGTTCTTTATATCAACAAAAATTTGGTGAGATTCTCTACATGATTCCGGTATCAATTTTGTATTTTGATGGAGTTTGTAGAGATAAAATTGAAAAACACCTCTCCACGTGGTAGTTAACGAAATGAGGTTTCAACCACCTTTTTAATGAAGAATGGCTCGCATTCTCTCCCAAAGATGGTAAAAAATGTTAGGGAATGGACCTATAAGGATGCCCATGTTGTTTTATTACATTTTGGTTGGTTATTGAAGCTTCTCTCACATTTTCTCAAGTTTCTCTCTCCGGCTCATTTTTTGCATTGTAAAAGCCGATTTGGCTCATTCTTAGGTTGGTTGGACATTTTTATGTTTTGCAGGATCCCTCTTTCACCTTAAAAAGTGATTTTATGTAATATCGAGATGTCTTCCCATACTGTGACATGTTTTACTGCCTCTCGATGTTGTAATGCATGCATTTTTGATATTGGAAATGACAATGTAAGCTCTATGAATGAGTTTCAATCCTCCGTTTGTTGTTTTTACTTCATTTCGATCTTTCATTACATTTTATCAGTTTATGCATGATGTTTTGTTACATTTCTAAGATCTGTGTCAATTTGTAGAAGTAAATAATGTTCACCACTCTTTTGGTGTATCACCTCATTAGTCTTAGTTTTATTTCTTTTGCATTCACTATCTCTATCCCCTTGAAATTTAGAGTAGGCTTTTGAGTTTAAACCTCCTCAACTAGTAAGTAATACAGATTAATAAGAGGAGTTGAGGAACCAAGCTCTAACCTAGAGATTCTTTTCCCATTTTTACAAGTCCCACACTTGGGGAAAAGATTCAATGTTGTGCAATCACACTGGATGTCCAAAATGTCAAACTAGAAATCTGATCAACATCCAGGGGTGCTGCTGATTTACACTAATAGTTTTGGCACACCCGGTGGGACCTTAGAGGTCTTCATCTTCATTGCAACAAAATTGATGTGCATTTGTTACAAGTTTCTTGCTTAAAAGATCCCTAAATTACACATCTAGCGACTCCAAGGAAGAAGAATCAGTTGGTTTTAGCAGTGCAAACCTGAAAACTCATGAGAAGAATCACCACAAGGTCAAGAGTTGGAGAAGAAGAGGTGTTGTTTGAGTATCTGCAATTATCTCCAAGAAGAAGGCAAAGAGGGAGGAGAATTCAAAGGTCTCCATCTCCACCAAACAAAACTCTTTCAACTCCTCCACCTGGTAGACCTTTCATTCAATCAACAAGGGTTTTAAGGCCAATCAAAATGGCACAACACAACCCCTATGTCAATTTCACTGGTAGCAGCCCACTTGCTCTCAATGCACAAAATCCAATCCCAGTTATAGCACTAAAGAACATTCCATACTTTACTGGAGAGAATCAGACCACTCCTGGTGATCATGTCAAGGATATTGCTAATATTTGTGTGATCCATGAGATTAATGAGATGCAAGTTGCTGTCAAACTATTGGCATCTTCATTCAAAGGGAAAGCTTTGCAATGGTTCAGGAGTCTTGCCTCAGGTTCTATCCAAAATTGGAACCAGCTATGTATAGCCCTCCATGAGCAGTTTGGAGCAAAGGGAGATAACTTGTCCCTTTTGGAACAGTTGACAACCATCAAAAGAGCTCCCAATCGAGTAGGCCCGACTTTAAGTTCAGGTTTCAAATGACTTGGGAGATAATTCCAGTGGCAGTAAGGCCAACAACAGAAGGTGCTTTTCTATATTACCTTAAAGCTCTAAATTATGATATTTCTATGTTAATTCAATCCATGGGGGGCACAACTATCCTTGTTGCTTATAGCATTTCCATTAGAGCTGAAAATTGTTTGATTCAAGCTGGCAAGCTAGCTCTTAGGCCTCCAATGCCATTGTATCCAAGTTTAGAGGGTCTAAGCACTAGTCAAGGGCCTATTTTAGCTCCTATTCCCACTCCTAGAAATCAAAATTCAAGTGAAGCTTCTGCTTCATCTTCTAGTGCCTCAAATGAACTTCAAGAAGTCATGAAGCAATTGTAAAATTTAGGTAATGAGCTGGTTACACTCAAGAGGCAGCAATCCTAAGGTTTTAGACCTTCTTTCCAACCTCAATCTCATCTTAACAAGAAGCCATACTAGCCTCATAGACCACTCAATCCATCTACAAATCAAAATCAAGCAACACCTCCCGCCAACAAACCGTTTCAGCCCTATAATCCCAATGGTACATCCGCCTCCAAAGCACTAGTGCCAAAGCAAAATAACATAGCTCAGGATTATGATTGGTGTTTCCAATGCAATGAACCTCACAACTAGTCTATGTGCTTCAATGGTTCCTTAAATAAAGAATTAATGGTAACAACAACTGGTGTGGAGGGTGAAGGGAGTCAAGGAAATAACCAAAGAACAAGAAACATCCCAAAGAACAATCAGCTCCAAATGATACCACACTTGTAAACTGGCAGGCACAATATTTTTGTGGCATGAATCAAACAATCTCCCAAAGTGTTGCAGCCAACACAAGGTCAAAAAGGAGAAATTTGGGTGAAGAACAGCCATTGGCTCCAAGTAATCCACAACCTTCTACCACTCCACAAATTATTAGCAAACAAAATGTAGTTCCAAACACACAAGGACTGCCTAAAATAGCTCCTAGGCCAACTCAGATGCCAGTTGTTACTTGCCCATGTGTAAGGAATGAATGTGCAGGCCAAGGGACAACAGAGATGCTTCATCTCCATTCAACATCATTGATCAGATGAAGAAGACAAATGTAAACATATCAATGTGGGAATCACTATCCATCCCAGGCCAAAGAGATTTGCTACAAGCTACCATGAAGGACTGGTCAACTTCAAATCAGCGGGTCCAAATGCAAGAGAAGGTACTCACAAATGCTGCCCAGCCTAAGGGGAATCATGGAGGACAACAAGGTAAAATGTTGAAGCCCCCTCCATTCTATGTTTCATTGATCATTGGAAACCATTTAGTACACAACTGCATGATTGATTCTCGGAGCAAGTAGTTCAGTAATGCCCAAGAAAATAGCTGATCAGTTGGGGATTCAATATGAATTCATATCCAAAGGGGTAGTGCAATTGGATTGGACAACAGTAACAACAAGTAGGAGTGATTAAAAACTTGAGTCTTACTTTGCACGCATGCCCCAACGTTTTTGTTTTGTAAGATGTCTCGGTAATAGATCTCCCACCACTCTTTGCCCTATGTTTTTCAAGGGATTTCACAGCTAAGATTGGAGGTTACTTATCTGCTGATTGGTCACACATGTTGTTAAAAAAGATATGGAACTAAAGCCACAATAATATCTGAGCCTATTGCAAACTTTCACATTGAGCCTCACACTCCAAGCCAAATCAATACTTTTGATTGTTCGGCGTTTGATCAAGAGGATTATCCAAGCACTAATGAAGCTGACACCAAGGTTGGAATCATCCCAAATTTGAATCTTGATGAATGGGCATGCAAGGTGCATGCTTTTGATCCTTATCAAGAAATAGAAGAATCTGAGCTAGGAGTCTATTGCATGCATGAATAAAATCAGCCTATCCCTAGCATCACCAAGCCAAACCACAAGGATGACAATGAGGTATGGCATTTTTTTGATGGATCAAGGAGTAGACAAGGTGAAGGAGGGGGAGCTATGATTTTTTCACCTCAAGGAGTTAATTATTGTTCAGCTTTTAGATTTCAATTTGCATGTTCTAATAACACTCGTTGAATATGAAGCCTTGATACAAGGATTACATTGGTCAATCAAAAGAAGGATAAAGAATTTCCAAGTCTTTGGTGACAAGTGAGTTGATCATCAACCAAGTTAAGGGGCAACATGTGCCAAGAATGATCTGCTCAAGTGCTACAAAAATAGGGTGTGGACCTCATTGAATATTTTGAGGGATTTGGCATCAAATTCATTCGTAGAAAAGAGAACCAAGCTCTTTGACAGGACTTGCAGCAGCTTAGAGCAGCCTTTGATGTTGTTGAAAGCATTAAAAAGGATAAAGTATAGCCAAACATTCATGTGATTGTAATGCCTTCAATGCCAGACAACAATGTAAGTTGGAAAGTGTTTGAAAATGATCAACAAATCATCCATTTCTTATAAGAAGAGGCTGAGTTCTCAGCTAAAAATTAGGAAAAGTTGGAACAACAATATGGTGACCAAGTGGTACAGCTGAGAACCAACAAACTACCAAAGGGACTTATTACTTTGGAGTCCATTTTCAATCCTAATGATCAGTTTAGGAAGGAGAAAGCAAACATCCAAGTCAAGGGAGAAGATTCAGTGTCCATCTTGGTGGAAGAAGGAAAATCACTCCAAGTTGGTAAAGTGACAACTGAGCAAGAAAGGTATGAGTTCATACAGCTTTGTCAAGAATTCCCTGATGTGTTTGCTTGGAGCTATGAAGATTTGAAAGGTTTCAATCCCAAGTTAGCTCAACACACCATTGAATTGGATCCAAGTACTAAACCCGTCAGGTAGAAACAAAGGCCAGTCAATCCACACATGGAGCCTCTCATGAGAAAAGAATTGAATAATTTGATAGAGTCAAGTATCATATTCCCTATCAAGCGTTCTAGTTGGGTGGCCAACTTGGTTCCATTAGAAAGAAGAGTGGAGAAATCAAATTGTGTGTTGACTTCAGAGATCTGAATAGAGCATCTCTCAAAGATCATTACCCACTTCCTTCTATGGAGTAGATCTTGCAAGTGGTTGTTGGCTCTGAAAGGTTTTCATTGCTTGATGGCTATTCAGGGTACAATCAGATTATGGTGAAAGAAGAGGATCAGTTCAAGACAGCCTTTACAACCAAATGGGGGACTTATGCATACATGAAAATGCCATTTGGGCTGTCCAATGCTGGAGCTACATTCCAAAGGGCAATGGACATGGCGTTCAAGGATTTGATTAACAACATGGTGCTGATATATCTTGATGATATCATTATTTTTCCAAAAAATGTAGCAGACCATCTCTTTCATTTGAGACAAGTGTTCTAAAGGTGCAGAAGATTTGGGGTATCCTTGAATCCTAAAAAGTGTATTTTTCTAGCCCATAAAGGAAAGCTCCTTGGCCACATTGTATCCAAAGAAGGATTAGCAATTGATCCAGAAAGAGTTGAAGCCATAAGAGGACTACCATTTCCAAGCCACAAGAAGGCCCTTCAAAGTTTCTTGGAGAGGATAAATTTTGTTCAGAGATTTGTCCCAAATTTTGCAGCCCTATTCAAGCCTATCACCAAGATGTTAAAGAAAAGCATAGCTTTCAAATGGACAGTAGAAGGTAAAGAAAGTTTTAGAGAAATCAAAGAGGCCATCTCACAAGCCCCAACTCTCATTAACCTGATTTCTCCAAGGATTTCATCCTCTATGCATTTGGAGGTGACGATACTATTTCTACAATTTTGGTGCAATGAACAAAGACAATGATGAGCAGCCAATTGCTTTCTTTAGCAAAATTTTGGAGGACTATGAGGTGAGGTATTCTTTCATTGAGAAGTATGTTCTTGTAGTAATTAGGAGCTTGAAGAAATTCAAGCATCTAGTTTCAAACAACGCGGTTCAATTACTTGGTGTCTCATGTGGGAGTTAAAGACTTCCTCCTCAACAAATACCTGAATGAAAATAGAGTAGGTTGGATTACTCGTGTCATGGAGTATGACATTGAGATCAAATTCACCAAGTTGGTTAGAGGAAAAGGATTGTGTGAGCAGCTGGTCTTGAATAAACACAAGGAAGCATGCAATGAGAAGGAGGTTGTTTTGGTGTTGCAAGACAACCATGAGCAAGGAAGCACTCAAGAAGAAAATGATGGTGTCCTCACTCCTTGCTAGACCCAAGACATAATGCACTTCCTAAACATAGGTATATGCCCTCTAGAGATGAACAAGACCAAAAGAAGACACTTCAAATTGCAGGCTATCCCATATGCCCTTGTTGATGGTGTTTTGTTCAAAAGGGATGTGAATGGAGTGCTGTTGAGATGCATTAGTACAAATCAGATTCATAGGGTGTTGGAAGAGTTCCATGGTGGATCAGCTAGTGGTCATTTTGCACCAAGAGTGATAGCTCTAAAGATCATGAGGGCTGGCTATTATTGGCCCAAGATTTTCAGTGATTGTTATGCATGGATCAAGAGGTGCAAGAATTGTGCATTCTTCATGGGTAAGGAGAGACTAGCTGCCCTTCTGTTGCATCCAATTTAGTTGCCCAACCATTTATGCAATGGGGTTTGGACTTTATTGGAGTCATTAATCCAAATTCAAGCCAAGGACACAAACGGATTCTAATGGCAACATATTACTTAACCAAATGAACTGAAGTAGTAGCACTCAAGGAAGCAAATGAATCTAGCATCCTGGACTTCTATGAGGGAATAACAACCAGATTTGGCATACCTACTACAAGTAAAATTAGATAATGCATTGGCATTCATTGGATCCAAGGTAACTGAATGGGCTGTCAAGAATGGGATCTACCTAAGCACTTCATCAAATTATTACCCTCAAGCTAATGGCCAAGCTGAATCTATAAACAAGAACTTGTTAAGGATCATTAGGAGGACTCTTGATGAAAATCAGAGGTCTTGGCATACTAAGTTGAAGTCATCCTTATGGGCTGATAGGATAACTCCCAAGAGATCTACGGTAACTCTCCATTCAAGCTTGTTTATGGAAGAGAGGAAATTTTACCCATGTCACTTGAGTTGTCAACATTGGAACTCATGAAACAGCTTGGAGTTGTTGGAGTTTGGACCCATTGAGGTTAGATATGTAGAATTGATGGAGCTCCAAGAAATCGAAATCGGCATCCCAAGCAATGGAGAAGGATCAAGCTTTGATCAAGAAGACCTTTGATAGAAAGGCTAAGGAAAGATCTTTCCAAGTTGGAGATCTAGTGTTAAAATGGGATGTAGAAAGAGAAAAACTGGGAGGCATTCAAAATTTGATGCCATTTTGAGTGGCCCATACATGGTCATAGAGTGTAAGGACAGCAATGCCTTCCAATTGTCTTCATTGGATGGTGAAGAATTGCAGATTCCAGTCAATGGAATCCATCTGAAGCATTGCTACTAAAGGAAATTCTCCACCTTGTACATATTAGCTTAGGTTTTCATTCCTCCAAGTGCTTATGCACATTGTTTTGTTGTAGATTAGCTTTTCTTTCCCTAAGTGCTTTGGCACAAGCTTGTTGTTCCAGGAAATGTGTTTTGCAGGCCTTGCCCAAATCAGATGGTGTTCTACCTTCCATCTTCCTCCTTGCAGTGTTCTAATCAGTTGGGGTACCAAGTAGAGATTTGATGACTCCATACACAATGGATTGCTTCAGGAAACTAATAACTTCATCCAGTAGGCTGATGACCCCTACGAGTTACCAAAATGAACCCCTTGCTCATTTTGTGGCTAACTCCCTCATTCTTTCCTCTCTTGTGCCTTAGTCATATTTTTTTGCTTTTTAGGAACTCAAGACCTTTTAGAAATGGCACCATTGGCTAGAGATTTTTCTCAACTTTCCAGAAAGGTAAAGTTTTCCTCCTAACTCCATGTATTTTTGAAGTTATGGTTCGGCGGAGTTTTTGTGGGAAATTTTCCCTAGAAAAGCCCGAGCCAATAAGATGAGGCCACGTGTCCTTGGAAGGGCAAAGGCAGAGGTAAAATTGGAATTTTTACCAAGTTTTGGAAAGGTTTCAGACGGAAATTTTCACCTCGATGGCCCGTCGAAAAAATAGGATCGCGCCACATGTCCAAGGGGAAGAAATTAGGAAAATTTCCTAAGTGTTGGCGCAAACAAAAATTTTGGCCCCAAGGCCTACACCCAATCACATTGCACCACATGTCCTTGGACTGAAGGAGTGGCGGAGGGTGGAGGTAAAATTGAAAATTTGGCAAAGTGTTTTGGTGAGAGGAAAGGAGAAATATTGGCCCATCGGCCCGCCGACCAGTCAGATCAAGCCATGTGTCGCCACGACGTCGGGGGTCGGGGTGTAAAAATATTCTTTCCTTTTTCACCCAAGTGTAAAAAATCAAAGGGAAAGCCACTCCCCAAGGCCCGCAGCCAATGAGGACAGGCCACGTGGCACTTTGGAGTAGTAGAGCGGCGGGGAGAAGTGGGAAAATTTCCCAAAGGTTGGAGCAAAGGAGAAAGGTTAGCCCCCAAGGCCCACATCCAATGGGAGCTCGCCACGTGTCTTCAATCAGCAAAGCGTGGGAAAAAAAATTGGAAGATTTTCCCAAAGCAAAATCAAAGGAAAATCTCACCCCCAAAATGTGAGCCAATGGGATCATGCCACGTGTCTATGTGATAGCAAAAACACAAGGCTAGCCTGCGGGAAAAATGAGCATAAAGGTCTCTATCTAATGGGATCTTGCCACACATCCCATCATAGAAAATGGTCCAGAGCAGTGGAAAATTTGAAAGAAAAGGCCCGAAATGAATCATATCACACCACGTGTCCTCGGTCATCGGCACGGTAGAATTTTTGGAAAATTTTCCAAAGGCCAAAACGATGGAAAATGAAGCAGGAAGATCCCGTGATGAATAGAATCATGCCACATGGCACAGGATTGGCGAAGTGTGGAGATTTTTTGGGAAATTTTCCCAAATGCAAAAAGTTGGAAAATTTCAAATTTTTGGCCCACCAACCCGTTTTGGTCCTGTTTTGCCCCTGAATTTTCAAACAATGATAACTTTCGATCCAAAGCTCGATTTTCCACGTTCTTTATATCAACGGAAAGTGGTGAGATTCTTTACAAGATTGCTAGCTCAATTTTGTATTTTGGTTGATTTTGAAGAGATAAAATTGAAAAACTCCTTTGGCGAGATGGTAGTCATAGAAATGACGTTTCAACCACCTTTTTTAATGAAGAATGGCTCGCATTCTCTCCCAACATGGTGAAAAATGTTAGGAATGGACTGTAAGTATTTCCTTGCTATTTTATTGCATTTTGGTTGGTGGTTGAAGCTCATCTCACGTTTTCCCATGTTTCTCTCTCCAGGGCTCATTTTCGCATTGTAAAAGCCGATTTGGCTCATTCTCGGAGTTGGTTACACATTTTTATGTTTTGCATGCTCCCTCTTTCACCTTAAAAGGTGATTTTATGGAATATCAGACCTCTTCCAAGATTGTGACATGTTTTACGCCTCTCGATGTTGTAATGCATGCATTTTTATATTAGAAATGACAATATAAGCTCTGTGAATGAGTTTTAATCCTCTTTTCTGTTGTTTTCTTCATTTCTAATCTTTCATTATATTTTATCAGTTTGTGCATGATGTTTTGTTGCATTTCTATGATTTGTGTCAATTTGCAGAAGTAAAGAATGTTCACCACTCCTTTGGTGTATCACGTGATTAGTCTTAGTTTTATTTCTTTTACATTACGTATCTCTATCCCCTTGGAATTTAGAGTAGGATTTTGAGTTTAAACCTCTACAACTAGCAAGTAATACACCTGATCAAAGGAGTTGAGGAACCAACCTCTAACCTAGAGATTCTTTTCCCATTTTTACAAGTCCCAAACTTGGGGAAAAGATTCAATGTTTTGGAATTACACTGGATGTCCAAAATGTCAAACTAGAAATCGATCAACATCCGGGGCACAAACATGTACTACCCTATTGTAGTAATGTTGAATGTAGCATAAAGACTCATCCCAAGTTTGTGGATATTTTCTATTACACCATATAATCGTTGTACCAAAGTAATGTTCACCACCTCTATTTTTCCATCAATTTGGGGATGAAGGTCGTGCTTATCTATAACTTGGTGTCCATCTTTGTCAGAAAAAAAAATTAGTCTAGAACTTTCCCAAGAACTTAGAATCTTTTTCAGAAACAATAGACTTTGGAAAACAAAAATTCATCAATACATTACAAAAGAAAATTTCATCCGCCTCACAACCTTTTATTTTATTTTTACATGCCATAAGAACACACATTTTGATAAATCTATCTATAAAATCATATAGATAATCATGGCCATGTTTAGACATAGGTGTACTCCTATAAAATCCATAGAGATATCCTCCCATGGTCGAGTAGGACTTTGGTAAAGCCGATTATAAACCTTCCTTTCGATTTTCAGATTGTTTGTACAAAACATTCTACATCCTCTTATGAATTTATGTACTTTGTCCTACATATTGGGCCAATATACATACCTTTTCAAGTGGGTCATGGTATTTCCAATACCAACATGTCTTGCTACTTTCAAGGTATGTTCTTCCCTCATCAATAAAATCCTTTCTTCTTTTGGAAAACAAAGCTTCCCTTAGTGGTAGAGCAACCCATATTTTAGATAATAATAATCAATACCTATATTTTCAGCCCCTTTGGACAATAACTAAAAATATGTCACCCAAAATCTTTATCTTGAGCATACACCTCACCATAATATTTCCTAGCAAAGGGCTCAAAATGAGATATAGTGGAAAAATTTGAGATATTCTCTGTGTGGGTGTTCTAGATAATATTTCTTCCATCAAAGTTTTAATAACTTTCATGTACTAGATTAGCAAATGGAAATGATGAAGGAATCCCATCCACTTGTAGTTCCTTTCTGGTGAAATTTAGATTGTTCTTGTAGATATTATAGAGGCTTTTTTTCAGTGTGCACAATAGTTTCTTTACCCAACATTAAATGTTTCCATTTATTTATTTACTGAACTAGTGCATATATGTCTTTATAATATAATGAATATCCCTTAGGTGATGAAGGGAAAGTTTCATACTTGATAGCATACCGGCTAAACTCCTGTAGCAACACTACTCCCATAGTGTAATCACTGACATCTATCTCTACTTTAAAGGGCTACTGAAAATTAGGAAGAGAAAGTACTAGAGCATGACTAATTTTCTATTTTAATAACTTAAAATCCTAGTCTTGTTACTTACCCCAATAAAAACCCTTATTCTTTGTAGCCACCGTGTGTAGAGGTGTTGTAATAGCGAAGAATCCTAGAATGAACTTTATCATGTATTGTATTTCTCCCACAAAACTCCTAGTCTCTGTAGCTCCCATTGATGTTGGAAAATTTTTGATTTCTTCAACCTTTTTTGGATCCACTCATAGCTCTCCTCCTCCAACCACATGCCCAAGATAGATAAGTGACTGTTTGGAAAATTCACACTTCTTCATGTTTCATAGCATCTATTTATCTTTGAGAACTTGCAAGAATGGTTGTAAATGTGTTATATTTTCCTCCCATGTGGCATTAAAAATAAGAATATCATCTAAATATACAATGATAAATGTATTTATGAATTCTCACAATACATCATTTATCAATCTCATAAATGTAACAGTGTGTGTTACATAAACTAAATAGAAGTACTAACCACTCAAGTAAACCCTATTTTACTTTAAAGAAAGTATTCCATATATCCTCCTCCTTCATCTTGACTTGGTGATAACCAAACTCGGGATCCAAATTTGTGAAGAACTTCGCATGTTGAATTTGGTCCAAGAGATCATATATTCATGGGAGTGGAAATATATATTTTTATGGTAATCTTATTCAAAGCACAATAGTTGATGCACATTCTCTAAGATCCATCCTTATTTAGAACCATCATGATAGGTGAACTACATGGTGAGGTGATTTGTATCATATCTTGGCTTAGTAACTCATAGAGTTTTTCTTTACCTTTGTACTCTCCAATAAGGATTTTTTATACAACCCAATATTCGGTAGAGGGGACTCTAGAAATAGCTGAATCTCATGCTCTGCTTCTCATTTTTGTGGTAACCCACTTAGAGTTTGTAAAACTCTCTGAAAATACTAATTTATGCTATCTAAATACTTCATCCCTTGGTTAAAAACATCTTAAATTTCTACCTCGTCTTACTTATGTTTCAATAAAAGTATACAAAATTGATTATGATTTTCCTCACTTAGTCTCTTTTCTTTGTTAGCACTTACCATGGCAAGTTTTATCTTACACTTTGGTGTACCCATATATTGCAACTAACTCCATCCTTAAGCCATCTATATTAGTTCTCCCTTCGCATAAACATAGTATCCTTGATATATAAGTAAGGAATCATGAAAACAACATCAAAAGCATCAAGTGGAATTACTCTATTGCATCTATATATTCAAAATTGATCCCAAACTTAAAATTACATATTTTTATTACCATGATTTCTACACCCTTCTTCACTCATCCCAAAAGAGAAGGATGTGGATGATCATAATTTTCAAGTCCAATCTTATCTACAACCACATCACAAATCAAATTATATTGAGAACAAGTATCAACTAAAGCATTTACCTTAGTTCTTTTAATATGGATTTGATTTGAACTAGCTTACTCATTTCTTCCTCTTGTTTCGGATCTTGATGTTGGTGGCTATGCATCTCAGCCGCTCATCTACATCAGAATAATCCTCTATCTATACCTCCCCACCTGTCTTTATAACTTTCATGGACTTTTTGGAGTTCTTATTTTGGTTCTTTGGATGTAATTCTGATGTAACTTCAAACATGTAGCATCGTATAACCATTGATACCACAATTCTTACAAATATTCTTAGGATGTTTACAAGTATTCAAGGTGGTAGTGGTAATTTTACCTTTCCATTTACCCTTATGACTTGTTTGTCCCTGATCTTTATTTGGATTTTTTGTATTGTTTTGTCCTAAAATATGCTTCTCATTTCTTTTTCTCATCCTATGTAGTATGCTTCCACACATTATTCATTGATATCCTTGGGTTTCATGGATATGAAATTTCTTCCTATGTGAGTGTGAAGTCCTCCAAAATATTTGGTAAGAATATCCTCATCCTCCAAGTCCATATTAAGCAACATGTCTTGCATCCAAAATGTTGTAGTATAATCCTGCATGTACTTTGACCATTGGTTTGTCTAAAATACTTCCATTTAATCATCTAGTCAGTCTTATGGCCAATGGGATAAAATTTACGCTTAGTAATTATTTAAAACCCTCCTAAGAGCTTATAATAGGATGTTTCTTCTTTTCACAAGTGGCTAGATTGGTTTACTACCAAACCAGAGCATTTCCTTCCATCTTGAGATGTGCAAAGGTAATATTTTGTGCCTCAATGATACTATGCACACTAAAATAAACCTCCAATTGCTTTAACCATTTATCTAGTAATTTTGTATCTACTTGTCCTTCGAAGATTTTAATCTCAACTTTAGTTTTAACATTAAAAGGAACATGATCATATTTTACATTTTTATTTTCAATTGAAGTTTTTATTCTCACTCTTCCACATATTTCTCATCGTAGCACTTTCCTATGAAAAATATCTCAGCCAAAGCTCAAACCACTGATTCTATGGAGTCTTTCTTAAGCATTGATGTCCTTTATTGATTTGAGATTTACCTTTGGTGTTAAAACACCCTATCCATAATGCTTTCTAATAAATCAATTCTATAGACCAATTTCTTTTCTTCTATTTGTTATTTAATCCTTTATTTAAACATTTTCCTAGATGTATTTGGATTGCAAGCAATTACTTCTTCACCTTTAGAACTTGTCACTCTCATACAAATCACAAAATAAAAAATACAATAGTACGTTGGATATTATTGTCAACTATGATACAAAAATGATCTATAAAATTCTACTTTAGAAACTTACAAAACCCCACAACTATTGTTGCTACTTCCAATTTACTTGAAAATGATAGTTTGTTAATGTTAGTGAATGAAATGTAATGCTTATAACAACTTTGTAGCAATGAAAGATGAAAAATTAAATACAAAACACAATATTTGTATCCCGAAAACCCTTAGATTGAGGGAAAACAAGTCAAAAGGGTAATTTATATTTCTTACCAACATTATATAGGTCAATTAAAAATAATACAGATTAGAAGAAGCTAAAGGAAGAAAACAATGTGATCACTTACAGATTGACAAAAGTGTGTTGGAAGAGGAGACACAAAAATAAATGAGATCACTTAAAGATTGACAAGATGAATGTAGAAATAAGAAGTGAATAAATGATGATGAGAAGGTCCAAATCTCACAAAAGTGGAGATAAGAGACGAAGGGAATGTGATTGATGAAGGTCATCAAGTTAGAGAAAATTGAATGCTTTAAAAGAGAGGAATGAAGGAATAATGAGGATGTCGACAATGCAACAAAGTGAATGTGAAGTGTGATGACATAATATTATGGGAGAGAGATATTGAAGATGTCAACAATTCAATAAAAATGAATGTGAAATGCGATAATGTAAGAATATGGAATGCTCAAAGTTTAACAAGATAATGTTAAACTTAAGACTTACAAAAATGAAATATCAAGGTGATCAAGAGGGTGTTTGACTATGATAAAGCGAGTATCATCATGTCAATACTTAGATGAAAGGAATTAAAGTGTTCAAGTTTGGATATGGATATCTGAAACCTAAGACTTAGACATGTTTACAAATTTAAAAGTTGGATGAGAGAGAAAATGTGAATGAAAAGAGTGAAACACAAGTGTGTAACACGTAAAAAAATTGAAAAATGATGTTATGAAAGTTGGCCTTTACCTTATCTCAACTTGGTGTCAATAACATACCCGAGAGAACATGGTTCTATTGATGGTTGTCGACTTTACTTTACCCCCTTTAAAAAATGAGAAAATATCTTACTCAAATGAATCACACTAGGGTCAACACTAAGGATATTTGTGACTCTAATATCACAAGGTGTAATATTCAGTTGGGATGGGGTACCATTTTTTTTAGGTAGTTCCTTGAATGTGTTGATTAATTTGGGTTTCTGTGGTACTCCTCAAATGAGTTTTATGGCTTAATCCAAAACACTTCCCATAGTTATAGAAGTTGTGAAATATCCTTGTAAACCACACCTACAAATATAATGTGAATGGTTTATTTTATCTTGATTAAATATGTTCCATGCACATAAAGTACTAGTAGTTTTATTAGCTCATGAGTAAGGAAAAATTTAGTTAGTAGTTTGAGAAATGGTCTTCGTAATACAATCTTGCAAGAAAGTGTTAGCAATTTTCCTAAGGTAGACAAAGAAAAACAATGAAAAATAATGCAATCACTATTTTGATTCTCAATGTCGCTTGTAAAAAGCACTTGAGAAGAGCATACATGTGAAGTGTTGCAATTAGCTTCACAAAAAAATGACAACAAAACATTTACAATATCCACAAAAATTGTTATTTGACGTCGTAAAATGATTAAATAGTGACGAAATGGATAAAAAGTGATAAAAATTTGGACAAAAATGTCCAATAACCCTATTTTAAAAACTTTCACGATTAGTCTAATTAATGAAATTGACGGAAAAAAATGAATAAAATTCTTAATTTAAGTTAAAATACCAAATTTAATTAATTAATCAAAAACTAACTACATATTATTAAAAAAACCTAACTAGATTTATTAATAATAATCTAATTAAAGTAATTTACAAAGAGGAATTTAAAACTAGGCTAAGCCTAAACTAAACATAAGTTAAAATTCAAATTAGAAAAATAAAAAAAAGTGTGTATACCTACTTAAGTGGTAACACTTAACCTAATCTCTAAAACTCGTCAAACTTGACCTAAACCCTAAAAACTAAATTTTGTGGGCACGGAAGGTAAAACATTGGATCGAAAGACTTTATGTATGGTTGATAGTGGGTAGCTTTGCATTAAAGGATTGATGAGATGGAATGTTGGAGTGATGAGTGGGAAGGATCTACGAGGTGTGTGTTAGCATGAAGGTCTACATGGTAGGGTGAAGGAAGGGGATTATCGGGGTGAGAGCTGAGGTGAGAGAAAAGGGTAGTGAGATTTGACAAATCGTAGGGATAGAGCTCGATTAGAGATCGGGGCTCGGGTTGGAAATCAATATTATGAAGTGATATCTATCTTTAATATATGATCATATAAGAATTGATCGAGTAAGATGGAACCCTAAAAGAGATGGAAGAAAGGTGAATCCTCTTGTAGGAAGATGTGGAAGTGGTGAGGGTTCCCTAATGGTGTGGATCATGCTCACCTTTAGCTCCTATTACCACTGCATTGTATAGCAATGTGACCGTGCCTTTTACGGTGTAGGCCATTTCTATAACAGACCATCCCTAGAGCATAGTTATGTTTAAGACCAATTTTTCCCGAGTAGGTCTAGGAGCTAGGAGATAAAAGGAACATGACATCCTTGGGAATCATATCAAGTAGCCTTCAGTAAACAAAGTGTTAGGAAAATTAACAAACTTTACTTGAACCCCGATGTGTCGGTGGTGGTTAAAGAGATAGTGTGATCTTATATGTTGGCTTGAGGGATAAATTGGGTAAGGTAAGGTAGTGTGGGGTGAACTGGGTGAGGTTGCTAGGGGAGGGTAGGTCGTAAATGGGTAGCTTAGGTGGGATCTAGGGGAGTCATGGTATTTTGGCTAGCTTGTAGGGAGTGGAGAGGGGTAGGAGCCGGCTTAGTGATCTAGCTCGTGGAGTTATAGGGTGAGATGTGAGGGTACCTAGGGAAATAAATAGCAGTTAGGATTTTTAGTCAATGACATTCTAATTTTTTTTTAACTTGTATTTTTAAAATTTTGTGCAGGTCTTAAAGATCACATAACCTAAAAAAATTTCCTGTCAAAAAAATAGAAATAAAACCCTCAAATGTAACATACATGGATAAAATTAGCTACAACTAAATAGTCAATTAAATTAGTTGAAAAGTACTAAAAGTAAAAAAATTATTATGATATAAATCATATTTCCTCTTGCAAAAACACTTACAAACAACTCGTGAAACTATTAAACAAGACAACAAAGAAACCATTTTTTAATTTTGTAATTGATTTTTGCTTCTCTAAAACACCTGCAATCACTACAATGAAACTACAAAAATAACTAGATTAGAAATGTAGTATGGAACAGATGAATAACGAAGAAATAAAAAATGAATGAAGATGGGTGAAGTCCAGTTGGGCATGCCAAAAATGTGAACAAAGAAAACTTACTAAATGGAAGAAAAACAAAAAAATGTGCAAACCTTCATGTAGATCTTCTTTGTAAACCTCAAGTAAGGTTGTATGAAGTTTAGCTTGTGTAACCTTATAAAAGATAGATTTTGGGTACTATTGAATGACCTCTAAAAGTGGATTGTTACCATGGTATGAACATATTTGGATTGGATTATTGTTTTTGAAATAATAGAAGTTGGACAACAAAATGGACAGAGTAAGTGTAGAGGAAATCCAAGAGGATTTGTAATAAGGTAATCCTCTGTTTAATAGATATTAAGTAGTGGTTTGATTTTGTTTGAAACTAATTGATTGTACATGCTAAAAATAACATTCTTGGGGACCAAACAATTGCTGGAAGAATAACTAACATTGAGGGGCAATAATGGAATTAATTGGCAAAAGTTGCATCTGGAAAGGTGGTTATGTGTCCACCTTTCTAGTATTCTATAACTTGAGTTGACTTGATTGATGAAGTGGAGTCCAAGTGGCTGTTGACTAGGGAAATAGGTGTACTTTCTAATTTAAATAACTAATTTAATTATTTATAATGTGCACACTAATTAATTAATCATTTATTTAATAAAATATAATTAAGCTAGCTAAAGGGGTATGGAGGATTAATCAAGTTAATTAATCAATTATAAAGGAATGAACTAAGATGTATTAGGATAATACTAGGAATGAGTGAGTGATTTTAGGGTGTACACAAAGGGTACATGTTTGGAGCTTCAAGTGGAGTCATGAATTTGAGTATGAACCTTGGAAATATATCTATAAGGTATGTTTTTTATCTTGAATACTTGATGATGCATATAAAAACTATGAAGATCAAATGAGTTATATCAATTTTAGATGATTTTTGGAGATAGGGGAGCCTATGAAGTTTCTACAGAGTAAATTGGTTATGGGTTATAATAAGATACGAATGTTAGAATTTGAGGATTCTAATAAATAAGGATTTAATCAACTTACATATTACATAATGTTACAATATATATTTAAATAAAGATTACATCGTAACATAAGTAAATAAAAAAATACTTATAGGAAATAAATAACACAGGTGACATAATATTTATAGTGGAAAACCCTAATAGGGTAAAAACCACTTTGAAAATAACCTTTTACTTCAGAGAACTTATTTTACATCTAGTAAGATCACCTCCTCCTTTAAAAACTATTTACCAAGGGTAAAACCAAATCACTTGATTTGCACACCTTTGATATATTTCCCAAATATATCAAATGAGGACCTAAAGTCCTTTTTATATAAGGTGATCGGGTATGTCTCCCACCCACATTTTCAACCTTAAATGGTTGACACATACACCTAGGTTTATAGTATTTAATATTAGAAATATAATCATTTCATGATATTAAATATTTAACCTAAAGTATATACCTAGATTAGCATATTTAATAATAGAAATATAGATATTTCATATTATTAAATATTAACCTATATATTAGTGATGGAACCATATATATTAAAGGTTGGCTGACAACTTAATCATTATGTTCCAACACTCCCCTTAATGTTAAGTGGGATAACATAACATATGCCAATAGATTACCTACTTGTAGTACACTACATGATTTACAATCCTTAAACCATAAAGGTTTTAGGCTAGCATATCGGTTGAAGGAATTATAACACCTTCATCATACTCAATTTACCTTTTGGTACAAAAGGATTTGAAATCTCAAAGATCATCCCATGATTAATGGCTAAGTATGATTTGTGAGTTTTACATGTTCTCACAAATTCTCATAAAAGGTTATTGAACCCAAGCATATAAGAGCCTTTTACAACCAAGGACCTCCTTAACAATATGCTTGTACTGGATGTTTACCAATAAATTCAATAGCACTAAAGAGTTTACTGAAGACCACCTTTAATATCTTTCTACACTTCTTTCTAAAAAAGAAGTCGAGAAGGTATAAATGCCCGAAGGTCTTTTTACAAAAACTAAGTTCCATTAGGAGGTGACATTATCATGCACACTCCCCCTCAATGGGAACTCTGACAGTCTAAGATTTTCATGAAAGTGATAAAACTTTGCAGCACTCAAGGAATTTGTGAAGATGTCAGCAACATGCTCTTTAGTCAACATGAACTTGAGATTTATCTCATCACTTTGCACCTTCTCATGGGTGAAGCATATATGTATCTCAATGTTCTTTTTCCTCTGATGTTGAACTGGATTCTTAATCAAGAGTAATACAACTCTGACCACCACATAGAAGATAAATACTTCCTTTAGCTTCCATGTGTATCTCTACCAAAAGCCGTTGCAGCCACATGGATTTTTACTTCTTCCATTGTACTTCTTTGCCTCGGTAGAAAAAAATAAAGACTATTGATTTTTTTTTGTTCCAAGTAATGGTTCCTACACCAAAAAAATTGAATAAATATCTAGTATATTTTATAACACAACATCAAAAGTATGGTTAGAATCACAAAATCCTTATAATATAACATTTTCATTTTTGTTATAATGTAACCTATAATTGATTATTCCTTTCAAATATCTAAAAATTATTTTTGCAAGATTCTAATGATCTTTAAAAAAGGTTCCTGCATAAACCTTGAAGTAATTCCTTTTGTATAGGAAATATCTGATCTAGTTATAGTTAGATAAATCAAACTATCAACTAACAACGTATATAAAATAGGATCAACCTTTTTCATATGTAAATTTATGATCAATATTTATTCCAACTTCTATTGAAGTAGAAAATAGTTTACAATCAATCATAAGAAACTTTTTCAATACAATGGTTGCATATTATGTTTTGAAAAATAACAATAGAATGAAATACAATCATACAAATAACATGATGTGAGAGACCTAACTCATTCATTTCAAAGTATTGCTTCAATTTCTCTTTAATCCTATGAATTAAATCAAAATTGTCACCAGACATAAGAAAATCATCAACATATATACATATAATGATAATATGCGAGTCTTATTTCTTAATGAATATATCATTGTTAGAAGAATAATTAAAAAAACTAACAGTTTAAAGAAGGAAATAATTTTTACATACCAAGCTCTAAGAGCTTGTTTTAAACCATACAAGGATTTCTCAACTTACAAACATAGTTTTCTTTACCAGTTTCTTCAAATCATTTAGGTTGAAACATGTAAAGTTCTTCTTTTAAATCGTAATTCAAAAAAGCATTTTTATTATCCATTTGGCAGATTTTCCACCCAAATTGAGTGGTAATTACAAATAAGGCCCTAACAAGACTCATTTTAGCTACGGAAAAGTCTCAACAAAATCAATACCAAGTTTCTAAGTGAAACCTCTAGCAATAAGTCTAGTTTTATGTTTGTAATACTAACATCACCATTATATTTTACTTTGTATATCCACGTAGACCCTATAATACTTCACGAGATCGTTTCATACAAGGTAATTAATCCATGATACATATAATGGCTTCTGGTCATTTTCCTAAGGTTAATAGGATTTGAGTTTTCTAACATAGATTGAGCTCAATTTAATTTCGTATCTAGGAAGATAAGACTTTTAGAAACATCTATAGCATCAAAACATCATCATGACCATTTAATAAATCGAATCAAAACCATCATTTAGAAGAATTTAATGAAGTAACTTCAAGAGTAGAAAACAACACATGTAAACCTTTCATTAGACTATATCTATACATTTCATATAAGCTTCGATAATTAACGTGTCCTAACCTTTCATGCCATAGTTTTAAATTACTCAAACTCGAGATATAAAACAAGATGCGAAGAGAAATCATCAAAAATATGTAGATCATTTCTTTAAATTGCTTCAGCTATTATACTTTTATTACTATCCTTGATATACCAAGTATCTTTCATGCGTGAATTCTAGTTGTGTCTACACCTCTTTCGGATGTTCGATATTACCAATGTGTAGAAGGTACTCATCGTTTACATTGCATATAAAAAGCATATTACATTTGTTGCAGAATGAATTAATGTTATCTACAATTTCTTGACAACCAATGGGAGTAACCTGAGATCTAGAAACAATCGTCCAGAGTTTCCTTGTCATAAATTATATTTTGATCCAAATGTTGTAGTTGGTTTCATTTAGGATCTGAGTTTTGTCAAGATAGAAATAGTTAGACGTCATTATTTTCCTAAACTTGTAAAACACACCCCATTATAATATACAATGTACTAAAGAGTTAGATACATATTTATCAATAAAAACAACACTTTTAATATAATTAGATCTAAATTTTACAAATCTAAAGAAACTATTTGATCATAACTAATTCTGTTATTACAATGCATACTAATTAACCTCTAATGATCAAAGTAATAACCCACATTATAAAAGGCTCTACATTATACCCCATATTTATATAAAAAATATTTCTGACCATATAGAAGTGAAGAAAAGACCCCTAAGAATTCATAATAACTTCAAATTTCTAAAAAAATTAATGTAGACAAAAATCTAGCTAGCTTAAATTTGACGTCTAAATGACTATCATAATGACTTATTTTTTGGTCTATCGTGACGGTCATTTGACCATCAATTTTAACACGATTAAAGTTTTCTAGAACCTACGAGCTTAAATTTGACGTCTAAATGACCATCATATTGTCTTATGTTTGGTCTACCATGACGGTGATTTAACCGTCAAATTTAATTAAGCCAAAACTTGTTGTGTATTTCTAAAATGTAAAATTTCAGAATTTCTTCTTACGTATAATATTAGGAGGTTATATTTTAACACATTATAATAACCTATTATAATTTATAATGGAAAAAAAAATATTTTTGTTATAAAAAAATGTATATAATTAATAGAATGAAAATAAAAAACAACATATAGTTCATAAAAATTATAAACTATAGTATATTGTTTTTATATTAAAAAACACATAATTCTTATTAAAGGTGTTTAAAGGACATAAACTAGGTTAAAATAATTTTACTAGATGCAAGTACATTTATGAGAGTATAGATTAACATGCATATTGTACGAGAGGGGACAAGTAATTTCACCCGACCAATGAAATAAATTGAATTCCCTATTTTTCCTCCCTTCATTTACTCTTAATTTTACCCATCACACATTTAAAAGTATGGAAAGATTGTAAAATAATTTGTATAACTCCTGCAAGCTAAAAACTTTAAAACTTTTATTTGGTTATAACTACCAATATTTTAATAAATATTTATCACATTTCATGTGGGCCACCAATAAACTATCCCTTTTTTAATTCTCCATTTATACTTAGTTCCACATTTATACGTGAGTTATTATTTTATTTTATTCTCCACTCCCACTCTTATATAAAAGAAAACCTTTAAATAATTTTATTTTTATAGTTTTTATAAACAATAAGATCTAAATGAATGGGGCCGCCCCTTATATGGATAATATAAATGGTTAGGGATAAATGTTAGGTTTTATTTAATAAGTATTAAAATTTAAAAAGTAATCCCTTCATGGCAAAGAAATAAACACGGGCCCCCTTACTAAAAAAAAAGTAAGCACTTTGGTTTTTTCTTAAAACATATATAAACTAAATCGATAAAATTTATATTTTAAGCGGTTTAAAATAACCATATATATAAAATATGATTCAAACCTAGGTTTTTTTCTTTAAAAAAAACTATATATGCCTAGATTTATAAGCTAAGTTTAAATTTTAAACTTAGGTTTAGAATATGGTTTGTTGACTCTTCCTCAATCCCATGTAATTTTAATATGGTTTAAGGATTTTAATATACTATTTTTTTCAAAACTATATAAATTTTAATATGATGTTTATCTAAATTATTATATGAATCTTATTCTATATTATATATATTTTTATTTAAAAATAATAATATTGTTTACAAATTATATAGGATATAGTTATAGATTAACTATAAACTATAGTTTTCAAATCAAATCTTTTTAGAGGGGACCAAAGAACACGGGTATGAATTTACCTTCCGAAATATTTAACCTGCAAATATTTGAAATTATAGAAAACATGAAAATTATTTCATATAGTAATAAATCATTTCTTTTTTTGTATGTGACTTTCACGCAGGTAAATATTTGAAGCCCCTTTCACCTGTGCACACATCAATCTCCAAACAAACATTAATTTCATATAATTTACAAAATGTAAATGAAATTAAGAATCATATCATATTACATCTCCCCCAAAAAATTAGGGATTTAAAATTGAAAAACCCTAAAATTTTTACTGAGAGTTTAATTGCACAAATGTAATGCCAAAATAAATTGGGAAAAAGAAGGAGACCAAATACTTTTAAATACCCTTTCGGGTTGGTTGAAAAAATCCGTACAAATTAAATAAATAAAATATAAAATATTTGATCTTAATTTATTTAATTTACCTCACTTTGTTACCATGTTAGAATTTGAGGATTCTAATAAATATGGATTTAATCAACTTACATATTACATAATGTTACAATAAATATTTAAATAAAGATTACATCATAACATAAGTAAATAAAGAAATACTTACATGAAATAAATAACATAGGTGACACAATATTTATAGTGGAAAACCTCAATAGGGTAAAAACCACTTTGAAAATAACCTTTTACTTCAGAGAAATTATTTTACATCCAATAAGATCACCTCCTCCTTAAAAACCCTATTTACCAAGGGTAAAATCAAATCACTTGATTTGCACATATTTGATATATTTTCCAAATATATCAAATGAGGACCTAAAGTCCTTTTTATATAAGGTGATTGGGTATGTCTCCCGACCCACCTTTTCAACCTAAAATGGTTGACACATACACCTAGGTTTATAATATTTAATATTAGAAATATAATCATTTCATGATATTAAATATTTAACCTAAAGTATATACCTAGGTTAGCATATTTAATAATAGAAATATAAATATTTCATATTATTAAATATTAACCTATATATTAGTGATGGACCCATATATATTAAGGGTTGGCCAAACCACTTAATCATTATATTCCAACAATGAAGGCTTGAAAATACACTCGAGAGGTAGATAGAGTGTGAGAAATGCATGAATGAGCTTAAAATTGTGTTTTAAGACCTAGTATAAGTATTTATCACCTGAAAGTAGGGTAAGAGTTCTCATAAATATGGGTATTCACATTTAAGGTCATAATTAATATTGATAAAAGTGTTGAAAATGTGTATGCTTCAAGAAAATATTTTGAAGACCTAGCATATCTATGAAAAATGCATCAAGAAGAATTATAATGAATAAGAAGGACCAAGTTTTGGGTACAACATGAAAAGGTATGTTAAATCTCTTAATGTTGTTGTATAAAGACTATTAGGATGTTGTAAGAGTTATAGATTTTTTAAAATGAAGTAATCATGGTTTGTAGACTTTATTTAGGTTTTTTTCCTATTCCAAGAATTTGGAGAGCTTATTTATACTTAATGTTGTGAATTGAGACCTTGTATAGGTCTATGACCTTGAGAAAAACATTTTGTTCTTGATATTGTTGAATCAGCACTATATTATCTCAACAAATAGTTATTATATTTCTAAAGGAAGGATAATAGGTGACTGAACATTGTCTATTTTGATATGCATGCATATGATTGATAGTTTGATGCATGATATGTTTTGAGCATAACCAAGTTGACATAATATTGAGGATGAAATCTTTGAAGAAACACTAGATTAAGGATTGCGAGTATAGTTTTAGGAGGAGCTTATTAGCTTTATGAAGTTTCAAGGTATGCTCATATTATTTTAATGTCTATTCTCATGCTTTGGGATATGTGTGTTGAAGCACTTGAAGTCAAAGGTGGTGTTCTCTAACTTTGTTTTGAAGAAGGTATGTCATAGTTATTTCAAGAGGAAGTGTGTGATATTTGTGTCTATCTAACAAGATGTTAACAACTATTATTAACTCAAATTAAAGAAATTGTTAAGATGTAAAGATTTAAGAAGGTAGGTGTATTGATCCTAGTATGTTTGAAGCATCAATGAGGTAGTGGAATCAAGTATGGTAAGGTTGATTTAGTAGTTCAATGAGCATAAATGATCATTCAAGAAGGTTTGAAGCATCATGAATGGTATGTAAAAGTTGTCTTGAGTTGTGTTATTTTTATATGGTATGTGTTGAGTAGAAAAATTGTTTCTCTAAGGAGAAGACACACTGAAAGGATGCATGCACGAGAACAAGGTGCATTTGAAGGTGAGGAAAGATAAGGAATGAAATGTGCACGCAATGAACAGTTTTGCTAAGGATTTAGCCATTTTGTTGGCTAAGGGTTATTTTGGAGATAATGTGTAGAGCACACATAAAGATGAAGACTTACGCAACACACAATGATATTTTTGGAATGAGTGGCGATACGCGTCGTGCATGGTTTGAGCTAATAATAAGATTGCTTCTTCCAGTTAACTAGAGGACATCTATTTTTATAGCACTTGCATGTATGCATTTTATTGTAAAGGAACATGGCTATTATCAACATGTGACCTATTTTAAGAAGTGCATAAGTGGTTAAGGGAAAGTCCTCACCTCTATAAAATATCTATTGAACTATGTAGTTTAGAGGGACCAACTTATTGTAGAGTTATGTTGTTGGATATGATGCGCGCATGACTTATGGATATACCATATAATGTAAAAATATTCTTTGTTTTATAGTGTTTAATGTAATGGAGTATATTAGCTAGATAATGGTTTTGAACATAATTGAATATGGTTCATATATGGTTGATCTTATTATGGTTATTGTTTAAATTCATGATTCTCTAAGATCTAGATTTGGATTATGCCTTTGTGGAATGTTTATGTTTAATTATGGATATGAATATGTTTTATCACTATCACACTAACATCCTACACTATAAAATCTAAAGAGGGTCCTAGTACCTTTGTGCACTTTGGGTAAGCACTTAGCTCGGGATGAGTAATGTGCCAATGCGCCTTGGTTTTTCACAATGATTCTAGGCTACATCATTGGTTCCATTGGCGGGACCTCTTTTTTAACTATTCTTAGGATTTTTGTGATGACGACATACCGATTGACCCTAAAAAGTATTGAGGAGTGGATAATAGATTTAGAAGAAGAGTACACTCGGAGGTTTAACACTGGATCTAAGTTTGATGCATGTGTGTGGGTGGAGTAGAATTTTAATGATTGTTTGTATGAGAGATTCTTTGCTATCTTTCTGGTAAAGATGTACGAGTAGCCGATTTTATGTGTCTAAAATAATTGGAGGTATCACACACTTTTCGCGTAGGAAGAATTTCAAGCACTTTATGATGCTGATCTAATTTAGATGTGTGTTATGGAAACTTGATCATGTGGTGTTACGAATAGCTATATTTTAGAGTACTTAATTTCTACTTACTCTTTCCTAGAGGTAGCTGAGTTCCAATTTTTACATTATCCTAGGGGAATCTATCTGCAAGGCATTCCACTTGCGATAAAAATATTGATGGTAACCCCAAGCTTAGAAGAAAATCTAATGGCTAGCTAAACAATACCATGTGCTAGGGTAGGAGAAGGTTTGGCAATGGATGGTAGACCTAATGACAAAGAGACCAAGAGAAGAAAGGGGGCTTAAGTACAATGAAGTGTGTGAGACAGAGATAGATAAGCAGTGTGATATTGCAGAACAGATGGATTTCAAGAGAGAGTGACTCATGAAGGATTTGGAGATCACACAAAAGGCATGGAGCCAGAGCATCTGGAACTCCCCCATTTGGGCAAGGATGACAGGGAAACCTCCTCGGAATCATATGGGAGAAAGCTAATAGAGATGACATGGTACGTAGGCGTGCATCTAAATCCACCTGAAAACCTAGTGCTTACACTTGGTATTCCAGTATCTAGTATAACAGGTAGTCAACACGGTAAATTTGGGGAGTAGTAGTAAAGGAGTGAATCAAGGAGAAAGTGCATCTATGGTTGATAAAATGTCTTCTTTGTTATTTGGAGGTACCTTTTAGGCACACCATGGGCACATAACTCAAGCACGTAGAATTTTTGAATCACTTCTAGGAGTAGTACCACCTCACGTACTATAAGAGTTCGGTTTAGGACCACTTTTGGGAAACTTGGCAATACATCTACTGGTCCACTTCTAGCTACATGAGGAGGATCGGGGGCATAGGTGACTCTATTTTTTGTTGATCTAGCGGGTCTAAAGGAAGAGGTAACACAGAGGTTTGGGATCAAGTGGGCATGGTCCTTACCTCCCAAAAATATTTACTTGGAGATGTCACCTTGTCTTCTAGAGTATAGGGAATATAAGATGTTACGATAATGTACACATGTGTGAGATAATGTGGCACACAAAAAGACTCATGGATTTTGAGTGAAAGGAAAGTCAATTTGCAACTACGTTACATGGATGTGCTCACATTTGGTACAAAATTTTTGACCTTGATCATACTTGCATAAATTATGTAGAATTATGGGAATCTTTCCTTAAGGAGTTTCATATATCCTGAGCTTGAAAAGAAGAGTATAAGCATGCTTAAGGATATTAAGCAAGGAACTACTTTGAAAGTGTCTAGGAATATGATGGTCATTTCAAAACATTTTTTTCTAATATTTCGTATGATATCCATGAAAGAAAACATGCACAACGGTTTTTTGTAGGCTTGATCAAACTATTTAGGAGGTCGCTATCACATAAGACATATACGTATCCATGCAAAGCACTTGAAGCATCATTACGCATTGATGTAGTGGGAAGTATAAACAACGGGATGAGCCCATTCCTAGAAGAATAGATTGTAGCTATGGTTAAGAAATTAGAGAAACTATCAGCCAATTTAACACCCGAGACGCACACACTGGTATTTGGTTTACATATTGTGAAGTGGAGGGGAACACTAAAGATAGTTGTTCCCACAAGTCTGCACACTCATTTACTTTAGACTCAGGGATCTTTCATTTAGACCATGATGCAAGCCACTTCCCATTATTACAAAAGGCGATAAGAAAGAACACATCTTGCTATTTTAAGATTTTATGGTCCATGACTCACAATATATAAGAAGGCTGCGGTTGATTGGTCGAGATACATGATGCTATAGACATTGGTGTATAATAGACATGAGTATCGATAATTCTTAAAATAAAAGTGAGCACCATGATCATGATCACACTCAAGGGTCCTATGAAGGAAGTTGTGGCATTGGTCGATGATACCATGGTGGATTTGGGGTCGAGGCAATACTAGTGGACGAGGATAGTTTCCTTGTGGAGCGTGTTTTACATGCGGATGTCTTGACCACCGCAGTGTGAACTCCCTTAGGATATTACTTGTTCTTTATATTGGTAGAATCATAACTAGGAGGAATGTTTAGACTTATATGAGCATCTTATCAAGAAACATAAATAAAGGGGAAAAGAGCACAGGATGGTTAGAATACAACATTCCATAGAAAATCGGTGGATGAAAAAGTTGGCACGAGAACTTGAGGTAGTACCTATGAACATTATTAAATGTGTTGAAGTTGCACGCGCTAGAGAGATGTTATACCGAAGCCTACCATCACTAAGGAGAAAGCTTTACATGTAAAAAATCTAGATCCTACACACATCAAAAGGAGATTTATTAGGAGACCATGGAGGTCCTCAGAAATATTCAGGGTGAAATACAATGTTTAAAGGAATAGTCATGTAAGTTGGAACAAAAGAAGGAAGAAGAGACAGTCTAGTCAGATATTGATGATTTGAAAGATGTATGTAAGATGTTGTGCCATGAGTATATTATTTCATTATTAGATAATTGGTTAAATGGAAAAAATTTGCGCAAAATTATTGAGAATGGACGGTAGATCCTACATGTTAATATTCCCCCTCATAACTTTGATTATGACAAGGATATCACTTTGAATTCTCTTTTTGATGGATGAATTTTGAGGAATATATTGATTGAGATAGGCACATAAGTGAATGTGCTTATTTTAGGCATGGGTACATATGGGAAGAGCTCCATTACAGCTATCCTCTAATGTAATTTTTATGGATAATCTAACTAAGGCCACTCCAAACGGGGTTTTAAAGGATGCATCCATTAGTATACAAAGGGCCAACTTCATTGGGGACTTTGAGGTTTTAGCGCTTACGAAAGCGGAACAACTTCACACTCTACTTAGGTGCCCTTAGTGTTATGCAAATAATGTTGATCTATGGTTCAACAAGGGGTATATAAGTATTGAGAACAAGGAAGAAATAATTATTATCCCTTTTATAGATGGGAAATCTGCACCTTATGTAGAGTCTTTGAGTGAAGAAGACTGAAAGAATTTATGTGCGTGTCATTCAAGATCCGAAGTGCTTGAGCCATATAAGGAAAAAATCCTCCAATAGGAAGATGCATAGTATATTAGCGATACTAAAAATATTTCTTGTGATAATTGGATGTACGGCACCTATGAGATGGTTGGGTGCGAGGTAAGAAGTGTGTTTTCCTAAAGGAGAGAACCTCATTATATTAAGTGGATAGGTAACAATTCTATACCACGGTACAATAGCAAAGGAGAACCTTTAGTATTCATGTGCGCCATAAAGGAACACTACAGATCAAGTGGAGAGAAGAAATATATTAGTGTATACCCTATGTGGGATGACAATGCACTGGTGGATGGTTCATAGGGATAATCTCATAGAATTGAATGAAGTAAGAATTTCTCTAACAACTCAATTTTTCAAGAGAAATGCACCTACTCAAATATGCATATATCATGGTAATCAACTTGTTCAACACCATGTTTAGTAGTGTGAGAGACTCTGGACAGAGGGGTAGGAAGATTTACCACCTTCACTTTGGGTGCACAAACTTTATTCCACTTTGCAAGGTTGCGCATGCGCTTGGTATGTTTATGCAAAACTACATAGGGACACCGAAAATTAGAAAGGGTTGATTACATGAATGGTCAAATTTTTTTGAATACTTCTATACTAAACCTATTATGAGAGAGGCATTACGGGTTATGGAGCACTTGACTATGGGAGACAGTGCAAAGGCTAAAGAACTCATTTAGGATTTATTTGGTGAGGAAGAACCAGGAGCGTGTTTTGATGAAATAGATGAGACAGATGCCAAACTACTTAAGTGTGCTTTCTTTGAGAAGGAGAAAGGAAAGATGGTCTACATAGTGGATGATGAAGAAGTAGAAAATTTGGACATTGATCATTCAACAAGTATGCTTGAGGTTTTATCAATTGTGGATAATAATTCACACACCTATCATGAACTTATGAAGACCAAGAAAGTGAACATTGGCACGGATGTTGAACCTAAGGAGGCCATAATTGGAGATTATTAGTCTGATTTTGAAGTGGAAAAGATAATTGAGTTACCACATTATTTCCATGACTTATTTTGTAGGTGCTTTACCATGCGTTAAAGGGGTGTATGAGTCATTAGGTGAGATGAATATTAAGATAAAGGAAGGAGTTTGCTCGAGTTCGGTCAGAATAGACCTTACATGATGAACCATAACGTGCATGTAAAATTAAAATAAAAAATTGAAAAAATATTGAAATCGCATCATTAATCCCCTAGAAGAATTAGAGTGGGTTATCCCCGTGGTAGTCGATATAAAGAAAGATGGTTGGATTAGGATTTGTGTGGATTACATAGAGCTAAATCCTGCATGTGTGATTGATCCTTTTCCTATGCCTTTCACTGCAGAAATATTCAAAAGCATTGCAAGGCATGAAATTTACTCTTTACGAGATGGTTTATCAAGGTATCATCGTGTAAGAATTGCGGAGGATCAAGAGAAGACAAATTTCACCACCAAATGGGGAAGTTTTGCATATATTATGATGCCCTTTAGGTTAAAGAATGTGCCTACTTTATATTTGTGCATAGTTGTTTAAGCATTCCAGGATTTTATTCATAAATTCTTGTAGGTTTACTTGGATGATTAGATAGTATATGGGCTTGTTAAGGATCATTTTGAAAAATTGTGCTTAATGTTTGAAAGATGCATAGAGTTGAGTATCTCTTTAAACATCATGAAGTGTGTATTTAATACACCTTTTGAAACTTTGTTAGGGAATATCATCTGTAAGGAAGGTTTGTTAGTAGATCCAACTAAGGTTACATTATTGTAGGCCTGGAGGAACCTACCAGGTAGAGTGAGTTTCACAGATTCTTAGGCCGTACGAGGTATTACAAAATTTTTATCAAAGGATATACACAGATTTCATAACCATTGGAAGAGTTACTTAAAGGAAATGGGACATTATATTGGGGAGAACCACAACAATGTGAATTTGAGGCATTGAAGGAGAGACCTACTACAACATCTATTATGCATTTTGCCTCATAAAACCAACCATTTCATGAACATGTGGACGCATCTCGAAACAACCATTGACACATTGTTAGCTCATCCTAGAGAAGGTATTATAGATCATCCTATGTATTTTGCTAGTAGAAAGTTGACTCTGCATAAAATAATTATACAACTATAGAGCACGAGGACTTTTCAATGATCTATGCCTTTGCATAAGTTCATAAAGTACTTTCTAGAAACACCCTTTGTATTTTATGTAGATCACATGGAATTAAAATAATTGGTAAATAATCTCGTTTTATAGAGGTGCATATGTCGATGGGTTCTCTTATTCCAAGAATTTGACTTCACAGCCATGGTAAAACAAGGTAAGAGTAATTTTGGCCTATAGCACTTATCAAGGATTCAATATAGCGAGGACACACATATAATTGAAGATACAATGCTAGATGCACATTTGTATAGGTTACATTGTGTGCCTTCCGAATTGGAGGATATTGTTGTCTTTTTATGCACAGGTATGGTGCCAGAAGGAATGAAAGCATTAGATAAGAATTAACTTGTAATTTGTGTTGAACCCTTCATGTTGATCAATGGTGACTTATAGAAAGTATGACATCATGATGTATTTTCCAGTGTGTACTCTAACATAAGTGCACATATGTAGGTATTGTAGGTGGGCATTATGCAGGTGACACCACCACGTGGAAGATTCTACTCATTGGATTATGGTGGGAGACCCTGTACAAGGATTATAAGATTATTGTAAGGCATGTGATCATTTTCATCACCTTGGAAAACATGGGAAAAGAGATGAAATGCCTTTGATTCCTATTACTAGTGCAGAGCCATTCAAAAAGTGGGAAATAGACTTTGTGGATCTTATTTCCCTAATGACGTGTAGAACCAGATCATGCTACATAATCACTTGTACAAATTATCTTACAAGGTGGGAAGAAGCAACACCTACAAAGGATTGTACAACAACTACAACAAAAAGGTTCTTATGGGAAAATATTCTTACTAGGTATGGATGTCCATTGAGTTTGACAAGTGATAGGGGTACACACTTCTTGAATGAGACAATTAGGATATTATTGGATGAATTTATGGTCGCGCACCACAAGACTACACCTTATCACCCTCAAGAAAATGGGACTGTTGAGGCTTTCAATAAGATATTGAGCCAGACCTTAACAAAAATTTGTGATGTTGGAAGGAAATATTGGGATGATAAAGTTTCTGTTGTACTTTGGGCATATAGAAAAACCTACAAAAGGTTGAATAATGCAACACCATTTCAATTAGTGTTTGGCGCAAAATCAATTCTTACTAAGGAATTCATGTTACCTTCTTTACATATTGTGTGTGTGGGAGGTCTAGCTGATGAACAAGCATTAGAAGAAATAATTGAAAAGTTAATACAATTAGATGAGAGGTGTGCCATAGCACATTGGAGTCAAGTAGGAAAGGGATAGGTAAAAGGCATGATATGACAGACATCAAGGATAAGAAGATTGAATTTAGATAGATGGTACTTCTTTATGATTCAAAGTTTGTGCGCCATTCAAGAAAACTTAAGGTGCATTGGTTAGGACTATATGTTATCAATCACATCCTCGAATCAAGCAATTATCGCTTAGAGTTGCTTAATGGAACACGGTTACCCAGCTTACTTTAACGGGAGTAGGTTGAAGCCCTACTATAAATAATTATTCTTGGTGTTTATAATAAGGAAGTATTTCTATTTAGTATAGATTTACCTTTCTATATTTCTTGTAATGTATTTCCTTCTTTGTCACTATCTTTCAATTTAGTTTGGTGTTTTGTGTAATAAGTGCATTTGTGTCTTTGAAGCTAATTACAATCTGAAGTATTTTTATGTGTAGAGGATTTCACATACCATTGGTGTGGGGTGGTTCTTATTTTTTATTCAAAATGGGCACACATAAGAAAAAATTGTTACACATGTGTTATTCAAGTATGGAAAGGAGATGCTAGAAAGTATATTCTCTTAAGGAAGACCTTTTATCCAAAATTTACCCCTAGGGTAATTTTGATAACATCATCAGAATATTCAGTCCCCATCAAGTTTTAAAAATGTGAAAAAATTGCAAAAGCCAAGCTTGGGGCCGAAAAATACAAGAAAATCAGCTAAGTCCTAGTCCGGGCGGTGCAAGACAGTTGGGACGTGAAAAGCCGAATCGGCCGAAAGAGGGAAAAAATTACCTAAGTCTTGTTTCACTCGGTTTGGGAAAGTTGGGACAAAAGTACATGGAGGATGTGAAAAGCCGAAAGAGCCGAGAGCCAATGGAATCTCGCCACTGTGCTTCACCGTAAAGAGGGACAAGGAAGCTGAATCGGCAAAGCGGGAGATTTTCGTTCGGACATCCGGGAAAGGTACGCGAGGACACGTGGGACGTGAAAATCCAAAAGAGCCACCAACGAATCAAATCTCGCCATGTGTCTTCACCTCATCGGCCCGGCGGGAAAATTTTTGAAAATTTTCCAAAGGCAAAAAACAAAAGGGAAATGGTCGGGAAGGGCCCACGTCCAATAAAATCGTGCCATGTGGCACTTAAGTGGCGGAGCGCGGGGGAGAAATGGGAAAATTTTCCCAAAGTGAAAAATACCAAATTTTAAAAGGACAAAGTGCGCCCCTCGTGCCCGAGCCAAAAAAATAGTGACACGTGTCATCCAGTGGCAGAGAGCGTGGGAAAAATTCAAATATTTTCCCGCCGATCCATTTTGCCCTGTTTTTGCCCTAAATCTTGAGATCATCATAACTTTCAATCTAGAGCTCGATTTTTCATGTTATTTATATCAATGGAAAGATGGTGAAATTCTATACATGATTCCAGGGTCAATCTTACATTTTGGTTCAGTTTAGAGAGATAAAATCAAGAAACGTCTCTCCGGTTCGTGGCGATGGCCAGAAATGACGTTTTAACAACCAATTTTAATGCAAATACGAGTTCACCGCTTTTGCTGGGGTTCTCACCTACCACCATAATAAGATGAATTAAATGAGGTGGTTAGGGTAGATTCAGATTTCCTCTCTCTTCCCTCTCTCATTATTCCTATAAATTGTAAGGAGGGGCTTCTTTCTAAAGTGTGGTTCATCTTTTTCTACTCTTCCCTCCCTTCTTTTGTTCTCCAGGGTTGAAAATGGATTTCAAACCTTCTCCCTTCTCTATAATGGCGTTTTTGCCTTTTACCATTAAAATGATGTTCTGTGCAAACTTCTGAAGCAACAAAAATGTGTTTCGTGATGCATCTATCCATCCTTGCTCGTTTTTGCTTGTTTTCTTCTTGCCTCTCTTCATTGCAGGTATTTGTGCACGTTTGAATGTTCATTGTAGGTTTGGAGCTGTGTTCATGGAGTTTTGGGACATTTTCTGTGTGAAATCTATCCTTGGACCTATGATGCATCTGTCCATCCTTCCCATTGCTCACCCCTCCTTGTCCCATGGTAGTTTTGATAGATGTTCAACATTTTCCTTCTCTGGTGTATCACTGTTTTAGTGTAGGCTCTATTTTCCCTTTCTCTCTCTCTCTCTGTCTCCTTGGCATGGTTAGATTAGGTTTAGATTAGCTTGCCTACACTAGAATAGCTTGTGGTAGGTAGTTTAGGAAGAGGAACCAACCTTCTCTGGAGATTCCTTTCTCATTTTCACGAGTCCCACACTCAAAGAAAGGATTCAATGTTGTGCAATCACACTGGATGCTAGAGTGATCAACCTAGAAATCTGATCAACATCCAGGGGTGCTGTGATTTTGCACTAACAGTTTTGGCACACCTGGTGGGACCTTAGAGGTCTTCCACTTCATCTTTTGCAGGTTGGTGTGTTCCTGTGAAGATTTCAGTCTTTGGAGGCACTTACAAACACATCTGGCGACTCCATCTGATTAGCAACCCATTTCTGGAGTTGCAGACCTATTTTTCATCCATTCCCATCCATATTTCTTTCCATCTCTTTCATTCTTTTCCATTCCATGAAGTTGTGCAATCATGACTTCATTTCCATCATGGAACTCACATTTACAACAGCAACAATGTTTCCCACCTCCAACATGTTTTTTAAATCCTCCAAATCAGCATTTTGAACAAATTCAAGATCAACATGCATACCCATATGAGCAGCAATGCCAAAATCATTTTGGCTATGGAGATTTCCAAGAGCAAGAGTATGCATATAATGAAGACAATCAGATGCAAGATGCTGGTCTGTTGGAGAAAATCCAAAAGATGGAGGTAAAGATGGTGCAGTCCAGAGAAACAACTCAAATGAGAGCTTTTAGAATTGGTTACAGGACTCCTTGTCCATGGGGAGGCCCTTTTCCAAGACACTTCAGCCCTCAGGAGAAGTTGGACTTCATGATGAAGATGCTGCCCCAACTTGCACAATGGATAGCAGAAATAGAGGCCTATACACTTGTTGTTGAACAACCTTGTCAATGGGTAAGTTCTACACCATCATCTGGTTTTTCTCTTCCCATTACTCAAGCAGCACCATCTCATTTGGAATTGTAAATTCTAAACTCCCCATCTGCTGTCCCAAATGTTGATCCCATGTCTCCACCTCTCAGTCTTCCACCACACCTCAATTCTTCTTTCCTTTTTCCTTCCAAACAGTCATCCCCTCCACAAGAGCTAAAAGAAATACGCTCCCCCAAAGAAACAAGAGGTTTCACCTCCTCTACCACCACAAAAATTGCCAAATCAATTGAGTTACAACCCATCCCTCCTCTTGCATTCCCAATTCCATGTGGGGAGAAGAAATTGCAAAAATCGGCCATAAAGGACAGCAAGAAGAGAAGCCCAACGAGAAAAGAAATAACAGACAACTTGAGGGTTTGGGCTGCCAAATTTGGGATGATAAAGATCCCCTTGATGGTTAAACCTACAGAAGAGGCTAAGGTTGAACAAATGGTGGTTAAGACTGATTTTGTGGCAACAGAAGAAGAGCAAAAAGAAGAAGCAGATCAGCAGTCAGTTTTCTCATAAAGTAGTGTCCATGTTGGCACTCTATTTGAAGGGAATGCTGATTCAATTCAAGTTGCACAATCAGCCATAAAGGAAGAAAGCTCAGAAGAAGATCTTGCAGTCCCAACTTGTCCTCTAGAGCAGCAGATTGAAGAGTTTGACTTGACAAACTTCATGCTAGAGGAAGAGTTCTATCAAGAGCAATATTGTCTTCAAGTAGTAGAGAAAGGAGAAGTTGCTCCAGATCCAAAAGAAGAGGAGCACATTCTAGTTGTGGAGGAGAAAATTGCAGATCCAAGGGCTTTGAGCACAAAGCAGGCTACAGGAGAACCTTCAGTTCTTCTTTCTACTTCACCTCTCTCAAGTTCTAGTACTGAAGAGGAGTTTGATCTCTCAAACTCAATGTTGGAGGGTGAAAGAAACCATGGTGGTCAAGTTATAGATCAAGAAGACACCATGGAGGAAGTGGAGCATTTGCAGCAGGACAGCCATGAGGCAGTTTATCTGTCAGATTTGGAGGACTATTTTGATGGAGAAGAGCCGGTTGAGTTTCCACCATTCTCTCTTTCATCATCCACATTCCAAACACTTGAGTCTACTTGTCATGGAGGAGAGCATTCATTTGCAATAGCCTACATCTTATAGCAGCTCTTTGGAATCAAGATTGGAAGATTTAAATCTTTCATGTTCTTCATTGGAGGAAGAGAAAGGACAGAGGAATTTCACCATTGCTTCCACACCATCCATTCAAGAAGGTCTACAAGAAGACTCCATTTTTGGAGTTGAAAATCAGAGCTATGGGCATATCAAATGGACCATACCTTTCCCAATCAGGTATTTGGCTTCATTGGAGCCAAAGGAGAAGTCACAACCAGTCATGCTTGCTTCTGAGCATGAGGGTGAGCTACAAAGTACCAAGGATCAGCTGTCATACCTCTTCAATCCAAATGCAGAGCAACTAAAAGAGGTATTGAATTTACCTTCAGATGATACCTTGATGATTTGGGTGGAAGACCATCTTCTTGTTGATTTTCCATTCATCCAATCAGCCATGTCCAATGCCAAATTAGTTACATGGTTGCCAATTTTGAAGAAAGGAAGTTATTTTGAACAACCAAATTGCGGGGTTTGTTCACCCACTTTTGCTTCCAGTTAGAGTAGAGTAGGTAGGTTTTCTTTTAGCAGAAGAAGTGCTTGTGCACACTCTGCATGTTCCATTTGGAGCATGTATGATTTTCAGTTCTGTACATAGTTTTTGTGATGCTTGTTTTGCTCTTGCACAGTCCATTTCAATGGCATTTTGGTAAGAACGACTCCATTTCAATGGGTTTCAAGTGGCTTAGAGAGGAGGTTTCCAAAGTTCAGATCAGTTTGTAGGTTACAACTCATGACTCCATGCCCAATGGATGCTTCAGAAACTGGTAACTTCATCCAAGCGGGTAGATGACCCCGCTGAGTCACCAAATTGTTATCCAAAATTCACCCCCCAGGGTAATTTTGATAACATGCATCAAAATATTCAATCCCCAACATGTTTTAAAAATGTGAAAAAATTGCAAAAGCCAAGCTTGGGGCTGAAAAATACAAGAAAATCAGCTAAGTCCTAGTCCAGGTAGTTTGCGGGACAGTTGGGACGTCGGGACGCATGGGACGCGAAAAGCCGAATCGGCCGAAAGAGGGAAAATATTGCCTAAGTCTTGTTTCGCTCGGTTTGGGACAGGTTGGGACAAAAGTAAGCGGAGGATGTGAAAAGCTGAAAGAGCTGAGAGCCAATGGAATCTCGCCACTTGTCTTCATTGCAAAGAGGGACAAGGAAGCCCAAATCGGCTGAAGCAGGAGATTTTCGTTCGGGACATCCGGGCCAAAGGTACGCGAGGGACGCGTGGGATGCGAAAAGCCGAAAGAGCCACCAATGAATCAAATCTCGCCACATGTCTTCACCTCATCGGCCTGGCGGGAAAATTTTTAAAAAATTTCGAAAGCCAAAAACAAAAGGGAAATGGTCGGAAGGGCCTCGCTTCAATAAAATCGTGCCATGTGGCACTTAAGTGGCGGAGCGCGGGGAGAAATGGGAAAATTTTCCCAAAGTGAAAAATACCAAATTTTAAAAGGACAAAGTGCACCCCTCAAGCCCGAGCCAAAAAAATTGTGACACATGTCATCCAAGTGGCATGAGCGGGGAAAAATTCAAATATTTTCCCGTCGATCCCTTTTGGCCTTTTTACCCTAAATCTTCAGATCACCATAACTTTCGATCCAGAGCTCAGATTTTCACGTTCTTTATATCAATGGAAAGATGGTGAAATTATCTACATGATTCTGAGGTCAATCTTACATTTTGGTTCATTTTGGAGAGATAAAATCAAGAAATGTCTCTGGTTCGTGGTGATGGCCAGAACTGACGTTTCAACAACCAGCTTTAATGCAAATACAGTTCGCCGCTTTTTGGGGTTCTCACCTACCACCATAATAAGATGAATTAAATGAGGTGGTTGGGGTAGATTTAGATTTCCTCTCTCTCCCTCTCTCATTCTTCCTATAAATTGTAAGGAGGGGCTTCTTTCTAAAGTGTGGTTCATCTTTTCTGCTCTTCCCTCCCTTCTTTTCTTCTCCAGGGTTGAAAATGGAGTTCGAACCTCCTCCCCTTCTCTGTAATGGCATTTTTTCCTTTTACCATTAAAATGATGTTCTGTGCAAACTTCTGAAGCAACAAAAATGTGTTTCGTGATGCATCTGTCCATCCTTGCTCGTTTTTTACTTGTTTTCTTCTTGCCTCTCTTCATTGTAGGTTTGGAGTGTGTTCATGGAGTTTTGGGACATTTTCTCGTGTGAAATCTATCCTTGACCTATGATGCATCTGTCCATCCTTCCCATTACTCACCCTTCCTTGTCCCATGGTAGTTTTGATAGATGTCCAACATTTTCCTTCTCTCGGTGTATCACCTTTTAGTTAGTGTAGGCTCTATTTTCCCTTTTCTCTCTCTCTCTGCCTCCTTGGCATGGTTAGATTAGGTTTAGATTAGCTTGCCTACACTAGAATAGCTTGTGGTAGGTAGTTTATGAAGAGGAACCAACCTTCTCTGGAGATTCCTTTCTCATTTTCATGAGTCCCACAACCAAAGAAAGGATTCGATGTTGTGCAATCACACTTTGGATGCTAGAGTGATCAACCTAGAAATCCGATCAACATCCTGGGGTGCTATGATTTTGCACTAACAAGACCATAACTAGAAATAAATGAATAAAAAGTATAATGTGAGGTAAGCGGTGGCCATAGAAACTACTAGAGGAAGGTACAATGGCGAGGTACTCGCACATGGAAGCACACAAAAGGAGGTATGTGGCTAGAAGGTATGAAGGCGCACTAGAAGGTTATAATTGGGGTGCAAAGGTGTGCCACATAGAAATTCTGAAAATAGTCAATTAAGGAGAGGATCAGGTGGTAGGTAGAGGAGCAAGAAATGCAATAACTTTTCAAAAATGTATATAAGGATGTGATGAGGGTTCATTTTTACCTTTGTGATCACAAGTATTATAGCAAGCTAGCTACGACCGAGCCAAGTGAAATGTGTTAAGGTGTGAAGAGTTACGAAACTAGACGTGGAGAGAATATTTTTGTGCATAAGTGGCTTGTGTTCCCATTAGAGAAGGGTTTGAGTGAAGAGTATGCATTGAGAAGGAACTAAGGCATTTGGTTTCAAGCTAGGGCATGCAACTGGAGTAAGGGAATGAAATATTACTCAACAAAAGAAAAAAGGTGATATTGTTATAGTGGCACCTAGCAATGTACCTGCAGTAGGTACGAAGGGGAAGAAGAAGGTGGAAGTTGAGGTCGAAGTTATCCCCAAGAGCAATTTTTAGAGAAGAAATATCCAGAGGAGTTATTTTTAGACAGGATTTGGATTACCATATCCTTAAATGCAAAGTAAGTGACTAAAACCACCACACCACTAAAAATAAGGGAGAGTTGGATGCTTTAATGAATAAGAAGACCAACAATTACATTGTGGATGACATACCGGTATATGATGATGTTGGGGAGAAGTTGAACGAGAAGATAGGAGTGTATCAACCGGATGAACTCCCATAGTTTGGAAAATAGAATGTTTATACCAATGGCTTATGCGTATATTCCACGAGGACTTCTTCTATATTATTGGATGGCGAGTACGGATCACCGTACATTTGATTGCCACATTAACAAGAATGAAGGGCACACGGATAAAAATTAGTAGTGATATAACCGATAACGCAACTATTATAGCCACAAGCAAGGAGTTGGGATAATGCAAGGGTCCACGTGGAATGGACATCTATTGATTAAGGAAGTACCATATGGTGTAGGAAGCTACACATCTGCTTACTAAGATGAATGATCAAAAGAGATGGTCATAGGTAAACATTATGTGGCTACATATCACAAAGAAGATATCATAAGGATAAGTGTACAACTTAGCTGGCTACATAGTATAAATATATATTGAGGAAGTGCGCACAGTGAAAATATAAGTTTGTACACTATCCTACTATCTCTTGTGTTTGTAGAAATTGGAGTTGTCGACATTAAAATTTTCCTCCGAATTTCTATTTCATTAATGTATGTATTAGGAATAGGATGTTGTTAAGTATAATTAGTAGTAGCGTCCTCGATAGAAGATAACAACGCCGTCGGTATGGTGCTGCCAATAATGTGGAGTACGGTAACAGTCAAAGTACAATATGAATGTTGTAAAAAGTAAATATTTGTCGTAAGTGGTCCGGTAATGTCAAAATGTCAAAGTTTTGGTAATTAGAGAAGTAGGGTCTACATGATTAGGAATTAGAAATATTATATTGGTAATAAAGACAAGGATTGAGGTCATAAATATTTTGTGTATTTTATTTGTAAAAAGTCTAAAAATGTGGAACCCATGTAAAATGATAAGGTTTATCTTATCTTAGAAGATAAGCTTACATGTACATGATAAGAGTTAAGGTATGGAATATGATTCGTCAGAGGGATTTCTTATCCTATCTTAGAGATAAGATGGATAAGCCTGAATTTCTATAAATAGAGAGGCTACCCCCTCATTTAGCATAGAAAGAAGTAGTGAGAAATATTGTAGGAAGTGTGCAAAGGAAGCCATCGCTTAAAGGTGTGTTGAAGAATCCATTGAGATGTGTAATTGTAAAGTTTCTCTCATAGTCTTGTTGAAGTACCTCATGGGTGAGATTGTAACAATTTCATGTTAATATTATAATTTACTTTGATATTTTAGATTTGTCATCATTCCGTCTTATCATAGTCGATGGTATTCTTGTGTTTGGTTGTTGTTTTGTTTCCAGATTACATCCACCAAACTAAAGGTCATGCATTAGTAAATAATAATAGACGAGAAGTTCCCGGTGAAGAATTATCATAGTGCCGGATTGGTGATGACAGAGTGCCCAATGGGCCAAATAACAAGATCTTGAATACCCCATGGAGAAGAAGTCCCTCACGAGAGGGTTTGAGAAGTATTTGTGTGAATGAACAATCGGTGGCCCATTAAAATAAAAGGAAAAAGTATGGTTTGATCGGGTGCTTACGGCCTTTGAGGAGGAATGGCTCATTCTAAATGAGCTACCCTCAATAGTTGGAAAGGCAAGATAGGTCACGGTATCAAAAATTTTGCATCACACGGTTTGCAATAAAGGATGGTACATGGAGTCTCGGTGCACAATGATATACAACTTCACAATGCGTTAATTCTAGGTAGCATTACATAGGTTTACTAATGTGCGTCGGGTTGATATTTAATGTGGACAAGGTAGATTGTGGCTACCATACTCTCAGAAAAACTTATGTTTATCTAGGTTGGTCTTCCTACATTAAGAGGATCATTTCGAGATGATCTAAGTATGAAGCTAGTAATTTTGGCTATTAGGAACAATGGAGCTACACTTGTATATCTACAAATTAAGGCTAGGTTAGAAAATAAAAAGTATGTGGAGAATTAGTTCATGCTCCTAGGGCCACCTAAGGGAAAACACAAATTTGATAAGGTGGAAGCTCCAAATCCCACCTTAACCATAGAAATAGATGAAGAAGAATAAAAAAGGATGGTGGAGGCTTGGACCATAGAGGTCAGAGGAAGACCACAGAAGAGTGGAGATTGAGGACACATATAGTCCCCTACAAGCGCAAAGAGAGGAAGAATTGGAGGTAGATGTAGTCCATGAGGAGCACTAATTTAAGAAGGTCTCTAGAAGAACGAGGACCCAAATGATAAGAAAATCATAACCTTTACAAATTTCACCTTCAATCTCCCTAAAAAGAATCATCAAAGAAAAATAATAAAATAAAGCTGAATCTTAACGAGGAGGAGGGGGAGATCAAGAGAGCATACCTGGAACCCTAGTCCAACCTAAAGATGTGGAGGAAACCTTAGATGAAAAGGAAGGGGTGAAAGAGGTAGAAGAAACTATGTAAGAAAAATCTAGCACGCGAGTCACGTCTCGTAGGAGAAGGACCAACTCTTGACCTTGGCACCCAGGTTCCTAAGCGGCCAAGGACAAAGAAAAGTTAATAATATGTTGTCCCTAGTATGGGCTATGCTAAGGAAACAAAAAAAAAAATTGTGCCTAGTTTCATATTAATGTGGACCTTAAGGAGCTATATGGGTGGGAATTGATGGATCCAGATATGTCCACTATGCGTATAAGGAAAAAAATATATTGGTCCATGTAGATCCATATGGATGAACCATAATTTGATTTATGTGAAGATTCCCGTGTCTCGAATAGTGAAGAAGGCACCCAAAAACAGGCACATGACAATAAAACCTACTCTAATGTCTGATGAGTAGGTCAGCAATTCCTTGGTCAAGGTATCTACTGAGGTGGTGTGGATAAATGTTGATAAGGCCGCCACCATTTGAGTATTGATGGAGGATAACAAAGATAAAACTATAGAGATAATGCATTTAAAGGAAGAGAAGGAATGATAACGAGAAAAGAATGAGGCTTTCATTGGCATGGATGAGGAAATTGGTGATCACATTTTTAAATCAAGGCCTCATCTAAAACCTAAGGTACTTGAAAATTTTCCTTTTACTATGCATTATGTGTGCACTTTGGTTAATTTGGTGTTAAAGGATGGACCAATTCAAATGCCCGTACAAACATATGTTTAACAAGAAGCAAAGAGAGCATGTGCCTCTATGCTTTGGAAAAGTTCAACTTATGAGGAATTTCTCCAAACTATAAAGGATGAGATGAAGAAAGTAGACCAAGTTTTCAATTTGTGTGCAACACCAGAGGTAGTAATAAGGACTAGAAATCTAGTTGAAGATAATGAAGTTCTGAAAACAATGAAAGATGAGACACTTGGATGCACAAAAATATTGGTGTTGGTGAAACAAAAACACAAATCCCTCACAACAACCCAAGATCCACATAAAGAGAGAATTGATGAGATTGGGAAGCTCATAGCATAAAATATGGACCTCATGGAAGGAATGATGTCAGGTATGGCCAATGTTTTTCAAGTACTACAGAATGAGAAGGAAAAGATCACTTAGGATGAACTAGATGCCATAGCCAAAAATATTCTAGAAAATACAAGGATTACACTAAATGATTGATAAAAATTGGAGGATGAGATCAAAAATTGAATATCTAGAGCTAATCCTCCCAGTTGAAGAAGAGGGTGTTGCAGAGTAAAGATTCATTATTTTGTAAAGTGATTCTTTAATTATGTCAATACTTATTCATTATTATTGGGAACATCAGAAATAATTCCCGTTCTCGGAGGGCAATGTAATTTAGTGTGGGGTAATGTTGGGTAGAAAAAATATTTCTCTAAGGAGAAGACACACAAAGGATGCACATGCGAGAACAATGCGTATTTGAAGGCGCAGAAGATAGGGAAGGAAACGTGTGCGAATAGTTTGGCTTAGGACTTCATCATTTTGTTGGATAAGGGATATTTTTTGAGATAGGATGTAGAGAACACATAGAGATGAAGAATTTTGGAACACACAATGATATTTTGGGAATGAGAGGTGATAAGCTCCATGCATGGTTTGATCTAATAATAAGATTTCTTCTTCCAGTTAGCTATAGGACATCTATTATTAGAACACTTACATGTATGCATGCTATTGTAAAGGCACATTGCTATTATCAACATGCGACCTATTTTGAGAAGTGCATAGGTGGTGAAGGGAAAGTCCCCACCTCTATAAATATGTATTGAACTATATAGTTTAGAAGGACTTAATTATTGTAGAGTTATGCTATTGGATTTGATACACGCATGACTTATGGATATACCATATAATGTAAGAAGCTTATGTGTTTTATAGTGTTTAATGCAATGCAAGATATTAGCTAGATAATGGTGTTGAACATAATCGAATCTGTTCATGTATTGTTAATCTTATTATGGTTATTTTTAAATTCATGATTGTCTAAGATCTAGATTTGGATTATGCACTTTGGAATGTTTATGTTTAATTATGGATCTAAATGTGTTTTATCACCGTCACACTAACATCCCGCACAAGAAACTCTAAAGAGGGTCCCGTACCTTTGGACGCTTTGGGTGTGCACTCACTCAGCCGGGTGATGTGCTAGTACACTTGGGTTTTTCACAATAGATTCTAGGTTGCATCGTATGTGTCCACTCTATGAGGAAAAAGAAGGAGACCTAGTCCTATTTAGAAGAAGGTGTATTCCATTTGCATCATGAGATAATATGTTTGGTTTGTTCATTCCACATAGTTTTGAGTTCATTTATGTTTACATGAATTGAAGACAAAGTTTGTGTGTGTGCTTATGTTGATAATGTTTGTATCTAATCAATCAAGAACAAACAAGTGAGTTCATTTTATCAATGAACATGTATGAGATGTCTAGAAGAAATGCATGTAAGGTTCAAGTTTAGGAGAGCTGGTAAAGTTACACCAATAAAATGTAAGCATGAATATAAGGGGAGAATGTGATGTTCTCGATAAAAGGTAGTTAAGTAGGTTCTTTGAAGTCATGCATTTTCTTAGAATGAGATGTGTTTGCGTTTGTAATGCTATGATTCAAAATTGTGATGATGAAGGTCAAATATATATTATTTATTTTGGTCTACATTTACAACCAAAAGGTGAGCCTAAAATGATGTCAAAATAATTTTTTGTAGGTACTTACCTTTTTCATTTATGTCAAAGGGTTGTATTTGAAGCACCTTAGGGGGAGAATGAGCTAGTTGTGTTTTTGATCAATTAAAAGGGGGAAATTATTGGTAGCGTGTTGTCATTAATAAAAAATTTAGAGGATGAAAGTGATGTTTTCATTGATGTTTGAAGTTCCATTGATGTCAAATGAGGTAAGAAACATCAAGTTTTATTGATAGTGTCTTGATTGGTCAAGTTGAGTTGTTTGGTCTTGGTGATGTTTCATGGTGTCTTAAGCAGCATGGTGAATTTCAAAGGTGTTGTAGTGTTGTGGTTATGTTTTGATGATGTCATGAAGTATATTGAAGGTTATTATAGGTTTTCAAGAGTGCAAAAGTGATAAGGATGTCGGTTTTTGTGAAGCAAGCATGTTCAACTGGTATAATTAGGGGCCTAGTTAGCAAGATAAGGCATGTCATGATGAAGTAAGATGTATATGATATGATTATATATGCTGAGATCATGTGAATCATGTATATTATTTTTAGGGACACCCACAAGTGTCTCGAGAGCTTAGATATATGGTTCGGACTACTTTCTAGGTATGTACCAAGACCTATTTTTAAGCCCTAGGTGTCTAGATGAGATTGGTGAGATAGTTTTCAGCACGAGTATGCAAATTTTATTATTGTAAAAGGTGGAACAAAGTTTCCTTGAGGTTTGGTTCAAGTTTCACGTGTGTGTTTGAAAATTTGAGGAAGATATTACATTTTTTCTCCTACCGAGTTCCTAGAAATGATATTTTTAGCTTGAATTGATGACCCCGGATTCATGATATTTCCTTTGATATATCACACTTGCATATCTTAGGTGATTTTATGGGGTTTTGGTCTCAATCTTTGAAGACTAGTTTTGTAGGTCATAGACCTAATGAGGTTGGTTTCTCCTAAAGGTGGTTTAGTTGCATGAGATGATGGTGCAAAGGTGTAGAAGATTATTGGAGGTTGTTATTAGAATTATACAAAATTTCTATGTATTCCTTGATGTTTGGTGAAGGTCATATATTTCTTAGGTTACTTTGTTTTGGCGAGAGGTTTGTTTGAGTGTATTAAGGTTTCTTGTGTCCTAATGAGGGATTTGAGTGTGAATATGATATTTCTAGCCTATATGGTCATAAGTATGATGCTTTTATGATGTAATTGTGTAGTTTTCCTTATGAAGTTTTACCTAGTTATTATAGGATCATAAGTCATGTATAAAATTAAGTTGTGAAGTTCATTTGAGCTAGTTAAGAATGTGAGCGAAAGTGAGAGCTAGAGGTGTGTCTCTAGAGGTGTACGAGGTATGTGTGACCATCAAGAGAGTGAAGAGAAGATTTAATTAAGGTATAAGAGGTGGGTAGATAAAGTGTTTAAGGTAAAATGACCTAATCAACTTGATGGTGAAGTATTTGAGAAAAGAAGTGTAGAGAGTATATTTGAAGAAGGAGGAAAGGAGAACTAAATGGTGTCATCATTAGTTGTTGGTGCAACATTAAAAAGGTTAAAAACACATTAGGTGGATTTATTTGGCACTGAGTCATCTAGGGGCTTGGTGCCTCCATGTAGGGTGGGTACTCTACTAAATATAGGGATTGGTTCACTTTGGGGGTTGGTGCCTTACTAAACCTAGGGGTTGGTACTCCTTGTTGGGTTGTTGCTCAACTAAATTTGAATCAATGCCTTAATAAATATTTTTTCAATTGGGTTTTCCTCCCCTTGGGGTTTTAACTATAATAAAATTAATTATATAAATCTGAATATCAATAGCAATAAAACACAAAGAACACAATATTGTAGATAAATGATCACAATATGCAAGTAGAATAACTTATCCCCTTTGAGGGGGAAACCTCAAAACCATTCAATAAGACTTAAATGATTAATATGATGATTAAATACTCCTTAATACCACCTATATATACCAATCCTATATTATGGACAACACCAAGGCTGACATACTAAACATATGAAATCATAAATGAATAACATGTGACAAAAAGAGAGATTATGTAAGACCAAGTAAACACTACATATCCAATATAAGCTATAAGACTAAGGGAGTAGCATGACCCTACCCTTCAAAGAAACATTTTACACAATGTTGGGAATCCTTGGATGTCATTTCCCAAATGTTTCTTCATCCCATTATGCATCGTCAATATTCATATTCTTCCACTTGATCAGGTACTCGCTAATAAATTTGGTCCTAAATCTTTTGTTGTATGTCTAAAGAATACCTTCAAGTTCTAATATGATCCTTCTTTCCTCATCCAATTTAGGAAGAATTTATTTGGTGGAAATGTGATAACCAATAACTTAATTCAAGTAATAAACATGGAAGATGGTGTATTTTACTTCCTAGAGGAAGCTCCAAATTATATGCCACACTACAATTTTTTGGAACACTCGGTATGGATCATAATATTTAGGAGAAATATTATTATCCTTAATCTATTTTTTATTGATAACTAATTATATGGCTATAAACATACCAAAAATTCACCCTCTTCAAAGTGTTTCTCACTATGATGTTGATCAACCTATTTCTTCATGTGGTTTTGTGCCCTTGAAAATTCTCTCTAAGACTATAGAGTACTTCTTATTGGTGTTGATTGTGATCTTTGATTTATCTCACCTTTTGTTTGACCTTCAAGATAGGGATGAGTGATGGAGAATAATATCCATAAATTTATAAAAATGGATAAATTTTGGAGGAGGTATGAAATGAAGTATTATACAACCATTTTGTAAGTGGTAACCATTGCACTAAACATTCTTTTTATCTAAAGTAAAAAATTGAAGATATACCTCCAAAAATTTATTTGCTACCTTAGTTTTCCCATTCGATTAAAGAAGATAAGATGAAATCTAGGCCAATTGGGTACCTAAAAAATAAAAAAAATCATTCCAAAAATTGCTTGTAAATATCAGATCATGATCACTTACTATAATTTTGGGTGTTCCATGGAGCTTTTGAACTGTCCATAAATGAGATGGAAACTATACTATTTTTGAAAGGATGACCCATGGAAAAAATGAGCATACTTTGTAATTCTATCCACCATGACCATGAGGAAACTTTTCCCTTATGATTTAGGAAATCTTGTAATGAAATCCATCAATACCTCTTCTCATCACTTGCTAGGAATAGACATGGGTTAGAGGAGACCTAGTGTATTAATGGTCTTTCCCTTATTACATTGACACATTAAACATTATTCAACACATTTTTAAACATATCCTTTCAACCCCTCCAAAAATAAATCTTACTTAAATATATGATAAGTTTTCACAAACCTAGAATGACCACCTAGTGGAGAAAAAAGGAGCTCTAAAAGAACATAGTGTTTAAGTGTAGAGTTCTTACAAAAATATAACCTATTTTTATACCACATTGTATCCTCCTTTCATATAAATTATTCTGATATGGTTGGATATGTCTAGAGATTTTGAATGAGATTATGGGTTGTTGCATATTTTTTTCATTATTCCCTTGCTTGATCTACCCAATCTAGCCTTAGCATAGAGATGGAACATAACAATGATTTTGTGGACTCATCCCTCCTAGATAGAGCATAAAAACCACACTTTCCTTCCCTCTCTTATAAATAATCTCAAAGTCATAACTCAACATCTTAGTGACCCTTTTTTTCTCTTCTTAAAATAGTCGTTTCTCTAAGAAGTATTTCAAACTATTATGATAAATTTTTAGTTTGAAGTGTCTACCCATTAAGTATGATCTCCTTGTTTGACTGCATGTAATATTTCCATCATTTCCTTCTCATTGGTATGCTTCAAAATAATATTTCCTTTAGTTGTTAGCTCTCAAATGCTATGGGATGTACTTCTTTCATGATTACTTCTCTAATCCCTTTTCTTGAAGCATGACATTCTACTATGAAGGTATTGGAGAAATATGGGGTTACCAATACTTTGGAGTGGTGGACATTTCCAACTTCAATTTTTCAAATGTCATGAAAGCTTTCTTATTCCAATGAAATGAGTATTTTTCATTAATTTTGTGAGTGGTGCTGCTGTACTTTGCCATAGTGTTTTTAAAATCTGTGATAGTACGCTATGAGACCTAAGAAACCTTATAAATGCTTAAGAGTTACTGGGAGTTCTCGTCCCACCATGGCCTAGATCTTGTGAGGATCCACTTTAACACCTTCACTAGAGACAATATGGCCCAAGTATTCAACTTCATGTACACCAAAAGAACACTTCAAAGGCTTGACATATAGTTGATGTTTCTCTAGGGATGCCAATATTGTATTGACATGATGTAAATGTTTCTCCTAGGATTTTATGTAGATGACGATATCATACAAAAATACGAAGATAAAATTATTGAGGAATTTTTTAAATATTGAATTCATCAAACTCTCAAATGTGGGTGGTGCATTAGTAAGACCAAAATGTGTTGATCAATCGAATATAGCACTTAGCAAAGGACGTACATAAGGTTCATGTAGAAGAGAAGAGAAAATTCAAAGGCATGGGAGGATCGGAAAGGATTGCAAGTAAAAGAAGAGACATATTCGTGACTTATCCATTTTCACAACGAGGATCTATTTTTGGAGATGGTGTGTGGAACACACAAACTGGTTAGAGACTTTCTTGACACACCTTGGCTATTTTTAGAGGAACGATTATGAATCACTTTCCATGGATAGAGGTTGACAATAGATCTACTATTGGCGCTTAACTAAAATCATTCTATTGTTAGCACACTTGCATGTGTGGCCATTTTTATAATGGTGCATGGATATTAATAGCATGCAACCTATTTTGGGATTAGATAAGTGGTTAAGGATAAGTCTCCACCCATATAAATATGTAGTGAACTATGCATCATGAGAGTGTGTGTGAGAATTGAGTTATTATGAGGTCATGTTGCCAAATATGATGCACACATAGACTATGGTACTATCCGTTGTAATCAGCTTCGTGTATTACCATGTTTAACATAATGGAATGTGTTGGCTGAATCGAGTGTCAAATCCTTAGTATAACTGGTTCGTGTATCCTTGATTTCATTATGGTTATCTCTTAAGTTTGTTATTCTCTAGATCTGAATATGTACTCGTAGACTAAAATATTAGACATAGATTTGAATGCTTTAAGTATTCATCATGTTAAAATCCTACTACAACAATCCTAAAGAGGTACCTATTAACTTTACATGCTATGGGTGATCGCTTGGTCTAGGTTGAATGATGTACCAAAGGTGCTTGGGATTTACTGGTGAATTCTAGGCTGCATCATTGCTTCCATTTCCGAGACCTCTTTTTCAGTTGTTTTCAGGATGGTTCATGATGAAGACATATTGGTTGACCCTATCAAGTGTTGAGGAGTGGATACATGATCTAGAAGAATAATATGCATGGAGGTTCATTACTAGATTTGAGTTTAATAGACACATATGGGTGTAACAAAATTTGTATGACAGTTTATATGAGATCTTATTTGCTATATTTGGAGTAGAATTATACAAGTGGCTGATTGTTTATGTGTCTAAATAGAATTGGAGGTATCACACACTTGTCTGGTCATAGGGAGAATTTGAGGCCCTTTATGACGTTGATCTGATTTGGACTCATGTTGTAGATACGTGGTTCTATGGTGTTTTGAACAGTTATATCTTAGAGTACTAAATTTCAACTTATTCATGCCTAGAGCTAGTTGAATTCTAGTTTTTACGATTTCCAAGGGGAACTTACGTGTAAGGAATCCCACCGCGGTTAAGATCCTTATGGTAAATTTGAATTTGGAGAGAAAACGATGGGTAACTAAACCCCACCATGCACAAAAAGGGGCATGAGAAGGTTTGGTGAAAGATGTAAGACTTAGTGGCGAAAAGGCGTAGAGAGGAAAGGTGGCTTAAGTATAATGAGGCACGTGAGAGGGAGGTAGAGAAGCAAGCAGGAGGTTGCAGAGTGTAGACACCTATAATTACACCCAAGCAATTTAAATACTTAAATTACGCTAATCATCCCCTTTCTCGCAAATCTACGACATATCGTTAAAAGCGCTCATATTTCCTCTTATCATCATTAATTAATTACACTAAGCTAATTAATTAAGACACCTATCCAAAAAATACCCCGATTAACAACCTTCCATTAATAAAGCATCCCTTCTACCTAGACTAATTAATTAGCTTTCCCTTCCATTTAACTAGTAAATCAATATTTGACTGATTTAACCTCCTCATAATAGCCTAAGTCGTAGTAATATTCCTCTAGTTGGCTTCTATAAGCTTACACCTACCTATTAGTTAATCACATTTGATTAATTAAAACACCCCCAACTCCCATGACTTGATAAGCATAAATTAAACCCTTCTAAAGTAAGGTTACCTTTAATAAAACAACCTTATCCATTCCTAATCATGTTTTACCTTTATCCCACATGCAAAGGGATGAAGTGTTTCTCTCTGTCCATTGGGCTATATAAAGCGCCTCCTCCTACCTTTATACCTACACCTAAACTCCTTAAGAGAGCAAATGCAAAGCATATAGCAAAGAGACTAAGAGCTTGCTTTTGTGTTCTCTTGAGAGTTCATCATCTTGAGGAGCTAAGCTTCCTATTCTAGCCTAAAGTGCTTAGGTCATATGGGAGGTGTCAAAAGGGTCTTGTAGCCCAACTTTGATAAGCCCCCATTCCTAGGTTCTTAGAGATATCAAGGACAACCAAATATTGTTTGCCATGGAGCTTATTTAGGTCCATTTACTTGTTTGTTGGTAATCTAGAGAAGTAGAGATTTAAATACTATAGCATTGTTAATTCAAAGTTAATGCATTACAGTAGGTATTAATCTTGTTTATCTCTCATCTTTGATGGTGTTTAAATTTTTTCATTAGCTTTGTTATAGAACTATTTAGGTTTTAGTTCTCATTCATCTAACTTAGCTAAAAAGCACAAAACCATTGCACACATTTGGCATGCCCGGTGGGACACTTAGTCCCATGGCATTTTAGTTTAAGTTTCATTATTTTGGCTAACTTTTGATATGCACATGTAGTAATTAATGTCCATTTTCTTGGATTTTTTTCTCATTTGATATGTGTAAACTCATGTTCATAGCCATAATTTTAATGGGTTATTTCCATTCTTAAGCTAACTTGTCAAAATTTGAGATATTGTGAGTTTTCTTATGTTTGTTGTCATACTGGTTACAGGTTTGTCGTAGGAACAATTTTCGTGTGCAGCACACAATTTTCGAGTGAAAACATGGTTTTCGAGTGCAAACGTGACTTTTGGGGTGCACACGTCTCTCTGGAGGCACAAACGTGTTGTTAAAATCTATCATTCTATCTGCCGACCCCTGGCACATGCGCACTAACCCTGGTGCATCCACCCTAACCCACGCACAGGTGCACTAACCTAGGTGCACACGTCATTTTGTACTATACCTTCACTGCATTCTAAAACCTGTCAGAATGGTGCACATGCCCTAACTAGGGTGCACATGTGGTTTTAGTGGCACAGGTATACTTTTCTGGTAATATGGTTATTTTGTCTATTTTTCTATCTATTTTTCATAGTAGCGCATACGCTATTTTCATGGTGCACACACCTCTTGGGTGGCACAAGCATTTAATTGATCTGAAAAAATCCACAGAGCGGCACAGGTGTTGTTTTAGTGGCACAGGCATTGTTTTCTGGGTGCACACATCGCTCGGGTGGTGCAGGCACATTATGTACTAAAAACAACCTTTGGTGGTGCATGCGCCCTAACCCATGCGTAGGCACATAACAAGGGGCACAGGTATCCTTTTACGTTTTTTGGATTTAAAGAGTTGATGTGCTAACATTCTTGTAGGTTTGTCTACTCATTTATTTGTCTTTACAGGTTGTTTCTACATGTTTGTATTTCATTAGATAATATTTTGCATTGTTTACTAACACGATTGAGATTACGTATACTCTTCCTTGCATCCCCAGGGGCGATCTTGGGAATCGAAACGATTCTTAAAACCTTTTTCCACTTTAAGATTGTTAAGAGTATTTGAGTTAGAATTGGTCAATTTGGCATTTGTTGAATTAAAGTGTTGTTCCATTTGGTTATCTTTTGGGATTTGTGAGAACATCACGTATGCTCTTCTCTTGCGTCCTTGGATGATCTAGAGAATCAGAAATGGTGCCTTCTCTTTTTAATGGAGAACTACTAATCATCATCATATCGGACCAAAAACGCTTGTTAAAGAACGAAGGATTCGAAACAAAAGTCAGAAAACTACTAATACAATTGTTATGCAAGTTGCCAAATGTTGTTCAAGTAAACCACATCTAATTAAAAAAGATAAAATGAACAACACATTCAAAACACTTTGTATTGCAAGTTTCGAAAAGGGTACATCCCTCTCTCGCTCAATCGGAACATAACTCCTTTGGCATAACACCTTAAGCTACAACCCTAAAGTAGTCCATGCAAGAGGGAACCTTGTGGATGAAATGGGAAGTGCTCTGCACTACCTATCTGACTAGTAAATCCTTTGTGAGATAGAGTTACAAGTTATCCCTACGTGACCCTTTTAAGTACACATTTGGATGCATTTATTGCCCACTGTGCTTGAAGGGGGAAAATATGAGATACTCCCAAACTAGTCATTGTGACTTTTTGGGTAAATCATCCCACTCATGGATAATCTTTGTAGCACCTAGGACGAGAGAACCACCTAGGAAAATATACTTTGGCCAGGAGCCCACTTTGACCATTCTAAAATAGTGTCAAGTTGTGAACCATATTTTTATTGTGAAACGTGTGACGCGTTACTTTCCTTTAATTTTTACTTGCCTTAGGGCGAGGTGAAACTATGCCGAAGTGAAGCCAAAATTTTCATCCCATTTTTTGATTCACTTCCTTCACATTATTTTGACACTTTGTTCATCAAAAGAGGGGTAACTACCTTTTTGTTACCAATCGGTTGCTTCTGGCACTTTTTTCTCTATTTACTGTACGTACTCAAAATTGTAAGGTAGTGTACTACCGAAATAATGTAACAAGTGCCCCAATGATGATACAGGTCTCCTCGTAAGGTGTTCGGGATCCGAAAAGATCTCCATGTGTGCGTTAACATCCCGCATGCCCCACTTAGCCCCCATGTGCTTTTTTTTTTTTCCCTTTCCTCTCTTTTCTTGGCCTTTTGCTCTTCAAAGACAAAACCGCCGCCCGCATGGGCGGCGGTCTCGTGACCGCTTCCCTAATCGGGGCAGCAAATGTCAGAACCGCCGCCCCGCTCGTGAGCGGCGGTCCTTTACGCATTTTCCGAAAGCGTTTTTAACGTGACTCACGTAAAAATCAACGATTCACCAGCCTTTTTTTGCCGACTTAGGCTTGCATTTATGTTTTTGGTCCCCGTACGCCGAAAAAGTGATAGGCAAGCGTGAGAATCTACAAGTAACTCTTCCACATACCCGACCTCTCGAGGTCATGCCGAGACAGCTGGTGGGGGTAGAATATGCGTGCGATGTAGACAAACTAATTAGGTAGTCTAATGTCTTTGACACGCACTAGTGGAATTTGTGAATCTAAGGTAAAGAAGGCCCTTCTAACTTGGACTGGTGTGATAGATCGATCGGCAAGGATGACTGCTCGAAGGCTCCAATCAATATCGAGCTCTGGCGTGATTCGATCTATGGGTTGTGGAATACATGGAAAATGACCTGGGATAGTTTCGTGTATGTCTCCTGATAAGGTCATATAGTGGATGGTGAATATAATTAACTCTACGGATGATTCTCTGGCCTAGTCCAGAATTCCCTAGCTTCGTTAGCTGCTATATCTAGTAAGGACAATTGTTTGATGATGATAGGTGGAAGTGGAGTGGACCTGAATACCAAGGTGCGTAGGCTAGTGTCTATATCTGATTGACTTGTGGACTCGTTGGGCTGTGGGATCTGTGGATCACAACCATAGACTCTTGGTTGTTGTGGTCCTGTTATGGTCATACGCGAAATCAAGTTCTAATCCCTAGTATCCAGTAATCGTATGCTTTCTCAGCTTCTATCTTTAGGACCAATAACTGTGTGATTTTCTCATAATATCTCACAGGCGTTCGTGCAACTTGGATCCTTAAACCGGTGTCTATGTCTGTGAGAGTGTCTCCTGCACCCGGCTGTGGGACCAAAGGATCACAACCAAAGGTTTGTTCTCTTTCAAACCCTTCTACAGTCATGTGAGTGCTTTGCCTAGGGAAATCTGTAGTTTGGTTGGTTCGACCAAAACATGTGTGCTTGGTCGTCTTCTATGTTTAAGCCTCTTAATTAAGAACTGATCGCTTGTAAATTCAGGGTTGTTCGTAATACTTGTATTCGAGATTTTGGTCTATGTCAACTATTACCGTGACGAGGTTTTGTTGAGGCACGATTGGCTCAAATATATATTCCCGGCTCCCGAGGTCCCGTGATTGTCATATAAAATGAAATGTAAATCTAACTGTAACGAAGCAAATTCTAACTATGTGGGCTAAATCTAACATATATATAACTTTTATTCTTCTAAGAAATCTTTTAACAATTTTAAGGAAAGAAAACTATTTTAAGCGTATCTAGAAATAATAATTAAATAACAATTTAAAATGATAAGATAACCGAGTGTAGTTAATTGCAATGCGATTTGTAGAATTATTCTAAATAAATAAAATAGCTCGTCTAATCTATCTGCAAGATTCTCGATCCTACCTCAGAAGTGAGGAGTGAATCATAGTTTCTCAGAAACTATCAATCCTCACAGCTTCCCTGGCAATATCGAGAATAGAATTTACTGAAATGAAGCAATTTATCTACTCTATTTGATATGATTCTAACTAGAACTTTGAAAGTTAAAACCTGGATTCCGCAGAACAGTGGCGAATCCGATGGTGTGTGTGATCTTGTCCCCTCAGTGTGATCTCCTCGTTCTTTCGTGTTCACGTGGATCCAGAAAAGTGTGTAATGCTAGCACCGATAGGAGTAGATTTTGGGACAAGGACAACTCAGAATGCAGACCGAAAATGCGAGTAGGAGAGGGATAACGCAAGAGTACAGAGCTTGGCTTATGTGATTCCTAGCGGGATTTTACTGCGAGTCATGCAACATGAAGTGACCAGAACCTGTAACTATCTTATTCGAAGAGCAAAACCTACAACTTTAATGGCTTCCTAAGCTATTCTGTTCCAATGGATTGGATAAAATAATGACACTGCTTGCACAAGCTGGATATGTGGCTTACCAACAGCTGAATAAAGCTAACCAGGCATATAATGAACTGAACTAAGAACTCTAAGCAACAATGAAAATTAAATCTACAGCAAAGAGAAATTCAGAGGCAAGCTTCAAAATAGATTGGATGAAATGATAGCACTGCCTACACAAGATGGGTATGTGGCTTACCAACAGCTGAGCAATCTAACTAAAGATGCAAGTGAATTCAAGCTATGGCTTCTAAAAAAGATAAAAAGCTAAAAATGAGGAGAGAAAAGATCAGTCTTCAAAATCTAGCCAAAATTCTTGCCATTTGCTTGTGCACAAACCATGCATTTATAGGAATTCAATCACGCAAAAATCAAAACCAAACCGAACTCCTAAACAATAAACAAAGGAAAAACACTATTCCAGGGGGACAAAAACATAAATGCATGCTCAAGTCGGAAAAGAAAGCTGGTGAATCATGATATCTCATGCGAGTCGCATCAAAAGAACGCTCGAAAACACACGCAGACCGTTGCCCTAATCGGGGCGGCGGTCACGAGACCGCCGCCCTGTGCAGGCGGTGGTCTCGCCACCAAGATCAAGAGGCCAAGGAAAGAGGGAAAAAGGGGAAAAAAAGGGCATGGGGGCTAAGCAGGGCATGTGGGATGTTAACGCATACTCCGAGGGCTTTTCCGGATCCCAAACACCTTACGAGGAGACTCGTATCATCATCAGGGCATTTGTTACACTGCTCCTACAAAGCATCATTTATAATTTTGGGTACGTACATATTGCCCCGTCGGAGAAGTGTTTTAGCCATGAAGAGGCATAAAACGGTGGGTCCGAGTATGGCAGTCCCGAAATGGGAGTCGAAGTTATACCTTACTGGCGTCTGTGTGTGTTGAAATGACGCCATCCGAAATTCCCGCTACTCGCAAAATGAAAAGAGAACTCAAGTGCGAGATAGATACAATAACTTGGAAAATAAACGCTAAAATAATAGGGAATGAGAACGTACTATTCGTAAGGGGATAGGAACTTACCTCCATCGCTCTAAACCCGTGAAAAGTCTTTTAAATGAAACAGGTGCTATATATATGAAAGTGGGCCCATTTTCCTATTCATTTGCACGATTTGATTTGATTGATTTTGAGCTCGGGACCCACTTGATCAAGCTTTCTTGTGTGAGTAGAGTCAAAATGTCCACAATGAGATTGTTATCATGCCTCCACGTGCGGAACACCACCCTGCTAGATCACAGGTTGGTTTTCTTTAATTTTGCGTTTTTCCCCCTTTAAATTTGAAATGTTAAATTTGTCATAATAGGGGGGTTATTTTTGAAAATGTTAGGTTCAAAAGGTCCACCTAGGGGGGCGCCTACTGGGTAGGCTCCATTTTTAGGTCAAATGGTCACTTTTTGCTAGTTTTAGGCTTTTTAGGATTAAAAACCGCGTGGGTTTTCGACCACGACCGCCGCCCTGGCCAGGGCGGCGGTTACACGACCGCCACCCTGTTCAGGGTGGCGGTTACATGACCGCCGCCCTTAAGGCGGTGGTTACAAAACCACCTCCCTACTCAGGGCTGGTGGTTTTGAACAGAATGCAAAAGAACTTAAATTTTGAGATTGCACTTGTATTTTCTTGCACTTCTATACGTTTTTATGACCTTCTTGGTATTGTTCAGATATTAACTTGCTCTGTTTTGTGTGTTTTTGGGTGTATGCAGGTGAGAGCGGAGTACATTAGATGGAGCAGGGAGAGAGAGTGTGATTGGCTCTCAGGGGTACTGGATGCCCTTTCACAGGACGAGGAGGACACACTACAGAGGGCCGGCATACTGCGTATATCACGCGTGCCCCATGTTGCACCATCGAGTCACATCCTTTGTGACTTATTTTCTTATTGGGATGCAGATCGGAACACCTTCCGACTGCCAGGGGTCCGTGGTGAGTGGACCATTACACTCGAGGATGTCTACCGCATTCTGGGAGTCCCGATCATTGGGCGGAGACTTACATTAGAGACAGCAGGCTCACGGGCACAGATTGCACAGTGGGCAGCATATATGGGAGATGCAGTTATCTCCACGGGGTCGAAGAAGGGAGTGAGAGTTCGATCCATTCCTTCTTTGCCTATCCCCGTACTTCGACAGGCCGTCATGGGGATCCTTGCCTCGAGACTGATCGGGGACAAGGGAGGGGATACATTGTTATACTGTTTGGCCCCCATCATTGTGCAGATAGAGGGGCACAGACGGATATACGCCTGGGGTGCAGATATTCTGGGGACCACCTACCATGATTTATACAGGGTGGTCCATTTACAGGGACAGTCATTGAGCCACCCGACTTTAGTTATGAGTTGGGTGTATGAGCGCTTTATCCCTTATGGCAGAGGCGTGGAGGTAGCAGATCCTGGGGCTGTGAGGGCAGCCAGATGGACAGATATGTCGGTGCTCAGAGCACCTCATCAGCCAGTTGCCTCCCTCACTACTGCAGACATGGAGGTGACACCGTACCGGCTTATGGCCGGCATATGGGGCGAGGAGACTCTTACCCTGATCTCCTGCTCCACCACAGGGCAGCTCATTGATCGAGTGGGGCGAGTAGAGGTACATCCTTTCGGCCGGGTTCCTCAGCAGTTCGGCCTACCATATTTGGGCATGCTTCCCCCAGTGGCGCCAGTTTACAGATCAGTCCGCGAGGCTAGAGGGGGGCCTAGAGGCCGTGGTTGGACAGCGATCACTCCTGGCATTCCTATTGCAGCCAGGGGGATAGTTCACGCCAGAGGGAGAGCCGGTGCACCTCGGGCACCTTTGCTTCAGATTGCTGCGGGTCCTGCTCATAGCAGCGATGACCCTATAGATATTGATTCCGACTCTGAGGAGCTCACAGAGGGAGGGACAGAGGAGGAGACCGAGGACAACGATCCTGAGTGGCATGACACTTAGGATATTATGCAGGCAGAGAGGGCTGAAAATAGTGCAGAGAAGGACACTCTAGCCTCAGAGGAGCCACTCTCTCAGGGCCATGGTGGAGAGGATGAGTCGGGCCATGGGGGTGATATGTTGTCCCTGCCACGGGAGCAGCCCCTCAATCGGCAGCTGCATCCGCGGCAGGTGCCGGCCCCAACGACCCATCTTGGATGCCTGGGGATCCGAGTAAGTTACCCTTCTCCCTTTTAATGTTTTTTTAATTTAGGATTTGTCTTAATTGCCATCTCTCCTTGTGTTTTTATCTTGTATCTTTCAACCTCTTGCTTGGTTTCTAATTCGTTTTTCTCCTTTGTCTCAGAGACTGTTGACGAGTGGCGGGATTTGATCTGCAGGGTATGTACCAATTCCCTGATGATCCCTATGGATAGGACCCATGTGGAGCTATCTCAGTAGATGCCGGGAGCCCTCAACACCCAAAAGAGGGCATACCGATGTCTTTGCTCCCATTTGGCACGTGGCCAGGATGGTATCGACCCTCCGCACAGAGTTAGCGGGCTACAGGATGGCTGAGCGCCTCATGAGGAGCCATTCTCGTGGTGAGACCGCAGCTGCCCCGAGGACCCCGAGCCTTCGTACATTCGAGCGCCGCGCAGCAGCGAGTCCTAGGCATGGGCATGCACCTTCGGAGGGGTCATGTAGGGATTGATATTCTTCTTGGCCCTCGCGTGATTTGTATCATATATTCTTTGTATATCACGGGCTCTTTGAGCGTTTTGACCATGCTTAGAGCATGATGGCATTGTATATAAACATTGATTATTTATATATATGCATTCATTTTTGGATCAAAAGCTTGTCACTCATGTTTTCCTTTCTATTTCCAGTTTCCTTGTGTATACTACGATGTATGTTTGTATGCTTTTTATATGTATGCAATGGAGAACAGATGATGCAAATGCTTGCTTTCTTTTTGTGTTTCATGATGCTGATACATGATATTGTAGATATATTGTGATCTTGAATTTTAGCTTCTGTGAGCAATTTGGATACCTCATGTTTGTTTTGGCAAAGTGATGAAAATAACCAGTATGATGAACAGATTAACTTGCCCCACTCCTAACTCCACGCAACTAGTAAGATGCGAGGGCTCATCACCGAGAGTTAAGAAGGGTGCAAGTTATGAAATGTGGTGAAATGATAGTGATGAAAGACAGAAAAAGATTTGGTGGAACCAAATTGGAAGCTACAAGCCAACTCCACCAGAATGACTTCATAGTTTTGGATGCAACTTGCTTTGCGGTTTATCTAGACTTAGACCCGTAGATGGACACATAGTAGACAAAATCTGGGTTTTTAGGATTTTAACTCTCTTGGGATTTTGAACATCTAATTCATTCGTTTTTGACTCAAAGTTTGAAAGTTTGAATTGTTTTTTAATGACCTTTTAACATTTGCTTTGTCAAGAGGACCCCCTACACCTTGCCCCATGCTACTAGTAAGAAGCGTGGGTTTATCATCGTGGGCAAGGCATAGGAAAGTAAGGGAATTTCCATCCTTTCCCAACCCTACGTCACTAGTAAGAGACGCAAGCTCATCACCGAAGGTTGGTGGGGAAAGGAAATGTGTAAAAATAAAATTTTCTGTTTAATCACTTTTTGACTTGTTTATTTGAGTAAAATGTCGGTATATGCTTATTTCCAAAGAGATGTATATATGGGATAGATGTGACACCATGAAGCTTCTAGAATAGACCATAGGCAAGACACCTATCCTAAGAAGAAATCAAAGTGAGAACAAACTTGCAGATCTTGGTATGGTTACCGTTAGGACTTTGTCATGTCTGATTTTATTTGATAAAAGATTCCGAGATGATTCGATGATACATGAAGATGGAGAGGTATGATTAAAGAGCTTTATGCCAAAAACATCACGAGTTTGTAATGAATTGCTTTGAGAATAGATTCCTTGATCACAATTTATGTAAGAAACAAGTGGACAAAATGATCTAAATCTATATGAAGATGCAATGTAGATAATTATACAAGCAATGCTAGTTGCTTATGCGTAGAATCACTTGAGGTGTAGGGAATTGACTGTTTCGCCAAATTCCTCACCTTCTAGCGTACATAAGAGGTAAGCACCATTTCCGTAGTCCTTCATGACTCAGTATGGGCCCAACCATTTGGGCCGGAATTTCCTTCCTTCGCCGGTCTTCTTGTCGATCCGGCTGTCTAGTCTTAGAACTAGATCACCTTCGTATATATCACGTTCATAGACTTTCTTGTTATACTGCCGGCACATTCAACAAGATAAACTCTATGCCGCTGCTTAGCATCTAACCTAGTTTCATCTAGGCTTTCTAGTTGTGAAAGACGTGCTTCTCTATAAGTGTCTTCATCCGTAATCCCTTGTAATGAAATGTGGAGACCGGTATTTCGACCTCAAGTGGGAGAACCGCTTCTACCCCAAATACTAGTGAGAAAGGAGTTGCCCCGTTGGTGTTCTTATTGAGGTTCGGTGGGCCCACAAGGCCGGATATAACTTCAAATGCCAATCTCGCTTGTTTTCTTTCACCGTTTTAAGGAGAATGGCTTTCAGTGTTTTGTTTGTTGCTTCAGCCTGTCCGTTGGCTTGGGGATAATACAAGGAATCCGTATGATGGCTTATCTTAAATTTACCACATAGTTCGCGAACTTCTTCATTTTTAAAAGAAGTTCCATTATCGGAGATAATGATTTGTGGGATACCATACCTGCAAATGATTTGGTTCAAAATGAACTTGGCAATCACAGAACTAGGTACAGTAGTAAGAGGCATGGCCTCCACCCATTTGGTAAAATATTCAGTGGCCGTGATTATAAAATTATGGCCGTCTGTGGATGAGGGAGAGAATTTCCCTATTAAGTCTAGACCCCATGTAGAAAAGGGCCATGGAGTTGTGATTGGTTGTAGAGCTTGTGCTGGCATGTGGATCTCGTGAGAGAATTCTTGGCACTTATGACACCTGCGTGCAAACTCTATCGCGTCATGTTCTAGAGTGGGCCAGAAATAGCCCATTTGATGTATTTTTTGAGTGGTGGCATGGCCATTGAAGTGGCCTCCACATATACCATTGTGGGATTCGTGGAGAATCCTCTTGGACTCTTCTGTGTCGACACACCTTAGGAGCATTCCATCGAACGCTTTTCGATAGAGCACCTGCTCTATAATGACATATTTAGCTACGATTATGCGTAACCATCTTCTTTGTTGTGGTGTAGCTCCTTTTGGATATGTATGGTCCATGATATAGTTAATGATGTTAGCGTACAAGGGACACTCAGAGATAGCGGGTTGGGTTTTGATGTAGTATACGCACTCATCTGGAAAGTCTAAATCTACTAGATCGCCTCCATCTAATGGGTTGTCAGCTAACCAATCCGCAATGATTTTCCCTTTAACTGACTTCTGATTTACAAATGTTAATTCGAATTCTCCCATTAAGGTTATAAAACGCCCAGCCTTTTTAGACAATGACCTTTGTGTGAGGAAAGTCCATAGATGGTCCGTTTTTACCATGACTTTCGTTTCTTGATTCAGCATATAATGTCTTAGGTGTTTAGTAGCAAGAAGACTATGGCGAGACATTCTCGTTCGCTGTGTATAGCGTCTTTCATAGTGAGCAAATGCGTTCGGGCCGATGAAATAAATTGTGCGTTCTCTCTTGTTATCATCTTCTTGGGCCAACATACAGGCCAGCGAGACATTGGTGGCTCATGAATATAGAATTAATGGGCGATCTAACTTAGGTGGCATTAGCCTAGGTGGCGATAAAAGGAAATGCTTAATTGCATCAAAGGCTTCATCGCAATCTTCAGTCCAATCAAGGCTATAGTCTTTCTTGAGTAAATTATTGATTGGATGAACGGTGAAGCTTAAGTCCGGGATAAATCTCCGGATTGCACCCAGCTTTCCGAGAAATGATCTGATTCCAGATTCACTTGGAAGGTGGGACCATTTCGAGGACAGCCTGAATTTTGGTTGGATCAACATCAATCCCTCATGATGATATGATGTAACCTAGGAGCTTTCCTCCTGTTACACCAAAGATGCATTTCTCTAGATTTAACGTGACTCCGTATTCTATTAGACATGAAAGAATGACGCCAAGTACTTCAGATGGTCACAACACTTCTTGGCTTTAGCCAATAAGTCATCTATGTAAGATTCCATGATCTTATGAATTAGATCGTGAAATATGTATGCCATGGCCCGCTGGTACTTAGCACTGGCGTTCTTGAGACCGAAAGGGATAACAACGTAGTAATAGGTTCCCCAAGGAGTTATAAATGTGGTTTTAGCTTGATCTTGCTCGGATATTCTGATTTCATTGATCCCAAGAATCCATCCACGAGAGACAAGAGTTCAAAACCAGCACGTCATTGATTAACAATAACATCTATGGATGATAATGGGAAGTCATCCTTAGGAAAAGCTTTGTTGATATCTCAAAATCTATGCGAGATGCGTATATTTCCATTCTTATTGAGAACGGGAATGATGTTAGATACCCATTGGGAGTAGTCAATCGGCTTGATGAATCCTACCCAAGGAGTTTTATTACCTCCTCTTTACCATGAGAGCTACTTTGGGCTTCATGGGTCTTGATTTTTGTTTAATTGGCTTTGGTCCGATCTAGTGACGAGGTTGTGCACCGCAATGTGGGGTGCGACTCCTGTCATCTCCTTGTAATTAAATGTAAACACCTTCTGATGTTATTTGAGAATCTGAGTATGTATTTCCACTTCTTCTGGGGTTAATGAAGAACCTAGTTTCAATATTCTTGGTTCATCTTCTGTCCCAATGTTGACATCGATTGTTTCTTTGATCAAAGAGGTGTTACCCTCTTCGAACTCAGGTGGTGTTGGAGGTAAATCTAAATCATCCCCATTTTCTACTGCGTATATGCTAGGTTCCATTTGTGAGGGAAGATCCGTTATGGGATTTCCGAAGTAGGAAGACGAATGTGGAATCAAGGATAAATCTAGCATGTGATAGGAGAGATGTAGTGCTGCATAGGCATTTAAGTAATCCAAAGTAGCCGCATCACTATCAACATGGTCTAGGACGGTAGATTCACTTCCGCTTGAAAGAGGATTTGTCATTATTTTTATCAATGGTTCATCATGAATGGACACCGTGAACTGGGTATCTTCTAACTCATTGCTTGGAGTAAAATGTGATGCTGAAGTTGCTATTGAATCGGCGAGAAGATTTTTCTCTCATGGGATTGCTTCAATGGATATGAAGTTGAATGCCTTGCTTAAATCTAATACAACATTTTTGTATAGTTACAAATGTCTGGCTTTAGTTTCATATACTTCAGAAACTTGGTTTGTCACTAATTACGAGTCTCCCAAGACTCTGATGTTATCAATACCAATTCTTTTGGCTAAGGTGAGGCCAAGGAGGAGGGCTTCGTACTCAGTGCCGTTGTTTGTGTATTCAAATTTTAACTTAAAAGGGAATGGGAGGACTTTCTCCTCGGGTGAAGTAAGAATTATACCTGCCCCCGCTCCATAATGACATTTAGCTCCATCGAAATGGAGAGTCCAATACTTAGCCAGGAGTATAGATGTTGGGGCATCTGCTGTGTTTGCGCACTCTACTTCTACCATACAGAGGTCCTCTGCTGGAAGGGAACCAACACCTAGGGAAAATCCTATGCCTACTAAATCAAATGGTAAGAACATTGGTGAATCTTGTTCTATCAACTCAACGATTTTCGCAGTAGTCCCTAATGATACTGTTTCTTTAGTTTTATCTTTAGGGGTTGGAATTGTTTTGGCTATGCTGGTAGTTTTAATATCCGTTGTAGGTACCAAATTTTCCTCTGGTTTTGGGTCAGAGGGTTTATTAAGTTGGTTTGTTGGAAGTTCAAATTCTGAGTGCACCCCTGGTCTTTTCTTTAAATCAGCTAGGTGCAAATCGAAAGGTTTTGGATCGCCTTTGGCTACAAATACCTTTCCTAGATGCAAGAATCTTACTTCTTGAAATAAAGTAGAAGGGATTGCCTTCATTCGGTGTATCCATGGTCGGCCGAGTATCATATTATAATTAGTTTCCCGATCTATAATATAAAACTCAGTCAGGATTGTTTTGGGCCCTAAGGTGACCGGTAGTATTATAGTTCCTATCAAAGTGGCTTTAAGGCTATCATAGCCTCTCAATGTATTTCGAGTAGTGGAACAGTTTGTTTCCCCATATCCAAGTTTTTGGAGGAAAGAGAAAGGGACTATGTTAACTGCAGCCCCATCATCAACCATTGCCCATTTTACATAGTTATTATAAACCCATACTTGTAAGTGTAAGGCTAGATCACCTCGGCGTGTGATCTCAGCATCTGTGGGAATTTTACTTATTTCGAATATGAATTCGACATCCTTGTCCGGCTGCCCCAGAGAGTGGATATCAAAATATATGTGATTTACTTGTGTTTCGGGATGTGGAGTGATATTAATTAGATGGCCTAGACCTAATGCTTCTAAAAGATCAGCTCTGTGAGGGGGAGAGTTCTTTAGTAAGTCCAAAAATGAAATGTGTGAGAAGGTCTTTGTTAGGTCACTAATTAAATCATAGGCACCGATGGGTTTTTCAACTATTTGCTGACTCTTATCTGTCTCTGGCAGATGACTTGGGCTCGGTTGAGAGAAATACTCTCGTGTTCTTGTTATAGCTTCGATAGGTAGTTCAACGTCTAATTCTACCAAACTGACTATCTTGGGTCTCGGTTGAGCTCCTAACTGTGGCGCAACTAATGGATTTAATGAAGTCAAGGCTTCATGATCATTGTTTCCCATCATTGCACCTTTGTTTGTTCCAGTTGGATTCAGCCTATTGCTATCATGATTTGGGAGCGGATCGTTAAAGATCTTAAGGGGAGCATTCTGAGGGGAAACTGCCCCTGTGAGCGTATTTGGTGATGATGAGATAGGATCTGCCAAAAACAAATCTGTGAAGAACTGTCTTTGTTCTTCTGGCAAGCGTTGCATAAATTTATTGTAGTCACGACACGTTCTAGTATCGTGACCCCAAATTTTGTGGAAACCACAATAAGAATTGGGATTGTAATTCCTATTTTGTTGGTTAGGTGTGTATTGTGGCCTAAAATTCTGATCAAACTGTTGCCTATTAGGATTAAAGTTTTGGAATTGTTGTTTCTAGTTTTGACTTTGGTTTTGATAACCAAATGAGTTTTGGCTTGGCCCTTGTATGGGATTTTTCCATTGTTGTTGTTGTTGTGGATGGTTAAAATCCACTGTATTGATCGTCGGGGTAAAGTTGTTGTTTCGTTGGTTGTTTGTTTGTGACGGAGTATTAACAACATTTACCCTCTTGGGTTGGTCGGTTACCCCATCTGTTGTTACCCCATGATTTTTGTTAAGGATTTTGGGTCCTTGATTGATATTTGTGATAGTTGTAGTGTTTTGAGTGGAGGTGATTAACCTCCCGTTTGTTCCATATGTCTTACGACCACTATCTATCGCTGCTTGGTCTATTCGAAGAGCGCTCTCAAGTACTTCATCATAAGTTCTTAGTGGGAACTTCTGGACTTCTTCCTTCACCTCCTTACTGAGAGAATGAAGGAATAAATCACATAGTTCCATCTGATCCATGTTTGGAGCACTTGCTGAAGAATAAAGAACTGTACGCCACCTCTGGATGAAATGGGCGACAGATTCATTGTGTTCTTGTTTGATGTGCAAGAATTCCCTGATTCCTATTCTCAACAGTTTGTTCATGTCGAAGGCTTTGATGAACTCTGACACGAGTTGTTTAAATGAATGGATGGAGGCTTCAGGTATCCTGTAATACCAGTCGAGAGCAATGCCTTCCAAGGTTTTGGGGAATATTTTAGCAACAACCCCATCCCAAGGGAGTAATTCTCGTATGGCTGTAGCATAAGCCTTGATATGTGCATTTGGATCTCCCTCACCCTTGAACTTGGGTAAATCAGGAAGAGGTCTTGGCAGCATGACACTTTGTATGGTGAAGTCTAAGGGTTCCTTTAGATATTCTGAATAAGCCCCTATCGCATAGCTTTCGACCATTGATGGCGGTTGCTGAGGGAGTGGTGGTGGGATGGGTTGTTGATATGGCGCAGCGTATGCATTGGCAGGGGCATAGGGAAGTCCCTACATTTGAGAAAAAGGGCCGGGAGAGGAGAACATATCTCCTTGTGGTGATTTGGAGTACATGTTTAAGTACGAAGGGGTATTGTCTAGGAACGGATTGTTTGATACTAGACCGGGAGGATTAGTGTTAGAGATGATGGGCCTTGTTGGCGTTTGTTGTGGATAGTGAGGCGGCATGCCTAACATGCCTACTCCTGTGAGGAGATCTACTTGGCCAGGGTGGTATGGAGGATTGGAACTTCCTGCTTGTATGAACGGAGAATTTTGACTTGCTTGAGCAAGTTCTAACCCTCTCACTTTTTCTACTAACGTTGAAATGACTTCATTTGGTGAAGTCATGGTGCTTTTCCTGAGCGGCGTTTGTTGTATACCCTGGTGTTGTATAGGCATGTGATATCCTGTCATGAACTGATTGCTATCTTGCCAAGTTTCTCCGAGAGTATTTCCTATATGCAGTGGCATAGAGGTATTTTCTTGAAAAGAGATCTCGGGTTGTATTTGTAAACCTCCTATAGGTGGGTACATACCCCGAGAGCGTTGTTCACTCCTAGGATAACGTATTGACTGTCCATCATCTAAGACCAGGTATGGATCTGATTGCCTACTAATTTGTGGTCTAAGTAGCATTTGAGGAGACAAACCAGATTCTCCGGTAAACGTCATATTGTTTGAACCTGAAGGCTCTATTTGTTGTGTTCGAGGGGTTTGATCTAACTCCTCAGTTTGAAAAGATGAATTATATCTGATTCTTGGGGTTTTTGTTGACAACTGATTAGTTGAATAGTTTTCACCCCATACTGAGAGTGAGGGTGATGATTGCCTATTCTTTTGGGTGTAGTATGCCTCAAGACCCAAGAGGAGCCTGCCATATGCATTGAATCCCAACATATTCGGGGGGTATATGAATACCCACGGAATAATGGGAAGGAGCGAAGGTGGATGAGAGAAGATGAAACTTCTCAAAGAGAAGGTGAAACAGTTGTTCGTTTCACGTCGGGTTCACCAATTTTGTATGACGGAAAAGCGACAAAGCGGCGTGAGAATCTACAAGTAACTCTTCTACGTACTTGACCTCTCGAGGTCGTGTTGAGATAGCCAGTGCGGGTAGAATATGCGTGGGATGCAGAAATACTAATTAGGCGAGTCTAATGTCTTCGACACGCACTAGTGGAATTTGCGAATCTAAGGCAAAGAAGGCCCTTCTAACTTGGACTGGTGTGATAGATCGATCGGCAAAGATGACTGCTCGAAGGCTCCAATCCATATCGAGCTCTAGCGTGATTCGATCTATGGGTTGTGGAATACGTGGAAAATGACCTGGGATAGTTTCGTGTATGTCTCCTGATAAGGTCATATAGTGGATAGTGAATATAATTGACTCTATGAATGATTCTCTGGCCTAGTCCAGAATTCCTAGCTTCATTAGCCGCTATATCTAGTAAGGAAGGATGCTCGATGATGATAGGTGGAAGTGGAGTGGACTCGAATACCAAGGTGCGTAGGCTAGTGTCTATATCTAATTGACTTGTGGACTCATTGGGCTGTGGGATCTGTGGATCACAACCATAGACTCTTGGTTGTTGCGGTCCTATTATGGTCATACGCGAAATCAAGTTCTAATCCCTAGTATCCAGTAATCGTATGCTTTCTCAACTTCTATGTTTAGGACCAATAACTGTGTGATTTTCTCAGAATATCTCACAGGCGTTCGCGCAACTTGGATCCTTAAACCGGTGTCTATGTCTGTGAGAGTGTCTCCTGCACCCGGCTGTGGGACCAAAGGATCACAACCAAAGGTTTGTTCTCTTTCGAACCCTTCTACAGTCATGTGAGTGCTTTACCTAGGGCAATCTGTAGTTTGGTTGGTTCGACCAAAACATGTGTGCTTGGTCATCTTCTATGTTTAACCCTCTTAATTGAGAACTGATCAATTGTAAATGCGGGTGTTTGGAATACTTGTATTCTGAGATTTTGGTCTATGTCAACTATTGCTGTGACGAGGTTTGGTTGAGGCACGATTGGCTCAAATATATATTCCCTGGGCTCCTGAGGTCCCGTGATTGTCATACAAAATGAAATGTAAATCTAACTATAACGAAGCAAATTCTAACTACGTGGACTAAATCTAACATATATATAACTTTTATTCTTCTAAGAAATCTTTTAACAATTTTAAGGAAAGCAAACTATTTTAAGCGTATCTAGAAATAATAATTAAATAACAATTTAAAATAGACAAGATAACCGAGTGTAGTTATTTTCCTGTGTGATTTGTAGAATTATTCTAAATAAATAAAATAGCTCGTCTAATCTATCTGCAAGATTCTCGATCCTACCTCAGAAGTGAGGAGTGAATCATAGTTTCTCAGAAACTATCAATCCTCACAGCTTCCCTGGCAATATCGAGAATAGAATTTACTGAAATGAAGCAATTTATCTACTCTATTTGATATGATTCTAACTAGAACTTTGAAAGTTATAACCTGGATTCCGCAGAACAGTGGTGAATCCGATGGTGTGTGTGATCTTGTCCCCTCAGTGTGATCTCCTCGTTCTTTCATGTTCACATTAATCCAGAAAAGCGTGTAATGCTAGCACCGATAGGAGTAGATTTTGGGACAAGGACAACTCAGAATGTAGACCGAAAATGCGAGTAGGAGAGGGACAACGCAAGAGTACAGAGCTTGGCTTATGCGATTCCTAGCGGGATTTTACTGCGAGTCATGCAACATGAAGTGACCAAAACCTGTAACTATCTTATTCGAAGAGAAAAACCTACAACTTTAATGGCTTCCTAAGCTATTCTGTTCCAATGGATTGGATAAAATAACGACACTGTTTGCACAAGCTGGATATGTGGCTTACCAACAGCTGAATAAAGCTAACCAGGCATATAATGAACTGAACTAAGAACTCTAAGCAACAATGAAAATTAAATCTACAGCAAAGAGAAAATTCAGAGGCAAGCTTCAGACCGGATTGGATGAAATGACAAAGATCGCTTCGCACAAGATGGGTATGTGGCTTACCAACATCCGAGCAATCTAACTAAAGATGTAAGTGAATTCAAGCTATGGCTTCTAAACAAGATAACAAGCTAAAAATGAGGAGAGAAAAGATCAGTCTTCAAAATCTAGCCAAACTTCTCACCATTTTCTTGTGCACAAACCATGCATTTATAGGAATTCAATCACCCAAAATCAAAACCAAACTAAACTCCTAAACAATAAACAAAGGAAAAACACCATTCTAGGGGATTAAAAACATAAATGCATGCTCAAGTCAGCAAATAAAGCTGGTGAATCGTGATATTTCACGCGAGTCGCGTCCAAAAGAATGTTTTGGAAAATGCGCGTAGGACCGCTTCTCTCGAGCAGGTGGTGGCGGTTACAGGGACCACCGCCCGATCGGGCGGCGGTCACGAGACAGCCACCTGCAGGCGGCGGTTTCATCATCAAGATCAAGAGGCCAAGGAAAGAGGGAAAAGGTGAAAACAAAGGGCGCAGGTACTAAGCGGGGCATGCGGGACGTTAACGCATACTCCGAGTGATTTTTCGGATCCCGAACACCTTTCGAGGATACCTATATCATCATAGGGGCATTTGTTACATCAAGCTTTTTTTGGAAGACAAGATTTACAATTTTGGGTACGTATACGGTCCCTGGAATAGTGTTTGGCCATTGTTTATAGTTTTAGAGTTTAGTTTGGTTTTGATCTTTGGGTGAATGAAAAGCTATAAATAAATAGCTTGTGCTCAAACAAGAGAGGCCCCTCATTCACTTATCATGCTCTCATTTTTAATAGTTCAGTCTATTATTTTTCTTAGAAGCCATAGTTTCAATTCTTTGCATGTTTAGTTAGCATTGTTTAGCTGTTGGTAAGCCACATATCCATCTTGTGCAGGCAGTGTTGTTATTTCACCCAATCCATTAGAGTAGAATAGCTTAGGAAGCCATTAAAGTTACATGTTTTTCTCCTCAAAACAGGATAGTTTCAGGTTCTGGACGCTTTATGTTGCATGACTCGCAATAAATCCCACTAGGAATTGCATAAGCCAAGCTCTGTACTCTTGCGCTATCCCTCTCCTACTCACATTATATTCAGTCTGTATTTTGAGCTACCTTTGTCCCAATATCTACTTCTGTTGATGCTAACATTACACGCTTTTTGGATTCACGTGAATATGAAGGAACAAGGAGATCACACTGAGGGGACAAGATCACACACACCATTGGATTCGTCATTGTTCTGCAGAATCCAGGTTCTAGCTTTCAAAGTTCTAAAGTTAGAAATATATCAAATAGAGTAGATAATCACTTCTTTTCAGTTAAGTTTACTTTCGATATTGCCAGGGAAGCTGTGGGGATTGATAGTTTCTGAGAAACTATGATTCATTCCTCACTTCTGAGGTAGGATCGAGAGTCTGGCAAATAGATTAAGCAAGTTATTTCATTATTTAGAATAGATCTACAAATTGCACAGACAAATAACTACACTCGGTTATTTTGTTTGTTTTAAGTTTTATCTTAGTTGTCAAATTCTAGATACGTTTAAATAGCTACTTTCTTAAATTCTTAAAAGTTTCTCAGAAAATACAAAAATAGAAATTATATATATGTTCTAGGTTTATTCCACGTAGTTAAAATTTGCTTTGTTGCAGTTAGATTTACATTATTGTTTTGTATGACAATCACGGGACCCAGGGAGCCTAGGGAATACGTATTTGAGCCAATTGTGCCTCAACCCAATCTTGTCATGGCAATAGTTGACATAGACCAGAACCTTAGAATACAAATCTTCCAAACAACAACAGATTTACGACAAATCAGCTCTCAGTTGAGGGGATTAAATATAGAAGATGACCAAGCACACACGTTTTGGTCAAATCAACCAAACTACAGATTACCCTAGGCAAACATACACATGACTGTAGAAGGGTTTGAAAGAGAACAAACCTTTGGTTGTGATCCTTTGGTCCCATAGCCAGATGCAGGAGACACTCTTCTAGATATAGATACCAGCCTAAGAATCTAGGTTGCAAGAACACCTGTGAGGTACTCTGAGAAGATCGTGCAGTTATTGATCCTAAATATAGAAGCTGAGAAAGCATATGATTATTGGATACTAGGGATTAGGACTTGATTTCGTACATGACCATAGCAGGACCGCAACAACCAAGAGTCTACGGTTGTGATCCACAAATCCCGCAACCTAACGAATCCATAAGTCAATCAGACATAGACACTGGCCTATGTATATTAGTATTCAGATCTACCCCACTTCCACCCACCATCGTCAAATAGTTATCCTTACTAGATATAGCGGCTAACAAAGCTAGAGAATTCTGGACTAGGCCAGAGAATCATCCGTAGAGTCGATTGTATTCATTACCCACCATATGACCTTATCTGGAGACATACACGAAACTATCCCAGGTCATTTTCCACGTATTCCACAACCCATAGATCGAATCACGCCAGAGCTCGATATTGATTGGAGCCTTCGAGCAGTCATCCTTGCCGATCGATCTATCACACCAGTTCAGGTTAGAAGGGCCTTCTTTGCCTTAGATTCACAAATTCCACTAGTGCGTATTGAAGACATTAGATTACCTAACTAGTTTGTCTACATACCATGAATATTCCATCCCCATCGACTGTCTCGGCACAACCTCGGGAGGTCGGGTACGCGGAAGAGTTACCTATAGATTCCCATGCTCGCTTGTCACTTTTCCGGTGTACAAAATTGGTGAACCCGACGTGAAACAAACAAAATTACTGAAGCTGACGTGAACTTCCTACTTTCTCGTCCGAGTCATAGTATTACGTTTTCTTTCAAGTTTAGTTTACTTTTCATCTTCTCCACCTCATTAGCTTTCACGAATCATTTTCACTCTCTCCCATTATTCTGCGGGTATTCATATACCCCCCGAATATGTCGGATTTGATGCATATGGCAGACCCCTCTTGGGTCTTGAGGCATACTACGCCCAACAAAATAGACAATCGTCACCTTCACTCTTGGTATGGGGTGACAACTACTCAACTAATCAGTTGTCAACACAAACTCCAAGAATCAGATATAATTCATCTTTTCAAATGGAGGAGTTAGATCAACCCCCTCAAAAACAACAAACAGAGCCTTCAGGCTCGAATAATATGACGTTCACCGGAGAATCTGGATCATCTCCTCAGATACTACTTAGACCACAAATTAGTAGACAATCAGACCCATACCTGGTCTTAGATGATGAACAATCAATACGTTATCCTAGGAGTGAATAGCACTCTCGGGGTATGTACCCACCTGTAGGAGGTTTACAAATGTAGGCCGAGGTCTCTTTTCAAGAAAATACCTCTATACCATTGCATATAGGAAATACTCTCGGAGAAACTTGGCAAGATAACGATCAGTTCATAGCAGGATATCACATGCCTATACAAAACCATGGTATACAACAAATGCCACCAAGGTAGAATATCGTGACTTCACCAAATGAAGTCATTTCAATGTTAGTAGAAAAAGTGAGAGGGTTAGAACTTGCCCAAGCAAGTCAAAATTCACAATTCGTGCAAACAGGGGGTTCCAATCCTCCATGCTATCCTAGCCAAGTAGATCTCCTCATAGGAGTAGGCATGTTAGGCATGCCTCCTCGATTATCCACTATAAACACCAAGTATGCCCATCATCTCTAACACCATTCCTCCCGGTCTAGTATCAAACAATCCATTCCTGGATAATACCCTGTCATACTTAAACATGTACTCCAAATCACCACAAGGAGATATGTTCTCCTCTCCCAGCATGCTTGCTCAAACACGAGTGTTTCCTTATGCCCCTACTAACGCATACGCTGTGCCATATCAACAACCCATCCCACCACCACTCCCTCAGCAACCACCATCAATGGTCGAAACCTATGCGATAGGGACTTATTCAGAATATTTGAAAGAGCCCTTAGAATTCGCCATACAAAGCATCATGCTTCCAAGACCCCTTCCCAATTTACCCAAGTACAAAGGTGAGGGAGATCCAAACGTGCATATCAAAGCTTATGCTACAACCATATGAGAACTACTCCCTTGGGATGGGGTTGTTGCTAAAATATTCCCCAAAACTTTGGAAGGCATCACTCTTGATTGGTATTATAGAATACCTGAGGCTTCCATCCATTCATTTAAACAACTTGTATCAGAGTTCATTAAGGCATTTGACATGAACAAACTGTTAAGAACAGGAATCAGGGAGTTCTTACACATCAAACAAGAACACAATGAATCTGTCGCCCATTTCATCCAAAGGTGGCGTACAGTCCTTTATTCCTCAGCAAGTGCGCCAAACATGGATCAAATGGAACTATGTGATTTATTCCTTCATTCGCTTAGCAGAGAAGTGAAGGAATAAGTCCAGAAGCTCCCACTACGAACTTACGATGAAGTACTAGAGAGTGCTCTTCGAATATATCAAGCAAAGCAATTATAGTGGTCGCAAAACATATGAAGCAAACGGAGGTTAATCACCCCCAATCAGAACACTACAAATTATCCCACCACTACAAACGTCAATCAAGGACCTAAAATCCTTAACAAAAATCGGGGTGTAATAACAGATGGAGTAACCGACCAGCCCAAGAAGGTAAATATTGTCAATACTCCATCACAAACAAACAACCAACAAAGCAAAAACTTTACCCCGACGATCAATACAAAGGGATTTTAACCATCCACAACAACAACAACAATGGCAAAATCCCATACAAGGGCCAAGCCAAAACTCATTTGGTTATCAAAACCAAAATCAAAGCCAGAAACAACAAATGCAAAAATTTAATCCTAATAGGCAATAGTTTGATCAGAGTTTTAGGCCACAATATACACCAAATCAACAAACCAGGAATTATAATCCCAATTCATATTGTGGTTTCCACAAAATTTGAGGTCATGATACTAGAACGTGTCGTGACTACAATAAATTCATGCAACATTTTCTAGAAGAACAAAGACAGTTCTTCACATTTGTTTTGGCCGATCCCATGTCACCACCACCAAATACACACGCAGGGGCAGTTTCCCCTCAGAATGCTCCCCTCAAGATCTTTAACAATCCACTCCCAAATCATGATAATAACAGACTAAATCCAACTAGGACGAACAAAGGCGTAATGATGGGAAACAATGATCATGAAGCCTCGACTTCACTAAATCTATCACTTGTGCCATAATTAGGAAATGAGCCGAGACCCAAGATAGTTAGTTTAGTACTATAACAAGAACATGAGAATATTTCTCTCAACCAAGCTAAGTCACCGCCGTAAAAGAGATAAGAGTCAACAAAAGTAGAAAACCCGTGGGTGCCTATGATTTAATTAACGACCTAACAAAAACCTTCTCACACATTTCATTTTTAGACTTACTAAAAAACTCTCCTGCTCACAGGGCTGCTCTTTTAGAAGCATTAGGTTTAGGTCATTTAATTAACATCACTCCACCTCCTGAAACATAGGTAAATCATGTAGACTTTGACGTTCATCCTCCAGACAGCCGGACAAGGATGTCGAATTCATATTCGAAATAAGTAAAATGCCTACGATGCTGAGATTACACGTCGAGGTGATCTAGCCTTACACTTACAAGTATGGGTTTATAATAACTACATAAAACAAGAAATGGTTGACAATGGGGCCATGAGCTAACATAGTCCCCTTCTCTTTCCTTCAAAAGTTAGGATATGGTGAAACAAACTGTTCCACCACTCGAAATACATTGAGAGGCTATGATAGCCTTAAAGCCACTTTGATTGGAACTATAATACTACCGGTAACCTTAGGACCCAAAACAATCCTGACTAAGTTTTATATTATAGATCGGGAAACTAATTATAATATGATCCTCGACTGACCATGGATACACCGAATGAAGGCAATCCCTTCTACATTATTCCAAGAAGTAAGATTCTTGCATCTAGGAAAGGTGTTTGTAGCCAAAGGTGATCCAAAACCTTTCGATATACACCTAGCTGACTTAAAGAAAAGACTAGGTGTGCACTCGAATTTGAACTTCCAACAAACCAACTTAATAAACCCACTGACGCAAAACCAGAGGAGAAGTTGGTACCTACAATGGATCTTGAGACTATGAATCTAGTCAAGACAATCCCAACCTCAAAAGGTGAGGCTAACATTGTAGAAACGGTATCATTAGGAACTACTGCAAAAATTGTTGAATTACTAGAACAGGATCTACCAATGTTTCTACCATTTGATTATGTGGGCATGGGAAATTCCCTAGGTGTTGGTTATCTTCCACCGAGGATCTCTATATGGTGGAAGTAGAATGCGCAAACACAAAAATATCCCAGCATCCATATTCTCAGCTAAATATTGGACTCTCCATTTTGATGGAGCTAAATGCCATTATGGAGTGGGGGCTGGTGTAATCTTTACTTCCCCTGAAGGAAAGGTCCTACCATTCACCTTCAAACTCAATTTTGAATGTACAAACAACGACACTGAATACGAAGCCCTCCTCCTTGGCCTCATTTTAGCCAAGAGGATCGGTATTAATAACATCAGAGTATTAGGAGACTCACAATTGGTAGCAAACCAAGTCTCTGAGATATATGAAACCAAAGCCGAGCATTTACAGCTTTACAAAAAAGTTGTATTAGATTTAAGCAAGGAATTTGACTTCATATCAATTGAAACAATCCCACGAGAAGAAAATCTTCTCACTGATTCAATAGCAACTTCCGCATCACGTTTTACTCCAAGCAATAAGTTAGAGGATACTCATTTCATAGTATCCCTTCGTGATGAACCATTGATAAAGACAACGACAAATTCTCTTTTAAACAAAAATGAATCTACTATTCTAGACCATGTTGATAGTGATATGGCCACTTTGGATTACTTAAACGCCTATGCGGCACTACATCTCTCCTATCATATGATAGATTTGTCCTTAATCCCACATTCATCTTCCTACTTTGGAAATCCCATGATGGAACCTAGCGTATACACGGTAGAAAGTGGGGATGATTTGGATTTACCTCCAGCCCCACCTAAATTTGAAGAGGGTAATGCCTCTTTAATCAAAGAAACAATTGATGTTAACATCGGAATGGAGGATGAACCAAAAATATTGAAATTAGGGTCCTCGTTAACCCCGGAAGAAGTAGAAATACACACTCAGATCCTCAAGGAACATCAGAAAGCTTTTGCATTTAATTATAAGGAAATGACAGGCATTGCACCACACATTGCAGTGCATAACCTCATCACTAAATATGATGCAAAACCAGCTTAAACAAAAATCAAGACCCATGAAACCCAAGGTGGCTCTCATGGTGAAAGATGAAATAATAAAACTCCTACAAGTAGGGTTCATCAAACCATCGATTACTCTCAATGGGCATCTAATATTGTTCCTGTTCTCAAAAAGAATGGGACGATACGTATTTGCATAGATTTCTCGAGACATTAATAAAGCATGTCCTAAGGACAACTTCCCATTACCATCCATAGATGTCATTGTTGATGCAACAAATGGATTTGAACTCTTGTCTCTCATGGATGGATTCTCGGGATACAATCAAATCGAATATCTCGAACAAGACCAAGCCAAAACCACATTTATAACTCCTTGGGAACCTATTGTTATGTTTGTTATGCAATTTGGCCTCAAGAATGCTGGTGCTACGTACCAGTGAGCTATGACATATATATTCCACGATTTAATTCATAAAATCATGGAATCCTACGTAGATGACTTGTTGGCTAAGGCCAAGAAGCGTTGTGACCATCTAGAAGTACTCCGCGTCATTCTTTCATGCCTAATAGAATATGGAGTCACACTAAATCTAGAGAAATGCGTCTTTGGTGTAATAGGAGGAAAGCTCCTAGGTTACATCATATCATCACAAGGGATAGATGTTGATCCAACCAAAATTTGGGCTGTCCTCGAAATGGTCCCACCTTCGAATGAATCTGGAATCAGGTCATTTCTCGGAAAACTGGGTGCAATCCGAAGATTCATCCCGGACTTAAGCTTCGCCATTCATCCAATCAACAATTTACTCAAGAAGGATTATAGCATTGATTGGACCGAAGACTGCAATGAAGCCTTTGATGCAGTTAAGCGTTTCCTGTTATCACCACCTATGCTAATGCCACCCAAGCTAGACCACCCGTTAATTTTGTATTCACGAGCTACCGATGTCTCGCTGGCTTGTATGTTGGCCCAAGAAGACAATGACAAAAAGGAATGCGTGATTTATTTCATTATTCAAACATTACATGACTATGAAGCACGTTATACACAGTAGAACGAGAATGCCTTGCCATAGTCTTTGCTACTAAACGCTTAAGACACTATATGCTGAATCAAGAAACGAGGGTCATGGTAAAAACGGACCATTTACGAACTTTCCTCACACAAGGATCCTTGTCTAAAAAGGCTGGACGTTTTATAACCTTAATGGGGGAATTCGAATTAACATTTGTAAATCAGAAGTCGGTTAAGGGAAAAATCATTGCGGATTGGTTAGCTGATAACCCATTAGATGGAGGTGATTTAGTAGATTTAGATTTTCCAGATGAGTGCGTATACTACATCGAAACCCGACCCTCTATCTCTGAGTGTCCCTGGTACACTGATATCATTAATTATATCATGGACCATACGTACCCAGAAGGAGCTACACCGCAACAAAGAAGGTGGTTACGTATTATTGCAGCCAAATACGTCATCATAGAGCAAGTACTCTACCGAAAAGCATTCGATGGAATGCTCTTGAGATGTGTCGACACAGAAGAATCCAAGAAGATTCTCCACGAATCTCACAGTGGAATGTGTGGAGGCCACTTTGGTGGCCATGCCTCCGCTCACAAAATACATCGAATGGGCTATTTTTGGCCCACTCTAGAACGTGACATAGTGGAGTTTGTATGTAGGTGTCATAAGTGTCAAGAATTCTCCCACGAAATTCATATGCCAGCACAAGCTCTACAACCAATTGCTACTCCATGGCCCTTTTCTACATGGGGTCTTGATTTGATAGGGAAATTCTCTCCCTCGTCTACAGATGGCCATAATTTTATAATCACGGCCACCGAATATTTCACCAAGTGGGTAGAGGCTATGCCTCTTACTACTGTACCAGGTTCTGTAATCGCCAAGTTCATTTTGAACCAAATCATTTGCAGATATGGTATCCCACAAATCATTATCTCCGATAATGGAACTTCTTTTAAGAATGAAGAGGTTCGCGAGCTATGCAATAAATTTAAGATAAGCCATCATACGGCTTCCTTGTATTACCCTCAAGCCAACGGATAGGCTGAAGTGACAAACAAGACACTGAAAGCCATTCTCCTTAAAACTGTGAAAGAAAACAAACGAGATTGGCATTTGAAGTTATATCCGGCCTTGTGGGCCCACCGAACCTCAATAAGAACACCAACGGGAGCAACTCCTTTCTCACTAGTGTTCGGGCAGAGGCAGTTCTCCCACTCGAGGTTGAAATACCCAGTCTCCGCATTTCATTACAAGGGATTCTGGATGAAGACGCTTACAGAGAAGCACATCTTTCCCAACTAGAAATCCTAGATGAAACTAGGTTAGATGCTGAATAGTGATATAGAGTTTATGCTAACCGGATGTGCCGGTAGTACAACAAGAAGGTCTATAAACATGACATATACGAAGGTGATCTAGTTCTAAGGCTAGACAGCCGGATCGACAAGAATACTTTGGTGAAGGAAGGAAATTCGGCCCAAATGGTTGGGCCCATACGAGTCATGAAGGACTATGGAAATGGTGCATACCTCTTATGTACACTAGAAGGTGAGGAATTTGGTGAAACAGTCAATTCCTTGCACCTCAAGCGGTTCTACGCATAAGTAGCTGGCACTACTTATATAACTATCTACATTGCATTTTCATACAGATTAGGATCATGTTGTCCATTTGTTTTGTACACAAATTGTGATCAAGGAATCTATTCTCAAAGCAATTCATTACAAACTCATGATGTTGTTGGCATAAACTCTTTAATCGTACCTCTCCATTTTCATGATGTCATCAAATTATCTCAGAATCATTTTATCAAATAAAGCTAGATATGACAAAGTCTTAAACGGTAACCATACCAAGATCTGCGGGCTTGTTCTCACTTTTAGTTTCTTCTTAGGATAGGTGTCTTGCCTATGGTTTGTTCTAGAAGCTTCATGGTGTCACATCTATCCCATATATATGTCTCTTTGGAAATAAGCACATACTAACGTTTTACTCAAGAAAACAAGTCAAACGTTGATCAAACAGAAAATTTTAATTTTACACATTTCCTTGCCCCACCAACCTTTGTTGATAAGCTTGCGTCTCTTACTAGTGACGTAGGGTTAGGAAAGGATGGAAATGCCCTTACTCGCCTATGCTTTTCCCATGGTGTTAAACCCACGCTTCTTACTAGTAGCATGGGGCAAAGTGTAGGGGGTCCTCTTGACAAATAAATGCAAATGGTCATACACAAACAATTCAAACTTTGAAACTTTGAGTCAAAAATAAATGAATCAGATGTTCAAAATTCCAAGAGAGTTAAAATCCTGAAAACCTGTATTTTGTCTACTATGTGGCCATCTATGGATCTAAGTCTAGATAAACCACAAAGTAAGTTGCATTCTAAACTATGAAGTCACTTGGGTAGAGTAAGCTTGTAGCTTCCAATTTGGTTCCACCAAAGCTTTGTCTGTCTTTCATCACTATCATTTTAGCACATTTCATAACTTGTGCCCTTCTTGACTCTTGGTGATAAGCCCTCACATCTTACTAGTTGCGTGGAGTTAGGAGTGGGGCAAGTTTATTTGTTCATCGTCTCGGTTTGTATTCATCACTTTGCAAAACACACATGAGGTGTCTAAAATTGATTACAGAAGCTAAGATTCAAAATCACATTATAGCTACATCACCATATATCAGCATCATGAAACACAAAAGGAAATAAAAACATTTACATCATTTGTTCTCCATTGCATACATTCTAAAAATCATATAAACATACATCGTAGTATACATAGGGAAACGGAAATAGAAAGGAAACCATAAGTGTCAAGATTTTTATCCAAAATAAATACGTTTATATAAATGATCAATGTTTATATACAATGCCATCATGCACTAAGCATGGTCAAAATGCTCAAAGAGCTTGGGATATACAAAGAATATATAGTACAAAATCTACGAGAGCCAAGTGGCCTCTCAATCCCTACGCGACCCCTCCAAAGGTGCACGCCCATGCCTAGGACTTCGGATACGCCGGTGCTCTGAATGTACGGAGGGCTCAGGGTCCCGAGGAGTAGCCACAGTCTCACCACGAGAACGGCTCCTCATAAGATGCTCACCGTCCCTGCACTCCCTAGCTCGGTCGAAGGGTCGATACCATCCCGCCACATGCCGATCGGAGCAAAGACATCGGTATGCCTACTACCACCGAAGGATCCCACATTTATGGAAAGCTCTCCGCATAGGTCCTATCCATGGGGATCATCAGGGAATCAGTACATACCCTACGGATCAAATCCCGCCACTCATCAACAGTCTCTACAAACAAAGGAGAAAACAAGTTAGAAACCAAACAAGAAATTAGGAATACAAAATTACAACTAAGGAGAGCCTACAAGCAAACATTAAAAAGGAGAAAGGGTAACTTACTCAGATCACTAGGCCTCCAGGATGGGTCACTGGGGCCGGCACCTGCCGCAGATGCCGCTGCCGACTGAGGGGCTGCTCCTATGGTAGGAGCAACGTATCACCCCGCAACGGACTCATCCTCTCTACCATGGCCCTGGGAGAGTGGCTCCTCTAAAACCAGAGTCACCCTCTCTGCTCGCATAACATCCTAAGTGTCATGCTACTCAGGATCATTGTCATCGGTCTCCTCCTCTGTTCCTCCCTCTAGTGAACTCCTCAGACTCGAGTCAATATCAATAGGGTCATCACTGCTATGAGTAGGACCCACAACAATCTGAAGCAAAGGTGCCTGAGGCGCACCGGCTCTCCCTCTAGCACGTATTATCCTCCTGGCTGCAATGGGAATGCCAAGAGTAACCATTGTCTAACCTCAGCCTCTAGGCCCCCCTTTGGCCTCACGAACTGATCTGTAGACTGACGCCACTAGGGGAAGCATATCCGTATGGTAAGCCAAACTGCTGAGGAACTCAGCCAAAGGGGTGCATCTCCACACATCCCACTCAGTCAATAAGCTGCCCTATCGTGGAGCAGAGATCAAGGTAAGAGTCTCCTCACCCCAAATACCCACCATAGTCTCCAGTATGGTGTTGCCTCCATGTCGGCAAAATAGTCGTGGAGGCAACGGTTGATGAGGTGCTCTAAGTACCGACATGTCTATCCATCTGGCTGCCCTCACAGCCCCAGGATCTACCACCTCCACACCCCTGCCATAAGGGATGAAACGCTCATTGACCCAACTCATGACTAGAGTCAGGTGGCTCAATGATCGCCCCTGTAAATAGACTACCCTATATAAGTCATGGTAGGTAGTCCCAAGAATGTCTGCCCCCTAGGCATATTTTTGACCATGCCCCTCTATTTGTACAATAATGGGGGCCCAGCAGATAATAATGTGTCCCCTCCCTTTTCCCCGATTAACTTCGAGGCAAGGATCCCCATGATGGCCTGGCGAAGTAAGGGGATGGGAAAGGAAGGAATAGATCAAACTCTCACCCCCTTCTTTGACCCCGTGGAGATGACTGCATCTCCCATATATGTCACCCACTGTGCAATCTGTGCCCGTGAGCCTGCTGTCTCTAAAGTGAGTTGCCTCCCGATGATCGGGACCCCCAGAATATGATAGACATCCTCCAATGTAATGGTCCACTCACCACGGACCCCTGGCAATCGGAAGGTGTTCCGATCTGCATCCCAGTATGAGAATAGGTCACAAAGGATGTGACTAGATGGTGCAACATGAGGCATGCGCGATATGCGCAGTATGCCAGCCCTCTGAAGTGTGTCCTCCTCATCCTGTGAGAGGGCATCTAGTACCCCTGGGAGCCAATCACACTCCCTCTCTCTACTCCATCGGATGTACTCCTCTCTCACCTGCATACACCCAAAAACACACAAAATAGAGCAAGTTAGCATCCGAGTAATACTAGAAAAACCATGTAAGCACGTAGAAATGCTAAAAAAGCAAAACCACTTTCAAAAAAAGGATTCTTTTGCATTCTGTACAAACCACCACCCCGAGCGAGGGGCGGTTTTGTAACCACCACCTTAAGGGCGACGGTCATGTAACCTCCACCCTAAACAGGCGGCGGTCGTGGTCCAAAACCCACGCGGGTTTTTAAACTAAAAATGCCTAAAAAGTGCAAAAAACGGCCATTTAACCTAAAAATAGAGCCTACCCAGTAGGCGCCCCCCCTAGGTGGACCTTTTAACACTAGCATTTTCAAAAATGACCCCCCCATGACAAGGATTTTAACATTTCAAAATTAAGGGGTAAAAAGGAAAAACTGAAGAAAACTAACCTGTGATCTCGCGGGGCAGTGTTCCGCACGTGGAGGAATGATCACTATCTCACTGTGGACGTTTCGACTCTACTCACACAAGAAACCGTCACCGTGGGTCCCAGAGCTCAAAATCAATCAAATCGACTCGCGCAAATCAATAGGAAAACCGCCCACTTTCATATATATAGCACTGCTTTTCGCTTTTAAAATGACTTTTTCACAGTTTTGGAGCGCTGATGGAGGTAAGTTCCTATCCTCACACAAATGGTACATTCTCATTCCCTGTTATCTTAGCGTTTATTTTCAAACTATTGATCTATCTCGCACTTGAGTTCTCTTTTCATTTCAGTAGCAGAATTTTGATGGCGTCATACACACGGACATATCGGGTATAACATCTAACTTCCCATTTCAGACTGCCATACTCAGACCCATTGTTTTACACCTCTTCATGGCTAAAACACTTCTCCGAGGGGCAATATCTATGTACCCAAAATTGTAAGGTACTTGCATCGGAACAACGTAATAAGTGCCCCAATGATGATACAGGTCTCCTCACAAGGTGTTTGGGATCCATAAAAGATCTCCAAGTGTGCGTTGACATCCCGCATGCCCCGCTTAGCCCCCATGTGCTTTGTTTTTCCCTTTTTTTTCTTTTTCTTGGCCTTTTGCTCTTCAATGTGAAACCGCTGCCCTACATGGGCAGCGTGGTCTCATGACCGCCGCCCGATCTCGGTGGCGGTCTCAGAATCGCCCCTGCTCAGTGGCGGTGGTCCTTTACGTGTTTTCCAAAAAGTGTTTTTAACGCGACTCACATAAAAATCAACAATTCACTAGATTTTTTTGCTGACTTAGACTTGCATTTATGTTTTTGGTCCCCTGAATAGTGTTTGGCCATTGTTTATAGTTTTAGAGTTTAGTTTGGTTTTGATCTTTGGGTGAATGAAAAGCTATAAATAAATGGCTTATGCTCAAACAAGAGAGGCCCTCATTCACTTCTCCCGCTCTCATTTTCAATAGTTCAGTCTATTATTTTTCTTAGAATCCATAGTTTCAATTCTTTGCATTTTTAGTTAGCATTGTTCAGCTGTTGGTAAGCCACATATCCATCTTGTGCAGGCAAAGGTATTATTTCACCCAATCCATTGGAGTAGAATAGCTTAGGAAGCCATTAAAGTTACAGGTTTTGTTCCTCAAAATAGGATAGTTTCAGGTTCTGACGCTTTATGTTGCATGACTCACAATAAATCCCACTAGGAATTGCATAAGCCAAGCTCTGTACTCTTGCGCTATCCCTCTCCTACTCGCATTATATTCAGTCTGTATTCTGAGCTACCTTTGTCCCAATATCTGCTTCTGTTGATGGTAGCATTACACACTTTTCTGGATTCACATGAATACGAAGGAACGAGGAGATCACACTGAGGGGACAAGATCACACACACCATTGGATTCGTCATTGTTCTGCAGAATCTAGGTTCTAGCTTTCAAAGTTCTAAAGTTAGAAATATATCAAATAGAGTAGATAATCACTTCTTTTCAGTTAAGTTTACTTTTGATATTGCCAGGGAAGCTATGGGGATTGATAGTTTCTGAGAAACTATGATTCATTCCTCACTTCTGAGGTAGGATCGAGAGTCTGGAAAATAGATTAAGCAAGTTATTTCATTATTTAGAATAGATCTACAAATTACACAGACAAATAACTACACTCGGTTATTTTGTTTGTTTTAAGTTTTATCTTAGTTGTCAAATTCTAGATATGTTTAAATAGCTGCTTTCTTAAATTCTTAAAAGTTTCTCAGAAAATACAAAAATAGAAATTATATATATATTCTAGCTTTATTCCACATAGTTAAAATTTGCTTTGTTGCTGTTAGATTTACATTATTGTTTTGTATGACAATCACGGGACCCAGGGATCCCAGGGAATACGTATTTGAGCCAATTGTGCCTCAACCCAATCTCATCACGGAAATAGTTGACATAGACCAGAACCTTAGAATACAACTCTTCCAAACAACAACAGATTTACGACAAATCAGCTCTCAGTTGAGGGGATTAAATATAGAAGACGACCAAGCACACACGTTTTGGTCAAATCAACCGAACTACAGATTACCCTAGGAAAACATACACATGACTGTAGAAGGGTTTGAAAGAGAACAAACCTTTGGTTATGATCCTTTGGTCCCACAGCCAGATGCAGGAGACACTCTTCTAGATATAGATACCAGCCTAAGAATCTAGGTTGCAAAAACGCCTGTGAGGTACTCTGAGAAGATCGCGCAGTTATTGATCCTAAATATAGAATCTAAGAAAGCATATGATTATTGGATACTAGGGATTAGGACTTGATTTCGTACATGACCATAGCAGGACCGCAACAACCAAGAGTCTACGGTTGTGATCCACAAATCCCGCAACCTAACGAATCCATAAGTCAATCAGACATAGACATTGGCCTACGTTTATTAGTATTTAGATCTACCCCACTTCCACCAACCATCGTCGAACAGCTTATCCTTACTAGATATAGTGGCTAAAAAAGCTAGAGAATTCTAGACTAGACCGAGAATCATCCGTAGAGTTGATTGTATTCATTTCCCACCATATGACCTTATCTAGAGACATACATGAAACTATCCCAGGTCATTTTCCACGTATTCCACAACCCATAGATCGAATCACGCCAGAGATCGATATTGATTGAAGCCTTCGAGTAGTCATCCTTGTGTCGATTGATCTATCACACCAGTTTAGGTTAGAAGGGCCTTCTTTGCCTTAGATTCACAAAATCCACTAGTGCGTATTAAAGACATTAGATTGCCTAACTATTTTGTCTGCATACCACGAATATTCCATCCCCACCGACTGTCTCCGGCATGACCTTGGGAGGTCGGGTATGCGGAAGAGTTACTCGTAGATTCCCACGCTCGCTTGTTGCTTTTCCGGCATACATTTACGCCCATCCATGGTCAGTGCAAATTGGGTAAGTTAAATGTCTAAAGTGTGCGGAGACATATTTATATCATTAGTAGCCTTTGTGATCTTGATACCCATGTCAAGATCATCATCATAGTTCAGTTAGTTCATCATTTGATCTCCCTTTGACGTGTTACCTTGTTTGCATTGTCTCAACACGGCTTAAAATACTTATGTCGTGTTTTTTGTAAACGTGATCTAAGTATCTACATTGTGGTGTTACGCTATTCACGTTTTAACACATCCTTAGTATATTTTGACTTCTTTTGACTTCAAGCATTGTCCCAAATCCTTAAAGGTGTCACTTACTATGTTTGCGTCATTTTGATACCACTTTGACACTAATATCTCACTTCTTCGTGAACCTTGATAGACGTGTCCAATTGGTGTGGTTACGTGGCTTACGTTTGTAATCCTCACCCTTTAACATTTAGGTCTTGTTGGTTGTTAAACTTGTCATGGTATCCTTTAATTGGGAGTCACATTTACCCTTTGTTAATATTTACGCCTTGTTCATTTCGAGCTTGACGTAAATATTGACATTGTGTTGATCATTTTCACGTCAGACTATCACTTTGCACACACATTTTCATATGGTGTATTTCCTTGTTGATTGGCTTTGTGTTTCACACTCGCATAATTGTTCCTTGTGATTATTCATTCAAAAAATCATTTTCTAGGGAAATCCCTTTTGATCTCATTGAGATTGCATCATCACGATGTTTATTTTCCTTATACACCCTTCAAAAAATCACACATTCATCTCCATACTTACAAAATGTCTAGTTGGTTATTGTTATGCTTCCTAGATGGACATAACACCTTCTTCACTTTGAAGAAGTTTTATCACACTATCCAGGCCTAGATATTTGAGATTAAAATGATGCCAACAATGACTGATTATCATGCAGTTCCTCATTCTTACGACAATAAGGAATTCAATTTTCGGCGTTCACATCAAAGGATGTCCATCATGACTAAACCTCGTTTGGTTCTTCGCGCTAGAAGTCCCATATGGGTAACTCATTCCCCACCTTCATCTCATAGTCGGTGGTATGATTTGGATTATTTTGATCCTAATTATTATTTGAGTTCCATCCACTCTTCTTCTAATTCTAATCCAAACATTTCCTCTTCTTCTGAGGATTCCAATCCCAATGTTTCCTCTGAATCTTCTAAGGATATAGATCCAAAATACTATTCAGATTCATCCAATGTCATGGTCCTCCCTATCTTTGCGGGAACATCTTCATCATACATTTAATATGACTCCTACGTTGCGTTCCTCCCTTTCTACACAGGCCCCTTTTATCACTCACCTCAACAGGGGTCTTCTTCCTTTGAAGATACATGCAACTCCAAATCCCTCCAATCAAACATCTAATACAATTCTTGAATCATGGTCCTCTCTTTCTTTGCAGGACCCTTGTTATTATTCATCCGATGTGATTCTTGAATCATGGTCCTCCCCTTCTTCACAGGACCTTCTTCATCAATCACCCCCAATAAGTCTTCCTCCTTTAAAGATTCGTGTGACTCAAAGTCCTTTGAGAAAAACGTTTGAATCAACCCATGCGTCGTAATCTATAGACTTTGGACTTAATCCTACTATTTTACATACGACATACCATTGTATAGGTATGTCTACACCACCTTCTTTCTACTCCCGAGATATATAGCTACACATATTCTTTGTCCCCCACATCATCTTCTTCTATCAATAATCATCAAACGTCTTCTAATTCTTCCACACCAAGTGAACCTCTTTCTTCTAATCAACCCCTGGTGGTTGATCAACAACTCATACCAATTGATCTCTTTCAGAATGAAGAAACAATCAAGGCATTTATAGGAGCACATGAAGATATTCCTTTAGAAGATTACGAGAAAGGATTCTCTTTAGACTTCGATGCACCTGCATATTCTAAGAAAAATGTTGATTCCTTTTATCAAGAAATAGAGGAAGAGCCTCAAATCATGTAACTTGATCCTCCTCTTATTCTTCCATCTTCAAATTCTTCATTAAGTGAGGAAACTCCTAGGTCTTACATTGATCCATGGCCTATCTTCTCATCACCCAATCGCTCTTTGTTTATCATAATTCCTCAATCACAATCTCTTATGGGTCAACACCAAGTAGCCCTTCATCTTCATCTAGGTGTGGGTCACCTTCTAGTAGCCATCCCTCTGCTATTTGTGGGACATTTTCAAGTAGTCCACTATCTTCTATTCTTGGTGAACGTCCAACTAGCCCCTTATATTCTATCTATGGATCACCCCGGGTAGTCCATCATCTTCTATTCTTGGGCCACATCCTAGTAGTCCATCATCTTACATCTATGGGTCACATCCTAGTAGCCCTTCTTCTTCTATTCTTGGGCCACATCCTAGTAGCCCTTCATCTTCTATCTATGGGTCATGTCCTAGTAGCCCTTCTTCTTTTATTCTTGGACCACATCCTAGGAGCCCTTCATCTTCTATTTATGGGTCACACCCTAGTAGCCCTTCTTCTTCTATTCTTGGGCCACATCCTAGTATCCCTTCATCTTCTATCTATGGCTCACCTCCCAGTAGCCCATCTTCTTCAATCCTTGGACCGTATCCTTTTCATCAATCTCATTATTTTTCTACCAAATATTGTGGCAAGCCCACTGTCATTCCTCTCATCAATTCTAAATGTCCACATTCTTCTCCCACTTCTCGAGATCAGACAAGTCAAGCATTAGCTTATAAGAAACCTAGACAGGTTCTTTATCAAGCCAAGATACAAAATCCAAAGAGATTCAAAGCTACCAACAACTCCAATGATCATAAAATCCAAAATCAAACGTGATTCTAGAATGCACACCAACGTACCCATCAAGTATGGCACAAAGTGTAAAAAACTATGGATAGGGAACTCAAACTCCCACATATGAAACCCATGTTTCAAAACAAATCACAGTCATTTGTTGAGTGTGAACTCACCTCAATCATCGAGATCATGGATAATATCACTCTCAATAAACAAACGTGTCTAGTCTCCCTTATCAAGGAAGTTGAAAACATTGTTGTTGGATCTTACCACATGGAGTGAATTTGTTAGTCCCAACCTCTTAAAACTGTCAAAAATCTAAAAATATAAAAACAATTCAAAAATACAAAAAAACATTGAGAAAACACAACAAAAATCAAAGGTACAAAGATCAAACATTGCAATCAGGTGTTACGTACACATGGATATTTATTTCTTCCCTTCCTTGCTATTCTTCTGCAAGTCTTCCTACCATTTTCATCCCTTTGGTGATATTTTGGTTAGCTTATTCACATGCATTTTGTGACATTTATCTCTATGGTATCTATTTGACCCTGGTCTTTTATCACCTTAGTAAATTAAAGAATGACTGACCTCTTAGAGATCCTATCACATTCAACATCTAATAAACTTGTTGTGAAGAACTTTTGGACATATTTTTGACACTATCCAATGTCGTCATCATAAGCACTTCCACCTCCTTCCATCAAGCCATCAGTGGTTCTTAACCCCTTGGCAAACAAGAGAGCTGAAATAAGTTTTCAGAAAGAAAAAGAATCAAAATCAATCAAAAATAAAAAGCTAAAAGCTACAAAGAAAAAGCAAATTTATATATTACTCTCTCTTGGGGTATTTCCAATAATCTCTATCGAGCTATAGACGCCTGACTGGTAGTAGAGAAATTTTGTGATTAGAATCAAATACATCTCTATCGGGGCTATGGACACCTAGTGGCAAAGCAGAGTAATGTATGACTATCCTTTCACCATCCATTCAAAAATCACATTTCATAATAAATCATTCCTACACATTGGCTAGGTCTCTTCACTTGTTGTCTATTAAATCTTCACTTCAAGAGGTAATAAACTCCACGTGCACACACTAGATCTCTACGAGTAAACAGGATTAGTATGTTACCAAGTGTATTTTTGGACCTTGTTCGGACTCTTACTATATTCGATATCTCATCTCACAATTTATGCCTTTGGCTAATCACTTCTTCATCGTGAGGCTTCTAAGCTACATTCATATCAATCACATCATTCTTATACTTCATTCGAACATCCATGTGTATAAGATTACTTTTTTGCCATGTTTTTGGGCACCTTTGTCCCCTTCCACAAAAAAATCTTATCCTTCCTTTCTATCATGTGATTTTAGGCCAACTTATGCTAGGGGCATCCTTGCTTCTTCCCAGCATTTCATTGGTTTATGTTCATCATCATGTTGAACCTATCCATAATGGCCTTGGGTCCCACTTCTACCTGTGAAGAGTTTACCTTTGAATATTCCCACCTACTCATTGGGGCATTTTTGTATCTTCACCTTTCTCACATGCACGTGGCCTTATGCCCTTTTACATCCCATCTATCACTAGGGGCATCCATACTTCCTTGTCTTTCTGCACATAGTTTCAGAAAACTTTCTAAAATCACAAAAACATTCAAATATGTTAGAAAAATCATCAAAAAAATTCAAATATGTTTCAGAAAACTTATAAAAATTTAAAATCATCCTACCAAACGTTGCTCTTTGGTTATCATTATTCATTTGTGTCACTTGTGGATCATCTTGATCTATGTCCATCAACAAAATCTAGGTTGCTTACTTCATGTGTACTGTGGGGCACAACAAGTTGCCTGGTATTGTTTCATAGTGCACATTACTTTTCCATTGGACCTAAGTGTCCTCTGTTATTCCCCTCACATGTATCCTTGCTTGGGGCACCATTTTTAACTCTTTTCGTTAATCCACATAGGTCGGAACTAAAGCTTGATAAAGCAAAAACATTACATTTGTTTCTCTGTTAGTTTGGTTTGTTTACTTCCTTGTATTGCATTGCATTATGTATGTTGCATGAAGTTAGGCGTATTTTACTTTCTCATATTGCATTGCATTTTGTATGTTGCATGGAGTTGGTGTTTTTAGCAATAGACAATTGTTCATAGTATGGCTTTTCATGTCATTCTACCTTTGTCGTATGCTTATATTTTTAATAAGGACTGATGATGTAGTTCCTATGGCAATATGATGACATCCAAATTGTTCCAATAAATAGCGGCTAGAGGCTAAGATATTCTCTCCCCTCTTCCTTATTTCTTCTACACCACTTCCCTTTTCACCCCTAATTTTCTCTCTCATCGGGGCATCCTGCCTCTTCCCCATTCTTCTATCTATATCTCACCTATTTCGATTATCGATCGGCTTCTTCCATCACCCCATTGACACTCGAGGGACATCTTTCCCTCATACTAATTTTTCTTCTATCCCTTCAAAATCTCTTCCATCTACTATCTTTGAAGTGGCATCACTTACGCCACCCAAAAGAGGGGAAAATGTAGACACCTATAATTACGCCCAAGTAATTTAAATACTTAAATTGCGTTAATTATCCCCTTTCTCACAAATCAATGACATATCATCAAAAGCGCTCATATTTACTCTTATAATCATTAATTAATTACACTAAGATAATTAATTAAGTCACCTATCAAACAAATACCCTAATTAACAACCTTCCGTTAATAAATCACCCCGTCTACCTAGACTAATTAATTATTATTAATTAATTAGCTTTCCCTTCCATTTAACTAGTAAATCAATAATTGATTGATTTAACCCCCTCATAATAGCCTAAATTGTACTAATATTCCTCTAGTTGGATTCTATAAGCTCACACATACCTATTAGTTAATCACATTTGATTAATTAAAACACCCCCCAACTCCCATGACTTGTTAAGCATAAATTAAACCCTTATAAAGTAAGGTTACCTTTAATAAAGCAACCTTATCCATTCCTAATCATGTTTTACCTTTATCCCACATGCAAAGGGATGAAGTGCTTGCTCTATTCATTGGGCTATATAAAGAGCCCTCCTCCTACCTTTATACCTACACCTAAACTCCTTAAGAGAGAAAATGCAAATCATATATCAAAGAGACTAAGAGCTTGCTTTTGTGTTCTCTTGAGAGTTCATCATCTTGAGGAGATAAGCTTCCTATTCTAGCCTAAAGTGCTTAGGTCATATGGGAAGTGTCAAAAGGGTCTTGTAGCCCAACTTTGATAATTTCCCATTCCTTGGTTCTTGGAGATATCAAGAACAACCAAATATTGATTGCCATGGAGCTTATTTAGGTCCATTTACTTGTTTGTTGGTAATCTAGAGAAGTAGAGATTTAAATACTATAGCATTGTTAATTAAAAGTTAATGCATTATGCTAGGTATTAATCTTGTTTATCTCTCATCTTTGATGGTGTTTAGATTTTGTCATTAGATTTGTTATATAACTATTTAGGTGTTAGTTCTCATTCATCTAACTTAGCTAAAAAGCACAAAACCATTGCACACATAGAGAAAATGGCGTCATGGAGAAAGATAGTTCTTCAAGGAGTTAAAGTTCACGTAGAAGACTTGGAACCCGAGTATTAGGAACCACCCATTTGGGAAAACATGATAGGGAACCCTCCTCGGCCTCACATAGAAGAATGCCAATAGAGACAACCTTGGCCACAAGTGTGCATCTAAATCCACCAGGTAATCTTGCCCTTGCACTTGGTTTTCCAACGATCTAATACAACAAATAGTTAGCAAGCTAATTCAACTAGTGGGAGAGTAGGATCGAGTCTTATAAGAGGCAGAATGATGGTAGTGCAAATGAATTCGTTGTTATATAGGAGTACCTTTTCAGGTGTATCCTCTACATAGAATTCACGTGAGCATTTTTTTGGAGTATCTTCTGGGAGTATTAACACTTCTTCGAATGTTGGGGTGCAGAACAGTACTACGGTTGGGACAAAGGGAAGTACATCCTCTGGTCCGATCCTGGCTATAGGAGGTTCATGGTTAGGGGTTAAAGGTTGCTCTATATCTAGTGGATTTTTTGGTTCTGGAGGTAGAGGAAACACATGAGGTTCTAGATTAGGTTGGCAAGGTCCGCACCAACCCCAGAATACTTACATGAAGATGTTTTTTTGTCTTACTAAGTATATGGGCATCGAAGATGATGCTGAACATGTACATATGTGTGAAATATTGTGGTGTGTAAAAGGAATCAGAATTTTGAGTGTAGGGAAATCTAATTTACTATGACGCTACAAGGGTGTGCACACAGATGGTACAGAAAGTTTGACCTTGATAAGACTTGCGTAGACTATACAAATTTGAAAGATTCATTCCTTAAAGAGTTTCAAATCCTAATTTGAATATAAGAGTATAAGTGGACTCAAGGATATTAACCAAGGAACTACTAAAAGTGTTAGAGAATATGATTCTCATTTTAAAACGTTATTATCTAAGCTCTCTTATGATATTGACGAAATCCAACATGCACAATGGTTCATTTGAGGCCTAATTTCACCTTTTAGAAGGGTGCTATCACATAAGACATACAATGATCTCGAACGAAGAACTTGAAGTAGCTTCACATGCCGAGGAATTTGAAAGTATAGACAACTCTGGGGTAAGACCATTTTTAGAAGCACAAATTACAGCTATGGAAAATAAATTGAGAAAATATCGGTAAACTCAACACATGAGACATGCACAGGGATTTGGTGCACATATTATGAAGTGGAAGGTCACACAAAGGATAGTTTTCCCCATAGATCAATGCACACATTGCTGTTGGATTATGAGATATGCCATTTACACCAAGATGCTAGTCATTTTCCATCACTACAATGTGTGATCAAGAAGAATGCTTCGTGCTACTGCAAAATATTTAGGTCCATGACTCATGACATAGAAGACTACTCGACTGATTTTTCAGATCCAAGATGCTATAGATATTGGTGTATGATAGACAGGGGTTTCAGATAACTCTAAAGGAAAGAATGAGCATCAGGATCGGGATCACAATCAGGCATGCTATGATTGGAATGAAGGGAATTTTGAAGGCGGTTGTGATAGAGGTCAAGTATACCATGGTGGATTTGGAGGATTATTCCATGGTGGAGGAAGAGGTGAGTTCCCTCACAAAACATGTTATACATGCAGATCTCCTAACCACTACAAGTGTGAATGTCTTAAGAATGTTAGATGTTCTTTCTGTGGAGAGAATCATAGTTATGACGAATGCCCAGACTTGTATGAGCATCTTATCAAACAACATAAATAAGAAAACAAAGGTGCATGGATGGTTAAGATACAAAGTTTTGTGGAAAATCAATGGATTCCTAAGTTGAAACCAGACTCGAGTCATTATAGGTAAAGATCACGACCCACACTAAAGCAAAGACATGCCAAAGAAGCATTACAAAGAGAAGCCTACCATCACTAAGGAGGATGTTCTTCATGCATGGTACCCAAATCCGACCGATCAAAAGGATGTTTACCAGAAACCAACGAGGTACATAAAAATTTTCAAGGTGAGATACAATATTTAAAAGAGAAATCATAGAAGATGGAGCAAAAGAAAGCATTAGAGATTGTCCAAACTAATATAGATAACTTTAAAAAAGTGTGTAAATTGTTGCACTAGGAGGATATCATTACACTATTGGGGAATTGGTTAAAAATAAATACTCCACACATAAGTACCGAGACTAGACAATAGATCCTACATGAAAATCTTCCCCACCATAGCCTAGATTATGACAAGGAAATAAATTTGAATGCATTTGTGGATGGGTGGGTATTGAGTAATATATTGATTGATACTTCGGTGCAAAATTCAATTTTATTACTTTAGTTGCATGGGTACAAATGGGGAGACCCCCATTCAAGCCATACTCTAATTTATTGTCCATGACTAATCGGAATAAGGCCACTCCCATCAAAGTTTTAAAAGATGCATCCATTACCATACAAGGAGCTATTTTCATTAGAGACTTTGAGGTTTTAGCACTAGTATAGTAAGATAGATTCCCTGATTTGTTGGGGCATCCTTGGTGCTATGCAAATAATTCTAATCTTTGGTTCAAAAGGGTTATATAAGTTTTGAAAACAAGGAGGAAAGAGTTATTATCCCTCTAATAGATGGAAAATATGTACCCTATGTTGAGCCTTTGAGTGAAGAAGACTTGAATAGGATTTATGTACATGTCATCCAGGATCTAGAGGTGTTTGAGCCATGTAAATAAGGAATCCTTTAGTGGGAGGATGCACAATCTATCAGTGATACTAAAAGTGTTGCTTGTGATAACTGGGCTCATAACACTTATGAGTTGGTAGGGTGCGAAGTAAAGAACATATTTCCTAAGGGAAACAAACCATGTTATGTTAGGAGAATAGGTAACAACTTGGTACCTTGTTACACTAGAGAAGGAGATCCTATGGTGTTCTTGCATGCCATGGAGGAACAATGGATAGACCCACTAGAAAGAAGAAATATGCTAGCATATACACTATGTGGGACAACAATACGTGCTAGTGGGTGGTCCACAAGGATAATCTTGTAGGATGGAATGAAATTAGGATTTCTCTTGCCACTAGGTTCTACAAGAGAAATGCACCTACTCAAATCTATACTTATCATGGTAATCAACTTGTTTAGCACCATGTTCAGAAGTGTGAGATACTCGGATGACAGAGGGAAGGCAATTTTACCATCTTCACTCTGGGTGCATAACTTTTATTCCAGTTTACAAGGTTTCACGTGTGCTTGGTATGTCTATGCAGAAATCCATAGAGAGATTAGAAATTGGCAAGATTTAATTATAGGAATGGCCTAGATGTTTGACTTCTTCTCTACTAAGCCTTCTTGGAAGAAGCATTAATATTCATAAAGAGATTAACTATGGGAGATAGTGCCAAAGATGAAGAACTCCTTCATGAGTTATTGGATGAAGGAAACTCATAAGCACATTTTTAAGAGACAAAGGTTGACACCACACTACTTCAAAGATGTTGGCCTTGAGAAAGAAAAAGGTAAAATGTTATATTTAGTTTATGACAAAGAATTAGAAGAACTAAATATAAACCATTCAACAGTAGGTGTGAGGTTTTAGACAAGAAAGATAAGACCATATGCACTATCATGAACCTATGAAGACAAAGAAAGTGAATATTAGATCAGATGTTAAGCCTAAGGAAGCCATAATTGGAGACTATTGGTTAGACTTTGAAGTGGAAAAAATCATAGAGTTACTACGAGATTATCAAGACTTATTCCCTCGAGGGTACCATGAACTTAAAGGTGTGCATAAATCATTAGGGAGATGAGGATAAATCTTAAGGAGGGTGCACACCTAGTTAGAAAGAGACCCTATAGGATGAACCCCAACTTGTGTGAAAAGGTCAAAGAAGAGATTGACAAAATATTGAAGTCTGGGATTATCAAGCCCCTTGACAAGTCAGAATGGGTTAGTCCAATGGTGATCAATATCAAGAAGGATGGATGGATTAGGATCTATGTGGACTATAAGGAGCTGAATGTTGCATGTGTGACTGATCCCTTTCCTACACCATTCACTAAGGAAATACTAGAAGGTGTTGCAAGGCATGAAATCTATTCATGTACATATGTATTCTCTATGTATCATTAGGTTCAGATTTGCTTTGGAGGATCAGGAAAATACTACTTTTACTACTAAATTGGGTAGTTTCACATATACTTGTGATGTCTTTTGGTCTAAAAATGTGCCTCGTTGTATTTTCGTGTATAGTTGTTCAAGCATTCAAGGAGTTTATTCACAACTTCTTACATGTTTATTTGGATGATTGAATGATGTATGGATTAATTAAGAATAATTGTGACAATATGTGCTTAATGTTTGAAATATGTAGACAGTTGAGTATCTCTTAGAACATCAAGAAGTTCATATTTGATACACCATTTAGGATAATGTTAGGACACATAATATGTAAGGAATGATTGTTGGTTGATCCAGCTAAGGTTACAATAATTACAGTGTAAAGGAGCCTATCATTCAAAGTGAGGTGTGTGGATTTTTGGGTCATACAAGATATTAAAGGAATTTTATTAAAGGATATGCCAAATTTACCACACCGTTGGAGGAGTTATTGAAAGGGAAATTTACATTCTACTGGGGAGAACCGAAACAACACACATTCAAGATATTGAAAGATAAACTTACTACCGCACCTATCGTGTGTTTTCCTTTGTTGGACCAACCATTTCATGTACATGTGCATGCCTTTCACATGACCTTTGGTGCAATATTGGATAAGCCTTGAGAAGGTATTATAGATCATCCTATCTATTTTTCTAGTAGAAAGATGACTCCTACGAACAAAATTACACCACTATAGAGCATGAAGCTTTGGCAATGATCTATGCGCTTCATAAATTTAGACAGACCTCCTAGCTACACCATTTTTATTTTATACGAGATCACATGGAATTGAAGTATTTGGTAAAAATCTCATTTTAAAAGGGCACATATGCAAATGTGTACTTTTATTTGAAGAATTTGATTTCACACTTGTGGTAACAATGGGGAAAAGTAATTCGGAGCATGACCATTTATCTAGAATACAAACAGGAGAATAAACACAGGCCATTGAAGATACCATTTCTAATGCACAATTATATAGGTTACAACAAGCACCATCGAATTAGAGGACATTTTTTCTTTCTATAAACAAGCATGTCACTAGAAGAAATGAAATCCTTAGAAAAGAAACAATTTGATATATGAGTGGCACCCTATATCTTAATCGGTGGTGACTGTACAAGATAGGCTAGGATGAAGTATTGTGTCATTGCGTATTGTAACATGAGAATACATATATCATGGAGTAAGCTCTTGGTGGTATTGCAAGTGGCCACTATGTAGGTGACGCTTATTGTGTGTAAGATTCTACTCACTAGAAAATTGTGGGAGACCATGTATAAAGATTGTAAGGATAATTACAAAACTTGTGATCATTTTCAACTTCTTGGCAAACCAGGACAACAGGATGAGATACCACTAAGGCCTATTCCTAGTGCAGAGTCATTTGAGAAATGGGCTATATATTTTTTGGCTCATATTTCACCAAATGTGCATAGAAATGGATTGCACTATATCATAAATTGCATAAATTATGTGACAAGGTGGGAAGAAGCATCACCTACAAAGTATTTCACAATGGCTATAACCACTAGGTTTCTATGGGAAAACATTATTATATGGTATGTATGTCCTTTAAGTTTGACTAGTGATAGGGGTACACACTTTCGAATGCAATAATCAGAATTTTATTGGATGAATTTATGATTGCACACGGTAATACTACACCATATCATCCTGAAGAAAATGGGATTGTTGAGGCTTTCAACAAAAAAATTTAGTCGGACATTAACAAAAATCTTTAATGTTGGAAGAAAGGATTGGGATGATAAAGTATCTACAGTAATTTGGGCATATCGAACAACATATAAAAGGTTGAACAAAGCCACAACATTTCATTTAGTGTTTGACATGGAAGTAGTTCTTCCTATAAAATTCATGTTACCTTCTTTGCGTATTATGCGCTTGGTGGTCTAGTTGATGAAAATGCATTAGAAGAATGGGTTGAAAAGTTAATCAAGTTGGATGAGTGATGAGTAATAATATGTTGGAGTAAAAAAAGAGAATGCCGGTTAGAAAGCATGGCATGATAGGAACATTACGGATAAAAATCTTGGGATAGGACAGATGGTACTCCTTTATGATTCTAAATTTTTGTGCCATCCAGGTAAACTCAAAGTACATTGGTTGGGCCATATGTTATCACTCACATATTTGAAACATGAACTTGCCAATTAGAGGTGCTTGATGGAATACGCATACTCGGATACTTCAATAGGAGTAGGTTGAATCCCTAGTACAAATAAGTCTTCTTGATGTTTGTAATAAGGCGGTGTTGCCATTTAGATTAGGTTTTCAATTCTAAATTTCCTTAATGTATTTCCTTCTTTGTCACTATGATTTTCAATTTAGCTGGTGTATTTGTGAAATAAAGTGCATTTACGCACCAAAAGTTAATTCCTATTTGAATAATTTATAGACACATAGGACTACACATAATCTTAGTGTGGGGTAGGTTATTGATATCCAAGTACAAGACTGACGAAAATAAGTCCACAATGAAAGGAACTAACTTCTACGAGTGTTATTCAAGTTGGAAAATTGAAGGAAAAATATATTTCTTCTGGAAAGGAGGACCATAAATGGAGATGAATGAAGGAAAAAGTATAACACGAGGTAAGAAGGGGCCGTGAGGACTACCAGTGGATGGTGTAGTGATGAGGTACTAAAGTGCATGGAAGTGAATTGAAGAGAAGTCTACAGATAAAAGGTAGGAGGGCATGGTAGAAGGTTAAAGATTTGGCACGAAGATGTACCATGCGAGAAGAAATGAAAAATGGTCAATTAATGAGAGGATTATTGGTAGGGAGAGGAGAAATAAATGTACTAAATTTTTGAAAATATATATAGTGACAGGATGTGAGTTCATTTTTACCATTGCAATTAAGAGAATTTGAAAAGAGCTAAGTGCAAGTGAGCCGAGAAATCATGTTGAGGTGTAAGGAGTGTGAAACCAGATGTGGAGAGGAGGTTTGTGCATAGGAGAAGCTTGCGTTCCCAGAGGTGAAGGGTTTGAGCGAAGAAGACACATTACAAACAAGCTAGGGCATGTGATTTCCACTAGGGCATGAAGATTTGAACTAGGGTTTCAACTTGCTTGATTAAATGTTATCCCAAATGTGCCCCTACTCATTTTGTGGCTAACTCCTTTACATATTTCCTTCTCTTGTGCCTCAGTCAGAATATTTTTTTTTCTAGGCACTCAAAACCTTTTGGAAATGGCACCATTGGATAGATCTCTCTCTCAGCTTTCCAGAAAGGTAAAGTTTTCCTCCTAACTCCTCATATTTTTCAAGTTATGGCTCGGCGGAGTTTTTGTGGGAAATTTTCCCTTAGAGGGCCCGAAGCCAATCAGAACATGCCACATGGCACCTGGAGTGGTGGAGCGTAGGGAAAATTTGAAATTTTTTCCAAAGACCAAACGGGTAAAAATTCAAACTTTTTGCCCCTCGATCTGATTTTGACCTATTTTTGCCGTAAAATTTCAAATTGCCATATCTTTCGATCCAGAGCTCGGATTTTCACGTTCTTTATATCAATGGAAAGATGGTGAAATTATCTACATGATTCCGGGGTCAATTTTGTATTTTGGTTCAGTTTAGAGAGAGAAAATCAAGAAACGTCTCTGGCATGTGGTAATGGCCAGAAATGATGTTTCAACAACCAGTTTTAATGCAAAATGGGTCGCATTCTTCTTCAGCATTGCCAAAAATGTCAGGGCATGGGTTTGTAAGGACGCCCATGCTATTTTAATAAATCTTCATTCAATGGGGAATGGATCCCACATTTTTACACGTTTTCTCTCTCTTGGGCTCGACCCATGCATTGTAAAAGCCAGATTTGGCTCATTTTTTGTTGGTTGAACATTTTTTTTGGGACAACAAGCTTCTTCTTTCACCTTCAACAAGTGATTTTTGCAAGTATCAAACCTTCTTCATGATTGTAATAGGTTTCTACCTCTTTGATGTTGCAAATGCAAGGATTTTGACAGTGAAAATGACAGTGCAGACTCTGTGATCAATTTTCAGTCCTTTGTTTGTATTGTCTTGTTTCATTTCAGACCTCTAATTACATCTTATCAGCCTGTGTATGATGTTTCATGTTGCATTTCATGAAATTGTGTCAATTTGCATGAACAAGAAGTGTTCACCACTCCTTTGGTGTATCACCTATTAGTTTAGTTTCAATTTTTGTACTTTCTATCTCTGTCTCCTTGGAATTTAGAGTAGGATTAGGATTCAAACCTCTGCAATTATGCAAATAACAGATCTGATCAGAGGATTTTGAGGAACTAACCTCTAATATGGAGATTCCTCTCTCATTTTACAAATCCCACACTTGGAGAGAGGTTTCAATGTTGTGCAATCACACTGGATGCCTGAAACATCAACTTAGAAACCTGATTTGCATCCAGGGGTGCTGCTGATTTGCAACAACAATTTTGGCACACCCGGTGGGACCTTAGAGGTCTCATTTTCATTGCAGAAAATTTGATGTGCATCTGCTGCAATTTTCTTGCTTAAAAGAGCTATAAATTACACATCTGGCGACTCCAAGGAAGAAGAATCAGCTGGTTTTAGCAGTGCAGACCTGAAAAATCATGAGAAGAATCACTACAAGGTCAAGAGCTGGAGAAGAAGAGGCGTTGTTTGAATATCTGTAGTTATCTCCAAGAGTAAGGAAAAGTGGGAGGAGAATCCAAAGGTCTCCATCTCCACCAAATATAACTCTCTCAACTCCTCCACATGGTAGGCCTTTCATTCAATCAACAAGGGTTCTAAGGCCAATTAGAATGGCACAAAACAACCCCTATGTCAATTTCACTGGTAGCAGCCCACTTGCTCTTAATGCAAAAAATCCAATTCCAATTGCAGCCTTGAAGAACATTCCATACTTCACCGGAGAGAATCGACTACTCCTGGCGATCATGTTAAAGACATTACCAACCTTTGTGTAGTTAATGAAATCAATGAGATGCAAGTTCTTTGTCAAATTGTTGGCATCTTCATTCAAGGGAAGGCTTTGCAATGGCTTAGAAGCCTTGCCTCGAGTTCTATTCAAAATTGGAACCAAATATGTGTAGCACTTCATGAGCAATTTGGAGAGAAGGGAGACAACTTGTCTCTTTTGGAGCAGCTGACAACCATCAAGAGAGCACCCAATGAGCAGCTGACTAATTTCAACTTCAGATTTCAAAGGAATTAGGAGAGAATTCCATGGTAGTCGTGCCAATGAAATGAAGGTGCTTTTCTTTACTATCTCAAAGCTCTAAATTCTGATATTTCTATGTTAATTCAGTCCATGGGAGGCACAACTATCCCCATTGCTTATAGCATTGCCATTAGAGCTGAAAATTGTTTGATCCAAGCTGGAAAACTAGCCCCTAGACCTCCCATGCCATTGTTTCCAAGTTTAGAGAGCCCAAACACTAATCAAGCACCTAATTTGGCTCCTTCTCCCACTCCTAGAAATCAGAATTCAAGTGAAGCTTCCACTTCATCTTCTAGTGCCTCAAATGAACTTCAAGAAGTCATGAAGCAATTGCAAAATTTAGGTAATGAGTTGGTTACTCTCAAGAGGCAACAAGCCCAAAGTTTTAGACCTTCCTTCCAACCTCAAGCTCAGCCTAACAGACAGCCATATCAACCTCATAGACCACCCAATCCAGCTGCAAATCTAAATCAAGCAAGGCCTCCCGCCAATGCACCATTTCAGCCCTATAATCCAAATGCTATATCTCGCCTCTAAGGCATTGGTGCCAACACAAAACAACGTTTCTCAGAGTATGATTGGTGTTTTCCATGCAATGAACCTCACAACCAATCTATGTGTTTCAACAAAGCCTTGAATCAAGCATTAATGGTGACAACTACTGTGTGTGGAGGGTGAGGGCAACAAGGAAACAACCAACAATAAGAAACATTCCAGCAGCAATCAGTGTAAATGACACCACACTTGTTAACGGCATTCAGAGAATTTTTGTGGAATAAATTAAACAGTCTTCTCAAGGTGTTGCAGCCAACACAAGGTCAAAAGAAGGAATTTGGGTGAAGAACAGCATTAGCTCCAACCAATCCACAATCATTTATGGCTCCACAAATGGTTAGCAAACAAAATCTAGTTGTAAATGCACAAGGGCAGCCAAGAACAACTCCTACACCAACTCAAATACCAGTTGTTGCTGCCCACATGCAAGGGATGAATATGAAAACCAAGGGACAACAAAGAGATCCTTCATCACTATTTAGTATCATTGATCAGATGAAGAAGACAAATGTAAATATATCAATGTGGGAATCCCTATCTATCTCAGGCCAGAGAGATTTGCTACAAGCTGCCATGAAGGACTGCCAACTTCGAATCAACAAGTCTAAATGCAAGAGAAAGTGCTCACAAATGCTGCCCAGCCTGAAGGGAATCATGGAGGACAGCAAGGTAAAATGTTGAAGCCCCCTCCTTTTTATGTCTCATTAATCATTGGAAACCAATTGGTGCACAATTGCATGATTGATTCCGGGGCAAAGTAGCTCGGTGATGACCAAGCAAATAGGTGATAAGCTAGGACTTTGTTGGTCGTCAAATAGGACTTTTTAGGAGAGCAACAGTCAGGGGACAAAAAGTCCTCCTCTTTAATGGGAGAGGTTCCCTTATTCTGAAACGAACTTATTTACAAATACACGAACATTATTTTATGGTCAAACTTGGATATTACGAAAGTGTTTTCCACAAGGATCATCGATTACGCCAGATCGAGGAAGGGGAATAAGAAGATGAGTAGAATAGCAACATTCGAATTATAGATAGCGAATAATTCTTCGTGTATGCGAAGCTTCAAAGGATTTAAGACAAGATCATTTGCATTAGCTGAATGGGATTAAATTTAAAGACACAAAGTTCCGTAAATAACCTTCTTCAGATTTGTTAATCAAGGACACAAAGTTCCTTCTTGGTTGTACAAGATCACTGTACTTGCAAAACCGAATAAAGATGTAATCGAGAGACTAAACGAGTTAGGAACAAAATGATCTTCACAATATTAAAGGAAAACACAGAGACAACAAGAATCAGATAGACAAAGAACGGAAAGCCCTTTTGTATTGATTTCTTTAAGATCTATTTACACTTTCAGAAAATATCCAAGTTCTTCCTCCTCCGAAAATGGCGTGGAAAGGCCATTATATAGATTACAAGTCAGTTACTCTTCGTAACCATTTCTTTTAACTAAAGAATAGTTAAGTACCGCCAATTGCAATACCTTAACTAATTACAAAGAATACGAAAAGAAAGGAAAGAAGAGGAAAGAAAGGAGAAGGAGACAGGTGGCCGGCTATTGGGAGGGACCCACTGTCTTGAATCCACTGCCTGAACTTCTTCAATGACTCAGCTATATCTCTGGCCACGAGGGACTGACGTGTTGGTTGCAGACGAGTCCAAAATCCCAGACATTTCTCCATCTCTTTATCAAACTCGACGTGAGTATGATAGTCTTTGTTTGCTTCTTCAATGGCAGACTGAAGAGAACAAATTTCCTTTATCTTGTCCTTAGAGATGGAGTCTTCCTTGAAAAGATTATCTTTGACAAAAGCTCTGAACTGAGCTTTGATTTCTTGCAAGGACAAGGGAACGCCAGAGTTTTCATCCTGAAGATGACAATGCATATCTTTGAACGCAGCAGCTGCCAGTGTCTTGAAAGCTTCTCCCTTCTGCCAGCTATTCTTCATTTCTCCTACAGCTTCCTCCAGGACTTTGATTTTCCACTCCACGCTGTAGACCCAAGATTTTGACAGATTGTCCTTAGCATCATCGAAAATCTTGTTCGCCAGTAAGATGTTCTCATCTGTCTGGCCCATGAGGTGAAGGTCTACAATGCAACTACTCCAGAGCTTAAGCTCTTTATCCATTACCCCAATAGTAGAGGACAGCTTCTGTTGCAAATTATCTACCTTTCCATGTAGCTTAAAAGCTTCATCGATGAAGTTTAGTCCGGCAACAAGCATGTCATCTACCATGGCTTCGATAGCTCTGCCATAGACAGAATACTTGTGCATATCTTTAATACTTTGCACTTCATCTTGGCTTAGAATTACAGGAGGCGGTAGAGCAGTCAAGGGGGTAGGGTCCAAAACTTTGTCCTTAGACAAAAGTGACTTGATAAAACTCGTGAGAACTTGGGCTTGTTCTTCTAGCTGCTCAATCGCTTGCCCTTTCTCTACCCTTCCAATGACCCTTGTGACTGTTTCCTGGAGGTTATGAATCTCACCTTCAGGAGTAGACTCTCCCATAGGGATCCTTGAAAGCTCCAAGTCAGATGTCAGCAAGTCTGATTCTGATTTGTCTACTGTGGGCTTAGCAATCTCCAGGAATTGCTGACCTTGAGCATCTGACACAATCCCGGAAGTAGTTCTGGCTTTCTTGGCACGAGAAGGAGTGGTGCCCAACAAGGTCACTACAAAGATCAAAATTTGGTCCCAAGCTTTGGGAGGAGGATTTCCTTTTCCTTTTGTCAACCAGAGGTTGCACCCAAGCAAAAGAGGAAGAAGAATCAGAGGAGAAGCAAGGGGACCAAGAGACAGGGAGCTCATGACACTCAAGGTCTGTGCAGCTGTTGACTCAAGCTGAGATGTGGGTAGAACACTTTGGAGGTAATGGCGGTAGAAGAATCGGTGAGTACACCGGAAGTTCAGTGCTCTGGACCTCCTTATCCTTATCTGCTGGATTTTCAGGAACACTTGCAGGAGTTGGCATCTCACTTTCTTCACTTTCACCGAGAAAATGATGTTCTCTCGGCCCCATAGGCAATCAGTGCTGTTTTCTTGGAGGATCATTCTCTGTGTGCTCCTTCTTTACCTCTTTGAGTTTCTTCTTGTATACAGGGTAGATGGAGAAGGAGTAGATTCCACAGTCCCCGAGCATGTTGAGGCGTAAGGGGTTTCACCGGTGTTCTAGACTCTGGAACTGATGCCTCTCTTATGGGTGTCGAATCATCCTTGGAGCTAGATTCTCCCGAGTGTCTCTTGAATTCTCGGATCTTCTTACTGAACCAGACCCTAGTCCTGATTAAGACTAGAGCAAGAATCTCAGCCAGATCATCTCTCTCTTTCCTGTTCTAGTCTAGGTCCTCCAGAGGGGTGTGCTTAATCACATTTTCATACTCATACGAGTATAGCTCAGAATTGTCATCCTGGAGACCTTCAGGAACTTGGTACAGACTGAGTTCTTGGATCAGTTGCAGGGAGAACCTGCCACAGTGCCTTCTTCTGGCTTCAAAATCATCTGCGCACGTGATCAGCCCGGTAGTCTTACTATATTCGCCCTATGATGATAGATTATCTTGAGGTTCTGTTCGATAAACCTCTTTAAGTCAAAGCGAGTTCTTGGCTTGAAAAATGAATAGTGATAGGGACCGAGGGCTCTTTCTATGTTCCGAGCATCCAGAGCTGTTTGCATGTATAGTTTCCCGGAGAGATGGGAAAGTGCAAGCCGAAATCTTCTTGTCTCTGCAAGTTACGTGCAACTTGTCTAGTTGCTGCATATTTCAATCGGGGCCATTTTGTCATTGCGAGAACATGGGAAGCCGCAAAGGAGTGCTTTCATGCGTGGCTTTGATATAGGAAAATTTCACGAATTGAATGAAATAGGCTCCATCTGCGATATCGTGTTCATGGCTTCATCCTGAAAACCTTCTAGCGATATCACCTTGAGCAATCGACCACGTACATGGTGAAAGCATCATTGACCCTTCTGAAATTCCGATTGCTAGTCTCTAGGGTGAACTGCGGGCAGTAGGCATACACTGGATCATCTTTGTGTGCATCTACATAGGAGAAACCAAACCACCGCCTTGCTGGATCTTTGCTAGGGTATACATCGATATGAAGTCATGTAGAACTTCTTTGTCTCTGTGAGCGTTAGATAGGCTCGCTCAAACCAAATTCATACTGATGATCTCTGCCCAGTTGATATTTTGTGTTCCCTCGCACACCATGCTAATGAGTGGGCACATCCAGAAATGAAATTCATTGGTGGAGGGCAAACCCATAACCCGAGCTAAGCGAGGATTATGAAGTCTGACAGTTCTTCGTTGAAATCTACCCGGAAGAGGGTTTTGGTCAGACGAGAAGGACCTTTCTTAGGGTTCTTCAACCAAGACTTCGCCACTCGAGCTTTATATTTATCACTGTCTTGGTCGAACATGGCCTGTGCTTGATCCCGAGAGACGACTATAGCATTGTCCATCTCCGGAATCCTCAGAGCAGCTCCAATGGCGGCAGCGTCCAGCAATGAGCTCCCCGTGTACGTTTGTCAATTCACTCGTAGCGGGGTCGAAGTGAGCTCCGCATGAAAGTACAGTATCAGCACACTGCACTGAGATAGGGAATCCTCCGGCGAAAGCTAAACCGCTATCGTTAATCATCTGTGCCATTGGCGTAGGGTTTGCATCTGTCATTCTTGACCAAAAATCGCCGAAGTCGAGATGACGAGCTTCACTGTCTCCGATATTGCTAACGGCAGACTCGAGTGGAGAAATTTGCTCCCCTTAAACTTGATCTTCATATTGATAGATTCGGAGCTGCGACCCGGACTGCGGAAGGAATTTGCAAAGGGAAGGGATATTGCGCGAGTAATCTGGATTGCAAGGGTTTGAGCAAACGATAGCAAGGAAGCAATGTGAAAATGCGAAGGTGGTATGCTTGGTTATATAGCCGTTTGAGGAGCGGAATGAATTTAATGCGCATTGAATACACAACCACCAATTTGAAAAAGCATCATATTCGGAATGAGCGGGAGAAGCTAAGTGTGAATGACACTTGGTACGCTTGGGACAGGTGAGACGCGAATGCGCGAAACACGCGGCTCAGCAGTTCGGGTGAAACAGGAGAAGACGCACAAATGCATTTGGAACAAATGGGACGAAAATGTGCTGAGTAATCGTGATTCGGTGTTTTCGCCGAAATGGAACAAAGGGCCCGTTTGGACTTGGGACATTCAGGACAAAAAGTTCCGGAGGTCGCGACTTGACCGGCTCGGCCGAAAATGAAACAGGGCGCATTTTTGAGAATGGGACATTTGGGGCGAAAACGCGCGAAGGACGCGGTTCGGGCAAATCGGCCGAAATTGGAACAGTTCGCATTTTTCGATTTGGGACAAAGAGCTCTGAAGTACGCGACTCGGGAGTTTCGGCCGAAAATGGGAAAGCTCGCACTTTTAACTTTGGGTCATTTAGGACAGGAAAGTGCGAAGTACGCGGGAAGGATGATTCGGCCGAAATTGGAACAGTTCGCACAAAACGTTTAGGGACACTTGGGACAAAACCTTCCGACGGGCCCGAAAATGAGACAGCTTCGGGGACTTCGGCCGATCGGGGAACAGAATGCACTTTCGTACTTGGGACAGATGGGACAAAAGTTCTGAAGCGACAGAGGCCGAAAATCACACAAAAAGACCCAAAACACAGATTTCTTCAACTTCACGACTTAGGCACTTCAGAGAAAAACCCTTCAACTCAAAATTTTTAAAATTTTACTCTTATCAGAGTGGGAAATTTTGAGTAGACAACAGCTGGCTCCTTCTGGGGATGACTTGGTGTAAATTCATAGAATGAGACAAGGAAAGAACTTAGAGGACTCGGTGAAGCAGACCAGTGCCTTATCCATTGGGCAAAGGAGTCAAAAACAAACCAATACAGAGGGCAACACACACAACAGAAGGGAAACACACCAAAAGCAGAAAAAGCAAAAACACTATACATAATATACAAAGGGACTCCCTAGTCACCTAGGACTTGAACAACTTCAAATACTGCCCACTATAAGGAAGTGGGAGGAGAACCATCCATGTAATCAAGATAGAAAGAGTCCTTACCAGCAAAGTGTCTTATCTTGAAAGGTCCAAGCCACAGAGAATCAAATTTTCCATGGCTGCCACGAGGTTCATGTCTTTTGTCCCATAACAGCACGGTATCACCAACTTGGAACTCTCTGGACCTAGCTTTCTTATCGAACAGAACCTTCACCTTCTGCTGGTGAGCAGATATTCTGTCAGCAACCTCCAATCTATCCTCGTTCAGTTTGTGCAGGTACATGATTCTTTTGTCCAGAGCATCACTGAAACTAGTGTCTTCAATGGCCTTCATCGGTGTGCAAGGTGGCAAGCCCAGTTCCACTGTCACTGGCAATTGGGCCTCTACTCCATACACTACTTGAAAGGGGGACATTCCAATGGCTCTTTTAGGTGTGATCCTGTCTGCCCAAAGAGCATCATAAAGCTTCTTATGCCAGTTTCGCTGAGACTCATTGACCAACTTCCTTATGATAGTTACCAGATTTTTGTTGGTGGATTCTGCTTGTCCATTTCCCTGGGGATAATAATCTGAGGAATGAGCCAGAGAGATGCCATACCCGTAGCAGAAATCCATTATCTCAGTTGAGGAGAAGTTCGAAGCATTGTCTGTTACAATCTTGTTAGGTACACCATACCTAACCAAGATGTTCTCTTTGGACAAAGTTGCATACAACTTCGAAGTAGTGCTCTTGACCGGAATAGCTTCCACCCATTTGGTGAAGTAGTCAGTGGCAGTTAGCACATGCGTGTGACCAGCACTAGAAGCAGGGTTCAGTGCACCAATGAAGTCTAGACCCCACTGTTGAAATGGTTCCTCAATCACAACTAGCTTGAGAGGCAAAGCGGCCAGTTTGGGTCTTCCCACAAAGGTTTGACAGGCCTCGCATTTATCCACCCACTTGGATGCATCTCTGAACAAGGAAGGCCAGTAATATCCTCCCCGGAGTATCTTGTGAGCTGTGACTGTTGATGAATAGTGCCCTCCACATGCCTGATCATGGAAAGCTGAGAGCAACTTTCTCTGCTGCTCCTTGTCCACACACTTCAGAAATCTCCCATCTAAACCACGCTTGAACAAGGCATTTTCCCACAGTACATATTGCGCTGATCTCAATTTAACAGTCCTCTTTTCCTTGGCAGTTAAATGAGATGGGCATTCCCCATAGGTGAGAAAATGGGCGATGTCAGCATACCATTCATCAACTGAACTAAGGAATAGAACAGTAGGAACGTCAGCTTTCTCCTCCAGCAACTCATGTTTGGCTCCTTCAGCAATGAGCTCACAAAGACCCTTGCCACGAACCAGCTTGGTCGGTTTGATATCCATGTCATACTCCTGGACCTTCGCCACCCGGTTCCCCTCTTGGACCCAAATTCTTGTTGTGTAAGTATTGACTTAACAAATTATATCCTGGAACCAGCACCACGGAGTGGGAGTTGAGGATATAAAAGTGAAACTGCTTAACAGCCTTGACTACTGCAAAAGCATGCTTCTCCATCATGGTGTACTTTAGCTCATGATCCTTCAGGATATAGCTCATGAAGGCAATTGGTAGCTCATGTCCATCAGAATCTTCTTGGGTTAAGATGGCAGCCAGGGTGTTATCTGTAGCATAGCAATAGATGATGAAATCTTTGCTGAAGTCAGGACAGGCCAAAACTGGAGTTTTAGCAATGGCTTTCTTGATACCCTCAAAGGATTCCTTTCCTTCAGAAGACCAACCAAACTCTTGCTTCCCTTTCATCATCTGAGAGATGTTCAAAGTTAACTCTGCAAAATCAGGGATGAACCTTCTTAAAAATTGATCTTACCGAAGAAGGAATGCACGCCTTTTTTACTGGTGGGAGAGGAATTTACTGGATGGCTTGGACTCGTTCGGGATCAATCTTGATACCATCCTTTGAGACAATGTGCCCTAATAGCTTCCCTTCGTAATACGTAAAAATGCAGATTTTAGGATTTAAAGAAATCCCATGCTCTCGGCATCTTTGCGAATCTGTTTCCAAGTGGTCAAGTGATCCGCTCTTGTCTTTGAAAACACCGTCAGTCATCAAGGTATATGACAATACATTTTCCTTTCAAGCTTCCAAAAGCCAAATCCATAGCTCTCGAAAGTGGCACCAGCATTAATCAGCCCAAAAGGCATTCTCTTGTAGGCAAAGGTACCCAAGGAGTGGTGAAGGTTGTCTTGTGTTGATCTGCGAGATCAACCTCTACTGATTGTATCCCGAGAATCCATCAAGCATAGATAACATCTTGGATCCATTATCGCTTGCAAAATCCGATCCATCATAGGCAGAGGGTAGTTATCTTTCAGAGAGGCCTGATTCAGGTTTCTGAAATCAACACAGATGCGGATCTCTCCATTCTTTTTTCTAACAGGCACAATGTTTGCAATCCATGTTGAATGGTGAATGGGAAAAATAATCTTAGCCTTCAACAACTTCTGGATCTCCTGAAAGATGGTGTCAGCTATTTTTGGATTGTACTGCCTTTGCTTCTGCTTGAAAGGCTTGATTCCTGGTTTGAGAGGAATAGAGTGCTGCATTTCCTTTGGCTTGAAGGCTTTTAGATCTTCATAAGAATATGCAAGAACATCCTTATACTTCCTTAGAAGATCAATTGCTCTCCTCCTCTCATCTGATGTGCAACATTTCCCAATATTCACCACTTTCGGTCATCAGAACTCCCAATATCAATCTTATCATACTCAGCTGATTGCTGAGGTCCAGTAGAAGCTTTAGATCTCACGTATCTGTCATGTTTATCAAACAACTCCTCCAAACTCACCAAACCTTTGGGAATCTTGTTTCCTTTGAGTTTAATGCACCCTTCCTGATCTGTTTCTTCTCCTTGGGTATGACCTTGATCGTAGAGACACACTCTCACGAGGCAAAGTTGTCACTTCCCTCAAAATGTAGTTGTTCAAAATTCCCCTTGAGTTCCAGGAAGGAAAGCAGATGCTGGTCATCGTTGAAAACTTGCCAGTTATTGGTATTGTCAGGGACACTAGGCCGATGGACCATTTCAATAGTGAACTTGTCCTGAGAGAATTCAGGATGGGGAATCAATAATGACCACAGAGACAGACCAAAGTGAATCAGCCCCGTTGTTCTTTTCTCCGGGTATTGGTTCAATAGAGAAGGCATCAAGGAATTCAATTGAATCCCAAACCCGATTCTCGTAATGCTTCACCTCCCATTTTTACCTCGAAAATGCTTCGACTTGTTTCACAATCATCTCTACATCACCACGAGCGAATATTTTTACACCTCGTTCTTTGGCCACTTGCAGTCCAAGAATGAGAGCCTCGTACTCTGCGGTGTTGTTAGTATTCTCGAACTGCAACTTAAACGAAAAAGGGTGTAGGCAGCCTTCAGGTGACACTAGCAGGACACCAGCTCCAGAACCAGCCGAGGAACAACTTCCATCAAATTCCAAAATCCAAACACCATTGGGATCTTTGGGTGATACTTTGGAGGGTTGGATTTCATCAGGGGACAGAATCATGTAATTACCATGACCTATGTCTTCATAGAGTATTTGTGCCTTAGGATCATCTGTTTTCTGCACAATATACTCAGACTGTTTCTCAGGGAGTAACTTCTTCATTTGTCCATTGACAGGTATGAGGGCGTGTGACCAATCCATTTGAATCTCCCCACCCACATCTTTACAGAAGTTCCGACTTAGCAACATTCCATAAGAAGGAGGAATGTCTGCTACTAGGATGGTGGCCAAGACTTTCTTTTCAGGTAAAGCAGCAAAAGCCACTTGTGCATCTTTAATCCTTCCAACCAAAGGTACTTCCTTACTTTCCATGGAGTAGCAAGATCCATAAGTACGAGTAAGGGTCAAGCCTAAAGCATGGGCTACTTTAGCAGGCATTACGTTATCTGAGGCTCCGGAATCTATGACACAGTTACTGAGCCTATGGCCCGCTATAAGAAGTGTTACATAAAAGGGCTTGATTTTGTCACCAGGTGAGGTGACAGCTGCTACCAGACTAGGTTGTGGTATAGAAGGAGGAGTGGGCAAAAGGCCTTTAGAGGTGGTCTTGGAATGGGAATTTACAAATTGGATCATCTTGGCAAAAGCTTTGGGATGGGTTTGGTAGTATTCAGCTTCTGAAATTTGAACCTTGGTCCTTTTTAGGTGATCCACAATGTCAAAGGATCCAGAGGTGGATGGGCCATCATCATTTGAAATTCTAGGCTTATCAACCTTAGGAGAAAAAGAAGAAGAAGCAACTTTGGTAGCAGGATTGACAGTACTTACCTTTGGTGCAGATGAGGTAGGGATAGGAGATCCTCTTCTGGCAATTATAGGAATAGTTCTTTGGTTGCTCCTTAGATTTCTTCGTGGGTGTTAGTTTCTCTTTCTGCCTCATCTATTCTCGAGTCATGATAGCAAATGATTCACTGTTCATATCTGCTACCACTTCATCATAGTTGTCTCCATCATCAATGCCTTCAGTGGTAAAGAAATTGACTCGAGATCCTTCGAGTTCTTCTGCCTCATCATCGAATTCCTCCAGGAACTCCTCACAAGCTTCATTATCATCTTCTGGCTCTTCAACCTCACAAGTTGCATTCACCGGAACTTTGACAGGAGGTCCTTCAAGTGCCAGTCTTGTGTGGGGAGCTGGCAAACGGTTTCTGGGTTGAAAATTTCTTCTCGGAACATCTGCATATGGTGCATGCTGGGCTAATTATTTCTTTATAGCCACTAGATCATTTGCAAGTTTCTGGACTAATGGATCAGTATTGGGTCCAGAGGTGGAAGAGGAAGAAGCAGCAGATTTAGATTTAGGAGGATCTCTTCTCAACTTCCCTGACATGATCAGGTCATCCTCGACACTAACAGCCAGTTCTTGATCCAGAATTAGCGTTCCAAGATTAGCCCTTCTTAGGGCATAACTGACTTTAGGCGTTTGGGCATTCAAAAAGAAACATTTTTGAATTTGATCAACCGGTCGAGTATTTACAGGAATCTTGTTGATCAATCTGTTGAACCGAGCCACAAATTCTCTCATGGGTTCTGATGGATCTTTCTTTATCTGAGAAATCTGGGCAAGCAGGGCATGCACATCTTCTGCCGGCTTGAAACGGCTTTCGAACTGAGTTCTCATGGTAGTCCAGTCGGTGATGGCACCAGCCGGAAGGTGATAGAACCAGTCAGCAGCATTATCCTGTAACGTCTCAACGAACAGTCTTACTGAGACGTCTTCATGCTCAACCCCCAAAACTCCACATGCAACTATGAAGGCTGCAATATGTTCATCAGGGTGTACTTTGCCATCTCCTTTAAATTTTGGGAAGTTCTTTCGGTTACCTCTAGGTAACTCATGCAAAGGCTGCGCAAGAGCCAGGGGCCCGACACGTTGACCCCATGGCAATTGTGCCGCCATTCTTGGAAATACGGCTTGGAGGGGAACTTTAACACCAGCAAGGATCAAAGCTCGTAGATTGGGACTAGCAGGCTCTGAAGGAATACCACCCGTAGGACTTCTATCTTGAACAGGCGGAGTGCTCGTCGAACGAGTTCTTCTATTTGAAGGGAAAGGAAAACCCTGTTGCTCCAAAAGCTGAAACTGAGAATCTTCAATACCAAGGGTCCTTCTCCCTCGAGTGAAACGCGGAGTCACCAGATCAAAGGATGATCGAAAAAATTGCAGTACTGGAATGCGATTTTCCCCAGCGGAGTCGCCAAAAACTGTTGGTCGTCAAATAGGACTTTTTAGAAGAGCAACAGTCAGGGGACAAAAAGTCCCTCCTCTTTAATGGGAGAGGTTCCCTTATTCTGAAACGAACTTATTTACAAATACACAGAACATTATTTTATGGTCAAACTTGGATATTACGAAAGTGTTTTCCACAAGGATCATCAGTTACGCCAGGACTGAGGAAGGGGAATAAGAAGATGAGCAGAATAGCAACATTCAGAATTATAGATAGCAGAATAATTCTTCGTGTATGCGAAGCTTCAAAGGATTTAAGACAAGATCATTTGCATTAGCTGAATGGGATTAAATTTAAAGACACAAAGTTCCGTAAATAACCTTCTTCAGATTTGTTAATCAAGGACACAAAGTTCCTTCTTGGTTGTACAAGATCACTGTACTTGCAAAACTGAACAGTATGCAATCAGAGAGACTAAACGAGTTAGGAACAAAATGATCTTCACAATATTAAAGGAAAACACAGAGACAACAAGAATCAGATAGACAAAGAACGGAAAGCCCTTTTGTATTGATTTCTTTAAGATCTATTTACACTTTCAGCAAATATCCAAGTTCTTCCTCCTCTAAAAATGGCGTGGAAAGGCCATTATATAGATTACAAGTCAGTTACTCTTCGTAACCGTTTCTTTTAACTAAAGAATAGTTAAGTACCGCCAATTGCAATACCTTAACTAATTACAAAGAATACGAAAAGAAAGGAAAGAAGAGGAAAGAAAGGAGAAGGAGACAGGTGGCCGGCTATTGGGAGGGACCCACTGTCTTCAGAATCCGCTGCCTGAACTTCTTCAATGACTCAGCTATATCTCTGCCACGAGGGACTGACGTGTTGGTTGCAGACTGAGTCCAAAATCCCAGACATTTCTCCATCTCTTTATCAAACTCGACGTGAGTATGATAGTCTTTGTTTGCTTCTTCAATGGCAGACTGAAGAGAACAAATTTCCTTTATCTTGTCCTTAGAGATGGAGTCTTCCTTGAAAAGATTATCTTTGACAAAAGCTCTGAACTGAGCTTTGATTTCTTGCAAGGACAAGGGAACGCCAGAGTTTTCATCCTGAAGATGACAATGCATATCTTTGAACGCAGCAGCTGCCAGTGTCTTGAAAGCTTCTCCCTTCTGCCAGCTATTCTTCATTTCTCCTACAGCTTCCTCCAGGACTTTGATTTTCCACTCCACGCTGTAGACCCAAGATTTTGACAGATTGTCCTTAGCATCATCGAAAATCTTGTTCGCCAGTAAGATGTTCTCATCTGTCTGGCCCATGAGGCGAAGGTCTACAATGCAACTACTCCAGAGCTTAAGCTCTTTATCCATTACCCCAATAGTAGAGGACAACTTCTGTTGCAAATTATCTACCTTTCCATGTAGCTTAAAAGCTTCATCGATGAAGTTTAGTCCGGCAACAAGCATGTCATCTACCATGGCTTCGATAGCTCTGCCATAGACAGAATACTTGTGCATATCTTTAATACTTTGCACTTCATCTTGGCTTAGAATTACAGGAGGCGGTAGAGCAGTCAAGGGGGTAGGGTCCAAAACTTTGTCCTTAGACAAAAGTGACTTGATAAAACTCGTGAGAACTTGGGCTTGTTCTTCTAGCTGCTCAATCGTCTGCTGCCCTTTCTCTACCCTTCCAATGACCCTTGTGACTGTTTCCTGGAGGTTATGAATCTCACCTTCAGGAGTAGACTCTCCCATAGGGATCCTTGAAAGCTCCAAGTCAGATGTCAGCAAGTCTGATTCTGATTTGTCTACTGTGGGCTTAGCAATCTCCAGGAATTGCTGACCTTGAGCATCTGACACAATCCTGGAAGTAGTTCTGGCTTTCTTGGCACGAGAAGGAGTGGTGCCCAACAAGGCTGCTACAGCATCAAAATTTGGTCCCAAGCTTTGAGAGGAGGATTTCCTCTTCCTTTTGTCAACCAGAGGTTGCACCCAAGCAAAAGAGGAAGAAGAATCTGCAGGAGAAGCAAGGGGACCAAGAGACAGGGAGCTCATGACACTCAAGGTCTGTGCAGCTGTTGACTCAAGCTGAGATGTGGGTAGAACACTGGAGGTAATGGCGGTAGAAGAATCAGTAGTACCTGGAAGTTCAGTGCTCTGGACCTCCTTATCTGCTGGATTTTCAGGAACACTTGCAGGAGTTGGCATCTCACTTTCTTCACTTTCACTGAGAACAATGATGTTCTCTGGCCCCATAGGCAACTGTGCCTGTTTTCTTGGAGGATCATTCTCTGCAGGCTCCTTCTTTACCTCTTTGAGTTTCTTCTTGTATACCTGGGTAGATGGAGAAGGAGTAGATTCCACAGTCCCCGAGCTGTTGAGGCAGAAGGGGTTTTCACTGGTGTTCCAGACTCTGGAACTGATGCCTCTCTTATGGGTGTCGAATCATCCTTGGAGCTAGATTCTCCTGAGTGCCTCTTGAATTCTCGGATCTTCTTACTGAACCAGACCCTAGTCCTGATTAAGACTGGAGCAAGAATCTCAGCCAGATCATCTCTCTCTTTCCTGTTCCAGTCCAGGTCCTCCAGAGGGGTGTGCTTAATCACATTTTCATACTCATACGAGTATAGCTCAGAATTGTCATCCTGGAGACCTTCAGGAACTTGGTACAGACTGAGTTCTTGGATCAGTTGCAGGGAGAACCTGCCACAATGCCTTCTTCTGGCTTCAAAATCATCTGCACAGTCAGCCCAGTAGTCTTCTGTATCTGCCCTATGATGATAGATTATCTTGAGGTTCTGTTCGATAAACCTCTTCAAGTCAAAGCAGGTTCTTGGCTTGAAAAAATGAACAGTGATAGGGACCAGGGCTCTTTCTATGTTCTGAGCATCCAGAGCTGTTTTGCATGTATAGTTTCCCAGAGAGATGGGAAAGTGCAAGCCAGAAATCTTCTTGTCTCTGCAAGTTCTGTGCAACTTGTCTAGTTGCCTGCATATTTCAATCAGGGCCATTTTGTCATTGCAGAACATGGGAAGCCGCAGAGGAGTGCTTTCATAGCCAGCAAGCCTGATATAGGAAAATTTCCTGAATTGAATGAAATAGGCTCCATACTGCGATATCAGGTTCATGGCTTCATCTGAAAACCTTCTAGCAGTATCACCTTCGAGCAATCTGACCACGTACATGGTGAAAGCATCATTGACCCTTCTGAAATTCCGATTGCTGGTCTCTAGGGTGAACTGCGGGCAGTAGGCATACACTATATCATCTTTGTGTGCATCTAAATAGGAGAAACCAAACCACTGCCTGGATGCTGCTAGGGTATACATCAGATATGAAGTCATGTAGAACTTCTTTGTCTGCTGAACGTTAGATAGCTGCTCAGCCAAATTCATACTGATGATCTCTGCCCAGTTGATATTTTGTGTTCCCTCGCACACCATGCTAATGAGCGGGCACATCCAGAAATGAAATTCATTGGTGGAGGGCAAACCCATAACCCGAGCCAGCAGGATTATGAAGTCTGACAGTTCTTCGTTGAAATCTACCTGGAAGAGGGTTTTGGTCAGACGAGAAGGACCTTTCTTAGGGTTCTTCAACCAAGACTTCGCCACTCGAGCTTTATATTTATCACTGTCTTGGTCGAACATGGCCTGTGCTTGATCCCGAGAGACGACTATAGCATTGTCCATCTCCGGAATCCTCAGAGCAGCTCCAATGGCGGCAGTGTCCAGCTTGGCAATGAGCTCCCCGTGTACGTTTGTCAATTCGCTCGTAGCGGGTCGAAGTGAGCTCCGCATGAAAGTACAGTATCAGCACACTGCACTGAGATAGGGAATCCTCCGGCGAAAGCTAAACCGCTATCGTTAATCATCTGTGCCATTGGCGTAGGGTTTGCATCTGTCATTCTTGACCAAAAATCACCGAAGTCGAGATGACGAGCTTCACTGCTCCGATATTGCTAACGCACTCGAGTGGAGAAATTTGCTCCGCCTTTGAAACTTGATCTTCATATTGATAGATTCGGAGTCTGACCCAGGACTGCGGAAGGAATTTGCAAAGGGAAGGGATATTGCGTAGGTAACTGGATTGTAAGGGTTTGAGCAAATGATAGCAAGGAAGCAATGCGAAAAATGCGAAGGTGGTATGCTTGGTTATATAGCCGTTTGAGGAGCGGAATGAATTTAATGCGCATTGAATACACAACCACCAATTTGAAAAAGCATCATATTCGGAATGAGCGGGAGAAGCTAAGTGTGAATGACACTTGGTACGCTTGGGACAGGTGAGACGCGAATGCGCGAAACACGCGGCTCGGCCGGTTCGGGCGAAACAGGGAGAAGACGCACAAATGCATTTGGAACAAATGGGACGAAAATGTGCGAAGTACGCGATTCGGGTGTTTCGGCCGAAATTGGAACAAAGGGCCCATTTGGACTTGGGACATTCGGGACAAAAAGTTCCGAAGTACGCGACTTGACCGGCTCGGCCGAAAATGAAACAGGGCGCATTTTTGAGAATGGGACATTTGGGGCGAAAACGCGCGAAGGACGCGGTTCGGGCAAATCGGCCGAAATTGGAACAGTTCGCATTTTTCAATTTGGGACAAAGAGCTCTGAAGTACGCGACTCGGGAGTTTCGGCCGAAAATGGGAAAGCTCACACTTTTAACTTTGGGTCATTTAGGACAGGAAAGTGTGAAGTACGCGGGAAGGATGATTCGGCCGAAATTGGAACAGTTCGCACAAAACGTTTAGGGACACTTGGGACAAAACCTTCCGACGGGCCCGAAAATGAGACAGCTTCGGGGACTTCGGCCGATCGGGGAACAGAATGCACTTTCGTACTTGGGACAGATGGGACAAAAAGTTCCGACAGGCCCGAAAATCACACAAAAAGACCCAAAACACAGATTTTTCAACTTCACGACTTAGGCACTTCAGAGAAAAACACTTCAACTCAAAATTTTGAAAATTTTACTCTTATCAGAGCGGGAAATTTTGAGTAGACAACAGACTTCAATATGAAACCATATCCAAAGGAGTAGTGTAGTTGGATGGGACAACAATAATAATAGTTGGGGTGATTAGAAACTTGATTCTTACCTTGCATGCATGTCCAAATGTTGTTGTTTTACAAGATGTATTAGTTATAGACCTTCCACCACTCTTTTCCCTATGTTTGTCAAGAGATTTCACAGCCAAGATCGGAGGATATTTGTCTGCATTGATTGGTCGCACATGATGTTTAGAATGAGGTATGGAACCAAAGCTAGAATCGTGTTCGAACCTATTACAAACTTCCACATTGAGCCCTACAATCCAAGTCAGATCAATGCCAACTATTCGGCATTTGATCAAGAAGATCACCCAAGCACTGATGAAGCTGACACCAATGTTGGAAACATCCTGGATCTAACTCTTGATGAATGGGAAAATAAGGTGCATGCTTTTGATCCTTATCAAGAAGTAGAAGAATATGAGCTAGAGGTCTATTGCATACATCAAGAAGATCAGCCCATTCCTAGCATCACCAAGCCAAACCACAAGGATGACAATGAGGTATGGCAGCTATTTTTTGATGGATCAAGGAGTAGACAAGGTGCAGGAGGTGGAGCTATGCTTATTTCACCTCAAGGAGTAAAGTACTATTCAGCTTTTAGATTTCAGTTTGCATGCTCCAATAACACTGTTGAATATGAAGCCTTGGTGCAAGGGATGCATTGGGTAATAAAGAGAGGAATAAAGAACTTGCAAGTCTTCGGTGACAGTGAGTTGATTGTCAACCAGGTCAAGGGCAGCATGTTGTCAAGAATGATCTACTCAAGTGCTACAAGAACAGGGTGTGGGACCTCATTGAAGATTTTGAGGGTTTTGGCATCAAATCAATTCCTAGGAAAGAGAACCAAGTGTTATGCAACAGCTTACGTTAGTTGGGCAGCCTTTGACGTTGTGGAGAGCATTCAAAAAGATAAGGTACAGCCAAACATCCATGTGATTGTGAGGCCTTCAGTGCCGGATAACAATGTAAGTTGGCAAGTGTTTGAGAATGACTAGTAAATCATCCATTTCTTACAAGAAGAAGCTGAGTTCTCAGCTAAAAATTAGGAAAAATTGGAATAGCAGTATGGTGACCAAGTGGTACAGCTAAGAACTAACAAGCTACCCAAGGGACTTATCACTTTGGAGTCCATTTTCAATCCCAATGATCAGTTTAGGAAAGAGAAAGCAAACATTTAGGTCAAGAGAGAAGATTCAGTATCCATCTTGGTGGAAGAGAACAAACCATTGCAAATTGGAAAGATGACAACTGAACAAGAAAGGTATGAGTTCATACAGCTATGTCAAGAGTTCCCTGATGTGTTTGCTTGGAGCTACGAAGATTTGAAAGGTTTCAATCCCAAGTTAGCTTAGCACACCATTGAGTTGGACCCAAATACTAAGCCCATCAGGCAGAAACAAAGGCCAGTCAATCCACACATGGAACCTCTCATGAGGAAGGAATTGAACAAGTTGATTGAGTCAAGAATCATATTCCCAATCAAGCATTCTAGTTGGGTTGCCAACTTAGTTCCAGTCAGAAAGAAGAGTGGAGAGATCAGATTGTGTGTTGACTTTAGAGACTTGAATAGAGCATCTCTCAAGGACCATTACCCACTCCCTTCTATGGAGCAAATTTTGCAAGTTGTGGCTGGCTCCGAGAGGTTTTCACTACTTGATGGCTACTCGAGCTACAATCAGATTATGGTGAAGGAAGAAGATCAGTTCAAGACAACCTTCACAACCAAATGGGGAACTTATCCATACAGGAAAATGCCATTTGGGCTGTCCAACGTTGGAGCTACCTTCCAAATAGAAATGGACATGGTGTTCAAAGGTTTGATTAACAATGTGGTGCTGATATACCTTGATGATATCACTATTTTTTCAAAGAATGCAACAGACCACCTCTCTCATTTGAGACAAGTCTTCCAAAGGTGTAGGAGATTTGGAGTGTCTTTGAATCCTAAGAAGTGTATCTTCCTAGCACATGAAGGAAAGCTCCTTGGCCATATTGTCTCCAAAGAAGGATTAGCAATTGATCCAGAGAGGGTTGAAGCCATAAGAGCACTACCATTGCCAAGCCACAAGAAGGCCCTTCAGAGTTTCTTAGGGAGAATAAACTTTGTTCGAGAGGTTTGTCCTAGATTTTGCAGCCCTTGTCAAACCTATCACCAAAATGTTAAAGAAAATCATGGCTTTCAAGTGGACAGTAGAAGGCAAGGAGAGTTTTGAAGCAATCAAAGAAGCCATCTCCCAAGCACCAACTCTCATCAACCCGATTTCTCCAAGGATTTCATCCTCTATGCATTTGGAGGTAATGATACTATTTCTGCCATTTTGGTATAGCAGAACAAGGACAATGATGAGCAGCCAATTGCTTTCTTCAGCCAAAGCCTAGATGACTATGAGGTGAGATATTCTTTTATTGAGAAGCATGTACTTGTAGTAATCAGAAGCTTGAAGAAATTCAAGCATCTAGTCTCAAACAACAAGGTTCAGTTGTTGGTCTCTCATGCGGGAGTAAAGGACTTCCTCCTCAACAAGGATTTGAATGAGAAAAGGGTAGGTTGGATCACTTGTGTCATGGAGTATGACATTGAGATCAAGGTCACCAAGCTGGTAAGAGGAATTGTGTGAGTAGCTGATTATGGGAAAAAAAAGGAGTATGCAATAAAGAAGAGGTTGTTTTGACAGTTCATGACAGCCATGTGTAAGGTAGCACTCAATAAGAGGATAATTTTGTCCCCACTCCTTTCTGGACCCAAGGTATAATGCATTTCCTAAACATGGGCCTATGCCCTCCAGAGATGAAAAAAACCAAAAGAAGACACTTGATTCCAGGCTGTCCCATATGCCATAGTAGATGGTGTTTTGTTCAATAAAGATGTGAATGGAGTTCTCTGTTGAGATGCATTAGCACAAATCATATTCATAGGGTGTTGGAATAGTTCCATGGTGGACCAGTGGTGGTCATTTTGCACCAAGAGTGACAACTCTAAAAATCATGAAGGCTGGTTATTATTGGCCCAAGATTTTTAGTGATTTCTTTGCGTGGATCAAAAGGTGCAAGAATTGTGCATTCTTCAAAGGTAAAGAGAGGCTTGCTGCCCTTCCATTGCATCCAATTTCAATTGACTAGCCATTCATGCAATAGGGTTTGGACTTCAAAGTGAGTCATTAATCCCAATTCAAGCCAAGGGCATAAGTGGATTTTGACACCACATGACTATTTCACCAAGTGGATGACAAAGAGCACTCAAGGAAGCAAATGAGTCTAGCATCTTAGACTTCTATGAGGGGATAGTAACCAGATTTGGCATACCTGCTACAATAATCTCAGATAATGCATTAGCATTCATTGGATCTAAGGTGACTGAGTGGGTTGTCAAGAACGAGATCTACCTAAGTACTTCATCAAACTACTACCCTCAGGGTAATGGCTAGGCTGACTCTACAAACAAGAACTTATTGAGGATCATTAGGAGGACTCTTGATGAGAATCGAGAGGTCTTGGCATACCAAACCGAAATCAGAATTATGGGCTGATAGGATAACTCCCAAGAGATCCACAGTAACTTTCCATTCAGGCTTGTTTATGGAAGAGAGGCAATCTTGCCCATGTCACTTGAGTTGCCAACATTGGAACTCATGAAGCGATTAGAGTTGCTAGAGTTTTGGGCCCATGAGGTGAGATATGTAGAGTTGATGGAGCTCTAAGAGATCGGAGATCGAGCATCCCAAGCAATGGAGAAGGATCAAGCTTTAATCAAGAAGACATTTGATAGGAAGGCCAAGAGTAGATCTTTCCAAGTTGGAGATCTAGTGTTAAAATGGGATGCAGATAGAGAAAAACTGGGAAGGAATTCAAAATTTTATGCCATTTGGAGTGGCCCATACATGGTCACAAAGTGTAAGGACAACAATGCCTTCCAATTGTCTTCATTGGATGGCGAAGAACTGCAGATTCTAGTCAATGGAATCTATCTAAAGCATTGCTACTAGAGGGAAATTCTCCACCTTGTAAATATTAGCTTAGGTTTTCATTCCTCCAAGTGCTTGTGCACATTGTTTTGCTGTAGGTTGTTTTGCTTTCCCTAAGTGCTTTGGCACAACTTGCTGTTCCTGGGAATGTGTTTGCAGGCCTTGCTCCATCAGGTGATTTTCCATGTTCCTCTTTGCAATGTTCTAGTCAGTTGGGGTATTAAACAGAGAATCAAGTGACTCCATGCCCAATGGATTGCTTCAGGAACTGGTAACTTCATCCAAGCAGCGAGATGACCCTCCGAGTCGCCAAATTTTTATCCCAAATGTGCCCTCTACTCATTTTGTGTCTAAATCCTTTACATCTTTCCTTCTCTTGTGCCTAAGTCAGAATATTTTGTTTTTTAGGCAGTCAAAACCTTCTGGAAATGGCACCATTGGATAGAGCTCTCTCTCATCTTTCCAGAAAGGTAAATTTTTCCTCCTAACTCCTCATATTTTTCAAGTTATGGCTCGGTGGAGTTTTTGTGGGAAATTTTCCCTTAGAGGGCCCACAGCCAATCAGAATGTGCCACGTGGCACCTGGAGTGGCGGAGCGTGGGGAAAATTTGAAATTTTTTTCCAAAGACCAAATGGGTAAAAATTCAAACTTTTTGCCCGCCGATCTGATTTTGGCCTGTTTTTGCCCTAAATTTTCAAATCGCCATATCTTTCGATCCAGAGCTTAGATTTTCACGTTCTTTATATCAATGGAAAGCTGGTGAAATTCTCTACATGATTCCGGGTCAATTTTGCATTTTGGTTCAGTTTGGAGAGAGAAAATCAAGAAACATCTCTAGCACATGGTAATGGCCAGAAATGACGTTTCAACAACTAGTTTTAATGCAAAATGGGTCGCATTCTTCTTCAGCATGGCCAAAAATGTTAGGGCATGGGTTTGTAAGGACACCCATGCTATTTTAATGCATCTTCATTCAATGGGGAATGGTTCCCACGTTTTTTACATGTTTTCTCTCTCTTGGGCTTGACCCATGTGTTGTAAAAGCCAGATTTGGCTCATTTTTTGTTGGTTGAACATTTTTTTGGGATAGAAAGCTTCTTCGTTCACCTTCAACAAGTGATTTTTGTAAGTATCAGACCTTCTTCATGATTGTAACAGGTTTCTACCTCTTTGATGTTGCAAATGCAAGGATTTTGATAGTGAAAATGACAGTGCAGACTCTGTGATCAATTTTCAGTCCTTTGTTTGTATTGTCTTGTTTCATTTCGACCTCTAATTACATCTTATTAGCTTTGTGTATGATGTTTCATGTTGCATTTCATGAAATTTTTTCAATTTGCATGAACAAGAAGTGTTCACCACTCCTTTGGTGTATCACCTATTAGTTTAGTTTCAATTTTTGTACTTTCTATCTCTGTCTCCTTGGAATTTAGAGTAGGATTAGGATTCAAACCTCTCGTAATTGTGCAAATAACGAGATCTGATTAGAGGATTTTGATGAACCACCCTCTAATCTGGAGATTCCTCTCTCATTTTACAAGTCCCACACTTGGAGAGAGGTTTCAATGTTGTGCAATCACACTAGATGCCCGTAACATCAACTTAGAAACCCGATTTGCATCTAGGGTGCTATTGATTTGCAACAACATTAACAAAGGAAGAAAAGAGAGATTTTTAGATGGCATCGAAGAAAGCACCCACAACAAGAGTAAAAGGGAAGAAGAAGGTTGAAGTGGAAGAATAAATTGCTCCCAAGAGTAATTTCTCGAAATGCAGTATCCAGAGGGCATGATCATGGGACAAGAATGGGATTCCCACATCTGTAAATGTAAAATTAGTGATTACAACCATCAAACATTAGATAATAAGAAGGAGCTCAATGCGTTGTTGAGCACGAAATGAACAAGCACATAATAGAAGATATGCTAGTGTATGATGACACTGGTGAGAAGTTACTAAATTAGATTGGAATCTACCAGGTTGTACAAGTTGTCATACTTTGGGAATTATGAATAATTTTATCGATGGTTGATGATCGATTCCATGAGGACTTCTTCTAGTTCACCAAACGGAGGGTTATAATCATATCTAATTTGATTTCAATGGTGAATAGACCTAGGGCCTCAAGCAGATTTGGAGAGTGATTTAACTGATAAGGACGCAATCTTGGAGACAAGGAAGGAGTTTAGGTATACCAAATGTTTGCACGGCATGGACATCGATAAATTGAAGAAGTACCCAGTAGTACAGGAAGCTACACACTTGGTGACAAAGTTGAATGACCAAGAAAGGTGGTTGCATGTAAACACAATGTGGGTGCATGTTGCAAAGAAGATGTCTGAAGGAGTGGTCTACAATATTTTGGATCACATAGCAAAGACAATAATTAAAGAAGCACAAATAGGTGAAAAAATAGTTTTTTCTACTATTTTATTGTCTTTTGTGTTTATGGAGATTGGAGTGCCCGACGCGGCCAAAGGAGAGTATTTGGGAGTACCCCACGTAACACGGTCTCTAACGAAAAGATTTCAAAAATACTTGTGTGAAGGATCAATGGGCGGACCATTCAAGTAGAGGGTGGAGAAGTGGTACGATATACTCTGTGTAGTGTTTGAAGAAGAATGGAGCATACACAAGGAGTTTCCTTCGATGGTGGGTAAGGCAATGATTCGATTTGCGGTTACCAACATTTTTGCATCGTGTGGTTTACAATGAAGGATGGGGTTTGGATCCCATGGTGGAAACTACCATATGAATTTACAACAAGATATTTCTAGGTATCAGTTCACCAGTTTTTATATGCATGCCTCCTAACCTTCAATGCGAGAAAGTAGATTGCGACCACCACACTCTTTAAAAGAAATATGTATATCTAGGGAAGAATGCCTACATTGAGAGGCTCATCTCAAATATTATAAATATGAAGCCTATAAGCTTGGCATTTGGGGAAAAAGGAGCAGCACTTGTGTACTTTTAACTCAAGCCCAAGCCGGAGAACACTAAGTATGTGGAGAATGAGTTCGTGCTCCCAGGACTACAAAAATGATCGGGGATTTTTTTCAAAAAAGTTTCCTAAACTTCCTAGACCATTCCAATGTAGTAGAGCCTTCAGATATATTTCTCGACAACCGTAAGAATGTGAAAAATGGACATTCTTAGCTTAAGTTATGTTCACCAAAGTTCAATCAACGTGGAAGTCAACTTTGGTCAACATGTCAACAAGTGGACCAATGTCAAGGTGACACGTGGAAATTGGCAACAAGGAAAAATTGATGGTCTTGTGATTTTTTAAAAATTAGTTCCATGGTATAGAGCTCGTCAGTAATATTTTTAACGCATTTTGAATGGATCAAATCTGAGTTCGTATATGAAAGATATGCATAGTCAAAGTTGTGGTAAAATGATGACGTGACACACCGTGATGTGGACAAATGGCATATTATGAGCGTGAAACTTGGTATGTTTTTAGTGGATTTAAATTTAAAATAATAATAATAATATTTTATTCAATCCATTCTACGGGAATAAGCCTAATCCCATGGGATAAGGAGGATTTTTTGGAGAAAAAGCTATTTAAAGGCTTATCCTAAGTGGTATATATAAAGCGCACTTGTATTTGTAATAGGAAGTGTCGTGTCCGTAAAAGAATAAGGAGGCGCTTTTGAAAATTGTAATTTTAGGGCACTTTTGCTCACTTCCAGATCTCAAGTTATATAAGAAAGTTTCTCAAAATTTTGAGACAATCATGATGATATGATTATTTATCCAATTTGGAGCTTATGTGACAGAGTTATGTTCTGTTAAATTCACACAAAGACGTAGAACCAAAGGGAGACACTGCTGCAAGTGGACCAGGAAGGTGAAGGACATAGGCTGAGCTCCATTAACGTTCTTAGAAGGTCTGAAACATATTTTTTTAGGTTTTTGATTCATTATTAGCTAATGTAAAGGTCATTGTATTTACATATTTAACATTATTAATGGATCGGTTCATCACGAACCCGGGGACGTAGGAATTCCGAACTCCGTAAACAATCTGGTGTTGTGTTCTAATTTTTATTTTGAGTTTCTGATGATTTGCAGTAATTTAAATTTAGAATATGAATATGGATGCAACTATAATCAATAATTGATAAAATTGGAAAATTGATTAAAATCAAGAAACAATGATTTTTGGGGCTTCGATTAAACAGTGAAATTTTGAGTAAATTGCAAACTTAATTTCTATTTCAATTCAGTCCTAAATCAGATTCTAATCAATTTTTGGAAGTCTAAAATCTTTTTAAGTTGATTAAAATTGAATATCCTTGAAAGAGTTTAAAAGTGGAAAAAATGAAACACCCATTTTCGAATCAAGTTTGTTATCAGAGCAGTTAGATTGTTGGATTAGCTTCTAATTTTGTTTGAAAATTTGGCTTCAGCCAAGCTTGATTTCAGTTTTCAGTGTGTAAAATTTTTGGGGCTTGTTAATCTTCTTTTGCAAGTGTGCAGTTTTGGAAGTACAGGTTGTGTTTACAAGAACAGAGAATCATGGGCAAGTCATCCAAACAGGAGCAACTGGATGAGCTTGAAGCCATTAACCGCCAACTCTAGGAAGAAAACTCTTTCCTGAGAGATAAATTCTATTCCTTAGAAGAGGAAATAGTGCGGTTAAAATCTGAGCCACAATCCTCTATAACCAAGAAAGAGGAGTATGTCAATGAGATGCTTACACAAAGCAAGAAGTTGATTGGTTTTGTTAAAGAGTTATAGGAAGAAATACGGACCAAGGATGCCCTCTTGGAAAAGCTGCAACAAGGTGAACATAAGAAGGAAATTCCTTCCAAATCAGATGTAGGTACTATGATAGAATGCACTATAAGTTGTTCACATTTTAATTCTTCCTCTCATTCAGTTTTAGATATTCCTTTGGGTCAGTTTGAAAAACACACTAAGGGAATTGGGTCTAAACTAATGGTTAATATGGGATTTAATGGAAAGGGCCTTGGTAAAAATGGACAAGGTGATGCTAACCCAATACAGGTAGAGGATCAACCTCAGTTTGTAGGTTTGGGTTATTCTAGTGGGCAAATGGAAATTGGAGAAATTTCCAAAGCAACTAAAGGAAGACAAGCTTCCAATAGCCAAGGATCTACACCTCTAGAATTGCAGGATTCTACCATTAGGAGGAACAATGAAAGGTGTAAGAAAATATCTAAACAACGTAATGAAATTCCACATCCTTCCACTTACAATAAAAATAACACTAAGGGAAAATTAAATCCTAAAACTTTTGAAACTCTCTTTTAATCTAAACAATATAGCTTCGGTAGAAAAAAGTATGGTTTTCCTTGCACATTTTGTGAAGGTACTAATCATTCTGCAACATATTGTTGGAAGAGGAAAAATATGATAAAGAAGTTAATTCCTTTTGTGAATGATAAGGTAGGTGCTAAAGACCAATCTCTCCTTGGTAAGGCAAGAAATGGAAAAAAGGTTACCTCCCCTAAACAGAGGAATCATTCTCCTAGACAGATTTCAGGGAATGGAAAAATGGGTAAGACTCCTAAAAATAAGGAAGTTAAATTTTGTTCCCATTGTAAAAGGAATGGTCATGATGTTAAGATGTGTTGGTATGTTCCTTTAGTGCAACATTGGAAAGTTGTTAAAAAGGAAAATAATGTCAAACCAAATTTTTTTGATCTAACTCATGTAAATGCTCATTCTAGTATTGGGGAAGTAAAACCACCTAAATGGATAAATTCAAGTAATTAGATGGGTAAAACATTCCTCAACTTTATATTTGCATTGCAGTAACTGGTGATAGTATGCAAACATTTTCAAAGCTATATTTTAGGGGTTTGATCCTATGGTTTCATTTAGCTTTGAAATAATTTGGAAGTAGCTGTAAAGAAGATTTGAGTGATAGGTTCATCATACTCATATTCATCTTCTCACATTTTGGTTGTTATTCCATTTCTAACAACAGTATTCATGGATATGGGCATCGTTAAAATGTCTATTTTGAAATTTTTAGTTTTATAGTGTTTTCATTTGTGTAAATTTATGGATGCTTATAAGACCCATTCGAGCACCTGTTTGATATTGTAATAAATAGACAAACTTGTTGTATCCACTTGTGTTATTTGCACTAATTTCTACGACCCTTATTTTGGGAAAATTTAATTTTTGTAACTTTTAGATGTGGTTACAATTAGGGTGTAAATTTATTACACTAAAAAAATGGTTTAGACAGGTACCAGGTGATCATTTTGTAGATTATGGTAGTTCACCAATTTGGGTAAGCATACAGATTATAATCTATCACTTTACAGTTTAGTGTATGGATAGAATATTTACATATTCACGTTAATTCAGATTTTGACTATAGCCATTTTGGGCATTGATGGTTTAATTATTCTGGATAGTGGATATTTTCAGTTGTTATTAGCATAATCACAAAGTGTCAGTTGAACACTATCTTCTGTTATATATGGATGTTATTATCTAACTTATTATTTGTGATGGTGATACAATGTTTTTAGAAGATTCACGTGGATTGAGTTGTTAACTATAGATATCATTCGGTGTTGATAGTCTAATTTATTTTGGATAGTTAATATTTGCAGTTGTTACAGCGTTTCAGATGGATAGTGGGCACTAGCCTAATTGTGGGAAGTTTAGATGTTTGGTATACTTGATATGTGTTATGAAATTGTAATTTAAGTAATTGGCCATATCACAAAGTGATAGTTGAACACTATCTTTCTATAATAGAATGGGTGTTATTATCTAGTCAATTATTTTTGATGGCATTACAATGGGGTATGATAGTTCACAGTTGTGTGCAAAGTTGATAGGGTTGCAACATTTCAATTGAACACTAGCTTAATTGGGTGTTATTATCTAATCGGTTATGTAATTAGCTAATCAACTATTTGCATTTTATTAACCTATAATGTTATTTTGGGTTCTTGTATGTTTTTTTGTAATGCAAGAATAAAAATAATGTTTTGTGGGTTGATACATAGCTTTTGTGGAAAAAATCCTTCTCGGTAGGGAAGAATGATCGGGGATATTTTTCGGTATCAAAAGTACCCTAAACTTCCTAGACCATTACAATGCATTACAGTATTTATATATATTTCTGATGACTGTAAGAACATTAAACATGGACACTATGAGCTCAAGTTATGTTCGGTCAAAGTTCGGTCAACGTGGAAGTCATCTTTGGTCAACGAGGTCAACAAGTGGAGCAATGACAAGGTGACACGTGGCAATTGGCGACAAGGTAAAATTGATGGTCTTGTTATTTTTTATAACTTAGTTACATGGTATAGAGCTCATCACAAGCTTTTTGAAGCATTTTGAATGGATCAAATCTGAGTTCGTATGCGAAAGATATGCATAGTCAAAGTTGTGGTAAAATGATGAAGTGGCACACTATGACGTGGACAAATGCCATATTATGGGTGTGACACTTGGAAAGTTTTTAGTGGCTTTGGATTTAAAATAATAATAATAATATTTTATTTAATCCATTCCATGAGAATAAGCCTAATCCCATGGGATAACGAGGATTTTGTGGAGAAAAAGCTATTTAAAGGCTTATCCTATCCCATTCCCACCAAATGTGGGGTCAATGGCTAAATTGGGTGCCTAAACCTATGGAAGGGAGATTTGAACCCAGCACCTCATCTAAAAATATAAGTGGCCTTACCAACCCACCACTCTCTTGTAAGTGGTATATATAAAGCGCACTTGTATTTGTAATAGGGAAGTGTCAGGTCTGTGTAAAAGAATAAGGAGGCAGTTTTGGAAAAGTGCAATTTTGGGGCACTTCTGCTCACTTCTAGATCTTGAGTTATATATGAAAGTTGCTTAGAATTTTGAGAAAATTGTGATGGTGTGATCATTTATCCAATTTAGATCTTTTGTGATAGAGTTATGTTCTGTTAAAGTCACATGAAGGCATAGAACCAAAGGGAGACACTGCTGCAAGTGGATCAGGAAGGTGAAGGACATAGGCTGAGCTCCATTAACATCCTTCAAAGGTCTGAAACATAGTTTTGTAGGTTTTTGATTCATTATTTGTTAATGTAAAGGTTATTGTATTTACATATTTAACATTATTAATGGATCGGTTCATCACAAACCCAAGGACGTAGGAATTCCGAACCCCGTAAACAATCTGGTGTTGTGTTCTAATTTTTATTTTCAGTTTCTAATTATTTTCAGTAATTTAAATTCAAAATATGAATATGGATGCAACTATAATCAGTAATTGATAAAATTGGAAAATCAATTAAAATCAAGAAACAATGATTTTTGGGGCTTCGATCAAATAGTGAAATTTTGAGTAAATTGCAAACTTAATTTCAGTTTCAATTCAGTCCTAAATCAGATTCTAATCAATTTTTTGAATTCTAAAATCCTTTTAAGTTGATTAAAATTGAATATCATTGAAAGTGTTTAAAAGTGGAAAAAATAAAACACCCATTTTTGGATCACAAAAGGTAAGCATACAATGGAAAATGTTTCAATGCCTAAGCCCACAGAGGCAATACGAGAAAGATGATGAAGAAGAGGAGCATGAGGATAGTGGTGGTTTGGAGAACAGAGGTAGATTACAACCTCTAAATAGGGAAGAAACCGAGAACGCAACTACTACTGCCTCAGCCACAAGTGGGATATGATGAGGACTTCGATGCGGTCCAAGGAGAGCGTTGTTTTAAAAGAGTATTTAGGAGAACAAGGACGCAAGGTGTTACTCCGCAATCGGTGCACAGATCACCTAGAATCTCTCTACAGAAGGAGACCACTAAGAAAAGAATAAATAATTTGAAGATAAGCAAGGAGGAGGAATAATCTAAGGAAAGCATGACTGATTCCTCTACACCTCTAGAGAATGAGGAAGAGAAAAAGGATGAGGAAATGAAGAACAGATAAGAGGTATAAAAGGAGGCACATGAGATAGTGACTAAGACTACTCACGGTATAGCGAGAAAAAGCTCCAAATCTTGAATCCCAAGTTCCTAAGGGGCCAAGATAAAAGAGAACAAGTAGAGAGTATGTTCCACCAGTCATGGGCTATGCTGAGGACACAGGTAAAATTGTCCATGCCCATTTTCAAAGCACAACGACACAAAATGAGTTGTATGGATGGGAGCTGATGGATAAATATATGACATCCATGCAAACAAAGAAGCAATTGTCATGATCGATGCACATGCACATGGACAAACTAGATTTGGATGTGTGTGAAGAGTCATGTGTCTTAAGGAGATTAAAGAAAACACCTCGGAGCTAGACACATAAAAATATAGAATAATGTTATGTCGGATGAACAAGTGACCAATGCTATGGTAAAGGTCTCAACAGAGGTAGCATGGAGAAATATGGTTAAGGCTACAATAACTAGGGCGCTCGGGAGGATATCAAGACTAAGGATGCATAAATAGCATGTCTAAAGCAAGAGAAATACTTGGCACAAAATAAGAATGATGTTTTCATCAACATGGCGAGAGGAATTTGGAGACAATATCATGAAAAAAATCCAAAATTAGAGCCAAAGGTACCCAAAATGTTTCCTTCAGAATGCATTATGTGAGTACCTTGGTGGACTTAGTGCTTGAAGATTAACCTCTACGTATGCCGGTGCCAAAGGATCCAATACGAAAGTAGAGTGGGAAAAGGCTTCGGTGATGAGAAATATTGCATCATATGGGTGGTATTTTTACCCACAGGTTTATGGGATGGTTTTGGCCCATGGTTTTATTACCCATGGCTTTGTAAAACTGCTTAAGCAATTGTCTACTTATATGCTTTTATGTGTATGGTAGGTATATATAACATTGTAGATGTGTTTTGAATTCAGGTGTGAATTCTATAGAGTTTTTTTAGCATAGCTCCAAATAGATATGGGTATTGTATTAAGAGAGTGGTGGCTTGTAATAAAATATGAGCAAGTGATTCTTGGTGGATGTAGCCTAAATCAGGTGAACCACGTTAAATAATGTCTCTTTGTGTTGTGTTATTTTATTCTACATTTTTATTTGTGATCTGTAATATTTTTCTGCATATTAGTTTCTATTATTGTGATTCTGTGAGGGATTATTCCACATATTTTATCCCTTATTTCCTAACATGGTGAAGTAATTGACATTAAAGATTAAGTTGATTTATTCCTTTTCATTTTTAAGTAAAGCGTTGAAAAGAAAAGGGTTGAATTTGATTATTATTTGATAAAATATTCAATCATGTTCATTGGTCATTGCTTAGTTTGGAAATAATATGGATTTGACCATATTCAAATGGAAATCGATACTTAATAGTTTGATTGGTTGGTTAACGACCCATGTAAGTAATTATGGTTTGCATATAATTGAATCTTCGACTAAACTAAAGTTACTGGACTATTTGATCATTTCATTGATCGATTAAATATGCATAATAATTATGTTTTTAAATTTAATCTTAGACCAATCGAATTAACTCCACTTCCATTCTTTTGGGAGGGAAAAATTGGAAAAATTATTCAGCCACTACGCGGCTCTAGGGGAACTTAATGAGCATTAAATTTCTCAAAAATTATGAAGCTTATCCAAGAAGCTAAACACATGCAACTAGGGTTTCATTTTGTGGTTTTGTTTTTCGTTCGAGCTCGGTAAAGTGAGTTTTGCATGGTTTATTGGGTATTCCTTGCTAAAAATTAGATCCTATATATAAGTCATATGATCTATATATATAAGAAATTATTTTGAGTTATGTCTTTTGGAATTTTTGTGGGGATATATTTCCTATTCGAAATGTTGATTTTTATATTTTGAGTTGCTGAAATCTTGAAAACATTAGTGAAAGAAAGTTTAAGATATATTATTAATCGCAGCATAGTTATACTTCTCTTGTTTAGTTATTTCATTTTTAAATAATGCAATATTAATGCGGCTAGCTTCTATATGATTATTTTAATGCCAGTTAGTAGTTGTTTATATGAATGATTAGATCTTTTGATTATGGTTAATACCCTTTTCTAGGTGTTCGTTTATTTGTCTCATTGTGTGTTTTCCTCTGTTAATATTATGAATGTGAATACTTGGGATTTGAGTGCAAAATTAATTGATAAGAAGGGTTGGTATAATTTGAATTAATATTTTTAAGTCAATTAATGTACAACCTTTACTTTTATATAAAAGATTGGAAGATATAACTAGATCATTGAAACTTGAAAAGGGGGACAATCGCGCAATTTTAAGTCATATCCAAGTTGAATGGATGAATTTTATAAACTATTTTGATCTAAAATTGGTACTAAAATATTTTAAGTAAGGTGTGATTACTAAATAACTAGTATTTACTTTAAAATCTATATTAACCAATTTAGTGACTTGGGAGTTTTTTTTTCATGATTATTCTATTCGATTTTTCGAATTTCCATCTTCGTCTGAGTATGAAATCATTATTTATTGTAATGGATGAATTCCCTTCTCATGGGATCTAACTTTGGTATAGCTTGTTGAGCTCGAATATGTATTTTTGGTTTGATTTAGTCGCACTCAACATTATATATGCAAGCTCATGTTTTCTACTGAGTAGTTCTAGTTATTTATAAACTGTGAGTATGTATGTGGGTTAAGGTTTTCTCTTCTTGTCTTTTTCTAAAAGGAAGACTTACTAAAATATACCTTCTAAGAATAATGAGTTTAGTGATCACTTAGTACTGACCCGCCATACTACCCTGAATCATGAATTAGGGACATGGTCATTTGATATGGTTTTTCGTTAAGATAGTCACTCTTGCTAGTCTTCCTTTCGAGTGTTCATTTCTCTGCTTTGAATTGGATTGTTTATTATGAAGTGAATTTAGGAAATCATATAAAATTATTATTGTTGTTAACATGGCTTAAGTAAGTGAATTTATAAATGTTGTGAAAACAAAAATAAGTATGTATAATTTATATGTCAAGGACATATGGTGTATTTTATTGTGGAAATTCAACCTTATGAAATGTTAGGTTAATGATATTAATGGATAAATATATTGATTTGAGAAGACTAAAGGACTCTATAATGATTAATAGAGGAGTTTAATTTGATGTTGGAAAATGGTAATTCTAAAGGAAAGAACTTGATATCTTTTTGATTTTTGAAGGGAAATTAAACTGGTTGTTATGAATATATTAGGGGATGTAAATTTCTTGCCCGAATAACTTAGTAAAAGGAAAAATGTTTTGTCAATATGATTTAATTTTTAGGTTAAATAAACTTAAGTATATGATGTTTTTAAAGTTGAAAAGGATAGCATCTTATTTGATTTCACTAGGTCATTTTTGTATAATGTACATGCAATGAATATAGAAACATGATCTAATGGAATTAAATCACCAGCTTAGATGTTCAATTATTTCATAATGAAAAATATAGGAAGAGAGATGTATACTTTAGGTAAGTTATATTGAGCTTACCATGTATATATTATTATTTTTCAAGCATGCAGATGAAAATTATTTCAAATGGTTAAAGAATCGGATTACAACATATTGTGATTATTACGTACTCACTCATATAATTGTAATAAATGTAATAGTACTTGCTTTTAATGTGAACAAAGTTACTCACAATTAAAAAAGGAAAAAGTGTCAGATGTACTAAATGATTATCTTGGATAATCACTATTGAGAATATGTACTATTGTTATAATTTATGAATATAATGACTGTTGTTTAGATATTATGATTGTGTTTTAAGACATGTTTGTATTTTTGTTTGATATAAAAGTGTACATTATGAGTTGATATAAATGTAATAATACAACCGCTTATGGTGTAATTATGATTTAATGTTTAACTTGTACAAACTTATTCAATAATGAAACAATTTTATGATGAGGTAATGTAACATTGAACTTGTGAAAGATAAAGGGGAAAATAGGATATAGTTGTTTTATCATCTCATTATGAATTGAAAATAGGTTATATACCAAGTTTTATGAATAAACCAAAAAGACAAAATTTTTTCCTTTAAGAGTAGTTGACATGATTGTTAAGATAAAGAATACATGTTTAACATAAATGAGCATGATGATAAATGACAGTTTAGATGTGTGAAACAATATGTAACATAATGCTATATTTTAACAACAACAACATACACTTTTATGATAAATTATTATCATTGTAAGAAACATACCTTATTCCACTATACATCGGTGTGAAAGTAGTTATGATGATATAAAATAAAGTACAAAGGTACAATGTGATCATGAGTTAAAATTACGAAAGTAATGGTTTGGCTTGACAAACTGAAATGTATAAGTGTCTAATAAATTATTATAAAATGATAAAAGTTTGAATTATATGTGAAATAAGGTACTTACATTATTCAACGAATTGAGGAGATCACTATATACCTTTAACTTGAATTGAATAATGTAATGAAACTTTTTTAACCTATCCTTAGGAGGAAAGCATACCTTATTGGAAATGAATAAATTAAAATGGTTAATTGTAAACTGAATACTAAGATAATGGAAAATAATCTTGATACTATGTTGAGATGGTTGTGTGGTGAAAGGGCAAAATATTTTGAGTGGCTTATGCGAGTCAAATGGAAAACTAGGCTTGCTAGTGTAATGCTAAGACTATGTGCATAGTAGTGTAAATGACTGATTGCATTGTATATTCACCATTTATTCTTTTAATTGTGTTTTGTGTTAAAGAGTAGTAATTGTATGCTTACTAACTGTAGCAAAAAAATTAAAAAAATTCAACGTTATTTAGTTTCGGTCTCATACTACTATTCATATGGTTTTTGAGTGAAGAAAGTACTAATTAACCCCCATCTTTTGGTCATTTTACTTTACTTGTTGTTTTCACTAATGACCTCTCACACATGTATGCCTAGTCTATTTCTATTGATCCGTGTTGATTTACATTTGACTAGGGTGCACGAGCTAATCTTGGGTCACCAATGGGCACCTTGGTCCTTTTTACACTTTCCCACCACTTTTTGGGCACTTTCTAGCCGTTTGAACATTTAATATTTCTTTTGATTAGTATTTTCAAGGTTAATTACAAAATTATAACAAGAGAACCATATAAATATAAAATTATGAAACCATAATGACGGACCAAGCACTAGGTGCAACTATCATCATCTAAGGTTGCGTATCTCATTTTCATCCATCTAGCTACATCACAAGAAACAAGGCTAGTTCATCCGCATCAAACTACATAAGAGGTAGATTTATTCTATTCCATCCACTATTATATAACATTTTATGCATAATTATTTCTAGCTACTTTCACAAAGTGTGACTGGCACAAGAGTAACCTAGGACATGATCAAACACACACACATAAACATACATGAGGTCTAAGATTTCATGCAACTCTTAGTTAGTAAGTCCACCATTATGACAGCTAAGGTTAGTCCTGAATCCTTCATATGAATCTTTATTTTTTAAGGTTTGATGTTTGTCTTCGGGTTTTGCAAATATATTCTTCATCACTAACTATCAACAAAATCCAATGCAATTCGAATAAATTAGTGTGATATACAACGAAGGCTTCAAATCATATAGTAACCCCAGTAAATCTAATTTTTGACCTCGTACATAGACTCGGGGTGCTTAGAACATAGAATAGGGAACCTACAGAACCCTGATACTCTCCTAGGTGCCCTAGTCCACTCAAATTACCCATATCTGCAAGTTTATAAACCTTGGCATAGTCATTTCCTCTTCCTATTTCTCCACTTAGCTTTATGACATAGTCCAACAATTTCTTTGACTTAGCTAAGTAACTTCCTTACTATACTTGAACATTAGGGTTTCTATTTTCATCTACCTTGTTTCTTGGGTCATTTTCTATATTTATTCATTGCATTTGTTTACTCTTATTTACTTTTTTTCCTAGGTAGATTAACTATCATATTACTCACATTTTATTTAATCATTTTGGTGAACCCAATCTTTGAATCCACCTTCGTTCTAGGGATTTTCTCATCTTTTCTATTATGAAATTTAATATATTTCAAGTCTCATTTCTTAAATCAATTAAAATGCACCCATATTGTAAAGATGCTCTTAAAAATACCCTAGAGACTATATGTCTCGTTATCAACATGTTGCCTACCCAAGTCAATAATATTTTTGGTCATCTTTCTGAGGATTCTCCTGATTCCAAATCCAATCAATCTATTTGCAGATCCATTCAAGCTCTTAATTCTTTATTTCAAGATAAATTTCAATCTATGGAATCCATGATTACATCTCTCAAATATGAAATCCAACATCTTAAGGATGCTTCTCAGGCTCATGTTTGTTCTCCTTCTACATCAAATTTTCACTCTATGTCTTCTACATGTTCTTATTTTAGTGAGCCTCAAGTTATACCATTACCAGAACCTCTCTCCTTTGATCACAATACTAAACAACATGACATTCTTATTGAGCTATTTAGTCATCAATAGATCACTTTATCGCTACTCATTACTATCCTCTTTATTGGATAGTAATATATCAAGGTCGTCCATATTGTAATTATCATTGATTCAATGGGCATAATGACATTGATTTCTATTCTTTACAATGAAGAATTAAACATCTTGAGCATCGGTATTTTTCTCATTCATTGCAAAACATTTTTTTGCACTCCCATGTACAAATGCTACATCTCAATGGGTTTTAAATATGATTTGTCTATTTCTAATGAGCATAATGCCACTATTTATAATGTGCCTTCTTCATAAATTTAAACACCTCCTAAGAAACCACCTATCAAAATAAATATACTACCTCCTCCTCTCAAGACATTTACCACATTACCAAGTGAAATTACAAAACCACCTCTCAAAATCAATCAAACTTCTTCTTCGATAGCATTATCAATACTACCAAATTTTCCACCATTCAAGCTTTCTCGCCATCCTACTCCACTTCCATTTCCAATTCATTTTGTTAAAGAAACTACCCACCCACTTAATTTATCTATGACATTACCATTTCAGCATCCTATCACTTTTTTATAGAAACTACTCCCTACGTTGATCCACTTAGTGTATTTTGACTAGACTTCCATAGCTTACACACTTGGTGGACATAGAATTTACACATCCCCCACATATTGGCATCAACACATCTCTCATACTTGCATAATCATACATCACTCTCTTCATATATGCATAAACATCACATGTTTTAGCATCAACCACTACTCGATGAAACACTCTTGTGCTTCGGTTCACACTTACCGTTAAGACCTTACTACACATAACCCCCACACACTTTTGCACTATAGGTATTACACCTTTGTGTCTATTCATACATCTTACATCATACACCATACATACTATATTTAATCTACATCATTTCGACATTTGCACATCTATACATCTTACATCATACATCTTTCATTTAGACTACATCATTTTGATTATTTACACATTTTCATATCATACATACACATCATACTAGTCTTCATCATACATATACAACACTTTCATGGTCTCATGCGAGTCTAGAATTTTACATACTACTTCACGTGCATCTTAAAATCATTATTATACATTGTAAATTACATATTATACATCATACATTGCATCTCACATTTTAGACATCATACATTACACATTCTAATCATCACATGGTCATCTATTATCATCACACATATTTCATTATCTTCTATGTGTTACACTCACTACCCTATGATGCAGTTTAGTTCCTCGGTCCATACCCAACCACCGAGGGTTTTCAAACAAAATGGACCTTATCTTCATCACTCGTTAATCATGCGACCTCCCATAATGCCACATCTCTAGGTTAGAGATATACACTATAGGTTAAATAGTCACCTATTCTATAATCTTGTAGTGGTATACACTTTAGGCTACATCACCACTCCCTTTTATTCATCTAGTAGTGATATACAATTTAGGATACATCATTACTCCTACATTAATATTTTCATGATATATGCTTCCACTCTAAGGTTCATGCACACATCATTTCTAGGCTACATTTCATCAATGCACATGCACAATCACCACAACACGTTGGACATAACATACCCATATTTCGACCATTTTTCAATGACACACTCTCATTTATGGTTCATTCTTGTCTTCTGAGGGAGAAAACCAAATGAAATTCATTACATACATTTCCATTCACTTAGGGGGCACGTGGCTCCTATCATCCATATTTCATTTCATTCCACCCATCCACAACATATTACATATCTTGGTTACTTTTACTCTTGTTTGCATTTTCTTATATATGGTCACTTTATTACACATGCTAGTTAGATCTCTTATATGTCATTTATCTATGCTATACACACATGAATGTTCATGCCTTTATTTAGTTATGATCACAAATACATATCCTTTGCATGCAACATGGATGCTCACCTTATACCCTTCCTACATTAGTTTTTGGGGGCATTCATATTCGTCTCTTCCAGGGTTCTACTATTTCATTTTGTACTTAGCACTTTTCATTCATCAGTTATACATGCTTTTGATATACTGGTTATCTTTCTAACATACTAATGGGTGTTTCATGTGTAACACTTTTTATGAAGGGATATTTACTTCCATACTTGTTTATTACATTTTTTGTTATTGATTTTCCTTGTTTGCGGGCTTCATCCCATGTTTGGTGTGCACACTTGTTTGTTGTATGCAACCATTATGGCCTTATGTGTCTTGTAAAATTACAAGTGGTGTCCCATGTTTACTGAACCTCATTTTACATCAAATTTTTCTTAGTGCATGTTTACATTAATATATTGCTTGGTAACTATTAGTGTAAAATCACAACACCCCAAATGAGTTATAAGGATCTACTTCTCTAAGGCGGGGTCATTTGGTGAGATTCTCATAACATTGGATCATTCCCAAGTCAGTAGGACTTGCAAATGGGAATGAACCTCCATAGAAGGTTGGTTCCTCTTCCTAATCTACATGTCATAAGCTATTTCGGTGTAGAAAAGATAATATAATCCTAATCTAACTTCCAAGGAGACAAGGAGAGAAAGAAAACAAGGAAAAACAGAGCCTACACTAAAATGGTGATACACCGAGAGAAGGAAAATGTTGATAATCTACTGAAACTTCCATGGAACAACGAGAGGTGAGCAATGGAAATGATGGACAGTAGCATCACAGACCATAGATAAGATTCACATAGAAAATGTTCCAAAACACCATGAACACAACTCCCAGATCTGTAAGTGAACATTCAAAACATGCACAGATACCCATGCAATGAAGAGAGGCAAGAAGAGACAACTGAAAATGAGAAAGGATGGACAAATGCATCATAAAACACATTTTTTATTGCTTCAGAGTTTGTACAGATCATCATCTAGGGACAAGAGGAAAAAAACCATTTACAGAGCGTGGGAAGAGGTTTGAACTCCATTTCAACTCTGTGGAAGAAAATAAGGGAGAGGCAGAGAAGAAAAATGAACAACTAATTAACCTCTCGAAATGATGCCTCTGTTACAATATATAGAAGAATGGGAGAGAGAAGAAGGAAAGAATTGAATCCTGCTCTAACCACTCTGAGATACGCATTGAATCCCATTTTAAAATCTCAACCACCAAAAATCAATTCCTTCTACAAATTTGCCCACAATATGTTGCTTCTTGAACCCTAATGGATCAAATTGAATCAGATCTGGTAGTTGAAGAGATTATATTTTACATTAATGACTGAAAGAATTTTCTTCATTTTTCTCCCACTTGACCTCTTCAAAATTAAATATTCAGACTCCCATGGTGTAGACAATATTGAGGTCTTTCCAATGGTGTCATATTTGTAATATTTTGAGCCCTTGGTTGAAAGATATGCCCCTTTGAAGTTTTACATCGATTATGTATAAATGGGTGGGAAAAATGATTTAAAACATGAGCAACCTCTTTATTATGGGACACGTGGCATCCAGATTAGGGAAAAATCAGGTTTGCGGGCTCAGAACCTAACTTTTCTCCTTTTTACAAAAATTAAAAATATAGAAAACTCCCGCAATCCCGAAGCTCTGCATGGACAAGTGGCTCCTTCTAGTTGCTTGGGAAAAACACTCCTATTTTTACTTTTATGCCTTTTGGATGAAAGGAAAACTTTTACCCTTTTCCCCAAATCCCTACCTTGGCTTTGACTCAGGCTCAAACGTTGAGTTTTTCCTTGGTGGAGTCGAGGGCCATTTTGTAACTTTTACTCCTTTTGGGGAAAAGGGCAAAAACTAACTTTTTCCCCGACTCCCACCTTCCCAGGACACGCATCAATGGGTGCTTGCTTGGGAACCTTTTCTCTATTTGATCCTTGAATCATCACCATTGAGACAATTGGTAGCCTCTGTTGGCTGTTTGTGTATTGATTATTCAACTAACTCTTCCCCCTTTGAGGACACTTGGAGGCACCGAACTTATTTACAAACACAACCCAAAGTTTTCCTTTGGAAGAGCATCGATTTGACACTTGTCGGCCTCTGCTGCTTTATAGACTTTTCACTAGTCCCTCTTACTTATTGACTTTGGGCTACGTCCTGATCTCATGCTCACCTAGGTCTCTACCTTGGGACCAACTCTTGGAGATGCGCTACACTGACACTTGGCACTCTCTTCTTGCACATTCATACTTAGCTAATTTTTTTAGTCCCACCCTATCTACCTTTGACTCTATTTGACCATTTGACCCTGCCTCTGTTCCGCTCTAGGACATGTGGAGATGCAATGCTTGTTTGATGCTCTCTATTTGGATCCATCTTTGGATAATGCCACAAGGAAATGTGGTCTCTTTCGCTACCTCCTCCATACTTAGTCGATTTTGGACCCTTTCCTGAACTGTTTCGAGCCCAAGGACTTCAAATCTTAACCATTCTTCCTTCTTCTTTCTTCTATCTCCTTTGTAGTATCTTCCCTTCTTGTCTAACTCTGCTATTTTATAGTTCTACCTACCTGTAACTTGGAGAATGGATTTAAGATGTAGAAACGGCTGATAGAGTCATTTTCTTTTGTACAGGATCCTTTGATCTCTCTTGGCCTCTGTCACTTTGTTGTTGAATATTTTTGTGACCAATTTGCAGGATTTGAATGAGTTTTCTCGAGTTCCTTCTATGTGGGGTCATGGTTCGATCTAATATTTAGCTCGGGAGTGAAATATGGATAATAGTAACTTACACATTGCTTTCTACATGCATGATTTTTCATACTAAGAGTTGTTTTTTGCTATCTTTCTTATTTTTGCATGCCTTGGTTTCTACCAAGTGCATTCCTTTCCACCTACAAGGAAGAGTTGAAAAATTTGAGTGGTTGGTCCTCTTTTGGGGCCACTTTCTCCTATCAATGACGCCGCATACACCCCCAAGAGTAGGGCCATCATTTGGGGTTATAAATTTTACAAAACACTTCTACACCGATTCGGTTTAGTCGGTTTCCACCCTTGGAATTGTGGTTTATACGAGTAGGTTAAGACTATTCTACAAACCCTATACATAGTGGATTTTATAGGTCATGGTTATCCTTAGAATTTTTGGGAGCGATTCTGAAGTTAGAGGATATAACGAGACTTTCTCTCTACACTACATCAGCCATCGGTATCATTTCCCAAAAAACCAGGAAATACAAAGATCTCTTCACACATATTCAGGGAAGAAGCTACATGTTGGTGAATAATTTACCTTTCTCCCTACACTTTATTAGGCGATGGCATCGATCACCGAAAAATCCAGGATATGATATCCTCTTTCTCTCTACATGGATCATGTGCACATGTTCCATATTTTATTTATGTACTTTACATTTACATGCTTTCACATACATATACATGCATCTTTTACATGCATTTTTACATATACATGTGTATTTAACGACTTGATATTTTTCTCCTTATAGGTCTGCTCATATGAGAAACAAGCAATCAACAATAACTATAATAATGGGAGAAATAACAACAATATTTTACGACAACACACTCCATACTAACCATACATATACATTACACACATAGTAGAATACACACTTATTTCTGCCCTAGGTTCACTCTCATCACATTTTTACACTTATGTATATTTAGTTTCCACGCTCCATATTTTTGTCATTCCACACTTTGTCTAGTCCTTTAGCTCATTTCTACATCACTCTATATGGACTATCAGGTATACATATCTATCTCATTTATGTTACCGAGATTTATTCTCACCGACATAGTGGGGAGAATGTAGTCATAAAATCACACACTTTAGAAATTATTTAGTCCCAGTATCATACTTTTATTCATATGGTTTTTGAGTGAAGAAATTACTAATTAACCCCCATCCTTTGGCCATTTTACTTTTCTTTTTGTCATCACTACGAACTCCCACACATGTATTCCCATTTTATTTTTGTTGATCTAGGTTGTTTTACATTTGACTAGGGGCATCCAGTAGCTAGAATGGATGCTTGAAGCAAGAACCTGGTCCCAGTCATGGTGCTCCGATCCTTTTACACTTTCCCACCACTTTTTGGGCACTTTCTATTTTTTTGAACTTTTAATATTTTTTATGGTGGGCCTTTTTGGGGTTAATTATGAAATTATAACAAGATAACCATATAAATATAAAGTTATGAAACCATAATGAGGGACCAAACACTAGGCACTACTATCATCATCTAAGGTTGCATCCATCTAGAGCTCATTTACATCCATCTAGCTCCATCACAAGGCTCAAGGATGGTTCATCTGCATCACACTACATATGAGGGAAGTTTATTCTATTCCATCCATAATTATATTACATTTTCTACACATAGTTATTGGTCACTACTTTCATAAAGTGCGACTGGTAGAAGAGAAACCTAGGGCATTATCACACACACATACAACTACATTGGGTCTAAGATGTCATGCTTAGTTAGTAAGCCCACCATTGTGGAAACCGAGTTTAGTATGGCCCCTTCATATTCATCTTTATTTTTTAGGGTTTTATGTTTGTCATAAGGTTTTGTATGTCTATTCTTCATCACTGACTACTAGAAACATCTAGTGCATTTTGAATACATTAGTGTGACATACAACGAAGGATTCAAATCATCTAGGAACACTAAAAATCTATTTTTTAGACTTCCTACACATACCAAAATACCCAAAATATAGATTAGGGTGCCCACATGCCCTGATACACTCCTAGGCACCCCAGCCTCTACGCAAATTTCCTAGATCTACAAGTTTTGGAACTTGACATATTCATTTCCTCTTCCCGTTTATCTAGTCATCTCTCGTGACACTTTCTAGAAAGTTCTCTAAATCAACTAAGTCACTTCCTTACTCTTCTTGCACATTAGGGTTTCTATTTTCATCTACCTTGTTGCTTGGGTCATTTTCTATATTTATTCATTGTATTTATTTACTATTATTTACTATTGTTCCTAGTTATATTAACTATCATATTACCCACATTTTAGTTAATCACTAAATGAAACTAATATGATGCACATAATCTATGTACCTATATAAAGGTCTGATGAAATATATAATATTTATATCATCTTGTATAGAATGTTGAAGGGGGTGGAAGGATATGGAACTCATGCAATTGTGCATTTTTATCATAGGTTGTCATTATGGATTCTAAAATATGAATTAATGATAGGTTATATAGTATTGATCTAAGTAATGATGATAAACATTAGAACACGAAAATAATTAAGGGATTTTGTAAACTTAATTAATATGCTAGATTAATCTATTGCATACCAATAATCATTGAACACATCAAGTTAATTAAATTGTTTATAAAAAAATTCCCATAGTTTGTTGAAGAAAATCATCGGGTGTTACATTTTTGGTATTAGAGCTGAAAGTTGTAGATCTCGGACACAATGGGTCCTTACACTAATTGAACATTGTATTCTTATTAATGGAATATGATGGCTTTGAGAAGGATAGATTGTGGGAAAATGAACTGGACCAAATTATACAATAGGTTCAGTGGTTAAGAGTTAGATAAAAATTCTAACAATCCTTCATGACATGCAAAAATAGATAGTTGCTTACGAGTGACTGATAAAGTGTGAAAATGACCAGTTAAGATTAAAAAAAATTGAACTGATTGGTAATAATCAACAAGGGAATCACTTGACTACGAAATTTCTTCGATAGTAGATTTTCAAAATATAATTCAATATGGAGTTTAACCCATAATAGGTGATGAAGTAGAAAACATGGACTTTCAACAGTGGAATAATTTTTCAGAGAAGCCGAAAGGGTGGGAAAAAATCTGAAATCAATTCCTACTCGTAATAAGAGAATATAATAAGATCATTAGCTCTTCTTCACCATTGAATTTTAAGAAAAAGGTGATGGAAAAGATATGGCAGTAAATTTGGGATGCTAGGAATAAAACAACAGTAAAACATGTTTTAATAACAAGCAAGAATGTGCAAAACAACATTGCATGTGGTAAAAATGAACATGGTAAAACAAAACGCTAAAGGATGTCTTATATGAGAAAGAGACCACTATTATAATGAAAGTTCCTAAAGGAACAAGGGGAAAAAAATCAGCAGTTGATGATTATGTTATATTGGCTAAACTTCCAAGAAAAGGAACCAAGTTATTCCTAACTAGATACTAAGTAAGTTATGTATGACCATCTGCTTTTTTTTTTTAGTATAATACTGGTACAATTGAGTTCTTGTATCCAAAGAGGTGCTCCGTTGAAAACTTAATGAGAAATATGGTATTTTTCACATCGGAAAATTTTGTAAACATAATTGAAGACCTATTTTTTTCAATACAACATTAACGCTATTTAACTTCATTATGCAATTGCATTTATACTTAAAATAATTTAGGGGTTCATGACTCTTTGAATGACATGGACTACCCCAATGTAAATCATCGGTTTAATGGTTTGATTAATAGATAAGTTCCTTGGAGGTATGTAGGAAACAACAAGCATACATGGCATAGAAATGAACTTTCTCTTAAAAATGTGAGATTGATTTTACCAATGATTTAAAAATCTAGAACTAATATGTTATTAAATATGAAATTAAACAAAAATTTGATAAGGAAATACATAAGAAAATTTATTTATTATTCATGTATTATTGATTTTTAGTCTTCTTGTAGCTCATTTGAGTTGGGTAGGAATTTTTTCTCATTAAGGAAATTTTTAATAAAATAGTTGAGATGTGACTTAATGAATATAAAATCCTTTTAGGATTTGAACACTGTTATCAAGTAATGTTTGGCTTGGGTAATGAATTGTTATTGAAGATGTTTACATGAGATCATTATTATTTGGAAAAGTGATTTCAGAACTATATTGATTTCAACTTAGTAATGATGTTTGATCCTTTGAAATATAATGAAAAATGATTTGATTTTTGTATGAATTAAATGCAACCATCGCAAAATGTTAATAAGTAAGTATTACTTAGTTGTAATGGGTTATATGACCATAGTTGTTTAGAAGTAAGGATCACCTCATGATCTTTTTATCATTGATTTACTATAAAAAAATTCGATTGTTTGAAGTCCGTATGAAGAAACTACTAAAAAATATGGTTGGAAAGTGTTTGTGTTAACTGACAAGTTAGAAATGTCATTTATTATGTTGAAAATAAAATAACAACACTTGTTTTAAAGGTTCCACATTTCTTATAAGTATACATTTGAAAGAGAAAAGCCATGGAATTATTTTGGTAAAACCATCGGAGAGTGGAATATCACTGGGTGTATTTCAAAAGTTGTGGGATTACACAAGGTAATTTATGAAAGGAAAATTGTTCTAACGAACACACAACTTAAAAAAACATGGATGAATTAAAAAAGAGTGTTTTCTTTGTTTGTTTGAACAAAATATAACTTGATATTGACTCTATATTCTATATATTAAATAATTTTTTTATATTATGACTACATTTGATGAAAAAAATTATGTCATATTGTTAACTGTGTGACAATTTTCCTACTTGAAAGGTTGTTACAACCAATAAGTTTGAAAAGAGATAGATTGAAATCTGGAAAATTTGTAATTTTTTGGATGAAAAAGTTTTTTTATTATGGGTAAATAGTTTTGAAGGGACTATACCCTATTACAAAAGGCTCTAAAGCCAGATAATGTAGTAAATACATCAAGTTTGGATCAACATCTAGATTATACATGAATATCCAACTATATTTATCCAAGAAACTATACAAAATGATCAAAACAGTGACAAAATTGTAACAAAGCACCATGAAAATGACATCCTAAAAACATCAAAATAAAAAACCAGAAGTAAGGATAATCCTATTTAATTGCCTTCTTTTTCAATATTTGTCCTTACCTTCTGCAGAGAGGTAAAGAGTTCTAGGTTAGTGACATGGGATGGATCCTTCTTTTCCACCTATTATAGAATCAAGGCCCATACTAGTCCCGAATCTTAAATGGCAGCAAGAATGTCGCTGAGCACACATATGCTTTTGACATGTTGCTCCATGAAGTTGTAGATAACCTTAAGAACATAAATGGTGTATTCATGTCTTCCTTTTACATTTCCCATTATGTTATCTAGTGAGTTAAGCTTCTTGTAGATTTCAAGAATTTGATCATTATCTGTTCAGGGTCATTTTGCATCTTCCTTTTGCCTTCTCTCTTACAGACCTATTTGAGCTCTTCTTTCAAAACCCCAACCTCCTTTTCTAGTTTGAAAATTCTATTGAGAAGGACTTCCTCCCTTTCCATAACAAGCACTAGCTGGATTTCTAATGTGAAGCATATTTTTAATAGACTCGGTGCCTTTTTTTTCAAAGGATTCTTTGGGAGGAAGGGATGATTAAGAGGGTAAAGTGGGTTTTGGTTTTGATTTGCCTTCGACCAAAATAAGTGATGGGAGCGGTGGACCCAAGGTAAGGGGGAAGGGAAACATGTAATGAAGGATGTTGGGAAAGGAAATGGAGGTGAAGCAACATAATGAGGCCTTGGTGAAGGGGGTGGCATGAGTGTGGTTTTAAAACTCAAGAATAAAGAAATTCTAGGAGTTTAAAAGATAATGCACAAAGAAAACATGCAAATTCCTTCTAAAATGATTTAGGAAAACCAAATGTTTAAGAGGAACCATCACATATCTTCCTTCCAAAGTGACATACCTAAAAATCATCCTTACAATTTCATCAAAGGGATCTGGAATGGAGGTCACTTTTATGCCTGCAGTAATGAACTCAAGATTTTCTCTGTCTGCTAGGAATTTATTGGCTTCAATTTTCTTGTCAACCCTCTTACTGAAGAATATGAAACCTTTTAAGCTAATCCCTATGACCTCAACAATAAGCTCTTCATTATTTTAATGCTTATTTCACCATATTCTACCATTCTTTGCTTCCACCTAGCCATGAATTGAAGAGAAATGTCTTGATCATGACCCTACATTTTTTCAATGAGGTTTGAGACCCCACCGATTTTGATGAAAATATTGACTATTATCCTTACTATATGATATTAATTTTTGTATGTTTTTTCTGATTGTTACTAATGATTTAAATCATAGGGACGATGATTCATTAAGTGGGTTAAGTATGTTACATCCCACTTTAATTCTAATTCAGTGAAAAGATAAGTTGTAAAATGAAGAGTGGTCAACAAAGGAAAGGGGATAAAAATATTGCATAGATGAGTATGTAACTATATGTGTGTATGTATATCCTAAAAAGGATATACATATTTATGCATAGTTGCATGCCTAACCGCGTAACAATGCTTTTTGTCAAGCATTCGTAGAGTACTTGACATTTATAAATTATTATTGTTATGCTTAATTATATAATTTTACTTTATTTGTTATGTGTAAAATTTTGTGATATCGGTGATCTATCAGGTTACTAAACATGTGTATGAGATATACATATCTTATAGCTGAAGTTAATGGTTTACAAATGATTAGTAAATATGTAATTGAAGGAAATGGTTTTATTTGTCATTAAGAGGTGACTATTGTGGTGATATAGGTCTAGGACCTCATGGCATATAATTATATATTGTTGTTTCATCAGCCCTTAACCAAATAATTTGGTGGAAAATAATAAGGCCTTTGACCTCCTTATAGCAAAGTTTGTATTACATAGGTCTAAATACCTGAAGGCATATACATTTGAATGTTTTAATCATGGTCAATGACCATAAAGTATGATTGTTCTTCACCATGTTGTTGTGAGTGATGATTCGATGCATTGGCATATTGATTAGTTATTGTACATGTTACTAATTTTATAGTGCACCTTGCTTTATGAGATTAATGATTTGTGATACATGATAAATTTGTACACAACCATAATTCATTATTTCAATTATTAAGAATAATGATGATGGTTTACAAGATAATAAATCTTGTAACCTTATGATGGTCTTCTAACCAAGTAGGTAAAGCTTAGGATCATCCATAAATGTAAAGGGTATCCTAATAGTGGTATTATTATTAAAGAAAATGTAATGCTTATATAGCAAAAGTAAACTAGTAAAATTCCTATTGATCTTAGAATTATTTACTTGATTTTTAATAGCTTTATCGTGGCACATATAATTTTATAGAGATAATTGATTATTATTCGCATTATGAAATGAATCAAATGTTTTTGGTTTTTAACTCTTATCTTCGACCGATCATACTTACCTAAAGTGATTGTTGATGTCTAAAGGAAAAAGATAGCCATAGACCATTTAAATAGAACATTAAATTGTTTAAATTAATATGTCATACTATATTTCATTAATCGGTGAGATGGAAAATGGTGAAGTAATTAACATGAAAGATTAAGTTAATTTTTTTCCTTTTTCATTGTGAAGTAAAGTGTTAATAGGAAAAGCGTTGGATTTGATTATTATTTGATAAAGTCTTTGATCATGTTCAATGGTCATTGCTTAGTTTGGAAATAATATGGATTTTATCATAGTAAAATGGAAATTGGTACTTAATAGTTTGATTGGTCGGGTTAATGACCCATGCAAGTAACTATGGTTATCACATAATTGAATATTTAACTAAACTAAAGTTGTATGGACCATTTTATTATTTCATTGATCAATTAAACATGCATAATTATTATGTTGTTTAAATTTAATCTAGGACAAACTGACTTAACTCCACCACCATTGTTTAGTGAGGGAAAAAAGGAAAAATTTATTAGGCCGCTACATGGCTCTACGGGAACTTAATGAGCATTAAATTTCTCCAAAATTGTGAATCTCCTCTAATTAGATAAATGTGTGCAACTAGGGTTTCCTTTTGTGGTTTTGGTTTGGTTCAAGCTCGATATAGCGAGTTGTGTATGGTTTTTGGGACTTCCATGCTAAAAATTAGATGTTACAAATTTGGCATATGAATTTTATATATAAGGAAGTATTTTGCATTTTATGTTATAGAATTTCATGGGGATATCTTTGATGTTCAAAGCGCTAGGTTTTCTGCTTTGAGTTACTTGAAATTTTCAAGATATTTGTTGAAGAAAGTTGTATAGATATTCTTAATCGAAGACATGGTTATACTTATCTTGTCTGGTGTTGGTGAGAAAATTTTTCAGGGACACATTTGTGGTTATCTTTCCAATGCTCTGGGAATCTAAGTCCCTCTAATTAACTAGTGCAACTACCATCTATACATGCATGTGAAAAGGTGGATTTATGTGTTGGCCTTTCAACCAAAGATCCAGTAAGAACACTCCACTGACCCTACGGCAAAGCTTGTAGATACCTACAAGAGAAGAATTTTCTAGGAGAGTGGGAAAGGGAGTGAGAATATTAGACAAGAGAAACTAATGTTGTAAGTAGGAAATCAAATACTTGCATTACACTAGTAGGAAATTACATCACATGCATTGAAATTGAGAGGAAACAATACCACAAAAAACAAAAATATGAGGTAAGATTGAGAACTCAAATTTTCTAAAATCTTCTCATCAAAAAGGATAGAAAACTCCTTCTTGTATTGGTGCTCAAGTAGAAATTGTAGATAGTGTAGGAAATAGAGGAAATTTGAGAATGAGGGGAATGGGATAATTTGGCTATCTCTTTTGTTCTCTCAAGGTAGAATGCACTCTTGAGCTTACAAAATTAATCACCAACCTTTTGAAATGGGAATGGCTTTACAATTTATAGAGTGAGATATGACTCTTCATCTTCCCCCTAATGCCTTTTCATATGTCCTTGCATAACTCAAAACTTTTCAACTTCCTAGGAAAATTTTAAGTCCCTTTTTATAACATAAAGGTGACTTATTACTTTAGGAACGTTAATACATATGAAAAAAGCAATCCCAACGTAAAATTAGAACATTGAGAAGAGAGAGAGAGAGAGAGAGAGAGAGAGAGAGAGAGAAGAAGAAGAGGAGATGTCATTCTTGATGAAATCCATTGATCCTTGTTGATTGAAAAATCAAGTGCAGTGAGACTCTGAATCTTCAAACTCCTTGCACCCTGAGAAAATCCTTCAAATTAGCTTGTGAATGCTTGCCAAGTTGAATGAACTATTCTGCAAATGACCTGCAACTCCTAGCCTACGTATGATATACTTGTGACCCAAACTATGTAGTGAGTGTCAAAAACATTTTCTAATTCCCTGAGATGATCATCCCTCTATGTCCCATTGTGCCAAACTTTCCCTTTGAGAACAACCTTCTATTTTTAGAATATGAGCCCATGCTTTGCTATCTTGGGACATATCACTGTCTTGCTCCAATTTAACCTTCTCGAGCCTCCTACCATATTCTAACCTCCTCTGCTCCTGAGATATTTCTAATTGTACCACATTTCTATTTTTAGAAGGTTGCTATTTGCAGACCTACTATTTTTGGAATAAGTCATTTTCTATCTTACTTTCTATTTTACCCTTTTTTATTCTCCTAAATGATCGAACTTGTGATTCAGTGGGGCTCACCATTTATATCATGTGAGGAATTATAGCATATGATATTTTTAGTAAATGGTGAAAATGACCTCTATTTGTGACATGAACAACTATTTTGGACATGGCTCTTCGTCATGAACTCGTGCTCCAATTTTCATCGTGATTCTCTTTCCAGAAAGATCATAAATGAAAAATGAAAATTTATGCTTGGTAAGAGCTTCAAGTATGGAGCTATTAGGGAAGAATACTGATAAAAATTCAGTACTTGATATCTCGAGAAATCTGGAAACTTTATTAGGTGAAAAATACCTTGAGAGAAACTAGATTTTTAGAGACTCATCCTCTCGTATTTGAGATGATTTCACCTACCTTGATCTTTGGGAATTTGAAAATTTATTCGAAGGGGAGAGAACAATGATAAAAATAGAGTCCTCCATATCCCTAAAAAATAGGGACTTCATGGCATGAAAACTAGTTCACATGAAACTAGATTTTTCAACGATCGTTCCCTCTAATTTTTGTGTGATTTTGACCACTAGAAACACGAGAAGCGAAGAGGTAGCTCACGATTTATTCCAATACCATGTCATGGCTGCCATTAATGAAGATTGAAATTTTTAGGTCTGGTTTTTGTCTCCATTCGTGATGAAATAAAATCCATTGCGATAGGGTTTTACTTTTTGTGCTTCATGCGAAATTTGACTTCAATTCGATAACTAGTTTGACACGAATTCAAACTTTTTTCTTTGTGGAGATGGAAGTGAGATTTATTCACTGTGATTATTAATTGATGAAAATTGGAGGTTTGAATATGTTTTTTAATGGCCTTCAAGAGAGAATAACTCAGCAATAGATAGTTTGTCAATCCATGCACCGGTTTGGAAGATTTCTTCAAATTTCGATTTCATGGCAATGGGGATTTCCACTGTTCTTCATTTATTCTTCTTATTTCAATGAAATATTATTATAAGACATGTGTATCACCATGGGGTATAGGATTTGATTGCAGTGGTGAAGATGGTTTGAGCTTTGGTGATGGTGGACTAGTGGACTGAGGTGTTCTCTGTAACTATCTTCTCGTAATGGAGAAACAACTAAGAGTTAGAAAATTTTCAAATTTTGGACTTCGAGTTGGGCACATTTTTTCCCTAACATCACTCAACTCAAAGGGATGTGAGGGAAATCAATTTCCATGATGAACAAGATGGTGACACATGGCATTGATCTGATGACAGGGAATGAGTACTTCAAAACCAACTTTAAAGCACTGAGGGGCTTGAAGCAGGTCGCATGGGTGAGAAAAAATATCTCCTAGAGGGATGGGTGTATTTTTTCAGATTTTATGTCCCTAACTTGTGAGGTACCTAAGAGACATAAAATTACATGGCGGTCTGGAGTGACACATGGTTGAGACCCGATGATAGGGGATTTGAGCTCCAAATTGGACACAGGGGATGGGCCGCAATCATGATGATCGCATGGGGTTCCAAAGGTCACATGGGGGTTGGAAATTTTTTACAAGGTTGATGTACCTGACCCTTAGGGATGTCGTGGAAATAAAATCCTGCCAGGCTCTTGGAGCTGACATGTGTCCTCCTAAAATTTAGCTAAGACTTGAACTTGCTCCAAGAGGACAACTTGCGATGATGATAACTTGAGCTCCCAATGGAATTTTTCAAAAATAATTAATATGATCCTGATTATAAATTTACATTTTCATCCAATGGTGTGGGTATCATGTCTTGATTATTCTATTTGATCCCTGAAAATTTTGATTTTTGATTTGGTACTCCACCTATGTCGAGAAAAACTACCTACGGACCTATTGTGCCAAGCTGTTACGAAATATAAGTTTTGACCATCATGTAGGCATTGAAATTACCTTTCCTACAATATTTTTTTAGCTCGTAACTCCATATAGAGCTCCCAAAATCACCCTTCGAAGCTCCGTAACTTATTTTGGCTTGTGCGCTTCCTAGGCTTGTGAATCCCTAACCTTGATGAAACTACTCCAACTGATCCAAATCTTCCCTGAACCTTCCAAAATCACCTTCATGATGTTCCTAGGAATTTTAATTACTTCCACATATTTTTTTCAATTTTCTGACCCACTCCATGGGGTTTCTCCTGTATTATGAAGGTCATTGATAGCCCTTCGCGTGATCGCCCAAAATTTACATTTTCAATGAACTCCTAAAATCATCTAGGGGACTGATTTGTGTTATGAAATAAGGGATAAAATATATGGAATAATCCCTCACAAACTTGCAACAGTAGAAACTAATATTTAGAAAATATTACAGGATCTTAAATAAAAGTGTAGAATAAAATAACACAACACAAAGAGACAATATTTAACATGGTTCACCCAATTTGGGATACGGCCACCAAGAATCACTTGCTCATATTTTATTATAAGCCACCACTCTCTCAATATAATATCTAGATCTGTTTGGAGCTTTGCTTTGCAAACAAACTCTATAAATTTACACCCGAATTCAAAAAAATCAGTAATGTTGCATTATACCTACCATATGCATAAAACCATATAAGTAGACAACTGCTTGCAGTTTTACAAGACTATGGGTATCAAAACCATGGGCCAAAACCATCCCATAAACCTATGGGTCAAAATCCCACCCATATGAGAAAAGCACATTTCCTAGTATATCGACACATTTTAAGGACAATTTTTTTTTTTCTCGGGGCTGCACCCTAGAACCACAGGGAGACAATTGTGGAAATTGTAAAATGCTCTTAGTGTACATTCTTCAAAACTTTCTCACAAGAAAGAAGTATCCAAAACCTTACAATATCCCACTTGGAGACTAGTTTTCCTTTGAGCAAGCTTCTCAACCATTAAATTGTTTCCGTGAAGACCAACCAAAGCTGAACACAGCTTAATTTTTTCCCTTATGACAACCTTGGTCATCATGTCTGTAAGATTTTGACTGGCATGAATCTTCTCCAGCTTCAACTTCTCTTCCTCCAAATTTTTCCTGATGAAATGGTAACTTAATTGTATATGCTTCATCCTAGAGTGGAAAGAAGAGTTCTTAGCTACGTGTATAACAATTTGATCATCACTATGTAGCTTTCCTTACTCCTTCTTAAGCCCTAACTCCTCAAACAATTACTGTAACCAAATCATTTCTTTGCTTGTATATGTGGCAACAACATACTCACTTCCATGGTTGACAAAGCCACCAACTTCGTAGTCATGAAATCTAGCCTATTTTTGTGCCACCTATAGTTTAAACATAACCTGTTGTGATCTTCCTGCTGTCTACATCTCCAACCATATCTGAATCTACATAACCACACAAAGTGGTGTCTAATCCACTTTATGTAGCAAAAATTTTCCCCATGGTCCCTCTCAAATACTAAAGGATCCACATTCTTTGCTGCCAATGATCTCTACCTTGATCACTCATAAATCTACTCACCGCTCCCATTACATGGGAAATATTAGACCTGGTGTACACCATGGCATACATCAAACTACCAACCGCTAATGATTAAGATACCTTGGACATATGGTTTCGTTCTACTCTATCTTGAGACATTTCTCCTTTGATAACTTGAAATGGCCTGCCAAAGGAGTCCCAACCGGTTTAGAATCCTACATATTAAACCTCTCCAAGACTTTCTTAATGTACTCTTCCGAGATAAAGTTAGATTTTGTTCCTTCCTATCCTCGAGATATCCTCATACCAAGGATTTTTTTGATGCCCCAAATCCTTCATAGAAAAGGATTCACTTAGCTTCTTCTTGACTACTTTTATTTCCTACATGTTTTTAGTTGTAACCAACATGTCATCCACATACAAATAAAGGATAATATAATCAGTGTTAATTGGATATTTTGTCAGGCCAAAATATGAGGTTCAACCATAGTACATGGGATTAAATTCCTCCTCAAAGATAGGTGAGGCTACCTATTTATTATTAATCTAAAACACAACAGAAATAATATATACAGTATTCACACTAATCTAACCATTGGGGTTGGGATAGAATCCTGAAATCCATATCCACACTAGGTGAAGATATTGCTATTTTTCGAAATGGAAAGGATTAGAAAGGAAATTATTATTATGGAAGAAACACAATGGAAAGGAAATGAGAGGAACATATTTTCTTTCGAGAAAACATAGATCATGAAATAATCATATGAGTTTTAGATAAAAAATGTAATGTTTGAAATGATTAGAACAATCAAGATGCTAAACAAATAATAACTTAAGATTATGAACATAAGAACAATATCTTAAGAAAGATACATCTCACAACACAAATTTTGCAAAATAACATTAGTTTCTATTCCTCAAATGATTAAAATAAAACACAAAGTCTTTCTTCTTCACAATAGTTCTCAATATTCCAAAAATCTCAACCCTTTAAAATGCACAAGAATCCCTTATTTATAATAAAAGGAGTTGAGAGAAAATAGGATAAATCCTAGAAAATAATCTTTTTAATGAGAGTCCTATTTTTCTTGACTCTCATGTAGGAGACCAAGTCAAAATTTTCTTCCTACATGACGAAAGGAAAATGAAAAAGACATGTCGATTTCAGGATTGAAATGACATGAAACATTATGCCTATTCTATTTCATCATCTTTATCTTCCTCCAGAAAAGCTTGCTTGTCCCAAAATTCTTGGAACTTTCGGATTATGCCCTGCATCTCATCTTCATCAGGCATGGTGGAATGATCACTCAAGACTTCACACATTTCTTGAGTATCGCTCACGTTACCAGGAAGTTTCTTCAATCTCTTGTTGAGTTTCCTCATTGTTTCCAAAGAATGTTCAATCTTCATGAACCTATCAATGATTTCCAGGCTAAAGCCATAAGTTGGTTCATGCTGAATACATTCTTGGATCAGTTGTAAAGATCATCAATGGGTAGAATACTCAAGCTTTCATTTAATACATTAGCACAAATATTGATTAGCTCTTCTTCTATGTCATTTGTGTCATAAACCAATTGATCTCTTCATTTCCTCAATTTTCTACAAGCTTCATTGAGAATATTTATTCTAAATCTAATGGCTTTGGTCAGTTGAAAATGCTTTTCCCCATGTGGAATGATGCCTTCTTCAACCAAGATGCGGGATGGAACTTGTTTCAGTGTATTGAGAGCTTCAAAATTCAACTCTAGGTTACCAACTTCTGCTGAAAATTCATCATCCATTTTCTCACCATCCTTCTTTATATCCTCCAAGGATTTGTAGACTTCCAAAGTGTCATCAATGACCTCTTTTCCTTGCAAGAGCAGCCTCTGGATCCATTCATCGACCGTTCTCCCCTTCTCATTAATCTTCTCAATCATCGATACCTAATAGAGTAGAGGATGATGGTGTTGACTCAGGAGGCTTTGAGAGCTTAAGAATTACTTCTTTCAAATGCTCTACTTTATCTTTTAGCTCATCTCTATTTACCTTTGTTTCCTTCATCTTCTAGCACAACACATTCATGGCATCTTGTGCATCCTGTTGTGCTCCATCCATTGTTACTTTTCCTATATCAACCCTTGTGATCTAATAATCAATGACCATTATATCATCCTTGGTTTTATCAGCTGTGGGGTGGCAATTTCTAAAAACTTATGCCCCGAGGCATCCACTAAAATCCTTGAAATTGTTTTGGGTTTCTTGGCAGAGTTAGTAGGAGTGACCTTGAGGGAAATGAAATCAGAGGTTGGTAGGGGAACTACCACCTTCCTCTTCCTTGGAGTCTGATCTATTAACCATTGAGGCATGTTGGAAGAAATTGCTCCCATTTTAGGTGTTTTGGTAACATCTTCGGTGGAGGAAGGTTTGCTTGTGGAGTGGTGGTCACTGCAAGTGTAGTGTCCATGAAAATGGACTCAATGAATGAAGGTGTAGAAGGAGGAGGCATATCCATGGTTAAATTGGGTCTAGTGGGGAGAGGTGAGAGGATAAAGAAGATGCTGGCCATGGCTAAGGAACTTGGTGAAGAAACCTGAAGCAAAGGAGGTTGAATGGGGGGAGGTAATGATTATGAAATTAGAGCTTGAGAGATAAGAGGAAGTCTTACCTCGATGAACTATCAACCAAAAGGGAATGGGAAGTTGACCAACCTCTTCTCCTGAAGCAAGGTTTCCTAGTTCGGTGGTGGAGGTGAATCAAGAAACTCAATGTTTTATATGAGAGTGGCCACTAATGTGTTCCCTTGCTCTTCTCTCTTTACGACAAACTTAACCTTTATTGGATTCTTGGAAGGATTCTTATCCTTTTCCTTTTTTCCTTGGAGGTTCTTGCTTCCAAAGTAGCTAGCTTTGAAAAACTCCCTTCTTTATAACTCATTCCCAAGAAAGGAGCCTTCATTAGTATACGCAAGAATTTGAGTAGCTCTTCCTAGGATAGAATCTTTCTCAACAATGGATCAATCAATGGCTGGGAATACATATTAGTATTCATTCAACCCATCATACTAGGCATTAAAGACACTCTCATTATCCATAGTGCCTTACGGGATGTTAGATAAATCTAACGTCCGAATCTACGCAAGTATAAAAATGCTATTGTCCTTTCTTTAGATGGAAACTTCATCCCAAAGATCAACCCAAATGTCTTCTACGTTGGGCACATGTAGATATAAGGTCCCATACAACTTAAGGACTCCTCGGAAATCAAACCCATCTCTGTGCTTCATGTGCTTCTTCAACTTGTCCTGAAGCTCATGCACCACATTCTTGGCTTTAACCACTGTTGAGCACATGTACCTTCCGATGGAAATAGGGAAGGAGATGGCAGCCTTGTGCTTACTCTGTTGGAATTTGTGAAAATCCAACAATTGTCTAACCAACTCCATCAGGATCAGCTTATCACCTAGGAACCTGGGAAAATGGAAAGGATCACCTGGGTACATGACCACCCGAAGGTATGTGAACTTCTTGAATTGCAAGAAGATACAACCCCATTTCAATACTTTGGCCCATGCCTCATCAGAGACTCTTCTTTTCCTTAAATCAGGGTTCAACATGCAGATGTTTTCATAAAAGAAGGCATCATTCACTCTTCTGAATTGATCCTCAGACCCCTTCATTGTTAGCTAAGGGAAATACCGATATATATGTTCTGTTGACCTACTTCCCTTTACATCTAATCCTGGGTAATTTCTCATTCTAGCTATTGCATAGGTAACATATGACAACATAAAAAACTTGTCGGTAGTCAAGAATGTCTTTATCGAGGATCAATCTCATCACTTATAAGATTAATCCAATTGATCCCTTGTTCATTCTTCTTTAAAATGACCATGAATTGATAAATCCACCCTTGGAAGTCTTTTGACTTGGGGAGTCCAAATACTCAACTCAGCGGGGTGATAATATCACTGATTTCAAGGATGAAATCACACTTGGGGAAAAACTTGGGAAACCTAGAGATGACTGGCTTGGCCTTGATCAAGAACTTTTATCCACATGCTTGATGACGTCTTCTTGATGTTTGTCCCAGTGCTTTCTATGCTGAATTAAGATCTACATTAACATATTTCTCAAAGTTTTACAATTTCAAGAGATCATCAAAGTAACCCCTATCCAAATTCACTATGATTTCTCCTGCTTGATTTTTCACTGAGTGAGAATCTGAGTCATAATTGGAAGCACAAGCTAGAATGAACTCGGGGCATTGAGTAGACATTGGGAATCCCTCTTTGCAAGAGGGAGGTCACTTTGCTGCTGGTTATTGACTTCATCCAGGGACTCTGAGAATAATCCTTGGTTCTATTCCAAAATTCCTCCATGTCTATGTTACCAAGCTTCGTGTCTCGGATGTCGTAATTACAATCTATGTAGGAAGGGAATCCATCTTTTGGTACTTGTACTTCATCTTTCCTAACCTTTCTGACTTATCCTTAGATGATCCAGGATCCGACATGAGAATTCCTAAAGAAAGAATGCCTAGATAACTTCTGGTTGAACAATCAGGCTTGGAAGCTTGCTGAGCAACCCTACAGACCCACCACACTAACTAGAATTTGAGACCTATCAAGCACTTCATGAAACCTGACACACTATAGTGTATATTAGAAACTAGGTCATGTCGAACACTTCATGAAACCCAACACAAAGGTGGAAATCAGGTGGTGTTGAACACTCTGTGGAACCCAACACAAGTGGAAGTCGGAGGATGTCAGACAATCTGTGAAACCCGACACAAGTGGAAGTTGGGAGGTGCTGAGAACTTGGAGAAACTTGATACTCTGTGGAAACCAAAGGATGTCAGACACCCTGTAAAACCCAAAACAAAGACGTCAAGTTTCTGGGATGTCAAAACAAATAAATTTCCACCAAGTTGGTAAGTTAGGTTTTTTAAATTCTTATCAACAATCTAAAGAGTATACCCCATGGGAAAAATAAGAAAATGCCCAAAGGATGAATTTTAAACTAGAGGTTTCATGGGAATACATCAGAAAATGAAGAAAACAACCCTAAACCCTAAACCTGGAGGAAGAAAAAGAAAAGAGGAAAAATGCCAAATGAATACTTCAAAAACAACCCCAAAGGCCACAAAATGATAAGAAGAGAAAAATACCTTCAATAAATTTGAAAAATGGTCAAAGACGGATCACGAAATTGATCAAGAGGTTCAGTCGGGTTTGGAGGTCGAAGGAGCATGTACGAAAAATCCACGTAGTGAAAATATGTCAAGTAAAAATGACGTGTAAAATTGGACTATTTATAAAGCCCTAGCATTAATTACACCTCCTTCGACACGTGTGCCAACTAACCGACAACTCAACATTAATGCCATGTCATCATGCTTAGTACATTCGAAAACCTAATACAAAGGTTTTCTTATCAAATCAGGTTTCAGAACCAATTAACATGACACATGCAAAAGACATGTTTGGATGTTATCAAGTTATGAAAACTTGATACAAAGGAAAGGTTCAGGTTTTAGGTTTTGGGAAACAAGCAACATGAAGCATGCTTTTTGAAAGGTATGTTCCGATGCTCCGGAGTTCTGAAAACCTGATAAACTGGGATGTAATCAGGTTTTGGGTTTCTGAAGAAAATAGACATAAAGCATGTAAAAGACATGGTTCCATGCGATGGATACCCAAAAACTTGAAAATCTCCTTGAAAGGGCAGTTTTAGGGGATTTTTTCAAAAAAATCTCTGGTTATCTCAATTTTAGCTGAAATCACTAAAAAGTGAGATAACAGTTGGCTCTAGTTGGGGACTTTATTTGGGACATCAAAGGAATAGAACTCATATATAAAAATATTTATACATTGGGCTATGGATTTTGAAGAAGAAAAACCAAAAACAAACCAAGAAAGAAAGAAAGAAAGCAAATACACAACAAAAATAAATTATGATATAGTGTAAGAGAGCATCTTGCGTTACAAGTGGAACATATTCAAATGTTGGCCACTGTAAGGTAGAGGGAGCAACTCTCCATCAAGTATGATAGGTAGAAGTAATTTTCACCATTCAGTTGATGTATTTTGAAAGGACCTTTCCATAAGGAGTCAAACTTGCCATGCATCCCTTTCTACTCTCTTCTCTTGTCCCAAAGAAGTACTAGATCTCTGACCTAGAAATCACGTTTCTTTGATTTCTTGTCAACTATCATTTTGAATTTGATATGACGGTCTACAATGCGATCCACCACCTTGCCTAGCTACATTATCCTTTTCTCAATAGAACTTTGAAAGGTTTCATCTTCAATTGCTTTAGCTAGTCGTAAGGATGAAAATGCTATAGAGATAGGAATCTCAGCATCAATTCCATACAACAACTAGAATGGGGACATTCCAATAGCTCATTTAGGAGTAATTTGATCAGCCCACAATGCATCATATAATGCTTTGTGCCATGTCCTATGATTCTCATCAACCAACTTTCTAATTATGGTCACCAGGTTCTTGTTGCTTGATTCAGCCTGACCATTGCCTTGGGGTAATAATCGGATGAATGAGCCAACGTGATCCCAAATCCATAAAAAAATTCTGTCAATTCATGGGATGAGAAATTGGAAGCATTTTCGGAAACATTCTTGTGATGCACACCAAATCTAACAATTATATTTTCTTTGAGAAAATTACAAACAATTTCGGTGGTAGCTAGTTTGATTGGAGCGGCTTCCACCCACTTGGTGAAATAGTCAGTGGCAATGAGCACATAATTATGACCAGAACTAAAGGTAGGATTCAACACTCAAATTGAATCAATTTCCCATTGGTGAAAAGGTTCTTCAATCACCATAGGCTTCAAGGAAGAGCTGCTAGCTTAGGATGACAATTGAAATGTTGACAAGCTTCACACTTGGCCACCCATTCAGCTGAATATCAAAAGAGAGTAGGCCAATAGTACCTAGCTTGTAAGATCTTGTAAGCTGTTATGGAAGAAGAGAAATGTCCTCCACATGCTAGATTGTGGAAGGACTCTAGCAACCTTACCTATTGAGACTTATCAACATAGCACAGGAATACACCATTGATACCTTTCTTATATATACCATTGTCCCACAGAATGTATCTTATAGACCTAAGTTTAACTATCCTCTTTTATTTTTGGCTTAAATGTGGGGGACACTTGCCATAGGTTAAAAAGAAAGCAATATCTACATACCATTCATCAGTCATGCTTACGAAAAGCACTTTGGGAAATTCTGAAGAAGTACCTTCAATTTCTTCGCACTCTGTCTCAACGCATTGTTTTATGCGATCAATTGTACAGAGCCTCTTCCTCGCACTTTTACCGGTGGGTCTGATGTTCGAGTCATACTCCTGGAATTTGGCTATCTAGTTACCCCATTGACTACCTAACTCTTGTTGGGTCAAAATGGATTTAATTACAGTATCAGGAACTAGAACAAGAGTGTGGGAACTCAAGACATAATACCTGAAATGTTTCACCGCTTCTCGACCACTACATAAGGATGCTTTTCAATCTATGACATATTCAATTCATGTTCCTTTAGTGGGCAGATCATGAAAGCAATGGGAGCTTCAATTCCTTCTTCATTTTCCTACATCAGGATGGTCGATATTGTATGTGCGGAAGCGTAGCTATACATGATGAAATCTTTCTTGAAGTCCGGGCATACCAGAATAGGAGCGTGAGCAATTGCCATTTGAATTCTTCAAATGTAAGCTTCCCTTCAGTGCTCCATCAAAATGGAGTTTTATCCTTCATCATCCTAAGGATATCCTTGGTTTTATCAGCAAATTTAGGTACAAATCTTCTTAGGAAATTGACCTTCCCGAAAAAGGAGTGCACCCCAATTTTGCTTATGGGTAGGGTAAGGCTTTGGATGGCCTTCACCCTCTCTGGGTTGATCTTGGTTCCTTCTTTAGTCACAATATGACCCAACAACTTTCCTTCTGTCACTTTGAACATGGAATTTTTAGGATTTAATGAAATCCCATGATGCCTGCACCTTAAGAGTACCTACTCCGGTGATCATAATGATCACTTCACTTTTTAGAGAAGACTATCAAGTCATCCAAATACACAACTATGACCTTTCCCATTAAATCCCTAAAAGCTAAGTCCATAGCCCTTTGAAACGTGGCTCTGGTGTTAATCAAACCAAAAGGAATTCTCCTGTAAGAAAAGGTTCCCCATGGAGTGGTGAATGTTGTTTTATGTTGATCTTCAGCAGCTACCTCAACCTAATTATACCCCAAAAATCTATCAAGCATGGATAACATTTTTGATCCAGTGACAGTCTATAATACTTGGTCCATGATAGGAAATGAATAAGTGTCTTCCAATGAATACTTGGTTGAGGTTCTTAAAGTCAACACAAATCCAGATTTCACCTTTGTTCTTCTTTTGACAGGGACAATGTTTACAACCCATGTGGAATGATGGATTGGGAAGATAATCCTTGCATTTAACATCTTCTAATTTGCGCACGAATATTCCCTGAAATCTTTAGGTTGTAATGCTTCTACTTCTTCCTATAGGGTGTAACCTCAGGATTCAAAGGAATGCTATGTTGCACATCCTTGGGATTGAAAGACTTTAGATCCACATATGACCATGCGAAGATGTCCATATATCTCTTAAAGAGTGAAGAGAATTTTCTTTTTCCTCCAGAGAACAACATTTACCAATGTTTACCATCTGCATGGTTGATCAGTGGTGCCCAGGTTAACTTGATCTACCTCTGACGAGGAAGCACCTTTAGCTTGCCTTTTATCTTGAATGAAACGGTCATGCTTATCAAACAAACCTTCTAGAGAAACTAATCCCTTCGAATCTTATTTCCTTTGAGCTAGATGAATTCACCATCAATCTCTTGATATGAATTTGAGACAGACTCATGGAAAGCCAATTCTGATCCTTCAAAATAAAGCTCACTAAAGTTATCATCTTTCTCAAGAAAAGAAAATACCTGTTGATTGTCATTAAACACTTGCCAATGTGCTGAGTTATCTGGAATGCTTGGATGATACACAATCTCAATGGTATACGTGTCCTATTTGAATTGTGGGTGGGGGAGAAGAAGAGATGCAGAAATAGCTAAGGAATCAACTTTATCATTATAATCTCTTAAGACTACCTTAATGGAAAAATCATCAAAGCATTTTATGCTATCCCAAACGCTATTTTTGTAATGTCTTAGGCGATCATTTTTAACCTGATAAATCCCCTTACTTGATTCACAATCAACTTAGCATCTCCATGTACTTTGAGATTTCAGATTCCTTTTTGTCTTTCCATTTCTAATCCTAATAAAAAGCTTCATATTCGGCAGTGTTGTTAGTATTATCAAACTACAACTTGAAAGAAACGGATAGATATCAAAATATGGAGATATAATAACCACGCCAAAGACACTTGAACCAGAAGTAGTTGAATAGCTTCCGTCAAACTTAAGGGTCCAAAAATGTTAGGATCTTCTTCTTTGACTTCTACAGAGGGCACCTCGGATGTCGGGAAATAATTACCCAAGCCTGCATCTTCAAAGAGAATTTGAGCCTTAAGATCATCGATTTAGTAACCGGTACTTCACTTATGCTTCAAGGTGAAGGACACGAGGAAATCCATTTACTGGAATGTTAGATTTGGTATAATCCATGTTGATTTCTCCTCCAACATCTTTGCAAAAACATCTTCCTAAGAGAGTCCCATAAGTGCCGAGATATTAGCAACTAGGATAGTCATTTTTACTCTCTTTTCTCGGAAATGTAACAACCGCAAACTACGCAGCCTTGATTTGGCCAATCAAGGGGACTTGTTTATTTTCCATGGAGTAACACCACCCATAACATTTAGTCGGTGTGAGTCCAAGGACATGAGTTAATTTTGTGGGCATTACGTTATTAGAGGCTCTGAGTCAATTATACAATTCTGCTGAGTTTAAAACCGTTTGTAAGTAAAGACAAATAAAATGGTTCAATCTTTCTGAAGAAGCAACAGAGATCATGTTACTCTAAGGTAAAGGATGAGTAGGGCTAGGCAAATCACCTTTCAAAGATGGAGGAATAACAACCTTTCTTCTAATGAATTTAGTAAGTTTCTCAAATTGCTCAGGGTTGGACTGAAGGTATTCGGCTTCCGACATTTGGATTTTGGTTTTCTTTGCATGATCAATGATGTCAAAAGTGGTATATGAAGGAATGATGGTGGGATCAGTTCCAATTACATTGGTCTAAACTGAGGTATTGCCCTAAAAGAAAGAGAATGAGAGTTGGAAGGTGAAGTTACCTTTTTAGTTATCTCCTTTTTAGTTTGTGCTGAGATAGGAAAGCCTCTTTTAGCCATAACCATGGCAGCTTATTTACTTTTCTCCTTAGAGCCTTCAACCAGCTTTCTATGGTTTTGAGATTGGGATTAAGTGAATACTGTAAATGATTGTCCATCATGCTCATCTTTGTCTTCCTCGTACTCCAAGTACCCAATGCTAGAGTCACTAGCTGAATCGTCAAAAGACTCATCAACATATCCCGAAGCTTCAAAAGCTTCGTGGGAATCTTGATTTTCTATTTCTTCATCTTCCTCAACTACTTCAACTACTGCATTAACAATAGGAGCTTCAATGACCATCCTGGTGGAGCAACGATCAACCGATTCCTATCTCTTGCGGGAGTGCTATTGGCATTGTTGAAATTCCGTCTAGGAATATCCCGATAAGGAATGTTGGTTGCTTGTTGAGACATTTTCTTCTTTAAAGCAATCAAGTCATTGGCCATCTTCTGAATCATAGGATCAGTAGTACTCTAAGAAGAACTCTAATTTTTAGGCTTAGATGATTCTCTTTTGATCTTTCCGGCTAGAATAAGATCATCTTCTATTTCAATGGTTGTAGCTTGAGCGGTGGCCAAATCGGGATAACAAATCTTCTCAACAAGAAGCTTACATCAAGGGGCTGAGCATTGATGAAGAAACACTTTTGATTTTCAAGAGTAGGAATGGCTAACTCTAGAATCTTACGAATCAGCTTTTTGAATTTAGCTATGAAATCTGCATGGGTTCATAAGAATCCTTCTTCATGTGTGTAAGCTATGCTAACAAGGCATGAGAATCTTCATCCGGTTTGAAACTTTCTTCAAATACGAGACCACCTAGTAGTTCAATTGGTAATTCATGCGTTTGGAAGATGGTAGAACCATTCTCAACATACACCATGCAATGTCTCAACAAAGAGTCGAAAAAGACATCCTCATGAGCAACTCCAAGAATGCCACATGCGATGAAGAATGAAGCAATGTGTTCATCAGGATGTTTTTTCCCATCACCATTGAACTTAGGAATATTCTTATGAGACCCATGTGGTAGATCGTGCAATGGTGGAGTTAGGGAAAGAGGACCAATAACCGCACCCCAAGGCACAGGTTGTCTTTGTCATTCTTCTAAATGAAGTGTGTATGAGAATCTAAATGTTTGAAAAGAATAATGCATGACAAGTTACAGAAACTTCTTGTTCTTGAGGAATCTGAGTCCTTGAGATGGGCGAAGAACTTCTTTCTCGACTAGATGTAAAACTATTGGGTGCAAGCTTGAAATTATGTTGTTGAAGAAAATCAAAGAATAGATTAGTTTCACCTTGGGCTCGGCTTGACTAAGTGAAGATATTTATGCCAACTTGAACTGGAAAATAGATCTTTGTTGAAAATAAGGAAAATATGGAGTCGCCAGACACCAATAGGATAAGCTTAGTCTTATCAATCTGTATTCCCAAATGTGAGTTGCCAAAAAAGTTGGTTGGATATTTTGTCGAGGCCAAAATACGAGGTTCAACCACAAGTACATGGCATTAAATCCCTCCTCAAAGACGGTGAGGCTACATGTTTCTTATTAATCTAAAATAGAGCGAAATGATATATATAGTATTCACACTAATCTAACCATTGGGGTTCGGATAGAATCCTGAAATCCATATCCACACTAGGTGAAGATATTTTTGTTTTTCGAAATGGAAAGGGTTAGAAAGGAAATTATTATTATGGAAGAAACGCAATGGAAAGGAAGGAAGAGAGAACATATTTTCTTTCGAGTAAACACAGAGCACAAAATAATCATACGAGTTTTAGATAACAAATGTAATGTTTGAAATGATTATAACAATCAAGATGCTAAACAAAGAATAGCTTAAGATTATGAAAATAAGAAAAATAACTTAAGAAAGATACATCTCATGATATAAAGTTTACAAAATAGCATCGTTTTCTATTCCTCAAATGAGTAAAAGAAAACACAAAGTCTTTCTTCTTCACAATAGTTCTCAATATTCCAAAAATCTCAACCCTTTAAAATGCATAAGCATCCCTTATTTATAATAAAAGGATTTGAGAGAAAATAGGATAAATCCTAGAAAATAGTATTTTTAATGAGAATCCTATTTTCTTGACTCTCACGTAGGAGACCAAGTCAAAATTTGCTTCCTACATGACGAAACGAAAATGAAAAAGACATGTCGATTTTAGGATTGAAATGACATGAAACATTATGCCTATTTTGTTTCATCATCTTTGTCTTCCTCCAGCAAAGCTTGCTTTCCCAGAAGTTCTTGGAACTTTCATATTATACCACGTATCTCATCTTCATCAGGCACAATGGAATGATCACTCAGGACTTCACACATTTCCTGAGTATCACTCGTGTTACCAGGAAGTTTCTTCAGTCTCTTGTTGAGTTTCCTCAGTGTTTCCAAAGAATGTTCAATCTTCACAAACCTATCAATGATTTCTAGGCTAAAGCCATAAGTTGGTTCATGCTGAATTGATTCTTGGATCTGCTTGTAAATATCATCAATGGGAAGAATAATCGAGCTTTCATTCAATAATTTCACATAGATCTTGATTATCTCTTCTTCTACGTCATTTGTGCCATCAACCGATTGATCTCTTGATGCCCTCAATTTCTTTGCAAGCTTCATTGAGAATATTTATTCGAATCTAATAGCTTTGGTTAGTTGAAAATTATTGTCCACATGTGGAATGATGCCTTCTTCGACCAAGATGTGGGACGAACCTGTTTTTTAGCGTATTGAGAGATTCAAAAATAAACTCTAGGTTCCCATTTTCTGCTGAAAATTTATCATCCGTTTTCTCACCATCCTTCTTTATATCCTCCAAGGATTTGTAGACTTCCATAGTGTCATCAATGACCTCTTTTCCTTGAAGGAGCAGCCTCTGGATCCATTCATCAACCATTCTCCCCTTCTCATTAATCTTCTCAATCATGGGTACCAATAAGAAATCAAACCTAATAGGAGTAGAGGATGATAGTGTTGACTCAGGAGGTTTTGAGAGCTTGAGTAGTACTTCTGTCAGCTTCTCTACTTTCTTTTTTATCTCATCTTTGTTTTCCTTTGTTTCCTTTAGCTTCTGACACAACACATTCATGGAATCTTATGCATCCTATCATGCTCCCTCCATTTTTACTTTTCCTAGATCAACCCTTATGATCTGATAATCGGTGAAAATTATATCATCCTTGGTTTTTTCAGCTACGGGGGTGGCAATTTTTGAAAACTTATGCCCTGAGGCATCCACTGAAATCCTTGAAACTATTTTGTGTTTCTTAGCAAACTTAGTAAGAGTGAACATGAGGGAATTGAAATCAAAGGCTGATAGGGGAATTACCACCTTCCTCTTCGTTGGAGTCTGATCTATTAACCATTGAGGACTATTGGAAGAAGTTTCTCCCATTATAGGTGTTATGGTCACATATTTAGGTGGAGGAATGTTTTCTTGTGGAGTGGTGGTCACTGCAAGTGTAGTGTCCATTGAAATGTACTTAGGGAATGAAGGAACAATAGGAGGAGGCATATCCATGGTTAACTTAGGTCCAATGGGGGTAGGTGAGAGGCTAGAGAAGATGCTAGCCATGGCTGAGAAACTTGGTGAAGAAACTTGAAGTAAAGGAGGTTGAATGGGGGGAGGTAATGATTATGAAATTAGAGCTTGAGAGATAAGAGGAAGACTTACCTCTGATGAACTTTCAACCAAAAGGGGAATGGGAATTTGACCAATATCTTCTCTTGAAGGAAGATTTCCTAGTTCTGGTGGTGGAGGTGAATCAAGAACCTCAACCGTTTGTGGGAGAGTGGCCACTAATGTGTTCCCTTGCTCTTCTCCCTTTCTGACAAACTTAACCTTTATTGGCTTCTTGGAAGGGTTCTTATCCTTTTCCTTTTTTCCCTTGGAGGGTCTCGCTTCCAAAGTAGCTAGCTTTGAAAAACTCCCTTCTTTATAACTCATTCCCCAAGAAATGAGCCACGCCTTAGTACGGGCAAGAATTTGAGTAGATCTTCCTACGATAGAAGCTTTCTCAGCAATGGACCAATCAATGGCTAGGAATACATATTGGTCTTCATTCAACCCATCATACGAGGTGTCAAGGACACTCTCATTGTCCATAGTACCTTATGGGATGTCAGATAGATATAACATCTTAATCTCCTCAAGTGTCAACCTGTTATTGTCCTTTCCTCAGATGAAAACTTCATCTTGAAGATCAACCCAAATGTCTTCTACATTGGGAAAATGTAGATATAAGGTCCCATACAACTTAAGGACTCCTTAGAAATCAAACCCATCTCTGTGCTTCATGTGCTTCTTCAACTTGTCCTAAAGCTTGTGCACCATATTCTTGGCTTTAACCACTATTGAGAACATGTACCTTCTAATGGAAACCCATCTGGGAATCAATCTCATCACTTATAAAAGTACTCCAATTGATCCCGTGTTTTTATTCTTTATAATGACCATGAATTGATACATCCACCCTTGGAAGTATCTTGACTCTGGGAGTCCAAATACTTGACTCAATGCAGGGTGATAATATCACCGATTTCAAGGATGACATCACTCCTGGGAAAAACTTGGGAAACATAGAGATGGCTGGTTTGGCCTTGATCAAGAACTTTTTATTCACACGCCCGATGTAGTCTTCTTGATCTTTGTCCCGGGATTTCTGTCTTTGACTTAAGATCTACATTATCATATTCCTCAAACTTTGGCAATCTTAAGAGGTCATCAAAGTAACCCCGTCCAACTTCACTATGATTTCTCCTGCTCGATTTTTCACTGAGAAAGAATCTGAGTAATAATTGGAAGCATAGGCCAAAATGAACTTGGGGCATTGAGCAGACATTGGGAATCCTGCTGCAAGAGGGAGGGCACTGCTAGTTATTGACTTCATCCAGGGACTCTAAGAAAAATCCTTGGTTTTGTTCCAAAATTCCTCCATGTCTATGTTACCAAGCTCCGATTCTTGGATGTCATAATTGTAATCTATGTAGGAAGGGAACTCCATCTTCTAGTACTTGTACTATATTCTTCCCGACCTTTCTAACTTATCCTTAGATGATCCAAGATGCAATAGGAGAAGTAATGAAGAAAGAATGCCAAGATAACTTTTGGTTGAACAATCAAGATTGGAAGCTTACTGAGAAACCCTATAGACCTACCATACTAACCGGACTTTGAGACCAATCAAGAACTTCATGAAACCCGACACACTATAGTGTATATCGAAACTAGGTCGTGTTAGACACTTAGTGAAACCCGACACAAAGGTGGAAATCAGGTGGTGTTGAACAGTCTGTAGAAACCGACACAAGAAAAAGTTAGAGGATGTTAGATAATTTGTGAAACCCAACACAAGAGGAAGTTGGGAGGTGCTGAGCATTTGGATAAACCTGATACTATGTGAAAACCAAAGGATGTCAAACACCCTGTAAAACCCGAAACAAAGACATCGGGTTTCTAGGATGTTAGAACAAATAAATTTCCACCAAGTTGGTAAGTTAGGTTTTTTAGATTCTTCTCAACAATCTAAAGAGTATACCCCATGGGAAAAATAAGAAAACACCCAAAGGATGAATTTTAAACCAGAGGTTTCATGGGAATACATCAAAAATGAAGAAAACAACCCTAAACCCTAAACCTAGAGGGAAGAAAAAGAAAAGAGGAAAAACACCGAATGAATACTTCAAAAACAACCCCAAAGGCCACAAAATGATAAGAAGAGAAAAATACCTTCAATAAATTTGAAAAATGGTCGAAGACAGATCATGAAATCGATCAAGAGGTTCAATCAGGTTTGGAGGTCGAAGGAGCATGTACGAAAAATCCACGCAACAAAAATATGTCAGGTAAAAATGACATGTAAAATTAGACTATTTATAAAGCCCTAGCATTAATTACACCTCCTCCGACATGTGTGCCAACTAACCGAAAACTCGACATTAATGCCATGTCATCATGCTTAGCACATCCAAAACCTGATACAAAGGTTTTCTTATCAAATCGGGTTTCGGGAACCAACTGACATGAAACATGCAAAAGACATGTTTGGATGTTATCAAGTTCTAAAAACCCGATACAAAGGAAAGGTTTGGGTTTTGGGTTTCGGGAAACAAGCAACATGAAGCATGCTTTTTAAAAGGTATGTTCCGATGCTCCTGAGTTCCAAAAACCTGATACACTGGGATGTAATTGGGTTTCAGGGTTTTGGAAGACAATAGACATGAAGCATGTAAAAGACATGTTTCCATGTGATGGAAACAAAACCTGAAAATCTCCTTCAAAGGGCATTTTTAGGGATTTTGTCAAAAAAATTCTCTGGTTATCTCAATTTTAGCTGAAATCACTAAAAATGAGATAACAATCATGTATCCTCAAATTTATTTGTATACACACAATGGTCAAAATGACATCTAGTATAACCTTTCTCCATCATGAAGCTATCAAATTTCTTATACCATTGACATGGACCTTGTTTCAAGCCATACAATCTCTTCTTCATTTTGCACACCATCTCCTCTTTTCCTTTGACCTCATACCCCTCTTTGGTTGCTACATTTATGGTTCCTCCTCTAAATTACCATGGAGAAAGAAAATATTAACATCAAGTTGTTCTAAGTGAAAGTATTTTGCCACAACTATTCCTAGAACAATTCTAATAGAAGTCATTTTTACTACGGAGAAAAAATCTCATCAAAATCTATATCTTTTTTTCGTGCGAAACCCTTGACCACCAATCGACCTTGTATCTTTTCTTGCCTCCTTATTCCTCTTTAAATATAAATACCCACTTATTCTGTAATGCTCTTTTCCTTCGGGTAGCTTCACCAAATCCCATGTCTAGTTCTCCATGAGAGCCTGATGCTCCTCATCCATGGCTTGCTCCCACTTCTTCCTGACATCTACTTGCATTACTTCATCAAAGATATTTGGCTCTCCACTGTCAGTGAGTAATAAATAATAAAGAGAAGGAGAAAAAATGTTCAAGTTCTCTTCTTACCCTAGAAGACCTCCTCAATATAGGAGTTTGGGGTTCTTGTTGAGGAGGTTCCTGAACTGATTCATGTGTCACTTTCCCATCCAGAAGATCCTCTACCACTGCATATTATTTCTTGGATTATTCCCTCTTTTCCTACAACTGATGCTTATACATGAATTTCTTATTTAAGACCACATCCCAAAATAAAATGATTTTATTGTCCTTAATACATGAACATTTATATCAAAAATCATCACCACCATAACCAATGAAAGTACATTTTTTCTTATTTAACCTCTAGCTTGTTCTATCATCCTTATCTATATGGACAAACACCTCACATCCAAAGACTCTAAGAAATGAATAATCAAATTTCTTACCATACCAAGCCTCCTCGGGTATGCCTCCATCTAAGGCACTTGAGGGTCCTCTCGCTTATCAAATACACAACTATGTGCACCGCTTCTACCCAAAAAGAAAGAGGCGGTCTTGCATGTAACCTCATGCTCTAGCACATTCCATTATTCTTATTTTCATCCTTTTTGACACCTTATTCTACTACGAAGTTCCTGGAACCATATTTTCACACGGATTCCATTCTTAGAACAATAATCATCAAATTAATTTCTCTGATACAATACCCTCCATTATCTAACCCGAGACATTTTAGCTTAAGACATGTTTCATTCTCTAACGAGGATTTCCATTTAAAAAAGTGTCAAATACATCATATTTTTTTCTAATAATATAAACCAAAACTTTCCTTGTTACATCATTAATAAAAGTAACATAATAACTTGAACCCCTAAGAGATGATACCTGAGTTGGCCCCCACACATCAGAATGCACCAACTCTAACTTACTCTCTTTCTTTATAGGTCCAACCTTGAGAAACCTTACTCAATTCTGTTTCCCATATATGTAGTCCTCACATAACTCCAAACCTATTTTTGTATATCTAGGAAAATCCTTATTTATGATCTCCATGCCCTTATGGCTCATATGACCAAGCCTATAGTGCCACAATGTTGTATCTACTTCTGAAGCCACAAGATTACAAACATTAGTGCTATAAGTGGTTAAATACAAGGTTCTAACCTTCTTACCTCTTGCCACCACAAGAGCACCCTTGGTAACCTTCCAAGAGTCCGCTATAAATATCACAATACAACCATCACTTTCCAACTTCCCCGCCGATATAAAATTTCTTCTTAATGTAGGTAAATGTCTGACATCCTTCAATAGTCAAGTATTCCCATTCTACATCTTAACCTGAATAGAACCTTTACCAACTATTCTGTAAGGCTCATCATCACCAAGAGCCCAAAATATCCTTAAACAAAATCAACAAAATAATGCCTATGTGGAGTAGCATGGAAAGAAGCCCCCAAATCTAAAACCCAAGATTCAATAATATTATGCAAAGAGAAAGAATCAAAGCATCCTGACATACATTACCCATTTTCACATTTGCCTCTTTGTTTTCTTCTTGTTGTTTCTTCTTGTCCTGAAGTTCCCAACAATCCTTCTTTACATGCCCAGACTTTCCACAGTGCAACATACTATCTTGCTTTTAGATTTTGACCTTTCCCAATCCTTTGATTTTCCATGGCTTCCTCTATTCTTTTGTCTCCCTCTAGTTTCCATTGTCAAAGAATTCCCTAAAGTAGAATATTCCCCACATCTTTTTCTTCACATTTCCTTGCTTAGAATCACCCCTACAACATCCTCAAACTTCAAATTTGAATTATCTATAACCGAGTTGCTTACCACCATTACTAGGGTATCCCAACTCTCGGAGTAAAGATAACGAGAACTCATAAATCCCTAAACTCTTCATAAAATTCTATTGTAAATGAATCTAGAATATTTACAATCATTTAAATGATCTAACTTTGAACCATTCTTAGACATCTTCATATTAAACAACTTTTCCATTAAAAAATATTATTAGAGGCGGACAGTTTTTCATATAACCTCCCTAATGTATCCATTAGTTTTTTTATAGTCTTTTCCTTTGAAACATTAAATAATACCAAATATGCAAGACACATCAAGATTGTCCCAAGTGCCTTCCTATCCAGTAAATCCCATTCCACATCTTTCATACTTGAGGGTTTTTTTACCTTCTCAGACAAAGGAATATAAATATCCTTCTGATAAAGGTAATCTTCCATCTGCATCTTCCAAAGACAAATATTCTACCCATTGAATTTATCAACCTTTGATCTTCCATCATCTGCCATAGCTCCCACTCAAGCTAAAACTTTCCCTACAATTCAACACTTCACCAAACCTAACTAGGCTTTGATACCAATTGTTATGAAAAAAGGGATAAAATATCTGGAATAATGCCTCATAGAATCACAACAAAGAGAAACTAATATGTAGAAAATATTACAGATCTTAAATAAAAGTTTAGAATAAAATAACACAACACAAAGAGACAATATTTAACGTGGTTCACCCAATTTAGGCTATGTCCACCAAGAATCACTTGCTCAGATTTTATTACAAGCCACCGCTATCTCAATATAATACCCAGATCTGTTTGGAGCTATGCTCAACAAACTCTACAAAATTCACACCCAAATTCAAAACACATATGTAATGTTACATTATACCTACAATATGCATAAAACCATATAAGTAGACAAGTGCTTAAGTAGTTTTACAAAACTATGGGTATCAAAACCATGGGCCAAAACTGTCCCATAAACCTATGGGTCAAAATCCTACCCATATGAGAAAAGTGTGTTTCTCGGTATATCGGGCATGTTTTAAGGCCGAAAAAAATTTCTCAGGGGCTATGCCCCGAACCTCGGTGACACAATTGTGGCGTACTGCAGTACTCTTAGTGTACGCCTCTTTAACACTTTCTCACATGAAAACATGCTCCATAACCTAACAATTTGACTTTCCTAAATCACCTAGGGGGATGAGATAATGTTGGAAGGGGGTCACTGGACTGACTGGGTGGACTTTGTGTGCTCTGGGAATGACAAAACATGAAAAATTTGGCATAGGGGTATAGTTGTCGTGTTCGAAATTGTCAAATTCCTTGTTGCACATTTGCATAACAAAATCTGGTTATTTCATTTTGGAATAATAGAATATTAACCATGTGTAGCTTGTATGATTATTTTAATGTTGATCGGTAGTTGTTCATATGAATGATTATATATTTTGATCTAGGTTAGTACCCTTTTAAGGTGTTCATTTATTTTTCTCATTGTGATTTTTCCTATGGTAAGATTATGACTATGAATACTTGTGCTTTGAGTTCAAAATTGATTACTAAGAAGGGTTTAGGTAATTCAAATTATTCATTTTAGGTCACTTAATGTGCGATATTTACTTTTTTATTAAATATTGGAAGATATAACTAGATATTCGAAACTTTAAAAGGTGGGACAATACTTTGCCAAGTTTAAGTAGTATCCAAGTTGAATGGATGAATTTTTAAGATTTATTTTGATCTAAAATCAGTACTAACCAATTTGAAGTAAGGTGTGATTATTTAATAACTCATATTTAGAATGCTTATTTCACAAAATTTTGACTTATTCCAGTCCTAACAACTAAAAAATATATCCAATATTAGAATCCAATATTGTTATTTTTGGATTCCAAAATGTCAAATATTAGAATTATCAACACTCCAAAATCACGGATATTGGATTCCAAAATCGCATATATTGGATTCTAATATCATATATATTGAATCGAATCACATATATTGGAATCCAAAATCACCTATATTAGAATTATATGTACTTGAAAGTCCCATTTATAGGAATCTAGAAAATCAAATATTTGAATCCAGAAAATCAAATATTATAATCTAGAAAATCAAATATTGGAATCCATTATACGGGTTAGTGTCGGTTGGGCATTATTTATGTTATGTTATAAGGGATAGCATTCACTAGGAATTATTTATGCAATGTTATAAGGGGTAGTGCCCACTGGGCATTAATTATGCTATGTTATAAGGGATAGCATCTATTGGGAATTATTTATGCTATGTTATAAGGGCGAGTTTCCATTGGGCATTATCTATGCTATGTTATAAGGGCTAGTGGCTGCTGTCCATTAATTACGATATGTTATTTTTGATATGCTATACGGTCTAGCTGATGCTAGGCATTATTTATGACATGTTATATAAATAAAATGGCTATGATTTATATGGGATAGCAAACATATTCTCATTTCCTTTAATGGTAGCAATGAAGGCCACAACATTGTGTTAAATTTGACATTCATTTAGTTGTCTTTAATCATTTGTATACGGGATAGCGGCCACTAGGCTAATGAGATGTGAGAGACTTTTAGGTTAATTTACTATGATGTGATAGAACCTCATTGTAAATAGAGAATGATTTAAGATATTCTAAAGAAACTAGTAGAGGGAATCAATCCAGACTATGAGAATATAACTAAATGTATGTATCTACTACATATTTCAATACAACTTGAGTTTATAGTGCATCTATGTATCTACGTATCTAGTACATGTTTGATTTACTTAATTTTATATATTGCATATTTTGGTACGAGTTAATTGTTAAATCCAATTCTTTTATCATGGCATTATGATTGTTGGGGGAATGATAATATAACTCATAGAAAAGGTAAATATCTTTTCATGTCACGAGTTTTTAAGAATCATATATCTAAAACTTGCACTTGCTCACCATAGAGATAAAATCAAATAATAAATGACTTTACAATTTTTACTACTTTCACATGATTTGATAATAAGCATGTTATATCCAAAGCAAGTTTAGTCTACATTGAAGTAATATTGAACTAAATGTGAGCTAAACTCTTTATGTTAAGCGGAAATAAGTAAAAGACTCCATAGAAAGAAGGAAATATGCCTACTTTTAAGTCTTCTTTGCTTCAATTTAAAAATAATAATTTTATTTTCCTTGGAGTGGACCATTCCACTTAGAGAGTAATATTTTTTTTTGACATTAGGTAAAAGAGGGTTGAGGGGACCCTACCCCGTACATAAAGAAGCTCCCAAATAGAGAAGATATTCAATACCGAACCATACAAAAATATATTCTGATCCAAAAAGAATCAAAACTAATAGCTAGTACAATAAACTAACAACAATAAAAACACAAAACCGGCAACACTAAAAACACCTAAGATCAACCACTAAATTTTCATTTTCTCCAAATTGGCCACTAAAGTGGCCCATTCCTTACCTAGTGATTCAATGTTAGTGTCTAGAGTGGTTACATTAGCTTCAGATAGTTCTATTTTCCTCTTCTTTGATGTCCCCTGCTCTTCACATTTTCTATAGGCATTAGCCAACTATCCAAGAGTTTTAACATGATGTAAAGTGCACTTGACAGTAGAATACTCCAATCAATGAAGTTTTGAAGCATAGCCTTAAGCTGATCCACATCAATGTTTAAATTCTTACATTTTTCCTACAAAACCTCCATACTGCCACCCTTTATGACTTGAGCCACATCCTTAACTTTCATCTTCATTGCATGCCAGTCATTGAGGATAAATTGGATAGTGATTTTAGTAAGATGAGTGTCACATTTCATGTTTTCAAGGTCTGTAACTAATTTAGAAAGATCAACTCCCTCTTCCACACCACCTTTTCCAAGCACTTCTATTTGGGTCTTTTCTTGGGTGTTAAATGAAACATGCCTCCTCTGTTGACTTGATTCCCCTTTTTCATCCTTCTTAATAGCCACCACCTTCACGTCATCTTGTTTTAGGTCTTGGAGGCCATATACTACTTCAACTTCAACCACATTTTGATCATCCCCTACACTTGACTCAAGGTATTTTCTAGACTCCTCATTCTCAGAATTAGTTTCATCTTCCACAACATAATCTTCAAGGGATTTTTATAGGACACTATCCCCATTAACCATTTTATCCATATCCAAGATTGATCTTTTCACAATGGCCATAATAAAACCTTGATGTAGGGGAATAATGATTTTTCCTTTTTTGTAGTGGTCCAGGGTAGCACATAGAGAATGAAGTATATAGTATGGAAAAATAAAACTATGCCCATGTCTGAGGAAATTGAGCATGGGAAGATGGTAAACATAGATACATTTGTGGCATCCCTCAAGAGTGAAAAAATTAATTAGTTTAAATGCCACTTTGTTGAATGGGGAGGTAAGGAATTCCTAAGAAAGCCCATAAAATGAGGGGTGAGTTTTTCCTTACCTCACAAAAATAGCTTCATTTCATCCACTAGATCCTTTTTGGGTTTGTAGACTTCACATCCTTCCATGGGCATGCCCATAACATAAGCCACTATGTTGATTGATAATTCAATCTTTACTCCCCACAACACCATATTACCCCCTGTCCATTTCCTAGTTCACCTACCATGCTAATCCAAAATCCTTATTGAGCTTCTCGTTGTACCCCTCAAAAATATTTAAGAAAGGGGAAAATCCCATTCAGTCGAACACCTCCATAGCCTCAGATTTAACATCATTGAGATCCCAAGGCTCAGTGTGAACCAAATCTTCCCATATTCCTATTAACAACTAAACTATCATGAAGAAAAACTCACTATGCAATGCTACACGCACCCGATGACACAATTTCAATACCAATACACCAAGTAGTAATATAAATCCTATATTCCTAGAGAGGATTAAATGTACATTAACATACCTTTGGCCTTAATAAAAGAATAAACATGAATTCCAAGAGAGGAATAAACCTAGATTCCAAGAACATTAACATACACTTAATAAACTATGTGCATCGATCGCACTTGTAAGGAATTCCAAGAGAAGAGTAAACTCGACGGTGCTTGCATTACAAGAACATTAACCTCCCCTTAATAAATATAAACCTTGGTGGCACTCGCATTACAAGAAAAATAACATCCCTTTAATAATTATGAACTTGGATTCCAATAGAGGAATAAACTCAAAGGACACAAACATTAACATCCCCTTAATAGTTATAAATGTCCAACATCATTCATCATCAACCCCCATGTCACCTTACACCATCCTTGCGTACCTCGAAAGAAGGGACATGAAATCACTACATAAATTTTCCTCCCACACTTACACTTTAAATGACAATTAAAATTATCCTACTCCCCTTGTCACAAGGATATATTTTCATAATTAAATATAGATATGAAATAAATTAAAACTCCTTTTCTAAAGGTAGAATTATGGTAAATCATTTTAAAAAGAATTTGAATTTCGTTGTAATACTATTTATCACATTGGAATCCCAAATTCACATAATAATTCATTGCAAATTAAAATTGTTTTCATGATATCTATGAACACACTGATTGTTGAAGTGCTTGACAATTTTTCAATTCTATATATACCTTAAACTGATGTGAACATTTTTTTAGCAAATAATTTGAATTCAAGAGGATAATATGACCTTAAAAATAAAATTAAGAGAGTTTATACTTAATGCTCGCTAGGTAATGCCAGTGTAGCTTATTGAGGTAAATTAACATTAATCAAATAAGAATTCACCAGAAATAAAAATATTATGTACACTTTTTTATATATATTAAGATATCTATTATCGTTTAAATCTATTATTGTATTATAAATTTCCTAAATATAATCACACATATTATACATATAAACATTATTAAGATAGTTAGGTGCGATATAGAAAATTGTTGTCAAATAAATTTAGGGACAAATTAAATAAAAGTATCCCACATTTTGATAGATGAAAGGATACATACAAAAAATAAAAATGAGTACGAAAGATAATGAGGACAACATGTAACATGAATAATCAGGTCTACAAATAACACATAGTTGTGAATACAAAAAAATCATAGCAATGATATAGAAACCCTAGGGTTCCACCAAACCAAGCATTGCAATAATCTTGAGAAAGGAAAAGGATGTGCCAACAACAAACTTCAAGTACTCCACATGATCAAGAAATGGTGTGATAGGTTTTGCAAGTGTGACGACGTCGCGGATAGCACGCTAGAGATAGACGCCCCATCGATTGACAGATTCTTTGAATAGAGTCGAAAAATTGAAGTAGGACCCAAATTTTAAATTCCAGGGCATCACAAATCCTACATCACAACCCAAAAGGTGACAAACAAGGATTTAGCCTTGTAAAGAGACAAATAATGCATGTTACGCTAGAGCTTCGACCAAACCCACACGATGGTCTAGGTAAATGAAATAGGATGTGAGCACCATGACCACTGCTTTATCTCGCACACAACACTATTCAATTAAACACGAAGACACCTATAATCTTAGAGTTTACATGATCTCTCCCAGTGCTCTAGAGATAATCCACACCCAAGATATTCATAATCATAGTCATAACATCTTTGGAGTCTATGCGAGAAGACATTGTGAAGATGAATATAAGACACAGTAGAGATGAAATTCGTTTCCCGCTTATTTCTGTGTAAGAGGATGAAAGTAACATAGGTAGATTCCATGAGAGGGAAGGGGAAAATAATATTAAAAACACAATAAAATGAGTGAAGAAAGGAAAATTCACAACCCAATGAAATAGTCCTTGAGTCATGTGATGAAGGTCAACACAATAAAAAATGGATGGTGTCATCAACATTTTCCCATGCATTGGCTAGATTATTTGATGGAAAATATATTAGATTATATTAAATTCAACATGATACAATCTCTCAACAAAATAAATGGGTGGTATGAGAGAACTCTCCAAATCCACAAGCACACTAGGCCAAGCCTAGAAAAATAATAAAGCAATAACTATAAGGGGGTTTGAGGAACACAAAAAATGAAGCCGGGATTATGAATAAAGGCTACCCCTTATTGATAAACACACATCATAAAAATCAAATTACTAGAGATAGTCTACCACATTATACAGAATGGTGTTATCAATTAAATCTACTACACCACCCTTGGAGCCAACTAGGACAAACAACACATTTCCACCCAATTTTCAATCATCATCATTGGATCCCGATGGGAGGGGGCATTCCAACAAGATTTATTATAAGGATATTCCTGTAAATTTCATTGAGGGTTCTTTGTTAGTAGAAATTCCAAACTTGTGCCACTCGGGGTGCTATAGAGTGTACTTGTTAAGGCGTGATTGAGCCACTTTGCGGATGCATGTGGTACTAGTGTGAACCACCTTTTGGCCATGTTCATTGAACTTGTATCTCTTTATCTTCTTCATGCCATTTTCATTTGGTCCAATGATATTCAATGGTGGTTGATGAAAATATAGGTATCCGTTATCCTCCTCTTTAAGCTCCCCACATAAAAATTTGTCAGACGCCATCACTATTTTTTTATACTAGCTAACGGTTGTTAGGATTTATTTGTTACTTTGGAATAATATTTTTAATAGTTTTAAAATGTCATTAACATTATGTTTTAAAATGTATAACCCATTCCTATAAAGAGTGTAATATGTAATGCTTGTCTAATTATCCTTAATCATAATCCAACATGTGTGTGGGGCATGTGTGTGGGGCATGTGTGTGTATCATTATTCTCCTATTCAAGATCCCCACATCTCACTCTATCATATGTAATAAATTTTTTCCGTAGATCGAGAAAAGGGCAATGTAGTGAAATTCTCATGCATCACGGGAAAATTTTTGTTAGTTTGCAGACACTCAAATCATTGGTTATCAGAGTAAAACATACAAATAAAAATAAGAATACGTATTCTCGTGTAAAATCCTTGTCAAGGGAAGACAACGCATCTCCACTAGATTTAATCTTAAGGATTTTTTTGCCAATAAAAAATAAATGTCTTTTAATTTGGTTTAATCTCCACAAATCTACCAAATCATCAAGTACCGAACAACATAGAATAACACTTGATAATAAAATGCACTATTTTACAAGAAGATGATTCTTAGAAGAAAGAACATGCCCAATCAAATCGTTTGTATCATCATTTACGTTAAAGTCGGTGGAAGACATCAAACAATATAGAACTTTAACATCTTGCATTGTCTTAAGGGGCAACAAAAGCATAATAGAAATCATCGAGAAAGTAAACATAAACCATAAATTACTATTACTACCATAAGGGTGGAATGGAAACGTCAATAAGGGAGGATATGAGGGAGGTGATACATAGTGGGAGGGAAAGTAAAGGAAGGGGAAATATGTAAAAGAAGAAATCAGGGTAATGCCATGCTCGTTGAACTTGTATTCCATGATCTTCTTCATGCCATTTTCATTTGGCCCAATGATATTCATGGGGGCTGATGAAAATCTAGGTCTTCATTATCCTCCTCTTTAAGCTCCCCCCATCACACTCTGTCAAACACCATCATTGTTTCTATTTTATATTGGCTAGCAGCCACTAGGAATAAAAAATAAATTTTTTTTAATTTGGTTTATTCCCCATAGATATGCCCAATCATCAAGTACCGAACAACATAGAATAACACTTGATAACACAAGACACTCTCTTATGAAAACATGTTTCTTAGAAGAACAAAGAAACCAAATCAAATCCTTTGTATCATCATTTACATTAAAGTCAGTGGAAGACATCAAATAATACATAACTTCAACATCTTGCATTGTCTTAAGGGGTAAAAAAATCAGAATACAAATCATCTAGGAAAATACCACAGGAGTGGCCCATTCGACTCTAAGAATAAGATTATCATAACCATAACCATTGAGCTTATTGATAGCTCTTTGTGTGTCCTCCTTGTTGACAAAATTAACAAAACCAAAACCCCTGCTAACCCCCATCTTCTAATCCATGACCACGTAGACACGTGTGATGTGTTCAAATTGTCATTAAGATTAACATATGAATATCTAGTAAAAAATCATTTTATGATTTTAGGGAAGCCTCAATGGATCTACAATTCAATAAGCATAACATGTTTTTGTTTTATACTTGTCTAGCGGCCACTAGGATTATTTATTGCTTGTGAATAAGGTTCCTATCAATTTTAAAATGTCTTTAAGATTAAACCATGCATAAGCTGGGAAAAAAATATTTTTATTTTAGAGAAGCCAACATCGATGTGCGAAACAAAAGTTTAAGAACCTTAAGGTAGTTACTTTATTCCATAAAAATGCACAATACATTGTTGGATTTGGAAGAAAAGTATATAATTCAAACACCAATTGTGCGTTTGAATGTTTTCAATGATCTACACATGTTTTTTTGCTCTCCTACAAGTTTCAACCATGTACATAATTTAGTATAGATTTTTGAATCAATCTTATAGTTTCCATCAAATCTCCAATATGTTGGGGTTTTGAGAGTAATTTCTTCTTTGACTTCGTGTGACAAGAATCTCGCATCATTGATCAAACATATATTTTTTTCACCATCAACATTACCATAAATGTCTAGTATCTATTGGTTTTTTTATTTGAGCTTACATTTTTGGCATCCCCAAATGAACTTGAAGTTGGTTTCTCACAACCAACTAAATTTTTGATGAACATGCATTTCACCATTGTTGAATCCATAAATTAAGACCATAAGGCAATGTCAAAATATTTTGATGCAAGTACTTATCAATTCAACACTAAACTCTCATTCAAAGTATTCAGTATTCCCGCATCTAAAATTTGGAACCATATTACGAGGTATTTTGTCACCAATACCAAAAATTTCAAACAACAAACCTTCAACTCCCAAAACTAGTAATTTCTTAGGCTTCCCAATAGGATCTATAAAAATAACTCAGAATCAATGTAAGCTTCTAAAAGTGATTAAAAAGGCATCAAATTATTAAATCAAAACTAAAAAAATTATAATTTTTTTATTAAACTATAATATAGTCTCAATCACACGGTGAAGATATAAATACTATCTACTTGGAGATTTGTAATCTTAACATGTAAAATAAAAAATGACTATATGACTATATGAATGAATATCATTGTAATTTTTTTTTCAAATAATTAATAGTTATATATTTTATGTTTGCTGTAATTTTTGAATGCCCTCCACAACACTCAAACTCTGACACAATATGTGTGATATGTTTATGTACAAATTGGTCATCAACTACATATCTTTAAAAAAATTCTTCATTGGATTTCTTCCCCACAATAAAATTTTTGGAGGGTTTCCCTTTGGGCCCATTATAATACACAATGTGTTTCTAAGGCCAAAAACAATACCATCCCTACTCTAAGTCTTTTGGAGATATTTTTCTACAATTTCCTCTTCTACACAACTATGTTCTTTTACCCAAAATAATAAATGGTTTGAATTCAAATGTGAATTTTTTGTCATCAAATCCTTAATAAATTTTTCAACTTCAAAGGCAAGAGAGATAGCTAGACCATTCCTACTTAAAATTTTGTTGCCAATATCTTTAAATATTCCTTGATCCCACCTCGCAAGTTGAGAGTCTCCTTACCAAACATGATTTTCAAGTCTTTGTAGGATTGGTTTTCTCATAGGAAAACCCTCCAAATCTAAATCAATTAAATAATCCATTTGGCCATCTGCACATAAGTAATTTTTCTCAATTGTCCGTAATTTGATATTAAATTATTCAAATAACCAAAATTTAAGAATGTTAACACTTATTGTTTATTACTTTGTTCTTGATTTCCTTGCACTCCCCTCTTCCTTATATTGCAATGCTCATTTAATTTAAAAAATAATATTCAATTCAAAATAAATTTTAAGTCGACGTAAAACAATACGTGAAATAACTCGCTTTTATACAATATTGCATAGATATTGTGGTATATTAGTGACAAATAGGCGTAAGAAAACTATACATAAGTAAGTATATTTCAATTTTTGGAAAATAAATATTAACCAATAAACCAAAAATTTACGCAATTCAAAATAAATCTAATTAAAAGATGCAAGTCACTATTGCTACGGTAATACATATTACAAATAAACTACTTCTCTATAGGTTCCTTTAATGATGAGGGTCTTATAAATGATTTTGTTTATAATTGTATGTGACTATTATACTATTTTCCATCTACAAGTTCATGTGTGACGTGCCAACAACCTCCCCATTTGGCATAAAATCACAAAAAAATGAAGTTTTTATTAAAAATATGTAAACAATGATAATAAAAAACATCTTGTAGCGATAAATTTATAAAACAAGTATTTCCCACTCACATTTTATAGATTCATTGGATGGATGGTCAGTGGCATCTGGGAAAAAGTTCAATTGGTTATGACATACTAAGATCGACATCGTTTCCTCTGTTTGTATGTGGAGAGGAAGAGATTGTGTTTTCCTCTTTTGTTTAGTTGTCTGCATAAATATTGTATGTATCAATTCAAATGCATTAAACTAATAGAATTTTTTAAAGTGATCTTAATCAACATACCTTTTTCAAATGACAATAGTAATGTTGTAAAAACATTTCTTAATCATGTGATTCAACAATAAAAACTATCGATAGACCTGAGTCAACCAAAGAATGCACTACAACACTACTTGCCATATAACATTAGAACTGGAGAATTGTGAGAAGCAATTTAAGTGATCCTATGAGACAAAAATCCATAAGATATATTGTAAAGAAAAGGATGTGTATTTCCTCATAGGCCAATTTCGCCTTGTACTAAAATTTTTTTGTGGAAATTTATCCATCCAATCCATTTTGATTTCTATTATATCACCAAAGGCATGAACATCACAATTGTGCACATCAGTTATTGTGTACATAAGAAACAAGCTCTTAAATTTTCTATTATTGTCATAAAATTTGTAACAACCTTCCACTACTGATTCCCCCTTGTTTTTGACATTTTTCATGTATTTTTATTAATGTCTCTCTTAACATTTTTGAAGAAGCAATATTTATGATGACAATAATTACATAATTTAGCATACTAGATCCGACAATTGTAAGCATGTCCATTATTGCATCGAAGTGAGTACACTTGACAAATTACGAAATATGTGATCACACATTCTACATTAAATGGATTAGTTAAAGGAATAGAACACATTAATGACTGGAGCTAGAAGGGATATGCACATTGACATGTAAATTATTTGGTTTCTTCCGTCCTTGCTCGAATATTTTCTTCCATTGCACTCAAGTAGTATTCTATAATTGTTTGATCTTCTACTTGAGAGAACCTCATGTCACTTCATCATTAATTTTTATTTTTATTTTATTTTTCACTTCCTCCGGATCTGATTTTATTTTTCCTTTAGGCTCTTCTCCCAAGAGTACACACAACTGGCGGTAACATTAGTGAGAATTATGCACACCATATTTTTCAACAATATTTTTTTCAGTGCATTCTACCAATACACGATTACCTAGATATTTACTTTTAACATATTTTAGAAATTTTTCTCTCATCTTTTACTCTTTTGCGGTATGTATCTAAAGTCTTCGATATGACACATGCTTCAATAGAGTGAGTTATCCATACTCTTCCTTCTTTTAATTCATCTAGTAGAATTGATATCTCCTCATTGGTCATTCCTCTTGCAGGCCTGAAGTAATTTTCCATGAACCTTTCCAATGAATTTGGTTGAAAGTTAGGTTGGTTATCCTTAAAAGGAGAACAATCTAACCCACCGTATTTAAATAACTCAATGGTTGTTGTCAAATTTTTCCATATGTCCTCAAGTAAATATATAAATTTCATTTTTTCATGAAGGGTCTCTATCTTAGACACTTTGAAAATAGAAAGACATTACATCTTGAAACACTACATTGAAATATGAAATAGTATATTTATTTTCTACATATTACAAAATTAAATTTTAAGAACAAATGTGCTAAAATTAAGTTTCGTTACCTTCAAATTGTCTGAATTTGAGTTTCCCACTCCAAGCCTCCGAGGACATCCTAGGGATATCCAAATCATTCGATCCTTACAGAGTACATCAATAAAATTGGTATCAATCCAATTTTTGTTTACATCATTTTGTTGCTGAAAATTTTAACAATGTCTTCGCAAGGAGCGTGTGAAGACATAATGTGAGCCTTTCTAAACTACATCTTAGTATGTAATGACTTGTATTTTCTTTCAGCCAAAAAAATTTTTTGGGCACAAATTGTATGTTGACCGTCAAGAATGTAGAACTGCACTTCATCCCTTTTCAGGTCATCTAGATCCTCGAGTTACACAAGTTCCTTTGTAGAAGGTAAAAAGGGAAGAATAATTGCATCCCTTAGTGTAGGAATAACATTAATCAACATTAAATAGACAAGAAGGTCAACATTCTCATCATGCATAGCACATAATTGATATTGTGGAGGTGCCAAAATGAAACTTGAAACTTCAATTGGAAAAGCATCGCCATTAAACAAAAACAATTTTAATTGTTCAACATTTAAAGTTTATGTTTGCTCAAATATATTGGTCACTTTCTTCAACATCAAATCTGATTTTTATTATTTTTAAGCCCTTGAAACTTTGAATTAGATGGATCTATCTCTAATTTAGAAAAATAAGATCTCCTCAAAGAGTTAAATAGCTTTGCATGTTTCGGTGGAGAAAGAAAATCCTTTCTATTCAAATAATGACAAATGAAAGAGGTATCCTCAATTCTATAAAAAAATTTGAATACCAAATTCATGTTGTTATGAAATTCAAGGAACTTCCACAGCCTATTTTATCTGACTACATGAAACTCCCCAAATTCCAACCATATTTAAGACAAGAGCACGCCTTATTTTCTCTAGAAGCGTTTATTTCAAGTTTCATGAACAATGAAAATTACAACTCCATGTCGAGAATAAGGCACTTGTTAATTTAAAATTCAATGCATTCAACCTAAATGTGTAATGTTTTCTCATCAATAAATTTTGAATTTAGTACCATACTGACTTCACTGACAACATCCTCATCAACAAAAAAACGCAAATCACCATGGTAATTTTCCGGGAATGCATTTCTACAAACTAGTCATCGTCTATCTTTTTCATATCCTCTAATCCTTGAATCAAAGTAATTTAGATGAATGGAGTGTAGATAATGGAATACATATTACCTAAAAAAGGATTTAAACAAATTCATATTTCGTAAGTAATTTGAAAGGAAAAATATTGTTTCTCAACAGTGTAATAACAACGAGATGCCATAACTTAATGTCATTATTTTCATAGGGTAAAAGTCAATAGGAATACATATTTATAGCATAGTGGTTTTCAGGCATACTTAAACCCTCCTTTAGTTATAAAAAACAAGAAATCATTAATAAAATAATTATTTATGCGTTGCACTAAGCAATTTAATCAATTAGTCACTATTAATTTTGGTTTGTTTCAAGTAGTGAATATTTTTCTAGAAGTGTAGGCTAGTGGATGCTAGCATCTATATATTCCCATCACTGTAAAAACATATTTGAGCTACACTACACCATCGTGAAAAATTGGAAACCAACATGGGTGATAAGGTCTCGAGAATTGAATATTTAATAAAAAAATCTTACATGTCGTGATGCATTTGGGTTTTAATTAGGTGCCTTTTATAGTTCTCATAAGATATATTATGTATATAACATAATTGAAATCGAATAGTATATAGGAAAATGTATATCAGCTGCTTTAGGTTCAATTAGTAATCAAAAGTTATGGTTTCCCGATATCAAGCCTTAATAGTTTCTTATTTTAGAATTAGTGATCAAATAACAAACAAATCATGGAAAACCTTGGCGTCTACTAGGATCCTTTTGGCAACTAATCTACCTAATGGGTGTTAGGCTTAAGATTATGTGTTTGACTATGTGTATTGTATTCTCTTGAATCTACGTGTGTATTGTATTCTCTTGAATATTCTTGTGTTAATTATGTGTATTCAGAAAAGTGGTAAATATTTTTAATTACGTGTATTCAGGAAAGTGTTAAATATCTATCTTGTCTTTGAATATTAGTTGTCTTCTCTTGTCTTAGAACATCAAAGAAATTAAAATTATTGGTGACCGCTAAGGTATCAATGAAAAAGTTTAACGAATGTTAAGTATTTAATAAATGAAAAATTCATTGTCTACATTATCAACAAATATTAGTGTTGGAGCATAATAATAGAAGTACATATTTTAAACCTGAAGATGTATCCTATTCATCTTGGCCCTACATATTTTCAGAAATTACACATTAAACAAAATAGTCCATAACAATTTACTAAACATCAAAGGAAAATATGTACATGAACCTTGCATAAGAATAAAGGATCAGAGGTCATGAAGAGAAATACTTGTTTTATGTTTTCCAATTATTCATTGATGAGAAGGCTAGTGGCTGCTAGCCTCTACAATATCAGGGAATCCATTTTAACAATGCAAAAACAATCTCAATTTTTTTCATTGTTTATAATTATTTTATATTAGTTGGACTATCCATGGTAGAGCCAAGTCCTTGAATACATACCTTTGAGAAGGCTGACACCTTATGTAGTTCTCATTTGATATTTTGTGTATAAAATGTAATCCATATATTTTCATATAAACAAAAATGATTTACTAGTTGGTAAGACCTTTATTTAATGAAAGGTAAGTGTCATTAGTTAAGGCTGGTAATAAAGATAGACACATAGTTAGGCAAGTTTAGATCATAGTAGAGGAAATGAGCTAGTTATCGTGAATCCTAATGTAAGAGGTTGTTAGAGCCACTTAATAATCATAATTTTTTAAAACAAAATACCCTTTAGGGGAGAGGGGCTAATAGTGGTACACTTATTAGCCCTCTCCCCTAATAGTTCATGATTTTTCTAATATGTAGATTTTAATTTACACATTTAAATTATGTGGAAAACATATTTTTAAGGGATTTAAAATAAGTACTTTTGAATACAAAGGAATTTAAGGCAACCCATTACTTGAGAATAAAATCACCTTTTATGGGTTGTCTATGTGTCACCATTTCATTGGATAATTTATTGATGAGACTTGATGTGACTTACTTTATTGGCTAGTTTTTTATTTAATTTTTAACTTGAATTCAAACAACTAATGGTACTTTATTTCACATACCCACTAATGTTCATTGGCTCCTTTTCCCTAGCACAAGTATATCATAATAGAAGAAGTTAATTTTCCTAGATAATGAATTGGATACTAGAGGAGACTCCCATATTATTGCTAACACAAAAATTTAAAAGTAGACCTTGTTAGGGATAATCAATCTTGTGTGATTAAAATTCCCTTTGTATGCTCTCATTAACTCCAGATTGGACCTTAAATATTATCTATTAAGATAACTACTAAATAGGTAGGTTTTGTGAAAAATTGAGGGACTCACCAACCATTTTGTGATAAGATTTGTAATAAATATGTTGATTGGTTGGAATCATCACCTTTTCCAATAAAGGTTGATATTAAAGCCGATGGAAAGCTTGTCTTAATTTCAAGCATGTGATGGAATATTCACTCCATATATTTATCTAAACACTCCCCCTTATTTCCACACCTTTTGGGTTTTTTTCATGAGATTTCATTTATTTTTTCATGGCTGGACCAATGTTGCCTTTCATGCAATTTTCTGGCTATGGGTGAAATAGAATTCTATACCAAAATATCACATCGCCGTTTGAAATCAATTTTTGGTTTGAATCTAAGAAATACCTGGTTGCAATTGAGGGAGTTCTTGGAGATTATTATCTTTCTCTAGAGGGACGTCCGAGGGTAAATGCGGAAGTTACTTCAACATTCATTTCTCATATTCTTATCATTCATCCAATGAAGGATTGGGATTTGAAGATGGGTCATCACTTGGATCAAGCCAACATATAGGGTTGACATGGAAGTGGAAATGGAAAAAACCTTGAGTGCATCATGGTCCTTACTTTATGATGATCGCTATAAATAGAAAGTTTTGGTGCGTGCAGACATTTTTGAAGAGTTTTTCAACCAGTTTGACGTCCTAAATCATTTCTTATTTTAAGTGGAAAAATGTGGCAAGAACTCTTCAACAGGAAGTAGGTCGCTTCACTTTCCCGACCTCGATGATATGTATACCCCACTACAACAAGAGCTAACACATTGGGATATTCTTCGTAGGATATTTTGTGAGGTATACGATTAGTTAAAGAGGCCAACTACTACTTTGGAAAACAACATCTTTTACTCGGAACCACCAACGGAAAATGTTTTCATGCCTATTAAGTTTGAGGTTACAGATATGTAATCTGATTCAGATAAATAAGTGTTTATGAAATCTATCACACTATATATATTTTTTTGGTTGTTATATAGTGTTTCCATTTCCATTGTTATCTATTCATACTATTTGGCTTACTAGTTGGGGGTTTTTTGTATTCCCAACCACTTGTGTTTTTTGGAATTTTCCCTTGCATTTTTTACCAAGTTATTACATCTCATTGTATCTGTAATGTAAAGGGAAAGGGACCCTTCAACCCTCCTTTAACTATAAAATACAAGAAATCATTAGTAGAAGTTTATGTTGTGTGTTGTAGTAAGAAATTTAAACAATTACTCACTATTAAATTTGGTTTGTTTCAAGTTTTCAATTTTTGGTAGAAGTGAAGACTAACGACCACTAACATCTATATATTCTAGGATATCTTTCCATTAATGTAAAAAAAAATTCTATCTTTAGGTTTGAGGGGCCTTAATGCAAGTGAATAATTATCCTAGTAGCCTGCTAATCTCAAGACTATGTTATGTTACACCAATGCCACAAACATCAAACAAAAAAAGTAAACATCAAGCCTAGAGTCACTAGTCTTAGAAGGCGGTATTATAACATCCAAATATGATAAAGGAGCTTAGTTAGTTTTTTATTTAGGTCATTATAAATTTTAATTTATGCGAGGAAACAAATATCATAGCGGCTTCTAATCTCAAGTCTTTGTTATCTTGCACCAATGCTATTTAATAATGTTTGACATTGTAATACGAGCGGGGAGGGGCATAAACCTAATGAATTTTATTAATATTCAATAAAATTACATTACAATGGAGTGCTGAAATTATTATAGGAGTTGTACAACCATGTGCAAATAAATACAAGGTTGCACAGGTATAACCAAAATCATACCCGCTTCCTAATTACATCCGGGAAGCAATAAAAAAATACAAACAAGTATTTTTGCATAAATAAAGCAACAAATAAACAATAAGATATAAAATGACAAATATTGTTATAAAACTATATAACAATAAATAAACTAATTACCTCATTAAATATTTAAGGTAATATGATGCATACATTAACCTAACATTTCCCCCTTAATTTTTCATTACCTCAAGGGATGAGGAGAGGAACTCTCTGAACATCTCAAACTTGTCAAGTGCAAGTGAATTTGTGAAGATATATACTCGTTGTTCAGCTATTGGAAAAAAATAAAGATGTATATTATGCTTCAAAACATGCTCGCGTATGAAACATACCCGTACTTATCATCACCAAGTGGCACTATGATAATTCTTCACGAAACTCCTCGTGTTATGATTATCTACTAATGCACAACCTTTAGTTTGGTGGATGTAATCTGGAAACACAACAACAAACATAACACAAAAATACCATAGACTATGATAAGAAGGAATGATGATAAATCTGAAATATCAGTATAAATTATAATATCAACATGAAATTGTTACAATCTCACCCATGAGGTACTTTAAGTGTTACTGACTTCACTTACCTTCCAACAATAACTATGGGAGAAACTTCACAATTACACCTCTTAATGGCTTCTTTAACACACCTTCAAAATGATGGTTTCCTTTACACACTTACTCATACAATATTTCTCACTACTTCTATGCTAAATGAGGGGGTGGCCTCTTTATTTATAGAACTTCCAGGGCTTATCCATCTTATCTCTAAGATAGGATAAGAAATCCACTCTAACGAATCATATTCCATACCTTAGCTCTTATCGGTACATGTAAGCTTATCTTTTAAGATAAGATAAACCTTATCATTTCACATGGGTTCCACATTTATAGACTTTTTACAAATAAAATACACAAAATATTTATGACCTCACTCCTTGTCCTTATTACCAATATAATATTTCTAATTCCTAATCATGTAGACCCTACTTCTCTACTTACCCCAACTTTGACATTTTAACATTACCGGACCACTTATGAAAAATATTTACATTTTACCACAACATTCCTATTGTACTTTTGACTATTACTGTACTATACATTATTGGCGGTGTCATCTTGTGCAGCGCCATTATCTTCTATTGACGCTACTACTAATTATACTTAACAACATCCTATTCCTAATACATACATTAATGAAATAGAAATTACGGAGGAAAATTTTATTGTCGACATCTTCCCCCTTCTAGCTTCTACTCCGTCCTTGAGTAGACAATTCAGTGCTTGGAAAATCTTCAACTTGTCATGGTTGACCCGTTTCGTAATGGGAGTGCCATCCAATTCCTCCAGTTGGTATGTATCATTTTCATGCACAACTACTATTTTGTAGGGTCCCATTCATTTTGGAAGAAATTTTCTCTATCTTCTTTTTTATATCTGGAATCATATACTAGAACCAAGTCATTCACATGAAATGGAGACCAATGGATCTTTTGATCAAAGTATTCCTTTTGCTTCATTTTCTTCTTATAGCTTGTATCCTTTGCTATTTCCCTCATTTCCTCTAGCAAATGAAGATGTACCAACCTTTCTTTTACTAAATCACTTTCATCCATCCTTTCATTTTTCATAACTCTCACAGTGGGAATATCAAACTCAATAGGAAGAATTGGATCAATGCCATAAGCCAATTGAAATGGGGAGTATCCTCATTCGACTTTGATGTTGCCCTATATTCCCACAATGTTGCATGAATTATTTTATCCCACTTATGTACCTATAAGGCTGAATCTTTTGCTATAATTTGACACAACACAAAATTTGTTTGTTCCACTGTCCATTTGTGCTTGGATTGTATGTTGTTGCCTTCTGTGCTTAATAGAAAACTTATTGACTAGAGATTCTACCACCTCATTAATTAAGTGGCTCCATTGATCTGTTACAATTTCTAATGGAAAACCAAATCTGGTGACAATGTATTCATATATGAACTTTGTCGCTTCATCCATAGAAATTGTTTTCAATGGCCTAGCTTCAACCCACTTGGTTAAATAATGCATGGAAACTACAATATACTTACTTTGGCACGTGATAGTGTCTATTCCCCACTTTTCAAAGGGACCAAGTGGAATAATATGGCATAATGGAGTTGATGAAGTCTTACGGTTACCATGTGTTTGAAAAATATCACATGTCTTACAATAATTATAACAATCTCTAAAAAGAGTGGGCGAGTGATAACTTGCATCCAAGATCCTTATTGATGTAAGTTGTCCGGAGAAGTGCCCTCCACATGTACCATTGTGGAATTCTTCTATCAGCTCCTTCCCTTGATCACGTCCAACCCCCTCTTGTACTATCCATCGTCCTATTCGAAATAATACTCCATACGAATGGAATATGGACGACTGGATTGAGTAATCTTCCTCTTAGTCTTTGCATTGGCACCATCAGGAAACTTGAATTCATTCAGATAATTCCAAATATCTATGTATTCACTAGGGATTGTGTCAAGGGATAACAATGTTGCATCTGGGAAATCATCATCATCACAAGATGAACCTAAACCATCATAGGCTCAAGAGAGTGCATCTGCATTGACATGCTTCTTTCCTGGCCTATCTATAATATCAAATTCAAATTCTTGTAGCAAAATTATCCATCTTGCTATCCTCTCTGATGGGTTAGGCTTATTGAATATATATTTTAGAGCTGATGATCTATTACAACTATAAATTTATGCCCTAGCAAGTAATCTAAACTTCTTCACAACAAAAATGATAGCTAGAGCCTCTTTTTCAGTTACAGTATAATTTACCTTAGCACTTCTCATTTGTCTACTCCTGAAGTAAATTGGATGATCATTCCCATTTTCATCCTTTTGGCTCAGAGTACTTCCTAGTGCTACGTATGAGGCATCAATATACACAATGAATGGCTTGCTCGAATCTGGATTCTTTAAAATAGGTGAAGACACCAGGGCTTCCTTCAGTTGTTCAAAAGCTTCATGCGCCTTATTTCCTAGTTCATAACTAGCATCCTTCTTCAAGAACTGGGTTAGTGGCTGTGTAATTTTTGATAAATTCTTGATGAATCTTCTATAGTAACCCACATGGCCTAAAAATGATCTCAAATTCCTTCTATTCATAGGAAAAGGTAACTCTTTGATTTTTGACACTTTATTAGGATCGTACCAATACCATCTCTAGATACCACATGCCCTAACAAAACACTTTTAGAACATCTAAAGACACACTTTGTAGGGTTTAGTGAGGCTTGTGCTTCATCTAACCTTTGAAATGTTGTCTCCATTTGGTGTAGGTGTTCCATCTTGCTCCCATAGATGCAAAAATCATCTAGAAATAATTTGATGAAGTTCCCAATATAGGGTTCAAACACCCTATTCATCAAATGCTAGAATTTTGCTAGAGCATTACACAACCCAAAAGGCATAACTCTATAAGCAAACGTTCCTCAAGGAGTGGTGAACGTGGTCTTCTGCTGATCTTTCTCTGCTATACAAACTTAGTTGTATCCGCTATATCCATCAGCAAAACTATAGCACTCCTAGCTAACTACTTCGTCCAAGATCTGATCTAAGAATGGAAGAGGGAAATGATCCTTCTTTATTACCTTATTAAGCTTCCTATAATCAACACAAATGCATAGCTTCCCATTCTTTTTATTGAGATCACAATGGGAGAAACCCATTCGAATTCTCCACAAAGAAATATGAATCCTATATCAAGCAACTTATCTATTTATTCTTTTACAGTCTTGGAAAAATTAGGATTCATTCTATATGGCATTTGCTTTATGGGCTTAGCACCATCTACCAGCTCAATAGAATGTTCTACCCAACTTACTTGATAGAGTTCCTTGTAATCAAAAGTGAATAGGTGTATGTACCTTTGAAAGAGCTGGAGGTAGGATTCCTTCTCACTCTCCATCACAACATCACCAATCTTTATTTGTTGGAGACGATCATCAATTTCTTCTTCAGATAATTTTATGGGTTCATGAGTCGGTGTGACTGGAAGGATATCCATGACCGAAACATCAACCTCACTTTCTTCATCTTTTGTGTCCACTTCACTGGTACTAGAGTAATCAGAGGATGTCCAATCATCAGTTTCATCACTTGAATCCACAGGTTCTGCCTTATGATGCCAAGGGATCACATTTATCTTCACCCTCTCTCTACCACATCCAAGTGTCATAAAGACTTCATTCTAGTAGTTTCTTGCATGAACTCTCCTTAGCCAAGGTCTTCCCAACAACATTGGGTACGCAATGTACCATTTTTCATCACCTAAAATTCTACCACACATACAAAACCCATAACAAATATATCCACATTTGAAACTACACCTTGGTTTAGGTTTTCCCTTATTTAATGACCTTAACATAAGTGTTGAGGGTGATCAATTTTAAACCCAACATATTCATTACGAGACTCGGTCATTACATTAACTATAGTACCTCTATCAACTAAGACACCATGAATTGAAATACCATTACATAATACCTTAGCTTTTGGAGCGTAGGGATCTACCTCTGCCTCCAAAATAGGGACGTCAACCTCCTTCCTTCATCGAGCATTGAGTCCACTTCACGGCTCTTGCCTCTTCTCGAAAGATAGCCAATATTTGACCATATGTAATATTTACGAGGCCTTTTGGACAGATCTTCTAAGATGGAGTATGGTCCTTGTCCTTGTGAAATCAAAAATCCTGCACACCCAACTTTCTTCTCTATGTTTCTTAGTAGTTTCTCCTTTCATCTTCTTAGGATCATTTCCATCTTGATTATCTTTTTCTGTCTTTCTTTTTGTTACAAACACATCTACTTCGTTATTTATGCTCTTATCTACTACATCAAAATAATTCACAGGTGATTTTCCTTTATCATTATCTCTTATACCGATGTAGAAGTTCTATCTAGACAATTATACTTATAATGACCCTTTTTATAACCATAACATATAACTTCGAAAATATTTATTTTCGGACCTCTATCTCCTCCCCGAGAACTAAATTATTTTCCTTGAAGAAGATTAATAGTTGACTGACCCATCTTCTTGAGCGAGATATTCATACTCGGTAGATGTACTAGGAGAAAGATTTGTGCTCACCGAGAGTGGTTGTGGATTCTGGACCAAAGGTGCTGGTGTAGGCTCTACTTTAGTAACAATTTCTTTGGGCTCCTCTTCCATGCTTTATTCTTGCCTTCTTACAATATCTTTTGCTTGTTCAATGGTAGTTGGGCGGTCATACTTCACTCGTTGTTTGATCTCTGGCTTCATCCCAAGAATGAAGTTCTTACGAGAGGAGATTATCCATGCCATTCATCAACCTATTTGCTGATCCTTCCTTTCGGATCCGGGCATCGAGCTTCTTCCTTACCTTTAGAACACGAGCATGATAATCCTTTATCTTCTTCTTCTCTCCTTGGGATAGCTTTGTGATATCAATCTTGAGATCTACATATTTCTATTGTTCACCAAATTCTTCAAGAAAACTTTTAGTTAATAAATCCCATGATTTTTTCACATTATCACCTAGTGTTTCAAACCACCTAAGGGCTGAACCATCCAAAAAGGTAGGAAAAAATTCATTCCATTGTTCCCTTCTTATAAGGCCATTACAAATACAAGATCATTTAAACTCTTGAATGAAAGAGGAAGCATCTTCATTAGATTGGGCTGAAAAAATAGGAATCTTCCCCATTTCCAAAAGTAACCACAGTGAAATACCAACCCACAAGTACAATCAACAAGACTTATGTGCACAAATAATTGGAATCACTATAATAGAAAATAGAAATGACCATGGTAAACTATGGTAAAACTTGACTTACTACGGTAAAAACTAACTTTATTGTGGTAAACACTATTCACATAAAAAAAGTGAAGTTACTGCGGTAAATACTATTCATGGTAAAAAGTGACTTTACTGCGGTAAATACTATTCACGGCAAAAAGTGACGTTACCATTGTCACTACTATGCATAGTAAAAGCAAGGTTACCCTCCAAATGTTTTATGACTAAGTGGGAATATCTCTCCAGAAAATCCACCAACGAGGAATGGTCCCAGCAATGGAACCAAAATGTCATCACCAATCCGGCACTATGATAATTCTTCACCGGGAACTCCTCATGCTATGATTATTTACTAATGCACAGCCTTTAGTTTGGTGGATGTAATCTGGAAAAAAAATAACAAACATAACACGAGAATACCATAGTCTATGATAAGATGGAATGATGATAAATCTGAAATATCAAAGTGTAAATTATAATATCAACATGAAATTGTTACAATCTCATCCATGAGGTACTTCAAGTGTTCTTGACTTCACTTGCCTTCCGAAATAACTATGGGAGAAATTTCACAATTACACCTCTTAATGGCTTATTTAACACACCTTCAAAATGATGGCTTCCTTTACACACTTACTCATACAATATTTCTCACTACTTCCTTCTATGCTAAATGAGGGGGGTGGCCTCTTTATTTATAGAACTTCTAGGCTTATCCATCTTATCTCTAAGATAGGATAAGAAATCCACTTTGACAAATCATATTACATACCTTAACTCTTATCTGTACATGTAAGCTTATCTTTTAAGATAAGATAAACCTTGTCATTTCACATGGGTTCCACATTTTTAGACTTTTTACAAATAAAATACACAAAATATTTATGACCTCACTCCTTGTCCTTATTACCAATATAATATTTCTAATTCCTAATCATGTAGACCCTACTTCTCTACTTACCCCAACTTTGACATTTTAACATTACCAAACCACTTACGATAAATATTTACTTTTTACCACAACATTGCTATTGTACTTTTGACTATTACCGTACTATACATTATTGGCGGCGGCGTACTGGCAGCGCCGTTATCTTCTATCAGATGCTACTAATAATTATACTTAACAACATCCTATTCGTAATACATACATTAATGAAATAGAAATTACGGAGGAAAATATTAGTGTCGATAAGTACCTCAATGTGTTTTGTTCTTTCATGAAAAACTAGATTGCGAACAAGTTTGAGAACACCTTCATTATCAACATACATGGAGGTTAGTTTGTCATGTGGTATTCCAAGTCCTTCGAGTATGCGACGTAGAAAAATAGATTTATAGACAACTTCTCCCGTAGAATGATAGTTGGCTTCGGTAGAAGAATGAAAAAAATTGTTGTTTCTTGCTTCCCCATGATATTGGTCTAGATCCCATAAAGAATACAAATCCTAAAGTGGATTTTCTATCATCAATATTTCTGCATGACGTGAATCAATATCTTGACAAGAAGTTTTTGTTCTTCTTTTATCTAAACTAAGATCCACTGATCCTTTGAGATATCTCAAGATGCACCTTGCTACTTTCCAATGACAAAATTTGGGTTCATGCATGAACCTAGATAGATAGCTCACTACAAAGCTGATATTTGGTCTAGTGTAGGTCAGGTAAATGAGACTCCCAATCAACTACCGATAGAGAGTGGAATTTACCTTAGGAGATGGATCTAAACGAGATAACTCCAATCTGTTCTCTATAGGTGTAGTAATTGGTGTGAAATCCATCATCCTGAATTTATCAAGTGTTTTATTGGTATATTTCATCTGAGAAACAAATATGTGATTCTCTTTCTTCCATACTTCCAATATAAGACAAGGTATTGCATTACCTCGAGATTTGTCATGTCGAGCGATCAATTAAGATCTTTCTTCATTACATCTATCATTCTCACTGAAATACCGATTATGATTGGATCATCGACATATAAAATTACAATCACGATCTCCCCCTTTATTTTTGAGGTAAATATTGGGATCGTATGGATTTCTAACAAATCTGTGTTGTATGATATGCTCATCAATTTTGATGTACCATGCCCGTGGTGCCTGTTTAAGGCCATACAAATATTTCCTAAGTCTGCATACCTTTGCTTCTTGACCAGGTATAACATATCCCTCAGGTTGAGTCATATAGACTTCTTCTTGTAAATCTCCATTCAGGAAGGAAATTTTTATGTCCATCTGATGGAATTTCCAACCAAACTGTGTAGCTAGAGAAAAGATCATCCTGATTGTTTTGATCTTAGCTATGGGAGAAAATGTCTCCTCATAGTCAATGCCTTATTTTTGTGCATACCCCTTTGCTACTAGTCTCTCTTTATACTTGTCCACTATCCCATCTACTTTGTACTTCATTTTGAATATCCATATGCATCCAATGGGTTTCTTCCCTAGTGGAAGATCAACAAGCTACCAAGTGTTATTTTTCATTACTAACTGATATTCAGATTCCATGACATCTTTCCAATCTTTTAACTATAGGGATTCTTAGACTATAGAGGGATCATCAAACTCAATAAATCTACTCATCAAAGAAAATTTCACTTCTTATCTTGCTTTACTATGATTCCGTGGTCCAGGGGTGGATGTATCGATGGAGCATCCATTCTTTCATCTTATAACGTGCTAGTACACCACTTGGGCATACACTAAACTATTCCCATGGGTCATGGTTCTATCAGATCAACACCATCATCCCCATCATCACTTTCATCATTTGTGGGAACATCAGCTTCATTTTTACAATTGGTGAAGAATCTACATCAGGTGAGTCTAGAGGAGGAGACTCTTCTTCCTTCTTCTCAAATAAATCAACATCTCTATTTTTGTAGACTCTCCTGGTCTTGGATCCATCAATTTTTACCTAAGAGTATCTTCATATACCTAATGAAGATGAGTTTCTATGAATTCATGTCCAATTTCTTTATTTTTCTTAGGTATGTGCATATTTTTTTACACTTGAATACTACGAGGTGTGCAATAGATTGTTTCCACTTTGACCATGCTTCATGTGGTGTTACTCTACCAACAACAACTATGGGCTCTTTGTTCAACAAATACATTGTAGTCTTTATCGATTCTCGCCTAGAATGTTTTTGTAAGTCTAGAATCATCGATCATGCATCACACCATTTTCATGATAGTATGGTTTATTCTCTCAACAACACCATTCTTTTGCGATATGTGTGGAGGAGAAATTTGTCAACGAATCTCGTGAGCTTGTAAGTAGTGTTTGAACTCATTAATAGTGAATTCCCCCTTAATATGAGTGGAGAGTTCTAATGTGAAGACCGGTTTCATTCTCAAAAACTATTTTGAACTTCTTAAAGTTTTCAAAAGCTTTGTTTTTCTTGGGAAGACAAAAAATCAACATTTTTCTTCAATAATCATCAACACAAAGCATAAAATACTGAATTCTAGAATGACTTGATTGCATTGGACCACAAAGATCGGTACAAACTAGGTCAATCACACCATGAGCTTGAAAATTACTATTCCGGAATGAATCTACTGTTATTTTCCAGCTAGTAAGTGAGGACACTTATGCAGTATCCTTCAAGATATGGTGACCCATGTACCATATTAGGTTGGAAAAGTGTCTCGAGATACTTGAAACTAACATGACTAAGTATCTAATGTCACAACTATGTTGAGGTAGAGTTCTTATACACAACTAGATGATCATCTCTATGGAAAATATCAAGCTCGAACATGTGTCCCACATTGGAGGCTTTTGCAAATATTTTTATCCTCGTGATTTGTCTCAAATCAAACACATTGTGTTGCCGAAAGACTATAAAATTCAATTTTTAAATTTTTATCAAGGATTTGGTGAGTGAAAGAATTTTTTTAGTTAACCCATGGACATATAAGACATCTGATAGTCTACGATTGCGTGAACCAAGGGATAGAGAAATATTCCCAATCCCCTAAATTATATATAAAGAATCATCACCCAACGAAACATGGTTTTTCGAAGGCATGTCCCTCATTGAAGTAAACCAGTATCTATGGCCGGTCATGTGTCGAGTGGCTCTTGAATCAACATACCAGACATCACTAGATGACATGGAAGGTTCACTTGATCGAGCAGTGTACAAGTAGTCTTCATTATCGATGTTCTTTTTCTCAACAATAATTCCTTATTGATATGGTTTTCTTTTCCAGCTTACCCTTTTTCTGCCCTTGATTTTAGTTAGTATGTCCCTTGTGAGATTGTTGTTGTGGAGGTATAGATTTTCTTAATCAACCTTTCTTGTAAGTATTATAATAATAATCTTGTAAGTCATGTCCTCTTTTACAAATTGGACATTTATTCTTCTATTGATTATCCCCTTGATGTTGATACTAATTATGATGTTGGGAATTTTGATAGGAATTATGTTTTCCTTTTCCTTTTTCTTTCCATTTTTGATGTGAAGAAAGTTCCTGCTGCTCTTCATCATCCTTGTTATGCATGGTTTTCTCTTGCTGAAGAGGTTTACCAGGTTTGTCAAAACTAAGCATCATATCTAGAAATTTTTGTATTGTTATAGAAATACGGTAAGAAGAAGGGAGAGCTCTTAGTAAAATGGGAATGAGAGCTTCATTTGTATTGCTTCTCCCAGTGTCTAGAAGTGAAGCCCTCAATTTTGAAACTCTTCTCAAGAAAGCTTCTATTTTTTCATTTTGCTTGAACTTCAGTGTATGTAATTGAATCTACAAATTTAGTGTGACATTATTTTTTTGGCTTCGTAAACCATGCTCAACTTATCCCATGCTTATTTGGCTGTTTTGGCATCTTGAGTGTGGGGTTGCACATCGTCGAACACTACAAACAAGATGATGAGTTTGGCCTTCTGATCTACTTTATCAAATTGTCGTTGTTGTGTTGTATCAATAGTTGATTTGGTTAGGGTACCGATCCACAACAAGCTAGATATTTTCAAACTCAAGATGTGTCTTGATGTTAGTCTTCCATGTAGGATAGTTGCCTCCTCCGAGTAGTTGTGAATCTGCGAGAAAAATTTCGGGGCATTGGTGCCCATTTTGTAAAAATCACCGACATGGTTTGGCTCTTATCATTCTAGTTATAAGGTCTCCCAAGCTATATACCATCGATCGATATACCAAACCTTTCTATATACATGCCCTTCGATATACCTAGCAATACGTGGAAGAAGCTCGCCCTTTCTATATACTCGGTGGAATGTGTCATTAACGTACATGAAATAATTTGATATGTGGTACCAAGATAGTACTCTTGAAAGGGTTACGTGTGATTATTGACACCGAATCAAAGAAATATCCTCATACATGCACGTAACTTTGCTATATACTCGATAATTTCTCATTCCAGGTTTATGTCGTGTAATTGTTCACGAGATAGATGGGATGGCTCATAGTGTGTGCCTTTGTGACCTTATTACTCCCTATCAATTTAAAGGGTCGATGCCCATACAACATTTTTGCAGCTATATTAGGAATTAAGTGCATTATTAGTCTTGATGGCTTTACCCATAAGTTCTTCCTAGAGGCACTGTATATACCGAATGTTGCGAATGAGATCTAGGATCTCATGAGTGTTTCAGAACCAAATTTTATTGTTTTTGAGTACAATATTCTGCCATTTTCTAAGCAATTACAAAGTTCCCAGTTGACTATGACAATGTACAAATTTATACAATATATTGAAGTATACAAATTACATTAAAAATTTTGGAAAAATTGAATGGTAGACAATTTTTTTTGTTTTACAGGCCCTGGTGGCCTCCAAAACCCAAAATGACCCTCTATGCCGAAAATTGCAAAAAATAGCTAGATTACAAACTTTTTAGTGTACCTCCTTTAACAAATGTTGCTCGGAATGAACAAATAGGCCTATTAGGAGAAAACCAATTTTTTTCCCTATATTAGGGTTTTTCTCGATAAAAATTAGGAGCCTATTTAGTCATCACTAAGTTGTTTTAGTCACCTCTAAGTTTGGCAGTTTTTCAATTTCACCACTAAATTGTAATTATTTTCAAAAAATTATGTGTTTAGTGTGATTCGAACCCCAAACTCGACATTTGTAAATCTCTTACACTAACCACTTGATCGCAATTTCTCTTTGTATATAAAATGGAGCAATTTAAATTTAAAGAAAACGTGAAAGGGCTAACCTTCTAGAAATGATGTGGCAGGGAGGAGTCCACATGGACTGTGAGCTTGGAGTATGTTGATTTAGGGTTTTCTCCTTAGAAAGAGGATCTGTAACTCTTTTTTATTGAAAAAACACCTCTTCCTTATTATTCTACGTCGTTTTTGATTGAAATTGATTGATAATGGCCGCCTTGATTTTGTTTGATCCTTTGTGCTTTGTTATTACCTCTAACATGCTTTTGTTTTACAGGTACATGCACACTTGGAGGATCTCGATCACCATTCGGTCTCACTCGTCCTCTTCAATTTCACCATTTTGTATTGTTTGCAAGATCTATTTTGTGCAGAGGCATGGAAGGAGGGACTTGGCCCACTTGATTGTTGGAGTGGATATTTATTGGTGGGAGATGGGTTTGTAGACAAGAGGATGGCTAAATCTTGGCATGGAGGAGTTCTTCTATGTACTCGACCGTGGCGAATGTGGAGGGGGGTTTTCTCTACCAACAATGGATTTGACACATAGAAAAAACACAATGCTTTCAATGTTGAGTCACCATTTAGAATGTAGGTACACGCTAGTGGGTTCGGCTAGGTTACAACTAGAGGTTTTGAATCAAATCACCAATGAACAGAACTCGACTGCTTGGTTTCTAAAAGCACACAAAAACATTAGCTTTTGAAAGGGATCGCTTTGAGTGAATAGAGATCAGCTAGCATTGATGGATCGATGTAATGAAACTCGAGTCTATTTCAACAATACAAAAGTATTTCAAAACCAATGTAACTCGGTAGAACTCACTCTCCACAATGCAAAGCTCAATGAATTTTTTTTCCATGAGCTCGGTCTCTGAGAAATTCTTGATTCACATACAACTCGGTTTGGTGTGAGCTCAGTCTGTAGGGCTACCAAATGTAGCAGTAGCTAAAATCTCCTCTAATATTAGAGGTAAAACCCCTGATGGGGAAAAAATATTTTTAAAAAAATCACATCTAGGGAGAAAAATTTTCCTAGTGCAGGAGGCACCAAGGAAAAAAATATTTTCCTTAATAGCACTTGGAGAATGAAATGAGGTTGTGGAGATGTAGAGCATTTTGGAAAGTTTCTAGAGAAAAAACAGGCTCTCCTAGAGTGTAGAATCTCCTCCAAAACTATATGCTTCCTCTCTCCAACCTTCTCTACTTCACAGGTCTAGATTCTCACTCTAGTACCAAATGTAATCTGAGAAACAGGGGGAATCTGATGAATTTTATTAATATTCAATCAACTTACATTACAATGGAGTGCTACAATTCTTATAGGAATTGTACAACCATGTGCAGAAAAATACAAGGTTGCACAGGTACAACCAAAATCATAACAACTTCCTAAATACATCTAGGAAGCAATAAACAAATACAAACAAGTATTGTTGCAGCAATAATGCAACAAATAAACAATACGATATAAAATGAAAAATATTGTTATAAAACTATATAACAATAAATAAACTAATTACCTTATTAAATAATTAAATATTTAAGGTAATATGATGCATAAATTAACCTAATGTACATTAGGGGATGCTTTGGATTTGAATATCATGGTAAGATTATGATAAATTAATATGGAAATATAAATATAATGGTAAGATTAATTTCTCTAAGTGGGACATGAAGGTGGCAATAGGTCCTTAATGTCTACCAAGTGATCCACATTTGAAGCACCTCATTATGTTCCGCTTGGTCTATATGCGTAAGTTTGACCCCCACCTCAAGGTTTCCCCATGGCCACTTATTGAAAACATCCAATGAAATCAATAGGTATGGAACTTGGGTTGATGATTACAAACTAATTGTAAATTTTTGATTCTAAATACTTTTATTATACAAGAGTTATGAAATGGAGTGGTGGAGGAGCAATTTCTCTAAGTGGGACATGGAGGTGGGATTGGGTCCTTAATGTTTGCTGAGTGATCCACATTTGAAGTTCCCTGTTATGTTCCACTTGGTCCATATAGAGAAGTTTGACCCCTACCTCAAGGTGTCACCATGTCCACTTATTGCAAGCATACAATGAACTCAATAGGAATGGAACTTGGGTTGATGATAAAAAACTATCCTTTAATAGTTCATGATTTTTTTAATATGTAAATTTTCTTTTAGACATTTAAATTATGTGGAGAATATATTTTGAAGGGATTTAAAATAAGTACTTTTGAGTATAAATAAATTTAAGGAAACCCATTAGTTTGATATAAAATCACCTTTTATGGGTTGTCTACGTGACATAATTTCATTGGATAATTTATTGATGAGACTTGATGTTTAAGTTTTAACAAGAATTCAAGAAACTAATGGTAGCTGCAAAAAGTAATGGGTGACTAATGACAAGAAATTTAGTAAAAATTTAAATCGATATATTAGTAAGTTTAAGTGCTAGAACGTTATTTGTCCCTAGCTAATGACTTGTATAATAATGAATTAATTATTGGATGTGACTCCCATATTAAAAATCCATCATTAAAACACAAATTTTTTTAGGGAAAATCAATCTTGTGTGATTAAAATTCCTTTTGTACGCTCTCATTAACTCTAGATTGGACCTTAAATATTACCTAATAAGATAGGTACTAAATAGGTAGATTTTGTGATAAGATTTGCAATAAATATCTTGATTTTCTAGACTCATCACCTTTTCCAATAAAACTTGATATTAAAGCCACTGACACGCTTGTATTAATTTCAGGATGTGGTGGTATATTCACTCAACGTAAAAATAATCTTTATAACTTTAGGTTAGAGGGGCCTTAATGCAAGACAAGAATTATCCTAGTAGCCACTAATCTAATAACATATTGAACTCAACGGATGCTCATAGCATCGCCAATCTTCTTACCAACATGGCCATCAATGGTACACACATCACATTTATTTACTGTAATTCTAAAGATTGGAATGGTCTAGAAAATATCATTGCACACAAAAGGAGGTGTAGAACCTGCATCCATCATTAATGGTGGCTCATGTCTTTTCATTTTTAGCTGGGTGTTGGCTTCTCTTTCCTCACTATTCTCTCTTCCCATTTTCAAGTAGGAGAATTATGGTTTTCATGGGCTTTGCTTTTATTTATCAGGTAATGAGCAAAGTGGGGGAGTTGGCCTTCTCGTCGGCTATCTCTCACATGCGTCTTTGGGATGTATTTCATTATGAATATGTTCATGAAGCTAAATCAATTGAATATGTGTTGGGTTACTCATATATGCAGGATTCAAATAAGGTGTGGAATGATTCTGATATAGCTATAGATTTTTTTTTCAATTATCTTCTCGCTTTACCTTGACATCTCGGATATTGAGGTTGTAATAAAGTACTTCATTTACCTAGTTCACATAGGCTGCGTGCACAATGAATTTGATGATTTTTTCATTCCATAGTCCTTGATTTGGGTGGAAGAGGATGAAAAATAGGCTATCGATCTCCGACACGAGGTTCATTGGATTGGATAGTAATACTAGGAACTGCTCATTCATGTTGAGAACGTGGATTCTTCCCTTTGGCATGGTGGCCTAGATCTCGATAGTCTTCCCCATTATATCTACCTATTGCTTGTTTCCCTATTGATTCAGCTATCGATCACCTTAACAAGTTTTGTTCCCCATTTAGGGAGAAATTTATTGTCTTGCTTGGCAAGGATTCTTAGTGGGCAGCGAGTGGTACGGGCCGGTATCTTTTGCGCCACTCTTTTGGCTCATGTTCATGCTTGGTTCTAGTGCTTCCAAGTCTATTTTGGTTCTTTGGCCTATTCTCTTGGTTTATCTCCCCTTCATTGTGTTCCTTGTTGTGGGAATTTGGGTTTTTGTATCACTTGTTTTTCGTATTAGTTCTATATTGTATGGGTGGGGTCTCATAACCCCTCGGTTCAAAGATTTGGTCAAAAGAATTTTTAAAAAAGCATATTGAACTCACTGGCTACTAGGATAAATATTTATTTTTGGAATATGTGTAATCATGAAATTTGTTAAAATTTGTTATGTTACACGAAGGGAGTATAATAAGCTTTGATATTATGGGCTACATGTAATATGGAAAATCATTTATATATGTCCTATCTTTAAATTTTTTTAGATGATTCAACTCTTTTGATAGGATCTTAGAACCTAGGGATTGACGAGATCCCACCTAATTACAAATGTGAAATATAATCAATAAACCACACGACCCAACAAAAAAAAACAAAAAAACTAAGCAGGTTATAAGACAAGCAAACCCAACATCGACAACAAAAAAATACCTAACCACTTTGGAAACCAAGGATAGGAACCAAAAATTACACCTGAGAGGCTGAGTTGCTTGGCCACAGAGACATTCTCCCACCCACTGAGACATCCTCCCAAGCCCCTCAGAACAAGCAACATGAATGCCCGTGAGAAAACCATCAAAACCAATGCAAAATGTTGGTGATATAATAATCCAACTTCTAGGACAAGCTTTTCCCTTTCAAACATCATTTATTACCACCTGTGAATCACCTTCAATTTCTAAAGCTTCACAACCAATGTTGAACACCAATTTGAGACCTACCAATAAAGCTTGAGCCTCTACCTCATTACATGTACTTTGTATTTTAAAAGAAAGCACCCAACTATAACTAAAATTCCATCCACATCTCTAATTAAACACCTAGCTCTTGATAGGTATGGGTTGCCTTTCGAGGCTCCATCAAAGGTAAGTTCTGAAAAAGTGGAAGGGGGTGGAAATTTTTTAATGGTAAATGGTTCTATTATACCAGACCTATGAACCAAAGTGGTGGAGGAGCACTTTCTCTAAGTGGGACATGGGGGTGGGCTTGGGTCCTTATTGTCTGCGAAGTGACCAATTCAAAAATCCCCGCTATGTTACTCGCTTGGTCCATATAGAGAAGTTCCAACCCTACCCCAAGGTTACCCCATGGCCACATATTGAAATCATCTAATGAAATCAATGGGAATGGAATTTGGGTTGATGATTAAAAACTACTTGTAACTTACTAATAGCCCAAGAACTTTCACTAATCAATATCTTCAAATATTTATTGTCTAGTTGTGTATTTGAATATCCATCGTGTCATTACTTGATTATCGACATACATGCAAGCCATCAACTATCCTAGTGGTCGCTAACCTCAAGCCTTTATGATGTTGCAACAACGTTGATTTGAATAAAATAATGAACCCAACAACTACTACGATTAAAATTCAACATAGTGGCCCTAGGATTATATTTTCATTTGGAATTCATGCGATAGGCTTCTAATATAATAGTGAGCTCAGCTATAGCTAGGATTAAATTTTCATTTGGAATCACAATTATTCATGAAATAAATGTAGTGAGAAACCAACCTAGTAATAAGCTTGTTGTTAAATATAGTCTTTTAAAATTGAAATATAATTGTGGGGAACATTTGAAGCGTCCCCGCTATGTTCCACTTAGTCCATATGAATATTTTTATCCCTACCCAAAGGTGTCTACATGTCCACTTATTGTAAGCATCTAATGAACTCAATGAGAATGGAACTTGGGTCCATGATTACAAATTACTTGTAAATTTTAGATGGTAAATTTTATTATTATACCAAATATATGAACTGGAGTGGTGGAGGAGCACCTTCTCTAGCGCGGGACATGGAGGTGGGCTTGGGTCTATAATGTCTCATCAAGCGATCTGCATTCAAAGTGCCTGCTATGTTCTCGATTTTTCCATATGGAGAAGTTAGACCGCTACTTCAAGGTATTCCCATGGCCACTTATCAAAAACATCTTATGACCTCAATGGGAATGGAACTTGGGTTGATGATTACAAATTACTTATAAATTTTGGATGGTAAATGCTTTTAGTATACAAAATCTATGAATTGGAGTGGTGGAGGAACACTTTCTCTAAGTGGGACATGGAGGTGGGATTAGGTCCATAATGTTTGCTGAGCAATACACATTCAAATGGCTGCACTATGTTCTACATGGTCCATATGGCGAAGTTCCACCCTACCTCAAGGTATCCCCATGGCAGCTTATTGAAAGCATCCAATTAACTCAATGTCAATGGACTTTGGGTTGATGATTATAAGCTAATTGTAAGTCACCAATAGCCAAGAACTTGAGTTCATGCTATCTTCGAATATTTGTTGTCTAGCCATCTATTTGAATATTAGGTCATTACTGATTTTCCTGCATGCAAGACAATATCTATCCTAGCGGTTCTAACCTCAAGCCCCTATGATGTAGCAATAATTCTGATTCGAATAACATAATGATCCCAACGTCTAATAGGCTGAAAATTGAACACAATGGCCATTAGGCTTAAATTTTCATTTGGAATCATGAATATTCATGAAATAAATGTAGTGAGAAACCACCGTAGTGGTCATCTATCATTAAAAATAGTCTTTTAAAATTGAAATATAATTGAGGGGAGTATTAAAATCATGCCGCTATGTTCCACTTAGTCCAAACGGATAAGTTTGATCCCTACCCCAAGGTGTCCCCATGACCACTTATTGAAAGAATCCAATGAACTCAATGGGAATGGAAGTTGGGTTGATGATTACAAAATACATGTAAATTTTGGATGGTAAAAACTTTTCTTATACCATATCTATGAATTGGTGTGGTAGATGAGAAATTTCTCTAAGCGGGACATGGAGTTGGGCTTAGGTCCTTAATGTTTGCCGAGTGATCCGTATTCAAAGCACCCCGCTATGTTTTCTTAGTCCATATGGAGAAGTTTGACCCCTACCTCAAGGTTTCCACATGGCCACTTATTGAAAGAATCCAATAAAATCAATGGGAATGGAACTTGGGTTGATGATTACAAACTACTTGTAACTCACCAATATCCCAAGAACTTGATTTCATCCTATCTTCGAATATTTGTTGTCTAGTCATGTATTTTAATATTCATCAAGTCATTACTAATTGTCTTGTATGCAAGAAAACAACTATCCTAGTGGTCACTAACCTCAAGCCTTTGTGATGTTGTAACAATGCTGATTTGAATAACATATTGAACCTAGCGGCCACTAGGCTTAAAATTGAACACAATAGCCACTAGGATTGAATTTTCATTTGGAATTCATGTGATATAATTACAATATACTATTGAGCTCGAGGATTCTAAGCTTTTTTTTTTTGGAATCATGAAAATTCATGAAATAAATGTAGCCGTGAGTTAAAACTAGTCTAAGTAAAATTGGAATATAATTATGGGGAACATTGAAGCACCCCACTATGTTGCACTTGGTCCATATGGAGAAGTTTTACCCCTACCTCAAGGTATCCACGTGGCCACTTATTGAAATCATCTAATGAACTCAATGGGAATTGAACTTAGGTTGATGATTACAAACTACTTGTAAATTTTGGATGGTAATTTTTTTCTTATATCGATCTATTAAATGGTGTAGTGGAGGAGCACTTTATCTAAGCGGGACATGGAGGTGGGCTTTTGTTCTTAATTTCCACTGAGTGATCCACATTCAAATCACACCGCTATGTTCTACTTGGTCCATATGGAGAATTTTGACCCCTACCTAAAGGTGTCCTAATGGAAACTTATTGAAAGCATCTAATGAAATCAATGGGAATATAACGTTGGTTAATGATTAAAAACTAATTATAACTTGCCAATAGCCAAAGAACTTGATTTCATCCTATCTTCAAATATTTTTTGTCTAGTCATGTATTTTAATATCCATCAATTCATTACCAATTGTCTTGTATGCGGGATAATAACTATCTAGCGGACGCTAACCTCAAGCCTCTCTAATGTTGTAACAACGCTTATTTGAATAACATAGTGGCCACTAGGATTTTTATTTTTTTGAATTCATGTGATAGACTTTGAATATACTATTGATCTCAGTGGATGCTAGACTTAAATTTTTATTTGGAATCACGAGTATTCATGAAATAAATGTGTCCAATCATTAAAAATAGTCTTTAAAAATTGAAATATAATTGTGGGGATCATTCAAGAACCCTCTATGTTCTGCTTAGTCCATATGGATAATTTGGGCCCCTACCTCAAGGTGTCCCCATGGCCACTTATTAAAAACATCTAGTGAACTCAATGGGAATGGAACTTGGGTTGATGATTACAAACTATTTGTAATTGTTTTATGGTAAACAGATTTTATTATACCGGATCTTTGAACCGTAGTCTTTGGAGGATTATTTTCTTTAAGCGGAACATGGTGGTGGGCTTGGGTCCTTAATGTCCACTGAGTGATCCACATTTGAAGTGACTCATTATGTTTTGTGTGGTCTATATGGATAAGTTTGATGCCTACCTCAAGGTGTCTCCATGATCACTTATTGAAAGCATCCAATGAACTCAATGGGAATGGTACTTGGGTTAATGATTACAAACTACTTGTTACTCACCAATAGCCCAAGAATTTGAGTTCACCCTATCTTTGATTTTTTTTTCTAGTCATGTATTTTAATATCCATCAGGTCATTACTAATTGTCATGGATGCAAGACAACAACTATCTTAGCATCCGCTAACATCAAGCCTCTGTGATGTTACAACAACGCTGATTTAAATAACATAATAAACTCAATGACCACTAGGATTAAAATTGAACACAGTGGCCGTTAGGCTTAAATTTTCATTTCAAATTGACATGATAGAATGTGAATATACTATTGAGCTCAGTGTCCGCTAGGATTAAATTTTTATTTGGAATCATGAGTATTCAAGAAAACAAATGTAGTGAGAAACCACCTTAGCAGTCATCGATCGTTAAAAATAGTCTTTTAAAATTGAAATATAATTGCAGGGAGCATTCGAAGCCCCCCGCTATGTTCCAACTAGTCCATATGGAGAAGTTTAACTCCTACCTTAAGGTGTCCCTATGGCCACTTATTGAAAGAATCCATTGAACTCAATGGAAATTGAACTTGGATTGATGATTACAAACTATTTGTAAATTTTGGATGGTAAATTTTTTTATACCATATCTATGAACTGAAGTGGTGGAAGAGAAATTTCTCTAAGCGGGATATTGAGGTGTGCTTGGGTCCTTAATGTAAACCATGCGATTCACATTTGAAGAGCCTCAGTATGTTCTATTTGGTCCATATGGAGAATTTTTACCCCTACCTCAAGGTGTCCCCATGACCACTTATTGAAAGAATCCAACGAACTCAATTGGAATGGACCTTGGGTTGATGATTAAAAACTAATTTTATTTCACCAATAGCCAAAGAACGTGAGTTCATCCTTTCTTTGAATATTTGTTGTCTAGTCATGAATTTTAATATCCATCAGGTCATTACTAGTTGTCATTAATGAAAGACAACAATTATCCTAACGACTTCTTACCTCAAGCCTCTGTGATATTACAACAACGTTGATTTGAGTAACATATTGAACCCAATGACCACTAGGTTTAAAATTAAACACATCGGCCACCAAGATTAAATTTAATTTTGATATTCATGTGATAGACTTCAAATATACTAGTGAGCTCAATGGCCGCTAGGCTTAAATTTTTGGTTGGAATCATGAGTATTCAGGAAATAAATGTAGTAATAACCACCCTAGTAGTCGCCAGTCATTAAAAATAGTATTTTACAATTGAAATATAATTACGGGAGAATTTGAAGTGCCCCGCTAGGTTCCGGTAGGTCCATATGGAGAATAAAAACCCCTATCTCAAGGTGTCCCCATGGCCACTTATTGAAAGCATCTAATGAAATCAATGGGAATAGAACTTGGGTTGATGATTACAAACTACTTATAACTCACCAATAGCCTAAGACCTTGAGTTCATCATGTCTTCGAATATTTGTTGTCTAGTTATGTATTTGAGTAACATGTTGAACCCAACGGCCGCTAGGCTTAAATTTTAGTTTGGAATTCATGCGATACACTTCGAATATACTATTGAGCTCAGTGGATGCTAGGCTTAAATTTCCATTTAGAATCACCAGTATTCAGGAAATAAATGTAGTGAGAAACCACCCTAGCGGTCGTCATTCGTTGAAAATAGTCTTTTAAAATTTAAATATAATAACAGGGAGCATAGTTATATTTTCAATCGAGTGGTTACAAATTGTCCTAAATGCAAGCAACATGTATCCTAGCGATCGCTAACCTAAAGTATTTGTGATTTTTCTAGAGCACCATGTAATTATCTTTGATCGTAGCGGATGATAGGAATATCATGCAATAAACTTTGAATAACATTTTGTACTTAGAGGCCACTTGGATAAACTATTGGTGTTGGATTTTAGTTTAGTATTGAGTTTTTAGTCGGTTCGTTAATCAATATCTTGAATGCAAGATAAGAATTATCCTAGTGGCCATTAATCTTAAGTATTTATTATGTTACACCAATGCAGTGGAATAATCTATGACATTAGTGGTGGCTAGGCTTTGAATATCATGTGATAGACCTCGATAATATATTGAACTCAGTGGTCGTAATGAAGAAAATATCATGTGAAGACACCGAATATTCAAAGAAAGAAAGTAAACATCCACCCTACCGATCGATAGTATTAGAAGGTAGTATTATAACATCTAAATATAATAAAGGAGCTTAGTTAGTTTTTTAGTCGGGTCGTTACTAATTTTCTTGTATGCAAGGAAATAAATATCCTAGCGGCCGCTAATCTCAAGTCTTTGTTATGTTGCAGCAATGCTATTTACTAATCTTCGACATTAGTGGTTGTTAGGATTCGAATATCCTGATAGGATTATGATAAATTAATATGGAAATATAAATATAATAATGGTTCTTAGCTCGATTTTTAGGTGAGTTGTTTTAGTTGTATCATATGCGAGTCAACCAGAATCTTAGTGGCCACTAGTCTCCCTTCTTGTTTGAAAAATGTATTAAGCACTCTTTAATATATTTTTTTTCTTGGAATATTTTTTTCCTTGTGTTGTTGTGTAATAGCTAGGAAATTTCGTAAACATCAAGATTAATGGCTTCTAGTCTTTCAATATGTTATTTAAAAATTTAAAAATGGTTACTTTAGGTTGGCTCATTTATCAAGTAAGTCGTTACTAATTATAAATGGAATATTTGTTTGTAAATAAAATTATTAACATATATATTCAATAGTATTTATGAGTCCATATAATGTGCTTGCCTTTTACTAAACATAAACAAATCATAAAGATAACACATTTCATTATTTCTACATGGGAAAACAAATATAAAAAAATATTTGTATATCAACACTTTGAATCTATTTGCTTATGGTTCCATATGGAGGACTACATAAGGGTTGCTTATGGAGGACTATGTGAGGGTTTTGAGAGTGTGGTTTCAATAGCTTTGGCTGCAGAATGCCTTTCAACATGTTGCTAAGGCATTGCCTACGGATGTAAAAAGAAGAAAGATATTCGCATTGGATCTAGAGCCTAGGTGACATTGTTAAGGTACCTCCGAAAAAATGTGGGTCCCCATTCCCTACATCTGGACTGAATACTACTTTTAAAAGTACAAAAGATAAGGAGGGGGTGACCCACATACAAGTGCCGGATGGTTGTCTGCATAGAGCTCTTGAGAAAACTAATCTCGCTCTCATTGGAAAATTTTTGGGAGCCAGACCCAATGTGGATATTATCAGAAAGTGGGCCATGCGGCGTTGGAAACCAAAAGGAGATTTAAATATTACCACTTTGGCAAAGGGTTTTTTTAGCCAGGTTCAATCAGCAAGCTGATATGGATTCAGTCCTGCTTGGTGGCCCTTGGTGTATTGGCAATATGGGGCTTTTTATAAAAAAAATGGTATCCAGGATTTAACCCTAATACTGAGAATATACATACCATCCCCATCTGGTGTAGACTCCCAGGACTGCCCCTTCATCTTTGGGATGATGAAATCCTTCTTCATATTGCTAGATCGATTGGTTCTCCAATCGGTCTAGATGGGCCTACAAAAAATAGATCCAGACTTGCTTTTGCAAGGTTTTGTGTCTCGTCTAAAATGGAGAAGGAACTACCTGATCATATCATTCTTCAATCAAAATTTGGGGCATGGAAAAATCAATAGACTATGAGGCTTTTCAGCTAAGATGCCATAAATGTCACAAATTAGGGCACTTTGCTGGCAAATGTCCTACAAGTATGAAGCAAAATCAGGATAAGCCTTCTGATCTAGATCTAGGCCTAAAACAGGTAGAAGAGACTGAAAAATAATCTTTGATTGATAGGCAAGATCGAGTATCAGGGATCACTACATGCAGATGAACCTAAGAATCAAAGGGAGAAAAAAAGGTTTTAAGACCATAATAAAGAGGCCACTGGTCTATAGAAAAATATGGAGACCAAAAACCCTTTGTCGAGAAAGGATGAGGAAGCTCGAAAGGGAAAAGATAATGAGCAGGCCAAGGGTGAAGAAGTTGGGGAGGAAGCAGAAAAAGTTCAGACTCCGATGCTTGAGAATTCAAATCTGGTGAACTGAACATGGAAGTGGATGAAAAAAATGAAAAAGTCTACATTCATTTCACCATTTCCAATGAAGAGGAGATAGACAAGATTACCCCCTCCCTCATCAAGGGCAGGAAAATGAGAACAACTCTTTGAAGTATAAAGAACCAAACAAGACAAGACAAGGAAAAGCTAAAGAACTCCTGGAATCCATAACTAGAGATCTAAATGAGGATAAAGAATTTACGAGATATGGAGGAGCTCATAGACATTGAATACAATAGAGAATCCCCTGTGCATTTTGATAAAGGAAAAGAAGAAGGAGAAATTACCCCTGCAACGATAAAGAACCTGCCTGAATGTGATAAGGATGGATTCATCACAGTCCGGAGTAAGAAATGAAGAATGAAAGGCTTTGAAGAAATTCCTGAATCACTTTATAGTGATAAAAAGAAAAAAACTGGAAGTTGGGAAGCTTCCACTTCAAGAATCACAAGAGTTACTGCCAAAAGAGTTGTGAATATTGGAGTTCTTAATAAAAAAGGTAGGCCCTCCAAAAGTGAGGTTAGGAAAAAAGAAATAGAAAAAGAAATTGTAGATGGCACTCAAAGCCTTTTGAGCCATCTGGCAACCGCCTCCCCAATCCTTTTTTAAATGAAGGTTCTATCTTGGAATTTCAGGGGGACTAAATGGGGTCCTAAATAAATAATTCTTAAGGAACTTAGAAGATCTAGTAGGCCTAGTATCCTTCTAATTCAAGAAACGAAAATGAAAACCAAAGCTATTGAGGAGTGCAAAAATACTTTATGGGAGAATGTTGCCTTTGCTGCTTCTTCGATTCTCAAGGGGCTTCTGGAGGCTTAGTGGTCTTCTAGGACATTAAAATTGTTCATGGTAATGTGCTTTTCTCCTCTTAGAATCATTTAGCTATAAATTTTATAAGTCTTGAGAACAACTCTAATTGGATCCTTTCCAATATCTATGCTCCTAATACTATTGCTGGGAGAAGGAATTTATGGAAAGAGTTAGTTTGTTTTAGAAATAATTTTAAGGATTCAAACTGGTTGATAATGGGGGATTTTAACACTCCTCTTAACCCAGGGAGAAATTTGGAGGGAACTCTAATTTCTCTACCAGCATGGAAGACTTTGCTGACCTCATCTCGTATCTCAATCTTATGGACATTGAACTCCATGGTAATCAATACACTTGGTCTAACAGAAGAATTGGGGAAAATTTGATTCAGTTAGATTAGATAGAGCTCTCATTTCTGCTAGCTGGATCTTAAACTAGGATTTTCATCTCTCCTCTCTTCCCAGAACTGGTTCTGATCACAACCCTATTGCTCTTAACTTTTTCAATTGGTCTAAGCCTTTTCATTGTAACTTCAAATTTGAAAAGATGTGGCTTGAGCATGAGGACATTCTTGATAGAATTAAAGAATGGTGGTATTGGGAAGGAACAAGAACTGCTCAATTCAGACTTCTTCAAAAGCTGAAAAATGTGAAACAAAAGGTTAGAATCTAGAATAAAGAGGTTTTTGGCAATATATTTGAGAAAAAAAAAAAAATTAAGCGGCAATTGGAAGAGTTCGAACTCGAAGTCTCAATGAAGGGTATGACCTTGGAGGATCATCAAAGAGAAAAAAAGCTTCTTTCTGACCTGCATAATATCAATAGCTACAAGGAAACCTTTTGGAGAATGAAATCTAGAGCTCTTTGGTTAAAGGCTGGTGATAGAAACACAAAATATTTTCATATGACCACCCTCAAGCATAGGGCTTGCAATAGAATTACTGAAGTCTCCAAGGGAAATGGTGCCATTGCTAAGGATGCTAAGGATATTAAAGTTGAAGCCCTAAAATTTTATGAGAATATCCTTTCTGAAAACAATCCTTATAATGAGCAAGCAGCCTCCTTTCTTTTAGACTCCATTCCTAACAATTTGCTCCCTGAGGAGAGATTTAAGAGCCTCTCCAAAGCGGTCACCATTGAGGAGTTGAAAAAAGCTGTCTTTTCTCTCAAAGGTGATAAGGCCCCAGGCCCTGATGGATTCTCTGCTAATTTCTTCCAAAAATGTTGGGATATTTGCTTTGAATATTTGCTTAAAGTTGTTAATGAGTTCTATAGAACTGGAAATCTTATAAAGGAGCTAAATAACACACATATTGTGCTTACACCAAAGAAGTTGGATGCAAAATATTTTAAGGATTTTAGACCAATCAGCTTGGTTAATGTGGTTTACAGAATTTTTACTAATGTTTTAACAACTAAATTGTAGTCTCTTCTCATGGAAATTATCTCCCAACAGCAAAGCAGATTTATAAAAGTCATAATTATCCAGGATGGAGTAATTATCATCCATGAAACAATTCATTCAATGGATAAAAGCATAAATTATGGGATGGAAATCACGTTAGACATACATAAGGATTTTGATGGAGTCTCCTAGAAATTCATTGATGAGGTTCTTTCCAAGTTCGGGTTTCAAAATAAATTTAGAAAAATTGTCCAAGCTTGCATTTCCTCTCCCAGATTTTCTATGGTTGTCAATGGAGAACCTGTTGGTTTTTTTGCTAGCAATAGAGGCATTCACCAAGGAGACCCTATGTCCCCCTTGTTGTTCATTATAATGGCTGATAGTCTAAGCCGATCTATTACAAAAGCTATTCAAAATGGTATGATAAAAGGCTTCCAACCCACTTCTGTCAATCATATTTCTTCCCATCAACAGTTTGTTGACGACACTATTCTTCTGCTTATGGCCTCCATCATTGAAGCTAAGGCTATCAAAACCATTCTCAAATTCTATGAGGAAGCATCGGTCAAAAAGTAAAATTTGATAAAAGCTCGGTTTACTTCTTCAATACTCCTATTGAAAGACAAAAAAAGATTGCTCTCATTCTTGGGTGTAAAATCAACTCCCTCCCAGCTACATATCTTGGGCTCCCTATGAGTACTAGTAAGGTTTCTAATGAGGTTTGGAATGATTTGCTTAAGAGATTTCAGAAAAAGCTAGCTGGATGGAAAGGTGTTATCCTCTCAAGTGCTGGTAAATGTTTATTGATTAAAAGTACTCTGTAGAATCTTCCCATATATATCATGTCAATGTTCAACATTCCAACAACAGTGGTGAATAGCATTGAAAAAATTCAAAAACACTTCTTATGGCATGGGACAGAAGATAGGTTCAGATATCATTTAGTAGCATGGGAGCAGGTCTGCAAGCCAAAAAGGATTGGGGGTTTAGGTATTAAAGATATAAGACATATGAATGCTGCTCTAATTACAAAGCTTGGTTGGAGGCTCATCAAAGAGCATAAACCATGGAATGAGTTAATCAAAGTTAAATACCTTTCCAATCAAAACTTATATTCCTTTCTTTTTGACCAGCTACTTCCAAATGGTTCAATTTTTTGGAATAATATTCTTCACATCAAACATCTTCTCTCCAAGGGTTGTAGATGGAAACTTGGAAATGGGCATGATATTGATTTCTGGGATGACATCTGGTCTGACACAAGTTGGAATATCACTTTTAGCTCCATAAAAGACAACCTGATTCAAAACTATGGTAAGAAAGTCAAGGACTATATTGAGGTGGCTGACAACATAAGGAAATGGAAGCAACTTAAAGTTGATGATGAAAAATATGCAACCTGATGTTTCTTGCATGCAGAATCATCTCCCAGTGATTCATATCAGTCACCAAAATTCCTTTGATGGAGATTATTCAGTTAGTTCTGGTTACAACTCTTTTTTTCTTCTATTGATAGTGAAATTGAATGGCACAAGCTCTGGATGCCAGAGCTAACCCCTAAAGTAAATTTTTTTAGGTGGCTCATTATTAAAGGTAAGATTCTCACTAATGAAAATCTTATCAGGAAAGGTTTCATCATGCCTAATAGATGCTGCATGTGCGGAGAAGAAGCTAAAGATATTAAACATCTTTTTCTGCATTGTAAGTATACTTAAAAAATATGGCATCTTATCCTTGAAAATTTCAATCAGAATTGGGTTTTCCCCCATACTTGTCTACAGGCATGGAAGAAATGCAACTCCCATTATAAGCACTGTCTGGTTAGGAGGCTTTGGCAACTAGTTCTCCCTCATACCATGTGGAGAGTCTGAAGCCGAAATGATGTTATTTTATGAAATACCGAAAGGTTTGTATAAAATTATTTAATGAAATTATCATTGCAAAGTGAAAGAAAACATTGAAAGATTTAAGCCTCCCAAAAATAAAATTTATCTTGAAGATGAGGAGCACATTCTCGTTTGCTTGGAACATTGGCACCGATAGCGAAATGTAAGGACAACAATAGCATTGATAGATCTCTTCAGTCGATGGATTCACCTCCCACTACATGGTACAAACTGAACTTTGATGGAGCTTCAAAAGGTAATCCTAGGGATTTGGGAGGTGGTGGGGTGATTAGAGATCACAGAGGTTGCTTTGTTGCCACTTTTTCTGGTAAGATGGGTAAGCAAAAAAATCACTACTCGGAAGCTTTAGCAGTGCTTTGGGGAATAAGGTTGGCTAGAGATTGTAATATTTCCAATATTATAATTGAGGGGGATTTGTTGAACATTATTAATTTACTAAATCAAAAGCAATCTCCAAGCTGGTCCATCAAGGACTTCATTAGTGAAGCTATTGAAATTTGCAATGGTTTTGATAACTATAAGATTATTCACACATATCGTGAGGGTAATAGAGTGGCCGATTGTTTAGAAAATATTGGGGTTAATAATACATTGCAAACTTGGATAAGTGGTGACCCCCTTCCTACAAAAGTACTTGATGACATCACTAAAGATATGCATGATTCTAAACACAATTATCAATAGATACAGGGCTGATGCGAAGGAGAGGCTTATTAATTACAAAGTTAAGTCTAATGATGCTCTTAAAATTCCACACATTTCAGAGGTCCCAAAAAGAAATGGTAGTGTTGAGTTGAATGCATTTCAAAAAATTTATATCATTGTGCAGCGTAGGGAAAAAACAGGCAAAATGGGGGCTCCTTGCAAAATCGAGCCTGTTTATGATCTAACCTAGAAAACAGATACTACTCTTTGGAATTATCTGCAAATGGGGGGTATCTCAAATTTCATCGAAAAAATAAAGGGTTTTGATCAGGACATTTCGGTGAAGTTTGCTAATGGATGGAGAAATCACGTGGTTGAGTATGGAGATGCCAAGGTCGAGATCTCTGAAGAGCTCATTGCCTAGGTTACTGGTCTGAGCATGGAAGGTACCAAGTTCTTCAACAAGCGCGTTGACAGAGAGGTGGAGGTGAAAAAATTCCTTGCTGAAGGGGAGAACCTCAAGTTTGTCGCGGTAGGCATAAAGGTGGCTTCCATACCTGAACCATTTACTTGAGATTGCATGAATGATGGTAAAGTATGTCTCTTTGGAGGGAAGATATGTCACCATTCCCCTGAAGCATTTGATTTTTCTCAATCATTTTCATAGGAATATTACCGTAAATTTCCTACATTATTTACTTAACTCCTTGGAGAAGTCTGTCCTTGAAGTTCAAAAGCACACCAGAGTTGTTCCCCTTCACCAAGGCTGATCCTACTCATTCACCACCATTTCTTCTCTAGCTCTCGTCCTCTACCCTCTCCCCATATGATTAACCCTCTCCCTATTGACAAAAGCTTGGACATTGCTACCTCGAGCAGAAAGAGGAAAGATAAGAAGGTAAAGGTTGCTCTACCTTCTTCGCAGAAAGTTTTGCATATTCATAAGGATTTGGAGCTTTTGGAGAACTTATTACACATTAGTACTCCTGTGGATCATCCCAAGGAAACAGACCTTCTTACCACAGTTAGTAAACTCGAAGAGGAGATCAAAGACCTAAAAAATGCCCACGACGCATATGGAAATAACAAAAGGTAAGAGGAAGTTACAAAATATTGATGACATGGAAATTGTTCTTTGAGATTTACAAAAAGTGCTTTCATTAGATACTAGAGTGGATAATGCCAAGGGCATCGAGGATTGCACCCTTTCGGCTCTAAAAGGTATGTATAATTTTATGGAACAACATATAAAGAGTGTATGCAGCCTTAGCGGCATCCTTGAAAATATTTAGGATTCCAACGAGACCCGGGACTGCACTTGCTAAGGTAGACAGAGGCCACGGAAATTGCGCTCTTCATCTCTCTCCAAAAAATTAAGGTCAATCTTGACAAGGCTGTCAAGTGATGTGGAGCCTTGGTGCTACTTTGATGTTGTGTTGATGCTATTTTTTGGTAGTTTTGTTGTTGTCCTTTTGTTGGGATGCCCTATTTTGGATCCCTTTTTGTTGTGTTTTGGCCCTTATGCTCTTCGTCGGATCACTTACTGGTTTGATCTTTTTGTTCTCTTTCTACTCTTGTATCTGGTTGTTGAGCCTCCTTGTTTAAGGCATATAGCCTTTCTGGGTTATGTTTTCCCTTGCTGCTATCTGGCTTATTGAGCCTTTTTGTACACAGGGTATAGTCCCTTCAAAACTATTTATCCTTAATAAAAAAACAATGAAATATATTTAGAATCGAATATTTAAGAATTATTTATGACTTTTTTTTCATATTAAAAAATAATTAAAGGAAGTCAAAATGATTACCTATATTATACAAAAGTAAACCAATAGGATTTATAAAAAAGAATATGTGACTTATTTTTTTCTGCTAGAGATAGATGATCAGGGGATCATTTTTAAAATGTCCCTAAACATCCCTAAATGGTGTTAGTACAGAAGATCATCTCGAGAGCTTTCCAACGACTATGAGAACACGACAAACGGACATAAGGAGCTCTAAATATGTTTAGTCAAAGTTCAGACATTGGGAAAGTCAACTCTGGTCAATTGGTCAATATTGGACTGAATCACACTGTGACACATGGCTTGACATCGCTCGTTGAATTCACTTGACTTTCCAATCGGGATGACAAGTGGACTACATGATGACCAAGTTAATTAATTTCGATACCACATGGTATGGGTCAAATTTTTATTTACTTGGTAAGTCCACTTACACACCATTCCAAATGCCACATATATATATATGTGTGTGTGTGTGTGTGTGTGTGTGTGTGTGTGTGTGTGTGTGTGTGTGTGTGTGTGTGTGTGTGTGTGTGTGTGTGTGTGTGTTGAACATTAGTATAAACCGTCAACATGCTATACTTCCACGTGGAGGAGGCGTGAAGTGGTGGTGGGGATCATGTTTAATGTTATGCGTGGAAATCCACATAGGGGTGGTTATGCCTCTAATGGTCCTTTGACCACTTCAAACAAAGCGTGAAAGGCTTAATAAATCCTAAGACCTTATCACTCCACAACATGTGGGATATCCCACTTAAATAAGTAAACCGCCCCACTTCTCCTTAGCCGCTCAATTGGGATTTTATCCCATTAAAAATGCAAACCGGATTTTTGGGAATATTTGATCCCATTCATTTTACGGGATGAGGCTTATAATAGCCTTAAGATAAATTATATTGCATATTTTTTGGGCCCTAATTTTATATAAATAGGGAACCCATTTGCATTGTAAAGACACATTAGGCCAACAAGCTTATTGTTTGTTAAGCTTTTTTTTGTGAGATGTGTCAACAAATATTGTTTATTGGCCTATTATTTTAGGCAATAGTAGACAGAATATTTGTGATTGGGAGTAAATTATAAACTACCCAATAGGCCCATTGAGCCACACCAATTACTTGCAAATCCTGGATTATCGACCGGAGTGCTAGCGTCGCATTGATAGCGTTGGGAAGGCCGATCGAAGCCGAAGGAGATTGTGCATCAGGAAGGTGAAGAAAAATTTGACTGATCATCGGAATTTTTCAAAGAATTGGTGTACTAATAGGCAAGTAAAATTCCATTAGGTTTTCTTGTGAAAGTACTATTGTAACTTACAAGTTTTGACTAGTGGAACAGTTCGACCACGAACTTGGAGATGTAGGCAATTGCCGAACTCCATAATCAATCTGTGTGCAATTGTCTTAAATGTTTTGCATTTTATTTTAAATTGATTACTTAGAAGGATTAAATTATCAGCAAATAATTAAAGCCTACAAGGGTCTCGAGATCGGGTAGTAATTAACTTGATTATTTTCGAATCAACTTTGGTATCGGGCTGGTAATCAACACCTAAAAACTTGCTAATCTTGAAGCAAGTTTGGTATCGAGTTTGTGGTTGACACTTGCAAACTTGCTAATCTCCGAAGCATGTTTGGTATCAGAGCTGGTAATCAACACCTACAAACTTGCTAATCTCCAAAGCAAGTTTGGTATCAGAGCTGGTTTAGCTCCATATTTGTTTTTCAATAAATCTGATTAATAGAGTGATTGCTTCAAGATTGGTGCAGTTGGTTCAATTTGTGTGAACAGGGTACAAGTGCACTATGGGAAAGATGTCTAAACAGGAAAAGCTCGAGGAAATTGAAGCTTATAATCACCAGATCCAGGAAGATAACTCTCTCATGTGATCCATGTATTACTCCTTGGAAGAGGAGTATGCTCATTTGAAATCAAAACTGCAAACCAAGGATGAGCTCTTGGCAAGGTTACAGTGTGGTGATCAGAGGAAGGAAATACCTTCAACTTTAGATGCAGAGGCCATGGCAGATGATTGCACTGTAATTTTTTCACCACTGGAATCTTCTTCTTCCTCCCATTCAGCTTTGATTCAGGTTTGGGTTATCTTAGTGTGGGAATGGAAATTGGAGAATGCTCCAAGAATGCTAACGGGAGACAAGCTTCCAAAACAAAGAGAATACCCCACTAGTCTGTAAGAAGATTCGAGCGGGAAAGTTGTGCTTCATCGTCGGAGCGGGATGTGGTAAGAGAAATCGGTGAAGAGGTAATGAGATTCCACCTCCAGTTTCTTACCATAATCATAAGCACAAGAAAAACTTCTAATCCACTTTTTCAGCTTAAGAAGTATGGTTATGATTTTGAAGATGTGGAATTCTTTTCCATCTACTTTTTATGGATTGCATAATCATTCGGTGGCTAGATCTTTGGAAGAGAAGGACACGATGAAGAAGTTGATCTTGTTCATCGAGGAACAAGGCAAATCGAGAAGACCAATCTCATCATGCGAGTCGAGAAATGGTAAAAAGAGTTCCTCATCTCAAAAGGATTTTAAGAGGAATTTTTTATGCTCATTGCAAGAGGAATGGGCACCAGGTGGAAAATTGCTAGAAACTGCATCCATCTCGCCATCAGAGTAATGGCAAGCCAAAGATGGAGTGGAGGCCTATTGCAAAGGCAAAGGAAGTTTCTACTCCACCACTGTTCCTGAATTCAACCCAAGACCAGGTAATACCTAAAAGTGAAAGTCCTTTAAAATGGGTAAGTCAACAATTTTTCAATTATATATTGCATAATTCAGATTGATGAATCGTATGCAGTATTAAGTTTGGAGATCAGATATTGTGAGAAAATGCTGAGAGAAAGGTTTACAATACTCGGTGGATTTTCTTACTTAGAAAATTTGATTAATGCTCCAAATAGATCTCCTAATAAGCTTGTGAGTACATTACAGCTTGGATACAGGATTTGACTCATACAAAGCTCGGAGATTGATCTATCATTTGTGCAGACAATAGAGCTCTCAAAAGATCAGCTCAAAACTTCATTCTGTGTAGAGGCATTGTGACCGTGCAATAGAATGGTAGCTAAATCACCATTGGCATTGATGTCGGGTCAGAACTTCATTCTATGTAGAGGCATTGTGATCATGCAGCAAAATGGTACTTGATATTAATATGTCAACAAGAGGAGCTCTAAAAGGATCAGCTCAGAATGTCATTCGGTGTCAAGGCATTGTGACCACACATACAAATGGTAGCTGATCAACAGACTTAGCATCATGCATCGAGGCTCAAGGTATGTAATGAGACTTAGCATCATGCATCAAAGGCATTGAGGTCTGAAAAGAGACAAGTCATTGTCCATCATTGACATCGGATCAATCAAAGCTCTAAGTAACATGGAGTTCCATCAAACCAGTTTGGATTTTGCAGATTCAACTCGGAGCCAGGAGCTGTGTTATAGAGTAAAAGAAGATCCTTGTTGTCAGATATCAAGAAGCTTAGCACCACAGAGAAGGAGCATTGAGGTTTCATTCAAAAACTTAGCACCATAAAGCAGAGGTGTGGAAGTCTTCTTCAGATATCAGATTGGCGCAATGGAAGTGTCATGGGCCCATAACCCATAGGTCCTAGGATCAGAGCAGATTTGTCAAAGTGATAAGGTTGGAGGAGAAGACCGAAGGGTCTACTACAACAGCTCTTCCAAGGTGGTAGCAAATTTTTTTCGATTCGGACGGGATGGAAATTTTTTGGGACAAAATCCTTTCTAAGTGGGAAGGTGTGATCGGGGATCATTTTTAAAATTTCCTAAATATCCCTAAATGGTGTCGGTCATAAGATCATCTCAAGAGCTTTCCAATAAATGTGAGAACGTGACAAACAGACATCAGGAGCTCTAGATATGTTCAGTCAAAGTTTAGACAGTGGGAAAGTCAACTCTGTTCAATTGGTCAAGATTGGACCAAATCACACTGTGACACGTGGCTTGTCATCGCTCATCGAATTCACTTGATTTGCCTATCAGGAAGAAAAGTGGACTACATGATGACCGAGTTAATTAATTTCGATACCCCATGGTATGGGTCAAATTTTTATTTACTTGGTAAGTCCACTTACACACCATTCCAAATGCCACACACACACACACACACACACACACACATATATTAATGTTCAAACATTAGTATAAACCGCCAACATACTATACTTCCACGTGGAGGAGGAGTGAAGCGGTGGTGGGGAGCATGTTTAATGTTATGCGTGGAAATCCACGTAGGGGCGGTTATGCCTCTAATGGTCCTTTGACCACTTCAAACAAAGCGTGAAAGGATTAATAAAGCCTAAGACCTTATCACTCCATAACATGTGGGAAATCCCACTTAAATAAGCAAACTGCCCCATTTCTCCTTAGCCGCTCAATTGGGATTTTATCCCATTAAAAATGCAAACTAGATTTTTGGGAATATTTGATCCCATTCATTTTACGGGATGAGGCTTATAATAGCCTTAAGATAAATTATGTTGCATATTTTTTGGGCCCTAATTTTATATAAATAGGGAACTCATTTACATTGTAAAGACACACATTAGGCCAACAAGCTTATTATTTGTTAAGCTTTTTTTTTTTGAGATGTGTCAACAAATCTTGTTTATTGGCCTATTATTTTAGGCAATAGTAGACAAAATATTTGTGATTGGGAGTAAATTATAAACTACCCAATAGGCCCATTGAGCCACACCAATTACTTGCAAATCCTGGATTGTCGACCGGAGTGCTAGTGTCACATTGATAGTGTTGGGAAGGCCGATCGAAGCCGAAGGAGATTGTGCATCAGGAAGGTGAAGAACAATTCGACTAATCATCGGAATTTTTCAAGAACTGGTGTACTGATAGGCAAGTAAAATTCCATTAGGTTTTCTTGTGAAAGTACTATTGTAACTTACAAGTTTTGACTAGTGGAATGGTTCGACCACAAACCCGAGACATAGGCAATTGCCGAACTCCGTAATCAATCTGTGTGTAATTTTCTTAAATGTCTTGCATTTTATTTTAAATTGATTACTTAGAAGGAGTAAATTATCAGCAAATAATTAAAGCCTACAAGGGTCCGAGATCAGGTAGTAATTAACTTGATTATTTTTGATCAATATATGTCGTTGCTTATGGGAAAAAATAGATGAAGAAGAACAAAAAAAAGATAAACATATTAAAGGGCTGAAAAGGGAACCCGTTTAATAGGCACAAATACTTAAGCAATGACTAAACAAATAAAATGGATTTTCTAAAGGATTAAATATTTTAAAAGGGATTACAAAATATTCGGTCATGGCGGAAATATATCTTCGATCATGAGCGAGAAAACAATCTTCGGTCATGGGCAGAAAAAAAATGCGGTCATGGGCGGAAAAAAATGTGGTTTTGAAAAGAAAATGGAACATAACTACAAAGGCACCAAAGGGAAAGGTAAGGATGGATTGCGACACAAAACACAAAAATTGAGTGAATACAAAGCGGATGTAAGTTCCCTCCATCAACTATGGTACACATATAATAACATAGATGCTTTTGATAAATACCTATTTTAGTTGTATCTTATATTTTGACATGCTTGATAATGTTTGTTTAAGCTCTGTATTCTCTCTAAAACACAATATCAATGAGATTCTATCTGCAACATTTTTACTTGTCTCTTTTTATTCCATCCTTTGTGGGCCTTTTGATCTACACCCCAACCCGTGATCTATCCACAATCATTGTTTTCTTTCTTGTTTGTGCGTCCCTAAACACAATTACAATTACTGGCACAACTTACCGTTCAAGAAAACCTCCAAGAATCGAGCACTCGGACCATTGAATTAGTACACGCGCGTTGTCTTCTCGATTTCAAGATCTCCTTTAAAAAATGATAAGAAGAGTGTTCCAAGCCACAATCTCGGATGATAATAGCACACCACATTAGATTTATAAAACATAAGAGCTAAAATATCACATATGGAAATCCATCATAATCCATCATGCTCAATACATTACAATAAAGTGAATTGAATTACTCAATAAGAAAGATGTACATATAGGAGGGAAGTGTAACTACTACCTAAATGACCGGTGAAGAACTCCCACTAACTTATACTTTTGATAGTTATGTTAACTCCGGAAGAATTGTTAGCTAACTCCACATAACCGAGAAGCTAACTCAATACAACTAGTAAGCTAATTCCACGCCACTAGTACACCTAAACAAGATAACCCAAAAGTGTAGGGCTAACACAAAAGTAATAATTATTATAATAAATAAATAAAAGGATAAATAATAACCTACACTAACGCCCTCCCGTGTGTAGGTTATTATGGGATATGGGGAAATCAAATGGATTAATTTTACCTACTTTAGAAAAAAAGTAAGACAATGACAAATTTTATTTTATGAACACTGGAAAACCACAAATATTGATTTAAGCACAATAAGAAACCATTTACAAAATATAAGTGAACATTAAGAAACAAAAAAATTAAATTTTAATAGAGCGATATATGCCTAGTTAATTATTAATTTTTATCAAGTGCGACTTCGATATTTTTAAAATATATTGCGCATTAATTTGGGGGATAACATGGGATTTGGGGAAATCAAATTTATTAATACTACCTACTTTAGAAACAAGTGGGACATCGACAAAAGTTTCTTTGTGGATTCATGACAAAACAAAAATTGTTAATTTCAACATAATAAAAAACCATTTAGAAAGTAGAATTGAACATTAGGAAACAAAAAATTTAAATTTTTAAGGAGCGATATATGCCTCGTTAATTATTAATTTTTATCTAGTGTGAATTTGGTATTTTATAAATATAATTCACGTTAATTCGGGAATATCGTGGGATATGAGGAATTAAAATTTATTAATACTACCTACTTTAGAAACTGGTGGGACAACATCAAAAGTTTCTTTGTGAACTCACGAAAAAGCGAAAACTATTAATTTAAGCATAACAAAAAAATATTTATAAGATAGAAGTGAACGCGTTATGAAACAAAAAAATTTAACTTTAAGAGAGTGATATACACCTCGTTTATAATTAATTTTTATCGAGTGCGAATTTGATATTTATTAGCTATCATCTAAGTTAATTAAAAAAATCCAATAAATGTGGCATCTTCAAAGTTTGAACTAGTTAATTATAAAATTATATAAACGAGACATTTATTAAGAAATTTGTAATTAGTGATAGAATTAGCAAATATTTTTAACCTATAAAAATATGCATTATTATGGTGTAACTGTAATCCATTAAAATGTTGCCACGTGGCATGAAATTTCTAATATATCTCTTGATCATCAATATTTTGGAGTTATTTACACATTACTCTAGAAAAATTAAAACATAATTTTACTCTACACCTGAATTTGAGAGTACCTTATAGATAGGAAAGAAAATAACGAACATTGTGCTCCATTAAAATATTTTTACAACATCGAATTCAAAATAATAAATACTTAGATTTTATAGGGGATCAGGGTATTCTCTTCAACACGTGTTAATGAACAACTCTGCATGGCGTATGTTATCTTTTTATTTTATGAGAAGAATCCTAGCGGTCACTAGTGGCTACAACTCGTAGGTTTCATTTCTAGCAATGTAAATAAATATCTTTACAGTTTTCGATCACTAGTATTTTCATCAATTGTAATATTATCTTTTTGATTATTCATTCCTTCCACAACCAATTGTTGCACTACATACCATATAAATATTTCTCAACTTCTACATTACTCATAATTTCTTTTGTGTCTAACACATAATTTATATCGGTTCGTATCAATTAAAATACTTAGCAATTAATAAGCTCCATTACTTGAACAAGATCAATCAAATAGTGGTTGTGAAAGAAAATTCTTAGTGACCGCTAAGCTTCAAAACTCACAAAAGGAATGATTATTCAGAAAATAAGATAAACAATTTCTTATAGATGTTTTATGAACAAATAGTAGTAATAGATATTAGCAGTAGCTAGGCATTTTCCATAGTATATTTTGATGTCAGATAGGTGATATATGGACAATTTTTATTCTCAAAAGCTATGGAGCTCTTTGCATAGTTGGGAAGAAAGATGATTAATAAAAATGTTTTCAAGGTGCTCATATAACACCAAAGGGACTATTAGGCACACACATTTGCATATTTTCCTTTTTTACACATTGGTGTGCATCAATGAAAATTATTTGCAACCGATAAGCTCTGCTACTTGTCGGGAGGATTAGATTAGTGGCCACTTAGCTCAACTCATGTTTAATTTTGAATATAGAGATCAAACAAGAGTTCATATTAAAGGAAATGCTTAGGGACCGCTAAACTCGATTACTTATAGAAAAGAATGATTTTTCGACTACTAGGATAAACAATATCTTATTTCAAACATAAGCACTTTGTAATGATAGATCATAGTAATAAAGGAGAAATAGGGTTGGCAATAGTAGAGCCCGACAGAGGGGGAATCGAGCTAGGGGAGGATGGGAGACCAGGAAACTTGAGGAGACAACATTTGTGCAACAACAAAAATGAGCCCTTGGTGTAAAGGAACCACCTGGGAATGCTTTTGAAACTCTAGAATGGAGCGTTCAAGAGAGTTCAACAAGTAATGGGGGAAACAAACCAAACGATCCCTACGAAAGTGATTAAGAAAAATAAGGTGTTTCGCAGGAACAGTGACAAACCTTCCTTCCAAGGAGATGAACCGTATCATCATGTGGGTTACTTCATCATATGGCGGAGGGATCGAGCTAACAAGTAGGCCCGCTGTTATGTAGGTCAGCTTCTCCTCTCCCTCTACAAATCTCCTCTCTTCAACATCTCTATCGACCCTTTTGTTGAAGAATCGGAAGCCCTCCAAGCCAAGGCCGGTCGCTTCAGCAATAAGTTCTTCATTGACTAAGACCTTCTGCCCCCCATATTCCACTGTCCTCTCCTTCCAATCCTTTGCAAAATGCACAGAGATGCTCTGATCATGCCCCTGAACCTTTTCCATGAAGTTTGTTATGCCACCCTTGCTAAGAATGCTCCACAGCTCAATATTATCTTTCCAGTCTGGGTCCACACTAGGCTCAATTTGACAAGGAGGACCCCCCATCTTCTCTACTCTGAACTGATTGCAACAAATTCCTAACTGATCGCTAAAGCCAGTCCACTTTTTGCTATAGTAATCCGCACAATATTGGAAATGAGAGCCGTTGCTTTTCCCACGATCGGCTGCGTGTCTGCTGATCTGAGCCTGCTGAAAAATGCATGTGAGAATAGCCCGCTCCCTGTCATCAATCACTTTATCACTGCCTTCGGTTTCCGTGGAGGTTTGAATCCACCTTTTAACAGTCGCAATGCAGCCACATGCGCGATTTTCAAAACCGTGTATCTCCACTTGAAATTCCCCATATGATTCACACTATCTTGATTATTAGACGTGATTTTCATAAACCAATACTTTAAATCAACACGTGTGGGAGTATTTTTGAAGTTGATCCACACCCAAAAATCATAACTCATTTCTAGATATTGCTTGCATATGGAGATCTGCCTGAATGCTATTTTGAAGCTGTTTAGGGATGTTATTATTGTCCCAAACTATAAGGTTAACATTAATGCCATAATTTTCCAGCACATCCGCCAATTTATTACCCTCCTTGTAGGTATGCATGATCCTGATGTTATTGAAAGTATGAATAATACTTATGGACTCTGCAATAAAATCCTTGATGCGCCAACTTGGAGATGAGCAATCCTTTGTTTAAGAATATTAATGATATTTAGGAGTCTCCTTCAATAATGAGGTTCTACGAATATTTTGTGTCCAGGTAATTCTCGGACCCTAAAGAGTAGATAAAGATTCGGCAAAATGATTAGTTTGAATTCCCATTTTACCAAAGATACATCGCAGCAATCATGATTGCCTTTATGATCCCGTATCACTCCTCCCCTGCAATCCTAGGGTTTCCTTTAGAAGCCCCATCAAAGTTTAACTTATACCAATTTAAATCAGGAGGATGCCATTTAATCAAAGATCTATCAATGCTATTCCTGGGATTGTTCCAACTATTGATTGATCCTATCTACCAATTGGATAGAATATATTCTTCATTTTTTGGATATCTCTTGTTCTTGGGGGGTTTAAATCCAGTAATATTCTCTTTGATACCATTAGAAATTTTACCAATACTAATCTTGTAGGTTTGCTTTTTATTTCTGAAGATAATATCATTTCTATCCTTCCATATTCTCCATATTAAATGAGGGATAACCAGCTTCTAGATCCTTTTAACAAAAAAATGCCTAAAGGGTGGGTTCCATTGAGTCCATAGCTGATTGAGATCCTTCGGCGGCACCCGAGAGCTTCAAATTTAGAAAGGGCAAAATTCCATATTCTAGTGGCATACTCACAATGTATGAACAGGTGGCTGATATCCTCGAATCTTTCTTACAAAGATGGCACCTATTAGGGATTATTAATCCTCTTCTCATCAGATTGTCATTGGTAAGAATCCTACCTCTGATAGCCAGCCAAAGGAAATTTTTTATTTTGGGAGTTAAATCAGACATCCAAATCCTGTTCCAATTGAACTCTGTTTGATTACTATGAAAGAAGTTATTGTATCCAGTTTTGACAGAGTAATTCCCATCATTGGAGTTATTCCATACCAGCTCATCCTTGGAATCCATCTGACTTAATGGAATAAGATCTAATTGATCTTGAAGGGAGGAAGTAATTTGTTTCAGATCATTTCTCTCCACAATAAGTTTTTTCCACTTCTTTCTGGTACCATTTTCCTCAATATAGTCCTTGATTTTGATGCCATACTTGTTTATAAGACTGTCCTTGGCCATCCCAAAACTCTCCATGAGATTTCCATTAAACCAATTATCCTCCCAGAAGTTTATGTCCCTACCATCCCCCACTTTCCATTTACTGCCCTGCCTGATGAAATTTCTACTTTTAACCAAATTGTTCCAAAAAATGGAACCATAGGGGAGTTGTTCATCTTGTAGAAAGGAGTACATAGATTGATGTTTTAGATATTTTTCTTTAATTAAATCTATCCAGGGTTATTTCTCAGTCAACATTCTCCAGCCCATTTTAGCAATGAGGGCCTCATTCATTTTCTCAATATCTTTTATACCCAGACCTCCCATAAACTTCGGGGTGCAAACCTTATCCCAAGCCACTAAGTGAAATTTGAATTTCTCATCCATGCCTTGCCATAAAATTTTTTTGGATCCTTTCAATCTTATCCCTAAAAGAAGAGGGGATCTTGTAGAGCGACATGATATAAATTGGCAGATTTTGGAGAGTACTTTTGATGAGCAGGCACTTACCAGCACTAGATAAAATGGCTCCTTTCCAACCAGCCATTTTTTTTGGAATCTCTCCAATAAATCATCCCACACCTTGCAAGAGACTTTCCTAGTGCCGAGAGGAAGCCCCAGGTAAGTGGCTGGAAGCTCACTTATTTTACAGCCCAGAATTTTAGCTATTTTAAGTTGTCTTTCCTCAGGAGTGTTGAAGAAGAAGATGGTGCTTTTGTCATAATTGATCTCCCGCTGTGCTAAGCAGATTTGTAGAGCCACAACAAGGCCTTGGTAGCCTTGGCTTCAATGACAGATGCCAGAAGAAGAAGGATAGTGTCATCCGTAAATTGCTGATGGGAGACAACTTGACTGATGGAGGTGGGCTTAGAGCCACTTAAAAGCCCGTCATTCACCGCTTTACCAATTGTTCTACTGAGGCTGTCAGCCAAGAGAATGAATAGTAAGGGGGAGATAGGGTCTCCTTGTCTCAGACCCCTACTGCTAGTAAAAAAACCCACTGGCTCACCATTAACAACCACAGAAAATCTGGCCGTAGATATACAAGCCTTAATAATTCTTCTAAATTTTTCCAGAAACCCGAATTTTGTTAAGACTTTGTCAAGGAAAACCCAAGAGACCTTGTCAAAAGCTTTATTCATATCAAGCTTGAGGACCATACTTGCCTTTTTATTATTTTCCATTGAATGTATGGTCTCGTGAACCATAATCACTCCGTCTTGTATAATCCTGCCTTTGATGAAGCCACTCTGCTGCCTTGAGATAAGTTCATTCAAAATGAGCTAGAGCCTAGTAGCAATAATTTTGGTAAAAATCTATAGATGGCATTCACAATGCTTTGATAGGCTGAAGTCCTTGAAATCTTTAGCATCCATTTTTTTTGGGGCCAGCACAATGTGAGTGTTATTAAGTTCTTTTAGAAGATTACCCGTTCTATAGAACTCATTCACCGCTCTGAGGAGATCCTTCGAACATATTTCCCAAAATTTCTGGAAAAAATTTATGGAAAATCCATCCAGTCCAGGAGCCTTGTCACCCTCTAAAGCAAAAACAACTTTCTGCAGCTCTTCCAGCGTAACCGCTTTGTGGATATCTCTGAAATTCTGTTCCTCAATTTTATTTTGGGGGATGGCCTCCAACATAAAAGAAATAGCTTCAGAGTTGTTGATATTCCCCTCCTCAAGAAGTTTTTTATAAAATTCAAGCGCTTCTTTCTTGATGCTATTGGGATCTTTTATGATATTTCATTGTTTTTAGAAACTTCTAAGATCCTATTACAAGCTCTGTGCTTTAGAGTGGTCATATGAAAGAACTTCATATTCATGTCTCCCTCTTTAAGCCAAATAGCTCTAGATTTAAGTCTCCATAAAGATTCCTCTCTACTGCAGATCGTATGCAAATCAAAGAATATTCTTTTCATTGACTTCGTCTTGGCGATTTCCCCATAGTATCCATTTTAATTCCATCTCCTGAATTTTTGCTTTAACTTTTTTTTGTTGTCAAAAACATTACCAAAAACGCTTTTGTTCCAGATTTTGACTTGCTTTTTTACATTTTTGAGCTTTTGGACCAATCTATATTGAGCAGTGCCTTCTTCATTCCATCCCCACCATTCTTTTATCTTTTCATATATATTGTCATGCTCCATCCACATCTTTTCAAATTTGAATGAGCTTCTGGTGGGTTTAGTCCAATTGAGAAGATTTAAAGCAATCGGATTGTGATCCGATCCAACTCTGGGCAAGGAGGAGAGGTGGAAGTCTTGACTGAGAATCCATCTCGCTGAAATTAGTGCCCTATCCAATCTTACCTGAATAAACTCTTTTCCCAACCTTCTATTATTCTAGGTGTACTTATTCCCATGAAGATCCACATCTAAGAGGTTATGTTCAGCTATAAAATCAGCAAAATCCTCCATACCATTAGAAAAGCTGGAGGTACCTCCATACTTTTCACCTGGGTTTAGTGGAGAGTTGAAGTCCCCCATAATAAGCCAGTTAGTAGAACAATGCTTGTTTCTAAAAGTTTTAAGGTCAGCCCAAAGCTTCCTTCTACCACTAACCGTATTAGGGGCATAAATGTTAGAAAGGATCCATTCACCATTATTCTCAAAAGCAACAAATTTGATTGCAAGATGATTAATACTAGCATTAAGAACCATACCAGTACAGTGTATTTTATCCCAAAGAGTAGCCAGCCCTCCAGAAGCTCCCTGGGAGTCAACAGCCGCCATTTCAGAGATATCCCAGAAACTCTTTTTAATAGTTTCAAGGGTCATAGCTTTCATCTTAGTTTCTTGCAGAATCAAAATATTAGGATTGCTAGAGTCCCTTAACTCCTTGATGGTTCTCTGTTTGGAGTTTCCATTTAGGCCTCGGATGTTCCATGAAATAATCTTCATTTGGAATATTTGGTGGTTGGAACTGCCTGATGGTTCAACCGCACCGAACTCCATCTGCAATGTCCCTCTCCGTTCTCTTAGATCTAAGATCCTTTTTAGAGGGTCTTCCTCTTTTTGTACTTCCTCCAAAGTCCACTATTCATTTAGCAGTAGATCTAGTTGTTCTGGATGTGGAGGTGTCCCAGTTATCTTTATTTTTTTCTTATCACTGTAAAGTGATTCTGGGATCAATTCAAAACCTTTCATTCTTTTTTTCTTTTTTGAAATAACCTTTGTGAATCCCGAATCTGGATCCTCCTCATCCAAGATGGGCGTAACTTCTCCCTCTTCACATTCTTTCTGAGTCCTGTCCGATGTGTGTATATCAGTTGTTCTGGTGCTGAAGCAAGCAGGTGAATCCGCTGATATATTGCTGAAACAAGGAAGTAAATCTTCTAAAGAATTACCATCTCCCCTAGGAGAGTTTTTCTGCAAAGGTTCTTTAGGAGCAGAACACTCCTTGTTTGAAGTTTCCTCAGTGATACACATCAGATTATCTATCTCAAATTCCAAATTGCTTTGAGATTGCTCAGTAGGGACTATATTAACCTTCACAGAGCCTTCTTGCTCGTTCACCACCATGAATACCTTCACAGGATTTTCCAGGTTTTCTTTGCTCGATACTTCAGGCAAAGCTACTGCTGAGACTTTGGGATGCCAGACCAGATGTTTCCTTATTTGAGTTCTAAAGCCCCTTTTTTCCCTTTCTATTTAATTCCAACTCCTTCTGACTAGGAGCTTTCTTTTCATTCCAGCTATCCGTGCTAGGAATCCTACTATCCTTATTCCGAACTGAGTCCTCCACAGGCTGTTCAGCTTCCATTGCAGGATTCTTCTTCTTGGAACAACCTTTATCAGAGTGCCCAATGCTATGACAGTTGTTACACCTCAAAGTTTCAACCTCAATTTTTTGGGTCCAAATCCCATATCTAGATTTCAAGATTATGTGTTCCGGAAACTCCTGATCCATTGTAGAAAAAATACAGAAACGAGCAAAAGCAAGTCTGGATCTGTTTCTCGTGGGTCCATCCAGCCCGATAGGGGCACCTAAGGATTTTGCAATATTTAGCAGAATTTCATCATCCCAAAAATGCAATGGTAGTCCAGGTAACCTACACCAGATTGGGATGGTGTTTATATTCTCAGTATTAGGGTCAAATCCAGGATACCATTTTTTCAAAAAAAGCCCCATATTACCTAGCCACCAAGGTCCTCCCAGAAGCACCGATTCCAAGTCCTCTTGTTGATTAAATTTTTCCAGAAAAAATCCTTTTGGCATGATGGTAATGCTCAGGGCTCCCTTAGGTTTCCACTTTCTCAAAGCCCATTTTCTAGTGAAATCAATATTAGGTCTAGAGCCAAGAAACTTACCAACGAGGGAGAGATTCGCTTTGCTTAAATATCTATCAACACAACCATCTGGGACCCTCAGGCAGGTGGCACCCTCATTGTCCTTTTCCCATGTGAATTGTCCAACAATTTTCGGACCCACCTTGGTGCTAGGGCTTTGTAGCAACTTATTCCAGGCCAAAGATGTGGATTTAGGAATTTCCACACTTTCATTTGTAGCCGTCCGATTTTGGCCGGAGATCTGCCTTTCCTCAGCACTCTTAGCTTTAGTGCGTAGACTTTCTGTGGCTGAGCTGAAACCGCACTAACAAAGACTGATGCTTTCCCTTTCTTTCGTACTTGTGCTTTCAATCGACCGATTCTAGCCACAGATCAGCCTCTCCTCAGCAATATTAAGTTTTTGCGGACATTCTACACACCGTAATCAGAAACCGCATCACCATAGTTTTCACCGATTATAAGTTGACAATATGCTTGAATAAATTTTGTGGTGAATTATTAGAAATATTTTCCCTTGAAAAATTACAAAATAGTATTTTTACACTATTCATAAAATAAATATAAAAGTATACTATATACACTTAATTTTTAAAAATATTTTAAAATATAATTAATATATACATAAATCTCTAGAAAACTTTATGGTCATATCTAAATTATGTAAGTCATATATTGTTATTATTTTAAAGATTTCCAACTATTTTACGTGATATAAAAAGATAAAAGAGTCTAAACGGGCATCAAATTTAACACCATGTTAAGGACTTTGTTACAACCACCGAAGGATAGCGAGAAGATGTTTAAGATGATATTTGATCAAAAATAGATTTTGAGGGAGCTTATTTTTTAGAGATTCGCTATGATTTATTTTGTTAATTTGGTATCCCGGATCTTTGGGAATAGTGTTATAATAAAATTCAAACAATTCTTAAAATGATTTTCTACATTTCTATCTTTAGTAAAGTAGTTTAAATTTATTTCATATCTATAATTGAATACGAAAATATATCCTGGATTGGTTTTATAGTTAATTAAATTCTCCTACTCTAAATTTCCATCCTCTTATAATTTCTTCAGAATATCTTTAGTAATTCTCTGGTTACACTAAGGTTCAATCACATCATACTGCATGAACCTAGAAGTGTCTCAAATATCTTGAATTTCATTAGCCTAGTAGCCACTCGGCCGATTTACATTTTAACTATTCAAATATTCATAGTTTAATCTTAAAGACATTTAAACACTAATAAGAACCTTATTACAAAACATTGATAATTCCTAGTAGTCGATACCCCGTATAAATTAGAGATATTTTCTATTTATAAAAAAACATAAATAATGCCTAGCATCTGATATCCTATATAAAACATAAACATGTTCTATACATAGCATGTCTTAAATAATTCCTAGCATTCGCTAGACCGTATAAAATAGAAACATGGCATGTATGTAAAAAAAGCATAAATAATGCTTTAGCGGGCACTAGCCCATTTAAAACATAAACATTTTCTACATAACATAGCATAAATAATGGTTTGTGGCGCTATCCCTTATAAAACAAAAACATGTTATGTACATAACAAATCATAAATAATGCTTAGCAGATGCTAGGCCGTATATAATAGATACATGTTATGTTTAGTCCAAAGCATAAATAATGCCTATCGATGCTAGACTTTATAATGGATTCTAATATTTGAATTTTTTCCAATATATGGATTCCAAAATATGTGATTTTGGATTCCAAAATATGGATTCCATTCCAATATATGCGATATAGGAATCCAATATGTGTGATTTTGGAGTCCAGATAATTCCAATATTGGCTATATTTTTTTGATGGTCAAATTGGAATACGTCTAGATTTAGTGAAATAAGATTTATATGAGAAATCGTATGGGAGAAAGATGGGGGACCAAATTTTAATTTCTCCCTTTTCCTCTTAGAAAGGGATGAAAGGGAAAAGAAATTTCCCTATCCTCATTATCAAAAGTGTCGGGCATGCATGGCATGGATCGGGGGCTAAAAATTTTCAAAAAAATCTTACCTTAGCTTCTTGGGGTCATGTGGGGGTGGGGGGTTAGGAGGTATAAGGTGGTGATGCATTTTTATCCACCTTGTCCCATTGGAAAGGGATGAATGGGACATAAACGTGAACCTTAGCCTCATGCTTTGATACATGGCATTAGAAAAATCTTCTAACCGTGAGAGTGTCCTTGAAAGAGAGATTGAAAACGAAGTATCCAGAGATCCCGAGGTCTTTTTGGGAACGAACTTATATGAATTTTATCAAAAGGAAATTTTAGAATAATGGAATGGGTCTTAAGGTTTGATTCATCTTTAAACTGCCTAAAAATTATTGTTTTTAATCTAGATCATCATTGTGTCCATGAAAAGAATGAGTTATGGAAATAATTTCATGGGCCTTGAGAAAAATATGAAATTACCACCATGTAGAGAATTGAATCAGATTTCCATTGATATATTTTTTTACCTACAACTCATTCTATAGATCATAGAATCATCTCCTAAAGCTCAAGTGCCTTTTTAAATTGTGAGCTCATTTACCATCAAAATCCCACTTTTATGTAAGTTGCTCTTAAATCTCCAAATATTTCCTAAATATTCCTAAATCAATTGCAAAATAATCTAGGATCATTAATACAAATTTATGAATTTATTCCTTCAAACCTTCTCTCAAGAATGTGCGAGCCTCAAAAGGTTAAAAATAGCCATTTCATAGTTCATTGAAAAGTCCTCCTTGAAAGACTAGGTGTGGAAATAATCACATGAGCTTGTTTCCATCTTTCTTACATAAGGGAAAGGTTATTAAAACAAATGATAACATTAAATGTATTGGGATAGGTCTCGACACGAGGGGTGAATTGATCATTGGAGCACCCATGAATGTTTATAATAGATAATTTTGACATCGAGTCATTGTCATGATTGAAAATATGAAATTTTCATTTTGCACATTTACATGACAACACAAGATATGCCCTATGTATTTCTTGACTATTGTTTGTTTATGGCCACTTTGGCTGTGACAATCTTGTGATATTGTGAGTGATGTACCATGTATGAAACCCATTTTTCATGGTCCATCTTGTCTTCCTCGCTTTCTTATTACATTGTCTTCCATTACATTCTATATTTTATACTAACACTTGCTACTAGTCTATATTTTTTTGCACGTGTCTTCATTTCTTCCATGCATATTCCTTACCCTCTATAGGTATCCACTTCATATAATCATATTGATATCATGTCCTCTCCTTTAGACCACATTCTCCTACGGTCTTCACATGCACCTAGAATGAGGGGGAAGATATTGGGTGAATAAATCACCCCTACAATGTCTCAAAGCTATAGTATAGCACAACACAATATACAATAAGCATAGTCACACACTTATATATTGGCCCGAATCAATTTTGGGCGCAAAACACAGGGTAGACACTAGCAACTAGATTTGAACATTAGTGGTGGGTGTTTTTGTTCCCCTAGGTTCTAATGTCATGGGGGTAAAAATAGTCATTTTATCACTCCAACATAGTTCATAATAGTTTTCAAATTACTTTTCCCATAGCAAGAACTTACCTCTAGTTACAGAATTCATTATATTAGTTACATTTTAGTTACAATTGGAATAATCAAAACAAATTGAAACAATTGGAAAAAAAGGAACAAATCAGGGACATACCATTTATAGTGGTGCTTATTCGGGAAGCATCATGGAAGGAGAGAAAATCTAGACCTCTCTCCCCAACACTCTTCTCTTGGCATGAAATTGGCCAAAAAAATTCTCTTGGTGTGAGATCACCAAAAAAATTCTCTTGGCATGAGATCACCTAAAAACCTCACCATTCAACAAAGCAAATCCAAGAAAAACATGATAATATTTTATCTCATACATCAAGTGCACACTTTCCTTTTACACACTTTTACACTCTTTACTTACTTATATATGCATCACTCTTATTTATCATATACCAAACTTTGACTACTCTCTTGCTATTATTTTATAGGTATGTCCTTAATACACAATAAGAAGAATCTCACATAAGCTCTGAAAACACACTACTACACATATGCTTCACCCTTGGGGTCTACTTCCCTTTCCTAGTCTCCACATCTCACATTGCAATCACTTCACGCTTCACTTTTTCACTCGACATGATATCGAGACACTTTTCTCTACAAGATCATAAAGTACACATATTATATTTAATTATACTATCGAGTATTCATTGAAAATTAATAATGTGGGGGAAAATGTAGACACAAACTCTATGAACTTGGGTACATTTCTAGGTCCTAAAGAATACTAATATATACATGATTCCTAAGAAATAAAACTAATAATTGACAATGTCTTTTGGGCCTTTTGTTTTGTTTGTTATACTTTTATTGACCTTACACACCCTACATCCATGTCATTATTTTACTGATTTATCTTTTATGGCCTCATACATTAGTGCCCCGTAAGGACACTAGTGCCCAGGTGTTCATGTCCCTCCTGGGCACTCCTAACCCTTTCTCCCCTTTTCTCACTCTTTTGGGTCTCTTTTAATTCTTGGGCATCTTTTATACTTTTGGGTCGACCTTCCAATTGTAAATTAGAAAATTCAAACAAGAAAATAATATATTTACATAGTTATAACTCTCAAATAATGGGCTAAACACTAAGCATTACATATTATCACCTAATCTTGCATTCACATACACAAGAGCACTTCAAAGGAATTCATCTAGCATAGTCAAACAAGGGAAAATGGTTGCATTCTTATGCATACAAAACATAGGAGGGGAATTTTATTCTATTCCATCTCACACATTATATACATCTACTATCACTCTAGATCTAGCCCACCTCATTGTGTGACTTCTACAATGGCATCCTGAGGAATCATTACACACACTTCCACACAAAACTACATGGAGTTTGAAATGTAGTACAGACTCCACATTATGCATCTTTAATCTTAGATTTGATGTGGTTTGTGGGTGTCTGTAGCTAGGTACCTTTCTTTGCAGGTTACAGGTGTGAATAATGACATTGAGATAAATCTAGAGATACAATCAGTGATTAAAAAATATCCTCCTACATAGACAAATATACGAACCGATCATCTAGGTGGACACTAACATCCAGATCCAATCAAGTAGCGTTTAGGTGCTCTCGTCCTCTTTAAGGTACTTCTTTCCTACACAATTATAGGTCCCATAACCTCTAGTGACACCTAATAACACTCTTCTCATTTTATTTCTGTAGTTCCTTAGTCCATAACACTTCCCGATCACTTCAAAGCCAACTAATTCATATATACATATCTCATTTTCTTAGGGTCTCATATTATTTATTGCTTGTTTATGGTCCATTTAATGTATTTTATCACTTGTATATCATTTATTGTAGTACTTACGCTGAAATTGGATTTAATTCACTTTATATTAAATCATCAAAATATTGCTCGAAAAAATAAATTGGTAATATGTAATGAAATAAATGATTGCATCAAATAGGAAAATAAATTCTTAAACCTATTTTTAGTGCTTCAAACTTTATTAGTGGCTTCTCTTAGAGATGTGTTGTAGTTTTATGAATATGTAGGAAATCCTTTTGTTCCTTTTGGGATGTATTTACAACAGGTGCTCTTAAAAATTCCATATGATTTAATAAGTGCATTAAAATTTCTTATATAGGTTCTCCTCTCTGTTTAATTTTACATTAAAGATGACCTCTATATAGGATGTGAAATGACCCATAAAATATTTAAATTTTAAATATTATCTTGGGTGGAAGGGCATATGAACATGTTTCCAAAGACCAAACCATGAAATGATTTGGTCCTAACTTTATAGTATAAGAACATAGTTTTGGAAGTTGTTTAACATCTTGGGTGATATTCCTTATGGATATTATAGACTAATATGATTGGTTCTATGAGTGACTGAGAAATGTGTATAGATAATAAATTCAGATAAGTGAATTAAATATATGCTACATGGACTTGGAATATGCAAAAAGGTCATGTTGAAGGTGCAAAGTCAAAGTTTTCATTGCTAAATGATAAATTACCAAATTTTTGTGTCTACATTTCCCTAATTCAATATGAAATGAAAATTACATGCTTAAAGGAAAATATAGTTGAGTGTGTAAACTCAATTTGTCTTCACTTGGATTTGATGATTTTCCTTGTGTATAGGAACACTCCATGATGAAACCTACAACAAGAAGTGTAGTTAATGTCCATAAATGAAATTTAACTATAACTCAATTTTGAATAGTATATTTTTAAGTTTGGAAATTGCATTTGTAAGTAGTAAATAAAAGAGACAAAAGCATGGAAAGAATACACCTTTTCAATATTTTAAAGAAGAAGATAATGTATTTCTTATGCTTGGATAATTGGATTTGAAGTGGTTCACTAAAGTATTAGGGGTTCTTAGGCCCTAATTTTGCTTAAAGAGATGTTGGAGTCAAAAATGAATTGAGTTTCACTTGACCCAACACCAAAATAAGAGATTTCATAAGACTTGTATCCCAAGCAACCCAAAAGTATGAATACCACTACATAATTTACTAGTCACCCTTGTATATTACAAAAACATGAGATGAAGAATTCCACAAGGTTTTTAGTCACCTTCAAATCTTCAAATCCCACTTACATCATTGTTGCAGATGGATTTAGTCCTAAGTTTAAATTTACAAAAATTCAAAAATAAATCATTGTTGATGCCCCAATCATGTGATCTAACTCTAAGTAAAGATATGAAATGATCAGTATAGAAAAAGGAGAAGGATGATTGTTCCCCAAAACTTGTACTAAAAATTTGTTTCAGTTGTGTAGTTTTAAAAAGGATTGAAGTGATCAAAACACCCACAATCTGTACCAAAATGTATCAAATTATGCTTTGAATTGTGTACATTTTCCATGAACCTATATCAAAACCTATGAGTGTCCATGAAAATATTAAAATTGTGTTATAGAAACATCCATCCCGAACCATAAAGTCTAGAGGTTTCATCTTTGGTGGATGATTTTCTACCAATGTAAAAAAATTCTTGTTCTATGTTTAACTATATTCTAGATAACCGATACCATATATAATTTTGTATCTAAATTATAAAAAAATTGTGTACCTAATGTACATGAATATCCATGTGGTAAACCCAACTAAGTGTACCGTATTTTCGGTGAGTGATACATAAATAATATAAGTTTAAGATTAAAATAAAATATTTATATCTATGTTAAATGTATCTGATAATCTACATCATATCACATAAAGGGTTGTGTTGAATGTCCACCATAGATATATTTTTCATACAAGGTGTGCATGGTAGAAACCAAGACACGTAAAGATAAAAATACAAGTGTTGGATTCTGGTAGCTAACACTTCACAAGTTCATGCATGCTAGTAGTTCACCTAGACATATGCCTAGGTGCTCTTATGAAGCACGTGAAACCCGATGAGTCCCTCCTTTATTCAATTACCAAGATTTCAGTTGCATGATTGATCATTATAACATGAATGAAGATGCAAAACAATAAAGAAATGGAAACACATATAATAAGGGAATAAACCAACATAGATCATTAACATCAACACTTGAAACTCTATTAAATTAATTTCATCAATAATAACCATAAAAACCCATACAAATTTTCTAGCATAAGCATGATTCATTACATATATCTATTGATTACATCCATGTGATAACTACATCCATGCACACAATCGTAACACTTACAACATTCACTTAACATGCTTCACATACATCATAATCTATAAAAATCACACAATCTACCTTCTATAATTAGTACACCATCTATTTATACATGATGGGGACTTTCCCTTAATTGCTTACATGCATTAATCCTATTAATATACACCCTAAATATAGGTTTCATGCATTTTACAACCTTTATTTAACTCATGCTTTAATCATATAAATAGAACATCTCCATTTTTCATCCTTATATTATCTTGCATGTGCTTTACTCTTATTTTCCTATTTTGGGACTTTTCTTGCATGCTACAACATATGTGATTTTCCTTATTTTTATCCTCTTATTGGAATTTGGCTAAGTCATGGATCCTTGTGCATGTGTGAACCCCTTGTGCACTAACATCCTTTCATGTGTTGCGTGCACCTTCATGCATTGACTCATTTTCATTTCCTGTTATTGTGGGTATGATTCCATGGGTTCCTTCTAATATTTTAATATCTCTTTACTACGAATGTGTGCCCTCCTACGTGCGGTCTTCAACTTCCATGCATAGATAATACTTAGCAATTTCTTCTATCAACATTACCCCCCACTAGGATTATTTTTCATCCTCAGCAATAACATGGATCAAAGAACACATATATATTTCAAATAATGGTTGAAAGAATAAAGAATTTAAGAAATGAATAATTTGGTCCTTTACCCAATGAATAAAAGGATGTTTCCTCGCTTGCATTCAAAGTTTTATGCCTTAGGCATAGGAAGAGCTTTGGAAACTCCCTCTTTATTATAGCTTCTAACCTCTTCCATCCTTTAAGATCTTTTGCTTCCTTGTCAAGTGTTGCCTCCATAATTCCTTGCACCTCCTCTATAGTCATTATTTTACCCTCAATACTTATTTCTAACCCCAAATGTGTTGTCCTATCATCTAGCATACATTGGGCACTCACCCGAGGCACGTGTGGGTGCCGAGGCCATCCTTTATGTGAGCAAGTTGCAAAGAGATATATTCCATTAATGGTGGATTATTTGTAGAAAAAAATTACATTCATCTAATTTAAAAAGGTAGAAGAGATAACTAACAGATCTACACATTAATTCATCACAAAATCTAATAAACAATGTAAGAAGTACAAGAAACCAAATCTGAGTCATGATAAGCCAAATAACATGAGGTTTTATGCCCATAAGAAAGTTGTACAGAATAGATCCATATATATTGATGTAAAAAAGTTTTGATAGCCATATTACATTCAAAAGGGTCATCTCAAACCATATTCATCAAATGACAGAGACTCAACTCCTACAAACCTGTCTGATCAGAGATCCTAAATATGATTTTCCCCATTATATCCCTTGTTACATATCCTAGTATCCATACTAATTCTTCATGGAATCCCTTACAACCCGCTAGCACTAAGAAATCTAAACCATAGCACCATGGGCTCTAAACCCTTAGTATTTCCTAAAAATTTTGTAGCATCTCATTACCTTCCTTCTCTCTTCTTCCCTCTATTGTCTTTCTCTATCTTTGTTCCTATCCCAAGCACTTCTTTAAATAGGACCGTTTTCCATTACCATGAATTATCTCCTAAGAATATCACTTGCCAAGTTTCAATGTGGTCCTCCATTGGAAAATGTTTATCCTCTTTACAAACCCTCCACTAACTCTAATGTTCATCCTTTAAACCCTTGTTCGCCTCTCTTACGCATGCCCTAGTTCCACTTAAACCCTTCTTAAACCCTTTTTCTACACATTTTTCCCGAGCGCCCTTATATCTACCGATCCTTCACATGCACGCCTCTTGGTACTTAGCCAATATTTTAGGGTCCAACATCACCCCACACTATGCATGTTCTCCATCCTTAGAAACATTATGCTTCCTCAAAGAATAAAGAATAGAAAAATGGAAGAATATGTTATCATTGCATGAGGAGTGGGAACTCCTTCTTCTGAATGCCTTAATATTCTCCCAAGCGTATACTTCTCCCTATGACCGTTGAATTAGGTCACCCACAAATGCACTTACTTCATCAAGACTAAGTTCCTCTCTCTTAGCTTTCAACGTATCTACAATGCTTTCTAGTTACTAGCTAAGTTTTCCTAGCACATCCATCTTGTGAATGAATATCATTAATGTAAGTCATCTTTTGTTCTTGCACCACTATTATGCCCTTTCCACCAATGTACACTACCTTTGGGAATCTTACTGCTAAGTTGGGGTTTCCGCCCATGCTACCATACTCCTTTCCTACACTTTTTCTCTCCTTAGTCTCCTTCAAAGACTTGTATGGCGCTTCACTCGACTTTGTGCTCCACAAACTTTTCGATAACTCCTACCACTTACCTCTCTATAGTATTATCCATCTACTCCTTGGTTAGGGTTAGGGTCTTCTGATCCTTCATGTTTACTTCCTCACTCCCTCATTTTTCATGAGCGCCTTCCTCATTCTCATCCTTCTCTTCATTTCCTTCTTTATCTGACTCATGTACATCATACACAGGATGATTCTAAGCCTCTTTGCACTCTTCATCATTTTCATTTCCCTTATTAACCTCTCTCGATTTATGTTTCACCTGAGTATGACCCTTTTTTCATCCTATGCTTCTTCCTTACTTGTCACTCCAACTCGGGGCTCTTCTCTCTTTCTTCTATCTTAGGTGACTCTCCCCTTACCGGTGACTCTTCCTTCTATGGTGACTCTCCTTTTATGGTGACTCATCCTTCACTAGTGAATATTTTCTCACAGGATACCTCTTATGATGGACGTAAGTACTTGTGCCCATGCCTGAATCCTGTGCCCCTACGGTCTGTACTATCTGCGCACTCTGTGTGTTTTTCTTAAGAGCCTCTCCTCTATCTCTTTTCCTTGGCAAAACATTTTTCTACACGGTGGGGTCCTCAGCAATGGAGACATCATCTTCAATATAAGTGCATTTTTATACTTAGGCCTTATGCGCAAATACACCCTCACTAATGTCCTCCCCGCAATGTAATGTTACTGTTTTTAACATGTGCATAGCATGGGAGACATACTTATCCCTACAAGAACTCTTCTTGGGGTATATTAACTTCATGCATAGATTGCAATAGTCTTAATCTACTACACTTATATTAAATATGAGTTTCTTCACCTCTTTAAATCGATTAAACCTGGCCTGGAAGTACTACATTGTGAAGGAGAAAGGTAATTTACACCAAGGACTCTTAGTGTCATCTATCAAAGTAAATTTGTTGATGTAAAAATGTTGGTATATGGTGAACTCAACCTCTCCTTACACTAGTGAAGGAAACTTCTTGGGTATTCTACATTTAGCTTGGAATACGTCCCGCATCCACTTATACCATTTTTATAGGTGTGTCTTATAAGTGACCATCATGGGGTCACAAGTATATTGTTAAAACCTCTTGGCGGGGAGGGGTTATCATCTCGGTTATTCCAAAACAAAATTATCCATCCCATCACGCACTCCAATCTCTGAAAAAAATGGTGAGGAGTGCATCACCAAACATGAACTTATCTTCATCACGCGTGGTGTTTATAATCTCCTCTCAAATAAAAGATGAGAGGTTATAGATGGTTCCCTCTTAGATCTTGTAGCACACATTCAACAAATCCTTGTTGATATGTGTCCATCTCTCTTACACATTCATCTGTTTGACCACATGTGTGGCTATCCTCATCACAAGGTCGTATTTGTAGAAATGTCAAAGTAGTGTGAACCCTTCTTATAATCATAGGCCTCAATGGTCTTATTAATGGCTTCCTTATCTTCCAAATCATTTTCCAATTATTCTACCTCACGATAAGGTTGGTGAACTTAGAAAATAGTTGGGTGGTTATGGACATCCTCCAACCTATGAAATAGAACTCTTCTTTTTGCATGTGCAACATCGACCATTGGTATAGTCGTTCTGTCTTGCCGAAATAGGGAAACTTGTAGAGTTACAAAAACCTAGCCTTCTCCATTTTCACCTTTACCTCATCATCGTAGGTTGACATTGTATCTGGTGTCCTCTTCTCTCGTAGGGTAAATCAGTTCTAGTGTTATTTCATTCTTTGTGGTGTTCATTTAATGGCTATAGTCACCGATGGCTATCTTCTTGATGTGAGACACCCATTCTTTACCAAGTAATATGTCATCTGGGTACTACATTTCCATGTACTATTATTCATTGAAACTAGTAGAAATGGTTTGTTTTCCCTTTCTGTTTCCCTTCTTGATGAAACATTTTCTACTTTCCTTGGTTCCATTCCTTCATCCGGTCCTTAAAAATTCTTCCTCTTTCTCGGTCTGGATTTTCTCAACTACGCAGCTCCAGTCCTTTGCAAAAATTCCATCAAACCCCGTGCCCTAGCTATGCAACACTAACTTGGAAAACCCTTTTTCCACAAGATGGCGTAACACTTGTGGGATTATTCCACACAACCTTCTCCACATACACCCATGTACTCCTTTACACTCTGGTTCACCGAGAAAACTATTTATGCACGTAAATCTTCACAACTCTTCTCAAACCTTCTTTGCAAGTATGTCCTATTTCACGAGAGCTCTTTGATAACTTAAAATGTAAGGTAGAAAATAACACACCCCCGATCTTCTATTTATAAATTTATCTTTTCTCTTTAGTTAATTTCATGCCACATACCAACATACTTTCAAAATAAACACGTATTTCTCCAACACCAACCTTCAAAACTTTTTCCTTTGTGCTCAATCCTATGTGAAAAAATTTAACAACCTTCAGGTGTGTAAAAACCCCTTACTAACCATACATCCTTACGTGTGTGTGTACAATGCCCAAGGAATTATTTCTCGTGTCCTACTCTTGGTTCTTGACATCGCGTATCTCATGTTATTCCCGCACTTTTCTTTTTTTTGGATGTGAATTCTCTAAAGCCTTTAGACACTATCCTTCCCTTATGTTCACCTCTTCTACGTGTAATATTCAAATCCACATCTTTTTAATTTTTCAACCCAGACCATCAACAACCATAGCTTCCAACACTTGTCACATCGCTCCACCGCACACAAAAATGGATGCGTGGTACTCTACGCATAGAATTTTTTTGAAAATAATAAGTGGTTACCAGTGCACAAACACGCAAAAAAAAAAGCAACCAGAAAGAGAAAAAAAAGAAAATGAAACTGCATCAAAGTAAATCATAGGCTAACTGGCAATATTACCTTATTTACAAACAGAAAGAAGACATATTTCTAGTATGGCTTCATCCTACTTCCATTGAAATGGCTTGGAAACCATGTTCCATTTAGTGCTTGTAACTGGAAAGTTCCTAAATCAAGTATATAGGGTACACTATATGGTCCCATCCAATGGAATTTTAATTTCCTAGGATAGCACATAAACTTGGACTCATACAAGAGAACCATCCACCAAACCTCAAAATGTTTGTTCTTGATGTCTCTATCATGTCATGCCTTTTACCTAGATTTTTCTATTTTATGACTCCAACGAGCAATATCCCACCTCTCATTCAACTACATCAACTTAGCAATCCTCTCCTCAAGCACTTTTTCATCATCTAACCTTCCCGCATGCGTTATATGCAATGATGTTAACATGAATTCAAAAGGTAAAAAGATTCCCCGCTAAACACAGATTAAAAATGTGTGTCCTTGTTCGATCTTCTATATGTATTCTGATATGACCATAACACAAACAAAATCTTTTTCATCCCAACCCTTTCTTCCCACATCACCAATCTTGGTTAACATCCGATTCAAATTTTGTTAAATGTCTCAACAATCCCATTAGGTTATGGGTGATAAGGAGTAAACTTGTGATGGGATACCATGAATTTTACCAATAATATTCAAACTGTCTCATTTAAGAAATGGGTACCCCTATGTTGAGGAGACAAAGTATGACACATAACAGAATACACACATAAGGTTCACGTGTGGGAATAGGGTACCCTCAAAGGTGTGGAAGAATAGGGAAGGAAATGTGTGCAAAAGATAAGGAAATATTCAGACTTAGCCATTTTTAGGATTATGGGCTATTTTTGGAGATAACATGTAGAGCACACAATCCAGATAAAGACTTTCGCGACACACATAGATTATTTTTGGAAGATTGTCTACTAAGGACTTTGTATGTGTTCGAGTTAATAATAGAATTATTACTTTGCTTTAGTTAACTTAAGAGATCTATTATTAGCACACTTGCATGTGTGTCTATTATTGTAAAGGCGTATGCGTATTTTCAGCATGCGACCTATTTTGAGAATTAGGTAAGTGAAGGGAAAGTCCCCACCCTTATAAATATGTAGTAGTCTATGTAGCTTAAGGGGAGCAATGAGCTATTATGAAGTTATACATCTAGATCTGATGCATGCATGAACATATGGTACTACTTATTGAAAGAAGATTTTGTGTATTTACTGTGTTTAATATAATGAAGTGTATTGGTTGATTCAAGGTATTACACATGATCATAACTAGTTCTTGCATGGTTGATCTCATTATGGATATTGTTTAAATCTATTACTCTTTAGATCTAGATCTGGAATATGTTCTCTAGAATGGTTACACTATTTATGTATTTGAATGCATTATCTCTTCATCTAGATAACATCTTGCACAAGCAACCTTAAAGGGGGCATGGTACTTTTGTGTGCTTCACGTGAGCACTCGGTTTAGGTTGAGTGATTTGCTAATGTGCCTAGGTTATTTCTAGTAGATTCTAGCCTACATCATTGGTTTCAATTGTCGGGACCTCTTTTGCGCTTATTTTCATAATGGTTCATGATGACGATGTACTTGGTTGACCCTAGTAAGTGTTGAGGAGTGGTTACAAGATCTAGAAGAAGATTACGCATAGAGGTTCAACACTGGATCAAATTTTAATGCACGCATAAGGATGGAACAAAACCCGTATGACAATTTGTATAGATCTTCTTCATAATTTTTCCAAAGAGAATTATACGAGTGGTTGGTTGCTTATGCTTTTAAAAGGGATTGGAGGTATCTCACACTTTTTGGGAAACAAGAATAATTTCAAGCCCTTTCGATGTTGCTCTGATTTGGACATGCGTTGTGGATACTTGGTTTCGTGGTGTTCTGAACAACTATATTTTGGAGTACTCAATTTCCACTTATTCTTTCCCAGAGGTAGTGGAATTCCATTTTTACAATATCCCGTGGAACTTATTTGTAAGGCATTCCACTGAAATCAAAATCTTAATGGTGACCCTAATCTTGGAAAGAAAACTAATGGCTAACTAAACCCCACCCGAGTGGTGCCGTGGAGTAGGTTTGGTTAAAGATGACAGACCTAGTGGAAGAAATGTAGAGAGAAGAAAGGTAGCTTAATTACAATGAGGTGCACGAGAGGGAGATAGAGAAGTAGTGAGATGTTACAGAGTGAATGGCATTGAGGAGAGAGATGGCTTGCGAACGATTTAGAGCTCACATGGACGGCATGGAGCCGAGAGCATAAGGAAATTACCCGTTTGGGAAAGCATGAAAGGGAACCCCCCTCGACCTCACATGGAAGTGTGCCAGTAGAGACAACCTGGGCCATGGGTGCAGATCTGAATCTGCCTGAAAACCTAGCTCTTATGCTTGATTTTCTAGTATCTAGTACAACAAGTAGTTAGTAAGATAATTTAGATAGTGGGAGGGAAGGAGTAAGTTGCATAGAAATTACATCAATGGTAGAGAAAATTTCTTCATTATTTTTTGGAGGTACCTTTTGAGGTGCATCATCTACGTAGATCAGGGCACGTAGAATTTGGGGCTCACCTCCGAGAGTGGTACCACATTCACGCACCATGGGAGTTCATAATAGTACTACTATTAGGGCATAAGGAATTACATCTTCTCGGTCTTCTTTTAGTTATAGGTGGAGGATTAGGAGGTATAGGTGGTTCTAGTTCTAGTGGATTTGGTGGTTCTAGAGGCAGAGGCAACACAGGAGGTTCTGGATCAAGTGGGAAAGGTCTACACCAACCCTAGAATATTTACATGGAGATGTCTCTTTGTCTTCTAAATTATAGAGGCATGGAAGATGCTTGTTGAACACGTGCACATGTGTGAGATACGTGGCCCAAAAAAGGGATCATGTTTTCTCGAGTGCAGGAAAGTCAATTTTCCACTATGTTATAAAGATACACATATAGCTGGTACAAATTTTTACACCGATCGACTTGTGTAGACTATGCTGCATTAAAACATGCTTTCCTTAAATATTTTTACATCCTTGAGTTCGAGCGAAGAGTATAAGTGTGCTCAAGGATATTAAGTAAGGCACTACTAAGAGTGTCAAATAATATGATGCTTGTTTCAAAACTCTGTTGTCTAAGATTTCGTATGATATTCATGAAAACCAAGACATGCAATAGTTCATTAGAGGTTTGATCACACCTTTTAGAAGGGATTTATCACATAAGACATAAATTGATCCATGTGAAGAACTTGAAACAATTTTACACGTTGAGGCGTGGGAGCATAAACATTGGAGTCAATCTATTCTTAGAGGCACATATTGTAGCTATGATGATGTAGTTTGAGAAAATATTAGCAAATTCAGCACGTGAGACCTACATGGGGATTTGGTGTATAGATTGTGAAGTGAAAGGTCACACAAAGGATAGTTTTCTACACATATTATTGCTTTTATTGTTGCTAGACTGTGAGATGTGTCATTTAAACCATGATGCTAGCCACCCCTTTATTACAACGTGCGATAAGGAAGAACGTATCCTCTATTATAATATTTTTTGGTCCACGACTCATGATACAAAGGAATTTATATTGATTGGTCAGATCCATGATGTTATATATATTGGTGTGTGAAAGACAAGAGTATCAGATAACTCTAAAGGTAAGAATGAGCACCAAGATTAGGATCACAATCAAGTGTGCTATGATCGAAATGAAGGGAATTTTGATGGAGGTTATGGTATAGGTCAAAGATACCATGGTATATGTAGAGGTCGATGATGTGGTGATAGAAGAGGCTAGTTTCCTCATGGAACATATTTTACATGTGTATCTCCCGACCACCATAGGCGCGAATATCCTCAAAATATTACTTGTCATTTTTTTGGGAATAATCATAGTTATGAGGAATGCCCAGAATTATATGAGCATCTTAGTAAGCATCATAAGAAAGAAAATAAAGGTGCAAGGATGGTTAGGATACAATGTGTTATGGAAAATAAGTGGATTCCGAAGTTGGAACTAAAATCTGAGGTATTACGTTTAAAGATCACTATTTGTGCTTTGAAGATGTGCGCGCTAGAGAGGAGTTACAATAGAAACCTAATGTCACTAAAGAGGAGGTTCTACATTCACAATACCTAGATCCTTCTCATCAAAAGGAGGTTTATCAAGAAACCATGGAGGTCCTTAGAAGTCTTCAGGTGAAATTCAATGTCTAAAGGAGAAATGACATGAGATGGAATTATAGAAGAAAGCGCAGAGATGGTCCAATCTGATATTGATGACTTGAAGGAGGTGTGCAAAATGTTGTGCTAGGAAAATTGTTATCACCGAATCACAACACCCTCATGATTCCATAAGTGCATATACTTGAACTTACGGTGTGATTGGATAACATGGGTACTATCTCCAAGTTGTGGGACTTGCTACTTGAGATAGACCTCTAGAGAAAGCTGGTTCTTGCTCCTAAACTACCTGCCACAATCTACTCTAATGCAGGGGAAACTAACTATTCTAATCTAAATTTCCAAGAGACCAGGGAGAGAGAATGCATGAAATGAAAGCCTACACTAAAGCAGTGATACACCAGAAAAGGAGGGTGTGAGAGTAGTCTTCAAATGTGTGAAATACAGAAGCAAAGTGCACACTAGAAGAGGTGATGACAGTTCTCCATAATCTAGCAAAACACATTCACAACAATATTTCAAACATACACAATGATAATGGATCCCTATATGAACATAATAATAGATACAATATTCTTGTAATCAAGGTTGAAGGGGCAAGAAGCATGCAAGAAAACATATCAGGGGAAGATATATCCACAAACTTATATTTTATTGCTTCATGATATACCTGATTCAATCTATTACAAGATAAGGGCCTGGATCACCATGCAAGGAGTCCACAACAAGGGCCTATAACAAATCAGCTTCACAAAGCAATTTTGGTATATCTTTGCTACAAAAACTACCTCTCCTTTACAATGAGCCCAACAATCCAATTCATAGAAAAATGAGAAGGGAAAGAGAAGGGAAAATGGAAATCCTGAAATTTGTCCTTCAACCACTTGTAAGAGGCATTAAATGGAGTAAAATGATTATATATTACTTGAAAAATTCTCCCCATACTATCCTAGGTGCTGCAGCAGAGAAAGAATGATGACCATGCCTCTTAATTGCACTCCCAACCACCAAATAAAACACTGTTATGAACCCAGCCACGTTTTCTTAAAAATATCAATCAATCTCTCATCAAATATGAAATTTATTGATTTCTTTGCATCAGGCTTGGATCCATGATTCCAACGGTACCAATTTTGTGTGATTTCGTTGAGAAATGCAAAAGTTATGGCCTTCTGAGTGCGGGCAACTATTTTGGGTCTGGCAGGCGTTTTCTGTCATTTGACAAGAATGAGCATTAACTGAATGGAGCTGAATATGTTTCTTTTAATTAAATATATCTACCCTCATTAAAAATAAGAAATCATTCCGTAAAAGTCTAATTTTGTGAAAATCGAGCTCGAAGTCAAAAGTTAGGGCCGTTTGAAGTTTCACGGGTCAAACGTTGACTTTTCTTCTTTGCCTTTGGTCGTTTCAGCTTTTCACGTTCCCCGCGTACTACGTGTACTTTTATCCTAACTGTCCCAGATGAAAATCTCCTACTTTGGCTGATTTGGGCTTCCTTGTTCCTGTTTGCGGCTTTTTCACCTTTTCGCATCCCACACGTCCCTCGCGTACTTTTGTCCCAACTGTCCCACAGTCGCTGAGGACAAATATCTCCGAACCACCCGAAATGGACTGTCTGTCAAAAATTGGCCGATTCACGTCCCGCGTGTACTTTTGTCCCGGCTATCCCAAAATCGTGCGAAACAAAAACTTGACAATTTTCCCTGCTCTCGGTCGTTTCAGCTTTTCACGTCCCGCACGTCCAGATGTCCCAACTGTCCTATGGACCGCCTGGGAAAAAAGTGTCTGACTTAGCCAATTTTCTTTGTTTATCGACCCCAATCTTGGTACGACGAACCTCAGTACGACCCAAACTAGTACAACCCGAACCCTTCAGACCCGAAATGCCTTAAAACAATCCTGCAACCTTATTTTTTGCATTTTTTCCATTTTTTCTAACTCGTTGGGATTTCTTCTTGGATGGGAGAGTTAGAAAAGGCCGAGGGGACCCCGAAAAACATGATTTTGGGCCTCGAATCAATCTTACTTGCTCGGGACTGAATAATTTGATGCATGTTATCAAAATTACCTTGAGGGGTGAATTTTGGATAACAAGAATATAATTCCATTTTTGGGGAATTGGCTAAAGGGAAATGCTCTGCATGAAAGTATTGAGACTAGATGGAAGATCTTGTATGTAAATCATACCCCCATAGCTTAGACTATGACATGGAAATCACTCTCAATTTTTTTGATGGATGGATTTTGAGAAATATATTGATTGATACAGGTGCAAAATTCAATGTGCTTACTTTAGATATATGGGTATAGATGGGGAGACCCCCATTACAACCATCTTCTAATTTTTTATTTATGGCCAATTGAACCAAGGCCACCCCTACTAGATTTTTAAGAGATGCATCCATTTTTATGCAAGGGGCTAAGTTCATAGGGGAATTTGAGGTTCTGGAACTTGCAAAAGCCAACAGCTTTCTAGTTCTACTTGGGCACCCTTGGTGTTATGTAAATAATTTTGATCTTCGGTTCAACAAGGATATATCGGTTTAACCGATGGGAAATCTACGCCCTATGCTTAGCCTTTGAGTGAGGAAGTTCTGAATAGGATTTATGTACGCATCATCCAAGACCCAGAAGTGCTTGAGCCATCTAAAGAAGGAATCCTTCAGTGGGAAGATGTAAAGTCAATTAGTGATGATACAAGTATTTCTTATGATAATTGGGCTCATGGTAATTATGAGTTGGTAGGGTGCGACGTAAGAAGCACATTTACGTGGAACAATAGACCTCATTGTATCAGGATAATAGGTAACAACCTGGTACCTCAATACACTAGAGAAGGAGATCCTATGGTATTTCTACGTGCCATGGAGGAACAATGGATAGACCAGTTGGAAAGATAGAATATGCTAGCATATACCCTGTGCAGGATAACATCGCAGTAGTGGGTGGTTCACAGAGATAATCTTACAGGATGGAATGAAATCAAGATTTCTCTTTCTACTTGGGTTTTCAAGAGCAATGCACCTACTCAAATCTACACTTATGGTAATCAACCTATTCAACACCAAGTTCAGTAGTGTGAGAGACTCTAGATAGAGGGTTAGGAAGATCTACCACCTTCACTCTTGGTGCACAAATTTTTTTCACTTTACAAGGCTGTGCACATTCATGGTATGTATATGTGGAACTTTATAAAGAGAATGGAAATTGCCAGGATTTGATTATAGGAATGATCCAGAAGTTTGACTACTTCTCTACTAAACCTCTAGAAGAAGAGGCATTAAGGGTTCTAAAGAAGTTAATTATGGGATACAGTAAAAACGAGGAAGAACTCATTAGGATTTATTTGATGGAAATGACTCAAGAGCACATTTTGCTGAAAAAATAGAGACTAATGCCAAAATACTTAAGCGCACTTGCTTTGAGAAAGAAAAAGAAAAGGTGGTCTACTTATTAAATGATGAAGAAGTAGAAAATCTAGATGTAGATCATTCAATAGGTAGGAATGAGGTTTTTGAAAGTACAAATAACACCACACACACCTATCATGAGCCTATCAAGATAAAGAAAGTGAATATTGGATCAAATGTTGAGCCTAAGGATGCCATAATTAGGGATTATTGGTATGACTCAAGTGGAAAAAATCATTGAGTTACTCTAATATTTTCAGGACTTATTTCCTATGGGATACCATGAATTAAAAGGTGTTCATGAATCATTAGGATAAATGAAGATAAATCTTAAGGAAGGTGCGTCCAGTCAGGAAGAGACCCTATAGGATGAACCCCAACTTGTGCAAAAAGGTCAAGGAAGAAATTGACAAAATGTTGAATTTTGGAATCATCAAGCCCCTAGACGAGTCGAATGGGTTAGCCCAATGGTGATCAATATAAATAAATATGGTCGATTAGGATCTATGTGGACTACAAGGAGTTGAATGTTGCATGTGTAACTAATTCCTTTCCTATGCCCTTCACGGAGGAGATACTAGAAGGTGTTGCGGGGTGTAAAATCTATTTTTTGCTGATGGATTCTCTAGTTACGATTAGGTTAGAATTTTCCAGGAGGATCAAGAGAAAATGAATTTTACCACTTTGAATGGGGAATGTTTTCCTATACTTGTGATGCCTTTTGGTCTAAAAATTATACCTGCTATATTTTCGCGCATAGTTGTCCAAGCATTCAAAAAAATTATTCACACTTTCTTGAAGGTTTATTTAGATTATTGGATAGTGTGTGGAATTTTTAAGGATCATTGTGATAATTTATGCTTAATGTTTGAAAGATGTTGATAGTTAAGCATCTCTTTGAACATCAAGAAATGTGTATTTGCTACACCATTTGGCACACTGTTAGGGAACATCGTCTGCAAGGAAGGTTTGTTGGTTGATCCAACTAAGGTTGAAGTAATTATCAGCCTTGAAGAGCCTACCAGTAAAAGTGAGGTGTGTAGATTCTATGATCACACTAGGTATTATAGAAAATTTATCAAAGGATAAGCTAAGACCGCTTCACCCTTGGAGGAGTTACTAAAAGGAAAAGGGACATTCTATTGGGGGAACCACAACAACGCGCATTCGATACATTGAAGAAGAAACTTACTACCATGCCTATTCTACGCTTTCCCTCATGCAATCAAGCATTTCATGTACATATGGATGCTTCTTGCATGGCCATTGGATGCAATGTTGGATCATCCGTGAGAAGGTATTATAGATCATCCTATTTTTTTGCTAGTAGAAAATTAACTCATGCGAGTAGAATTATATAACTACAGAGCACAAAGCTTTGATAATGATCTATGCACTACATAAATTCAGACAGTACCTACTAGTAACACCATTTGTATTCTATACTGATCACAAGGAATTGAAGCATTTGGTAAACACGCCCATTTTATAGGGGTGCATATGTCGATGGGTACTCTTATTCCAAGAAATTTATTTTAAAACTGTCGTAAAACTAGGGAAAATTAATTCTAGACAAGACCATTTATACATAATACAATTAGGAGAAGATGCGCAGTAATTGAATATACCATGTTTGATGCACAGTTATACCGGTTACAATGCAAGCCATCAAAATTAGAGGACATTGTTTTCTTTTTATGTATACGGTATGGTGCCGAAGGAATGAAATCATTAGAGAAGATATAACTTTCCATTCGCGTGACACCATTTATGTTGATTAGCAGTGACCTATACAAGTTAGGTCAAAATGAAGTATTGCGTCGATGTGTACTGGAACATGAGCACACAAAGATCATGTATGAGGATCATGGTGGTATTGCAAGTGAGAACTATGCAGGTGACGCCACTATGTGCAAGATTCTACTCATTGGATTATGGTAGGAGACCCTGTACAAGGATTGTAAGGCATATTACATGGCATGTGATTACTTTCAATGCCTTGGAAAACCAAGTAAAAGAGATGAAATGAATTTATAACCTATTCTTAGTGTAGAACCTTTTTAAAAATGGGCTATTGACTTTATGGGCCCTATTTCACCAGCCGTGCGTAGGACTGGATTGTGCTACATTGACAAGGTTTTCAAAATCAACACCTACAAAGGATTGTACAATAATAAACAATGGCCGTGTTTTTATGAGAAAATATTATTACAAGGTATGGATGCCCGCCAAGTTTGACAAGTGATAAGGGTACACATTTTTGAATAATACATTCATAATTATATTGGATGAGTTCATGATTGCACACCATAAAACTACACCATATCATCCTCAGAAAATCAGACTTCTGAAGCCTTCAACAAGAATCAACCGAAATTGACAAAAATATGTGATGTTGAAAGGAAATATTGGGATGATAAAGTTTATGCCATGCTTTGGGCATATCGAACAACATATAAGAGGTTGAAAAAAGCTACACCATTTCAATTAGTGTTTGGTGTGAAATCAATTCTTCCTATGGAATTCAAGTTACCTTCTTTACGTATTACACATGCTTTGGAGGTCTAGCTGATGCGAAATCCTTAGAATGAATAATTCAAAATTTGACCAAAATAGATGAGCAATGAGAAATAACACGTTGGAGTTAGAAGAAAGCAAAGGTCGGGCAAAAAGCATGGCATGATTGACACATCAAGGAAATTTTTTTGAGATTGGACATGACGATGCTTCTTTATGATTCTAAGTTTCGCACCATCCCAAAAACCTAAATTACATTGGTTAGTACCATATGTTATCACTTACATACTTGAAACAAGATCTTGTTAGTTACAAGAGTTGCTAGAATATGGATAATCAGTTATTTCAATGGGAGTAGGTTAAATCCCTATTATAAGTAAGTCTTCTTGGTGTTTATAATAAGGTAGTATTTTTGTTTAGATTATGTTTTCATTTATGCATTTCCTTAAAGTATTTACTTTTTTGTCACTATACTTTGTCAATTTAGTTGGTGTTTTGTATAAATAAGTGCATTTACGTGCTTTGAAGCTTATTACCATTTGCAATATTTTTATGCGTAGAGGAAAGAACATACCATTGGTGTGGGGTAGATGTTTACAACTCGACTACAAATCAAGGAGTAAATTGTTACAGGTGCTATTTGAGTTTGGAAAGGAGTTTGTTAGAAGAGAGATTGCTTCTAAACAATGACCATAGATGGGGATAAATGAAGGAACAATATAACGCGAGGTAATCAAAGTGGCCCCGGAGACTACCAAGAGAAGGCACAAAGTGGCAAGGTAATCAGTGCATGGAAGAATGCTGAAGATAAGTCTAGAGCCGAAGATAAGAAGGCACACTAGAAGGTTGTAGCCGAGGCATGAAGATGTACCACGCAAAATGGTGAAAATGATCAATTAATGAGAGAATTGTTGGTAGGTGAAGAAGTAATAAATGGACTAAATTTTTGAAAATATATAGAAGGAAGCAATCCGAGTTCATTTTTACCATTGTAATTACATGATATTGAATGAGCTAAGTGTTACGAAGATGAGTGAAGAATATTTAGGTACAGAGAGTGCAAAACCAGATATGGAGAGAAGATTTGTGCACAAAAGAAGCATGCGTCCCCTTTGGTGAAGGGTTTAAGTGAAGTAGATGCATTGTGAAATAACTAGGACACGTGATTTAAAACTAGGGCAAACATATTCAAGGTAGGATTTGGACCTACTCGCTATAGAAAATAGAAAGAAAATCATTTTCACATTACAACGGATAGAAAGGTGGGATTTTAAGATGACACCAAAGAAAGTACCGATCATAAGAACTAAAGTAAAGAAGTAAGTGGAGGGAGAAGTCAATGTTTCTCCCAAAAGTAATTTTTAGAGATGCAGTACCCAAAAGGTGTTAAAGTCGAGAAATAATGGGACTCCCACATCCATAAGTGTAAAATATGTGATTACAACCACCACACATCAGATAACAAGGAGTTAGACACATTGTTGAGCACAAAGACCAACAAGTGCACAATGGAGGACATGCCAATATATGATGATCTTCGAGAGAAGTTGTTAAAGTAGGTTGGAGTCTATCAGTTATACAAGCTCCCTTATTTTGGAAAGTATGAACCATTATACCAATGGTTAATGAGCATAGTCCTTGAGGACTTCATCTATTTCATTGGATGGATGGTAAGAATGACAGCCGCATTGATTGCAACAATGAAAAGATTAAAAGGCATAGGGATAGTCCTAGTGAGTGACCTAACTAATAAAGAAGAAATCATGGAGATATAAAAGGAGTTAGGATATACAAAGGGTCCACATGGGATGGACATTGACAAGTTGAAGAAGTACCCAGTGGTTTAGGTAGCTGCACATTTGGTAACAAAGTTGAATGACCAAGAGAGGTGGTTACAAGTGAATACAATGTGGCTACATATCGCGAGGAGAATGTCACAGGGAGTGATCTACAACATAGTAGGCTACATTGTAGAGAACATTATCAAGGAAGTGCACACGGTGATAAAATTAGTTTTGGTGCTATTTTACTTTCTTTAGTATTTATGGAGATTGGAGTGACTAATGGGTCAAAGGACAAGATATGAGAGTATCCCATGTAGAAAAAATCCCTTGCAGAAAAGGTTTGATTAATAAATATGTGAAGGTTCTATGAGTGGGCCATTCAAAAAGAGCATGGAGATGTGGTATGATAGGATCTACGTGGCATTTGAAGAGGACTGGCACATTCCTAAGGAGTTACCATTAGTGGTGTCAAAGGCAATACAATTCCCGATGTACCAGCACTTCTGTGTCACATAATTTTCTATGAGGGATTTGGAGCACATGGTGAAAACTACCATATTCCTTCACAGTGTGCTACTTGCAGGCATCAATCCACCATTTTAATGATGTTCACCGCCTAAATTTTATTGTAAACAAGGTAGACTATGACTACCACACTCTGAGGAAGACATATGTCTTTCCAGACGGACTACCTATGTTGAGAGGCTCATTTCAGATGTTCCAAACATGAATCTTGTAAGCTTGAAAATTCGGGATGTTGGAGCAAAGGCTCATATAGCTTCACTTAAGCCCAAGATGGAGAAAAACAAATATGTGGATAATGTGTTTGCACTCCCGGGCCACCTAAGGGAAAGCATATAGTGGAGAACATACCATCTCTAAATCCCATGGAACCTATAGAGGAAGGTGATGAGAAATAATAACATGAATATATTGGTGGCTTAGAGTGTAGGGGTTGGAGGAAACCCACAAAAAAAGTAGAGGCTAAGCATGTAAGTACCTCACCTCGAGATACAAGAAGAAGAAGAGGAGGAGGAGGATTTGGAAGTAGTCCAAGGAGAGAATCAAATAAAGAGGGTGTTCAAGAAGAACAAGAACATAAGGCATGGGAAATCCTTAGTCTATCATGAGGTCGACATGAATCTACCCTAAAAAAGAACAACCGATGAAATGAGGAAGCTAATCTGAATGAGGAGGTAGAGGAATTTATAGAGAGCCCTCCTAGAACTTCTATACTACTAGAGGATGTGGAGGAACCCAAGGAAAAATAAATGAAGGAGGAGTAAAGAATGAAGGAGAAACAAACCAAGATAATACTCATAAAATAGGAGATCCAACTCCAAACCTTAGCACTCAAGTTCCTAAGGGGCCAAGAACAAAGAGGGAAAGTGGGGAGTATGTTGTACCAATCATGGGCTATGATGAAGACACAAGTAAAATTGTTATCTCTTAATTACGTAATATAGTAGGCCTCAAGGAGTTGTATGGATGGGAGTTAATGGACCTAGACATGGTTATTACATGTGCGAGGAAACAATTTTCATGGTCCATGCAAACACACATGGACGAGCCTGATTTTTATGTATGTGAAGATTCATGTGTGTCAAGAAGAATGAGAAAGGCACCACAAAATAGGCACATAACTATCAAGCCCATTTTTTTGTCTGATGAGAATGTGAGTAATGACTTCGTAAAGGTTTCTATAGAGGTAACACAATAGAATGTAGATAAGGATGCAACTATTAGAGTGCTAAGAGAAGATATCAAAGCTAAAGATGCAGAAATAGTGTGTCTGAAAGGAGAAAAGGACCTAGAGAAAAATAAGAATGGGGTTCTCATCAGCATGGCAGAGGAGATCAAAGATCATGTCCTAAAGGCAAGACCACACTTGGAGTCCAAGGTACCCAAAAGGTTCCCTTTGGCTATGCATTATGTGTGTACCTTAGTTGATTTGGTGCTTGAGGATGGAACGATTTGGATGTCAAAACCAAAGGACCCTGAATAGGAAGTGGAGAGAGCAAGGGCCTCAATAGTTAGAAATATTTCATCTTATGAAGCCTTGCTCCAGACTTTGTAGGAAGAGCTAAAGAAAGTAGACCAAACATTAAATATTTGTGCAGCTCTAGAAGTAGTTATCCGAATTAGGACAATGGTAGAAGACAATGAAGTCCTAAAGGTGATGAAATATGAGACATTGGGGCATGTGGGATGATTGTCACTTATAAATCAGAAGTATGAGGCCCTTGCAGTAGCCCAATACCCCCATAAAGATAGGATGGATGAAATTGGAAAGCTTATAGTGCAAAAGATGGAAATTCTATAAGGAAGGGTAACTGAAATGTCCAACATTGTTATAGTATTGCATAACGAGAGGGAAGAGATTGTGCAAGAGGAGTTAGAATCTATTCCATAGAATATTCCAAAAAGGCCGAAGTTGTGCTAAGTGATTGGGAAAATTTAGAGGCTGAAATCAAATAAAAATATCCGTAGTTAATTCTTTCAGTTGAAACAGAGGATGTTGCAGTAGGTAAAGGTTCATTCTTTGTATAGTAATTCTTTAATTTCCTTTCATTCACATTCTTTATTCTATGAAGTATCAAGAGTCAACCATTTTTGGGAAGTAATGCAATTTAGTGTGGGGTAATGTTGAGTAGAAAAAGTATGAAACTTAGTAGAAGACACATAGAATGTTCGCATGTGGGAACAGGGAAGGAAATGTGTGTGAAAGAAAAGGACATATTTGGACTTAGCAATTTTTAGGATTATGGGATATTTTTGGAGATAGCGTGCAGAGCACACAAACTGTATAAAGACTTGCGCAACACGCATATGCTAATTTTCGAAGAGGATCTAATAAGTGCTTTGCATGGGTTTGAGTTAATAATAGAATTATTACTGCTAGGTAACCAAAAAAGATCTATTATTAGCAAAATTACATGTGTGTCTATTATTGTAAAGGTACATGGTTATTTTAAGCATGCGACCTATTTTGGGAATTAGGTAAGAGGTGAAGGGAAAGTCCCCACCCTTATAAATATGTAGTAGTCTGCATAGGTTAAGAAGGGAGTAATGAGATATTGGGAAGTTATGATACCAGATCTGATGCATACATGAAATTATGGTACTACTTATTCAAATAAGCTTTTTTGTATTTATTATTTTTAATATAATGAAGTGTATTGGTTGATTCAAGGTGTTAAAAATGATCATAACTAGTTTTTGCATGGTTGAGTTCATTATAGTTATTGTTTAAATCTGTTACTCTTTAGATATAGATATAGAATATGTTATATATAATGGTTACACTATTTATGGATCTGAATGCATCATCTCTTCATCTTGCTAACATCTTGCATAAGCAACCTTAAAGGGGGCCTGTACCTTTGCACACTTTGGGTGAGTTCTCAATTTAGGAAAAGTGATGTGGTAGTGTGCCTTGGTTATTTTTGTAGATTCTAGGCTACATCACCCTATCACTTGTTAAGCTCAATGGGCATCTATATCTGTTTATTATATTTTCCAACAAGAACCTACCTATTGTTGCCACTATGTAATCCCTTGTAGGTGTCCCTTATGCCCACCTTGTAAGGTAATCTGTGTATGTAATGATATAATGTGAACCCATCCTTTGCATGCACCGGAGAAATAGGGCCTACGAATTCAATTGCACACTTATCGAATGGTTCTTCACTAGAAATCGGTCTTAATGGAATTTCATCTCTTTTCCCCGAGTTTACTAAGGTGTTGGCAATGGTCACAAGCATTGCAATACTCGATACAATCTTTGTAAAATGTTTCCCATAAAACTCTGCTAGATGGATCTTGTGTGTGGTTCCATTCCCCGCATAGTTTTGTCTGCAATTCTACCATGTGTTTCCTCCATGTTTATAGTGCACTCATGCTTTAACACGCACCGATGCAAAACCTCATCACGACCTAGCTTATATAATTCTACACTAATTAACATGTAGGGTGTGACACATATGGATAATTACTTCCTTTCCAAAGTCTTCATTCCTTCTGGAACCATACCCATTTTGAGAAACACTAAAATATCTTCCAAGTTATAGGGCGTGTGCTACAACCTAAACAATTGTGTATCTAGAATTTTATCCTCAATTATTTGTGCATCCTCTCTGGATCCTATCCTTGATAACTCTTTTAGGCCCTAAATTACTCCTACCCAGCTTTACAACAATCGTAAACTCACACACTTGAAATAGTAGGACCCACCTACATATGTCCCCTTGACAATGCATTTTTTTACCAAGTACTTCAATTTCATGTGTTCTGTGTAGAATATAAAGGGTGTTGCGAATAGATACTTCCTAATGTTGTGTATCACATAGATCATCGATAATGCCTTGTGCTCGGTAATAGTGTAGTTTTGTTTTCCCGGGCTTAGCTTCCTACTAGCAAAGCATAAAGGGTGGTCAACAATTCCCTATCTAGATTTTACTAAGATTTCTCCAATAGCCATCCCTAAAGCATCAACATGCAAATGGAATGGATTATCCCAAGAGGGAAAACATAATATGGGTGTGGTGATAATCCTATTCTTTAATGTGTCAAACTCCATCTTTTGTGTCTCTCCCCAATGAGATGTACTTTTTTGCTTCAACAAATTTTCCAACGACACAACGATCTTAGTATAACCCTTAATAAATTTCTGGTAATACCCCGTATGCCCAAGGAATTTGTGCACCATGCTCTTGTTGGTAGGCTACCCCAATCCCATAATAATGACAACTTTGGCAGGATCCACCAACAATCCTTTCTTACATATAATATGTCCCAATAGGGTACCAAATGGAGTATCAAAAATATTTCTAAATGTTGAGGTATATAATCAACTTTCATAACCTCTCAAACATTAGCCTTAGTTAGTCACAATGGTCCCTCACCAATCCATATATTGTCCAATCATCAAGGTATACTTGTAGAAACTTATGGGTGAAGTCTTGAAACAATTGAACCACAATGCCCGAAAGTACAGGAGGTGGATTCTTAATTCTAAAAGGGATGAACATTTAGGAAAAACTTCCCCACTCGGGTGAAATTTTTCTTTTCTTGGTCCTCCTTTGCAATTATAGCACGATGATATCCTTAAAATCCATCTGTAAAAGAATAGATCTCGCGCCAAGCTAGTCCTTCTAGGATATCCTCAGTGAAGGGGGTTGGAAAACATCAATGAAACCTAATGCATTCAAATATCTATAATCAACACAAATCCTTATCCTTCCATCCTTGTTAATTTTTATGAGCACTGGACTTATCCATTTTGATTCTTTAACAACATCAATGATGCCTGATGCAATCATCTTCTCAATCTCCTCCTTAACATTGACACGTAGATTCGACTCATTCGCTAATGTCTCTTTTGAATTGGGTACAAACTTTCCTTTAACTTGATCTTCATTTCTCCCAAGGAGTGGTGAAATCCTTTAAGCTCATGGAACCTATGTGGAAACAAATCCTAAAATTTTCACAATAGATCGATGATCTTTAAAACCTCCTTTTCTATCTAGTAATATCCAATAGTATCCTCCTTAGGTTCTTCCTCCAAACCAATGTTAACCTTTTTGGTTTTCATGGGTTCATGGTAGGCGTGAAAGATTCTCGATAACACTATCCATAACCTCAAGCGTGTCCACAAAGATGGTTAACATCCAAAATTTCCACCTCTTTACCACCTATTACGTAGAAAATTTTCATTTCTATTTTTCCATGTATACATGATCAAGCTATACCTCCTATAATTATTCCTCATGAAAGTGCACTTCGAGCTAGGTTCACCCAAAAAATCCATTAATTTTTCATTTTCCATGGAATTATCTCCCATATTTATCTCGCTTAACCACCTATAGTGCCTCATTCACCAACGATTTATTACTTTAGTACTTGAAAGCTTGAAGGAGAACAATCGTCAAATATTGATAGTTTCCTATCTCGATGATGTAGATCTCGAGTGAATGTACCATGCATATGTGTAGCCTTGTAAGGTGGAGTAAATCTTATGCACCCATAAAGATGCAGAAAATACTTCCGCACCTTCCATCCATACATTCTCACATGCCTAGATTCGAAATGAGGTGGGTTCCTTCCCATGAAAATATTGTATAAAAGTACGTGTATTACTTTACGAAACCTAATAGAGAATGTGATCCTTACCTCATGCCACTATAGAAATTTATCGTAATGGGTCTCCCACCAACGTTTTTTGGTCTTAAGAAAGGTATAGCTAGGCATACTTCTCCTTTCAATCTCACATCTACACTGGGTCTCCATTTCTCATATGAAAAAAATGGGGTTGGATCCCCCAGTGTAACTTGGAAACTATTTTCCTCCTAGGCACCTGACTAAGCATGCCTTTGTTACTCTTGTCACAGAGCCTCTTAACTACCTTCCAACTAACTCATATGTCCCATGAACCTAATTTCACCATGACACACTAGTTGTATCACTCATATATTGAGCATATTCCCACCGAGTCATGCCTTCTTTTATTGGTTACACAACCTTAGGGTCCCCGATAGTGTGTACATAGATTTGGTCTAGGTATCCTTCTCCCAAGGACTTAGTATAGGGTGTTGAATTTCCATCTCACAAAGCGATGATAACATGTTCCTCCTTGTTCTCAAAACTTATTTACCCATTATTGAAATGTAAGTAAACATTTTTCTTATAACACCATGTGTTCCCAAGTAATGCAAGAAATTTTTACACCTCGGTGAGTGTCGAGAATTTGAAGTCTTCATGAATTTCACCCTTGGATAGTAATAGTAACATCCTTTAAAATAGAAATGGGTATTTCCTTTCTCTTGTTAGCCATATAAAACACAATCAAGATGGATATAATGGGGGCCTTCCCATTTGATTCCATGCATCTAGGATGAGCACATTAACTTCTACACTCATTTCAATCGAATATTACTTAGGATCCATCCATAATCAAGTAAATTCAAAGTAATCTCCATGTCATAGTCAAGTTTGTCGAGAGAAAGGTTAGCATGAAATACCCGCCTCTCGCACTCTCCTCCAGCGCTTGGTACTTTATCTCTCAACCATTCTCCTAACAGAGGAATGATATTCTCTTGGTGCAAAATATTACACACCTCTCTAACATCATCTATATTTGACTGAGGGACCTCAACATTTTTCTTCTACTCCAACTGGATTGCTCTTTTAGACATTGAATTTACCCTTGAAGACTTTTGATTACGTCCATGTTCTCTTGATAGAATTCCTTTTGATGTGTACGGTAGAGATACTTCCCATGTACCACTTCTTCACTTGTAATCATTGGCATCTTCTTGGGTATCTCCTAGCATATGCCACCTCAGCTCATGTCATCACTAGTAAAGGTTCTAACTCTGACTCACACACCATTCTTGGCAGCCACTATGAGTCGTATTTCTTCATGCTTACCATCCCAACACCTTTATCCTTCCATTTCTTCTTGATCATGTGTTCAAATAATTATAGGAACTCCTCATATTTGTGCTTCTTTCCACACAAAGTACACTATAGAAAATTGGGACATTCACATTTATAGTGTTCTCGCAAACACATAGTTGTAACAAGTCCGACATGGGAATTCAATTATTTTGCATATGTGGTTTCCATGGCTTCTAAATCCCCTAAAAATCCTCTTCCTCGACCTCCTTCATCCATGCTCCCTTCATAATAATGACCATCATCCTTGGATCTATTTGCAACACCACCCGTCTAGCACACACCATTATCGGTGACATCATGTATTTGGTAAATCAATCTACAATATTTGGTGTCATGAGTAGTAGAGATGCAAATTTTGCAATAGCAAGACACATTCTTATGGATCATGCGTTGTAGTAGCAGACACCTACTTGCATCATGATCTCCATGGAAAATCTCACAGTCTAATGTCATCACACTTACTCGATCTCTAAAGATAATTTTCCTCTATATGTCCTTCTACCTCAAATTCCATACACCATAACCTATTGCGAGTCTCACGAGCCGAGTTCATGGATAATTTCTCTATTTTTTTTTCCATTGTAGAAATTTGGGCTTATACGATTAGAATAACTCCTTTATCAACACTTTCCACTACCTCAATGCGCAAGGGCTTCCTCCAAGGCCTTGTGCAGATCTGTGAAAGTCTTTTGTGAAAGTGTCATCCTGAATGGTGTGATCAGTCATTTGATGAACCACTAGGCATGCTGCAAAGGTTGAATGTCATAAGATAACTTGGATAGGAGAGTATTGAAATACATGTCATACTCCCGTACACTCTCTGTCATTTCTTGTTGAATCTCCTTCAATGTGTTGATTCTTTTCTATTCAAACTCGTGTACATAGAACTCCACCAAAAAGTAATTACACAATACAATATAATCCAACTTTTTCTTGTGTGGGTCATACATCATGTACAAGTTATGTGCATGTCCTTGCAATGTGGTTCCAAATTAACTTGCTTTCAAATCTAGAGTAGTGATTCCCTTCATGCGCCATATTAACTCACACTTGTTTACATTCTTGTGACATCATCAAATCCTTGTAATCGTGTGAGTGGAGTGACATCTCGGGAACTAGAAAACTAAGCAAAAGGGCCTGGTCACCATGTGGGTTAAGATGTGTGCCTACGAATCTTCTCCATTCTTCATATAATGAGCTCTCTCTAGAATTCGAGGGGTTTTCTCTTCCGCACTTGCTAAGATAGGGTATCTAAGACTTCTCAAGTTCCATGTCCTTCGTGTGAACCTCAAATCCTTCCCGTAACGTCTTCCTATGTAAATCCATCACTCCTAAAACTCCACATTGTATTTCTAACTCCCTCTCCTAAGCTTCATTAGACTTGAGCCTCCTCTGCTCTCTCTCCATTTCTGCCGCAAGGTCCGCCATCCTTCTTCCATGCCATCTTCCACACAATGCACCTAGCAGAATTTAGCTAGCCATGAGAAAGCCTTCCAAACTCAAAGTAATTAACAAGATATTTATAGCCATTGGAATAACATGCAAAAACGATCCTCTAGGCTCTCTCAAGAACTCAAAGTCGGTAATCTCGAGAAAGAATACATAGAAATAACGTATTCCAGCGTATAACTAGTCATCAATCTACTCCACTAGTGATCAACAACACGGGTCCAGGTCAAATTGGCATTATGCAACCATTAATATTAATCTTGGGTCCAAACATGAGGTATATAGTACCAAATTTTCCTTGATGCATATGTTATTAGCCATTCATACAACTCTATTGGGAAATGTCGAATAATGTCTCATATATTTCATGACACAAGTTCTCCTCCACCCATTTTCATGCATCAAACTTAGATCTAGTACTGAACCTCTAAGAAAAATCATCCTCTATGATTTTAAGCTAGGTATCGACATTCTCCAAGGTCAAGTGCTCCATCATTACACATTTCTCTCACAATAGCTTCAAAATTGGTCCCAACAATGAAACCAAGATGTAGTCATTATTTAACCCTCAATACTTATTTCTAACCCCAAACGCACAAGCCTATCATCCAACACACGTTGGGCACTCACTGAGGCACACGTGGGTGTTGAGTGCCTCCTTTATATGATCTTTACAAGAGATTTCTACTATTAATGGAGGATTATTTACGAAATAGAAGTACATTCATCTACTTTAAAAAGGCATAAGAGATAACTAAAAATTACTACACATTAATGCATCACAAAAGCTAATAAACATTATAATAAGTATAAGAAACCAGATCTAAGTCATGATAAGATAAATAACATGAGGGTATATACCCATAAGAAAGTTTTATAGAATTGATTCATGTATATTGATTTAACAAATTATGGTAGACATTTTACATTTTAAAGGGGCATCTCGGACCATATTCATCAAATGAAAAAGAATCAACTCCTATAAACCTATCGATTAGAGATCCTAACAATGTTTTTCCCCAAGATATCCCTTGTTATAGATCCCAAAGATCCATACTTATGCTTGATGACATCCCTTACAACATGCTAGCACTAAGAAATCTAAACCCTAGCACCATGGGCTCCAAACCCTTAGTATCTCCTAACATTTTTGCAGCACCGTAGTACCTTCCTTCTCTCCACTTCCCTTCATTATCTCTCTCTATTTTTCTTTATTCTTGTCCCAAGCACTTCTTTAAATAGGACCATCGTCTACTTCCATGACTTCTCTCTTAAGAAGATCATGTGCCAAGTGTCAATATGGTCCTCCATTGGTGAATGTTTATCCTCTTTGCAAACCTTCCACTAACTGTAATGATGCCTTTGGGAATATTCCCTCCATGGAATATCCTTTTCTTGACCTCCAAGGTTCTTGACAAGACCTTTTCCACTTATCACACCTAGTTAGGTCCTCACGTTTTTCCTCAAGTTACTCCATGAATCCAAATATGGCTAAGTCCTTTAAACCCTTGTTCCGTCTCCGGTGCATACCCCGGTTCCACTTAAATCCTTCTTAAACACTTTTTTTGTGCACTTTTCCCTAAGTTCCCTTCTATCTACTGATCCCGTGTGTGCACGCCTCTTAGTACTTAGTCAATATTTTAGGGTCCAATATCCTGTAATTTTAGCTCATTTTCCTTTTCCTTTAACTCCATCGCAACATCTAGGTCTGATATAAAACTCTCTAAAATATCCATTTTGTGCATTACCATAGGGTGGATCTCCTTAAGCCTTTCCACAAATGTATCCTCATGGATTTAATTAACTCTCTTTTATGAGACTTGTGTAATAATCCACTCATTCTCGAACTTATTGGTTTTCATCATAGCATGAATATTATTCCACTCGATTCTTTGTTTGTAGTGTATTTGCTAAGAATAAGATCAAAATCTAGGAAATTTTCAAAAGCTTGATCGGCCTTCTTCAAGGCTCCTTGACTTCTACAATCAACACCTTGAACTCTACTATCTTCTCCTCCAACTTCTCTTTATTCATATTCTTCATTTTGGCCACTTCTTCCGCTAATGTCTCCAAATTTATTTTCACCTTAGTTAGCATCATCTAAACCAGGTCCTCTAGATAATGTATCTCTGTGTCATAATCTAGTTTGGATTTTTCTACAAATTATGGGTATGCACACACAATGCTACTTACAATGTCATCTTATTTATTATATGCATGAGTTGTCATTTTATTCTCCCCTCTCAAATTCTTGGTGATATTTTGAATTTATTTTTCACTTTCCTCCACATATTGCTGCAACCTTTGATGGTAGTACCCTTGTCAAATTTCCTTTGGCCAACCTTTGAGGCCATTTTGTTTAGAGCATTACATGCTTGGAGATATATTACCCGAGTGGAATCAATGATGGGGAACACCATTCCTAGAATATACTTTATCTTCATTTCAGATAACGACTCTTTTCTTACCTCAAATTTAGGCTCATCCATGTGCATCAAGTAATTCCATGAGAGAATTTTTATTGTGCACACCATGGCTTCATTTTTTTCAAACATCTCCCAATAGAATAGGTCTTATGTGGGTACTAAAATTTGAAACCTAGATATAATATCTTTCGCGGGTCATCAATGTAGGACATATGGGTATCCCGCAAAGGTTGGCTTTGCATATTCCATTTTTACGTGTTGTTTCTTTGTTGTTTTTGTACAATTTTGAATTATGTGCCAAGAATCTCTACTCTAGAACCTAAGTCTTCCCTAGTTTTCCTTTAAATTTTCCTCACCTTATTACTCCTTATGTATTACCTCACGAACCTCTTCACCCTCTTTATAGCCTTATGCCTTTTCTTCCCACGCATCATTAATATATTTATCTTTCTCAATATTTTCTTCCTCCTCCCGTGCAATATTCTCTTCATGCACTAGAACCTCTTCCTCCACCTTCCTCTCTAATTCCTCATATTCTTCTCCTTCCAAGTCATGGATGAATGAGATATCTTTCTTTTCTCGGAATTTGCTCTCTTCACCGTACTTGGCCTTAGTACTTCTCCACCCGAGGGTTACTTCTTGGTGTGTGAGTTACTTGCCTCTATGTGTTACTTCTTCATCTTCTTTCTCTTACTACGATCTAATTGCACTTCATTTAGATTTTCCTCTTATTCCTCTTCAATATTTTTCTCACACGAGCACTTGAGAATCCTCATGGTATGCTTCATTGGTGATTGTGGCATGTCAACATCATCTCGCATCGATCTATTTTCATCCTTCATCTTTGGTAGTAGGTTGACATATAATCTGCATGCCTCCTTTCTTACTACCAAGTTAAAATTGGATTGAGTTCCATGATTTCCATATCCATTATTTCCAAGTAATCACCTTTGAAACATATCTATAATAATTCCTCAACATATAGTAATCCATGTCAAAACTATCTCGCATTGAACTTTAAGTTTTACGTATCCTTAATCATGTTCACAATGCACTTAAAATACTTGAATGTTAATGTAAAAAGGTATTTTTGACCATAGCGCCATACCTCCATTATTCTTCGGAAATCACGCAAAGCTAAAGTGTTGCATCACTATAAACTTTGCATGTTATTCTAGAAGCGTCAACAATTCTCTTGTCACGTGCTATTAAATTTTGAATGACTCATGCATTCTCTTGTACCAATTATCTATGTGCTCATTCTAGGGATTATTTATTCTACCATTACAAGTGAAGTTAGTAAACCATTTTTCCAAAGACTTGTCCTCAACTATATTTACCCACATATTATCTTCCACGACATTTGGTACCCTAATCTCTTAAAACACTATCAACAAGAGGATTAAACCCCAAGTGATCTTCTCCCCTATTTCTATCTACTCCTTATCCTCTTCAAAATCCCTTTGACTATGTAAAAGGTTATATTATACTTTGTTTTATGTGCCATATTATGTGGGATTTGGGGGAATTTATTTTTTACCTCACTCCAAAGATTTTGAGGATCCCAAATTATAACTTATTAAGTGTGGAGCCACTCTTGTGCCATGTCAACAATCTTGTCAATGCTAAATGCGCATGTCCCCTATTTTATTACAATCTGGTGATTATTTCTTCATTTTTATCTCATTGTGTAGATCCATTTATATTTCCTCCCCAATTCACACAGACCTATAACCTTGTATATCAACCTTCCACTCATCTACATTATTATCCCCAGTAAATTATAAGTAATCCTCATGCATGTGTAACATTAGCCAATGAAATATGCATGTGGGCCTCCCAAAGTAATCTAACTCAAATAATTTAAGAACCCCAAATTCTTATAGAGTCCTATACACTTTGAATCATCAAGATAATCTTCCCTTCTATAGTCCTTGAACCCAACTCGCATAATAAATCCTTAGTGATGTCTTCCTTGTGCCCCTACGTATGATGATTATATTCAATGATCTTATAATTTCACAACTTCAATGCCAAATATTTCCATATTATTACCTCCGATGGGTATTGAGTTTTGAAAACCAATATTTGGGCACCTCATGAATAGGATTCTTCTTAGTCTTCGGTGTTCTTCCCAGGTGTAATTTTTCTCTTTTGAGTAGTATATCTCATGTGGCCTATGTGTCACAAATTTCACACCTACTTGCTTAAATTTTTCACTTTCTCTGGTGATGCACTTCCACACTTTCTATTCAACTCTTAGATGTTCTTTTTCGAATCCCCGCCCCAACTCATCCTTCACAATTTTGTGCCTTAGCTCTACAAACCCTATCTCTGTCCTCTCCTGTGAACCCTAGTTTGTTCTTGTCTTCAAACCCTTCACTCAGCTTCTAATTTTCCACAAGGATCTCTCTATCGACCTAGTTTTGTACTCATTCATCAATCACTCGGTTCAAAGTTCAATAAAAATTCACTATTTTATTTTTCTCTTCACACTTCGCACTTTATCACAATTAAGTTATTTAATCTCACAATTTCTTCAAAGTAAGGTAAGAATGAATTTTTTTGTGCCCTATTTATATATTTCCAATTTCAAATCACAATGATTTCTCATTACCTACCACCACTTTCCATATTTTAAATAATTTTTTATGTTTTTTCCCATGATTTTTCCTCTTCTTTCTTCTACACATGACATTCATAACCTTCTCGGTGAGCCACTACTTGTTAGGATACTAAACTTCTTGCATGCATATTCTTGTGCCACATACATTCTTCCTCTATGTCAGCTTACTAAGTAGTATACCTTTTCATTTCCTTCCTCACATTACACTGGGTGGCTCTTCCCTTACGTGGTTTTCATATGAAAAATTTCCTTGACTTCAAGCACCAACATCCTAAAACACCTTCACCCCTTATACTTGATCATAAGAATACTAATTTTGTGTGCCTTAATCCTTCTTCCGTGCACCTATATCTTATCTCACCACATTCTTGTTAAGGACCTTCTTATGAAATACGTGTTGTATGTCCCACGTACTCTATACCTAATTCACCCCAAAACAAAAAATATTTCGTTAATATGCACATCAGTCTAACATAGAGTAATAATATCCTACACATGAATGTGCTTATTATAAAAAACAAAGAAAAAACTAGAAAGGGAAATCTAATTTAGGGGCAATTTTGCCTTCTTATAAACACATAAGAAGCTTATTTATAGTAGGGATTCATCCTACTTTCATGGAAGTAACCGGGAAATATAGTGTCATCCAATGCTTGTAATTGACATGTACCTGATTTCAATATCTTGGATACTAAAAATGGTCCCAACCAATGCACTTTAATTTTCCCAAGATGGCACGTAAACTTGGAGTCATATAAAATCACCATCTTTCCTACTATAAAAGACTTATTCTTAATATTATTGTCATACCAAGAATTTTTTCTATCCTTATCTATCTTTTGACTCCATCATGCAATGGAGTGCTTCTAATTCAACTACATTAGTTTATCAATGCACTCCTCTACTATATTCTCATCATCTCATCCTCTTGCACACACGTAATATGTAGGGAGAGTAACATGAATTCTACAAGAAAAACTAATTTTTCACCAAGCACCAATTGAAAGGGTGTGGCCTTGTTCAACATCTTATATGTACTTTTATATGACCATAACATAATTGAGACTTTTTCATCCTAATATTTCATATCTACATCATATATCTTTGTCAACATCTGTCCCAAAATATTATTGAAATCTTCTGCAGTACCATTGGCTTGTGGGTCATAAGGAGTAGTCTTATGATGGGCCACCATGAAATTTTCCAACAATATTCATATTGTCTCATTCAAGAAATGAGTTCCCCTTTCACTAGTAAGGCTTAATGGATAAACATACTCACTAATGATGTTTTCCCATAGAAATATTAATTTATTTTATTTCATTATAATCCTTTGTAGGTGCATCCTTTTCCCACCTTATCAAGTAATTTCTACATGTAATGATGTAACATGTGTATGTCCTCCATGTTACTGGTGCAATTGAACTAACAAAGTCAATTGCCTATTTCTAAAAGAGTTTTTCACTTTTATAGGTACAATGGAATCCCTTCCCAATTTCCTAGTTTACCTATCCTTTGACAAAGGTCGAAGCCTTTAAAAATTCCTTATTTTCTTTACGAATGTCTCCCAACATAATCTTACTAATAATATATTACGTGTGGTGTAATCAAAATAACCGAGCATATGGCATGGTATTTATTCTCTGTACATCCTCACTTTGGATTTAATCCTTGAAAAATGATCTGGTTTGAAATGTATCTTTATGGGATTCACTATATCCGATCAATCAATTTCTTGGAACAAAAGGATCCAACAAAAATGCATCCTTACAAAACCAAATTGTTATCTAGATATTTTAATGTCATTGAATCAGTGTAGAAAATAAATTATGTTGCCAACAAGTACTTATTAAACTTATGAAGCATGTGTAATATTGATATTTCTTCACACTCCATATTTGTATAATTTTTTTCAATCGGTTTCATCTTATTTCTTGCAAAAAAATGTGATGATCAACATTCCCTTTCCCTAGCTATGCTAACACTAATCCAATAATTTTAACAAAAGTATCTATATTCAAATGGAATGTCTTGTTCCAAGATGGAAACATAAGATAAGCATGATGGTTAGCTTCTTCGTTAAAGTCTCAAAAGATTTATTTTGTGTTTCACCCCAATAATATTTTTCATTTTCTTTCAAAAAAATATTCAAGTGACATGGAAATATTTTCATACCATTTAATCTACTTATGATAATAATAGTATGTCTAAGGAATCCAAAAACTTAGCTCTAATTAGTTGGCTCCTCCAATCCTAAAATAAATGCATTCTTGGCTGCATCTACAAGAATTCCCTCCTTACATATGATGAGTGTAAGAAAAGTACTAAACAATGTCTCAAAGATACATTTATTAATATTTAAATAAATGCTAAGCTAATCGCATCTTTGAAACATCAATCTCAAGCATTCACAATGGTATTTAACTAGACCATACATCATATAAGCATCTAAGTATTCCTAAAAAAAATTATGAATAAAGTCTTGAAATGCCTACACAACAATGTGTGAGAATACTGTTGGTGCATTCTTTAGGAGAAATGGACTAACCATGTAAGAAAAAAAATCCCCATTCAATTGCAAAAGTTTTCTTTTTTTGGTCTTTACGCACTATCCTTACCTGATGATATCCTAAAAATCCATCTGTAAATGAGTAGATCTCACACTCTGCGACATCTTCTAGTATCTCCTCAGTGAATGGTGTGGGAAAAGTATCAATGACATTTGAAGCATTTATAAATCTATAATCAACACAAATCCTTATCATATCATCCTATTTAATGATGATAACCATTGGTCTTATATATTCTAACTCTTCTATTGGATCAATAATGTTTGACTTCAATATTTTATAAATTTCATCTTTTACCTTAACACGCATATTAGGATTCATTTAGTAAGTTCTCTTAAGAACCAATCACGTTGCCTCCTTTAGATTTATTTTCATTTCTCCTAATTATGGATGTAAACACTTTAATTCATCATATCCTTTGGAAAAAAAAATCCTAAAATTCATGCAATAGCCCGATTATCTTGGTTACCACTAATCACCAGGTAATCATCTATTTTGGTGCATCTTTAGTTAGAATATTTACTTTCTTATTCTTCAATGGAATATGGTATGTCTGCTTCTTCCTAACTTGCAAAGTCCAATACTCCACGCATACACTATGTGTTCTTGATATCCAAATCCTCTACTTATTATTCATCTATGAGATAGAAAAGATTTCCTTTCTCTTTTTCTGTCCAAGTGTGTTCCAACATTCTATCTTCTATTTCTACTAGGTATTTGCATGGTTCAGTATCAACCTCACCAAATAATTGAGTCACCAATTATTTATCCTTCATGTTATCCCCCAATACAATGCACCTCATAATATGAAGAGATTCATGAACCAATGGTTTAGTAGAAAAGTAATCAAAAGTATGGGTGATACCTAAGGTAATCTCATGACAATTAACTATCTCCTTCTTCATCTCATCATGTTCATACCAAGCACATGCGTAAGCATGAAAAGTAGAGTAGAAATTGTATACCCATAGATATGGTGATAAGGCATCTTACCCCATCATCCAATCACTATCAAAATTGTGAACATGTACCTTGGGAGAAGTATTCCCATCATACTCCTATATTAGTGTTCGGGATATTGGTTTGAGAAAACCGTATTAAGAAGGCTACTCGGTATTACACCACCAAGTAATTTGTCTCTATGTGTAGCCCACTAGTGTGGTGATGTCCTACACAAGTTATATACCATCATAGTTTACCTATACCCCTCATTGCAACATGGTTATTCCATACCACGTAAGAAGGATTCAGGATACTCTTCCCCATTATAATTTTAGATAAAAAAACCTATTGTCATGTGTTTTTGCAAGGGAAAATTTAATTTAAAAACATGAAAAAATTACCCTAGTGTCAAAATTTTGTTTGTAAACCCTCATAAGAACTTCCCTAGATAAGTTATCCCTCTGTGTCATGCCTATCTCAATCCTACAAGTAATCATATGTGTTGTAATAACCTTTCCCAAGTGTTTGAAACATGAAAACAAGTTCATGAAGTTATTTTGGTGGAATGCATCTAAAGGAAGATTCTTCAGTAGACCTGGAAAGGCTATTTATAGCCTTTCTGGGATAGGTGTGCCCTGTTAGGATAGAGATGAACGTAAAAATTCATCGGTGAAGTGTATTGAGGAGCCAAGAACATATTGTAAGTTATTTATGAAATTTTAGGGAATACTTGAAGGTTTTAGAACAAGTTCAAAATATTGCTTGATCTTCGGAAGATGAATCTAGACAATCCATAAATATTTAGAGGTCAAACAAGATGTAATTAGAAATATAATTCAATTCTCTAAATAACGGTTCTACAACCCACTTTCAGCAAACACACCTTGTTGTCTAAAAAAGGATATTTTTGAGTGGTTTTCATGCATAATTGGATCTTAGGAACCATATCATTGTCTTTATAAGGATCTTGGGAGTCAAAATCATGTACGCTTTATAAAAATGACCTCCTGGAGCTCTTGAAATTTCACCGACAACGCTCTCTCTCTCTCTCTCTCTCTCTCTCTCTCTCTGTGAGGTATGTTTGTCAATACTTAGTCAATTTTGTAACCTCTTGGAGTATGGCGGATTTTTATTTCCCATATGTCCCATATTTTTGGAACATTTGGCACAAAAAAACATGCCTATCACTATTTAATCCCTCCAGTCCATCATATGTCCCTAGTGAAGCTTTGTTATGCATGTTAAGCTCTTTTTCACCTCATTTTAGCCCTTCCCGTCACACAATCACAACTTGACACATGTCAACCTAGGGTGAGGGTGGATTTTTATGTCCCATATGTCCCATCCCTTTGGGACACAAAAATTCACACCATTCTTGTCTTGTCCCATGGTTCTACACATGACCCCGAAAAGGATTCACAAGGAATTCTTTAGCCCTCTCTCCTCTCTACCTCATCAAATCACTGATGGCCACTTTTCATGATCATGTAATAGTGGATTTTTCTATCCCATACCTTTAGAATAGTTAGGACATAATAAATGAACCCAACCCTACTCTTTACATGGTTCTTCATGTCACCCATTTTCAGCCCCCATGTGCTAATTGCTAGATTTTTCTCTCCCCCAATCAAGTAATCATATCCCGCCACTTGTCATGATCACATGAGGGAAAACGTTTTTCCCCATATGTCTTGTCTCTTTAGACAGATGGGAAAAAAATCACCCCATTTAAAGTTGTTAAAAAAAAATCACTAAGTCTTTTACATTTCTCCTTCTTCTTTCTTCTTCGCCATGTCCATGAGAAGTGCTACCATAAATTATAAAACTTGTTATAACCCATATCTAATACATTTTTCCTCTATGAATTCATGAATTATTTTGAAAAATACCTATTAAACATGTAATTTATCAAGAAACCATGCCAAAATTTCTCCAAATTGACTACATGCTCAAAAACTAGAAAAATTCATATCTCTTAATCTGGTGAACAAAACTGAACAAGATTTTCACAATCTTCCTCCATCCCAGAATCCTTCAAGAAGAAATTAACAACAAACTCAAAGGTTATCCAATTGTTTTAATGGTATAAAACCATAATTTTCTACCCTAGATCATTCTTTTCAAATTTCCAGTCTTTGTGGGGAACTTATTAAATTGAAATTTTGAACATGGAGTGCAAAAGGTGAGCCTATTCTAGTGAATTTGTTTTCATTGCAATGTGAGATGGGAAAGTGAAACTTCTAAAACTAATAAGTATTTGGTTCCTTCACTAACTATAAATAGAAACTTTCCTAAAAAAATAAATCCTCTCAAAAGAGTGCACCAATGAAACAACAAAGATGGAAAGCTATAAAGTTTGGACCAAAAAAGCACAAAAAAGAAAAAAGAATAATTTTTTTTTTCTAAAAATAGAAAGTATTCCTAACATGTCAGGGGCTTCAAAAAAATGAGTCTAGGTCAAAAAGTAGTATTTCCCAATATAGCAGCTCATTAACCCTAACTACTAAAAATAGAAAGTCCCTGTTTTTCAAGTACGTAAAGTTGTTGTCATTTACATTTTGTCTCATCTTGTTGATTTTTCATAATTGTGAAGTTAAAATTTTCTGATATTGAGCCTTTTTCAGCTCTATCAATAGAATAATCTGGTATGGGTGATAGTGATGTTTCCTATATTTAATGGAGGATCTCAAGAATAGGATACTAGGTTGACCTAGGGAACATGTGGAAGAGAAAGTCTACACAAGTGGGTTGTATGTTACAGGTGGTCATCTCGTATCCATTAAGAGAAAATATTTAATGTTAGAATGTTCCCACCATTATGAGCCAGATACTCGAGATCATAAGATCTCATGATAAATCGACTCTAGCGGACTCACTCTTAAATAATTTTCTCAAGTATATGCAAATTACATTCTATAACAACATGGTTGTCATCTCAAAAGAGTTTACATTGGGTGAGTGGTCCAAGAAAGAGTCATACCTCCAAGGCCTTGCACTAGATTCATGGTTGAAATAGGGTAGAAGTCCATCTCGTATGCCAACATCTCTCTCTTGATGTGAATTTCACAAGGGCTTCTCAAATGTAATAATCCTCCTAACAAAGCTAATGGGAGAAGAAACTACAAAATATTTTGATGATTTCATGGAATTTTTCATCCTTACCATCATCGAGGGTAGACAGATGATGGACTGGGGGAAAATAATTAGTGATAACTTTCATCGCCATGTACTTCAAGTTTCAGGTTACTACATTTTTAATGAATTTATATTTTGTCTATACCGTTGTAAGCATGAGACCATTCAATGTTTTGACACTCACCCAAAAATTTCCCGAAGGCTCCTAGATATGAAAAGCATCCACATCTAATCCTAAAAGAAAGAAACCATCACTTTTTAAGAGTGAATGATGCAATCACTATGTATGTTATTAGATTGTTGGGAGTAAAACCTCACTTGAGGTTGTATTCACAAGTTGATTCTTTAATAAAAAGGTATGGGTCCTTCTTCACATAGTTTTTAACCATTTCCTAGATCCAAGTGTCTAGTTTTGATCTTTATCCATGAAATTTTCCACGATATCTTAGAACAAGATCATGATGTTAAAGTTGTGAAGGAATATTTTTCATGTCAATGGAAAGCTTAAGAACCGAAAGATGAAGGTTTTCCCCATCTCTCTCAAGATATTCTCTTGAAAAAGAACACATGAGGTTACCTACATGGAAGCTTCTTTCACTCCCATGAACCTATGTTTATACACCCCAAGAGAATAATTTTATATCGAGTGATCCAAAAAAATTTCACCTTCCTAACTTGCATCATGTCTCTCATATTGAAGAGCATTGAATGAATTTTATAGATTATTTTTAAGTCAGAGAATGAGATCATATGAGGATTAAAATTCAGAAAATGAAGAGTTTTTTTATTTGTATTAGGATGACATCAAAGATGATGGCACATATATGTATGATCTAAAATATCAAACATTGAAATCTTTTCCCCTTACGCAAGTGTCTTAGAGCATTCGCGAATCAGGGGATATAAATGATTAGATTGAAGAAGTAATCAAGAGATCGAGGGAATGGTTCAAAAGAAATAAATATGCCCTCATCACATAAGGAAACTTATTAATTCTCCAAAGGAAAACATCCCATATTTCCTCTTCAAATGCCACTGATAAATATTCCATCTCATCTCATGAGGGAGATGCAAATTTTTTCAAGGAATATTCCACACGCCTTCTCACAAGGAATCAAGAGTATGAGGAGATAATTGATTAGTTGGAAGATCATGTGAGAACAATAATGTTTTATGTTAAAAATCTCATGGATTCAAACATTATTATTTCCCTTCCATTCAAATAAGTTAATCCCATCGGTGGATTCAATTTAGAATCCATTCGGAAGACACAAGGTTTCACTATGTAGGGGAGAGAAAATGATAGATGGGTAGGCAAGATTTTTGAAAAAGGGAAAAATTTCTTCCTAAGATGATTTCATTATTCAAATACATGAGAACATCATCCAAAAGGGTTAGAATGATAATATATGATCCTGAGAAAGAAAAGGAACACTAGGATCTAGTGTTTCCACTGGTGGCGGAAATGTGAAAATTCCATTCTCCCATATTGGTGGACCTAAGGGAATTCAATACCCCATCAAGAGATATGTCTCCATTATGGATGAAAACTCTTTTCTCCTAGGACAAGATGCTTAACCATGCTCTTGATGAATTGGATTCACATGAGGAGTAGTTTTTTAAGATGTAGGTTGATGTCGACCTTTGAGATACAAAAGATGGTATTTCTTGAAGTAAATCAAAGTACCTTAGTGGATGAATTGCTTAATCCATTTGAATAACTCATCAAGTAAGAGGACAAGCATCCCTTTTTCATCAACGAGGACACCGGTGTCTCTTGCAGAGATAAGGGTTTTAATATTAAGCACTACAAAGGAACATTCGTCATAGTTCACAAAATGTAAAAAACATCAATGTCATCTATGATAACTGGCTCAAGTCCTTGATCTTTGTTCACATTCCCAAGATGGAGAAATTTGTAACTTTGGTAGTGTGATACAACAAATAATTCAAAGGAGTGGATATCTTACAATACGTACTCATCAAAATTCCATCCGAGAGTGAAGAAAAATCACCAAGGGAATTGTATTCATCTGAGTAGTTATCTCTCTTCTCTTATCTCTCTTCCCTACCCCTTACTCTCTTCCTTCATGTTATATTTATTCATTAGGGGTTTCAATATTCATTTTGTCTTATTCAATTTTATCTTATTCATTTAAATGTGACAATAGTTGAAATTGTAATAAGTTTCCTTAATTAATAAAAGGGGACTTAATTTCCTTCCTAGGAATACGAAAAGTCACAAGTTGTAAAAGAGAAATAAAAGGTCATGTGGGTAGTATCTGGAAAACTATATATTGATATGACTTCCTCATTCCAATATATTATCAATTTTGTAATTTCATGAGTAAATAACTACTAAGAATAAGAAAAAGATAGAAAATTATTCTATACTTTTTTCCACATACTTCCTCTATCTCTCATTGTACATATTTATGAAAATGTTAATAAATAAAAGATTTTCTATTTTTTGGATGAGTGAATAAGTGAGATTTTATGTTCATGGTTTCATCTTGTCTTGATATAATTAGCAAAGTTGTTATTCTTTCCAATTGTGTGTGTTGATATTTCTAGTTAATATTTGTAAGAATATGATTTATCCTACTTACAATATTAACTCCCTCTCCTAATTTCTCACTCCCACATTCCCACCTTCCTTACAAATTCCTCCCTTGCAAAAAATTACAAGCATTTACCGCAGTGTAGTGGAGTGTGCCTATTGGATCCCCAACCTAAAATCCAACCATAGAATCATTTTTATTTCACATACAATAATGGGGTTTCCTATTCAAGAAAAGGGATCTAGTCCCATAGTGTTGGTGAAAATAAACTAATTTTTCTAGCGATAAATTTCTTGGACAACATGAAACTACCCAACCGCCTAACAAGTCATGGCTTAATGACCCTCATCACTCTTCCTCAAACCTTATGACCAATCATTTCATAAGTACCATGAGCCCAATTTTTACAATCCACACTAGTAGTATCATTGATGGACTAAATGTCTTCCCACAAAAGTACACCCTCCTTTGATGGATCCACATGCTCTAGGTCATTCAAAGTATGTGTGTAGATTCTATTGAGTTCTTATTCAATTATGGTTTCTATATAAGGTGAAATATTTGAATCATCCATTAGTATCATAATTCACTCATATATATTCTCAAAGATCACTTAATGCTTGTTAAAGTGCATGTGCATGTTGTTGGAATAGCATCAAGGACAACCTAATAAAGCGGTGAAGTTATCTACTTCAGATAGATCTAAAACCTCAAAGTCACCCATGAACTTGGCTCCCTGAATGGTGATAGAAGCATCCTTTAGTACCCTAATGGGCATGTCCCTTTTTTGTTATCTATATATAACACATTCAAGGATGGCTGAAATGATTGCCTTCCCATCTCGTTCCAAGCATCAATTATGATAAAATTTACTTCCATGCATATATCAATGAGGATATTATCTATTAGTCATTCATTAATCACTACCTCCATGTGATTTATTTTTATTAGTCATGATCTTGAGGAGGTAAGTTGGCATGAAGAATATGGTGTTCAATTTCTATACCTTCTCATGTTATCTTATCTCGCAATCATTCTCCTAACATAGGTATGAATTTCTCTTACCTAAGCATTCTAAATACCTCAATGAGGTCATCCACTCCTTCTAAGGTAATTTGGTATTCCTCACACGTTCCATCTCGCATACTTTATCTTTCGGACACTTATGTCCCGTTGCAGATCTCTGACGATTCTCATGGTTTCAAGACAAAATTCCTTCTATTGTGTTGCATCTAGATACTTCACATGTACAAGATTTTCCCTTCGATGAGTTATCTCACCTTCATTTTCTTGCATGCGTGTACTACCTCCACACACGTAGTGACTAATAAAATTTGAGTTTCATTACATCTAAATTTTTGGGCACCCATTAATCTTATTTATAACGTTCCACCTTAATCATAGCTACACATTTATCATTCTTGTTATTATTGCACATGTGGGCATACAAGTTTGGGAAATATTCAACTTTATGCACCTTGTCACAATATGAGCATGTCTAATTCTTCGATAACTCATGTTGATATTGATCAAGAGACCTACAAGTGTAACATGTTCCTCTAGAAAACCTTCCTCGGACACCCTAAGCTCTACTTCAGTATCTACCTCTAAATCCCCCATTACCATTATAGCACCCTTAATCATTATTTCCTTCTTGCATATGTGAGCTACTCTCCACACTATTCTGGCACAACCTAGTTTCACAATATTTATGAATTTTTTCAATCGATGAAAATTGGTTTTTTCATGAGTATGCGCATCGTAGATTTTACAATACACAGATACATTATAAAGTGTAGCTCATTGCAAAATCATATAGTTGAAAACATCATGATTCTTATGATAAATGTCACAAGCCATCAATAATATGCACACATTAATGCATGGATAAATATCCTTAGAATGTTCTTCTACCTCACAATCAGTACACTAGATTCCAATATGCATCTCATGAGATGAATTGGAAGATAATTTCTATAATTGGTAGCGATCGATGTAACCTAGGACTAAATAATTTTACCTACCCCTGTGTCTACACTTCTAACCACTTCTACATGTAGTTTTACTTCCAAATCCTTGTGTAGGTTGGTAAATGTCTTATGTAATAGCACCCTTTAGAACGGGGTCAATAAGCCTCCTAGAAAACATTGTGCATCTGGGATCCGATGGATTCCATAGGAAAGATTAGAAAAAAATTCTTGAAATGAGCATCATATTCCCTAATTCTCCTAGAAAATCCCTTCTTGATATCCTTTAAGCACATTAATTCTCTACTTCTCAAATTCAAGTATATAAAATTCAGCCATGAAGATGGAGTGCAATGCATCATAGTCCATCGTTATCTAATGTGGATCATACTTCTTATACCAACTATTTACGCAGCCTTGAAGTGTTGTTATAAACTAAATATTCTTCCTATATAGATTTTTATTCCCTTAGCACTCCATATAAGTTCAAACTTGTACACATGCTCTATTGTATCTTCCACTCTTCTAAATTCTAGAAAATGAAGCGACATCAAAAGAGAATTTCGTGTTTATTGTTGTGTTTATCGAGGTTTTTCCTAGGTGTTGTGGCTCTTATCTTTGAGTGGGTGTAGACCATGAGCTTGATCCTCCACTAGGATTTATTCCACATAGTGGAGGTCCTAAAGTTCTTGAGCTTCTGTCATGACATGGGGACTGTATAAGTACTAACTTGTATCCTTGTGGTAGTGTTTAACTACACACCAGCTATTTGTCTTAGTAAATTACCTATAGGATTACATCTAAGGGGTAGGAAACCACTAGTGTTTCTAGAAGACATTCCTACCAAATTACTTCCAAAAAGATTTTTTCAAACACAAAAGCTTATTACATTTCCATATGTGTGGACTTAATCTTTTGTGCCTATTGTTTTTATACGAATACGTGCCTACATTTATCTCCAATACAACTTAGTGATCCTTGATTTCCTTATTTCTCACCATCACTATGATGATATTTTATAATTAATTATTAATTCTAAGAACCATTCACAAGGACTAGGTGTCTAGGATGGGTCGGATGCATGCCAACAGATTATCATTCTCTTCTCGGACTTTCTCTTATGAGATGTCGAAGGGTTCCTACTAATGCACTTTTTAATAATGTAAATACATGATCCTATGGTCCCTCACCTTATTCAAGGTTCTCATAACTTCCTCCTAACATCATTCCTCTTAGTCTCAGTTCCTCTTTTAGTACCCTCTCTCATGCATCATTATACATGTGCGTATTTCTTCTCTATCTCTTTCTTTTGCCTGGACAAACACAATATTTCCTAAACCTTCTTCCTACCATTGTCTGTGGTGGGGTTTTATAATTCCATAAGTAAGTTATTATTTCATAGATCAATCATAAATATCTTCATTCTTAATGGTAGCGTGCATTTAAGTAAGATCCTTTAGGTTTGTGAAGGATCATAAAATCTACTTCTTTCGAGCACAAGTATGTCAAAATGATGTACTCCAAGGTATAATTATGAAACACACCTTACCTCTAAAAATATACATCTCTTATCCGTGACACATCTTGATCAGAAATTTCTTGGTACTTATCCCGGCTCCACACTTGATTAGTACCTAGCTGAACACCTCTATTCTATGTGTAAGATGATAACTAATTGTACAATTCTACTAGGGAATATTTTAAGAATGTCTCATATAAGGAATCATACATATTTTACTCTAATAACTTATGTGCATAAAATCCTTATGTCAAATTGTTATATCTCTCGAGAAAAATCATCCTAGCGGTCATCCACCCAAAACTTAATATTCTCTAATGATATCCTGGAACACCATATGAATGTCACCTCCTAATGAGTAGAATTAAATTAGGTCCCGACAATAGAACCAAAATGTTGGAGTCTAGTAGCCAACACTTCACAAGGTCATGCGTGTTGTTCCTTCACCTAGACGCATGCCTAGGCACTCACCGAAGTGCATGCAACCTGTTGATCCCCTCCTTTGTTCACTTACCAAGATGTGAGTTACATGATTGATCATTATAACATGAATGAAGATATAAAAAAATATCAATGATAACACATATAATAGGGAAATTAACCAAGATATCATTAACATCAGCACTTGGATCTCTCTGTTACATTACTTTCATCAATAACAACCATAACAACCCATACAAAACTATCCACCATAAGTATGATTCATTACATATAAGTTTTGATTGTGTGTGTGTGTGTGTGTGTGTGTGTGTGTGTAGAATACATACATGTGCACATTCACAATGTTTACAAAATTCACTTAACATTCTTCACATACATCAAAATATCTCAAAATAACACTAGTCACCTTTTACAATGAGCACAACATCTATTTATACACGGTGGGGACTTTCCCTTCACCACTTACATGTCTTAATCCTATTAATAAACATCATAAATATAGGATGAATATATTTCACAACCTTTCTTTATCTCGTGCTTTAATCCTATAAATATAAATTTTCTATATGTCATCCTTATCTTATCTTGCATGTGCTTTACTCTTCTTTTCCTATTTCGGACCTTTCTTGCATGCTACGCCATTTGTTATTTTCCCTATTTTTAGCCTCTTCTTTGAAATTGGTTAGGTCCTATATCCTTGTACATATGTGAACCTCTTGCATGTTGACCTCCTTTCTGTGTTGTGTACACCTTCACACATTGACCTATTTTCATTATCTATTCTTACGTTTATGCCTTTATGTTATCTTTCGATCGTTACATATTCTTTTACTATAGGTTTTTTCCTCGTGTACATGATATTCATACTCCACACATGGCTAATACTTATCCATTTATTTTTTCAAAAATATTCAAGTAAGAAACAACCACAAAAAAAAATCTATAATATTAAACAAATGCAAAGGCAATCAAACAAATAAGTACATATGTAATATCACATATTTTAGTCATATCAAAGGCAAACAACATTAAACAAGGGACACCAAGTGCTGCGATAAATTACAACTAAAGGCCATAGGTTACATATATAAAATCAATCATAGGGCATGTGCATGGAGATGGGGACTGAAAATGTGGCAAAAATATGCTTTTTGGCTATGTTCACCATAATGCACTCATGTTATTGCTCGAGTTATGTTATAACATGACATGGGTAAATAACACTCATGTTATAATGCACTCTTATTATAATGAACTTTAATTATAATGTGGTACTATTATAACATGATATCGTGTTATGATTATTGAATAAATTATACACAATCAAGGTCAAGAGCTCATTTTTCACTTTTCTTACCCAAATACTCTTTTGTATAGAAAAATTGAGTGTAAAAAGCGTGAGTGGGTTTTGAAGGTGAAATAGTTTTTGTATATCGAATCAACCAAGGTGGAGATTCCAGAAGGTTATTTTTAATTGAATTCAAATTTATATTTTTCATTAAACTATTTCTTCTTATAATGTTCCAAATTTTTATTATATTAATTTACATTGGATCCAATATTTTCACCTAAAAACCCTCCTTCACCTATAGACCAAGGTGAACAAAACCTACCTCAAACACCTTTTTAATTCCTATATATCATCCTAATACCCAAGAAAACCTTGTAGGGGATATTTATACTAACACGTATCAAATTTAAGGTCTAATATATACCTTAAGAAACCCTAATGTGATCAAGACCGATCATCAAAATCTTGCATCATCATTAGAGTCATTAATATCTAATATTGATAATGCGATGGGTAAAAAAGAACATGGGAGTGTTATAAACCTAATTGTCATAATTTTATATGCAAACAAATTTTCTTATTATGTGGTGAATAAATAAATCATCAAAGATAAGTTTTGTGCTTTGTCCACTGACCCTGAAACTAATGCACCCTTACTATTGAGTTGTTAAAGATTGTTAATCTGTTGGTGTAATAGTGAGGGGATAACAATGTTTTTGGGATTGATGGTGGATGGTGTTTGAACAACCTCATTACAACAATTTTTAGTTCCCACAATATTTATTTAAACTCTATTGTGAGTTCATCCTCAATGAAATACCAAACTATTTTGATATTCAAGAGTTCCAAGGTAGAGGAAAAATATATTCATAGGATAGATTGGGGGAATGATGTTTTCATAACTAGCCACATCATCATGTTTCAATCCATTCAATTGTGAAGGAGATAGTGGATGTTGATACACTCGGCTCTACTAATTCTTTGATATATTCACTACTTTAGCATTGCACCCATCTCTCCCAAGATGATGAGATTGGTCCTTTGATGCATTAAACATCATATAACATAATTTTTCATGATTTTGTGAATCTAGTCACCTATGTGGTTTATGAGGCTACTCCATATCCTAGTGACGCTGCTTCACATTCTAATGAGGTTGTTCCATAGCCTAGTGAGGTTTTTCCACAACCTAGTCAGGCTACTCCACAAGATGAGAAGGGTGTTTGATTGGAGGATACATGTCACAATTCTATGTTGGACACTATCACCATCACATATGATCTATTGAATTCAACCTTTGGTATTAACCAATAAGTAATTTAACAAGAAGCTACATACATGTTAGTATTATTTTATAGACTAAATTTTATAATTAACAATATTAATTCATTATGAATGAAAATTAACGATTCATGTGTATTTTTATAAAATTATAGGGTCAAACTACACATCCAATATCACATTCCACTTCCTCACATTTTTAGTAGGCATGACAAACCCTCAAGTATAAATTTGTAATAAATTAGTAAATATTTTATGTGTTAATTTGTTTTCCATATAGAGATGTTATCTTTAAATGAAAATTTGATGTTGGAAAGGTAGCCTATAGACCTTCAACATATAGTGATTTTGGTATGAGTTTGCATGTCAGCGAATTTAATAATGTGAGTTTTAGTATTTTTAATCATCATTTATGAAGAGAATGAACTATATTTAATGTATGTAGATAATGTCATGTAACTTGTATGTGTGCAACATTAATCTTTTTTAGCTGATGATGTCATTAGTGTCTCCTACTAACATTTTATGATCATTATATATTGGAGTTATTATGGGCATAACATCTATTCAATGAGCTAGTAATGTAATTTTCATAATGAATTTATTGTATTAAATAACATCATTTATTATAAATAAATGACATTCATACATATTCTAATTTTCTTGATGATGGTTTCCACGGGAGGAGGTGAAAAATCTAGTTTACAAAATTTACGTTGATAATTTTTCCCCAAGGTCAATCTTGAGAGGAAGAGGATGATTAAGAGAGATAATGATAATTTAATAAGTATTTATTTATAAGTAATTTCATTTTACATTTCATTAGTTATTTAATATTGTTTATGTTTTTATAAGTATTAATAGGTGGAGCTATAATCATCCCTTAATCATATGATTTCGATCGACATAAGGGATGTTCAACTTATGACATTATTGAATATTCTGGCTAGCTAAAAGAACCAAATTTTTGATGATACCCCATAGTTTTGATTTATACAATTTTTTATATTCCCTTGTTACATGCAGGCTTAGATTTGTATTTTTCTCATGTATATTGTTGTACGCCTATATGGCTCTATTTAGACATTCATTTTGTTTAAATTTTGTATGCCATCATGGATTTTAAAAATCAATATAATGTATGAGACAAAAATATTTGTTTACAAGTTTTTATAAAGGATTAAGCACTTTTTATATATATACAAGTGAATAAATGTTATTCCATATATATGTTATGCTAACAAGTATTACTAGTTTTAATTTTAAATTTTTTGAACATGGGTATTAAAATATATACAACTAACATACAATTTATCCACTATTATAATCATTCAATTCCATCAATTATAATCATATAATGATAATTCCAATGCCATCTGCTTCCTATAATTTGAATAATAATATAATATCAACACCGATGTGTGTGAGAGAGAGAGAGAGAGATAGAATGAATGAGAGAGAAATATAAAGAGAAATATAGAGTGAGAGAGAGAAAGAAAAAGAGAGAAAGACAAACAAAGAGTGAGAGTGAGAGAGAAAGAGAGAGCGAGAGCAAGAGTAAGAGAGAGTAAGAGAGATAGAAAAGAGAGAGCGAGAGTGAGAGTGAGAGTGAGAGTGAGGTGAGGTGAGAGTGAGAGTGAGAGTGAGGTGAGAGAGAGAGAGCAAAATAGAGAGAGAGAGAGATAGAGAGTGAGAGTGAGAGTGAGAGTGAAAGAAAGTGAGTGAGAGAGAGAGAGAGATAAAAATTTGAGAGAAAGAGAGATTGTGTGAGAGAGAGAAAAAAGAGAGAAATAGGGAGAACCAGAGTGTGTGAGAGAAAAATAAAGTAAAAGGTAGGAAAAATTTGTGAGACGATAACATACTAACCAAGATACCTAGGAATGTATCATTTAAATCTACAGATGGGATCTAGTTCTTCTACCAAATATTCTCTCAGTTTCTCCCATATCTCACTTTTTTAAACATTCACAACGAATGAAACATGGATAAAACCTTCAATTAGCATAAGTGTCGGTGTATCTAGAGTATTATTTTACAATCTACACTTGCGGCACCAACCCAATGGTTCCAAACAATCTAGTGGGTTGGTAGAGGCTATTTGAGGTGTTGTTTCACTACCCAACCATCCCGACCCTTCAAGGCTACATTGGTCTAGTGACATGTCTTAACCACATAGAGAGAAAAAAATAGTAAAACTTTTATTGATGATAACTTGAAAACCATGACAGCTAGAAATGTCTCATCTCGAACCTATATATGGGCATATAGTATCTATACATGACCCTCTCTTATTTTCTCCAATCTCTCACCCATTTTCTTGCGGTTACAAAGAATAAAACGTGGCAAAAATCTTCTATTAACATTAATATTAGATAATCTAGGGTGATATTTTTCAATTGGTACCTCATGGCACCAAAATAATGATTCCCACACATCTAGGTGGGATATTAGACACTATTGGAGGTTTTTTTCTCTTTGCCAAACCATTTCGGCTCTTATGGGATACATCATTACAACGTCTCTTAAGCACCCAGAGAGTAAATATTAGGAAAACTTTGTTGGGTGATAAATCACAAACCATGGTACTTGAGAATGTCTCATATAAACCTATATATGGGAATCTAGTCCATATACAAAATCATCTCTTTTATTTTTCTATCTCTTTCCTAGTTTCTTGTGGTTGCAATGAATGAAATGTGGCAAAAAAACATTCAATTAACATCAATGTCAAAGCATCTAGGGAGATATTTTTTAATTGACACCTCATGGAATACAACAAATGGTTCCCACACATATGTGTGGGCTATCATATTCTATTTGAGGTGTTATTCTTCTACCTAACTTTCCCGACCCTTTTGGGCTATATCGGTTTAACAACGTCTCTTAAGTACTCTAACAAAAATGTCAAGAAACTTTGACAAACAATAACTCACAAATCATGGCTCCTAGGAATGTCTCATTTGAAGTTACGAATGGGAATCTAGTCCATATATAAAATATTCCCTTAGCTTCTCCCATCTCTTTCCCATTTTCTCACACTCATAGTGAATGAAATGTGGCATAAACCTTTAATTAGTATCATTGTCGGGAATGTAGCTTAATATTTTGCAATCGGCACCTCGTGGCACAATACCGATGGTTCTCACACGTATAAGTGGGATTCTATATTTTGTTATAGTTTCCATTCTCTGTCTAATTGTCCCGATTATTTTGGGCTACATGGGTCTCAAAACATCTCTTAAGTTTCCTAAGAAGAAAAGTAATAATTATTTTATGGGTGATAACTTGCAAACCATGACACTGGGAATGTATAGTATAAACCTATGAATGGGAGTCTATTCTATCTACAAAATTCTCTCTCACTTTCTCCCATTTCTCACCCATTTTCTCACAAATCATAGTGAATTAAACGTGCCAAAATCCTTCAATTAACATCCATGTTAGGGAATCTAAAGTGATATTTTGAAATTGACACCTTGTGGCACTAAACCAATGGTACCGACACATTTGAGTGGGATATAAGATTATATTGTAGGTTTCATTGTAATTCCTAAGGATACATCAGTCTAATGACTTCTCTTAAGCACCCCGACAACAAAAAGTAGGTAATATTTGATATGTGATAACTCACAAATTGTGACACATGGGAATGTTTCAGTTGAACCTAAAAATGTTAATCTAGTATGTATAAAAAATCCCCTCTTATTTTATCCCATATCTCACTCATTTACTTATGGTCGTAGTGAATGAAACACTGGAAAAAAATTCAATTAACATCAATGTTAGGGAATCTAGGGTGATATTTTGCAATCGACACCTTGTGACACAAAATTAATGGTGACCACATGTCTAGGTGAGTTTTTTATAAATTATTGTATGTGTCATTATACTATCCAACCATCCCTTCCCTTCCGAATACATCAATCTAGTGACTTCTTGTAAGTTCTTAAAGAGAAAAAAGTAGAAAAACTAATAGGAGAGAACTCATAAAGCTGTGAAACCTATGAGTCTCTCATCTGAACCTACAAATGGTAATCTAGTTAATTAAAAAAATATTCTCTTATTGTATCCCATATATTGACCACTTTAATTTGGTCACAACGAATGAAACATGTTCAAAACCTTAAATTACCATCAATATAAGGACATTTAGGGAAATATTTTACAATTGGCACCTTGTGGCACCAAACCGATGGTGCAACATGTCTAAGTAAGCTATAAAATTATATTGGAGGTTTTTATACTTCAAAACTATCCCATACCTTTTGTGATACATTGTATGGATGACATCTCTTAAGCACCCTGAGAGTAAAAAGTAGGAAAACTTTAACAAGCAATAAGATACAAATAATGACACTTAGGAATGCATCTTCTGAGCTTACATATGGGAATCTGGCCCATCTACAAAATACCTTATCACTTTATTCCATATCTCACCCATTTTCTCTTACTCATAATGAATGAAACGTGGAAAAAACCTTCAATTAACTTCAATGTCATAACATCCAGGGTAATATTTTACAATTAACACCTTGTGGCACCAAACTGATTGTGCCCATAATTCTAGGTGGGATGTTAGACGTTATGTGAAATTTTATTCCACTACCCAACCATCCTATCTATTACAAGATTAATCATTTTGGTGACGTCTCATAAGCTCCCTAAGAGAAAAATCTATGCATCTAGTTTGAACCTATGATTGGGCATCTAGCCCATCTACAAAGCATACTAAAATAAATAAATTTCATACAATATAGGTGGTGAAATGAGATTCTTGTTAAATAGAGAATTTTCATAAAATATGGTGAAATGAGAATGTGTAAGAGGTAAAAATAATGTTAAAAAGTAAATTTCATCAATACATGTGGTGAAATGAGAATGTTTTCTTATTAAAAAGAGATTTTTATACAATATGGTTTCTCTATCTTCCATACTCTCCCTCCTTTCACTCATTCCTTTCATTATCACTCTTTCTTCCCTCCCTTTCTAACTCTCTCTCTCTCTCTCTCTCTCTCTCTCTCTCTCCTCTCTCTCCTATCACTCGACTTCCCTCTCTCTCTCTCCCTCAATCTCTCTCTAAAACTTACTTCCCTTCCCCATCGCTTTCTCTCTGGATATTCCTATATCTTCTTTATATGGATATATAATGTAGATACCTCTACTAATATGATAAGATCAAGTAAATATAGGATTAAAACTAAATTTCCTAAAATAAAATCTTCTCTTTGCTTCAAGAATATAAATTATTTACTAACGACACCAACCATGTGAAGGTGGAAGATTTTTTGGCACCACTAACCTACATTAATAACATTAGTAATGATATAAATAAATAAAATTAAAGAAAAAGTACTAAAACATATAAAACTTAATAAATCAACAATAATACTTACATATTATAAAACTTACGTGCCATTTTACGAATAAATCTCATGAAACATCTAGGTTAGATCAAATTTTTAGGGTATCAAGTATTTCTTCATGGTCAAACTCAAGAACTTTCCATAAGTTCTTATTTTTTTGATCTACTATCAAATTTAATCAATTGAACATTAGATGCAACAATAAGGTGAGAATAATGAATAATATTTTTATGAGTGTCAAAGTCCTCGAATAACCACACATTGGATTTATTCATTGGCTATCTTCTAAGACATGTTTTAATAATAACCACATACCATATAGGATATTATATACCTTCTTCATCTATGATTGGGGCTATCAATTTCTTTTTTCCTCAACACAATGAGAAAAATAATAATTTGTTCCTTATTTATTATTTTCTTTTATAACAACTACATAAACATGATCTACATCACATTGCATTAAAAAAGGTTGATTTCAATAAATGATTCATAGATAAGTTATATAACGAGAAGTATATTAATTTTAATAAAAGAATGCATCCATAATACTTGGTTGCACTAGATATAATAAATGGTCAAATTCAACTGATGTTTCTCTCACTATGAGTTGTAGACCTCATGGAGGTTGATAGGTATCAAGTGGATATTATTTCCAATAACACCATTCATTGACCTACTCTTTTACTCACATTCATCCCAAAAAATGTGTAGATGAAGAGAAAAATCATGCCATCTACCTTGTATTCAAATAGTATATTAACCTACATTTGACTGTCTAAAAGAGTGGAGCTCATTAGATCCTGTTAGTGTAAAATAATATTCATATTTTAATAAATTAGCTTCTACTACAAAAAAACACCTTGAATTGTAGATGTGCCCTAATTAACTAGAGCGATTGTTGAGTTACAACATTCCACAATAGATGTTTCATTGGTCAATTTTTCACCATCTTTGTACTTCAACTCTTCACTTGTTATGTAACTTTTAACACATGCCCATGCACCATCATGTTCTCTTTTTAATGCACAACCTCATTGAAGTTCCAAACATGTTTAACATCACTCATCCTAGGCATCCTACTCAACCAGTAGAACATGTTAGGAATATTATATATTAGAGATCCATGAGAACATTATTAAGTGAGTTATAATATAACTTAGCTCACATGAATGGTAATTAGGTACTATTAGCTAAGGGTGATAAAGAATAAGTTGTATTTGAGGAATCATAGAGATCTTATGGTTATGGGTGTTTTCTAATTTATATTAAACTAAGTGTCTACATATACATCATGTAGTATTCCCATATGAATTAATTAGGATAGATTGTTATTATGTTCCATTTGTTTAATATGAACCAAATCTATCATTTGGTATCAAAGCAATGAGTTTTTGAGAAATAATATGTGGAAAATCCATATAATCAGTTTTTCCTCTCCATCCATATGAGATCCAATGCTCCATTTTTTTCTTATTAATATTCATGTGCATCTAGTTTTATTTACATTTACTCTTATTATATTATATGTTCAATTTTAATTATGGTTTGTAGATAAATACATGATCACTTCATGTGTCCTCATCTTCTCACCATGTGTAATATAAGGAGTGATCTAGTTAATGATTTTGCCAATATGTCTTTCCATGTACTAACAAGATGTTTATCGAGTCTTCAAGGATATGCAAGATATTTTTGGATGCATTGAATTGCACCAATCCAAAAAAGGTAGCAATATTGGATTGCTAAGGATAAATCATGTGCAAGTTTGAAATTATGTTCATTACATTTGATTCTAAGTTATTTACATTCTTCACTACCAATCTCTTAATATCTCTTCAAAAGTCATTTTCAATTGTCCTTATTTGAATTACACTCCTCATGCACATTTTCTCACCGTTACATCCACAAAATAGATCATGGTGATTAAAAAAATAAGTCTGGTTTATTTTGAATTGTAAATGTTTCAATTTTTAAGTAGAAATTATTTCCTCAAAATATTTAAACCTTCACTTAGCGCAAGATATTATTAATCTTTTGCTAAATCAATCATCTTTGACATCTCCTTCAACCATATTTTGGTCAATTGATGTAAAATAAATATATTATTTTCATGTGATGTTCACATTATTGTCTATAATTATGTTAAGAGCCTAAATTTTGTCATATATAAAATTCATTAATGCCTCAAAAAAATTTCATGTTGTATTATCAAATTTAAGTTATTTTCATTGAAAAGGTATTCTAATATGTCATTATAGCATTAAAATTTAAAATCAATTGTTTTACAGTATGTGGTTACTATCAAAGTCTAATTGTATGATGTCAAAAGTGTAAAAAAATTCAAATGAATTAATGCCTTGAGTTATTGTCAATTGCAATTTTATATTCAAATTCAAATTTCCTAGCAATTGATGAGATGTCATAAACGGTTAAAAAACTAAAAATTATTCCTTGCAGAGACACATTTTTGGTGGTAGCTAACGTTCTCGAGTTATAAAATCAATCCTTAAATTACCAATTTTTTTAGTTAGTAACATCCAAACTGGAGGATGGACGCAATATAGGGAGGAGTAAAAGTAGTATCCCTCACCAACCACAAGAGATGGAGCTTCACAATGAAGTTGTCGCATGTGTGGATTTTTCGAGTTTTCATTTTTGCGGTGTTATTATGTGTTTTACTAATATGTTCGAGTACATGTTTTTAGTTTTTTCATGTTTTTAGTTTTCATGTATGATATGATTGACATATAAGTATATTATAATTCATGTGAGTCAGTATCATTTCCTTTTTCAAGCCCTTCACAAAAAAACGTAGTGGAGAATAGAAAGCAAAAAGAAATGAAAATCATGGATCTTGAACACATTCATCGAAATAAAAAAACCACATGAGGTGAATATTTAATTTGTCCTTTTCATTTCCAAGTTTTTTGTGAACCTTTTGAAAACCATGGAAGCATATACCTTTGTTTTGTATCAAGAACATGATCCATAAGAATGGGCATGCCAACAGAGTCATACATCTTGTTGTTGGAAGTGTGAATGTTTTTCTAGCATGTTTGCACTAAGGGGGAATGTTAGGAATATAATATATTAGTGCTCCATGATATTATTGTTAAGTGATTTATAATAGAAGGCTCACGTGAAAATTAATTATGGACTATTGGTTAAGGGTGATAAAAATAGGTTGTAGTTGAGGAATCACATGGATCTTATGGTTATGGTTGTTTGCTAATTTACAATAAACCAAATGTTTATATATACACTATGTAGTCTTCCCGTATTATTGTGTTCCATTTGTTTAATTTGAACCAAATATATCATATCCTTTGTGCATTCTTGAATTGTGATGTACAATTATCAGACCATGTGTTTTTTTGACTACATATGATATGTTTCTTTTACTCAAATTAGTATAGAATATCTCAAAGAAACCTTGCACAAAATCATATAATGTGTACAATCATCACCGGTGTAAAAATGATTCTCCCTCAAAATATTTTGTTATTCCTCTGTGTTGTTGAGAGCATGAGTGAATAATATATGTAAAAATATGGAAACCTAAAGAGAGTTCTAGTATTTTGATTGCACTTGATTATGTTGTTTTGGTGTATAGTTCTCTACAAAATCAACAATTGAAACAATAGTACTAAGAAGAAATGTTTCCTTGCATAAATTGAATTTCTCATCGAAGAATAAATCTATGTATGTATGTCATGCATACTAATACACTATCTTCTCTTGACATATAGTCATAAAATATTATGCACTTATTTCTTTACTCACGAATTTACACATATTTTCCTCTTTACCATCTTTTGAATTATATTCCATTGACTTGTATTTCCCAAAACTAACTAGTTAATTTCCAATTACATGTGCATCCTCTATGTGCATACAATTTTTTAAGCATGGAAAACTACCACAACTATTACAAGTTGCTACCAAACATGATTTCTTATTTTAAAAAGTTGTCCTTATTATCTTGTATAAATAACACTTGAGATGAAATCTCTTTCTAATTTAGGTGGAATATTTATCATACACTCCTATAAAATATTATTTTTATGCAAATTAACACATATATGCCGGAAAACATCATAATGCATAGAAAATTCAATATGGATCCTATTGGGGCTCAAAAATAGCACCCTATATTTGATCATGGAAGATCAATACTTTTGGTCAACATGGTAGTGTCTCCAAGTGTTGTACTTGCATATTTAGACAGACCTCAAGAGAAGTCTGAATCCTCTAACTATCTAACCTAATGCTAACATCACCTCTAATCAAAACTACATTAACACATAGAAGGGACTAGGGAGAGAGAGGGATGCAAACATCAAATCCAAAGCTAAAGATGTGGTGATAACACCAAAACAAAGGAGTTTGATCACTCTCCACAAGGCGAATAAAGGGTAAAGAATACGTGGAGAGATGGTAAGTAGACATACCATTGACCTAAAACCACATAAACTAACCCTTCCCACACATTTACAACACACGAAATGGAACCATACAAGTATAAAACACACACAATATAACAGAGAAAGAAAAGAGTGGGAAAACACGATAAACATGAGTATGGGTTAGAAAATAGAAACAAACACAAGATTTATTGTGTAAATGATGCATAAACTGATTAATTTCAATGGAAAAGGTGAAATAACATTGTATATACTAAATCTAAGGTCTATAATTCATGGGAATTTGGTCACCATTTGGCATGGTGTCATTACAACAAAAGAGGGATCTTCCTTTTTAAAAGGATGAGTTCCATACTTATAGAAAATGGGAGAAGAAGAGAGAAGGAGAAAGAGGCACCAATGGGAGAGAGGTTTAACCAAAAAGTAAAAATATCCATAGATTCATGTATCTTTGGTATGGGCATTTGACATAGCTCCATTGCATTTCATCGATTTGTAGGTTAAGAGAGAGGACACCCAAAATTCATTAAATTTTAGTTGGTGAAGTGTTTGGAAATTTGATTTCAAATTAGGTGCAACTCCTATGTGCAATCCAAAGAAATTTGATTAATTTTATGGTTTGTAATGGATTTTCCATGTAATGCATATTTTTAAACCCTTGTTCGGAAGAAATGGTTGTGTTAGCCATGTGTGAAAGTTTGAGATTACATACAGAAGGGAATGTGTAGGTTTAAAGAGGTATAGAAGATCATGATAATGCACCAAAGAAAGTGCAAGAGTATTTTTAAATACTAAACATTGTGAAAGTCCACACAATACAAAGGAACAGATTAGTGCACAAGGGTTCCCATACAAACAAAAATTCAGAACTTAGTCATTTTTTTGAGCAAGGCTCAAAAAGGATAAAAAGAAGATGATGTAATATACAAGAGAATTCCATAAATATGTGAATAAATAGGTGAAATCCCATGCAAGAAGGTGAATTATTTATAATAATTAAATAATTTTAAATCTAGGATATTTATAGTGGAACTAAAGATAAAAAGTCATAAAATCATGTATTTTATGTTTAACAAACCTATTATGTAAGTGGTGAAGGAAAATCCCCACCATGTATAAATAGGTTAAATAGTCTATTAATTAGTTGTGTTTATGTGTATGTGTGTAAGATAAGGTGTATAGAGTGTTTTTGTGTGCGCATGGTCCAACGCATGGATGTAATTTCACTATGGATGTAATCGGTGAGTATTTCATATAGTGGACTATATTTGCAATGGATAATTGTGTATGGGTTTCCAAGATTACTAAATTTGAATATGGTATTATGGGAATTTAAATACTCTTATTGATTATCTATGTTTAATAAATTCCTTGTTATATGTGTTTCCAAACTTGTATACTATATATCCATTCTTTCATATTATAATGGTTATGACGATCATGTATTGCTAACCACATATTGTTGAGTAACTAAAGAGGGATTTAGTTGTTACGCAAACTTCAGGTGAGCGTTCATACCTTTGTTATGATGAGGTGTCGGTGCACCCAACTAAACATTAGTTAATAAAAAAGACTACATGTTTGTTTTTGTTTCCATGAACTCTTTTCATTCTTCTCATTAGGATGTGCCATACACATGGCATTATGGTTGTCTTTGGATAATATTGAGCTTTGGGTACACACGGCTAAGATGCATTTGCACAAAGATACAACATTGGACCTAATTTTAATGTTCACAAGTGGGTGGAAGATAACCTCTATGATTTCTTATATGAGACGTTCTTCAGCTTCTTTTTAGTAGAATTGTACCAATGGTTATCAACTTACGTACGAGAACATGGGACTCGGGTTGGGAATAAACTAAGTGTGGAGTCGGGATGAATACTAAGAACTCTCTAATTTGGATGCACCTTGGGCTAGAGATGTACATTTCCGGAGGTAAATTTTGTGTTATGTAATAGCAACTTAGAGTATGTGATTTCAACATACTCATGCCCGAGGAAGAATAATTCTTATTATTACATGATCCCATGGGATCATATCTATGTGTGACACCTTTATCTATCAAGATATTGGTGATTGAGCTTGGGATGGATAACTTATTGATGATAGGATAAAACCACACCATACGTAGGAGCGCAAACAAGATTTGGCAAGGATGGAATTGGTCCATGTGGAAGAAAGGGAAAGAGATGAAATATTGTGTAGGTATAATTATACGTGAGGGAGGGAAGTTGAAGAAGAATTGAGACTAGGTAAAATGATGATAAGCGATAGTGATGAGAAAATTGTAGAAGGTGAAGGACTACGGGATCATGTATTTCCGGTATTGGGGAAGCGTAGTGGAATAACCCCTTAAAATCATATGAGAGTGAGTTTGATGAGAGAATGAGAACCATGGGCACACATCTGACCCAACTTTCCCACCTAACCCTCATGCATGGTGTTTAGAATCCAAAAATTTGTCGTAGAAGATCATGATAATGAAGAAGATCGGGAAGGAAATCAAGTATGACCATGTTGGGTAGGAGATACATGTAGGCACATATTAGTATCCGATCAAGAGTCATAGCAGATTAATGAGGTGCATATGATAGCGAACAAACACCTATTTTTAGAAAGAGTTTATTTGGAACCAATTTGGTAGGTGCTTCATCAAGACAAAGCAATGGCACACTACCCATTAGAAGTAGTAATATAGGTATATTTATAGGTCATACAATTGGGGTAAAGTTTAGCACTAACACAAGGAGATAAGGTACTACATAAATTGGTCCTTAGTTAATGGTTGGAGGCTCAAGGTTTAGGTTCGGGATCTAGCCACAACAATCATTATAACAACCTCAATAACCACAAAAACCATTATAATAACCTCAAAGACCATAGTAGCGGACCCTCGGATATTATTTGAGATTTATCTTTATTTTTTTGAATACAAAGGTATGGCAGATGCAACTGAACATGTGTATAACCATGAGTTATTATGGAGAGATAAGGGAAGAACAAATCCTTATCGAAGGAAAGTCAATTTATGACCATGCTTTAAGGCCACTTGCATAGTTGGTACAGAAAGTATGATCCGCATCGGATGGGAGTGGACTATGATACATTACGTGCTACCTTCTTGGATGAGTTTCACATACCTAAGTTTGAGTAGAAAATCATTAATGTGTTGAAGGATATTAAGCATGGTCTATCTAAGAGTGTTGCGCAGAGTATGATGCACATTTCAAGACTTTTTTGTCCAATATTTCCTATGACATCCATTAGATCCAACATGCACAGTGGTTTTTAGGAGGCTTGATAACAAATTTTAGGTTTGGAAGTAGCACTACATGCCAAAGCAGTTAGAAGTGTTAACACAAGGGTAATTCCATTCCTTGAAGCCCAGATTACAGCAATGGCTTCTAGTTGGAGAATTTTCTAGCAATTCAACACATTATAGGTGTAATGGACTATGTTGTACTTACTCTAAAGTATAAGGACATATAGAGGATAGCTTCCCATGCATAAAAATTTGCATTTTGTTGAAAAAATGTGAAATTTTCCATAAGAATAATGATATCCATAATTATCCACTTTTATAGTACACGACACAAAAGAATGTCTCCATGTACTGAAAAATCAGTGATGTTCATACCCATGGCATAGTCGAATGTCATTTAATTGGTCATATCCATGAGGAATGTGAAATATGGTTGTGTCGGACTACTATGAAAAGTAGTTGGTAGGCATAACAAGGAAAGAAAAATGAAGGCCATAATAATGGAAATAAGGGTTTTAGAGGTGGATTCCAAAGTATATTTCATGGTAGCCATCGAAGGTTTATGGAAGGGACATTTTATACTTGTGGGTCACTCTATCATTATCAACATGAATTTCCAAAGAGTTATGTTTTCACGTTTTTGGGTAATGTGCAAAATTTTGAAGATTGTCCAAATTTATATTCTGTATGTGTAAGAACAACAAGAAGGAAAAGGGTGTACTTATGATTAAGGTAGAGTGTGCTAAGTAGGAGCAATGGGCACCTAGGAAGATGGTTGATCCCGAACTTCAAACCATATTGGTAAATACATGCATAGAGGAAACGAGCACATGAGAAGGGTTAGGAAAGACCAATCATCAAAAGGGAAGAGGTGGTACATGTGAAGTATTCATACATAGTCTAGTAGAAGGAATTTTATCAGGAAACCATGGATTTCATCAGGGATCTGCAAGGAGAGATACAATGTTTGAAAGAGCAAGTGCATGAGAGGGAATAAGTCGGGAGCATTGAGATACTACAAAAGGATTTTGATTATATTAGAGAGGTGTGAATAATGATCGATAGGAAAACATCATACCACTACTGGAAGAATGGTTTCGAGATAAAATGTCATGTGTTGGTGTAGAAAGGGACTGCCATATTCTACATACTAATTTACCACCACAAGACCATGAGTATGACAAGGAGATAATGTTTGATGGAGTAATCAATAGATGGTTAGTAAGCAATATTATTAGTAATACAAGTAGAGAGGTTAAAGTTCTCACCCTTTATGCTTGGAACTATATTGTAAGGCCTCCATTATAGTCATCCTCAAATGTGTTATATATGGCTAACAAAATTATAGAAATGCCCATTGAGGTATTAAAGGATGCTTCTATCACTATTTAGGGAGCCAAGTTCACAAGTGATTTTGTGGTTTTGGAGTTGGCTGAAGAAGATAATTTCCTTGCGTTACTCATATACCCTTGGTGTTATGCTAATAATGCATACCTTCTCTTCAATAAGAGGTATATTAGTTTGGAGAACAAAAATGAGAATGTTGCAACACCCTTGGATGATAAAAAAATTGTGTCTTATATAGAGCCTAATAAGGAAGAGGATATCAACACAATCTACACACATACGGTACATGAACCTAATAACATGGAACCATCAAAATATGGTGTGCTTAATTCGGAAGATTATTTATCCATCGGTGATAATACTAGTGTGGCTTGTGATAATTGATCCCATGGCACATAATAAATGGTCGGGTGTGAGCTGATTGGATGAGTTACTAGGATGATAAGGTGAAACATAGTTAGGTTATTAGGTAAAACCAGCTTCCTGAAGTATACTAGAGAGGAGAAAAGTAAATCCTTCTTGCGTGCGATTGAAGAAAAGTGGAAAAATGAAGTGGAAAAGAGATATTTTATTATATACACCTTGTGCACATAGTAGTGCACTTACGGGTGATGCACGAGAGATAGTTTACTTGGTTGGAATGAGATCAAAGTGACATTCTTTACAAGGCTCCTTTGAAGAAATATACCTTTCTTAATACAAGACTATGATGGAAATCCTTCTCCATGTGTACATGTTAAAAGTTAAGAATGGAATTAGATGTAAGCGAAAGATATTTTCCACCATATTTATGGGTACGCTAGTTTTACTCTACTTTGTGCGGTTATGCACATTCTTAGTATTACATGCTCGATTAAAGCGGGGAGACATCAAGTTTGTGCGACATAAACGAAGGTATTGTTTATACTTTTGATTAATTTTATACTAAATCACCGGTTCATGAAGCCTTACAGTTTATGAGACACATCACATTGGGTTATAACACGAAGGATGAGGATCTTATAATTAATCTATTTAGTGAAGTTGATATTGAAGTGCATGACGATTTTGTATAAATAGAAAAAACAAACATAGGGAGAACTTGGAAGGAAAAAGAGAAACCATAATTTCGTTAAATTTTTACATTTTACAATCTATATTAAATATCAAAATCAGCTTTATTGGTTTTCTTATACTAAATATTGGAATTTGATTTGGCTATTGTAGGAATTCAAAAAGGGATTTTGGAATTTGATGTGGCTATTATTGGAATCCGAAAAGGTATTTTTGGAATTATATATCATGTATGAGGTATTTCCATTTTAGGAGTTTACAATTTTATAATACGATTAAGAAATACTTATTGGAATGATTAATACATTTATAACATTGCGATGCATAACAAATGTTTATATTGTCCACTCTCAAACAAACAAACATTTTTTAATTTTTTATTGAATGGGAATATGTCCATTCCCATACGAATAAACATTTTTATATTGGATTGAGTGGGTATATGTCCATTCTCATATAATAATCATAGAAGAAAAACAAACTCAATATAGAAAGAAAGAAAAATTTAGATGTGATTTATCTTAACTAGCGGTGAGTGCGCATTTGAATGTTGTATATTTTACATATTTTGATCATATATATTTGTGTGACAAATGTTTAATTATAACATGGATTTATTTGCATAGAATGAAGGTAGGAAATGTGTTATGAAATATTTACAACATAAAATGATGGTAATAAATGAATTATTAAGAGATAGTCTATAAAAAAAGACCAATTTTAATATATTGTTATGAGATAGACTACAAAAAAATAAGCCAATTAATTTATATTTATTAATCAACATAATAGTAACAAGTAAACTCAATCAAGCTCAATAATCGTGGAAATGTGTTGTTATGAGATAATACAAGTCATAATTTTTTTGTTTTTATTTTTTTCATAAAATGATGGTAATAAATTCAATAACCCATGTACACATTAAGTGTAAATTTTTTTCTATAATGCATTCAAATTTCCACCCCCAAAACCAATAAATTATTTTCATGGAAAATGAGATCTTTGCATAAACCTTTCAAAGCTAGATTTGAGCATTATACACTAATCAAATTATTTTGATGAAATGTGAAGAAGAACTAAATAATTGTAATAAACACATTTTGAGCACTACTTACTAATAACTATAAATAAAATCACTTCAAATGTAAAATGGGAAAAAGAACTAGAAAAATGTAATAAACAAAATTTTACATATTGATTTGTTCCACTATTGTTTGAAATAAAGAACATCCCTTTAAGATGTCTCTTACATCATCTGAAACCCATACCAACAATAGTTTTATAAATAATGATGACATAAACCACTTATTATTTTTAAAGGCCTTTTTAGAAACATTTGGAGACACCAAAAAAATTTCTTCAGGAACTCCTTTGTTTATTACATTAACTACAACCGTAGTTTCACATTTGTACGGAAATTCTAGTGTTTTCCATATTGTTTCCAAATCTTTAATAAATTTTTCTCCCTCTTTTTCGCAATGCTCCATACCAAAACAAAAAAAAAGGATGCAAAGTACACTTTAGTTTTTCTACATTGGTATATCTCGTATCAACGTAAACCATGAGAACGTAATTCAATAAAAATATTTAGATATAGGCGTTAGAAATTTGGAAATAGACATTTGTTATTGAACTTCATTATTAATTTGTATGTATTTCAAATACAATAATAATATTTCACAAAAATACGTTTAGCAATTTCTTTATACATATTTTTAGTTGTATATTTTCTATATTTTCTCAAATTTGCGTCTCCACATAAAAATTAAAAGTAGGATATATTTATTCATTGATTCCAACTAATATTGACAAATGAAAAGGTTTACTATTTTTACCTATTTATTTACATACGTTTTTGGATATTCTCAAATTATGTATCTATACATAAAAATTGAAATTAATATATATTTATTAAATCGATTAAAACTAATATTCAAAAGTAAAAAAGAATATAAGATTTTAAAAAATACTTGATAATTATTCATGAGCTCCCAAATATGCATACAAGGGATGCATATGAGTTGCATCTCTCAATCATGTGCTCCCAAATATGCACTGATCTCGATCATTTGAAAGAATGTTCAGGGATGACAACTCCAATTTCATTCAGTTTGATAATATCCAAGGGCTCTGAATGTTTCCAATCCCAATCCACTGTCACATCTTCCACCTCCATACTAGTTGAATTATGAACACCATATATGGAAAAAATAAGACATACCTTGAAATGCATTTTATGCATTTATAATTCATAATGTTTTATAATTGTATCATATTGCCTGGACTATCCCTAACAGAGCCAAGTGTTGCACTACATATCCTCGATGGGGATTAAGCCTTATATTTTCTCATCTCAATTATATATCCATTCTCATGCGAGTTTATTTTATATAACTATTATTAAAAGAATAGAGATGAATTTAATTCCATGTAGTATTTTTATATAACTAATAGATGGAAAATCAAGATTTGCAAGGATTTGTTTTTTAGTGTCCATTGTATGTTGCCCATAAATAATATAGAAATGATGGGTAACATACATGGAAGAAGCCAAAACAAATAACACCAGCAATTTTTTTTAAAAGGAAACAAAATTATATCCCGTTGAAAAGGTATAAGGTTGCATAACATAGAGTGGACAAGGAAACTAATAGTTTCTAAATCATGTGGTATGTATAGGTATTTGGTAGGAACTACATGGAAACAACCAATATCCATTTTGAATGAATTTTCATCAAATAAAAAAAGATGAATCTTTTCATCAATATTGTTTGCTTTTAATAATAATTTATCTTTTACATATTCAAATGTCTTTTTCTAGAATAGATAGTTTTTTTCTTCTAAGCATGGTAAACATTTTCAAATGTAATTTTCATTGGCCTGATTCCTTATCCATATTCATGCAATGGGGAAAAGAAGAACAAAATGAGCCTTATGTAGTTCTATTATTTTGTTTATAATTGTTACTTATCGTTTTGGTTGGACTAACCTTAGTGGAGCCAAGTCTTTGACACCTTGCCAAGTGCTTTGCTTTGCATACCCTCAACTAGGATCGAGCCTTATGTAATTCTATTATTTAGTTTTAGAATGGGCGGGAGATAGTGAACTCAATAATTTTGGATGGACTAAGCATTATGTCTTTTGTATTTAATTGTCTCGTTTTGGCTTCTATTGTTTATTTTCTTAACACAACTTATTTATTAATTAAAGGTAATTATTTTTAAAAATGTCTTCCATTAAAAAGTGAGGAGTGGACCCTTGTAAAAAATAATCTTCATCCTCATTTCAAGCCCATTCGAAATGGGAAAATTCCCATCCTCGTATAGAAAACGTAGAAGAAAAAATAAAATGAGAGTAGATGTTTAGAATGGGCATATGTCCATTCTCAAATAATAATGATAGAAGAATTGTGGGAATTTTTTATCTTAAATAAAACATAGAAGAAAAAGATATGTTTAGAAGAGGTATATGGAAGATAAATATTACTTTTTTGTAGAATTAGGCAAATGCCCATTATAGAAGAAGAATTTACTTTTGTTTAAATTGAAGATAAGTTTCAGATATACTTCTAACTCTTCTCTGTTGATTTATTATGAGATGAAGAATATCATCTAGCTTTCTTTCTTTTGTATTCTGGTCTTGGTATAAAGATAATGCCATATTTTAGATATTTTGTATTATTGATATGTGTTTTAAGAATATCACTTCAATCTTTTGTAAGACTTGCATAGTATTATCCCAAAGTCTCAACAAGATCATTCCCTTGCAAAAATGTATAACTACACAGAAAAAATAGGAAATCATTTTATGTAGGTGAATCATTTACATGTGTGTATAAATATAATTATCTTTATTTTATGAAATACAGAAACCCAAGAAGAAAGACCTAGGAAGGGTTACTTAATTTTGAAATTTGGGTGGCCTAGTTGTGGAGGCCTAGATGGGTGGGTGAGCTACTTGGGCCGATATAGCTAGGCGAGCACACCTTCCGAGCTAAGAAATATTTAATGATGTATATAATGAGAAAATTCCCGTTCTCCTAATTGGAATCATAAAAGAATAACATATATAAAATGTACAATTTTGTATAATGGACGGTTTCCCATTCTCATAGCCTTCATAGAGTACTTGTTTACCATTAATTTGCAAATAAATTGGTGTACCACCTTTGATTAATTGAAGGTAATTTTTATTGAAACATGTCTTAGAGCACCCATTGGAGGGAAATTGGTGAAATTAATAGCAAATAATTCTTCCTTGGCATGGTAGAGAGATTGAGGGAGGAAACTATTTTCAATGATTATAGAGATCTTGGGAATTGCAAGGTTAATCGTGGTTGGAAAATCTATCACTTTCTTATTCATCCTTTCTATTTTCTTTTTCATCCAGTTTACGCAATTTTGGGTTGCTGTATTTTGTAAAAAATACATACATATACATATACACACACACACACATGGATTGAATGATTTCCCATTTTTTCTGTGTAGTTAACCATTCAAGAGGGGGTGCAAGGAAACTAAGCTTTTAGGAGAGGGTGATAATATAATACAATTATTAATTATTACAAAACAAACAATGTTCGTTTGTATGAGAATGGGATTGTGCCCATTATAAATGTGCACAAATTCCCATTATAAAAAATGTACCTTCTCATAGACCATTTCATCCTGCGATAGGGAAAAATTGAGCAATATATATGAGATATTGTTTTATCTCTCCACTAAATCTTTGTTGACCCTTTCAGATTTTGGTTCCCTCTATTTCATAAGACTATTTTGGCTTGTGAAGAACCAGATTTGAAGACAATTTGAGGCATAGATTATTCAACTATTCTCTATTAAATTATTATGAGATGAAGATTATCATTTTGTTTTCTTTTCCTTATATTTTGTTCTCGGTTTAAAGATAATGCCCTATTTTTGATCTTCTATATTTTTGATCTGGGTATTAATAATATCATTTCAATGTTTTGTGAGACATGCATAGTTGTTAACCTAATCGTAGTTGCTAATATGGGGAGTTACTTATTTTTTAAATTGAAGATAAGTTTCAGAGATACTTCTAACTCTTCTGTGTTGTATTCCGAGTCTCTAGGTATAAAGATAAATCGTGATGTTGTATTTTAAAACTTTTCTATTTTTATATGGGTTTTTAAAATATCACTTAAAAATTTTGTAATACTTTCATATTTTTATCCTCCATATCTATAAAATATTGCATCTAAATATGATATTGTTTAATGCATGTTTCAAAGTCTTAAGATAATCAAATTTCCTTGCAAAATATGTATATGATTATCCTTCTTGCTAAGAAGGGGAGTTCCTAAGAAATCCATTGCCAATCCTTCATGCTAAGATGAGGAGTTGTTTGTTATTTGTTTCACCAAAGTACAGAGTGGGCTTACCACATGGGAGACATTGCTTAGTTACCAAATTGGGTGTGACAATTGATCACAAAATTAAATGATAATTCTATAATTCTCCTTTCATCCCTAAAATTATGTTTTTAATTCATGATCGATGTTCATCAAGGTTTGATAATATTAATAAAAGTAAATCATTTTATTCTGAAGGTGAATCATTTACAAATTGGCCTTGCATCAATGGCGAATCATGTTGAGTAAGGAATTTTATCCTGATGGTGAATCATTTGCTACTTAGCCACGTCTGTTAGCCTTGATATTGTATGTTTCTCTTTGAATTATTGAATGATTTACCATATACGTAGGGCCAAGGTATGCATGGTTTATCCTTTGAGATTAAATGTTGTACTTGCATTATATGATCTTACCTTGTTGATCAAAATCATTCTATTATTTAGTATTTGGTATTAGAATGTTTACAAAGGGCACAGCAAAATTTTAATTCTAAATATTCTTAAACAAACTTCTTCTTTGATTCATACATGAGAAGGGGCATCTACCCATTCAATACAAGTAAATATTGAACTTAAATAATTTTATACCTCCATACAAGATGTGAGAATGAGAATTTAATTTTTAAAAGAACTTGATCATTTTAATACCTATGTATAGGTCATGTGAGAATTTATACCTCTATAAAAATTGTGAGAATTGACAACTTCCAAAGCAAGTAACATATTGTTGGTAAAACAAATTATAAAAATATCGATCTCATGTTATGTTTCATTTCACTCCATATTTTTAAATAGGTTTTTCTACTATGAAGGGAATTATTCATATTACCATGCCACTAAAAATTTATATCGTTTTGGATGGACTAACCCTATTAGATACTAGTTGTGATTTCGCAAAGTGTGTTGCACTACATACCCTTGAGGGGGTTCAAGCCTTATATAGTTCTATTATTTTTATTTAGAAAGGGAATCTTGGCTATGCCAAGTGCTACACTACATACCCTCGGGTAGATTCCCATTCTTGATAATTTGATTTAGAAATGGCATATCTTGAATCTCTACCCATTTCATCTGCGAATTTGTCCATCATGTAATAAAAAAACATTTATTTTGAGGTTGTTCCCATTTTGCATTGAATGAAGACCATTGCAATAAAAGGAGGAGCATATTAGAAGAAGAAAAATGTCAAAACATTCTCGACAACCTTTATAGAGTAAGAAGTCGTATCATTTTGGCTAGACTATCCCTAAAAAGCCTAGTCTTTGCATTGCATACCATTAAAGGGGGATGAATCCTCTATCTCTAATTGTTGTTTACTCTTTTAATTTTGGGCTCTCTTTTTTTTTATGAAGAATATCAAGGAAATTTATGAGAAACAACAAAAATATTTGTAACTCTTCTCAAAGTGAATAATAACATCTAGTTTTCCTTCAAAAGAAAAATGAGGCCCAACCCACTTCATCTTCATGTCATGAATAAAATTGTATCATTTGGGTTGGATTATCTTTGGTATATCCAATTTCTTCCTCTTCCAAGTGTTGCACTACATAAAATTAAGAGGATAAAGCCTTATGTAGTTCTATAGTTTTGTTTTACGAATAGTTATATTTATTGGCATTTGTCCATCCTCGAAAAAAAAACATTTGTGGTTGGATTGTTCCACATAATTTCAATGAAAGGAGGACGGTCACAATGGAAGGAAACATAATGATAGCCTTTATAGAGTTAATAATTGTATCATATTGGTTGCACAATCTCGGCGGATAGCCCCTATGCTTTTGGTCTCTCTCTCTCTCTTTATATGAAAAATAAAAATAAAAAATATTTCTAATTCTTCTTAATGTAAATAATAACATTTTCTTTTGCTTTCATTGCAAAATATATGGGGAACAATCCACTTCATATTCACATCTTGTCCATTCGAGTAGACAGATGCCCATATGTAGTTCTCCTTATGCCTATTTTTCTTTTTGATTCCTATTATTAGAATGGGCATATGCCCATTATCAAGATGCTACAAGAAATTTATACGAACATTTTTCTAATTTTATCTTTGCATACCCTTGGGTAGATTCCCATTCTCATAGTTCTATTAATTTGATTTAGAAATGGCAAATGACCATTTTCATATAGGAGAAATTAACATATATTGTTTAATACCATGACATATTGAGACCAGCATGCAAATATATTGTTTACCATCATGTATTTATTAATTAAAGGTAATTGTTTTAAAACAAGACTTGGAGAACTCAATGTGAAGAATAACATCTGGTTTTCCTTTCATTGCTAAATGGGGAACTATCTACTTTATCTTCTTGTCATGCTCATTCAAATAGACAAATGCCCATTTTTCATTCTTTCATACAAAAAAATCATTTTTTTTCATTTTGTCTTGAATACAATTGTATCGTTTAGGCTGGACTATCCCTGGTGGAGACATGTTATGCCTCCACCAAGTGTTGCACTACATACCCTCATGGGAGATCAATCCTCATGTAGTTCTATAATTTTTTTTAGGAATAGTTATATTAATTTGATTTAGAAATGACATATTTTGTACTCATATTTTTCCTAATTAGCATATTTTGTTAAAGAATATCTTGAGTGGGAATCAAGGCTTATATAGCTCTATTATTTTGTTTTTGGAATGGGAATATTAGCTCCACCACGTGTTGTACTACATACCCTTTGAGAAGATGCACATTCTCATAGTTATATTTATTTGATTAAGAAATGTAAGATCCTCATTTTCATAGTTGTATTAATTTGAATTAGAAATGGTAGATGTCCATTCTCATAGTAATTAGCATATTTTGTTAAACACCATCTCGAGGGGATCAATCTTTAGGTATCTCTATTATTTTGTCTTTAGAAATGGATCATATGTAGTTTTCCTTATGCCTATGAGACTAGCATGCAAATATATTGTTTACCACTGTGTATTTATTAATTGAAGGTAATTATTTTAAAATAAGACTTGGACCACTCATAATAATGAGAATAGACATTATCCCATTCTCTAGATATTCTAACATTTTGGTTTGGCCATATTTTTGTCAATTGTATTGGACTATTTAGAAATATGGGAATTTTTCCATCCTTGAACAAACAAACATTTATTGTTGGGTAGTTCCCCATTTTTCATGGAAGGAGGACCATTGCTCGCCATCTCACCTCATCTCAATATTCATTTGAATTCATGTTTGAGTAGTGTAAAAAACATTCTGACAACCTTTATAGACTTAATAATTATATCATATTGGTTTATTGTTGTTTAGTCTTTCACTTTTTGTCTCTCTCTTTTCATGAAAACAACACTTAATTTTCACTCTTCTCAATGTGAAGAATAACATCTGGTTTTCCTTCCATAGAAAAATGGGGGACTATCTACTTTATATTCATCTCATGCCAATTCGAGTAGATAGATACCCATTTTTCATTCTTTCATACAAACAAACAAACATTTTTTTCATTTTATCTTGAATATAATTGTATCATTTAGGTTGGACTATCCCTGACAGCAGAGACATGTTATGCCTCACTTGAAGTGTTACACTACATACCATCAAGGGGATCAAGCCTTGTGTGTAGCTCTATAATATTTTTAGGAATAGTTATATTAATTTGATTTAGAAATGGCAAATGCCCATTTTCATATAGGATAAATTAACATATAATTTTTAATACCATGACATATCAAGACCAAAGATGAAAATATATTATTTACACATGTATTTATTAATTAAAGGTAATTGTTTTATAACAAGACTTTGACCGTTCATAATAATGAGAATAGACATTAGCCCATTCTCTAGACATTCTAACATTTTGCTTTGGCCATATTTTTTTAAAATTGTATTGGACTATTTAGAAATATGGTCATTTTCCATCCTTGAAAAAACAAACATTTACTGAGTTGGGTAGTTCCCCATTTTTCATGGAAAGCAGAACCATTACTCTCCATCTAGCATCATCTCAATATTCCTTTGAATTCATGTTTGAGTACTTGTAAAAAAATTTAACAACCTATATAGACTTAATAATAGTATCATGTTGGTTGGACTATCCCTAGAAGAGCTTAGTGTTACATTGCATACCCTTAAAGAGATATGAATCCTCTATCTCTAATTTTTTTTTAGTCTTTCACTTTTGGTCTCTCTCTTTTCATGAAAAACAACAATGAATATTTCCAACTCTTCTCAATGTGAAGAATTACATCTGGTTTTCCTTCCATATCAAAATGGGGAACTATCTACTTTATCTTCATGTCATGCCCATTCAAGTAGATAGATGCCCATTTTTCATTCTTTCATACAAACAAACAAACCATTTTTTCATTTTATCTTAAATACATTTGTATTGTTTAGGGTAGACTATCCCAAGTGTAGACAATTTTTTTTTAATAATATTTGTATTAATTTGATTTAGAAATGGAAGATTTTCATATTGATTTTTTTCCAAATTAGCATATTTTTTTAAAGACCATCTCAAGGGGGATCAAACCTTATGTATATCTATTATTTTTATTAGGAACGGGCATCTTGGCTCCGCCATGAGTGTTGTAGACATACCCTTGAGCAGATTCCCATTCTCATAGTTGTATTTATTTGATTAATAAATGGTAGTTCCCATTCTGATAGTTTTATTAATTTGAATTAGAAATGGCGATTGTCGATTTTCATAGTTGTATCAATTTGATTAAGAAATGGCCGATGTCAATTCTCATATTGGAGTAATTAGAATACTTTGTTAAAGACCATATCTAGGGGGATGCCCATTCTCATATTTGTATCAATTCGATTTAGAAATGGAAAAGCCCATTCTCATAATCGTATCAATTTGATTTAGAAATGACAAATGCCCATTCTCATATTTAAGTAATTAGTATATTTTGTTAAAGAACATCTCTAGGGATGTCAATTCTCATACTTGTATCAATTTGATTTAGAAATAGCAGATGCCTATTCTCATATTAGAGTAATTAGCATATTTTGTTAAAGACCATCTCTCGGGGTGCCCATTTGATTTAGAAATGATAGAAACCAATTCTCATATTAGAGTAATTATCATATTTTGTCAAAAACCATCTCGAGTGGGATGCCCATTCTCATAGTTTTATCAAATTGATTTAGAAATGACAGATGCCCATTCTCATATTGAAGTAATTAGCATATTTTGTTAAAGTCCATCTCAAGGGGGATCAAGCCTTACGTAGCTCTATTATTTTGTTTTGGAATGGGTATCATCGCTCTGCCAAACATTGCACTACATACCCTTGGGTATATGCTCATTCTCATAGTTGTATTAAATTGATATAAAAATGGAAAGTTCTCATTCTCATAGCTCATAGTTGTATTAAATTGATTGTAATTAACATATTTTGTTAAAGACCATCTCGAGGGGGATCAAGCCTTACATAGTTCATTATTTTGTTATAGGAATAGTTATAGGCATTTATAAATATGGGAATTTGTCCATTCTCGAAAAAAACCATTTACTGTTGGATTGTTCCCCATTTTGCATGGAAGGAAGACGATCGCAATGGAAAGGCCCATTTTGACATCCTTTATAGTGTTTATTCTCTAGATTTTAGTATCCTTCTCTCTTCATGAAAAACAAAAAAATGAATATTAATAATTCTTATCAATGTGAAGAATAACATCTCATTTTCTTCATTGTTAAATGGGGCACAATCCACTTCATCTTCATATCATGCCCATTCGAGTAGATAGATGCCCATATGAAGTTTTGAAATTTATTTGTATTATTTAATGATATGATGTTGTTTCTTGTATTTAATTATTAGTATTTGATTAATTAATTATCTTTAGTCCTCATATCATATGTTAAATACATATTCTTTGATAAGTTTTATAAATTTTTATCGTATTTTCATCATTTTAAAATGCACTATAATGAATTAAGCACTATAAATAATGGTGATAAATAAAATTTAATTATATATTTTTAATATTATTTAATTATCGTTTGATTATATAATTAGATGTTATTAATATTTTTGTAGTTAATATGGTAATGTAAGTTTCTTTGGCAATAATAATTGTGGTATTTTTTATTAGTATTATTAAGTAATTTTGTTAATTAATTGATTTTCTTTAATCATAATATCATATGTTAAATACATATTCTTTAATTTCCAATTTTTTGAAGTAATGTTGTTAATTAGTTTAATAAAGTTTTATTATATTTTTATAATGTTAAAATGCACTATAATTAATTAAGCGTTATATTTATAAAATTTAATAATAATATAATTAGATATTATTAATATGTTTCTAGTTAATATAGTAATGTAAGTTTGTTGGTAATAATAATTCTTGTATTTAATATTATTTTATAGGATAATTTGCACTATAATTAATTAAGCATTATATTTATAAAATTTAATAATCAAATTAGATGTTATTAATATGTTTCTAGTTAATATAGTAATGTAAGTTTGTTGGTAATAATAATTCTTGTATTTAATATTATTTGATAGGATAATTTGCACTATAATTAATTAAGCATTATATTTATAAAATTTAATAATATAATTAGATGTTATTAATATGTTTCTAGTTAATATAGTAATGTAAGTTTGTTGGTAATAATAATTCTTGTATTTAATATTATTTGATAGGATAATTTTTACTAATTAATTCTAATATTATTAATTAATTATTTAAATTAATAAAAATACTAATTTATCATAGGACTATTAATTACTAATATCATATCTTGATTAAAAACAAATTGAATTGTATTATTACTTTTTGTTATTGATTAATTAATTTTTAATAATACCAAAACGAGTGTTTCAAATTTCAAATTTTTCAGCGCTTTCTTTTTGGAAGGCTCTTAATGGTCATTTATTGTGGTATCTTTGATTCAAATTTTGAAGTTTCGTGGTCTTTTTTTTCATATTTGGTCATTTACTGTGGTAGGTTTGATGTAAATTTTAAATTTTTAGTGCTCTTTTTTATGAGGCACTTTTTTTGGCCAAGTACATTATAAAAATAATGATTTTGAATGAATCGGGTTTTGTTTTTGCTCTATTACAATTGATATTTTTTCATTCAGAGATTTACTTGAGGAAAGTCGAAGAACATAGATGTAGCTAGAGAAATATGAAGATATAGAGATTTTGTAGAAGATATAACAAGATATAGTTGTCGATAGCAGGAGAGATACGAAGATACAGAGATTTTGTAGAAGAAAGAAGAAGAAATAGCCATCCGATACAATGATTTTGCAAGGGAGACTTTTCAAGATTTCTCGAAGGGAAAACAACAATGGCAGAGTAGGCTATTCTAGGTTTTTATATCTCATTTTTTCCATGTTTACTTCTAAAGTAAAAAATGTACAAGCACATAGATCTTTTAGTTCACAATAGACTATCTGAACTATTTTTCCATATATCTCGTTCTTTTTATGTCGAAAAATGTATCAATTTATTTCATTCATAAACATAACAGCAAACAAATACAAAATTAATTTCTTTTACATCCATAAACGTAACATCTACCGAATATGAGTGAAGAAAAAATGGTGAAGTCTCATTGGTTGTAATATAATTTTAAAGTATCGCCTTTGCCCTCGCACCTTCCTCGCACCCTCATGCCCCTATTCAAACGTGCATCCTCATACCCCCTGTTCAAACACGCGCCTCGTGTGCCTAATTGTCTACGCGCACCCTTGCTCTCGCTACACACAAGCTGTAAACCCCAAAAGATCCACGAGATCATATTGGAGCTCTTCAACTAGACAGTGGGGGCTCAAATCTAGTTTCAGGGGTTTCTCCTTGGTCATGGATCAACCTCACCTTTACCAATGCTGCGACTCTACATCCGAGAATGATTCTGCAAAGCCCTAGCCATATTCAATCACCATCTGGGGGTGTTCCTAGGAAAGGCGAGGGTCGTGGTGAGCTGAAACAAGGAGATCTACCTGTTATTCCATTGTTGGATAAAGAGATTAGGCACGGGTCTCTTGAAACCTCCTTCAAAGATGTCTTAAAAAGCAAGGAATCCTCCATGAAACCTACAGACATCACCCCATGTATTACATTTGGGGAAGATGTCATTTCATCTGAGATCTACTATAAAGAGCATGCTCTGATTTGTAGATTCGGGGGTTTATGGCCCAACCTTCCTGTTCTTCACGCGTGGATCTCCAAGCATTGGACTCCATCTTTAACTGGTAAGATAGACTTATATCCATGTGCTAAAGGCATTTTCATTATGGTTTTCTCTTCAATAGCTGATAAAGACATCATTGCTTCCAAGCTCTGGACCTACAAGTCAAAATATTTGATCATGAAACCTTGGTTCCCATCCTTTAACCCACATAAAGAGTCATTCTCATGGAAACCTGTTTGGATCAGGCTGCCCCATTTACCTCTCCAAGATTTGGTCATGAATATCTCGACAACCATTAGCAATACCTTGGGTACTACACTCCATAGATTCTCAAACAACTACTTACACCCATACTACCTATGCCGGATCCTGTGGAACTTGACAGATGATAAAAATCTTCCTACTACCATAGACCTTAGAGTACAAAATAGAACTTGGTCACAAATTCTTGATTATGAAGGTCTACCTTTCCGATGTAGAAGGTGTTTTAGATTAGGACACACCTCTCTTGCTTGTGGGATGGAAAACGTCAACATGAGAAGCACTTCTCCACTAGTGGAAAGGTTCACTCCCAGAGCCCTCAATTTTTATGGATAGAAAGGATCTTGAATCTAAAGCGACGAGATGAACCAGAGTCAACAAAAACCCCTTTATCCAAAACTCAAGTTGTTAGCAACATGAAAAATACACAAGTTTGTTGAGGGCAAGCATGGAAAATGATAAATATCTCTCTCTAGATAACAACGTGGATGTTCCAATGGGACAAATGTGACTAAGGAAAATACTCCTCCTTTGTCTTCTTCTCCAACCGAAGGCTCCATCAAGGTGGGTTACGGTCAACAAAAAGAAAAAATCTACCATTTTGAAGGGTAACACTTCGTCTTGATGATTCTCATCTCTGCTTTATTATGGCTGGTAGGTTTCATTGGTTTCATTTTTCTTAGCTTAGCCGGATAGCAATTTTCTTCCATGGTGTTGATATGCCATTCTTTGTTTGATTTCTATACATCGACTGTTTTTTTGCTTTCTATTTTGTCGGTTGTTGGTTTTGCTTTGCTTATCGGGCTTAATTGTTCTATATGGATTTTGATCCATCTCTTGTGCTTTAACTTTCAATTCTAGCTTTTGAGCCTTGGTGTACAATGGTATAGTCCCTTTCAAAAAACTATTTTCCAATAATAAAAAAACATCTACCGAATATACAAATCAAAAATATTTTGTTCAAATACATACATGTTTATGGTGCGAAAAAAATGATTAGATAGATTAAGTACCACTGTCTCTTTCTCGAGTCTTTTTTAATAACCTCAATGATAAGTTTATTTTTCAATAATCTTTGTATCAAATCAAGCCAAATCCTTTCGCATAAACAAAAAATAATTTGTACCAGAATTATCTTTTATCAGACTTTTTATTACTTTACACAAGTTTCTTTTTCAACAATCTATATTTCTAATCATCCCAAATCCTTTCACATAACTTATTCTTTCTCATACAAAATCTTTGAAAAAAAAAAACCCGGCCATATACAAAGAAGAAAACTCATCCCTAAGAGAGTAAAAATCAAAAACCTAGCCATTAAAAAGCTATATTTTTATATAGTACTTGATCAAGAAAAATTGCCTCTAAAAAATTTGCACCAAAAATTCAAAATTTTAATTTAAGCTACTGATAATAAATCACCTCCCTTTAATGATTAAATACTTTTAGTATCTTAATATCGTAAGTCTCAAAATTTGAATATATCGACCATCATAAATCACTAACTTTTAATTCTTAAATTTATTTAATACTTGATGGCATATTATGCTAATGGTTAGAAACATTTAGATGTTTTGAAAAGGTACTAGAATAATGAAAAATATATAGTGTTATTTTTGTACATACATTAAAAAATTGAATATGTAATACATTAAGAAATCACCACCTTTTAATTGCCAATGGGGTTTGGGTGGATCGGTTAAGATGGATGGTTATGTCCGGATCCACCTAGGTTCAAATCCCACTAGGCTCAATCCCTTTTGGGTGGTTTATCAGTGGTGGTGGGTGTTTCATCACTGGTGGTTATGGCTGATAATTATTCTCGGCGGTGGCATACTTTGCATTGTCAACATTACTTTCATGGCAGTGGTGGCTCTAAAACTAGCGAGTGGCGGAAAAATTACATCTTTGGTGTGGGATAAGTGGTTGTAGTTTGTGATTGATTAATTGTAATATCTTCTCTAAGGATGTGATTAAGGGAAAGGACCCAAGAATCCCTCAGTTCTAAGCTCCGATCAAAAGCATTAAACTATCTAAATAAAATCACCGCCTTTTAATGCTTTAATATTTTGAATATATAATACATTAACAAATCACCTCCTATTAATTTTTTAATATGCTTAGATATTTGAATTTATTGGACCCATTTAAATGTTTTAAATATCTATGTGAATAATAGAAAATATATGTAAAAATATATTTTTATAATAATGAAATTTAAATACATTATACATTTTACGTATTTCTTGTGTTTTAGAATGGACACCCACTCTCATGTCCTCATAAAGTTATAAATTTTTTGAAACTATCTTACAATGATAATAAATAATGAAATCATGAAATTTTAAATAGTATAATTTATTATCATTTGTATTTATGCTTTAATTTGCTTAGATACTTGAATTTATTGGACCCATTTAAATGTTTTAAATATCTATGTGAATAATGAAAAATATATGGAAAATAATATTTTTATAATAATGAAATTTAAATACATTGTACATTTTACATTTTATTTATCTTGTGTTTTTTAGAATGGACACCCACTCTCATGTCCTGTATAAAGTTATAAAAATTTTGAAACTATCCTACAATAATAAATAATGAAATCATGAAATTTTAAATAGTAGAATTTATTGTCATTCATATTTATGCTTTAATTTTCTTAGATATTTGAATTTATTGGACCCATTTAAATGTTTTAAATAGCTATATGAATAATGCAACATATATGCAAAAATATATTTTTATAATAATGAAATTTAAATACATTGTACTTTTTACATAATTACTTTGTTTTATAATGGGCACCCACTCCCACTTCCTATATAAAGTTATAAAAATAAATAAATAGTAGAATTTATTGTCATTCCTATTTACTTGTGTTTTAGAATGGGAACCCATTCTCATGGCTTGTATAAACTTATAAAATTGATTGAGCATTTTTACATTATCTTATATTGAATGGGAAGATGTCCATTCTCATATAGGAATCCTAAAAGACTTTCTTGGGCAGATAGGAATCACAATCAATATTGCTTGTATGAGAATGTAGATAAAATGCACATGACCATTGTCATAAAATCAATATTGCTTGTATTCTAATGTTTAGAATGTGCATATGCATGTTTAGAATGTGCATTTTAAATAGTATAATTTATTGGCATTCCTATTTAGTGTGTTTTAGAATGGGCATCGTGAAATTGATTGATTATTTTTACATTATCTTGTATTGAATGGGTAAATGTCCATTCTAATATGGGAATCATAAAAAGACCTACATGGGCAATTATGAATCAAAAACAATATTGCTTGTATGATAACGTAGAGAAAATGCTCATGCCCACTGTCATAAAAATCAATATTTCTTGTATGAGAATGTTTAGAATGGGCACATGTACATTCTAAAAAAAACATATTACTTTTATTATAATGCTTAGAATGTGCATTTGCCTGATTAGAATGGGCATATTCCCTTTTGAAAGGAATAATCAAATTTACTTTGTTTTAGAATGTGCACCCATTCTCACATCTTGTTATAAGAGATATGAAATTGATGGAGATTTTTTTCATTGTCTTGTATTGAAAGGGAATATGCCCCTTCTCATTTAGGAATCTTAGAAGACTTGTTTGGTAATTAGTAATGATAAAAAAATATGGATTATACATGCTCATAGCTTGTAAATAGGTACGAACTTGATTGACCATTTTTACATTGTCTTTTATTGAATGGGAAGATGCCCATTCTCATAGAGGAATCCTTATTTTGGGTAGATCATATGAATCACAAACAATATTGTTTGTATGAGAATGTGCCCATTCTCATAAATCAAATATTATCCATTCACGCCTATGCACATCCTCATTCTCAGAAATATAAATATTACTTGTATTATAATCTTTAGAATGGGAATATGCCCATTATGATAAGAATAATTGAATTTATTTTTTTTATAGGTACACCCATTCTCACATCTTGTTAATTGATGTAGCTTTTTTGCATTTTCTTTTATTGAATGGGAAGATGCCCCTTCTCATTTAGGAATCATAGAATAATTTCTTGGGTAGATAGGAATAATATAAGAAGACTAAGAAGAGTATGGATTAAATAGTCTCACAATTTTTAAATAGGTATAAATAGGAATAATAGGAGCAATCTCATAAAATCAGCATTGCTTGTATTACAATGTTTAGAATGGACATATGCCCATTCTCATGCAAACAAAATTGTTTCATTTTGTATTGAATGGGCATCAAATTTTTAATCCTATATTCTCATATAGGATTCCCATGGGCATATAGTCATTTTAAAACAAACAAATTAGTTTTGTCTTGTATTAAATGGGCAGATGCCCCCTCATAGTCGTTAAATACTTATTAAAGAGTGGTAAGTTGATAATTTTTTATCTTGTAGTCAATATTCATATTCTCATTCTCATATCCATTGTAGTGGTATCTCAAATATTAAGTTTAACATTGCTAAAATTAGAATATGTAAAAAGGGCATATGTGTATTATCTTTAATATTTATTTTAGAATGGGCATTTTCCTATTCTCATAAGGGAATCATTTTTAAAATGTCAATTATTGTTCATACTAGAGATAACTGAAAATATCATAAAAAGAATTACAGAGATAACATTAGAATATGAAGAATGGGCATATGCCTATTCTCTTTAATAGGATTCATAAGAAAAGTCCATTATTGTTCATAAAGATATGTGAATAAGTATAATAAAGAGAATAGAGATAACGTTTACTTTGTTTAGCATGGGCACTTACCCAATATTGTCGCCTTTGTAGGTGTATCAAATCCAATGTATCACTTCATAATGATTACTCTGATTCTTGCATACCATACGAAAATAATAAACTGTATGCATGTCAATTCAATGAACTGGCATGAATTTTAAACTCGTAATCATATTGAATTATTAGTAATTGAAGATTATAAAATGGTTTACTATCCTTTTTATCCACATAGTACATAATATCAATGAACAAGGTAATAATGCAATCTCTCTTGAAAACAACATTTCTACCTAATTTTATAATCTTATAGAAAACTAAAAATCTAATAAGTAATAAAAAAATTCATTCATCATCACAATAATCAATACAAAAAAGGTAATAATAACATTTAATAATGATACATTTTTCAACATTAAATAAGATCATTTCATAGTCAATATTTTACATTAAAAAATTCATACATCATCACACAATTTAATAGAGATAAAATTTAATTTGTTTCGGTTTGGAAAATTCTCCATTATCACAACCTTCATATAGCTCTCGAAATGATTTACTTCAATATATATTCTTATACGTGAATGGGCATATTCCCTTTCACATATATGAATCATAGAAGAATAGAGATAAACTTTGCTTTATTCTACAATGGCCAGCCACTTTGCCATGTAAGTAAAAATAACTTCGATGATATTCTTCATCTCCGAATAAATCAAAAGAATCAATACAAATAAAATTTAATTTTCTATTGTTCTTCTATGAATCCTATGTGATAATGGGCATATAGAATGGTAATATGACCATTCTCATAAAGGGATCATCGAAGAATAGATATAGAATTTACTACATTCTAAAATCGTGAACATTTTTTTCTCTATTATTATGTTATGTTCCTATGTGACAATGGGCATAAACAATGGGCATATGCCCATTCTCATATAGGAATCATAGAATAAGATTAGAGATAAAAATAAAATTTTCACAATGGGAAATTCTCCACCATGCAAGGGAAAGAAAACCATATGATATTCTTCATCTAATAATAAATCAACATGGAAGGGTTAGATAAACTCATGCTAGTGAATTGATTGGTGTTTCTCAAAAATTTACTTGATAACTTTTTCTTCACAAGCCAAAACAATCCAAAAGAGAGACAACCCAAAATAAAAGTATAAACAATACACAATAAAATAGCTCACATGCAAGGAAGCAGTCTAAAAAATAGAGGAGTCCCATGCATAAAGGAAGAACGAAAAAGTGGAGAGAACAAATAATATATCATAATTTTTTTCAAATCTTGTGTTTCACAAGACGAAAAAGTCTACCGAAATGAGAAATTTTCCATTCTCATATAGGAATCATAAAAGAAGATCGAAGATAAAAATGTAGCTTATTTTATAATGAACAGGTTCCCATTCTCACAAGCTTCATAAATTTATTGAAAATAATAAGTTCAATATTGTTTGTATTACAATTATTAGAATTGGCATACGCTCATTCTCATACAAACAAACTTTTTTATCTTCCATTGAATGGTTAGGTATCCATTTCTATAGAGGTATTAAAATGTTTAAGTTCAATATTGCTTGTATTGAATGGGAAGATGCCAATTTTCATATAGGAATCATATACCAAAAACATGGCTACGATATTGTTTAAAATTTATATTTATTTTTTACCATGGCATAGTGAGACCATTAATTTGCAAAAGAAATGTTTTACCACCTTTTATTAATTGAAGTTACTTATTTGTCAAGCATGTCTTCCACCCCCCGTTGGAGGTAAATTGGAAAAATTAATGGTAATTAATTCATGCCACTACGTGGCACCATAGAGAGATTGACCACAGTTAACATGCTTACATTTAATATTGTCTTTACAAAAAAACTTCCCGTTCTTACAATCCATTCTAAAAATGTTTACAATCATATAAATATATTATATGATGAGAACTACATAAGCCTCAATCCCTCTCGAGGGTATGTAGTGCATCACTTGGCTCTGCCGGGGATAGTCTGGCTAGTATAATACAATTATTAATAATGAAAAAAAAAAAAAAAAAATTATATGAGAATGGTTGTTTTCCCATTGTAAATCTTCTTTCACTAGTAATATTTTATATCTATAAGGGTTGTGAGAATGCACAGCTTCTCATTTTGAAATAAAGTAAGGTTATGAGAATACACATATTTTCATTCTAAAATAAAGTAAATTGTGTCTTTATTATCCTTATTTGATTCTTATATGAGAATGGGCATATGCCTCTTATAAACATCTATTCTTATTATCTATTTCCTATATTAAGTAACATATTCTTCCTCCTATATTTTATCATTTTCATATATCAAGCAACATTTTCTTCCTCCGTATTTTATGTATGACAAAGGACATACTCTCGTTCTATACAAAATACAAATATAACATCTATTCAATACAAAAATGTAACGTATTTTCAATACCAAATGCAAATGTAACATCTATTTAGTCAGATTGCTACATGATGGACACCCAAAACCATCAACAATGCTACTTCATTATTATAATTTTTTTATCTCATATTCACTCATACTATACTACTACTTGAATAACCTAGGTCTTACATTATTATCAAATTTTCACTTATATAACAACTTAAAGGACACCCATAAGACTCAACAACACTACTTCAATATTATCATTTTATAAGAGTCTAAATTTGTGCATAAGAATGTAGTTTCTAAATTATAATTTTCATATAAAGTTCTTATTCCATAGTTTTTTCTTCCTTTCCAATAATGTCCCTCATATCATCCTTCACCATCTCATCCTCCTTTGAGTTGCTGAGGTAAAGCTTAATCTTGCACTTTTTTCTTCCCTTCTCTAGTTGATCTAGCCTCCTCTAAATATCCATAACCATATTTTTAAGCCCGACATATTCCTCTCTGATGGAATTTTGATAAGTACAAATTTTCTTCAAGGCCTCAATATACTTCATACAAGTACATACCATGGCCGCCCCAGACTCATCAAGGGAATCAATGTTCTTTTCAACCGTAGAACCCTAAGGGAAATTTTGTCCAATGGCATACTCTAATCAAACTCCATCTTTTCTTTTCTTCTGGAAGGTCCCCCTTTGATATTATACATAGAAACATCAGCCACAAGTATCAACACCCTTTATCTTCCTCAATTTATTCATTCATTTAAACAAAGTACAAAATTCATATAGGTCCTCCCAAGTGTCCCTCTCTATATTACCAACAACATCTACAATTTTTATCAATGAAATAAAAGACTATTTTATTTCATCCAAACTCCAAAGGGAGGAATCCTCATAATCCTCCTATTCCACGTACTTCTCATCCTCAACATGCTTTAAATTATCATTCAAAAAGTCCTAAACTTCTCATATTTGGTGAAATTTCTAGAACCTAAATGAGAATAAGGCCATCATCAATCACCGATGAAGAGGGATTTTCAAATTTCCTTTTTGGAAATTTTTGATTGATTTTTGTAGGGAACGACTAAAAATAATGGGAAATTATAATGCATACCATCATGGTAGATATGACTTAACATAGGGAAATGGTGGGCATAAAATACCTTGTACCTACCCTCCAAGGTGATAAATTGCATCAAGTGTAGGGTGATTTCATTGAAAGGATCAGGTAAATAATATCTCTCAAAACCTATACAAAGTGATGTATTAGTTTCTCTTTACCCACCAAAATTTTTCCCTTCTCCTCATCATAGTTTTTCTTCGGTTTGTAAATCTCCCTCCCCTCGTTGTTCATCCCAACCACTATAGCAATAAAATATCCAAAAACATTTATATAAAAATCCCTAATACTAGCCTAATCATCCTTCTAATGAGTAGTAAAATCCTTTCTCAGGGATTCTTCATGGCCTTTAAAAATTTGAAGTAGAGACGACATACCTACCTGCTCCAAAGATCATTCAAACTCTTCTACTAATCCCATTGGTTGAATCAGGTTCTAGATGAACCAATTCACTACCCTTTTTTGTTTCTCTATTAAAATGGAAATAAAACTAATCCAGTTCATCAATGATCGCACTTTATCAAACCCTTGTCTAGACAAAATGTCCTTTATAAACCCAACACAAGCACTTATGTCATCCAACCTCTAACATGTCTCCTAATTACTTCTTACTCTTCCTTCATACCTAATATTGGCAAATAATGCTTGTCAATCATTATAATGAGACAAAAAAATCAACCTCTTTAACCTCTGTTTCCAAGGTAAACAACAACCTTTTTATCTTCCCTCTAGACATGATTATAGGAAATTAGTTAAAGGATTTTTCACGACATTCTCCCATTCTTTTTATTTTAATACAAGAAATAGTGAACTTAATCATTTTAATAACTCTTTAAAGGTTGTGAGAATGGGAAACTGACCATTATAAATATAACTCAATTCTATCTCTATTCTTCTTTTATGAATCATATATGAGAACTCACATTTTCTTGTTCAATACACGATTGAACTTATTAATTAATTTAATAAGCTATGAAGACAGTGATAATGAAGATCTACCCATTCTAAAATAGAGTAAATTTTCTTTATGTTTCCTAATATATGATTCAAATATGAGAATAGGAAATTTCCCATTCAAAAACAAATTAAATTTAATCGCTATTCTTCTTCAATGGTTCCTATAAAAGACTGGGCATTTGCCTATTCAAGATTAAAAAAAATGTTTGTATGAGAATGTGTATATGTTGATTCTAATCATTACAATAAAAGTAATATTTAACTTAATTTTTTCAATAACTATATGAATGCTTTGTGAGAATGGGAAACTTGATCCATTATAAAACAAGCTATATTTTATCTTTGTTCTACTTTTACGATTTCAAATTTTGAGAACAGACATTTTCTCATTAGACACATCATTGAACTTAATCATTTTACTTCCTATATGATAATGATTAAGTTAAATATTGCTTAGCTCAATAGTGAGCTTGTACAACTAGCTCGGAAGGTCAACCTTGCCTTCCCACTCGGTGAGGTCAACAAGCCCACCTAGCTCAAGAGTCAGCCCCAGCCTGCCCTACTCAAGAATTTAACTCACATACCCAACTCACCAAGTCATCTCACCCGTTCAACTTGGTAGGCCATCTTGCCTGCCTATCTCGACCAACCAGCTCAAACATCCATCTCAAAAGGCCAACACAATCACCACTCAATAGATGAGCTCGCCAAACCATCTCGGAATGTCAACTCACCCACCGAGCTTGGTAATTCAACTCTCCCTGCCTGCAGTTGGGTAAGCTAGCTCGTCCGCTAAGCTCGGCGAGTCATCTCACCCACCAAGCTTGGTGGGTCGGATCACTGTTCAGCTCATCTCATCCTACTTAGCTCACCTATCCATCTTGGCTTGCGCAGATAGGCCACCCATCTCAAAAAATAAGTAACATTACCTAGGTGGTAACCCCACACTGTACTTTGGTAATAACAAAACAATTAACTCCCCATCTTAGCATGAAGTATTGGAAGTGGTTTTTAAGAATCAAAAACATTTTTTCCAAGGGAATGATCTTGTTTAGAATCTAAAACATGTAAGAAATAGTCATATTTAGAAGCATCCTTTTATAACTATGGAGGATAATACTATGCAATTCTTTCGAGAGAGTGAAGTGGTATTATTAAAATACATATAAATACTACAAAAGATCAAAAATATGTCATTATCTTTATACCCAAATCAGAATACGAGGGCAAGAAAGAATGATGATATTCTTCATCTCATAATAAATCAACAGAGATAAGAGTTAGAAATATCTGTGAAACTTATCTTTAATTTAAAAAAGAAGTAAAAATTTTATTCACTATAAAAATTAATTTCATCTTCTAATAATGAATCATTCTTGGTTTGTGGAACTCACTCACAAAGATGAATAAAAAAGCAAGCTGCCCATGTGGTAAGACCACTCGGTATTTTGGTAAAAACATAACATACAGCTCCTCGTATTAGTAACTATGCGTTTATTTCAAAACATTGAAGTGATATTCTTAATACCTAGATCAAAAATACAGAAGATAAAAAAGGGCATTATCTTTAAACCCAAAATCGAATATAAGGGAAAGAAAAACAAATGATACTCTTCATCTCATAATAATTCAATAGAGAATATTTATAATAATTCATGCCTCAAATTTTCTTTAAATCTTGTGCATCACATGCCGAAACAGTCTTAACAAATTGAGGGAGCCCAAAGCGGTAAGGGTTAACAAAATTTTAGCGAAGAGGACATACAATATCTCAAAAACATTCTTCAAATATTCTTGTTCACAGGGAAAAATGGTCTGACGAAATGGGAAGCCCAAAGTAGGACAAACAAAAAAAATTATAAACTCGATGAAAAAGAAAGTGGAAAGGATGAATAAGAAAGATATAGCTTTGTTGACTCGTAGTAAACCTTGTAATTCCCAAGACCTATGCCTTCATCAAAAACAATAACTATCATAATTATCTCTATAGTGCTACGTAGTGGTCTGAATTAATTTCCATTGATTTCACCAATCTCCCTCCAACAGAGGTCGAAGATGTGTTTGACAAACAAGTTCCTTCAATTAGTAAAAACAACTACTTTCAATTAATAAAAAATTAACGATGGAAAACGATTTATTTACAAATTAACGGTGGAAAACTATTTATTTTCAAATTAATGGTCTCGCTTATTCTATGGTCAAAAATAATATAAATATTAAAAACTATGGTAGCCATGCTTTAGGTTTAATAATTTCACTTACAATAAAATTTAAATTTTAAAAAAATCATAGTCATGTTTTAGGTTTATTGCATATAAAATACATATCTATATAAATATTAAACTTTATCATAGTCATGATTTAGGTTATTTACATTTAAAATAAAATATAATTTTTAAACATTATCATAGCCATGTTTTAGGTTATTTTTGCATTTGAAATTAATTTATACTAATTTGTACTAGAGAGGGGATAGTTAGGGAAACTATATATGATGTGTGGTTTTCATGAAATCACTCAAATGTTGAATTGTTTACTTGCTTCAACCACTCCCTAAACTCTAGATGGGAATGTCGACTTAAATAGAAAGAGGGGATGGGGCGGATTGATCCAAAACATATATTATTATTTCTTCATTGATTACAAAGGACAATCCTATTATTTGGTATTAATACCATATTTTATGATATCTAAGTTTTTTGCTTATTTGGATTTTTCATCACATTTAACCTTGAGTTGTATTTTTTAATATATTTTGATAGGTATCTTGATATTTATCAAGTTTCATTATAAATATATTGAATTTGTTTGAAAAAAATTACATCTCCCATATGTGTTTGTGTTAAATTCACTAATACTATAATATGGTTATGAAATTGAAAAAAACTATATAACTTATAGTAATCACATCAAAGGTTAATATTAAATGTTTTAGATAATGAGATATTACCTTGGAAGAAAAATTAGAGGAATTAGTTTTTATTCTTTTTTGAGAAAAAAATTATTATTATCTTGAGGCAATATGCATAGACAGAATGGGAATATGTACATTCTCATACAAAAAAATATATATTGTATATTGAATGAGCATATGCCCATTCTCATATAAGAATCATAGAATAAAAATAGAGGTATTATCTTGAGGCAATACACATAGATAGAATGGGCATATGTCTATTGTCATACAAACAAACATTTTTATGTTGTATTGAATGGGAATATGCCCATTCTTGTATAAGAATAATAGAACATAAATAGTGGTAATACTTAATTTGTTCTGAATGGATAGTTTCCCATTCTCATATCATTTATAGTGATATTAAAATGATTAATTTCATTATTTATTCAATAATTTAGAAGGGTTAGAATAGTCATATGCCCACTCTCATACAAACAAACAATTTTATTATTGTGATGAGAATGGGGATATGCCATTTCTCATACATTCAAAGATTTTATCATTGTGATGAGAATGGGGATATGCCATTTCTCATACAAACAAATATTTTATCATTGTTATGAGAATGGGCATAAGCCCATTCTCATAAACTAAATAAAGAAATAAAGATTCTCCTATGCCAATTCTCATAAATAGTGAATATGGGAAGTATGATGAATTCTTGTAAAATTAATATATGTTATGTCAATATGATGAAGATATCTTTGTGATGAAGAAGTTAGCAATCAAGTTTCCAATTAACTTCTATTTAACCTCTATTTATTTATTTATAATCATTTAAATTCAACCTTGTCTTTTTATTTCTCATCAATTAAATTCAAATGATTCAAGTTCAATCATATTTTGGGAATCATGTTATAGATATATTCATGTCAATTTTAATTATATGTATAATTTTGAAGTATTTCCCAACCTTACTTGAATTATATAAGTTCGCAGCTCATGTGCTATGTGTATTCAATATACTTATAGTTTTACATACATGATAATTTTTAATTTATTTTATGCAATGGTTTAATATATTTTCCATCATCTTGCAAAATTTGTATTTTATGTTGTTACAACAGTAGGGGCTTTTGCATTTGTAGAGGATGATCATGTGGAATTGTTTTCAAAAGGAAACAAAGTTGCAAAGGAAGACTATATCCAATTAGAAATAAACTACATTGAAAATATGTGGGAAGAGGATTTGTTGTTATCAATGTTAACACAAGATTGGATGAGACAATAAAATTGCCTCTATCGGTTGATGAATTTGAAACATTGGCAGATTTTAAGAATAGAGGATACTTCAATTCTTGGGAAGAGAGTGAATTGTCAAAGCATGCAGATTCATCCATTCCCCCAAATTTGGGAAGTGAAAACATTTGTAATGGTTCATAGGATTACAATGCAGAGAGTGACGAAGATTGTAGTGATGACAAGTGAAAGCACCATCAATATAGATCCTAAAGATATGAAAGATTTTGTCACAGACAATATCATTCTCAAACAAAAATCTTGTAGCAGAGATGATGACATAGCCTTGGGTTATATAACTCATGTGCTAGAAGTTCATGAAATTGATGGAGAGAGGTTGGGTCCTTTGAATTTTGGTGTATGCATAAAGAATGTAGAAAATGTGTGTTGAATGCTCAAACTCGTTAGAGCCTAATAAATCAAGTTTTTGGCTAGTAAAACATTTGATTTTCAATGAAACAATAATTTCCCTTATGATTAAGCAAGGTAGTACTCAACTAGTTGGTCTACGCCTTATACACAATAATCAGCACAAATTTAAGTTCAAGGGATTTGTTACAAAATTAATCCATTATTGTTTGATTGAGTGTAAATTTGTATCACAGAGGAACAATTACAAACATAGTTAAAGGAGACATGGTACATTTTAATAGATTTGATGCCAATAGATTCGGTGTGCATATTGATAGATTATTTAACCCTCCTTGCAAAGGATGGTTCATATCTGAAGGATCTCTCATAAAATGGCCTACTAGGCAATTGGCTGACATAAAAGGTTCTCAGATGGATATTAGATTCAAATAAGGTCAAGAGGAGGTTGAGGTCATCATGTGGGATGCATTAGAAGAGTGAAAACCTTAGTTTATTTATCCAATTTCATATGATTCTATTAATCATAATTAATCCAATAGAGTGATAAAAAGATCTTATAATGCTATAAAACATTTGAGCCTGGACACCCCTCAAGGAAATCCATCAAATCAAAATATGATAAGGATAGAAAATGGTCAATATTTTTAAAAGAAGTGGAAAATGCAGAGTTTTGTTGTTGCAAATCTAATTGTCTCCAAAAATTACCTCTTTCTTCAATTAGAATTCAAAATTTGTGGCGCACAACTAGAGCCTTGAATGAAGTTGACAGAAAAAAGTTATGTTTGATGCATTGACAACAAATGCCATCTTCAATGTTGGTAAGAAAACTATGGAGATAAATAAAATGATATTATATGGGATGGATGTTTTCTAGAATGCACAGAACAAAGTATATGGGTACCCAAGGAGTTCCTTCTATAAACATAAATCTAAATGGATAAGTTAAAATAGGCTTGCAGTGAATGGAAACTCTGGAAAAGAGATACAAAGGTCAAACACTACCGCAAAAAAATTTCCCGTATATGGAAAATTATTGGGAGAAATTCATATATCTCTCCACATATGACTTGATCTATAGGACACGGGATGGAGTAGAAGTTCCCAAAGGTTTATTCCTTCATTCAATACCCAAAATATAATGCAAAAAAATGCAATGAGGAACTTGAATTCTTAAAACTTCCATAGGTGTTGTAGTCAAGCTTCAAAGAATTGTTATCCATATTTTACCCCTAGGTAAAATATTGGATTAGCCACCACCCCACATAGAAAGAGGCCGAGAAAACTCATTCGAGATCTTGTAAATAGGTCACGAAGGCCTCAACAATGGAGTGATGGGGAATGAGATAGATTAAAGGACCCTGTGTAAAAGAAATGACCCCAATGAGCCATTTCCATGTCTTAAATTTATTTTTCAAGTTGCAGAAGGACCCAAAAATGGAATAGTAGGGTCACAAAAGAAGGGTAGTCCCATAGAGGAACCAAGAGCAAGAAGGGTAAAAATGGTGAAGTTTCAAAGTTTTTCTGGGCTCGAGATCACTCGGGAAAGAGTCCAAAATCGACTAATGGAGGAGGCAGTGGAAAGAACCACATGTCTACGTAGCGCTTCTCCAAATTTGAATCCATAAAAGGAATGCCAAACGAGCACCGGATTCCACACGTCCTAGAAACCCAAAATTTTTGAGGCCATTGAAAAGTTTTCAACTAAGAAAGAAGGTGTTAGGTGTCAACTTGGCGCAAATCTAAAATGGGAACCCAGGGTGGAGACTCAAACTTGTTCCATCCCTCCACATAGAAAATGGTCAAACAAGGTCAAAAGGTAGATAGGGTAGGCCTCAAAATTGGCTAAGTATAAAAGTGTAAGTGGAGAATGCCAAGTGTCAATGCAGCGCATCTCCAAGAGTTATTCCAAGGGTGGAGACCCAAATGAGCTCAAGCTCGTCATGTAGCCCAAAGTCAAAAAAGTAATAGGAACTGTTGAAAAGTCTACAGACCTATGAAGGCTGCCAAGTGTCAACTCGACACTCCTTCAAAGGAAAATTTTGAATCAGGTTTTCAGCAAGTGCGGTGCCTCCACATGTCCATTTTCAAAAAGGGCAAACTAGGTTGAATAGTTAATGCATGGGGTAGACTGCATGGAGGAGGCCCAAGTGTCACAATGATGCTAATTCAAGGATTGAATAGAGAGAGGGTTTCTAAATGAGTGTCAGACTGCCATGTGTCCAATGTCAAAGTGGGTCGTTAGGGGAAAGTTGGTTTTTTTCCCCTTGGTATGCCAAAGGTGTAAAAGTTAGAAAATGGGCCGCAACTCCACCCAAAGGAAAAATTCAATGTTTGAGCCTGAGTCAAGGAAAGAGGGGAGTCGGAGGAAAAGGTGAAAAGTTTACTTTTTTCAAAAAGGCATAGAGATAAAAATTAAAGCGTATCTCCCCATTTGATAAAAAGGGTGCGCTGTGTCCAAGCGAAGCATCGAGGGTCGCAGGGTTTTTGAGTTTTGCATTTTGTAGAAAAGGGGAAAATACAAATTATGGACCCGCAAACCTGATTTTTCCCTAATCTGCTGCCATGTGTCTCATATTAAAACGGACCCATTTTTCAAATTATTTTCCCGCCCATTTCTACGGACCTAATACAAACATTGAAGGGGCATATCTTTCAACACAGGGCTCGAAATATTACAAATATCACACCATTGGGAGTGTCTCGACATCCCCTACGCCATGGAGAGATTAAAAAAAAACCATTTTCTCAGGCCTTGGTAGGTGAAAAATGGAGAAACATCTTCAGGCCTTTGATGCAAGTATCTTCTTGTCTCAACAACTAGATCAAATTCAATTTGTTCTATCGTATCCTCTTCCTTCAAGGCACCAAACCAAAGATTGATTCAGTCAAGATGGATTTGGGGAAGATTTTGTTAGAGGCATTAAGAGCAGTGGTTGAGCTTTAACCTGCATTTCCCACTTCTCTCTCTTTCTTCTCTTTAATCAAATATATAAATACAAACTCGGGACTCATTGTATAGGGTTGGATAATCTTGTATTTTGTAGGCTCCCCTTTCCTTCTAGTAAAGAAATTTGTACAATTCAGGCCTTCCATTAAAATTACAAGACGTTCTTTCCTCCTAGTTTTTTTGTAATGCATTGTGTCAATATTCTCGAGTAATAAAGCATGTTTATGATCAATTCTAGATCCTTTCTTCTCCTCTTGATTGCATCTGGTCTTTCATTATAAATCAAGTTATCTGTGTTTGATTATTGTACGCATTTTGTTGGTTTTTATCTATCAAAAAAACTAGTGTTCATCATTCCTTCATGCATCACCTTGTAGTTTTTTTATTTCTTATTTCTTATATATCTTTTATCCCTATCTCCTTTGTAAAAATTAGATTAGGTATAGAGATGAATCCTCTGCAAGTTCTCACATATGCACCAAAATAGCGGAATAGGAACCAACCTTTAATTTGGAGATCTTTTTCCTATTTTCAAGGTCCCACACCTTGGAGAAAGTTCAATGTTATGTGGATCACACCAAATGACTCTGCCTTAGAAAAGCATATCTCAGTAGAACTCATTTGGGGTACTATGATTTTGCATCAATAGTTTTGGCACACCCAAAGGGACATAGAATTCTCTACCTTATTACAAGAAGGTTGATGTGTGCTTGTTGCGATTCTAGCTTTTAAGAAGCTCCTAAAAACTGCACATCCTGCAACTCAACAAGAAACAAATCCACACTTGGTTTTAGTAGTCCAAGCAAGTTCATGAGAATAATACAAACACGATCAAGAACCAGAGAGGAGAGATTGTTTATCTATCTAAAATTATCCCCGAGAAAAAGGAGGGGAGGAAGAAGATCCCAGAGGTCTCTGTTCCCACCAAACAGATCCTTATCGACACCTCCTCCCAAAAGGATGTTCTTTCAATCAAGAGGGGTGCTTAGGCTGATTAGGATGGCTCAACCAAATCCTTATGTCAATTTCACCGGAAGCATCCCACTCACTCTGAATGCACAAAATTTAGTCCTAATAGCAACATTAAAGAGAATCCCATATTTCACTGGGGAAAACCAGACTTCTCTTGGTGATCATGTCAAAGATATTGCAAATGTCTGTATAATCCAAAAAATCCATTAGATGGACATTTCATTCAAGTTTCTCGCCTCTTCACTCAAGGGTACAGATTGACAATGGTTTAGGAGCCTTGAATAAGGCTCTATTCAAAATTGAAACCAGTTGTGCATAGCTCTTCACAACCAGTTTGGAGAAAAAGGTGATAACTTATCTTTTTTGGAGCAACTAAAAACAATCAAGAGAGCCTTGAATGAGCGGTGAAAGATTTCAACCTCATATTTCAGCAAACCTGGGATAGGATTCCAATAACAATAAAACCCACTAATGAAGGTGTCTTCTTATAATTTCTTAGGGCTTTAAATTTTGATATTTCTTTAATGGTTCAATCAGTTAGGGGCTCAACCTTACCTGTAGCCTATAGCCTTTCCATAGAGGCTGAGAATCATGTGATTTAGGCTGGCAAACTTTCTCCTAGGCCATCCATGCCTCTGTACCTCGAGCTAGGAAACCCAGGTACCAGCCAAATGCCCACATTAGCCCCTGTACCTACTCCCAGGAGTCAAATCTCAGCTGAAGCCTCCACCTCATCATCTAACACTTCAAAACAACTCTAGGAATTCATGAATCAGCTTCAGAACCCAGGAATGAGTTAGTAACCATCAAAAGGTAGCAAGCTCAAATTTATAGGCCATATCAGCCTCGGAGCTCGATGATCGAGCTAGACCCTAGTATCACCAAAACAAACCACCATCCCAGGGCTATAAATCGGAACCAAAACCAAGGACAACCTCAAGATGTTAGACCTTTCAGTCATATAATTCAAACGTAGCTTCAACATCAAGGGAATTGGTTCCAAAGACAAAATAATATGGCACATGAATATGATTGGTGTTTCCCATGCAATCATCCACATAACCAATCAATGTGCTTTAATGGTGCACTAAATCAGGCCTTGATGGTGCAAACCAATATGGTGTCATAGGAACCTAGCCAAGAAAGAGATCAACAGAAGAGAGGACCCCCAAACGAGACTATTCTTGTCAATTGGCAAGTTGAGGACTTTTGTGGGATGAATTAGTTCCCTTCTCAAAGAGTAGCTACCAATACATGGTCCAAAAAGAGAAATATTGGAGATGGCCAACCACTGAACTCAAGAAAGCCTCAACCTTCCATCACCCCACAAGGTTCTGGTGCTCCAAATGTAACTCCTAATGTGCAAAACCAATCCAATCCACCTTCCAAATCCACTCAAGCACTGGTTATGAAAAATCATGTGTAAGAAAAATATGTTCCTGGGAAGGGGCAGCAAAAGGATAGCTCATTCAACATCATTGAGAAAATGAAGAGGAAAAGTGTGAACATTTCACTATGGGAGTCACTGGCCATTCCAAGGTAGAGGGATCTATTGTAGACTGCTATACAAAATTGGTCAAGCTCAAATCACACCCCTAACCAACAAGAGAAAGTGTTTACCAATATGGCTCAACATGGGAAAATCCATCGAGAACAACAAGGTAAGAACCTAAGACCTCCTCCATTCTATGTTTCATTGATTATTGGAGACAAATTGGTGCACAATTGTATGATTGATTCTAGGGAAAGTAGCTCTGTAATTCCCAAGAAAATAGCTGATCAACTGGGTCTCCAATATGAATTCATCTCTAGAGGAGTAGTACAATTAGATGGGACATCAATGAAAACTATTGGAATCATCAAGGATCTAAGCCTCACTCTACATGTCCCCCCAATGTGACTATTTTGCAGAACGTATCAATCATAGATTTGCCACCACATTTTACTTTTTGTTTGTCCAGGGACTTCAATGCCAAAATTGGAGGCTATCTGTCTACTGATTGGTCACATATGCTCTTTAGAACAAGGTATGGGGAAAAGGCCACAATCAGATCTGAGCCCATTGCTAATTATCATATTGAATCCTATGTGCCTAGCTCAATCAATGCCAACTACTCATCTTTTGATAAAGAAGACCTCTTAAGTACTTGTGAAGTAGATACCAAGGTGGGATGCATCCTAGACTTGACTCCATGCTTTTGACCCCTATAAGGAGATGGAGTAATCTGAGCTAGGTGTCTACTTTCTACATGAAGAGAGTCATCCTCTTCCCGATCTAATTAACCCAAAATATAAAGATGATAATGAGGTATGGAAATTGTTCTTTGATGGCTCAAGGAGTACACAAGGAGCTAGAGGAGGAGCTATGATTTTTTCCCCAAAGGTATGAAATATCATTCAACCTTCATATTTTAGTTCACCTACTCAAATAACACTACTAAATATGAATCTTTGGTCTATGGTTGTAATTGGGAAAGAGGGCTACGAATCAAGAACTTGCAAGTGTTTGGTGACAATGAACTGGTTGCCAATCAAGTCAAAGGACTTAATGCTATCAAGAATGACCTGCTCAAGAACTACAAGAGTAGGGTATGGGATCTCATGGAGGATTTTGAGGCCTTCAGCATTGTGTCCATACCCAAGAGGAAAATGAAGTCATTGTTGAAAGGCTTGCAGCAGTTGTAGCAACATTTGATGTGGTCAAAAGCATCAAAAGAGACAAAGAAAAGCCACATATCCATATAGTTGTGAGGCCAAGTAGTGCCAGATAACAACACATGCTAGTAGGTGTTCAAGAATGATCAGCAGATCATTAATTTTTTGACAAGAAGAAGTGAATTCTTAGCTAGAAATCAAAGCAGATTAGAGCAGCAATATGGGAATCAAGATAGTATAGTTGCATACAAACAAGCTTCCCAAAGGCTTAGTGACATTGGAGTCTATTTTCAATCCTAATGATCAGTTTAGAAAAGAGAAGGCTAACATACAGATCAAAGGAGAAGATTCAAATTCAATCCCAATTGGAGAAGACAAAACACTTCAAATTGGCAAAGTGGCCACCAAGCAAGAAAGGTATGAATTCATACAACTTTTCCAAGAATTTCCAGATGTATTTTCTTAGAGCTATGAAGACATAAGAGGTTCAATCCAAAGCTAGCAAAATGCACAATCGAACTAGATCCATCTACTCAACCCATCAAGAAAAAGCAGAGACCAGTCAACCCACACATTGAGCCTCTGATGAAGAAAGAGATGAACAAGATGATAGAGGAAATTATAATATTTCCAATCAAACACTCAAGTTGAGATGCAAACCCAACCCAAAAGAATAAAATGGAGATATTAGGTTGTGTGTAGATTTTTGAGACTTGAATAGAGCCTCTCTCAAAGATCACTACCCAATCCAGTTCAATGGAGTAGATCTTGCAAGTGGTGTCTGGATTAGAGATATTCTCCCTCCTAGATGGATACTCAGGGTATAACTAGATCATGGTGAAAGAAGATGATTAGTTCAAAACAACTTTCACCACTAAATAGGGAACCTATGCCTATAGAAAAATTCCATTTGGATTGTTCAATGTCGAGCCACTTTTCGAGGGCAATGGATATGGCATTGAAAGGGCTGATCAAAAAAATAGTATTGATCTACCTAGATGACATTATGGTGTTTTCCAAAAATATAGCAGAGACCACCTTTTAAACCTAAGACAGTGTTTCAAAGAATATTTGGGGTATCATTAAACACTGAAAAATGCATATTCTTGGCCCACGAGGGTAGGATTATAGGCCATATTGTATCAAAAGAAGGATTGGCCATTGACCTAAAGAGAGTGGAAGCAATAAGAGCATTACCATTACCAAGCCACAAGAAAGCTCTTCAAAGCTTCTTGGGAAAAAAAAAATTTGTCCACAGGTTTGTTCCAAAATTTTCTTCCCTTGTTAATCCAATAACATTGATGTTGAAGAAGAGCTTGGCATTCAGGTGGACAGCTAAAGGAAAGGCAAGCTTTGAGGCCATCAAAGAAGCTATATCACAAGCCCCAACTCTCATGAATCCATATTTCTCTAAAGAATTCATATTGTATGCCTTTGGTGGCAGTGACATAATTTTTGTAATCTTAGTTTAGCATAACAAAGAAGGTACAAAACAACCAATTGCTTTCTTCAGTCAAGGTCTAGAAGACTATGAAGTGAGATACTCCTTCATCGAAAAGAAAGTCCTTACAGTAATCAGAGGATTAAAGAAGTTCAAGCATCTAGTTTCAAATAATAAAATCCAATTGTTGGTCTCTCATGCAGGGAGTTATAGAATTCCTTCTCAGTAAGAATCTAAATGAAAAATATGCAGGATAGATAACTTGTGTCATGGAATAAGACATTGAGATCAAGGTCACTCATCTATTCCATGGAAATGGGTTGTGTGAACAACTAGCCTCGGAGTTAACAAGACGAATAAAAAAGTGAAAAGGAAGTTGTTTTTGTTCTACATGATAATCAAGAGGAAGAAAATGATGATGTACCTACTCCTTGTTGGACTCAAGACATGGTGCACTTCCTTCAAACAGGCTTGTGTCCTTATGGGATGAGTAAAGGAAAAAGGAGGCATTTCGACTACATGCCATCCCATATGTTCTCATTGATGGTAACCTGCTGTTCAAAAGAGACATAAATGGCATTTTGTTGAGATGCATCAAAACAGATCAAGTTGAGAGAGTGTTACAATAATTCCATGTCTTGAAGCATCTGAAGGCCATTTTTCTCCAATAATGAAAGCACTCATGATCATGAAGGCATGTTATTATTGGCCCGAGTGTTTAGTGAATTCTATGCATGGATCAAAAGGTGCAAGAATTATGCATTCTTTAAAGGAAAATAAAGGCTAACAACACTTCCATTGCATCCAATTTCAGTCGACCAACCTTTCATGCAATGGGGATTGGACTTCATTGGAGTCATCAATCCAAATTCAAGCCAAGGCCACAAATGGATTCTGACAGCAAGAGATTATTTCACCAAGTGGGCAGAGGCAATAGCACTCAAGAAAGCTAATGAGTCTAGTATCTTAGATTTCTAAAGGGATAGTGACCATATTTAGAGTGTTAGCCACCATTATATCACAATGCATTGACATTCATAGGTTCCAAGATCAGAGGATGGGATATTAAGAACATGAATTACTTGAGCACTTCATCAAACTACTACCCTCAAGGTAATGGCCAAGTTGAGTCTACAAATAAGAACCTGCTAAAGATCATTAGAAGAACTCTTGATGAAAATTAGAGAACCTGGCACACAAAACTCAAATCAACCTTATCGGTTGATAGGATAACACCCAAGAGATCCACAGAAGCTCTCCATTCAAACTTTTCTATGAGAAAGAGGAAGTGTTGCCTATATCACTTGAGTTGCTATTATGTGTTCTCTGAAGCAAACCTAGAGATGTCTGAATTTGAACCGATGGAGGCCAGGTATGTAGAGCTGATAGAATTGGAAGAAACCAAAGAAGAATTAGGCCTCAATAAAGATATGCTTTGACAAGAAGGAAAAACAAGGACCATCAAGAAAGGATACCTAGTTTTGAAATGGGATGCCGATTGGGAAAAACCAAGAAGGCATTCCAAATTTGATGCCATTTGGAGTGGCCCTTATATTGTCACAAAATGTAAAAGTAGCAATGCTTTCCAATTTTCTACATTTGAGGGTGAAGAGTTGTAGATTCTAGTGAATGGAATCTATCTTAAGCAATGTTACTAAAAGGTGAGTTCTCACCCTATATATATTAGTTTAGTTTCTCAATCCTCTACGTGCTTGTGCACATTGTCTTATTGTAGTTTAGGTTGCTTTTCTCCTAAGTGATTACATGCTCTGTATGTTATATTTGGAGAATTTATGATTTCAAATTTTGTATATAGTTCTAGTGCTATTTTGTTGCTCTTATGTAGTCCATTTGGAGAGACAGATGAATCCCTGGTCAAAATAATTGTCTACTCTCAGAAACCTTCGTTTTGATATTTCTTACAAAAATTGATAGTGCAAACAGTCAGGCTCGTGAATCAGAGGTAGAATCAGTATGAGACCATCGTTCTCAACTCCATTCCCAACAGATATGACAAGGAAATTGGTCTTTTCATCTAGCAGAAAGATACCCTTGTGAGTCACCAAATTGTTATCCATATTTTTCCCGGAAAAATATTGGATCGGCCATGACCCTGCATAGAAAGAGCCTAATAAAACTCATTGAGATCTTGTAAATAGGTCACGAAAGGACTCAAAAATGGAATGTCATGGACCGAGAAATATTAAAGGACCCTATGTAAAAGAAATGACCCTATCAAGCCGTTTCCATGTCTTAATTCCATTTTTCAAGTTGCAGACGGACCCAACAAAGGAATAATAGGGTCAGAAAAGAAGGGGCAGTGCCATAGAGGAACCAAGAGCAAGAAGGGAAAAATGGTGAAGTTTCAAAGTTTTTTGGGATTGAAACCATTCAAGAAAGAGTCCAAAATCGACTAAGTATGGAGGAGGCAGTGGAAAGAACCACGTGTCTACTCGGTGCTTTTCCAAAGTTGAATCCATAAAGGCAAGCCCAAAAGAGTGTCAAGATTTCACGCGTCTAGATCCCCAAAACATTGAAGGGCCATTGAAAAGTATTCAACTAAGAAATAAGGAGCTAGGTGTTGGCTCTACACAAATTTGAATTGGGAGCCTAGGGAGGAGACTCAAACTTGCACTCAGTCCTCCACATAGCAAATGGTCAAACAGGTCAAAAGGTGGATAGGGAAGTCCTTAAAAATTGGCTACGTATAAAAGTGTAAGAGGAGAATGCCAAGTGTCAGTGTGGCACATCTCCAAGAGTTAGTCTAAAGGCGGAGACCCAAACAAACATGAGCTTACAACGTAGGCCAATGTCCAAAAAGTAAGAGGAATCGTCGAAAATTCCACAGACCTACGAGACTCGCAAGTATCACAATGACACTAATTCAAGGATTGAATATAGAGAGGGTTTCCAAATGAGCCTCAGACTGCGCGTGTCCAAGGTCAAAGTTGGTTGTTGGTGGGAAAGTTGGTTTTTGGCCCCTTGTTATTCCAAAGGTGTAAAAGTTACAAAATAGGCCGCAACTCCGCCCAAAAAAAATTCAGTGTTTCATCCTGAGTCAAGGAAATCAGGGAGTTGGAGGAAAAGGTGAAAAAATTCCTTTTTTCAAAAAGGCACAGAGATAAAAATTGAAGTGTATCTCCCTAGCTGATAAAAGGGTGCCATGTTTCCAAGCAGAGTGTCGGGGTCGCAGGGTTTTTCTGAGTTTTGTGATTTGTGGAAAAGGGGAAAAGACAAATTATGGACCCGCAAACCTAATTTTTCCCTAATTTGGCTACCATGTGTCCCATATTAAAAGGGACCCATTTTTCAAAAAAAATTCCCGCCCATTTGTACGGACCCAATACAAACTTCGAAGGGGCATATCTTTTGACTCGATCTTGAAATATTACAAATATTACACCATTGGGAGCATCTCAATGTCCCCTATGCCATGGAGAGATAAAAACATTTTCTCGAGCATTAGTAGGTGAAAATGGAGAAATTTATTTAATCCTTTAATGAAAAATCTTCTTCTCTCAACAATCGATCGATTCAATTTGTTCTATTGTTTCCTCTTCCTTCAAGGTGCCGAACCAAAGATTGATTCATCGAGACATATTTGGGGATAGATTTTTTTAGGCATTAACAGTAGTGATTGAGCTTCAACCTACTTTTCCCACTTCTCTCTCTTTCTTCTCTCTAATCAAATCTATAAATACAAGATCAGGACTCACTGTAAAGGGTTGGACATTATTTTTTTTTACAGGATCCCCTTTCCTTCTAGCAAAGGAATTCATGGAGTTCAGGCCTTCCATTAAAATTGCAGAATGTTCTTTCCTCCTAGCTGTTTTGTAATGCATTGTGTCAATCTGTTGAGCAATAAAGCATGTTTGTGATCGATTCTAGATCCTTTTTGTCCCTCTTGCTTGCATCTGGTCTTTCATTATAAATTTGGTTATCTATGCTTGATTATTGTATGCATTTTTTTGTTTGTGTCTATCGAAAAACTAGTGTTCATCATTCCTTTGGTGCATCACCTTGTAGTTTAGATATTTCTTATTTCTTATATCCCTTTTATCCCTGTCTCCTTGGAAAATATTAGATTAGGTATAGAGATAGATCCTCTGCAAGTTCTCACATATGCACCAAAACAGAGGAATAGGAACCAACCTTTAATCTAGAGAGCATATTCCATTTTCAAGGTCCCATACCTTGGAGAAAGTTCAATGTTATTCGATCACACTAAATGACTCGCCTTAGAAAAGTGGATCTCAGTAGAACTCATTTGGGGTGTTGTGATTTTGCACCAACATCAACATAATGAACACAAATTTTCCACATGTTTCCATTACGAAAATAATTTCTTTACCAAGTGTGATGAGTGTATAGATTTTTCCAAAAACGTAGAGCCACAACATGCCCAAAAGCACTTGCAAATATTGAGAAGGAACAAACATAACACCATGAATATATTCAAAGTTGTCATGCAGCTTACTATTTCCATATATTTTAGTCATAAGAACAACCCCATGGAATCTTTAGCATTGTGCATGAAAAAAGGGATAAAATGAAAACTTCCATACCAAGGATGGGTAAAAGTAAAATTCAATAAGTAATGTTATGAACGTATTTGAGTTACTTTGAATGGTATGCTCACACATGGACACAAGACTAGGGATTTCGTCTATTTTGGCCTTGCCATTTGTTTAACGTCGAGAAAACTATATAGTCATATCATTAGTTTTGTGTCTCGTGAAGCTTGAAGAACCTATAATTGATGAGTATGGATATTGTTATATCATTTTGGATCATCCAAACATCCATTGCATGATGCATTATTAGAAAACGATGTGCATGAAAAATTTAAAAGGTATAAGGAAATATTTGACTATTTAAATTTAGTTAATGTTGCTAGATTGAATACTTATTTCATAAAGCAACCACCGATCCTCTACTTGCAATTGGATAATGATTCAAGTGATAAAAATAATCATACATTACTTTCATTTGTATCAGTGTTAACAACAAAAAGGGTATTCAACATTGTGTATGTAAGCTTCCATCCAGTGGGAAACACCCATGAGGATATAGATGGAACTTTTGGAAGATTAGTAGCATCGTCACATAAAGTAGACACATTTTGTTTGCCACATATCATGGAATCTTATAGAACATACCAACAAGGTTCAAGTACATTCACTCCTTATCTTATTGAGGAAGCGTATAACTTCAAAGACTTTATGGATCCATTCTAGTTAGATGGAAACCATAAGATGGTGGGTATCAAAAACCAAAGTTATTCAGATTCCATGTTGTGGATGGCATATCGGTGATGGAGTAAAAGAAAAATTAGAGGATCAACAATGGTCTCATTCTATCCATAAATGGCATACAAATGATAATGGTGAACCAGTTGCTTTAAGGGAAACCTCCTTTAGCAGCTTTTAAGGAACTCAAAGAAATGGAAGATCTAAAAAAGGGAATAAAAGCATATATTGAGCATTGGGGAGAAGTGCAATAGGAGAAGGTAGTGACTATTGGCTTCTAAAGATCATGTATTGGGAAAATGTTTTACATGATTTGGATGGACCGCTTGTAAATTGTAGCAGAGGTTAAACGTTTGTTTTTGGCCAAAAATAGTACAAGATAAAGACATGTATGACCAAATAACAGAGCCACACATATTCAAAAATAATACTACAATAGTAAACATATCCCAAGTAATAATGATATTTACATTGGGTCTGTTTTTAGAAGATCTAACCAAGAATTCAATCCATTGAAGGATTTTTTCAAGGGACAAATGCTACTTAAATAGACAGGAAATGATAATTAAAAGATATGGATGGGGAGAGTAGATGGGAATTTTCCTTCAATAGGAAGGAAATGATGTAATTAAAAATTTGAGAGTTTAATATTGGAAACCTGCAAGGAGAGGAGAAGGTACAACATTGTATTAGGATTGTTTAAAGACAAATAAAACATGGACCATCTCAGACGAACCTAAATCAGATATCGATGTGGATAGCATCATCTGGGCATGGACACCAAACAAAAATTGGAAAAGTGGATTCATAAAGATACCCGATAAAGGACATGTGGCCATTAAATCATACCTTGAAGTACTTGAACAAGATAAGGAATCTGGATTTGGAGAAACTATTGAAGATCATAAATTTGTATGTGAAATCATCTTGGCTTGGGATATGGGTTTTAAAAAATGTTATTCCAAACCTTGGTCCCATGAAAAATGTATAGTTTTACTATTATTTGATAATTAAATGAAAGACCGAGTATTATATTACTTTGGAATATTTTTCCATGGTATAATTCTATAAAACATTGTGTTGGTAATGGAGCTCTTGAATATTATTAATGAATTATTAATAATATGATTTCCACATCGTAATTAATTTATTTAAAAAAAAATCCTTAATTATTCTCTACATAAGTTTATAGGGAGTTAGATCTTGTGATTTAAAGGGATTTGGATGTGATTTACAATGAATTCATTTCAAAAGATTAATGCTTTGGATTTTTCTAGGAATTAGTCTTAATTTACGCATTTATTACAACCACAAAATTATATGGTATTTTCCTAAAGCTATGTGCATAAGTGTAGATAAATTATTGTTTAAATATTCTAAAACTATATAAAATGTAAACCCTTATGAAGTTTACATACTGAATGATATGCTAGAATCTCCTTATTCTTGAATGCAAAACTATAGCATTTAGAGTGCCAAGATATATTATTTAATGCTCTCAACAATAGTGTTTGGTAATGCACCATGACTTAACCTATTGTCTTTGAAGATCGAAATTTTCAAAATAGGTCAAAATCCCTCATATATGAATTATAGAAGAATAATAGATATAAATTTGATACACATAAAAATAATTAGGAACATACTTGTACCATGAGTGTGATGAGAATGGGCATATGTCCATTCTCATAAACTCAATATTTTCTTCTTATTTCATACAACATGTACCCATATCACATTGTTTTAATTTTCAAAAGGGATCAGAATGCCTCATATAGAAATCATAGAAAAGAATTGAGATCAAGAAAATACACATAAAAATAATCAAGAACATAGTTGTACTATGAGTTTGTTGAGAATGGGCATATTCCCATTCTCATAAACTCAATATAGAATTAGGAACATACTTGTATGGCATACAGTGTAAATATTGGAATCTGATATTACACTACTTAAATTCCAATAATAAACATATTGGAATCCAATATCACACTAGATAAAAACCAATAATGGCAATTTAGGAATCCAATTTCAACAATTATAAAACTAGAAATGATAATACTATAAATCTAGATTCTTAGTAAAATGTCCATATTTAACAAAATTATCATTAGAAGGGAAAGATTTTCTACCTCATAGATGATGAGGAGGTTGAAGATCTAGATATTAATCACATAAAAGGTGTGCGAAGGTGTTATATTTTTCATATGAAAAAGAACACACATACAATGTGCCTTTGAAGACCAAGAAGGTAAATAATATGACTTAAGACACGCCTAAACAGTCATAACTAGTTATTACTAGTATAAACATGATTTTTCAAAGATAATTGATTTACTGCATGACTTTCATGATCTATTTCCCATAGGTTATCATGATTTGCAAGGTGTACATCCATCATTGGGGGAAATGAAAATAAAGCTTAAGGATGGTGAGCGACTAGTTTGAAAGAGGCATTACTAGATGAATCCCAACTGTGGGTTGGGGTGAAAAAGAGGAAATCGATAAAATTATGAATTCGTGCATTATCGAGCCTATTGAGGAGTCTAAAAAGTAAGACCCATGGTGATTAGCATTAATAAGGATGACCGAATAAGGATATGTGTTGACTATAGAGTTTTTAATGCATCATGTGTCATTGATCCTTTTCTGGGCCATTCACCAAGAGATCTTGGATGAAGTGGCGGGGAGAGAGATCTAATCATTTATAAATGGATTTTCATATTATCACCAATGTGGATTACGTATGAAGATCAAGATAAGACCACTTTTGCAACCAAAACGGGAAACATTTCATACAATATCATGCCCTTTGACTGAATAATCCACCAAAGAATGTTCTCACGTATAGTTTTTTAAGTGTTCCATTATTTTATTCACAAGTTTTTACAGGTTTACTTGGATGATTTTAATGTTTATGGGGTAGTGAAATATCATTGTGATTGTTTTAGGTTGATGTTGAAATTTTAGTAACTCCTTTTGTCACTTTATTTGGAAATATCATTTGTAAATAAGGATTTTGGGTGGACCAAGCCAAGATTGCGATTATTTTTTGGAGATAAAATCTCCAACTAATTAGAGTGAAGTGTGTGGTTTCTTTGGGAACATTGGTTACTACAAAATTTTTATTAAGGGTTATGCCAAGATTATCATGCCCCTTGAAGAGTTGTCAAAGGCCAAAGGAAAATTTTACTAGGGTGATATGTAGCATAGACTATTGAGACCCTGAAGGAGAGGCTAACAACCACGTCTATCTTATGCTTCCCTTCATGAAATAAGCCATTTCATGTGTATGTAGATTCTTTTGGTACCACTATTAGAGAAGTGTTACCACAACTAGGTGAGGGTAATGTCGATCATCCCATATGTTTTGTGAGTAGGAAGCTGACACCAGCCAAACAAAATTATACAACCATGGAGACCGAAGCATTTCCAATGATATGCACGCTTCATAATTTTATATAGTACTTGTTGGCCATAACATTTATATTCTATATTGATCATATGGCATTAAAGTAATTGGTTAATAATTTGGTTTTCAAGGTGTTCATATGTCACTAATTTTGTGTCTACAATTGGATATGTATTGAATGAGATCAATAGGAAATTGATTGTCATTTTTATAGAAAAGAGGTAGGGTTTTTAGGGATGTTTTAGGATAACATCCCACTCTTGAAAATGAAGGGAGCTCAAACTAAAATGACAGAATGGAAGGGTTATTTGGAGAGCCATGAGAGAAATGGAAACATGAAAATGAGTGGAAAGGTGAAGGGGATGGTCTTCGATCAAGGAATGGGTTTCGTGAATAATGGAGTCACCAAATGTGATGATAACCTCCTCCAATGGATGAACATCAACAAGAAAACATAAAAATTAATGATATCAAGTTGTAAAGTGATTTAATATTTATCCCATCAGCTGTGCCAAAATTGTTAGATTTCAAAAGTAGTAACCTATATTTGATCATGCAAGATCCATACTTTTTGTCAACATGGTACTATCTCTAAGTGTGGTACTTTCATCTTGATACATACCAATGGAAAAGTCTAAATTCTCTACCTATCTAACCTAATCCTAACAATACCTCTAAGTTAACCTACACTAACACAACCAAGGGACCAGGGAGAGAGAAGGAAGAAAACTAAAAAGTTAAACTAAAGGGGTGGTGATAACATCATAAGAAAGGGGTGTGATCACTCTCCATGAGGGGAAGAAAGGGAAGAGAATGCAGGAAAATAGGGTAGGAAGATATGACACATACCTTAAACCACATAAATGAACCCTTCCCACACATTTATGGCACAAAAATGGAACCCTGTAAGTAGAAAACACACACACCATAATAGAAAAATAACATACAAGAAAAACACAATAAACATGAGCATGGGGTAGAAAAGAGCCACAAACATAAGATTTATTTCTTAAAGAATACACAAACCAATTAAATTAAATGGAAGAAGGTTAAAATAGATTGCAAAGACCAAATATGAGGTTTATAACTCATTGGAAGTCAGCCACCATTTTGGCACGATGTCATTACAACATAAGAGGGATATCCTTTTTACAAAGGATGAGTTCCATACTTATAGAAAATGGGAGATGAAGAGAGAATGAGAAAGAGGTACCAATATGAGAGAGGTTCAACTACCAAGGACCAATCATCATATATGTATGTAGGTAGGTATGGGCACATGACATGGCTTCAATCGTAGGGGCATTCAATTTCTAAGTTGAGGAAGATGATGCCCACACTTCATTAAAACCTCAGTAAGTAAAGTGGTTGGATGTTTGATTTAAAATTAGGCGTAGATCTTGTGTGTAATACATGAATTTTTGATGATTTAATTTTTTTCCCATGAATTTTCAATGTAACACATCTTATTTAACATTTTTTGGCTTCTCTCTACATTACACGGCTTTTTGAATGTTGAAATTATCTATAAATTGATGAACATGCGATACACTAACTCACACGCACTGTGCAACTCTTATTTTCTTCTTCTACATGAAATAGAGGTATATTATTTATTGTGTGGCATTTCGACTTGGAAACCATGTTTCCTTATTGTGTGGCTTTTTATGTATGTGAAACAATCTATTTGGAAACTAGTGGAACATAAGAATAGTGTTTGCAGATTCAAACCTTAATCACTTTATAACCTTTTAACTTTTTCTATGAAATGTTTATAATTTATCTTCCATGTGTCATGGATTTTCTTGGTATACTTCATTTTCTAGAGTGTTTTTGGCGAGAAAATTTTTTAGGGACAAATTGGTGGATTTCTTGCCAACGCCCTAGGAATCTAAGTCCCTATACTTAACCGGTGCAGCTTTTGTATATCCATGTAGGAGTAAAAAGGTATATTTTATTTATGGCCTTTCAGCTAGGGATCCAATAGGGGCACTCCACTGACCCCGGAGAAAATATTTCGGACACCTGCAAGGGAGAAATTTGTTAGGTGAGAGGGAAAGGGAGTGGGAATATTAAATAAATGGAACTAATGTTGCAAGTAGAAAATTTGAGTCTTGCATACATCAGTTACAAAATTCATCACATGCACTAAAATTAGGAAGAAACAATACTAAAAATAGAAACAAGACTGATTAGAATTTAATGAACACAAAGTATTAGTAAACCCCTTAATCAAAAAGGCTAGAAACTCCTTCTTGTATTGATGCTCAAGAAGAAATTGTACATAGTATGAGAAAGGAAGACATTAAGAATAAGGGGAAAATGGTTAACTCTTTTCACTCACAAGTAAGTAAAATATTTCTCATGAACTTAAAATAATACAACCAGCTAGAATAATTTTAGAATTATAACCCCTTAGAATGAGGAGCTCATTACAATTTATAGAAGAGAAACAACTCTTCATCTTCCCGACAACTTTTCATATGTCACATTTTGACTTAGGTTGTTCATATTCCTATCAAACATTAAGTCTCTTTTATAAAAATAAGGTCACTCAAACTTTACATCATGTTTCTAAAGTCGCTTAAAGACAATCAAAAGGTGCAAACTCCACTACAAAATTAGAACATTGAAGAGATAATGTTGGTAGGGAAGAGAAGAGAGAGAGAGAGAGAAACAAAAGAGGATATGTCATTTCGGATGAATTTTGTTAGTCCCCGTTGATGGAAAAATCCAAATGCAATGAAACTCTCAATCATCGAACTCCTTTCACCCTGAGAAACTATTTCAAATTATCCCACAAATACTTTAGATTGAGTGTTAAGAAATGATCTTGAAATTTTCTGCCAATGACCATAAATTTCACCTTATGTATGATATAACTATGACCCAAACCTTGTAATGAGTGTTGAAATACATTCCCGTGGTCTATCGAGATGAGTTCGAATGATCCACGAGATACACAAAAGATGCTTCTTGTGAAAATTTTACGACCCAATGATGAAGATTCTACATTGAGGAGATGGGCACTGAATCTTAGTGAAGGAAATATTTAGTGGAAATTCCCATTCTATTAAATTGAGTCTTGGTGTCTCTTCACACTTACTATTCTTTAAAAATCAACTTACTATTTTTAGTAAGTGTGAAAAAATTTCTATGAACTCCAACTGCAGCTGAAAATCTGAATATTCAACTCTCAAAATGATCCCTTTTCTAAAATTTACCCTCTGGAATGACTTACTATTTTTAGTAAGTGTCAAGGAGAGAACTTACTATTTTTAGTAATCATGAAAATTTGACTCTTTTGAACCATACTTGATGTGGAAATTCAAATTATTTCTTCTCCCTATGTTCCCCTCACCTTCTGGACCATTTTGATATTTTTAGTAGGACTCGTGAGACAACTTACTATTTTTAGCAAGTGTCAATTCTAGACCAAGACAACCATTCTGATGATTTTTTCCCGTGATACATCTTCCGTGTTCACCGGCTACTTTGCATGGGTTCTTCATTGGTGATTTTCCCAAAATAGCAATCCCCATACTGAAGACCTACTATTTTTATAAAGTTATCTTCTAGTGTTCGGATCATGGTGGAAAAAAATTTCCGATATGGGTTTTTCCTCAATATCACCCCTATGAAATTTTAGACTTACCGATCACCGCTTGAAATTTTAAAAATTCAAATTTTTTAACTAGTCGCAACTCGGACATGGAAACCATCAATGGAGATTAAAAGTTTTAGGTATAATTTTCTGCTCCATTTCCAAAAATAATATTTTTTTGTTGTGTTTTTTCTTATTCCATAGGTGAAATTTTTCTTCGATCCGATCACATCGGTTTGACGAAATTGAGCTTTTTTCTTCATTGAGCCGAAAGGAAGATTTCTTCATTGTGAGTGATTTGTGCTACGGAAGGAGGATTTGAAGGTGATTTTTAATGGATTTTTAGAGATAAGAGAATAAAAATGGCTCTTCATTTTGCGCACCGGTTAGCAAGATCCGTTTGAATCTTCATTCTATAGCAATGGAGTCTTTTGAAGAATTTCTCCGCTTTTCTCCTTTGTTCTTCATTCCTCTAACTCTTTCAATCAATCCCTTCTTTAACATATGTATTATCATGGATTTTAGAGTTTTTTAATGTTGTGGAGCTTGTTTCATGCGGAATGTTTCAGCAAATGGTGAGGAATAGACTTGCTTCTATCCTTTCATTCCTTTGAGAAATAGATAAGGGTTAGGGATAGGAGGAATACCCACAAAAGTTGAGATGGTGTGCGCGTACAGTAGAGAAAGATCGGATCGACCGCAAAGAACTCCTTTTTGTCTTGGAAGGACTACCCGCAAATAAGAATACAAGACCACAAGATTTTGATTAGACAATAAATGAGGGAACTGCCTCGGGCCCAGAAATACAAAAATTCCTTTTGAAAGTGGTCACCTCCCGCTAGTATGAATTAACACAAAAGATTGTAAAATAACAATTAACTAACCTCATTGAAACAAGTAGAGGGAAAGGCTGGTTTTTGGTTTTGAGTCACGATAATGCGATACTTGGTTTCTCGCTAACCAATATCGGTAGGGGCTATGTTTTAGGGACTTTTGGTGAGGGTCGAGTTGTAGGGTGGTTGTGTTGTTTGTAAGGCTAATAAATGAGTGGGATTAGGTAACTGGGGTGATGAGAGGATAGAGGAATGATAGTTAAATGTAATGTGTTCACTGGGTAGTAGATCTGGGAATAGATTTATGATGGCCATGATTCAAAAGTCTAAGAAATGTTATCAAAGAGAACATGCAAGATATTACTTACTGGTTATTGACGAGGATGCAGTCCAAGAACTCGTGATGACAAAGGCGTAACTTAGATAGACGTCCCGATGATCGAAGATGAGATATCTTCCTCACAATGATCAATTGCCGAGTATCACTGGGCTTTGGTTGTGCATTGCAACATCCTTGGGCTTGATGTCCTTCTCTGCAAACTCTTCTTGTTTCTTCACTTGTCTCTGCTTTGCCAAGTAAAATCTGGATTCTCTCGATCGCTTCTGATGATCTCGATTAATCACCAATCCTTCCACCTTTGTTTCTGGTTAGGGGAGGTCATTTACAGGGAACCGATGGCGGTTACGTAACCGACGGCGGTCGAGTAGGAACCGGTATCGGTCAGGTCAAAGTGGGCTATTTTTAGTAAAATAGCCAACTTTCCCTCCTTTTCTCCCGAGGGATTAGTTGCGGGCTTGGTCAAGTAACTACAAGGTCGGTTTTGGGTGCGAGTAAGGAGTCATTAGTCATGGGTGTGGATGTAGACTAAGTTATAGGTCTTAATTAGGTTAGTTTAGGGTTAGGACTAGGTCATGATGAGGTGGCAAAATGAGGTGGCAGGTAAGGCGATGTGGATTTATTAATTATAAGGTAATTAATAAATAATTGTGTAAGGTTTAGGTGATGAGGTTAGGTTGCGAAATGAGATGCGGGTCACAAGGGGTCATAAGACACAAATTTGGTGTCTACATTAGCCCCTTATTGTCATGTAGTTTGTTTTGTAAAGCTGCACGGACAATAATATGAAGTGGTTTCCCCTATTAAGGGTATAGGTAATCCCCCTCAAATCTATCACAGATTGAGATAGCGTGAAATCAGGGATAGAGTTGATAAAGGGTAAATGGTGTGGAGATGATGGTGAGATGGTGGGGTAGGTCCAAGGAAGCAGACGCACGTTGAAATGTAGTAGTGCAACCAGGGTACATGATTTGACGAGAAAACCAGCAATTCATAGGCAAAGGTCGATAGTTTATCCAAACAAGGGTGATATAATCCTGGTATCCAAGGCATAGGAAGTAGCTCCAGGGGATATAACGGGTAAGGTACAGGAATGTTTAGGCATGTTCGGCAGTACCAAATGGTTGGTTTGGTTGAGATAAACGTCACGGTCTAGGTCTAGGCAAAGTTGGTCGACTGATCAAGTCAAGTACTCTAATCATGCTAAAACACGAACAGGTGAGCTCGATTGAACAAAAAGTGACAGGATGAGTGGATAAAAGTGTATTGTGTTGATGTTGGGTGAGGTATTTAATTGGTGCGGCCTTAGGTCGGGCCAAATGGTTGGGTGCGGTCTTGGGTCGGGCCAAATGGTGGGTACGGCCTTGGGTCGGGCCAAATGGTTGGTTACGGCCTTGGGTCGGGCCAAATGGTAGGTGACGGCCTTGGGTCAGGCCAAATTGGTTGGTTACGGCCTTGGGTCGGGCCAAATGGTAGGTGACGGCCTTGGGTCGGGCCAAATTTGTTAGTTACGGCCTTGGGTTGGGCCAAATTGGTTGGTTATGGCCTTGGGTCGGGCCAAATTGGTTGGTTACGGCCTTGGATCGTGCCAAGGAAGTTAACAAAGGGTTTTCAGCCAAGGTGGATATAGGCGATGTTGTGAGAAAGGACGATTAGTAAATAAGGGCAAAAATTGGGGAAGAGGTGGGATAAAACCGACATCGATTGTCCATGATCGATATCGGTTAGGTGACCGATACCGGTTCCTTAGGGCACAATATAACCTATCGCTTATAGTCAAAACCTATAAAAAGAAAAAAATACGGCTGGCATTGTCCTATTGTCAATTTGAAACCCAATTTGAGTTGTCTGAGGTGTATTGTTGAGATTGGAGCATTTGTTGGTTGAGGTGGCGCTATTGGAGTGGAGAAGTGAGTGGTTAGTGGGCCCGAGTGAGTAGGAGGCAGCAGTTGATTGGTGGAGGACCCAGCAGAGGAGAGGTGGAGCTATGGCACGCCCAGAGGAGCAGGAGGTGCTGGACCAGCTGGACCACCACCACCCATCCCACCACGATGATGTGTCATCGTACCGATAGGTTCGAAACCCTTCATTATGTGAATTTGATTGTGTTAAGCTAGATTTGGGTTTTGGGTAGGAATGTAAGGTTTTTAGAAAATAATTAATAAATGGAAATTATTTGAAAAAAGGAGAGGGTAGATAGGTGAAATAGGCCAAGGCGGTAGGGTGGGTAGGTTTTTAGGGTGTTTGGGTGGGTATATAGGGAGAAATAGGAAAAAAATTGAATGGGGTAGCCGTGTCAGGTTCGGCTCGGGTATTTTTCAATGACCGATGCCGGTCACTAAGCGACCGGCATCGGTCAAGAAATTTTCGGCCCAGGGTGAGTTAGTAGGTGACCGGTGTCGGTCGTACGTCGACCGGCGTCGGTGGAGAGGGGACCGGTGGCGGTCATGGGTGACCGGTACCGGTCCCTACTTAGGAATATTTATTTTGTTGGTTGGTTTTGCTATGGTTTGGGGTGTTTGGTGGTTGTTGGGGCTGTGGTTTTGGGTGTTTAGGTATTAGTGGTTTGGGTGTTGTGTTTGTGGGGGTGAAGAGGGAAGGGGTAGAGGTTAATAGGAAGGGTGATTGGTGAGTGGGGGGAAAAAATGGGGTGATTGGGTGGTTGGTGTGGTTCGGATAGATTAGGTGTTGGGCATGAATGGGGAGGTGTTAAATTGGTAGGGGCATAGGTAAATGGCGAGAATAGAGCTGAGTGATTGGTAGGGTACGAGATAAGGCAAGGGGATATCGTAAATTTTTAGGGTAAAATAGGTGAGTGTAGGTGTGTGTTATAGAGTCGAGTTGTGGTCGGGTGGGTAAAAGGGGGTATAGAAGGTTAAAGTAGTTGTTGTTTGAAATGGTAGGTCTAATGAAGTGGGTGATTTGTGTAGGCACGCACGCCACAAGAAATGACTATGCGCGAACAGATGCCCCGCTTGTTGGGACGGATGCGGCCACACGTGTCGGCAGCGTAGTGGGGCATTATGCGCGAGGTGGGACTCGGCGGAGTCTAGCGGTACAGGGCGATCGATAGGGATCACAGTTTGATGGTCGCCCTCATCGAGAGATGGGATCCGGCGACCAATGTGTTCCATCTCCCGACTAGAGAGATGACCATTACATTGGAGGATGTGTATCGCATCCTTAGATTACCGATTGATGGAGAGGCAGTCTTCCAGGTGGACGTAGAGACAGCCATGGACAACATCTTACATGTATTCGGGGATGCAGCCACGCTATTGACGTATCACAGCGTGAGCATCACGTATGGGGATATGTACCATGCCCACCGACATGAGACATGGCTTGCCGTGTTGATGATGATCGGGATTACATGCTTCACCCTCCCGGACTCAGAGGGAGGCCACTTTCCATGGGCGTTGATGGGGGTGTTACACGAGATGGTCGAGGAGCATACATGTTATGCTTGGGCACCAAGATACCCGCGCAGCTTATACCGAGAGTCCGTGGGCTATCGCCGGATGAGGTGATTCAGGATTTGCTCTACGTTTTTGTTAGATTGTTGGGCATATGAGCATATCATATGCATTAGACTAGTAGGGCTGCCCCACCAGCCAAGGCCATAGGTGATCTACAGATATGGCTTTCGAGGTGGTCAGGGGTCGTGGGCCACCACGAGCCGTTCTCGCCGATGAGATATGTGGCATATTACCGGCATGTATTAGAGGGCTTGGTAGCGTTAGATATTATATGGAGACCTTATAGAGGTCATCACCCCGCGGAGGAGCCCGAGCACACGGGCAGTGGATCCAAAGATACATTCCGGATAATGGGACGGAGGCCGGGAGAGTACGAGCGATACCCCCGAGAGGGTACGACGACACCGGGCTACGACAGATGAGCCACCTCCCTTCCCTCGCACTGAGGGATGATGTAGAGGCTCCATTGCCTGCACCACAGCCTATTGACCCAGATTGGGTAGCTGAGCGGCAGGAAGATGATACAGTGGATGACGCCGGGTGTACAGGATCATTTTTGGTATGGTGGGAAGGGGAGAGAACCGCGAGGAGAGTACAGCCCGCATAGCAAATGACTTAATGGCCTATTAGAGCAGAGAGGGACCAGCTCGGGGTAGGTATAGTTGTTACAGGGGCATCTCGCTACCGCACAGGCACGAATAGGTGTCTTGCGGGCGCTTAGCCCAGCACAGCATGTACAGTACCACCACAGTGCACAGTGCATCGCCACAGTGCACCACCAAATGGCACCAAAGACAGCACAGTGTACCAAAGACCACCACCGACGCAGCCATAGGCACCACCAAAGGGCACCAAAGACAGGGGCACTATTATTAGGAGTCGGGGGACTAGCTCCAAAGCAGTGATGGTGGCATGGGCCCACTATATGGAGGTGAGAGTAGAGGCCTCGGTATTATCGTGGATGTTCTTGATGGTACCGGGCTGACTATCAGCCATATGCGGCGCATAGAGCGGAGACCTCGCATAGCCAGAGATCCTAGGGTGGTGCAGCCACAGCCGGTGTGTTTGTTACAGGGAAGAGATGAGAGGTAGCACAGGACCCGGGAGAGACAGGAGACAGAGAGGGCGTGGGGAGAGCTGAGGGATCCCTGGGTCGAGAGAGATGTTTTGTTTGTAGATGGATATTAGATAGAGGCACCGATCTGCGAACCGGCTATGTATAGAGAGGGCTGCGTGCACATATATGATTCTTTCATTTATTTATTCATTTATTGTATATACTGCCTGCATGAGACGAGTACGGTTGTATAGTTGATACTGAGAGACCGGCCCGCGAGCCGAGCCGATATTTAGACGGCTTGTTGCGGCCTGCGTCTTTGGCTTTGTATGATGCTGAGATCACAGAGGCCCCTATGTAGGGCACATTGTATATTTTTGAAACTTTTGATATATAGATATGATGATTTTGACCTACATGCTGTGTTTAAAATGTGTTAAGTGTTTTGTCGATGGTTTGTGATATTTAATGTATGATGAGTTTGATCCACATGGTTTATATATTGATGGTGTTGATGTCTTTTGTTGATGCGATGTATATATATATATAGATGATGAGTTTAATTGACATGTTGTGTTTATGAAATGTTGGATGTGTTGTGTCGCCGGGTTTGTGAAATTGAACGTATGTAGCTTAGCTGAATTAGATCCAAATGGTGTATAGATTGATGGTTTTGATATCGCTTGTTGATGGCTTGGTTGTTTTTGTAATATGGATAGATGATGTTGATGAAATTGTGATGAGATATGGATTTCATGAAAAATTATAGATAACGGTGTTGTTTATGCAGAAAAAGGGATAGGCGCCACAAAAATTTGCAAAAACGAAGAAAAGAACTTTAGGTTTAAGTAACAAGGTAGTACATGACCGACATCGGTTGTAACCGATGTCGGTAGATATATGACCGATATCGGTTACGTAACCGATATCGGTTATGAAAGAATTATTTCCCTAAAATAGAACTGCTTGGGTTGGCAACTTAAGTTCTTATTTTTAGCATTCTTATTTTTAGAGTCATGCAACAAGTTAAATATGCAAATGCGACGCTATTTGACGATCAAGCTACAGTAATTACATGAAAGAATTTTGAGTGACAAGGAGGAACGAGACAGTGAAGTGAGCGTGGCTCGAGATTCAAGGTAGAAAGACAAAGTTATATTTGAAAAGGGTGGTGAACATGGCTGAACGAGGAGAAGCATCCAAGAGGTGGACGAGGGGAAGACATGTTCCGCCTCAAGTCTGCTACATCCCGAGAGGTAAACTGCTTGGTTGTAATTTTATTCTTGCATGTTTTGGGAATAGGTTGAAAGAAGTGTAAGTGGGGAAAGATGAGAAAGAAAAGGTGATAGGCAAGGGTTGGGGATGGGGTGAGTGCTATTGGGGTAGGTAAACAGAGTGGTCACGTGTGTTTTTAGGTATAAATAGGAGTAAACGGCAAAATAATTATCGTAGGTGTATGTTTTTAAGCAGGGTAGGTATATTTTTGACAGTGACCGGTATCGTTTAGAAGGAACCGGTATCGGTTAGCATACCGGTATCGGTTATTCATAACTGATATCGGTCACTGTAAGAGTTTCCAGAACTTGAGAAAAAACCCGTAGAGATTTGTTCTTTCGAATAATCATGTGTCATTTTGATGTATGCCGCGAGGCGGTGGTTAAGGATGAATGATATCTGCGCAGCGTTATTGTCACAAATCCGAGCGGATGTAACACCAATGAATGGGAATTGATAAATCGTTTGGGGTTAAGTGGAATCCGCTATTATTCAAGAATCACGCGTAACCATGCTATGTTGCAGCGTTGATTAAGAGATGGAATCCAGAAAATAATACCTTATATCCGCCAACAGGGGAGATGATAAAGTGACTTCTGGAAGATGTGTTCCATATTTTGAGACTCCCAATGATAGGAAAAATAGTGTATCAGCGTTGCCTAGCGTGGGGTGAGCAGCAATAACAGCAGATTTGGGTCACCGCATGAGATTTGACACAAATGAGGTTTATCATTTACGTATGGTACAATGTATGCAACACACCCTGAGGAAACAAGGTTGGCCGTGCTATTAATGATAGCGGTGGGGTATTATGCATTACCAAGGGCGGAGGGTGGAAGATTTCCCAAAGCATTGATGAGTGTTATTTGGGAAATGATAGAAATGAGCATGACTTTCGCATGGGCACCCGCATATCTGGTAGAGTTATATAAGGGTTTATGGGCCTGCAAGCGAAAACACAGGACGACACTAGATTGTTCGTACTTATTACATTGTTGGGCCTATGAGCATATTGTTTGTGTGCATCCAATAGGCCGACCCATCGAGTCGGGAGAGGCAGGAGTGCAAAGGTTGGGATTCAGACGATGGGTCCAAACAGAACAAGAAGCGAGATCCCAGGCCGTGATAGATGACATCGAGTATTATAGACAGGTATGGGAGATGGTGACGATTGACGGATATTTGTTGGAGGCCTTACGGGAACTATATGGTGACGGAGCACATAGCTGAGGAGTTGAGGGGTGTAGAGCGATTGAGATGGATCGCAGGGCACAGGCCGGGTGAGTACGAGAGAATTCCTCTAGATCACGTGCGCGAAAATTTGGGTTCGTTCAGGATATACCGATGACATATAGACCATACATGAGGATCAATGCCGAGCCAAAGATTCTCACCTCCCGGCCTACACCTCCGTAAGGGCCAGAGAGATAGCATCCGATCATAGGGTAATGGATGCAGGGCACGACAGAGGCCTATAGAGTATGGTGGGTAGTAGAGCTGCGAGGTGCACATGAGCGCCCGCACATAGCTGTGATTACAAAGGAGAGAGATCGTCTGCAGAGATTAGTTCATCAACTCCAAACACAGGTGAATGAGACAAGAGGATTGTTAGCGGTTGCGGAGTCACGAGAGGAGGGACTAAAGGTGAGATACTTGCATGCGAGGGAGCGTATTCACATGTTACAAGAGAGATTGGTAGATCGGTGGCGGTACCAATAGCTATGGTACCTTTGAGGACAGAGAGGCCCAAATGAGATACGTTGACGATCATGATCATCACCTGGTTCGGGATGAGGCGTGAGGGTCTAAGTAAATGTTATTGAGGTATAAGAATAAATAAGGATGCCGACCAGCGTGTCGATGATAGAGAAGATGTATTTGTTTAACATCTAAATAAAACTGAATATGTATGTTGATTTGAGTTATGATAATAATAAGAATGTTTGTGTTTTGAAAAAGGATAAAGAGAATACAAAAAATATTTATATTTACAACACATGATAGGTTATGGTAGGGGATGGTCGAGCTAACCTTGGGAGACTCCATGTCTCCTAAGTGCTACCTACATAGCCCATTGCACAAAGCAAGGAGGGGCCTCAGACCGATGTAGTTCTCCCTTAGAACTAGGGAGAGGTGAATTCAGTAATTTAGGTATGGTTAGGCAATTTGTTGGTTGGTAAAAATATTGATATTGGTAGGGTAATGTTGTTGGTGTTGGTAAGAATTGGCGATGTTGGTATAGGTATACGTGAAGTGAAAGTTAGCCTACCCAAGTGGTAGGAAACCGTATCCTGATTAAGGTCAACACATAATCCTAGAGTCGAGCAAAAGAGGAAAAAGTGTCCCGTAGTTGAGAAGAGCCAAACAAACCACATAATAACGTAGAATGAAGTTGAACCCCTAGGTACCTTGCATAGACGAGAAGTCGATAGGTGAAAAGAGTGGTATAATCACAATATATCGGATATACGTCACGTCCCTTGAGTTTTGTTGCTTTGACAAATGGTGCGGTGAGGTGGTTGATGTGGGCGAGGATGCAGAGAACTTATTATAAGATGATTATTCTGACAAAAGAGAACCAAACCTAAATAGACAAGTCCATGACTCAAAAGTGTTATGAAACACTGCTTTTATTTTTATTTTAATTTTTATGGATATAGACCGATCGATGCCGAAGTCTACATGGGATATGTATTTTGTTGTTCTTGAGGTCTTCACGAAGCTAATCAATGTGAGAAGCTTCTGATAAAGGCTGACTATGTATAGCTGTCCTTCAAGGGAGCAGTCTATTTATAGTAGCAGATGTGGTATTTATGTATAGCTGTCCTTCGGGGGAGCAGTCTATATATAATAGCAGCAATAGTTTGGCATATAGCTGTCCTTCAAGGGAGCAGTCTATTGTATAATTTAGAGGTCTAGATGTCTCCGATGTGGGCATAAAGCATCTAGTTTTTGTAGGAAGTTTGACTCAAGAAAATCCCATAAGTGTTTTAATTAAGAATGTGTTATTTTGATACTTTGAAGTCATGGACTAGACTAAAAAGGGGAGGTGATAATCAAACCATGTGAGCTTGATTTGATTTTGCGATGTAAGAAACAAAGTGTATGCGGTGGTAAATGAGCTCAAGGGACAAGCGTAAGGTAGATAGGAAGTGATATAACACTAATTTCAACAGTAGAATGGTCGAAGATGCAAGGCATTAAGGGGCTCAGGCTCAGTTTACCATTAGCGAAGCTAAACGATAAGTGCCTGATCCATAAGTGTGAGTGATAATGTAAGGCCCAATCCAATTAGGAGCAAATTTTCCACGTTTGCTCTTTTCTAGTTTGGTTACATGTTGATTCTCTTTGAGGACAAGATCACCAACCTTAAAGGTACGCTCATGAAGTCATTTATCATAAGCACGCTTGATGCGTTTTTGGTAGATTTGAAGGTGATCAAGAGCCGTAAGACGACGCTCGTCAAGAAGCTCTAATTGGGCTAACCGCTCTTGGTGGAAATCATCATTGGTGAGAATATCCTGAAGAGATATTCTGAGGGAGGGTATTTGTATTTCGAGAGGCAAGACCGCCTCGGTACCATATACCAAAGAAAATGGTGTGGCATTAGTGGAAGTACGAATGCTAGTATGATAAGCCCAAAGGGCAAAGGGAATGTGATCGTGCCAATTTCTTCCGGACTCATTGACAACTTTCATGAGGATTTTGGTTAGGGTTTTATTAGAAGATTCAGCTTGACCATTGGCCTGTGGATAGTAAGGTGATGAGAAACTAAGTTTGATACAAAATTTGTCACAAAGGTCTTGTAACAACTTATTTTTAAAAGATTTACCGTTATCTGTTATTAGGCGATGAGGAATACCAAAACGACAGATAATGTGATGGTTAATGAATTTGACAATTTTTTCTTTTTTGATTGAAATGAGTGGAATGGCCTCCACCCATTTTGTGTAATATTCGGTTGCTGTGATTATCCAATGGTGACGTTGCGAAGAGGGTGGGTGGATCTCACCAATAAGGTCTAAACCCCATTGTGAGAAAGGCCAAAGATCTCGTGCGACCTATAGCGGATGGCTAGGAGTATGTTGAAGGTTGGCATGTTGTTGACACATAACACAACGCTTAACATATTCGTAGCAGTCATTATTAAGAGTAGGCCAATAATAACCTAGGCGAAGGATTCGTTTAGCCATGGCAAGGCCACTAAAATGTCCGCCACAAATACCGTCATGGACCTGTTGGATGGTATAGGTGACCTCTGCGCCGGTTAGACATCGAAGGAGGATACCATCAAAGCCATGTTTATAAAGGAGTCCCCCCATGATGACATAACGAGAAACATGTTTAAGAAAAGTGTGTTTTCCGGTACTAGTTAGGTCAGGTGGGAGAACAGAGGTTGTAAGGTAGTCGTGAAATTGGTGGTACCAGGTATCCTACGAATTAGCAGACACATTATTTATCATACAAACAACCGGTGCTGAGTAAGATGGGGCAAAGAGTTGTTGGACCAAGATGAATATGTCAGAGTCAGTTGGTGAGGCAGGAATTTGTGAGGCTAAGCAAGCCATAGTATCCGCAAATTTGTTAGTGGAGCGGGGAATGGTCTGGATAGAATAACGAGTAAATGAGGTCAAAAGTGAATCCACATAATGTTTGTACTTTTGAAGTTCCTCATTTTTACATTGGTAGATGCCCATAACTTGATTGACTACCAATTGAGAGTCGCCAAAAATATTAATAGATTTGACACCTAAGTGTAACGCAACCTAGAGACCCAAAACAAGGGCCTCGTATTCCGCTTGTATTATTAGTGCAGGGGAAATCAAGCTGGAATGAAAGAGGCATAGGCTCAGTGTCAAGAGGAATGAGAACAACGCTAGCCCCTCCGCCGTGTCTTGGCATTTGGATCCATCAAGAAGAGGGTCATTGGATACGACTCTTACCCGAGTGAAAGAGTGGCGATGAGTTTTTCGGGGAAATAAAAATTGGTAAATTATTCCCCGTAAAGGGGCCTCCGCAAGTTGGTCCACAATAGTTTGTCCTTTGATTGAATTCTGTTGTATAAAATCAAGGTCGAGGTCAGCGAGGAGCATAAGCCATCAGGCGATGCATTGGTTTAGATGTGGTTTGGCATACATATAATGAATGGGGTCCGTGTTGGTGATGACAAAAGTTTTGTGATTCAGGAGGTAATGTCGGAGTTTGGTGGCTACGAATGATAGGGCTAGGCACAATTTTTCTACATGTGTATACCTAGTCTCGTAATCCACGAGAGTATGACTTATATAATAAACGGCTTGTTCTCGACGTGCCGAGTCCCGATGTGCGAGCATGGCTCCTATAGCATGGTCAGTGGCAGAAAGGTAAAGGTAGAAAGGGCGATCATCCTGAGGTGGAATAAGCACGGGTGGCTGCAAGAGATAGGCTTTGAGAGCTTCAAAGGCTTGGTGGCACTCTTCGCTCCATTGAAAGTCAATGTCCTTTTTAAGAAGGTGATGGAAAGGTTGACATCGATCCGAGAGTTGGGAGATGAAACGCCGGATGGATTGAAGTTTACCCTGCAAACTACGTAATTGTTTGAGGTTTTTGGGTGGGGGCATTTCTAGGATAGCTTTGACTTTAGATGGATCGACCTCAATGCCACGCAAAGAGACGATAAAGCCAAGAAGTTTTCCCGAAAGAACACCAAAGACACATTTCTTTGGTTGAATCCGGACTGAATATTGCAACAGGCGATCGAAAATAATGGTTAAAACATCGAGATGTTCACTGCGATGTTTAGATTTGCCAAGAAGATCATCGACATAATCCTCAAGGATAGTGTGCATAATGTCATGAAAAATGTAATTCATAGCCCGCTGATAGGTGGCACCAGATTCTTAAGGCCAAATGGCATGACACGATAATAGAAGGTTCCCCAAGGAGTTATGAAGGTAGTTTTATGTTGATCGGCTGGGGCTACCAAAATTTGATTGTATCCCGAAAGCCATCCATGAGAGAAAGCATTTCATGGCCCGCAGTGAGATCAACAAGTTGATCAATACTTGGGAGGGGGAAGTCATCCTTGGGGCAAGCAAGGTTAAGATCTCACAAACCCATGCATATCTAAAGTCCCCCATCACTTTAGTGAGTACGATGTTAGAAATCCATTGAGGATAGTCAATAGGCAAGATGAAGGAAACAGAAAGAAGTCGTTGAAGCTCTTCTTTGACCAAGAGGGCAATGCGTGGATGCATTTTCTTAGTTTTGTTTGACTGGTTTGGAATCGGAGTTTAGGGTGATGTTATGATAGCAATGGTAGGAGGATCAATTCTGGCATGTCACGTAAGACCAAGCAAAAGCTTGGTCATGCGGTACGGAGAAAGGTAGTAAAGGTGGCTTGTTCGATGTGCTAAGGGATTGTCTCGATCTTCACAACGTGAGGATCCTCCTCTGTGTGGATGTTGATTTCTAAAGTCAACTCATTCAACATGGCTTGAGTTTCAGACGGTAAGGCGCGTTGAATATAGGAGTCGTCCACCCCAAGGTAAGTGAGGATGGAGTCGTCATCCTGGCACTCAACAACATTAATCGAAGGTGAATCCTCTTCGATCATGTCTAGATACAGAAGGGGAAGAGAAGATGGGTCCTCATTATCGCATTGATAAGTGAGAGGACCTATGAAGATAGCATTTATGAAAAAAAAAAAGTTAGGAGGGATAGATTCAGGGTCTATCGACTCTGTGGGTGATGATGGCAAAATGGGTGATGATGGTTTGGTAGGGGTGACGTCATCATCCTCCAGGATACAATTGATACGAGGTTTCTCCAGTGTAAGTGTTTTAGGAAAACTAAGACCACTACGATCATTGTGTTTGCGTGTAGTCACGGGAATGAGTGTATGTCAGCCTTGTTCATAAAGACCAAAACCAAAGCCTTTCCAAGCACAGCGAGTCAAGAAGGTGAGGGCGAAATGACGATTTGTCAAGTATTGAAAATCAGATTGGAAGGGAACCACACCAAGAGGAGGTTCCGGGGTAACAGAGGATGCGTCAACACCCCCATACGTTAGGTTGGTGTGGCAATGGGGTGGTCCATAAGAGATTACCTCCCCCACGCGACGGTCGTAGGTGGGATGTGCATGTAACTGTCCGTACTCCTGTGGGGTATGGAAAGAGCTAACGTTATATAGGTGGTATTCCCCCAGCGTAAGGCGTTGAAAAACATCTACTAAGGGGTCGAGGTTGGGATGTTATCTCGGGAAAGGAAGTGATATTTGTAATGGCGGTTTCATTGGTCAAGGTGTAGGTGCATTGGAAGTGGATGGTCAAGTTGATGAATGGGTGTCTTGACTGGTAAAAGCACATCATTAGGGCGATACAACATATTGAATGTTTTGAAGGTGGGAGGATCAGCTTTTATGGTGTAGGACTTCCCCTCGTACTCAAATTTTATGCATCTATGTAAGGTGGAGGGAACGCATCCCATAGCCCGGATCCAAGGGCGGCCTAACAACATATTGTATTGGAACTCTCCCTCAAGGACATAGAAGAGTTCAGGTAAAGTGCGTGGTCCTACACGAATGTTAAGGATCACGGTGCCTAAGGTAGAAGTAATAGCATCATTGAATGACCGCAACATGATGGGGTTGGCACACATGCAACTAGAAGGGATATTCATTTGTTGGAAGGCTTTTGAAGAGATGATGTTTAGGCTAGCACCCCTGTCAATCATAACACGACATACCCGAATGTCCCGAACATAAGCTGAGATGAAAAGAGTAGGGTCAGGATCTTCAGCACCAAAGTCAATAATTTCATCTTCGGAGAAACTGACAACAGCGGCTTGTTGTTCAGAGACAGAAGTGGTTGGGGAGATAGATTGTTTGGTGAGCAAAGCAACGTGATTGGGTGTTAGAATAGAGGTAACAGGCAAGGTTTCATTAGGTAAGACCTCTATCCCTTGAAGGATTTCAACGAGAGCTTGTCGATGAGATTCAAAAGTCTGAATGAGATCATACAAAGGTCATTTTTATAGGTGATTGGTGAAGTCTGTTTGATCATGGTTTGGTGGGTAATTCCATTAGAGACAAGGTAGGCAGGTCCACGAATAACCACTTTAGGTGGTGGTGCAATCGGGATGGTGGACGGAGAAAGAGATGCCGCAGGTGTGTTTTCTTTCGCTTTCCCATTGTTTTTCTACCCTCGAGTAGCAACACTAATCATATTGATCTCGTGAATACGAGAGGAGGAAGAACTGATGAGGGATAGGTCATGGTCTTCGAGAGTTGGGGCTGTAATAATGATAGATCTTGGTGAGGCGGGGATAGGTGGTATAGGAGAGGGAATTGAAGCTAAAGGTCTCTCTCTTCGTAAGTTGTCTTTCTTAACTTTTCTATCGGAGAGAGGTGACTGACGAAGTATGGCTTTTAAAGCTTTGCATCCCTCTACATCATGTCCTGGTGTGCGGTGGTAAGCGCAGATTTTAGACTCATCATAACCTATAGGTCGAGGTTTAGACGGGTCATAAGGTCTAAGTGGGGGTAGAGAAATGGTCGCATTCTCCACCAACATAGCAAGGATTTTGGCGTAAGATCCTTTGAGTGGGTCAAAATCGGAGGAAGATGAAGGTATTGGTTGGGTGGGTTTTGGTAATGTTTGGGTATGGTTGGTTCGTACGGGTGGTGGTTTAGCCAAGGGGTATTGATACGTGGTTTTAACTAAACGTGGTTTCTTCGGTGCAGGAGCTACGTTTAGCTGGTTAGATGATGAGGCTCTAGATAACGTGGTATCCGGAAACAATGGCGGAAAAAGAGGAGTGATGGCAAACAAGTCCTTTGATGATGAGATTTGTTTAGGGTTGATGGGTGGACAGGATACGTGGGGTGACAGTGTTGATATACCCTTAGATCTCTGTATGGGTGTAGAAGGCATAGGTCGCTTTAAAGAAAATGCAGGAGGTATAATATATTGATGTAAGGTAGAGGGATGGGGTCCCAATATGGAAGGTAGGTGTGACGACGAGGGTTTGAGTTGTGATAGCGGCATAGATTGAGGAGATTGGGTCTGTCTCCTAATGGGATGGACGGCTTTATTTTTAGATAAATCAAGCCACTTAGGTGGGTGTGTTAGACTAGGTATTGGTGAGGTCCCAAGCATAGGGGAAGATTTGGTTAGGTTAATAGAAGTGGATGAGGTATTTGGTAGAGATGAGGGGGGTGAAGATGAGGACATAGGCATTTTAAGCTTCTGTAAACACTTCGGGTATATGGTAGAAGCATCTGGATCGGTCATCTGCATTTGAGTAGAATATGGCGTACTCAAACATTCCCATAGGACTTGTCTATCTTCTGGGGAATGACATTCCTCACGTGTGAATAGGAACTTTTGTATGGAAGAAAGGTGGGTTGTGATTCCGGTCCACCGTGGGTGTGATACAGGGGTAGATGAGGCAATCGTATCAATGGGCGTTAAGAGGTCAACCGGTTCTTTGAAAAGATTTAGGTGATGAATGACTAATAGGTAGGAGGGCGTGTTTGAGAGGATCCGTCATGTTTAAAGAATGTGGTGGTGTCGGTTCAAGAGGTTTCTCGTCTAAGGATGACAAAAGAAGTGGTGAGCCTTCCTCTTGTACAACAAGAATGGTAGAAGGAGACGTTTGGGAAATAGATAAATTAGATAACATCCGCTCACAATCTTGCAAGGATGTGGTATAAGAAGGCTCATTTGTGAGAAGGGAACTCTGGGCAGTTAATTCCTTGATGGGTAAAGGAACGGAAAGGATTTCAGTTTGTCTTGATGGCGAGGAAGGGGGTTTGGTTTCCTACGTTAGGGAAGAGGCTTGATTCAGAATTTGTTCGATAGAGGTCTTTGGCTGGGAATCGAAGACTACATGGATCTCATGAACACTCTCCTCGGCTAAGATATCTTGATTTATGTTACTGTTAGAAGAATGATTCGGGAATGGTTTGTTGAATATTTTTAAATTGCGGTTAGCAGGGGCATTAGGATTATCGAGGGCTATATCCCCCGCATCAACCATTTCCTGCACTATGTTTTTCAACATCTTGCAGTTTTCATGACTATGTCCCTTCACGCGGTGGAAGTTACAGAAGTCATTTTCTTTGTACCAAGAAGGTATGGCGCGAGTGGAATCAAACCCGGAGTGAGGTTTAACAGGAGGTAAGGTAATGGCTCCTGCTTTAAGCAATTTTTCCAATATCACACCATATGTTTCTCCCAAGGGAGTGTAGTTGATGGGCTCTGCTTTATACTTATAGGTGGTTTTTGGCGGGGTATTAGATGGTGGTTGGGATTTGACCATCACCGCGTGCATAGGTCCTTTTGATTTCGAAGCAGTCGATGGGTGAGGATTGGTGGTGTTAGGTTTGTTGGTGGAATCTTGAGTTCGAAATTGGGGTTTTTGTTGCGCAACCACAATTTCTCTTCTTCTAAGGCTCGAATTTCTAGTTTCCGAGCCATGGTAAAGGCCTCGTCAAATGTGCGGAAAGTTTGAATTTGAAGGGTAGGAGAGATGTGCTTAGCGTAGGCCCGCGTAAAAATTTTGATAAGTTCAGTCTGAGGTAAGGCATATGTGAGTTGGTTGATAAGGCCCCGCCATCGTCCGATGAAATCTGTGATAGATTCATCTTCAAATTGTCGGATGGCATAGAGGTCGGTGATAGATACTTTCTTGGCAATGTTAATGGAGAAATGATCCAAGAAAGATTGGGCTAGTTGGTTAAAAGAGAAGATTGAGTGCTAGGTTAAAGCACTGTACCACTCCAAGGCGGGTCCTGATAAGGACATGGGAAAGGTGCGGAGTAACAAGGCATCATCATGAGCAATCAAATAACAAGCATGTCTAAATGATCGCAAGTGTTGTTGAGGATCCTCTTTACTATTAAAACGAGTAAATTTCAGCAATTCCCATTGAGGAGGATATGAATGAAGGGGGACAGAAGGGTGAATAGGCTCCCGAAAAACTTTCTCGTATGTCAAGGCGCTACGACTTCCCGAAATAGAAGCCTCCAAATTTTGCATTTTGTCCATCATTTGTTTGATGAAATCCGTGGTTGGATGAGATGATGGTGCGGTTGTGGTAAATGGAGGCAAATTGGGCCAAGGGCCTCCGCTAGACAATGGTGGGGTTAAATGTTGATAAGGTATGGAGGATGAATATGTTGAGGCGACCGAATAAGGATGTCCTATATAAGATGTTGAGGTCACTGGGTACGTGTATGGGAATGAAAAGGTAGGCGGAGCTTGAGAAGGAAAGCTCGTGTGGATAGGTGGCAGAGAGCAAGTCATGAACGGAGCAGTCTGCAAGAGAGATGAGGTAGGAGCAGTCGGCGGTAATGATATATGGGGTCCAATATTAACCAAAGGAAAGCCAATCTATGTCGTATGAACCTCTGAAGCCGTCGGATTGGGAGACGGGGCTAAAGATGCAGAAAGCAAGGCGGTGTTATCAGGCAGAGTGGGAGCTAAATGAGCAGCTATACTAATAGGCATGCCAACAAGGAGTTGACCATCGGGCGTACGGTCAGGGGCATGAGACAAATAGTATTGTACGGCGCTAGGATTAGCATCCAGAAATTTGGCAAATTCCTTATCTCCTACAGGAATTTTAGGGATCTCACTGGTGTCCGTAGGGTTCCCTATAGAATGTGAAGGGGGTGATTCAGGTAAAGGCACAGAGCAGGCATGTGAAACCATGGTGGTGGCTTGCTTCCAAGTGATAACAACCATGGACAAGAGTACACAGTAGGGTCTTCAATCTATCAGGAATAGAAACAACCTCAGAATGGTGAAATTGGTAGGTTCTGGTTTGTCAGGAACTGTAAAAGACAGTAACCGATATCGGTCTGATAACCGATGTCGGTTAGGCTATAGACGACATCGGTCAGTTAACCGATATCGGTGTAATAAGACTGGTATGAGAAAATATAAGAAGCTACTGATTGGATCTTAACAATGCTTAGTACATTTATCAATTTGTTCTAAGGTGATCACAGAAGACAGAGTATGACAGAGAAAACAGAACTGAAAACAAGCAAGATGCACACGCAAATCTAGAGACTAACCCTAGGGTTAATTTTAATTATTGTGGGCTTATGCCGTTAGACGTAGAATGATGTCAGAATCCTAAACAAAAGACTTAGGGGAAATGTCAAGTTTGTTTTGGCTTATAAGGCTACCTCAATCGGGCGGAGGAATACCGCGGAAAAAGGGGGATGTTTGAGCTGTTGTGTTAATTGTGATGTGATTCGGTATGTGTTGTGCAGTGAAAGTAAGATTAATTTCTTGTCAATACCGTGGATATCACCCCCACATGTACGACCTGTTACTTAATCTATGTTCACTAGAATTGAAAACAGCAAGCAAGAATGTGATGCACGTGTTTTAAACCCAAATCGAAAATGATATTCAATGAAGCAAAAGGGATGACTTTCACTAATGCAAAGATGTAAAAGCAAAGCAAGTTCTTTTACCAAAATAACAAAATACCTTGTGAATATCTTTAGAAGAAGAAAACAGCAAGTATGCTCCCTATATGAAAGCAAGCAAGAAAGAAAGAAACCCGAAATGGGTCCCACCGGGCGTGCCAAATGTTTCGTGCAGAATGTTTCAGCGGTGAGGAATAGACTTGCTTCTATCCTTTCATTCCTTTGAGAAATAGATAAGGGTTAGGGCTAGGAGGAATACCTGTTGAATGTTGAGATGGTGTGCGCGTACCGTAGAGAGAGATCAGGTTGATTGCGAAGAACTCCTTTTTGTCTTGGAAGGACTACCTACAAATAAGAATACAAGACCACAAGATTTTGATTAGACAATAAATGAGGGAACTACCTCGGGCCCAGGAAATACAAAACTTCCTTTCGAAGGTGGTCAGTTCCCCTGCTAGTATGAATTAACACAAAAGATTGTAAAATAACAATTAAATAACCTCGTTGAAACAAGTAGAGGGAAAGGCTGGTTTTTGGTTTTGAGTCACGATAACCGATACCGGTTTCTGCTAACCGATATCGGTAGGGGCTATGTTTTAGGGACTTTTGGTGAGGGTCGGTTGTAGGGTGGTTGTGTTGTTTGTAAGGCTAATAAATGAGTGGGATTAGGTAACGGGGTGATGAGAGGATAGAGGAATGATAGTTAGATGTAATGTGTTGCTGGGTAGTAGATCTAGGAATAGATTTATGATGGCTGTGATTCAAAAGTCTAAGAAATGTTATCAAAGAGAACATACAAGATACTACTTACTGGTTATTGACGAGAATGCAGGTCCAAGAACTGTGATGACAAAGGCAGAACTTAGATAGGATGTCCTGACGATCAGAAGATGAGATATCTTCCCTCACGATGATCAGCTGAGTATCACAGGGCTCTGGTTATGCAGTTGCAGTCTTGGGCTTGATGTCCTTCTCTGCAAACTCTTCTTGTTTCTTCACTTGTCTCTGCTCGGCCAAGTAAAATCTGGATTCTCTCGATCGCTTCTGATGATCCCGATTAATCAAAAATCCTTCCACCTTTGTTTCTGGTTAGGGGAGGTCATTTACAGGGAACCGATGGCGGTTACGTAACCGACGGCGGTCGAGTAGGAACCGGTATCGGTCCGTCAAAGTGGGCTATTTTTAGTAAAATAGCCAACTTTCCCTCCTTTTCTCCCGAGGGATTAGTTGCGGGCTTGGTCAAGTAACTACAAGGTCAGTTTTGGGTGCGAGTAAGGAGTCATTAGTCATGGGTGTGGATGTAGACTAAGTTATAGGTCTTAATTAGGTTAGTTTAGGGTTAGGACTAGGTCATGATGAGGTGGCAAAATGAGGTGGCAGGTAAGGCGATGTGGATTTATTAATTATAAGGTAATTAATAAATAATTGTGTAAGGTTTAGGTGATGAGGTTAGGTTGCGAAATGAGATGTGGGTCACAAGGGGTCGTAAGACACAAATTTGGTGTCTACTGAGAGCTTGTTTGGAGCATTGATGTTTAACTATGCAAGTATGAGCAAGTTGCAAAGTAATGGCATGGTAAAGTTATGGAAGGTTAGAAGTGGGAAAGTTATATTTTAAATTGCTTTAAAAACTTGCATGCTAGGTATGGGGAAAATTTTTATGTCCCTAATGTCCCTCAAGCATTAATGGACATGAGGGACATCAATTTTCACGTGATGCCTCAGCTTGACACTTTGCGGAGATCCAACGGTGGAGGGTTTTGGCCAAAAAGCATGTTGGAAGCACCCGGGACTGAAAGTTGATTGCATGAGGAACCAAGAGACATTCCTTGGGCTAGGTGCATTTTTAGGTCCCTAATTTCCCCCATCAAAAAGGGACATTAGGGTCATCAATTTTCACCATGCGCGAGAAGCCACCACTTGTCACGATCTGGACACTTGAGGGAATGAGCTGCAAACAAGCACCTAGGAATTGAACAGTGATCGATAGGTCGTATGTGTGTCTAGAGGGATTATTGGGGCTGGGAGAATTTTATTTTCCCTCATTTCCATTATATTAAGGGATGAAAGGTACACAAAATTTCTCCAGTTCCTCGAGATTATATGGGTCCTTTTACAAATTTGACTAATTTTTTAAGACTTCCAAGAGGATTACTTGAAATGATGATAACTTGAGCTTCTGATGGAATTTTTTGGAAATAATTTATATGATTTTAAATACAAATTTCCTTATAAATCCAAATGTGGGGGTCTCAAATATTTAATCCTCCATTTATTCCTTTAAAAAGTGGATTTTTTATTCATCCCCTTACATGTGCATGAGAAAAACTACATACAGACCAATTGCACCAAGGTGTTTTGAAAAACATAATTTGACCATCCTATAGATATCTGAATTACCTTTCGAATATGTTTTTATTGGCTCCTAAATCCATCCAGAGCTCTAGGAATAACCTCTTGAAGTTCAGCGACTTTTTGGCCCTATGCACCGCCTGTGCCTTTGAACCCTATTTTTATCAAACTACCCCAACTTCTCCAAATCCTTCTTGAATCTTCCAAAATCACTTCCATGATGTTTCTATGCCTTAGATTAACATCCATGTCATATTTTTATACTTTTTCCCATCCACGGGGTTTCTTCACCCTGGGAAGGCGAGTGATAGCCCTTCCCACAACTACCCAAAATTTGCATTTTCCAAGAAATCTTAAAATCACCTATGGGGGTTAAATTGAATTTCCTAAATCACCTAAGGGACTAAGTTAACATCAATTTGGAGGTCTCTAGAATAACTTGGTAGACTCGGGGTTCCTTGGATGGGTAAAACTTTAAATTTTCGACACAAGGGCACAATTGTCATGCTCGAAAATTATCATTTTTTTTGTTGCACATTTTCATGAAAACAAATAGCTCTAGCTTGGGGACATGGTATGGACTAAGGACAACGAATACATGACATGCATAATCCCAAAAATACTAGTGCCTCATCCATTAGGCCATGTGGAGTCATGTACAACCAACAAAAAGAGAGAAAACAAGAAGAACACACACACACACACACACACACACACACACACACCAAACAAGGAAGGAAACACACAACACACGAGAAAGGGAAAAAATGCAATAAAAATGGAAAGGATAAATAAACATAAATCACTTAGATTACAAGGTGGGGAAAAACCACTTTTTCTATAGTACTCTTCTCTTCTCATAGGTTACCCTTGAGTGGGCAACATTGAGTGATGTTGTTCCACAAAGCCATTAACCGGTTCAAGAAAGTAGCCTCCTCTCCTTAATAATTTATGAAATCCAAATGCTTTAAATATTGTCTATGTACTTGGTTAGAGTGATTCTACTTGATTTTTTTTATGCTCAGGCCATTTCTTAGAAATTACATTGCTTTAACTCCCTTTGAAATTGGTTTCATAGTGTCGGTTGCATTCTACATTTATCCACATAGTTGATACGTCATTGAGAATCCTACCACTTCACGAGGACTGATTTTCATTCGAATTTCTTGAATATTCTAAGTTATTTTATTTCATAGGTTTACGCTCATTAATATCTTATCCATGAGAAAACTTGGATTCATCCTTTATTTTTACTTCAATATGAGGTGGTTGAATATTTAATGAAGGATTAGAAGTAACCACCTACGTTTCTGTATAGCCATGACATGAGCTAAGAGATCAAGGGTTAGCATAGGGTCTTCCATAATTTCTACCACATCTAGGACTTCTTACACAGAGTTAAACTTTGTTGCTTCATGTGGTTCATCTGTGTACATTCTTGAAGAATATTCATTTTGAATCTCAAGGAAACTATCTAGATGGATTAATTCATTGCCTTGGGAATATCTACATTCTATCATTCTTTTATCAAGGGGATCCTTAGCTTCAAGAGATTTAAAAATCCTTGCTTCAATTTCTTCATTGTGGAAATAATATTCCTCCTCAAATGGGAAAGAAAATACCTCTATTTCATTATTACATCCATCAACTATTAGCTCGGAAAGACATCATATTTCTCATCTTTCTTTACTTCAACATGGTCAACCTTCACACTAATTGAGGATTCCAAATCAGATTTATGTTTGTCTTATAGATTCGGGCTTGCATCAAGTTCGAGACCGAGCTTAAGATCTTCTATCTCTTCAGCAGCTCTTAGGATATCTTGCACATATTCTTTTTTAGACCTTTTAAAGTCTTCTCACAAGTTGGTCTTATCCATTCATAAATTACATGCTTGATATCATCTTCATCTCTAAATGGGAATGAGAACATATCCTCTTCATGGATAAGCATACAAGTTGGTTTCTCCATTTGTAAATCATCAAGAACCATTTCCTCTTCTTCCTAGCTCGCATCATCCAGCAAATCAGGTATATCCTCTTGGAACTCAAATTTCATCAATTATTCTTCAAGATCCATACTCCTTTGGGAAGGAATGTTTGGTCCTATCAAAATGGGAATATCCTCTTCTTCTTCAGTCGTTATGAAAATATTCATCCTCCTGTTATCTTGGTACAAAATGTTAGCTTTAGGATTTCCTTCTTTTCCCACTATGTACCTCATCTTATTCTATAGAAGCAACTTTTCCATGTCTTCCTTAACCGGGATGGTTGCATAAGACCAGTTTATCTATATCTTACCCCCCAAAAATTGGCCCAAAATCCTACTTAGTAACATTTGAAATGAAACTAGAATGCTTGCTACCAAAATCATCGTTGAAACCTTCTTCTCTAGAAATTTAGCGAGAACCACCTATGCATCTTTGACATTCCCTACAAGTGGGACCTCTTTTTACTCCAAGGAGTAACAAGAGCCACTAGGTGGAGTCATGGTGAGTTTGAGAGCCTTGAGACCTTTACTAGGTATTAAATTGTCGAGGCACCGAAATCTATTTTTGAGTTATTCAATATATATTCTCCAATGAGAAGGGAGACATAGAAAGGTTCACCTTATCGAGTCTTGGATGCACTCAAAGAAATCATGTTCTGTGATTGAGGTGTAGGTGGGTTTGGTAGTATTCCTTTAGAACTAGGATTTATAGCATTGGGTGTTAAACTACCACTCTTGATATATTGAACAAATATCTTGAATTTTTCGGGGTGAGTCCGTCAATATTTGGTTTCAATAATCAGCACCTTGGCTCTATTCACATATTCTACAAAGCCAAAGGGAGAATATGTGGACAAGGGGGATAAAGGGACTTATTTTGGAATTGGAATATATTTGGAAGAAGGGGTAGATGTTATGGGAAAAGAGGGTATTTTGAAATGCACACTAGGAATTTTTCAAGCACTAAATTTTACAGGAGTAGATTTAGATTTACAACTGGAAGAAACATTGGAAGGCTTACTTAGAATAGTAGGTGAGTTCATGCTTGCTATAGGATCAGGTTTCTCCAATGCATAATCTATGTAAGGTGGGAGCAAATATCTTTGGCTAATTATTTTGTTTTGCATAGTCATCATAGGAGGATCTTTGTTCTTCTTTTTCTTTGTAGCACTGGCGAAAGAGGATCCTTTCTTGTACTGAGAATGAGTCAATATAGCACATGAGAAATTGGGTGCATATTCTTCGTCATTTTTATCACCTCCATAATACTCACAAAATCTGATTTTTGTATCATTCTCAATTTCATCAACTTCTATGAAATCACCACCTTCACTTTCGTGTTCAATCCCTTCTTCATTTTCCTAGATCCTGCAACTTGTGTTGACCGGTAGGGCCTCCAAGGAAAGCCTTCAGGGTGTTCCTAAAATTTTATTTATTTATTTTCTTTGAGAATATACTCGTTCAAAAAATTCCCTCTTCAATGACGTCATCTTGTTCTCCAATTTTTTCAGCAATGAATATGTTCTCTCATCTTTACAACACTAAGCCTTATCCTTTGAAGGGTTCTTGATCTTTCCAAAGAGGATGATATTTTCATCAAGTTCAATGGCCATCCTTTTCTCTTCTGCAATGTTCCTTGGTTTTAAACCCTTCATAGGAAAAATCCTACTTCTAGTGATTGAGCTTTAATGAAGAATCTCTTGACATTTTTTTCAGATGTTGAATCCTCTTCAAGTATCCTTCAGAGAAATCAATCAAAACGATCCACAAAGTCTCTCATAGTCTCATTTTTTTCTTTCTTAATTTTTGATAATTAAAAAATGAGATATTGAAAATCCTCATTAGATTTGAATATTTCCTTGAACTTGGTTTTAATATCATTCCAACATGTTATTGATCTGGCGGGTAAGTGATAGAACCATTCTGCTACTTTTTCTTAGAAATATTCCACAAAAACTCTTACTGGAACGTCCTCATGTGTAACTCAAATAATTCCGCAATATGTGGTGAAGGTGGAAATGTGTTCTTCAGGATGTTCTGTGTCATTGCCTTTAAACTCTAGAAATTTCTTATAGGAACCTGTTGGTAGATTGTGAAGAGGTGGTTCAAGAGTTAGCGGGCATGTATTTCTTCCCATGGAATAATGGGTTGAGGTCTTTTTGCTTCATCTGCCATTGTTTATTTTGTTTCTTCTTCAACTCTTTCTTTTACAAATTATTCTTCCTTCGGGAAATCAATTCTCAATGGTGGTTATAAAATGGGAGAATTTGAAGGGGTAATATCAACAACAGCTTTGGATGGGATTTCAGGGTGAACTGCTTGAGACCCGGATTGGGACAAGGCTTGAGAAAAATAGTAGGGATATCTCTCGATTTGATTTTGTTGGTTTTGGAAAGCTTCAAAAGTGGAATCATGAACACCTCTTAACCTGCTCAACCTAGTATATCTTCTATCAGTTAGCTCTAAGAAAATTTTATGATAGGAATATGAAATGGCACTACGGAATGTGAAAAGTCATGTGCAAAAATCAGTAGTGTATCTTTTAGCAATGGATTTTCATGAACTCTTTTTTTTCTCAATTTTTTCAATTTTTTGGCTTTCTTTTTTGTATTTTTGGACCTTGGTGTTGTATTTTAGTTAGATATCTTGCTAAATGTGTGCCATGGTAAGCACCAAAAATTTTGGAGAGAAAAACAATTTTAGGACAAAATGGTCAATTTCTTGCCAACACTGGGAATCTAAGTCCCTCTACTTAACTAGTGCAGCTATCGTATATGCATGCATGAGTAAATAGGTGGATTTTCCTACTAGCCTTTCACCCAGGGGATCCAACAGGGCACTCCACTAACCTGCAACAAAATATTGCAGATACCTACAATGGAGTAATTTTCTAGGAGAGAATGAAAGGTAGTGAGAATATTAAATAAGAGGAACTAGTGTTGCAAGTAGAAAATCGAGTCTTACATACATAAGTTAGAACTTTCATCACATGCACTAAAATTAGGAAGAGAAAATACATGTAAACAACAACATGACCAATTAGAATTTAATGAACACAAAGTATCGAAAACCACTTAGTCAAATAATACTAGAAACTCCTTCTTCTTGTATTGATGCTCAAGCAAAAATCGTACATAGTATGAGAATGAAAGACATTGGGAATAAGGTAAAAATGGCTCTCTTTTCACTCACAAGTAATCAAAATATCTCTCATGAACTTACAAGAATACAACCAGCTAGAATAATTTTATAATTAGAACCCATTATAATGATGCGCTCATTAAAATTTATAGAAGAGAAATGACTCTTCATCTTCCCGATGACTTTTCATATGTCACATTTTGAATTTAGGTTGTTCTTATTCATATCAAATATTAAGTACCTTTATAAAAACAAGGCAACTAAAACTTTACATCATGTTTTTAAAGCCACTTAAAGACTTATAAAAAGGTGTAAACCCCAATGCAAAATTAAAACATTAAAGAGTGAACGTTGAGAGGGAAGAGAAGAGAGATAGAGAGAGAGAGAGAGAGAGATGTCATTCTTGATGAAGTCTGCTAGTCCTCATTGATGGAAAGCTCCAAATGTAGTGAAACTCTGAATCTTTGAACTCCTTGCACCCTGAGAAACTCTTTCAAATTGGCCCACAGATGCTTTGGATTGAGTGTTAAGAAATGATGTTGTAATGTTTCTACCAATGACCACAACTTCCACCCTATGTATGATATACCTATGACCCAAACCATGTAATGAGTGTCGAAAGACACTACTAGGGTCTCTCGAGATGAGTTCTGAAAGATCCATGAGAGATGCCAAAGATGCTTCTTGTGAAAATGTTACAACCCACTGATGAAGATAGTACATTGAGGAGACGAGCATTGAATCTTAGTGAAGGAAATATTTAGTGGTAATGCCCATTCTATAAACTTGAGTCTCATCATCTCTTGACACTTACTATTTCTTGAAAAAACAACTTACTATTTTTTAAAAGTGTGAAAATTCTTCTATGAACCCCTACTGCAACTGCCAATCTAAATATTCAACTCTCATAATGTTCCCTTTTTCCAAATTTACCCTCTGGATTGACTTACAATTTTTATTAAGTTTCCAAGAGATAACTTACTATTTTTAGTAATCGTTAAAATTTGACTCTTTCGAACCTTGACTGGATGTATAAAATTGAAGTATTTCTTCTCCCTATGTTCCCCTCACCTTTTGGACTAGTTTTCTATTTTTAATAGGTGCTCATGAGACCACTTACTATTTTTAGTAAGTGTTAATTTTGGACCAAGATGACCATTCCGATTATTTTTGTCCTGTGATAGATCTTATGTGTTCACCGTCTCCTTTGCAAGTTCTTCAGTTGGTGACTTTCCCAAAATAACAGTCCCCTATGCAGAAGACCTACTATTTTTAGAAAGTGAGCTTCTATTGTTCATATCATGGTGGAAATAATTTGTCTGATATGTTTTTTTTTCTCAATATCACCCCTCAAAACTTTGGACTTACTTGATCACTAGTTTGGGAGATTTAAAAAATTCAAATTTTTGACTTGGCAACAGCTCTGGACACGATAGCCATTAACGGAGATTGAAAGTTATAGGTCTAGTTTTATTCTCTTTTGCAATGAAATATATATATTTTGTGGGTTTCTTCTTCTTATTCCACTCGTGAAATTTTTCTTCGATTCAACTATCGGTTTGACGAGAAATAAATCTTTTTCTTCGTTGAGTTGAAAAGAAAATTTCTTCATTATGAGTGGTTTGTACTGTGAAAGGAGGATTTGAAGGTGAATTTTTAATGTATTTAGAGAGATAAGAGAGCATAAAAAATGGCTCTATGTTTCGCACACCGGTCAACAAGATCCGTTTGAATCTTCATTGTATGGCAATGGAGTCTTCTAAAGAATTTCTCCACTTTTCTCCTTTGTTCTTCGTTCCTCTGACTCTTTCAATCAATCCCTTCTTTGAAACCTATGTATTCTCATGGATTTAATATTTTTTTGATGTGGTGGATCTGGTTTGGAGTAGCGATGGTGAATTGTGCAGGTATGAGCAAGTTGCAGAGCAATGGCAGGGTAAAGTTGTGGAAGGTTAGAAGCGGAAAGTTAGATTTAAAACAAAATTTAAAACTACTTTAAAAACTTGCATGCCAGGGATGGGGCACAATTTTATGTCCCTTATGTCCCTCAAGAATTAAGTTACATGATGGACATCAATTTTCACATGGCGCCTCGGCTTGACATGTGGCGAGATCTAATGGTGAAGGGTTTTGTCCGAGAAAGCATGCTAGAAGCACCTAGGGGCTGCAAGATGATTGCGTGAGGAACCAAAAGACATTCTTTGGGATAGGTGCATCTTTATGTCCCTCATGTCCCCCAACACAAATGGACATGATGCTCATTAATTTTCATGGTGCACCAAAAGCCACTAGTTGTCACGATCTAGACGTTTGAGGGAATGAGCTACGAGTAAGCGGCTCGAAGTTTGAATTAGCGATCTGAGAGGTTGTATGTGTTTCCAGAGGGATTATTAGGTCTAGGTGCATTTTATTTTCCCTCATGTCCCTTATTTTTAGGTACAAAAGGGACACAACATCACACTAGACTCTTGGAGATAACATGTTTCCTCTTGCGAATTTGACTAATGTTGAAGCCTTCCTACATAATGATTTGAAACAATGATAACTTGAGCTCCCAATGGACTATTTTTTCAAAATGCTATATGATTTTGACTGAAAATGGCCTTTTGAATCTAATGGTTGGGGTCTTAGCTCTTTATTCCTCCATTTATCTTACCCCTTACCTATGCATGAGAAAAACGGCCTTAAAACCTATTGTGCCAAGGCATTGTGAACAAAATAATTTCTTCATCCTATAGATCTCTAAATTCCCTTTTTTCAATGTTTTTGGCTCCTTAATCCATCTAGAGATCCCGTAATCACCTCCTAATTTCAGCAACACTTTTGGCCATATGCACTACCTAGGCCTATGAACCCTATTTTTTTAATCAAACTACCCCAAATCCTTCCTGAATCTTCCAAAATCATTTCCATGATGTTTCTATTCCTTCAATTCACCTCCATGTCAGATTTGGCTCCTCCATTTCACTCCAAGGGTTGCTTTCGAGTCTTGGGAAGGCCAATGATAGCCCTTCCCACGACTACCCGAAAGTTACATTTTCTAATAACTCCTAACATCACCTAGGGGGATAAACTGACTTTCCTAAATCACCTATGGGACTAATTTAACATCAATTGGGAGGTCACTAGACTAACTAGGTAGACCCGAGATGCCTTGGAATGGTAAAACTTGAAAGTTTCAACACAAGGGTACAATTTTCAGCTCGAAAATTGTCAATTTTGTTGTTACACATTTACATGACAAAAAGTGTGGAATCAACAAATCCATATAATCATATATCTTCCAAGTACGAAAAAAATTGTGCTTTTCCATGTCGAGAAGTGCTAAGATTCTTTTTCACACCTCACTCTGCGGATCCTATCATTAGTCTATTTTCCAAATTTTCACGGGCGTGTAACCTCATTGTTTTTATGACTTATCTTTAACTCACAAGAGACTGATTTGACATCATGGAAGATTGACTTCCTTAATTTTGTGAAGGTCTAATAAACTTCGTGAAGTACTAGTTGTGCCAAAAAAATTCATAAATATTTTTCTATTTCCTTTTCCCTATGGGTTAGGAGAACCCATGCAACACTTTGCTCCTACCTTCATGTGAAACACCAAGATAGTGTTTTGCGGCTTTCTAAGATTAATATTTCTAAGTCCATTTGTTTTTATAATTGTCTAAAATTAAAAGGGGTGCAAATTGGGTAAAAAGATCCCACAAAAATAAGTAGTCTCATGAGTGATTTATTTTAACATAAAAAGGTTTTTCCATTTTAAAATATGTTTTAATAATTTCTATTTTAGCTTAAGTCTCTTTAAAATTATTATAAAATTTTGTTTATGTCATATCCAAAAAATGTTTGGGATGTGATTCACGATTTCAAGAACTAATTATTCTTTTCAAAATGTCTTTTTCTAAAATTCTTCAATTTTAGATTTTAAATCTTCAACTATGTTTTTCTATTTCCATGGTAGTCTACTAGAGAATTCCCATAATTCATTATTATTTGGATCTTCACGTCTTCTGAGAGCTTTCAATATTGTTTTCCTATTTAATTTTAGTGCACTACTTATTTTTTCTAATTAAACAAGATTTATTTGTTACTTTACTTACTATAGTTGATGTAAGAACACGTCAGGTAGTATTAAGTCTTTGGTATGTGAGGTTGGACCTACTGATTTCTATGCATTCATTACATTTTTTACAATAGAGGTTTCACTAGTGGACTTAGATGTTCTTAGACCAAGGGTATTCATAGTAGGTCTAAAATTGATATTTTTAATCTTTTCAACAAACAAAACTGGCATCTTCATGTTCATTTAAGTCATTAAATGTTTTTCAATATATTCTTTTATTTTCTTCTACAAGTGTGTTCACTAATCTTATTAGTCATTGGGTTTAAAATATTTTCATAAATTTCAAGTAAAATCTAGTGTATTTTATGAAAAATTTAATCAAGTGATTTCAATTGTAAGGATTGTTAAACATCGATGAATATTGTTCAGTTCTTATTTTTGTTCATCTTCATGATTTTGTAAAATTTATGTGTTTTGAATAGGTTGGTATTTTGGTGTAACATCTAAGTTTGAGTTTGGTAGTGCATCATCATTCATTGAGCATTTGTTATTTATTGATTCAATTAGTGTTTGAGTATATGTTTCACTATCAAATTCATTCGAAAAACATGACATACCTTTAGCTCCATACGTTGATTTATTTCTTTCATGTATTTTTGCACTCATTCCTTTTGTATTATTTCTTAGTTTTGTTAGATAATAGACGTTATTTTTCAACATCTCCCATCTCTAGAAAAATACGTGTTCAAATTTTTTTACATGTTCTTTTTGCATTTGTTCCCTTTTCCCCTAGCTCTTCAAGTGTTTTCTTCTATGGTCTCCTCCCCATAATTCTCAAACATAATTATCAACATAATAAAATTGACAAAAAAATATAGTTTAATGAATGTTTAGAACATACGAAACAATAAAAAACACTCAAATATTACCCAATGATAAAATATTTCATACAAAAATGACTCTATATAAGACCAAAGATACAAAATGAATCTCATATCAATGTAAAAACCATAAAAAGTACTAAATTATCATATAGAATGTCTCAAAGGAATAAAATGTTGTAGGAATATGTAGAAAATAATGCTTTTGGGGACCAAAATCATAAGTATTTTTATTTTTGTTTAGATCTCATTTTAAAAACACGTTATAAAGTGAGTGCATTTAATCTATTTTGGATTGGAAATTTCCAATCCTTAGGATTGGATTTTTCTAGGATATCCTTTCCTAAGTTTTTGACTATGTACTCCATGAATAAATCTGTGTTTTGTAGAAAAGATAAAAATCTCTAGTGTACGCCTTTATTTATCATGTGTAATAAGATAATTTTCTAAAAACAATATGACGATGATGTCAATCTCTATTTTAGGTTTGTGTCGATGTATTTCTTTCTAAAATCTAATTAGTTTAAAATTTTCATCCTTAATTTATTTTACTAGTGCCTTATTTTATTTCTAAAAGACATATATAATTTTTTTAACATAATTTATGATTTGCTCATCCAAATTTCAAAAACAAATTGACATGATTTAAACTTCATTCTACATACATTTGAGAAAAAATATTTTCAACTCTTTATTCTCAAAATTAGAGAATGTACACACAAATATTACATTTTTGAGATATGTTCACTTTTAAAGTTAGTAAAAAATTATATATTCATCCGTAAAAATATGAAATATTAACAAGACCTAATACATGGTTTCAGCTAATTTTCTATTTAATGGATTTGTTAAATAGTGTATGAAACTCAAAAAATGGGAAGGGGGACAACCATATGTTGTATTTTTGACACAAAAGTAGGCACACTTTGTATGCACACCACATTTTACCTTCTTAATCTCCACCATTTTCATAAAAACTTAGTAGTTTAGAAACTATATTTTGACAACAACGATTCTTAGTCTTATCACATTGTCAAAATTTGAGCATATGTATGCCAAATTACTACTTAACGTTCAATTCTTGACAATTTCACGAAGAAAGTGGACACTTTTAACCCCCCGTTTGCCCCCATTTCCATGCACATGCCCCATATAATCAATTATTCAAGTGAATATAATATAAAATTCATCCTGGAACCAAAGAGATTAAGATAAGATAGTACTAAATAAGACACATGTGTTATCCATATTAGTTTTAAAAATATCATATCGCACGATTAGGAAATTAAACATATTGAGGAATTGAAATTAATTCTATTGGAATACAATCACATTAGTATTGTAATATATTCCCCCATATTAGTAAGTTTGTTAGGATGGACTTAGGCCAATACCATTCTGTGTGTGTGTGTGTGTGTGTGTGTGTGTGTGTGCGTGCGTGCGTGCGTGCGTGCGTGCGTGCGTGCGCGTGCGTGCGTGCGTGCGTGCGTGCGTGCGTGCGTGCGTGCGTGCGTGTGTGTGTGTCCTACATCAAGCTCAAGATACGTCGTGAAAACATGTGTGTAAATAGTATATAGAAAATATGTTATCTATCAAACTATACATGACAAATAACACATGTAAAGAAATAAGATAGAAAATTAAATCATATGTGACTCCTAATTTTGTATTTAGAAATTATTTTAATGTTTTTATGTTTATGTGTTTATTTGAATGCTTATTGTATTTTTGAATATTTGTATCAAGATTGGGGGCATCACAAAATTTCTATGGTAATATAATAAAGAAGAAATTGTGTAAGTATAGGATACATGAGCCTTAATATTGTATCATGAAAAATACTTTTTGGAGGTAGTTCTTGAAGCCATGGTTGTAAAAGGTGTGTAAAATACACCTTTGCATGAGGTTTTATTGTATCAATCTTAGAAAGAGGGAGAGATATATGACTCCCTAATAGAAATAGTTGAGATATATAATCATTATGAGCTTTAAAATACACATATGAATATGCAAAGTATCATATATAAGGATAACATAAGCCATCAAAATAAGTGTTGTGATAGGATATAGGGGAACATGTGTTATCTCTAAAGATATAATTATCACACCTAGGTAAAAATAGTGGGTGTGACCATAGGAGAGAAGATATCCATAATGGGAATATTAGAGGTGGTAAGGAATACAAAATCATAAACTAGGGATTTAGCATCACATGGTGGATCTAGATATACATCATCATAGGTATCACACAAATCATTTGTAATAGAATAATCAATTGCATCATCTTGTCACATCCTGAATTCTCAAGTAGATGTTTTATTGTTTAATTATAATAATTGACATAATTTTTCCACGTAGATACTTCTTATGAGAGTGATTAGAACTATGAATATGTTGTACTTCTAATTACAATTTGGATTATGATTTTATAGTAGATTTTAAGTGAATATGGATGAATATATTACGTTACTTTTATTTTTGAAATTATCTAGAATGAACATGAATATGGACATGTGTTTAATTACATATCATGTGATTTATTGTTTCTAATCCTAACACATCTCTTGTTTGAGTGTTGTGTTGAGTGTACACATGACATTCACCCTTGTGACAAAGGGAGAGTATCATTGGGAAGAAGTGAATAGATATGGAACTTGAAATGGTATGAGAGACTATATAAAAGTGAACTTATCCTATTAACCTTATGGTTAGTAGTGTCTAGACCTTCATGGAAAACAATGAGAAATCAAGGGTAAGTTGGTTTTAATTTGTTTGCATAATCTTATATGGATATATAAACACTATGTGTTGACCCTTAGATCTAGTGTCTCTTGTTTTAATCACATAATGACTTGTCGAGACCATATTTAAGTTTTATTCCAACTAGTAGGTGAGTGGACTCACCATAGTACTCCATATATCAACATCAAAGCAAAATAATCTGAGATCTAAAGAATTAAACTATTATTATATTTAAGAAAATAATTTCTTTTAAATAAAATAAAATAGTTAATTACATTAATCAAATTAAAATTGTGACTTTGTCACAATCTATTAAAAACTATTCTAGGACCCTCATACTATTCAACACATTCAATTGTAATAAATTTAGTACAACCAGAATAAGGAATGGGCAATAATGGTATTTAATATCATAATTAAAAATATGACAATCTTCCCATAACATTGAATATATGACACTAGCATTGAAAATATTCAAACTAATTCTTTTAATACATTCAACCACATCCCTATTTTGGCCGATGGACGGGCTAGATATAAATAGAGGTTAAAAATTAAATGGGAAAAGACACGAAAAAAATTTGCTTGAGAATTTATATTGTCGGAAGAAGAAGAGTGTTACAGTAGAACCGATAAAGGGCGTGAGATTTTTTAGAATAAAAATCATTGAGGTGTGGGAAATCATGGATTCCATTCTATTTGCATCTCCATTTAATATAAAAATAACTTTATTTGTAATTTTTTAACCTTCGTTTGAAATTCATCGTTGAGAAAATGGCGGGATTTATACCAACAAAGATTAAATTAGTGTGGATATGGATTCAAATACGAATCTCCAAATTAGATGTACTTATCCAGTGCAATTTGAAATTCTTTTTCTCTTCATTCTCCCGTGACTTCATTTTCCTATGCCGAAGATATACCTTGTCTTCTGATTTTTCTATAAAGGATAAATAATTTTCATGGCACTTATATGTAAGCAAGGATTAAACATCACTGGGTATCTTGGATATAGAAAAACAATGGAAAAAGGAAAAAACGGTGGAAAAACCTGCGCTTCATTCAAATAACATTCATACCTACTCTATCAAACCATTATTTCTATTTTCCCAATACAAACATTTCATCTGTAATGGATTTATTAGAAAAACAAAATATATATGCCTTCTATTTACTGTAATGTTTTCCTTTATCTCCATATCATTTCTGATTTTAGATAATTTTATTTATTTTGGTGCTTCTCCCCTTCCAATGTATATGGTATAATTTTTCTCTCTCTGGGAGCTTGGAAGCTTCCATAGTTTCTTTTATTGCTGCAATCAAATGTAATATCATTGACATCCTTCACTTATTCTACCATGTCTGGCTTTACAATATTATTTTCTAACACTTCGAATAAATCAATTTTACCAATTTAATTTTACGTCTCAAATTAACTCGGAGTTGAAGATAGAAATGGAAAAGTAAACTTCTAATTTATTTTATAAATAATTAAAAATGAGCATGTAAAAATCACCGATATCTATGTTATATTAATAATAATAATTTATTTGTTGATGGCACGTTCGTGGTGGGGGAAGCTACTGTTCTGGAAGCAAGAAAACTTAAAACCTTTTTGATGACTATATGGATGTCTCGGGACAGCTGATCAACTTCAGAAAAAGTTCTCTTTTCTTTCTGAATACTATGGACAGCCATTGTAAGAAGATTGCAGAAATTTTTGAATGTACCTATAAACCCTTCCCTACCTTATATTTAGGAATTCCTCTTGGGGATAGGAGACCCTCCTGTTCTGAATGGAACTTTCTAATTGAAAGGTTTGAAAGGAAATTAGCTAGATGGAAAGCTAATCTGTTATCCCAAGCTGGAAAAATCACTCTTCTGATTAGCTCTCTCCAGAGTCTTCCAGTGTATGTCATGTCCCTATACCAACTTCCTGTTACAATTGGGGAAAGGTTTTTATGGAGTGGCACAGAAAGTAAAAATAGAATCCCTTTAGTTGCACTGAGCGAGAGTGTGTAGACTCAAAAGCTTGGAGGACTTGATCTCGAGATTGGTCCAAGATGAATAAAGCTCAACTTGCTAAGATTGGATGGAGACTAACAAAGGAAAATAGAGTTTTGGTTAAAATTCTTAAGAAAAAATATTTATTGGATGATAATGATAAAAGATGGATGTTTAAACAGGCAACTTTCAATGGCTCAAGCATATGGAAAGCCTTAATCTGGCCAAAGAAACTCTGAATAAGGGCAGCAGATGGAAAACAAGAAGAGGCAATGAGATAGGTTTTTGGAAAGACAAATGGGCTGGAGACTTCACCCTTTAAGATAAATTTCCACAAATCTCTGCATTACTGGAAGCTAAGTATGGAGAAAAAGTAAACAACTACATGGCTAATGAAGAGACTTTTTAGGCATGGAAAACTCTAGAATTGGATAGACAGGAACTAAATGATCAATTGAGAGGGATCAATGAGTTTTTAAAAAATTATGTATCATCTAATAGCAAGGACCAATATAGAATCATTTGGGATAAGGAACCATGTGGAAATTTTTCTGTCAAATCAGCCTATGGCTTTTTTTTTAGGGACAAACTGGAGAAGAATATTTAATGGCTAGAAATATTTGGAACAAGAATATAACACCAAAGGTTAATGTGTTCAGTTGGCTCACTTTTAAAAATAAAATCCTCATGGTTGATAATCTTGTAAAAAGAGGACTCCAATGGGTTAATAGATGTGTGTTATGCAAAAGAAAAATGGAATCAGTAAACCATATGTTTCTGGAATGTCCGTATGCACATCAATTGTTATCCTCCATTTTGGATTGTTTCTCGGTAAATTGGGTCATCCCCAAAGATATAAAGGAAGCTTGGAACCAATGGAAGAGCCCTTTTCATAGTCAAGGGCTAAAAAATCTATGGGCCATGAGCTTAAGTCATCTATGGTGGGAAATCTGGAAGGAAAGAAATAGAAGGATATTAAAAAACAAGAGTCTTCCTATCAAATTATCTATAAAAATCCTCTTTCAGGCAGTTAGAAACAATTTCTCTATCCTCAGGAATAAAGAATTGTAAATATTGGATAATGAACAACATTTCGTAATGAATTGGAATGTTTCTGAACCTCAAACAAACAAGCCTAATCCCAAGTTGGGGATTAAGTGGAATCCTCCTTGTGAAGGTTCTCTAAAACACAACTTTGATGGAGTGGCTAAAGGGAATCTAGGGAAAGCGGGGGGAGGAGTCATAAGGGACTATTTTCGTCATTTTATTCTTGCTTATTTCTTTGACCTTGGAAAACAATCAAATAATGTGGTAGAGGCAACTGCTCTGTACTGGGGGGTGAAGATTGCAAAAGAAAAAGGTTTCAACCTTCTAGAAGTGGAAGGAGATTCATTGTACATCATTTCTTGTATGAAGGGTTCATCCAGACCTGCCATATCTATAGAAGACTTCATCAGTAAAACTAAGTTCTTTTCAAATCATGTGTATAGGGAAGGCAATGCGGGTGTAGACTTTGTAGCTAATCTGGGGGTTACCACTAGTGGTCTCCAAGTTGTTGAGCACCTCTTTGGTATGAATGCCAATTTCATTGAAATCATGAAAAGGGAGGGAGTCTCTAATAATTTTTAAACTCTCTCACTCGTGCTAGTAACCTTTCATGATTTTTTCTTTCATGCGTGAGTTGGCTCCCTTTCTTCTCACGGAAGCTTGGTCTTTTTGGATTTGGGGAAGCAAAAAGACAAAGCTGATTTTCTGGTCCGGTTTCTGTGCAATAAGTTTTTTTGGTGCAGAAGGATGGGGGGCTGGTTCACACTGAACCATCTAGGTTTCAGAGATCTCCAAGGATGCCAAAGCTCTTTTGGAAGCAGCGGGATTGTTGTCTTTTCTCCACACTTTTGAGGGCCATGATGAGAGTCTGAGTGAAGCGGTGCAAAAACATGGAACGAGGGCAAGGTATAGGTTGGTAATTGTTCTCTCACAATTTCACCTAAGCTCATTGCAAAAGTGACTAGCCTCGCTTTGGAAGGTAGATGTATTTTCAAGCCGAAATCTGACTACAGTCTTGAGATTGATTATTTCTTTCAAGGAAAAGGGGATCCCATCTCTCTGCATAATGGATACGCTCGAGTAAGTTACCTTCCCCTTTTGATGAAATTTCCAAACTGATAATGTCTTACATAACTTTGGAAGGAAGATATAAAGTTATCTATGGCTACCATTTCCCCATGTTAAACCATATTCGCAATTCCAAACCTTATAACTTTCCTTTCTACTTATTCTCTTCTTTGGAAAAATCAATTACTATGGTGAAGAAAGGCACTTTTATTCTCCCTTTACACTAGGGTCTGATCAAAACTATCATTCGGCTGAGCACTCCCCTGTTGGGAAAAAATGATAAATTTGGGGCTTCGCTTAAAACATCTCGATGGGTAAAAGGAGTGGGAGTCTTGAACCTCGGGATGATAGTGATGATTTGGGGCCTAGGAATCTGGTGGCCAAACGTATCAGGTCAAGCATGGACAAAGGGGGGGATAAGTTTTAGAACATAAAAGTGTAGTATCCTTGTTGGGCTGAGGAGGAAAACATCACCATTGTTTTGGGTGAAAGCCCTGGTGACACCCCGACCCAGAAGGAATCCTCTCATGAAAAAGTCGAAGGGGAAGGAGTGAGCAGTGAGGATGTGGCCAGCATAAAAGAATAGGAGTCTTCCAAGGACACACATTCCAAGAACGTTGAGGAAGCTATCCATAGTCTACATAATCTTAAAACGGCTCAGAGTGAGCTTTTCTCGGCCCAGGAATTGACTGTTAAAACCCATGCTTTTATGAGAGAGTTTGAAAACTGCAAACTAACTACTGATATAAATAGGCACAAAATCAACCTGATCTCTATGGACCTTAAGGAGCTGGATGACAAAGTGGATAAAATGCCTTCCCTTATCCTCAGTGAAAACCTCAAAAATGCTAATGCCAGAAGCATGGAAATGGAAAATGAGTTGTTGAAAATGAAAGGTATTATTATGAAAATCAGGGATGCGCATATCCTTAATGTGAAAAGTACTATTTACCATCTCAAACTACTGGCTGAAATGATCTAGTCCATGGAGTTGGCAAAAGAAAAGGAAAAGGATGGTATAGGGCCAAAGGTGGTGATTCAAGAACCAAACTACAAGTACTGGAAGGAGACTATAGCAACTCTGGTCAAAGAATGGAACAACTGTATGGAGATGGTGGAAGAACTGGTCAAAGAATAATGAAATTCAATGGTTTTGATTATGTTGTTCGTTTACCCTTATGTTGTTAGTATTATCCTTTGGACTGTTATATATTGTAAATTTTATCTAACGGATATCATATTCTGTTGTCTTTGTTTTTAAATTTTGGAACATGAATGGCCTTTAAAGGTAAATACTTTGGCCAATATGTAAGTATGTTGTAACTCTTTGTAAGGGGGTAGGGTCCCCTCAACCCTAAATTTTACCTCTAATAAAAAAATAATAATAATAATTTATTTTTTTATCAAATTTATGTAATCGTTTCCATCACCATTTTCCCTATGAATTTATTGTTGCCAAGACATTTCTATGCATTTTAGGCAATTATGATAAGCCTTTTGTGAAGGTAAAAAATATAGGAAAATATATGGTTAAACATATCTTATCCACTTGTATTTATTGTTTAGCTAAAATTTTAATAAGGAAACCTACCAACGCATAGCCATAAGGAAATCAAACACTTAGGTGTTTGATGGCTAATGTTCATTCCCCTCACATACATAGATCTTCCAACCAATATGATAATATTTTACTTTGAGGATTTAAGTATATTGATATTTTTTTTTATTAAGGGCAAATAGTTTTGAAGGGACTATACCCTGTATACAAAAGGGCTCAAAAGCCAGATAGAAAATATGAGAGAAGTAGCCCAGAGGGGGCAAAACAGCCAACCAAGAAGGCTCAACAACCAGATATTACAATAACGGTGAACAAGTGGATCTAACGAATAGAGATCCAGAACTAAGAAGACAAGATAAAAAAGAAACCAAAAGAGAAGCAGAAAAATGAGCTCCACCAAAAAACAGCTCCAGAACCACCCGATGACAGCCAGATCGCAGCCAAAAAACCACAGCACAACAGCCCGTTACTTGATGGCTCTGTCAATCTTGGTCTTGATGGCCTGCAGTGACATGAAAAAGGCAATGGCCGTGGCCTGAGAGGGGTCCTTCATGTCTGCTTGGGAGATTGCAATGTCCCTATTCTCTTTAGGGCCCCATATGTCTTCATTGATTCCACTTAAACTGCAAACACTGTGGATGTTAATGATATATAATAGGAGAATTATTATTTCTACGGAAAACTCAATATATAATTAGATAATTTTAATGGGTGTATAAAACATAATATTATTTAGGTAATTAAATTATAATTATTAAGTTAAGTTATTTTTATAAGAAGGTCATCATTCAAGGTAATTGGTTTATTATATTAAGGATTAGGGTGTAGTGATTAATTATAACCACATTAATTTTTAACTATAAATTTTTTCTATCATTTAAGGGGTTTGTTCTTATAGAAGTTAATTGGAAAATATTAATATCTTAGCTAACAAAAGTACAATGTCATAATGGAATTGGTCCTCCTACCAATATAATGATTGATTTATCGTATAATTAGTATGTGTAAGTTATTTACGATCAACTTAATCTTCCTATTAGTCTTTTTCTTATTATATCAACTCAAAACACATTCATTCTTTCCACTATTTAGAACTCATTTTGTTGATTTCTCATCGTACACCTTATATTATATTGTGACTAAACAATATATGTAACCTAAGCTCGTTTCTAAAAGTGGTTGACTACTTATTATATTATCTTCATACTCTTAACAAGATAAATAAACACGAGTCTTCATCTAATTTGGTGTAAACCCTAATCATTAAGTAATTAGACATTATTACATTTCCTTGTCATTGAATGTCATACTAGAGGGAAAAGGGATCATGAATTTCTCCATAGCCAGTATAGGAAACTTGTGGGGTATGACATAACTCCACCGTGTGTGTGTGTGTGTGTGTGTGTGTGTGTGTGTGTGTGTGTGTGTGTGTGTGAGAGAGAGAGAGAGAGAGAGAGAGAGAGAGAGAGAGGATTGTGAGTTAAATTTATCTTTGATGAGGATATGTAAATATGGAAACATGGCATGCCATTGGTAGTGCTCATATTTTCTCAGTGCATATGGGATGAGAGTAAATTCCTTGGTCTATAGACTTTGATGTTCTTAAGACAACCCCAATGCTTAGAGCAAGAATGTGTAGGAGGTACCTACCTTCCTTTAGTCTTGTGGCCACAAGCACAACATTAGTATTTGTTATTTAGGAGTATTATATACATCCTTTTCTAGTTCACTATTTTCACATAGATACCAGAGGGTAGGTGACAACTTAATATTACACAGATGACTCACTCTCTTACCACATCAATTCCATATCTACCCACTTTGTTGAAGGGTAGGGCCACTCCTCTTGTATTTTGGAGGTGTGTTAGGGACCTCCATGTCCATGGTTGGAGGAAAATAATTCCAACGATGCTCTCCCTCTCTTGTACTAATGATGCAATCAGTAGTAATTTTTATGTACCCTTAGTACAACTTTCTAACCCCATGCGTGTCGGTCATCACCCGGGCGCCTGGGCACTAACTCGAGGCACGCATGGGCACCGAGTCCCTCCTTTTATGTGAGAATTTTGAGAAGGCTCTACCATTGATGGAGGATGGTTTTCAGAGTGAGAATAAATTTACTTAGTTAAAATAAAAGTGGAAGGAAGTTTGATGGATCCACATATTAACGTATAAAATGAATTGAGAATTATTTGTAATAAGCATGATGAATCAGATCTGAGTCATGATAGTCACACAACAAGAGGGTTTACACCCTTAAACATGATATATAGAACAAACCCTTAGATATATATTCATTTAGAGTGATTTTGGTAGCCACATTATGATCAAAACAGGGCATTACATACCATACATATCAAAAGACTAGGACTCATCTCTCATAGATCTTCCCTAGTATGATATTCTAACTATGCATTCCCAGTTCATCCCTTATTATAGAATCTAATTCCATACAGAGGCTTATTACATCCTTTAGAACCCTTAGCACTAAGTTCTCTAAACCCTAGCACTATTGTAACATTCGGCTACCTCACATCTTACTATCTATGAATACTCTATTATGCTCCCGTCTATCACTCGATTTCCTTTGCTTCCGATTATCTCTCTTTATAGGTTCATCATCCACCACCATGCCTTCTCTCTTGAACAGATATAATGACAAGTGTCAAATGTGGTCCTCCAATGGTGAATGGTTATCCCCTTACGAACCCCCTACTCTCTGTATTGATGTCTTTCGGGAATATTTCCTACATGGAATATTCTTTTCTTGACCTCCAAGGTTCTAGGTTGGCACCTTATCCACTCTACACACCTAGTTGGGGCACATTTTTCCTCAAGTGCATTTAGAACTTCGAATATGGATAATTACTATAAACCCCATGTTATGCCTTCCACGCATGCCTTGGTTTCTCCAAAACCCTTCTTAAACCTTTGTCCCATGTGCTTCTCCCCATGTGCCCTTCTCTTTATTGGTCTTGCACGCATATACGCCGTTTAGTACTTAGCCAATATTCAAGGCCCAACATCACCCCACACTAAGCTTGTTCTCCATCCTTGGAAACATCCTACTTCTTCAAAGAATAAAGAATGGTGGGACCCAAAAAAATTGAATGAAGAATGAAAGAATGGATTAATGGAAGAATGGAGAATGAAAGAATCTGCTACTATTATAAGAGGAGTGGGAACTCTTCTTTACTATCACCTAAATCTTTTCCCAGGAATCTACTTCACCCTGTGCTGTTGAAGTAGGTCACCCACTAGAGTGCTTACCTCTTCAAAAATTAATTCATCACCCTTAGAATTTAGTGTATCTACAATTCCTTCTAACTATTTGCTAAGGTAATGTAGCACGTCCATCCTACAGTCATCTAGGGATACATCTCTTTAAGCCGATTCTTGATCAAACCTCGCAAGGCTTCAATTACTTCCACCTTCTTCTCATCCTTAGATAAGATTTATTAAGTAGTATGCTTTTGGCCTCGTCAACATAGTTATCATACATGGCCTCATCCATTCGCGCGGTGGTTTTACACAAATGAAATGAGCTCGAGAATATTGTTCAACCGTGTCCCCAATATTCTTCTTCTCTTCCTCCTTTTGGTGTGACAATGCCTCTTTTATTGATTCCAATGTGAGCGTCCACCTCTCCATGGTAAATATGTGGGTTGATTCTTCCAAGAACCGTAAGGTTGACTTGTATTTTCACATAGGTGGGGCCAGGTCTAGGTGTTTCAAGATTATAGCATCTGTGATCATCTCTATCTTTTTGTACACCTCACACACCTTCTCCTTTTCCTCCCTTAATTCACGCGTTAGTTGTGTACTGATCAGATCCTCTTGCTTCAAATCCTTTCTCTTCTCAATGATTTCTTCATTCTTCTTACCTAGCTCTTCCTCCAGGACCCTTACTCTATCATTCCTCCCAAAGAGTCTCGCCTCAACCTCTAGTGACACCTTATTGAGTGCATTACAAACTTTCTCATATAATAGCTGCTAATCATTCACCAAAGGGTTTACTACCTTACACTCTTGTATTTTCATCAACGCCCCTTGGTTGACCTCGAATTCTAGCTCATCAACATGGAATTTAAAATCCCAAGATAACATTTTTCTCGTACGTGGGTATGCGCCTTCTTCTTTGAATGAAGACCATGCAAGGAGTTGGTTAGAGGGCACCATACTTTGTAAAGCACGCTCACGTTCACGACCTTAGTAGGATCATTGTTATAACTCATTCCTTTTTCCAGCACCATTACAACACCCTTTCCTCCCATTTGCACCACCTTAGTAAATCTTACCATCATGATGGTTTCTCCACCCATGCTTCCATATTCCTTCTCAACATTTTTTCTCTCCATTTCCTTGAGCAATTTATCAACACTGCGTTATACCTCTTGATCCATCAAGTCCTTTATTATTCCTGCTACCTCCCTTTCCATGGCCTCCTCTATTTTCTCCTTGGTGAGGCTTGGGGTCCTTTAATCCTTGGTGTTTACCTCCTCACTCTCCCCCTTGTCTTGAGTACCTTCTTCTTCCCCATCCTTCTCCTCATTCCCTTCCTTTGAGTTATGTACATCGTACATGGGATGGTCGTGAGCCTATTCGAGCTCAAAATCATCCTTGTCACCGTTGTAAGCCTCTAGGATCTTCGTTTACTCTAAGTCTATATTTTCTACTACTTTCTGATTATTCCTAGCCGATGATTCCAATCTAGGAGATTATTCTTTATCTTCTTATGTCGGTGACTCCTTCCTTACTTGGTGACTCTTCTTTTTTTAAGGGGGCACCTCTTACTCTAGCATCTCCTCTTTAGGTGTCTTCTCCTTTTCTTCGTAGGGGTACTTCTTCCTCTCAGTGCATATGTGCTTGGCCTCATGCCTCGACTCCCGCATGCCTACAAATTTCATTTGTTTTGCACTTGGTGCCTTTTTCTTAGGTTCCTCCTCTCTCTCCCTCTTCCTTGCACGACCTTATTCCTTATTGTAGGGTCCTCAAGGATAGAGACATCATTTTCCACATAGGCACCCTTCTCATATTTTATCCTTATGCGTAGATATACTCTTGTTGTGGTTCTTCCAGCAATAGGAAAGGTTACTGGTTTTATCATATGTATGTCATGGGAGACATAGTTCTTCACATAGGTGCACTTATTTTGGTATATCGATTCCTTTGCAGCTCACGGTAATCTTGGTCCTCTGCGCTAAGATCGAACCTCAGCCTCTTTTCCTCCTTCAAAAGGTTGATCCCAACTTGGAAGTATTGTGCAGTGAAGGAGAATGGTAATTTGCACCATGGGCTCTTGGTGTTGTCTGCCAAAGTGAACCTGCCAATATAGAAATGTTGGTACACTACAAAATCAGATTCTCCTTGCACTAGAGATGGAAATTGCTAAGATATTCTCCACTTGGCCCTAATCTTGTCATGCATTCACTTGTATAACTTCTCCAGGTGTTCCTTTTGGGTGGCCGTCATGGTGTCATAAGTATATTTCTTAAATCTCTTGGCCAGGGAGGGGTTCTCATCCGGGTACTCCCATACAATTTTTTTTGGCCCATTGGGAACTCCAATTTCTGAAAATATGATGGTAAGGAGGATGTTACCAAACATTATTTTCTCCCCATCATGTGCGGCACTGATGATATCCTCTGCTATGAATGCTGAGAGGTTGTAGATGGTCCCCTCCGAGATCTTCCAGCAAACATTCAACCATGCCTTGTTGATCTGGGTCCATCTTTCCTATCCATTTAGTTTTGTGACCAAGCATGTGGCCATCCTCATTATAGGGTCTGAAATCATAGAGATGTCGAAGTACCGAGACCCCTTCTTGTAGTCATAGGCCTCCACAATTTTCTTTATGGCCTCCTTGTCATCCAATTCATCATCAAATGAATCCCCCTCATAGGTAAGACAAGTATATTTAGAGATCAGATAGGGGTTATCCTCATCCTTCATCCTGTGAAGTAAAAATTATCTTCATGTACGCATGACATCAGCCATTGGTACAACCGCTCGGGTTTACCGAAATAGGGAAACTCATATAGTTACAACAATCCAGCCTTCTCCATCTTTACCTTCACCTCATCATCGTAGATGGGAATTCCGTCTAGTGTTATCTTGTCTGTAGGGAGAACCATTTCTAATGCCATCTCTTTTTTTGTGGTGCTTGTTTGATGGTTGTAGTCACTTACAACCATTTTTCTTATGTGAGACACCCACTCTTTTCCCAGCAATACGCCATCTGGGTATTGCATCTCTGCATACCATTCCTCATTGAAGCTAGCATAAATAACTTGTTTCCCTTTTCCCTTGCCCTTCTTCAATGAAACAGTGGTTACTTTCCTTGGTGCCATTTTCCTTGTCGGGTTGTTTAAAAATTATTTTCTTCCTTCTGATCCTAACTCTACTCAACTCTATGGCTCTACTCTTATGTGAAGATCCCTTCAATCATGTGCCCTAGCTCTAGAACCCTAACCTAGAAAAACCCTTCCTTCCATAAGATGACATATTCACTTATGGGTTTCAAAACTTCAACAACCATCTCCTTTCACACCCGTGTACTATTTTTCCACACTAGTTTGCTTCTCAAACTGGCTATGCACTGGATCTTCACAACCTCCTTTCACACAATTTTTCTCAAGGATGCCCTAGTTCACAAGAGCTCTTCAATATCACAAATGCAAGGTACTAAAAATGTGTCTCAAAATTCTACTTATACCTTTTACTTCTTTCCCCACAATAAATGCAATGCTACCAACCATCGTACGTTTGTAATAAAGGTGGCTTGTTCCGCTAAAGCCATCCTTAAGCAATTATACCATGGCACCCAACCTTACGTAAAAACCCTTATAACCTTCTGGAACACAAAAATCCTTAACTAAACAAATATCCTCACATGTGCGCATGCAGCGCCGAAGGCACTTCTTCTATCCTTACCCTAATTTTTTCCCTTGCAATGTTGTTCCTGCACTTCTCATCCTTGTATGTGGTCTTTGTAAATCTCTCTTGATACCAAGCTCCTTATATCCACCCTTTCCACATGCACTCTTCCAAACTTCATACTTTTGATTCTTCAATCTAGGCCATCAAAACAAAGCTTCCACTACCAGCTTCTATTTTACTATGCATTACCCCACCCCACACTAAAATAGATGCATGGTCCTCTCGTATATAATTTTTTTGAAAATAATAAGAGGTTACCAGTGCACAACATGCACAGAATAAAAAGAAAGGGAAAAATAAATGAGAAGGGGAAACACACAAAAAGTAAAATGTACTAAAGGATACCCTAAGCTAAATGGAAATACTGCCTTATTTAAGACTACACAAAAACCTTACTTATAGTAGGGCTTCAACCTACTCCCATTGAAATGACCTAGTAATCTTGTCACATACAAGGTGCTTGAATCGGAATGTACTTGAATTAAGGATGTATGAGTTGATATATAGCCATAGCCAATGGAATTTTAGATTCCCAAGATGGCGTAAAAATTTGGATTCATAAAGCAAGACCATCTTCCCAACCTCCAGTTTTCATTTTTAATATGGCTCTCATGACATGCTTTTGTCACACCTTTTTAGCCTTCGACTCCACCTAGCAAGTGATGGCCTTTCATACTACTACATTAATTTCTCCATGCACTCATGAAGTTCTTGTTCATCAGCTAATCCTCTTGCATGCGCAATACATAGGGATGGTAACATGAATTCTACTAGTAACACACTTCCGCACTAAAAAAAAATTAGAATGGCGTGGCCTTGTTCAATTTCTTTTAGGTAGTCCTATACATCCATAGTACAACCTAAAATTTTTTTCATCCCAATCTTGTCTTCCCACATCACAAATTTTAGTTAATGTGTGACTTAGAATTTTGTTAAACGCTTCAACAATTCCATTAGCCTGTGGGTGATATGGTGTAGTCTTGTGGTGGGTTACCATGAATTCCACCAACAAGATTCTGATTGTCTCATTCAAGAAATGGGCACCCCTATCACTCGTTAAACTCAGCAAACATCCATATCTGCTGATTATATTCTCCCATAAGAACCTAGTTGTTATTGCTGCTATACAATCCCTTGTAGGTGCTTTGCCTCTACCCACCTTGTTAAGTAGTCAATGCAAGTGATGATATAGCATGAACCATTCCTTCATGTGGTAGGTGAAATTGGTCCTACAAAATCAATGACCCACTTTTCAAATGGTTATGTGCTATCTATCAGCCTCAAGGGCATCTCATCCCTTCTTCTGGCTTGCCAAGGTGTTGACAATGGTCACAGGCCTTGTAAAAATCAATGCAATCCTAGTAGATGCTTTCCCACCAAATCCCTACTAGTAGGATTTTTCACATGGTGGCATTCCCTGCATAGTTTCCTCCTGCAATCCCATCATGTGCTTCCTCCATGATTGCAATGTGCTCATGCTCCAACACACACCGGCACAAAACCTCATCATGACCTAGTTTGTATAAGTATTCACTAATTAGCATGTAGGGTGCGACGCATATGGCTAACTATTTTCGTTCCAAATTCTTCATCCCCTCTAGTGCCACACCCATTTTGAGGAATATGGAAATATTTTATAAGTCGAGGGTGTGTGTTACAATCTAAATAGCCGCACATCGACATAATATCCTTAATGCTCTACATGTCCTCTCCTGAGTCAATCCTTGATAAATGATCATGTCCTAAGTTACTTTTTCCTAGTTTCACAACCACTATAAGATAAAATTCTTAAAACAACATCACCCACCGACATACACACCCTTGCAAAATTAGCTTGTTCACCAAGTACTTAAGTACCATGTGGTATGTGTAGAATATGAAAGGTGTTACCAATAAATATTATCGTAATTATTGTAGCACGTAGATCATTGATAGTTATTTTCACTTAGTAGTACTATAGTTTTTCTCTGCTAGTATCAACTTCCTAGTAACAAAACACAAAGGGTGGTCAACAATTCCTTCTCCAGTTGTGCTAAGACTACTCCAATTTTCGTCCCTAAAGCATCAACATGTACATGGAATGGCTTATCCCAAGAAGGAAAGCTTAATATGGTCATAATGACAAGCCTATTCTTCAAAGTTTTGAACGCCATTTGTTGTGCCTCTCCCTAGTTAAATGCACTCTTGTGTTTCAATAACTCCTGTAATGGTGTGGTGATCTTGGGATACCCCTTAATGAATTTTTGGTAATACCCTTTATGTCCAAGGAATCATGCATTGCAATCTGGATAGTAGGTTCCCCAAATCCCACAATAATGAAACTTTGGCAAGATCCACTAGCAAACCTTCCTTACATATAATATGCTCCAACAGGGTCCCAAATGGAGTAGCAAAAACACATTTCTTAATGTTGAGGGATATCCTCAACTATCGACATCTTTCAAACATCAACCAAAAATTGTCATAATGGTCTTTTACTAGTCCATACGCTATCCAGTAATCAAGGTATACTTGTAGAAACTTATAGATGAAGTCTTGAAATGCTTGCACCATAATGCGCAAAAATACAACAGGCACGTTCTTCAATCCAAAGGGCATGAATGTATAGGAAAAGCTTCCCCATTCAGTGGTGAAAGTTGTCTTTTCCTAGTCTTCCTTTGCAATTCTAACTTGATGATATCCTAAGAATCCATCCATGAAGGAATAGATCTCGCGCCTAGCTACTCCTTCTAGGATTTCTTCAGTGAAGGGGGTTAGAAAAGGGTCAATGACACATACTGCATTCAGGTCCTTGTAGTCAACACAGATCCTTATCCTTCCATCTTTTTAATACTAATGACCATTGGAATTATCCATTCTGATTCCTCAATGGCCTCAATGATTCCTGATGCGATCATCTTTTCTACCTCCTTGACTTTGACATGAAGATTCATATTCATTTGATAAGGCCTCTTTCAAATTGGGAGAGAACCTTCCTTTAACTTGATTTTTATTTCTCCCAATGAGTGGTGAACATATTTAAGCTCATGGTATCTATGTGGAAATAAGTCCTGAAACTCTCAATAGATCAATGATCTTTGAAACCTCCTTCTTTGACCAATAGTCTCCAATAGTAGCCTCCTTAGGTTCTGCCTCCGAACCAATGTTAACCTTCTTTATTTTGAGGGGTTCATGGTAGGTGTGTGCTTTCTCATCAGCACTATCCCTAACTTCGTGTATACCTTTAATATGGTTAACATCCAAACTCTCCATCTCTTCACCATCTATCACATAGACCATATTTCCCTTCTCTTTCTCCATGCATGCGCACTCAAGTTGTACCTCTTTTGACTCTTCCTCATCATAGCACATCTCCAAACTAGGTTCACCCAATAACTCCAGCATCCTAAGGCACTTAACAACCTACAATGCCCTATCCAATGATGGTTTAGTATAGAAAATCTTGAAGGAGGTCGGCTGTCAACTCCTGCTAATTTCCTATTTGATGGTGCATCTCGGAGTGAATATACCATGCATACACATAGCCTTGTAAAGTGGAGTATAGTTTCGCACCCATAAAGAAGGTGGTAAGTCTTATGTTCCTTCCATTGAGGATTTATAACATGCTTGGATGTGGAACGAGGTAGGTTCCTTCCCATAATAGTATTATATGATAGTGGGTACATTGCTTTGGGAAAACCTAACAAAGAATGCGATTTTCACTTTATGCCACTCTAGAAGGCTACCAAAATGTGTTTCCCACCAATGCATTATTGTCCCAAGTAAGTTATAGTTGATAATTCCTCTTATTTCAATCTAATTTTTCCACTTTGGGTCTCCGTCTCTTGTAAGAAAACATCGGGTTGGCTCCTCCACAATAGCTTGGCAACTTCCTTCCTCCCAAGTGCTTAACTGAGTGCACTTTATCACTCTTGTAATAAATCCTCTTAATTGTCACCCAATTAACTCCTAAGTCCCATGCAACAAATTTTCATATGCCACACTAGTTGTATCACTCATGGAATGAGCATCTTCAAATTGAATAACTCCTTCGTAGGGTAAATCACCCCGGGTCCCTAATAGAGCTCATATAGATCCTATCAAGAACTTCTTCTCCCAAGGGCTTTGTATAGGATGCTTTGACATTCCATTGGTCAAGGGATGATAACCCGTTCTTATTTGTTCTCAAATATTATGTATCCCTTGTTGAATCATAGGTTAGCTTTATTCTTATAGCACCAGGGGTGCCCAAGTAATGTTGGAAAGTTGTCTACCTCGGCTAGTGCCAAGACTTTGAAATCCCCAGTGAAATTTTCCCCTTGGATAGTGATAACAACATCCTTCAAGACACCAATGGGAATTTCCTTTGTCTTATTAGCCATATACACCACATTCAAGGATGGATGTAATGGGGGCCTTCCCATTTGATTCCAGACATCCAGGGTAAGAACATTGAATTTTGCACTTGTGTTAATCAAAATATTGCTTAGGAGTCATCCATCAACAACCACATTTAAGGTAATCTCCTTATCATAGTCGAGGTTGTGGGGAGGAAGGTTAACATATTGAACATGCCTCTTACGCTCTGCTTCGATGTGTGGTACTTTCTCCCATATCCATTCTCCTAGAAAAGGAATGATATTCTCTTTCTTTAACATCTTGCATACTTCCCTAACCTCATCCAGATCCTTCTGCAGAGCATCAGTGCTCTTCCTTTTCTCTAACTGCCTAGATTGCTCCTTTAGGAACTAGATCTCTCCTTGTAGGCTTCAAATTATATCCATGGTCTCCAAATACACCTCTTTCTAATGAGTAGGATCTAGATACTTTCAATTTTCCACCTCTTCTCTAATAACCAGTAGTCTTTACCTTGGTACTTCCCTTGCGTGCGTAGCCTCATCTTGCATTGTAACTAGTATAGGCTTTAGTTTCGACTCGCACACCACCCTTGGAATCCGTTATGGATCAACCTTCTTTATGCTTACCATTCTAGTGCCTTTTTCCTTTTGGTTTTGTTGGATCATATGTTCAAATAGCTCTGGACACTCCTCATACTTTTGTTTTTTTCCACACCAAGAGCATTATAACAGATTAGGGCATTCACAATTATAGTGCTCCATAGACCCACAATTGTAATAGGTTCCATGTAGGAACTCACTTCTTCCTCCTCCATAGTTACCATGACCATAAAATCCTCCTCGAAACCTCTTCCATGCACCCCTCCATCCGTATGCCCTTCAAAGTGACGACCATCTCTTTGGAATTTCTTGCAAGGTTGGTTTGGTGCATGCCAATATCAATGGCATCATGTATCTGGTCAATAAACCTACAATCCTTGGTGTCATGAGTAGTTGAGGTGAAAATATTGCAATAGCAAGACACATTTTTATGGATCACTCGCTACATTAGTGGGCACCTACTTGCATCATGATCTCTGTGGAAAATCTCATAGTCCACCGTCATAGTGTGTACCATCTCTCACGAACAAGCTGTCCTTTGTATGCCACTCTATCTCACAATTTTTACACCATAGGCCACTGCGAGCCTCATGTGCCGAGTTTGCAGATAGATTCTCTAGCTTCCTTATCATTACAACAATCTAATCTTCAAGAAAAGGGCTAACACTGGTATCTATACTTCCAATAGCCTCATCACGCAGGTAGCCTCAAAGGCCTCACGTGGGTCTATGAAAGTATTGTGTGAAAGTGATCTCCTAAAAGGTGTTATCAACCCTCCAAAAACCACTGAGCATGTTGGGAAGGATGAATATCATAAGACAAATTTGACAATAGAGTTTTAAAATACGTGTCATATTCCCATGAAACTCTCTGCCATAACTTGTTGAATCTCCTTCATCACATTCATGATTTTTGTTTAAACTCGGGATATGAAATTCAGCTAAGAATGCATTACAAAGTGTGGTGCAATCTATCACTATCTAGTGGGGCTCATACTTCCAGTACCAACTATGCATACACCCTTGCAACTTCATTGTAAACTAACTTGCCTTCCACTCACGGAGTAGTGATCCCCTTTACGCACCATAGCAGCTAACACTTGTGTACATGCTCTACAACATCCTCAACACCTTTATAGTATGGTATATGCAAAGACATTTCAAAAACACTTGCTGAGGTGGTTGAGGTCCTTTCTGCCTAATCCAAAACCTTGATTTCCTTCGGTGTTACCTCCACCACCAGATCCACTATATCCACTAGGTCTTGTCTCTCCTTACCCAATAGATCTACTAGGTCCACTTGGTCCTCCATCTCCTATATGACCAAATCAACCTATTGTAGCTAGTAATGGGCCGAAGTGGTCGCACCTAGTTTCCCCAATGTTCCAATAAACTACATGTCAATGGTTTGTGATATTGCACTGATACGATGTGTTTCCCATGCCACTTCCAGACGTGATACCCAAGCTTTGTGTACCCATAATTTTCCCAAATGTCATTCCAAGTAATATTCCTCCAAAAAAAGGGAATGAATGTGCAGCCATAGATGTACCAAATGTGAAATTATATCTCCTACATGTAGATCAAGTAACTCCCACCAATACCAACTTGCTTAGCAATACTTATCTCTTAATCTAGAAGACTAGGTGCCGGGGGTTTATCACCGGGCATATTCGAGATGTGCACCAAAGGATCTCCTTTCTCCAAGTGAAGAAATCTCATCGAGAATCTAAGCGATCTCTCTCTCACATTTTCAAATATGGGTTAGTATAGATTGCTCGGGATCTATGTACTTTATGTGAACCTCAATTCCTTCCCGTAATTTCTACCCCCATAAATCCATCACTCATAGAACCTTGTTTTTTCTTGCCAACTCCCTTTCCTATGCTTTACTATACTTGATTCATCTATCTTCCCTCTCGTTTTCAGATTCAAGGTTTACCATCTTCCTCCACCCTACTTCCTTTCCCAATGCTCGAAGAAGCTTAGCCGGTCATAGGAAATGCTTCCAAGCTTAGTGTAATGATCAGGATCTTTATCGCTAAAGGGATAACATGAAAAATGATCCTCTTGGGTCCTTTAAGAACTCAAACTTAGCAACCTCTAGACAAGAATATGTAGAAATAACATATTCTAGGGTATAACTGGTCAACACTCTTCTCCACCAAAATCAACAACATGTTTCCAAGTCGATCAATATCCTGTAGCCTCTAATACTCATCTTGGGTCAACATGCAAGATATATAGTACCATCTTCATCTACATACATATGACGAAAGCCATTCATACAACTACATTGTGAAACAACAAAAGGTCTCATATAGCTCATGATATAGATGTTCTTCTACCCATCTACGTGCATCAAACTCATGTCTAGTACTAAATCATGAGAAAACTCATCCTTTGTACTATTAAACCATACTTCAACATTGTCTAAGGTCAAGCACTTTGTCATCATGCATCATTCTCACAACATCTTCAAAAAGAGGTCCCAACAACGGAAACAAGAAGTAGTCATTTTTATGTACCCTTAGTACAACTTTCTAACCCCATGTGCACTGACCTATCACCCAACGGAGTTTGACATTCACTCGAGGTGCGCATGGGCACCAGGCTCCTCCTTTATGTGAGAATTGTGAGAAGGTTCTGTCATTGATGGGGGATGGTTTGTAGAATGAGAATACATTTACTTAGTTAAAATAAAAGTGGAAGGGAAGCTTACAGATCCACATATTAATGTATTAAATGAACTAAGCATCATTTTTAATAAGCATGATGAATCAGATATGAGTCATGACAGTCACACAACAAGAGGGTTTACACTCTTAAACATGATATACAGAACAAACCCTTAGATATATATTCATTTATAGTGATTTTGGTAGCCACATTACAATCAAAATAGGTCATTACAGACCATACATATCAAAAGACTAGGACTCATCTCTCACGAGATATTTTGTGGTATGATATTCTAACTATGTCTTCCCAGTTCATCCCTTATTACAGACTCTAATGCCATATAGAGGCTTATTACATCCTTTAGAACCCTTATCACTAAGTGCTCTAAACCCTAGCACTACTATGTAACATTCGGCTACCCCGCATCTTACCCTCTATGCATCCTTTGTTCTGCTCTCGTCTATCACTCGATGTCCTTCTTTTCTTCCAAGCATCTCTCTTTATAGGTTCATCATCCACCGTCATGCCTTCTCTCCTAAATAGATCACATGCCAAGTGTCAAATGTGGTCCTCTAATGGTGAATGCTTATCCCCTTGCAAACCCTCCACTCTCTGTAATGATGTCTTTCAGGAATATTTCCTATGTAGAATATTCTTTTCTTGACCTCCAAGGTTCTAGGATGGCACCTTATCCACTCAACATGCCTAGTTGGGTCACGTTTTTCCTCAACTGCCTTCATATTTCCAAATATGGCTACGTCCTATAAACCCCATATTTTGCCTTCCGCGCGCACCCATCTCTATAAAACACTTCTTAAACCTCTCCCTATGTGTTTCTCCCCATGCACCCTTATCTTTATTGGTCTCGTATGCATACGTGCATTTTAGTACTTAGTCAATATTTAAGGCCCGAAATTTTTTTATATGATTTCCATTTGATAATCGATACCATGTATTGAATGTTTATTATTGTACTCACATTTCCATACTCTATGAATTGGTAGAAGATTGTAATAATCATTATGTATTGTATATTGTGTTCTAGCTTGAGGTTTTTTTATTATAGACACATAATCTATGCACTTGTGTATATTTCTAGGTCTGAAAATCATGCTAGCATTTACATTATTCATAAGAAAGAAAAATAGTAATTGACAACTCCCTTTAGTCTTATGTTTTCCTTCTACACTTTTATTGGCTTTATACATCTTGCACTCTTGTCGGCATTTGACTTTTTATCTTTCTATGGCCTCTGACACTAGTGCCCGGTAGAGACACTAGCATAACGCACTCATGTCCTCCTAGATGTTCCTATCCCTCTTTATATGTTTCTTATCCCTTTGGACCCCCTTCACTTCTTAATTACTTTTTTATCACTTTGGGTTAGCCTTCAGGTGTCAATTACAAAATTTAAACAAGGTAATCATATAAATACATAGTTATGTTTTCAAAATGAGGGACCAAGCACCAAGAATTACATAGTACCATCTAAGCTTGCATTCAAAGACACAAGAAAATCAAAGGAATCCATCCATCATCCATTCAAGGACAAGTGCTGCATACTTTTGCATACACAACATAGGAAGGGGAAGTTTATTCTATTTCATCCCACATATACTATACATCTTCTACATTCTATATTTAGCCCGCTATCATTTGTGAAACGTGCATAAGAGCATCCTAGGGCATCATTTCTACACACACACACACAATAACTACATGGATTATGAGATATAGTGTAACATTCAGTCATAAATTCACTCTTCGAGTGACCATCAGGGATAGTTTGAATCCCCATTATGTATTTTCCTTTTTATATTTGATGCAGTTTGTGGGTATGTGCATGTGAACATTCTTTCGTGTAGGTTACGGGTGTATTTGGTGATCAAAGAGTGAAACCAATGCAAAAATAAATTATCAACATAAAACCTCTTTTCACACTTTGAAAGACTATATTTAAAGCACATACACAGAGACACCGGTGCGTAGATCTAGACATCACCACCAGGGTGCTCCTACTCTCCATGGGCGCTCTTATCGGCATAGTTTCAAAGCTCCAAACCCAGTAGTGAGCCTCTGCAACACTCTTCTCAACATGTTCCTATCTTTCACTAGCCCAGATCACTTCCTGTTCACTCATAAATTAGTGAAGTCCTCTTATCTCTCCTTTTTTATTAAGGTTTTATATCATTACTTTCTTATTTCTTGGTTCTCACTATATATTATCATTTGTACATCATTATAAATAGTAGTTACTATGAAATCAGATTTAATTAAATAAAATTTTATTTTTATAAAATCATTTGGTGAACCCCACTCATGCTCAAACATTTGGATCCTTATCTTTCTTGTTCTATCTGATCTTCTTTCATGGCTCCTAAATTTTTCTTACATCAATTACTTCAAATGCACCCACATTGCAAAGAGGTTCTCCAAAAATTATTAGACACTATGTATCTCCCTCGCAATATGTCACCCACACAAGTAAGCTCCATATTTGATAGTCTTTTTATGCCTCTATTGGTCCTAAGACCACAACCAATCAATCCATTTGAAAGTCAATTCAAGATTTAGATCATTTATTTCAAGATATGAAAACCATGATTACATCTATCACAAATGAAATCCAACATCTCAAGGTAGCTTCTCAAGCCCATGTTAGTTTTTTTTCTCGAATTCATTATTTACTATGTCTACTACATCTTCTCATATAAATGAATTCCAAGCCTTACCATTACCTGCACATGTCAAGTTTGATGTAATCTAAGAAAGATGATATTCTTTACGAGCTCCTCAATCAAAACTTGATCAAATTTCCAACTACTCATTACTACCCTCCTTATTGGCTTGCCAAATGTATAGGTCTTCCATTTTGCAATCATCATAGAATTGATGAACATCATGACAATGATATCTATGATTTAAAACAAATGATTAAGCACCTTGAGAATCAAGATTTTATTTCATTCGATACGAAATTCTCCAATTTCTAAACCCCAATGGGATCCCAAATTTTATCCTTCCATGTTTAGTTCTCTTCATGCCATAGTTACTAATGTTCCTCCTCTAATAAGTCAAGGGCCAGCTATGTAACCCATTCCAACTAAGCAATCACCTCTCAAAATCCGTACTTCGTCCCCTCCTCCTATCAAGTCTTCTATAATGTTACCCATTCCAACTAAGGAACCAACTCTCAAAATCTATCATGTGTCCCTTACTCCTACCAAGCTTTCTGTCACATTACTAGTTCCAAATCAGTAACTACTCACTAATCTTGACCAACAAACTCTATATGATCTCTTTAAGCTTCCTCCTGTTAACCCAAAACCCAACATTGGTCCTACTCTTTCTCTTACCTACCATTGTGATGATCATATGCTTTCTTATGACCCATGGCATGCTCCTTCTCACCCCATCACATAGATCTCCATTACTCACACACTTGGGGGGCACCACACTTCCCCCTGTTTAGCACTATTAATTTTATTTAGTCTCTACTACTACACTATACACTATGTGCTTCAAATTTTCTAAGCATTCTCACCCCTTTGTACACACATTGTACCGTCATTACCCTATGACAAACTCTATTTCCATGGTTCATACTCAAGTGTTGAGGGTCAAATTATGAAATGAACCTCATATCCACTACAATTCATGCTCTTTTCTTCATAGCATATCTTTCTAGCATCTACTCGCACATAAAAAAACTATTTCTTGATGATGTGCTCTTGTTTATGGTTCATTATTTACTGTTGAGGGTGTATTTACAAATGAACCTCATTTCATGCACATCCATTGGGGAAATGTGGATCCTTCCATTTTCACATCTTACATACCATGCCATCACGCCAAAGACACATCATTTGCATATCTTGTTTGAATTTACTCGTTCTTTTATGATGTTACTTACATGTTGTGATTTGCTTATTATGTTAGTTAGATACCCAATATGTCATTATATTTTTCTATATACACATGCACATTCACTTGGTCTCTGGAAGTGATTGTAGATCTCTTACATATTTTCACATTATGAAATGATGTTTGACATTTTACATTTTACCATTCCCACCAATGCTCCTGGGGAATCTACTTTACTACTCTCACATCCTACACATTATAGGTTTTACTGCCACATTATTCACTACTTATTATTACATTTACTCAACTTTTCACTTATATATACATGCTTTTACATACTATTTATCTTTCTAACATGTTAATGGGTGCTTCATGTGTAGTATTCACCTTACAGGGAATATCTACAACCATGATTATCTGTTACATTTTTCTTGATCTTTTTGCTATTGTATGCCATTGTTTTCATATTTTGATCTCTCTCTTGTGTTATCATTGTATTATTTTGGCAACTCGGCCTTGATTGTCTTGTGACATTGTGAGTGACATCCTATGTTTGAAACCCACTTTGCATGGTCCATCTTGTTTTCCCACTTGATTGTTACATTGTTTTCTATTACATGCTAGTTTATTTTACTATTAAAAATTTTAATAGGCTATTGTGTTTACATGTGCATTGGTTTCTACCAAGCACATCCCCTACCCCTTGTAAGTATCCACTTTAGATTAACACCGAGTTGATGCATGGGCATCACTACTAAGCCTAATGTAGGATGTGTGTCATCAATTTTTTTGTTTTTATGTCCCTTAGGTTGTCTAAGAGTCATTATGTGGTCAATTTAGGCTCTAGTGGTCTAAAATTTAAATAAGGAGGTTTCCCTCCATTTTGGAATAGTTAAAAAATTTGAATTTTTTTCAATCCATTTGTAGGCTTGTTAGCATATGTAGGTGTATTAAGAGTTTGATTAGATTCTATATAAGTTTGTCGAGACTTAATCATGGTTTTGTGAGCTCCATCATGACCTATGGAATAATTTGCAACTTCTTCAATGATTTTGTAACTTCCTTTTTATTATGTAACTGACACCATACTGCCATCATGAGCTTGAAAGGGTAATTACACTCTAGAGCTTGGGAAAGGATGGATATATGGACTCTATTAACTATTTTGAAGCTATTGATCAATCAACACAAGAGTATTTTAGAGCTCTAAATAATGTTCGATTCAAACTTGTGTAGGTACAGTCTTGAAGGAATTTATGAATCAGTGTGTTTTGACATTGTGCGTGTAGAAGAGTGTGGGTGTATTTACAAATCTGTAACTATTTTGTTCAATTTTGAATGAAAATAAATAGATATTTAGGTGTTATGATTACTATCATCCCTTTCATGCATTAGGCTGGGAAGAATCGGTAATATCTCATTGTAAAGTGAGTGTCAAGACAGAGCACAATATAAAGCATGAAACAACTCGAATGGAAAAGAGATTTTCAGGATTGTTTAAGAATATTTTGAGGCCAAGAAAGTTTATACTATGAATTAACATTATTATAGAGTTGATAAGCTCTAAAATATTGTATAAGAAGCAAGAAAACCTTGAAAAATCACCATCATGATGTTAAAGTAGTGTATGTCGTGAACCTAGGGTTTTCAAGAGAAAAATCATCAAACTCAAGTGTTGACCAATGAAAAATCCTAAAATTTGGAAATAATATTTGTTAAAATTTTAGACATGTGCTCAAAATTTCAAGTTCTAACTCAGCCTACAACTCCCTATGCTTCCCTTTTTGTGTTCTTGTCTTATTGACCTCACTAGGTCTTCTTAAACCCACTATATTGAATATGTTTTTATCAAGAGAAGTTTTAATACGTATTTCACCTCATAAAATCCTTAAAAACCCATTTTTAAACTGATCTCATTATTATTCCTCCTAAATTTAAGACCCTAACTCTTCTAAACACGTGTGCTATGCTTAATTAACCATTAAGACATTTCATCAAACAATTTGCAGGCATTTTCAAATCCGATAGAAAAAAAATTCACAACTTCAAATGTACTCAAAATTATTCCAAACTATTAAAACCCCATCTCATAAATTCCTCATGACCATTCATACCAATTTTCATGAATTTTTGATTCATTTTGAATGAGATATGATTTTGATACGCTCCAATATTTTTCAATTATGGACTGTCACATTTTTACTTTCAAACTGATATTAAATTTTCCATGTAGATGTCATCATTTGACCCAAAACCACTTCCAAAAAGGGTGTATTTTATGTCATTCCTCACACTTCAAATCTCAATATTTTTCATTGGGTAAAACAAAAGTTATGAATATTTTTCCATTTTAAACCCTAGTTCTGATTTTTTACACAGCTAGAACATGTTTTTGAGCATATCTTCTTCTACACGTAGTTTAAAAACCACAAATTTTACCCAAACCTTCTTGAGACCATTAAAAAAAATTCTTCTTTACACTCATAATCTTGAAAATTCCTCTATACCTCCCAACCATGAAGTTTCATTCATCCATGCACAAGGTAACAAGGTGTAAAAAAATAGATATATGATCAATTCCTTAGTTTTTGAATGCAAATGTATATATTTAAAACCTTGAATTCTCCAAGATAATACTTCTTACTAGTATCAATCACCTTCCAAATATTACATTAAGCTTTAATCAATAAAATTTCACAAATTTGCATGCAATCAGAGCTTTTAAACACCTGTCACAACTTGTTCAAACTCATCAAACAACTGAATCATTCTTCATGAATAATGAAATCATATAAACTAATGCAATAACACAAAAAAACCTCTTACCAGTCATGAAACCATTATACAATCATGCACAAAATCTTTAGTCACCATTAATATCACCTTCAAATATAAAAACATGCACAAAACTGTTTGGAACCAGTTTTTCTCTTCACTCCTCTTCTTGGAACTTTCTCAATTTGATTCTCATTCGAATGGAATGAGGAAAATCAGTTACATTATTTTATTTTATATCCTTTCCATCAAATTCTAAATGAATTAGGCACCTAGACCTTTGGTCACATTTGAAAATTTTAAACTTAACACCAATTTTCGTAGATAGAAACAAATTCTTTAATTTATAAACTCATATTATTGGTCCACTGAATTGAATAAGTCCCAAGGTAGAAGAGGCACACACATAAGGCAAGCATGTAGGAAGGTGCTTAGGGAAAGGAACATAGGAGAAGAGGTTGGCATGCAGAAGTAGAATTAGGTTTGGGGACATAGCCATATTTCAAAGGTGGTGTCATAGGAAAAACATGTGAGGGCTTGAGTAGGCGTGATGAATGGATAAGGTGATAGTGCAAAGCCTTAGAGGTCAAGAAACTAATATTCCACACAGGAATATTCCTAGGAGGATCATTACAGTTAGTGGAGGAATTTGCAAGCTAGCATAAGCTCTTGATCGATCATGGAGGACCACACTTCCACTTGGCATGCAATCTTCTCATGGGTGAAGCTATGGTAGTGGATCCATATTCTATTTAAAGGAGTGCTTGGGTCCAAAATAGAGAGAGAGAAAAATAGAGTAGAAGGGTAAAAAAGTTATGCAATAATATTATTACTAAGCATAGATGTATGTGCTCGGGTCTGAACAAGGGTTGTAATGGGAAAGCATAGCTAGGATCTCTGTTCAGAGTAGTTTTGTAGGTTGGAATGTTATTTCATGATGTATATGGTCTAAGATGACCTTGTTTGATGTAATATGGCTACTGTAAGCAAATTTAATCAATATATGGATCTTTGTTTTGTATATTTGTGTCTATAGACTAAACCCTAGTGTATTTTCATGTTATTCATGGTTTAGATCTATTTCCATTATGTTGTTGTGATGTTTATGCTTATCTCATGGAGCATTTATGCTTTAAACAATATCTACTACCTCTTTATTAGAGTAAATGTGGGTGTTCTTATTCAACAAACATTTCCTCCACTAATGGTAGAACATTCTCACAAACCTCACATAAATGAAGGACTTGGCACCTGCGTGCCTCGGGTGAGCACCTAACACATATTGGGTGATAGGTCAATGTGCTTGGGGTAGAAATAAGGTGTATTAAAGGTGAGTATAGTTTGGTTCATTGTTGGGACCTCTTTTGAAGATGTTATGATAATGACGTGTAATGATGGAGCACTTGACCATGGAGAGTGTTGAAGGATGGCTTAAAAGCATGGAGGATGAGTTTTCTTAGAGATTTAATAGTAGACATGAGATTGATGCAAGCAAATGGGTAGAAGAACACCTATATGAAACCTTTTTTTTGTAGTTTTCTACGGTGGAGTTGTATGAATGGGTAGAAGAACACCAACATTTTTTTGTGGTGGAAATAGAAAGAGAGGAAAGATGAATCAAGTACAATGAAGCTTGAGAGAGGGAGTTGGTGAGATAACACGAGGTTCTGCTAGAGTGATGAATTTATTAAGAAGTTGTGGGAAGTATTTGAGGTTTATGCGAGAGGGCATGGAATCTAATCGGCTGTGTTACCCCATCTTGGAAAGTGTGGAAGATAGACCCCCTCATCTTCTGGTGAGAGCTCATCATTTGGAGAAAGGAGATCCATAGGTGCACATCTAGGCCCACTTGGTGACCAAACCATGACACTTAGTTTTCCAGATCCAGAGATAAGTATTATTAACCCAGTTGGTCTTGGTATTGGTGGTTGAGCAACACCTAGGAGATATAATTTTTCATTTGGTACATCTATGGCTACACATTCATTTCCTATGTTTGGAGGGATCCTTTCTGGTACAAAATTTGGGCAAGGTGGGGGTATGCAGGCTTGAGTGCCACATCTGAGAGTGGGTCGACTTTATAGACTGTCGACATGTAATTTAGTTTGATGGTGGGTTCACAAGGCACAAATACGTTAGACCCTTTACCTGTAATAGGGAGGAGGATATGGTGGATCCAAAGAGTTAGCACTAGTGGATCTAGTGGTGCTAGATGTGGTAGAAATGTTGGAGGAGGCCAAGGTTCTGGATTTGGTGGGAAAGGGCCAAAACAACCCCAGTAGGTATTTTTTGATATGTCTTTGCATTTTCCTAATTACAAGGGTGTGGAAGACACTGCAGAGCATGTGTAAAAATGTGAGTTGCTATGACAAGTGAAGGGTATCACTACCCCAGAGATGAAGGTGAGTCATTTTGCAACCACATTGTAAGGGCATGTTCATAGATGGTATAGGAAGTATGATCACACCAGAAGAGTGGTGGATTACATTGCTCGCATGATGCATTTTCAAGCAGAGTTCCACATTCTTGATTTTAAACAAAAGAGCATCAACGCTTTAAAGGAGATTCAATAATGAATGGAGAAGAGTGTACAGGAGTATGACACATGTTTCAAAAATCTCCTATCTAAGTTATCTTATGACATTAATCCTTCACAACGTGCTCAGTGGTTTGTTAGAGGGTTGATCACACCATTCAGAAGGGAAATTTCACATAAGACCTTCATAGATCCGTGTGAGGCCTAGAGGATTTCCCTGCGCACAAAGGCCATAGGAAGCATTGCTACCGGAGTTAGTCCATTTCTTAAAGCCCATATTTCTACCATGGAAAATTAGCAAGAGAAATTATCAATTAATTCATCTCATGATACTCGTAGTGGGGTATGGTGCATGGACTCGTATGCAGTGTAGAGAGACATACAAAGGAAATTTACTCATGAAAGTTAGTGTATGCCATATCGGTAGACTATGAGATTTTCTACGGAGATCATGATGCAAGAAAATGCCTACTATTATAGCATAACAATATGTAAGAATGTGTCTTGTTATTATAAGATTTACACCTCTACTACTCATGACACCAAAGATTGTAGATTGATATACCAAATCCTTGATGACATTAATCTCGATGTGCACCAAACCAACATTGGGAGTAGTTCTAAGGCTGAGGATTGTCATTATGAAGGGCATGTGGATGGAGGAGGTTGAGGAAAAAAATTTCACGTAGTATTCATAGGTCATGGAAATTGTGGAGGAGGAAGAAGTGAATTTCCTTGTGGAACCTACTATAATTGTGGATCAATTGAACACTACAAGCATGAGTGTCCAGACTTGTTGCAATTCTCATGGTGTGGAAATAAGCACAAGTATGAAGAGTTCCCAGAGTTTTATGACCACATGAGCAAGAACCAGAAGAAGGAAAAAGGCGGGGGATGGTGAGTGTAAAGAGGAACGACCCATAATGGATGTTGAGGGTAGTTCTTAACTCATAGCTAGAGCTTGTTTTGGTCACTACATTTGCTAAGGCTACATGTGTGTGAGAGGAACAAAATAAGAATCCCTAATCACAAGAGAAGAAGTATTACATGGGAAATATCCTAATCCTACCCACTAGAAGGAGGTGTAACAAGAAACCATTAAGGTGATTTGGATCTTGTAAGGAGAAATCCAATGTTTGAAGGAGCAATCATGCTAGTTGGAATAGAAGAAGAGTGTTGAGGTTCCTCGGTAGGAGATGGATGAGGTTAGGGAAGTGTGTCATACGTTGTGGCTGGAGAAAATTATTCCCATGTTGGTAGAATGGCTAAGGGAAAGATATCTTGCATCTGGAGGACGGCAAGAGAGACAATTCCTACATGTTGACCTACCTCCTCACAACATTGATTATGACAAGGATATCACACTAAATGTAGTTGTTGATGGGTGGATCTTGAGTAATATATTTATTGACATGGGCATAGAGGTCAATTTCCTTACTCTACATGTATGGAATCAAATAAGGAGGTCCTCATTGCGGCCATCTTCAAATGTGATGTAAATGGCTAATAGGAAAAAGCCATTCCTCTAGGGGTGTTGAAAGATGCATCCATTACTATTCAAGGGGAAACATTTACTGGAGACTTTGAGGTCCTAGAGCTTGCTAAGGATGATAGTTTTCCAATGTTACTTGGATACCCTTGGTGCTATGAAAACAATGTTGAGTTACACGTTAATAAGGTCTACATAATTTTTTAGAACAAGGAAGAGCATGTGATCATTCCATTGATTGATAGATGGTTTGTGTTGTATGTGGAGCTATTGGGTGAAGAATAATTAAACAAGATATATGTGTGCACCGTCAAGGACCCAAAGTTAATTCATCCATATAAGGGAAGGGGTCATTCAATGGGATGATGCACAGTTCGTAAGTGATACAACCAATTTTGCTTATAAAAACTAGGCGTATGGGAATTATGAGTTGGTTTAAAGGCATATGAAGGATACAAAGACTCATGTTTTTAGAATGCACTAAATTAGGTGCTTGGGAGGAAGGAAGTTGCCATGGTACACTGGGGAAGCCAACCCTGATGTATTTTTGCATGAAATGGAGACCCAGTGGAAGTGTCAAGTAGAGAGAAGGAATATGCTTACCTATACTTTGCACAAGACAACAACACATTGGTGGGTGACACATCGAGATAATCTTCTAGAGTGGCACGAAGTGATAATCACACTCTCTATTAGGTTTCTCTGAAGTAATGCACCATCTCAAATTTGTGACTATGATGGGAAGGGATCTGCCTCATGTCATGTTCAAGAGTATGAGAAGACTTAGATGGGAGGCGCAGAATCTTTACCCCTTTCCCTATGGGTGCATAAGTTCTATTCCACCTTACGGGGTTGTATATGAACATGGTATATTCATTCTAAGTTGTAGTGATAGAGAGGGAACTAGCAAGATTTGATGGTGAACCTTGTTAAAACATTTTAATATCAGTACTAAGCCATCGGTGAATGAGGCATTGCAGTAGTCAAGATCCTTACCTTAGGATATAGTTCCATGGCGAAGATGAGATTCTAGAGCTGTTAGGTGAACCAGACTTGGGGGCACACTTGATTAAGGAAAATAAGAGGAAATACAACTTGAGTGAGCATGCCTAGAGAAAGAGAAAGGAAATTTGGTCTACTTGATAGATGATGAAGAGGTGGAGAAATTGGATGTTATCCATATAGAAGGTACATGTGAAGTGTTAGATAGCATTGATGAGAAAGCATGCATTTACCACAAGCCATTGAAGATAAAGAAGGTTAACATTGGTATGAAGGTGGAACCAAAGGAAGCTATTATTGGGGACTACTAGACGGACCAAGAGGTCTCAAATATTATTGAGCTTCTGCGTGATTTTCAGGATTTGTTTTTATGTGGGTATCATGAACTTAAAAGATTTCACCCCTTTCTAGGAGAAATGAGAATCAATTCAAAGGATGGTGCACGCCCGATGAATCAAAATCTATGTGTCAAAGTTAAGGAGGAAATTGATAAGACGATAGTATCGGGGATCATAGAATCCATTGAAGATTCTAAATGGGTGAGCCCAATGGTCATCAATATTAAAAGGGATGGGAGAATAAGGATTTACATTGACTATAGGGATTTGAATGAATTGTGCGTAATTTATTCTTTCCCAACCCAATTCACCGAGGAAATCCTAGGAGTAGATAGGCATGAGATCTATTCTTTTACGAGATGGGTTTTTGGGATATCACCAAGTTTGAATTATAAAGGACCAAGAAAAGACAAGTTTCACCACTGAATGGGGAAGTTTTTCCTATACGGTAATGCCTTTTAGATTGAAGAACGTGCCTACTATGTTTTTGTGCATTGTGGTTTAGGAATTTCAAGACTTCATTCACAATTTTCTTCAAGTCTACCTAGGATGATTGGATAATTTATAGATTAGTAAAATACCATTACAATAATCTATGGTTGATGTTTGAGAGATGTAGGAAGTTGAGAATCTCCTTGAATATTAAGAAGTGTGTTTTTTCCACTCCTTTTGGCACATTTTTGGGACACATTATTTACAAAGAAGGCTTACTGGTAGACCCCATAAAATTTTTTGTTATAGTAGGATTAGAGGATCCTACCAGTCAAAGCATGGTGCGTGGGTTCCTAGGGAATACGGGTACTATAGGAAATTCATCAAGGGATATACCTAAATTTCTATAGCCTTGGAAGAGTTATTGAAACATAAAATTAATTTTTATTGGGGAGAGGTGCAACAGTTACAATTGATACATTGAAGGAAAAGCTTACCACCATGCCCATTCTGCATTTTCCCTCTTGGGATAAAATTTTTCATGTGCATGTTGATGCATCTGGTATGGTGATTGGTGAAATATTAACACAACCTAGAGAGGGAATTTTTTACCATCCCTTGTACTTTTCTATCGTGAAGCTAACCCTAGCAAAAAAAAATTATACTACAACAAAGCGTGAGGCATTGCCAATGATCTACGTGTTGCGTAAATTCGAGGCATTATTTACTAACAACTCCCTTTATTTTATACACGATCACATGGCAATAAAATAACTTGTGAATAAACTCATTTTGCAAGGGTGCATATGTCATTGGATACTATTATTTCAGGAGTTTGAGTTTACGGTTGTGGTGAAACTAGGAAAAAGTAATTTGGGACCTGATCATTTGTCAAGAATTACCTTAGGTGAGGATGTGTAAATAATTGAGGATACAATGCCATATGTATAGTTTTTAAGGTTGCAACATGCACCCTCTGACTTGGAAGATATTTCTTTGTTCCTACGAACGGGTGTGGCACTAGAAGGGATGAAGGAATTGAGAGGAAGAAGTTAGCCATATGCCCTTTTACCTATATGTTAATTGGTGGAGAATTATACAAGCTAGGCCATGATGAGGTTTTACACTGGTGTGTGCTACAACATGAACATGCTTCAATCATGGAAGAGGATCATGGTGGAATTGTAGGAGGACACTATGTGGGGAATGTGACCGCGCATAAGATCCTTTTAGCTTTCCTTTGGTAGGAAATGGTTTACAAGGATTGTATCAAGTATTGCAAGGCTTGTGACAATTATTATCACCTTGGTAAACCATGGAAAAGAGATGAAATAGAATTAAGGCCTATCGTCAGTGTAGATCCATTATAAAAGTAGTAAATTGACTTTGTAGGCCCTATTAGCCCAGCACAAAGGATAGGATTATGCTATATCATTACATACACAGATTATCTTACACGGTGGGAAAAAGTTGTACCTACGAAGGATTACATAGTGGCAAAAATAGCTAGATTCTTATGGGAGAATATAATCATCAAGTATGGATGCCTCTAAGTTTAATGAGTGATAGGGGTACTCATTTTTTCAATGAGATAGTTAGAATCTTGTTGCTTGAGTTCAGGGTGGCCTATCACAAGACTACCACTTATCACCCACAAGCTAATGGGACATCGGAATTTTTAACAAAATTTTGAATCACATGTTGACCAAGATTTGTGATGTTGGTAGACAAGACTAAGATGATAAATTTTCTACCGTATTATGGTCATATTAGACTACTTATAAGATATTAAACAAAACCACACCATTTCAATTGGTTTTTGGCACAAAGGTTGTGTTACCTATTGAAATCATGTTACCATCACTTTGCATATCACATGTGCAGGAGGTTTAGGCGATGAACAAACACTTGAGAAAATAATTGACAAGTTAATGCAATTGAACAAGCAATGTGCCATAGAATGATGGAGTCGAAAATAGAGAAATTTAGGCGAAGGCATGACATGATAGGTGCATCAAAAGAAATAAGTTTGAGGTTGGGAATATGGTCTTGTTGTATGATTCCATGTTTCTACACCACCCAAGGAAGATTAAAGTACATTTTTCAGGTCCATACATGATATTTCATATACTTTATTCAAGAACTTACAAGTTACAAGTGCTTTGGATGGAACAATGTTATCTCGGTCCTTTAAACGGGGTAGGTTGAAACCCTACTATAAATAATTCTTTGGTGTTTTTGTAAATAAGGTAGTATTACCATTTATCTTAGGATTTCCCTTAATGTAATTTTCTTTCTTTGTGTTTCCCCTTTTTGTCGCTTTGCTTTGTTTTTTTTTGGTTTTTTGTGGGTGTATTTTTGCACCGGTAGCCATTTATATCTAAAGGTTTTTATGCACGAGGACTGCACATCTATTTAGTGTGGGGTGAAGTCAAAAGAGAACTTTGGAAAAAGATGTGGTAAGTGCTAAGAGAAATGTTGTATGGTGGCTCGGGTTGTGAATTCAAAGGTGCGTAGGATGAAGGAAGGCACGTAACAGAAGTGTTCATGATAGAAAAATGGTGTCAAAAGGATTTGAGGAAACCACATACAAGGATATAAGCATAGAGCAACATGAGGTAGGTGAAGGAAAGAACTTGGTAAAGGATGCAGAGGATGGCATACTTTAGCATGGGGTGTGTGTGTAAGTGAGTCTTCTATAAAAGAAGTCTTGCGTAATAAAAGGTTACAAAATTTTCTCTTGAGTTTTCGCAAGAAAGAGAAAGTCCTGGACAAAACGTGTGGTGGGATGTTGTTGAAAAATATGACTTTATTACATTCATACGTTGGTAGGTGGCATGATATTTAATGCAGAGAAAATTGGGAAGCTATAAATAGAAGGTCAGTGAGTTATCATTTTTCATCCTGCATTTTGATATCAAATAAATTCTTACAATCTAAGGTGATTCTTGTAAAGAAGTTAGAAGAGTAGTATGTAGGATTGAAGAGATCAATGGATTTGTGAACCAATGTGGAAGCAAAGTACACGAGTGTATGCGAAGGAGGTTATTTTTTGGGATCCCGCAGGTGATTATGTTGCCTTGTGGAAAAGAAGTGCTCTAGGTTAGGTTTTATAAGCACACAAAGGATGACATACTTCAACATGGGAGTGCACGTAAGTGAGTCTCTTCACAAAGAAGTATTGTGTGTTATAAGGTTACAAAATTTTTCATGTGAGTTGTCACATGGAGGGAAAACGCTTGAAAAAACACGTGGTGGGATGTTGTTCAAAAATATGACTTTATTGCATTCGTACATTGGTAGGTGGCACAACCTTTAATGCAAAGAAAAGTGGGAAACTATAAATACAAGGTTGGAAAGTGATCATTTTTCACCTTGTGTTTTGATATCAAAGAAGTGACATAAGGGGATTCTTGTGAAGAAGTTGCAAAGAGTAGTGTGCAGAGTTGAAGAGATCAATAAATTTTTGAACCCATGTGGAAGCAGAGTACATAAGCGTATGCGGAGGAGGTTATTTGTTAGGATCCCATGGGTGATTACACTACCTTGTGGAAAAGAAGTTCTCCAAGTTAGGATTTAGAAGCTAGGGCACAATTTTTCAAGGAGATTTTGAAGAAGTGAAGAAAAGTTTGAGTAGTGAGTGAACTTGATGCAAGGGAAGAACTAAAAGGACTGAGGAGAAGAAAAATGGCACTAAAGAAGGGAAAATGAAAACCAACCATTTCAACTAGTTTTAATGAAGAATGGTACATGGAGATACAGTACCCAAATGGTGTGTTGTTAGGAAAGGAGTGGGTGTCTCATATATGAAAGATGGCCATGAGTGATTATAACCATTGAGCGAGCACCATGGAGAAGGAGATGAATTTAGAATTAGTTCTCCCTATAGAAAAGAGAAACTAGATGGGAAGCCCATATATGATTACGAAGTAAAGGTTAAGTTGGAAAATGTTAGGCTCCTACAAATCTATGAGTTACTCTATTTTGGAAAACCCGAGTGACTATACCAATGGTTAATGTTGTGCGTGCATGAGGATCATTTTTATTTCATAGGACGGAGGATACGCATAACCCACCAACTGATTTCAAATTTCATTGGCCTTATCTATGAAGGAGATCCTTTATATGATGACTTATGTGACAAGGAGGCCATCAAGAGAAAAATTGAAGTGTATGATTACAAGAAGGGTTCACGTTACTTTGATATCTCTACAATGACCGACCCTATCATGAGGATACCCGTGTCTTTGGGTTAGAAAATTAAATGGGTAGGAGAGATAGAAGCAGATAAACAAGGGTTGGTTGAATGTTTTATGCAAGATCTCAGAGGAAACCATCTACAACCTTTCATATTTTATTGTAGAGGATATTATAGATGCTATGCGCGATGGGGAAAAAATATTTTTGGTAACGTCCTTCTCACCATTTTATTTTTAGAAATTGGAGTGCCTTATGGGCTGAATAAGTTTGTATGGGAATATCCAGATGAGGACCCCTTCCCAAAAATATATTTGAAACGTATACCTATGACACTATGATGACCACTCATATGGTACACTTAGGAAAATGGTATAAATGGATACATGACAAATTCAAGGAAGAATGGAGGATACCTAAGTAGTTGCCTGCACTAGGGGATGGATAAGCTGATTTTTTTGTATACTAGAACTTATGTATCAGCAGATATACTTTGACAAATGACACAAAGAGCCCTTGGTGTAAATTTTCCTTCTCCTTCACAACACAGTATTTTCAAGGCGCGGTCAACTAATTTAAGGAGGTGAAGAAACTTATATTTGATCTAAGTGTTGTAGATCAGGATCACTGTGAGATGCGTCGGATATTAGTATATCTTAAGAAGCACGGATATGTAGAAAATTACATATCTCATGATGTGCACATGGTAAAACCAGTGACATTGCCTATTGTGGGTAGGATGGTAGCAAGGGTATATGTGTGACTAAGGCCTAAGTTTGAGAAGGTACTTACATTGAGGATGATGTATCAATCCCAGAGGACCCCACCAAGAGAAAGAAGATGGTGTTGAAGAAAAGGGAATGAGAAGAGACTCCAACAAAAAAGGCACCAAGCACACATATAGTTCAAACTCAGTAGAGGCACAATACTAAGGTGCGAGCACAATCACTTATGTTCACCGAAATAATTCCCCCATGTAAGAGAAGGATACCTTGAGAGAGAGGAGTCACCTAGAAGGAAGTTTTCCCTAGTGTTAGAGGGTCTTTAGTTAAGAATAAGTAGAAGGTACTTGACACATGTTCAAAGGAGACAAAGAGCATGAAGGGTGATGGCTCTAAGGAGGAAGATGAAGAGTGAAAAGAAGGTAAGAGTCCCCATGTTCATGATGTACATGAGTCTAGTGAAGAGAAGAATGACTATGAAGAAGGTGCTCACAATATAGGAGGAAGTAGAAATGCATGCTAAGAAGACCCCGACTCTAACCGGATAATAGATAGATGACACTATATAAAAATAGGTAGTGGATATTATACAACAGTTTGTGGAGCACAAGGTAGAGCACAACACAAACAAAGTGCTTAAGGAAATAGAAGAAAGAACAAGTGTAGGGAAAGAATATGTAAGCACGGGTGGAGATCCCAACCTGGTAGTAAGTTTCCCAAGGTAGCACACATAGGTGGATAGGACATAAGATAGGCACAGGGAGAAAGCCTTGACTTACATCAATGAGCCAAGCAAGGTTTTGCGTGTGCATTTCCAAAACACAATTCCTATAGACCAACTCCTTCATTGGTATTCTTTTGATGAAGAGAGTTCATAACCACACATGAGGAAAATGCTATCTTGGGCTTTTGAGTCCCACATTAATGAGTCTCGAGCTTGAGGTAAATAGTGATGCATTGATGAAGACACCAGATGCCAAGGGAATAAACCCTCTTGTAAATGCCCAAAACCTATCGATGAGAAAGTTTGCAATGCACTCAATAAAGGTTCAATTGGAGGTGGAAGCAATACTTTTGGAAAAAATGATAGAATAAAAGTCTTGGAGGAGGATTTTGAGAAAAATAATGAGGAGATCATTGAGAGGGACATGGAGATAAAATAGAAGGAATTGATCAATGCACAGTTAAGGTATGAGTTGAGGGATGAAAAGGTGAAGGTGCGTGAAGTATACAAAAAGATAGAGGTTATTTCAAATGACATTATCTTAAAGCACCTAGACCTAGCCCCTCCTAAGAAGAAATACAAGTTGACCATGTATTTCTTGGAAGACTTGATGTGCATACTCACCCTGGAGAGGAAACCAATTGCACTAGAGTCAATAAGAGGTGATGGCATGCCAAAAGGGAGAAGAGAAGTTGAAGATTGGGGAGACAATAACTTGGTACTTCAAGCTCCTTTAATTAGTGAAGACCATTGTGCAAACTGCCAAAGTTGTGTATGATAACAATGATGAAAGAGATAGAGTAGTAAGCTTATTTGTTTCTACGCATGAGGTAGACCTGAAGGAGCTTTAAGAGAAAAATAAGGGCAATAGGGCAGAGCGAGATAATATCCTAGAATAAGTCAAGAATAAGTTAGAAGCAATCAAAACCTTGTTGGTTTCGATTAAAAATAAACTAAAGGATTTTTACCCCCAAGTCACTCGCAGGATGGACGTGCTAGGTGACCTTAGCAAGCAAATGGAAAACATCATAGATATGTTGAAGGCTAAGGGACACTAGGTTAAGCACGCCCAAGTGGGTGCTTTACTTCAACAAGTGTAGGGTGAGGTAGATGTTTGGGATAAAATTAAAGCATCCGTGAATAAATACTTCCCACTCCTCATGCAGAAGTAGCATGATCCTTCTATTCTTCCATTTTTATTCAATTTTAGATTATTTCATCTCTCCCATTCTTTATTCTTTGGTGAAATGGTAGATTATTTTTGAGGATGGATAACACACGTAGTGTGGGGTAATTTTTGGACCTAAATTGAATAATTCCCAAGGCACAATAGGTGCACCTACACAAGGAAAGCATGTAGGAAGGTGCTCGGAAAAGGCATGTAGGAGAAGAGGTTGGCATGTGGAACCAAAAGTAGGTTTGGGGACTTAGCTGCATTTTGAAGGTGGTGTCACAAAGTAAAAACATGTGAGGGCCGGAGTTGGCATGATGAATGGATAAGGTGATAGCCTGGATCCTTGGAGGTCAAGAAAATAATATTACATGCAGGGAATATTCCCAGGAGGATCATTGCAGTTAGTAGAATACTTTGCAATCTGAATTAAGCTCTTGATCGATCATGGAGGACTCCACTTGCGGTTGGCATGCAATATTCTCATGGGTGAATCTATGGTGATGGATCCATATTTATTTAAATGAGTGATTGGGTCTAAAATAAAGAGAGAGAAAATAGAGAAGGGTAATTAATTTCTTCAATAATGCTATTGTTAAGCATAGATGTATGCGGTCGGGTTTGAACAAGGGTTGTAATGGGAAATCATAGCTAGGATCTCTATTCAGAGTAGTTTTGTAGTGTTGGAATGTTATTTCATGATGCATATGGTCTGAGATGACCCTTTTTAATGTAATATGGCTATTGTAAATGGATTTAATCAATATATAGAGATCTGTTTTATATATTTTTGTCTATGGACTAAACCCTAGTGTATTTGCATGTTATTCATGGTTTATATCTGTTTCCATTAGGTTGTTGAGATGTTTATACTTATATCATGGAGCATTTATGATTAGAAATAGATCTATTACCTTTGTATTAGAGTAAATTCATGTGTTCTTATTCAACAAACCCTTCCTCCACTAATGGCGGAACATTATCATAAGTCTCACATAAAGGAGGGGCTCGGTGCCCTACACACCTTGGGTGAGTGCCCAATGCATACTGGATGATAGGCCAATGTGCTTGGGGTAGAAAGAAGGTGTATGAAAAGTCACAACACATTATGATTTTTATACCCTAAAGAGGACCTAAGAAACTTACGTTATGTTGAAATCATCCTTAACATAGCTTCTAAGCTCCAAGAATGCACTTAAACACCTAATCCAAGCCAAAAAATGCCTTACAATTTCAATTTTGCATTTTGGAGGGAAAACACTTCATTCAAATTTGTTAAGGTCCAAAGCAAATCTAACACCAAAACCTTACTCCAAAAGACCTCTAGAACCTATAAAAATAGTTGTAAAACAAAATTTAGATGTTACCATATTTATTTACATGCTAGAGTTGATGCTCCTGCATCGACATTCCTAAAGTGATGACTAGGGCATACGAGGATCAACCTTCCTTATTTCTTAAGAACAAGTTTCATCCCGTTTGACTCGATCCTATGTACTTTGAAGGAGGGTCTCTTTCCTTTACCATTTCCTACTATATCGTACACAATCCTATCATATAATTCATTACACATTACTATATTCTTCAAACATGGTCACTTCTATACAATTCAATCATAGCCATTGTAGACTCACTAATCAAATTCACTATGATAAGTAACACACATACAACATCAATTCTTATATGAATTAATCACAACATGCATCATATATAAATCAAAATATACTATCAACTAAGTACTCATAACACAACAACACCATATATGCTCAAAACTAAAAATCAAGTATTCATGAATATGTGTATTTGTGTCTGTGTGTGTATGTATATACATATGTCAAAAATACACACATATACATACATGTTTGTGTATGAATGTGTGTGTATATATATGTATGTATGTATGCATATGTTTGTATGTACGTATCCATGTATGTGTGTGTGTGCATATGTCTATGTATAACACATTAAAAATTATAGTACAGTGAGCAAAGCATGCCCTTCTACAATCATAAATACATATAAAACTCCACATATATATGTATGTATGTTTGTATGTACACACACATATAATAAAAATTTATAGTATAATGAGGGTAACACCCTTCTAGAATCATCTCTGCCTCATCATTGGAATTATCATCCTCACTCAAAACATCCATGGGAGCTCAAAAAATCAAGGCCCCCTACATCTTTGTGACTTCTGCAAAGTGTGATCATGATCTATATTTTCTCAGCCCCTATTGTTGGGTCCCTAAATTTTCCATGGCCTCAACATACTAATGCAACACACTCATTAGTATCCCTACCAAGCCATGTGAAATATTTCTTATTGGTGGAGACTAGGTCCTCTATGCTAGATCTTCATGGATATCATCCCTCTTTCTCTATAGTACAATACATGTAGTAGCTTCCATGGAAACAAGGTCAAACAAATACGCAAACTCACCGCGAAATCATCTACACACTCTAATATCCCACATACTACAACATCACTAGGAATGTTTCTTTTCATGGTCCATGTGAACACATCTACAATAGTGGTTTAATAAAAAATACCATCTCCACACATTAGAAATCACTAAATAAATACTTTTTAAAATAAGTACTATCTAACTATGACAAATTACCAATCAAATCATGCATTAGTTACATTATGCAATGATTTCCACTATGAAATCCTCAACAGGGAATCTTCCTCTTATGTACCATCCCCCCTATAGGTAGGGGCATCTCTACTCCATTTAATCCTTTGAGTGGTGCTTCACCTCTCACAAAACCTACAATGATTGGAAATAATAGGATACAATAGGTCTCTATCCACCACCAATTATAAGGTACAATACACTTAACATCATCTACTACAATCACTTGTACCAACGGATCCACCTCATCTATGAGTGGGTATAACAACTCACTAAGGTTACGTGTGTCAATCTCATCCACATATACAAAATTAGGGCACATCCTACACTAATGCAAATTGGTGAATCGCAAACTCATATTGATATTTATTTCACTTCCTAATAAGTTAGACCTCTAACCATATAGTCTTCCTCACTCACCGTAGTTCTATGGTATCCTATGCCTATCCTCTAAAATATTTGTATGGTATCCATATGATATCACCTAGGTTCATCCCGTATAATAAATCCTAATATGACATAGTGTCAAGGAATCACCTCCTGGGTACCATCCATTTTGTTGAAAATATCTATGGATGGGTGTTTACCAAGTTTCCTTATTTATACTTAAATTAATAAGATAGCTATTAAAAGAAACTAATAACTCGTAAAAATGGAGGGTTTAAGGTATTGTTATCCCAAATGTGCCCCCTGCTCATTTTGTGGCTAACTCCTTTACATATTTCCTTCTCTTGTGCCTTACTCAGAATATTTTGTTTTCTAGGCACTCAAAACCTTCTGGAAATGGCACCATTGGATAGAGCTCTCTCTCAGCTTTCCAGAAAGGTAAAGTTTTCCTCCTAACTCCTCATATTTTTCAAGTTATGGCTCGGCAGAGTTTTTGTGGGAAATTTTCCCTTAGAGGGCTGCAACCAATTAGAACATGCCACGTGGCACCTAGAGTGGTGGAGCGCAGGAAAATTTGAAAAAAATTCCAAAGACCAAACGGGTAAAAATTCAAACTTTTTGCCCGCCGATCCGATTTTGGCCTGTTTTTTCCCTAAATTTTCAAATCGCCATATCTTTCGATCCAGAGCTCGATTTTCACGTTCTTTATATCAATGGAAATATGGTGAAATTATCTACATGATTCCAGGGTCAATTTTGAATTTTGGTTCATTTTGGAGAGATAAAATCAAGAAACGTCTCTGGCACGTGGTAATGGCCAGAAATGACGTTTCAACAACCAGTTTTAATGCAAAATGGGTCGCATTCTTCTTCAGCATGGCCAAAAATGTCAGGGCATGGGTCTGTAAGGACACCATGCTATTTTAATGCATCTTCATTCAATGGGGAATGGCTCCCATGTTTTTTACATGTTTTCTCTCTCCTGGGCTCGACCCATGCATTGTAAAAGCCAAATTTGGCTCATTTTTTGAGGTTGAACATTTTTTTGGATAGCAAGCTTCTTCTTTCACCTTCAACAAGTGATTTTTGCAAGTATCGACCTTCATGATTGAACAGGTTTCTACCTCTTTGATGTTGCAAATGCAAGGATTTTGGATAAAGAGACTCTATGATCAATTTTCAGTCCTTTGTTTGTATTGTCTTGCTTCATTTCGCACCTCTAATTACATCTTATCACTTTGTGTATGATGTTTCATGTTGCATTTTATGAAATTGTGTCAATTTTCATGAACAAGAAGTGTTCACCACTCCTTTGGTGTATCACCTATTAGTTTAGTTTCAATTTTGCACTTTCTATCTCTGTCTCCTTGGAATTTAGAGTAGGATTAGGATTCAAACCTCTGCAATTGTGCAAATAACAGATCTGATCAGAGGAGTTTGAGGAACTAGCCTCTAATATGGAGATTCCTCTCTCATTTTACAATTCCCACACTTGGAGAGAGGTTTCAATGTTGTGCAATCACACTAGATACCTGAAACATCAACTTAGAAACTTGATTTACATCCAGGGGTGCTACTGATTTGTAACAATAGGTACCTCGGATGTGTGATGTGGAATAACTAGCGCAAAGTGATTGATCATCACTGCTACAAGTTGATAAACTTGTAACTCAAAGACACTAAAGAAAATTTATTAGATAAGATGTGTGGTGGTTTACCAAAAAATCCTACTCCAACAAGAATTAGCTTCCTTTTATGGATGTCAACCCTCGTTTTAAAGAAAAAGCAATATATAAGATGGACATGCGAGATAACATGCGAAAACTAAAGAAATAAAAATCTGAAAGTAACTAAGATTAGATCTAGAATATGATGTGATCTAAATAGATGTACATTAAATCATACCTCATCTAGGTCGATGGTGACCCATACTATGCGAGAGGTAGGTCGATGGAGACCTAGGAGGCTAGATCAGGAATGTAACTAAAATATGCAATCCTTGTAAGATTTAGATGTAATATGGATGCATTAGAGGCTTTTGTATGTTAGAGTCAACATGCAGAAGGGATTTGAGGGAGAGGAAACTAGAAAATGGAAGAAGGAAAGGATTGGAAAGGGTAGATTGGAAATCAGGACCTTGGTCAATGGCGAGTAGGGTGAAGTGACAATGAATGGGATGAAGAATAGGCTAGTTTCATATAACATAGGAGTAGGATGATAACTCTGGTAGACTGGAACAAAGACATAACACAGAAAAGGTTGGAGAAGGCTTTAGGGATGGAAAAAAATTTACAGAGAGATGAGTCAATGACGACTCACATTGGGTGCGATGACCAAGTAGAGTAAGGAAAGGACAAGGGAAAAAGGATTGAAAAGGAAACTTCATAACAGAGTTATGACCGCTAATAAAACTACACGATGTTAGAATAGACAAGATAGTAATAAAAATGATATAAGATAGTAGAAAAAGAAATTTAAACCTCTCGATGTTATGTAGATGATCAATACAAGCTTCGAGGGTTGTAAGAGGGTTGATGAGATGCTTTGGTTCAAAGGAGAAATTGCATAATAGAAGGAAGTCGTGCATGTGTGTTTTATGTGTTTTGGTTGTGTTCTTGCTACATTCTCATTGTGCTCTCACTTGTTTTCTCATTGTGTTCTGATTATTTTCTTTTTATTATGGAGAGGTGTAACTTATTTTTATAGGGTCACACTAAATGCGGGGAATGTTTCACCAAAATGATTTACTTTTGTAATTTTGGCATGATTTGGCATATTTAAGAGTTGGAAAATCTACTTTAAAGCATGTCGAAAACATGAGGGTTTTTTAGGATGAGTCATGGGTAGTTAGAAGATAGGAATGGGTAGAAAAAGTATAGGGATTTAGATTTATAATGAAAGAATCCTAAATGGAAATTCCATGAAGGAATGTTAGGGATATTGATTGATAATTAATTAATGGGAATTAAAGGTGATAGGATAATAAGGGAATTTTATTAAATATTAAAGGGGATGGATTTCATTAAAGGAGGGACCTAGATAAGACCCTAGAAAAATATGCACATGCAGGGCAGACAAGGGTAGAGATACCAATTTTAAGTGTCTCCATTTTCCCCCTTTTTGTTGAGTGGTTTGAAATAATAATCCATGAGACAAAAATGATGAGAGTTGGTGGAGAATAAAAATAATTTATGATGAGCTCCCCTTCAAATGGGGGATTGATGATGCCAAAGGTAATCGATGACATGTTTTGAAAATGGTAGATGATAAAGAGTGGGTGTAGAAAGAAATATGGGTAAAAGGATTACCAAGGAAAGATGCCCCAAGCAAAAAGGGATCGCAATAACAGTAAAAACTATTGTGGTGACTCCAATATCACATCGATAAAGGACAATTGTGGTGTCAATGGAGATAGGATACAACATTCTACAAGATAGTGAGTGGGTGAAGGTCACTAATGTATGGATGTAAGCCATGATGAACAAAGGGTCATAGGAAAAACATAAAAGTATGTGCAACTAAATGTGAAAGGTATGCAAAATCCTTCGTAGATGAGGAATTGAGTGAAAAGGTTTGCATCTGCAACTGGACGAGGATGAAAATATATGGTGTCCCACAACATGACATGAAAAAGGCCAAAAGGAAAATTAGAAAATGAATGGTGAAATAATATGCCCAAAAGGGGAGGTAAGTATGGCCACAAGGTGTAATTTGTGCGTGGATTGGATAGGATTGTAAAATAAAATGATCGAGGAGAGAATAAGTATGGCCTGTGGGATTTTGAATGTATAAACTAATGATTTGGATGTAGAATTAAAATTCCCGAAGGAAAATGAATATGGCCACAAATGTGGACTTCAAGATGATAAGTGTGATTATAATATGGCCACAAAGGTAGACTTTAAGACAAGATGAAATGATGAAATGGTGTCCCAAAAGAGCACGAAAATGGCCAAAAGTCAAGATAGAAAAATGTGAGATATGGTGCCCTGAGAGGGAACAAAAATATGGCCAAAAAAGTGTACTTAAGATGAGATAGATTGGATGAGATAGATTTAATAAAGTTATATGACATAGCTAGGGTGTAATACATGAGATAATAGATACTAATCAAATAAGATGCGACCAAAAGGGTATGAATGATGCTACGTCATTGGGGAACGCATGAGGAAAGGATGCCTCTAACTACATTAGAGGTAAACAAGAGGGGGATCTAGGTAACACAAGGCACATGTGACCAAAACATAATGTTAGGACATAACCAACGATAGTTAGCTATACCAAAAATCATGAGGGAAACAAGGATGAACTCATAAACCTAGTGTCAAAACACAAAAAGGGGTTTGAGATGTAACTTGTACATGGGAAGAGGGTTCTCCAAAAGTGGTGTTCCCTAAGTCTATGCCCTAGCTCTAGGAAAGGGGAAAGAACAATACTAGAAGAAAGTTGATCAATGTGGGAAGCTTTCTAAGGATGCTGATAAAATGGAAGGAAGATGAATGTGGGAGTCCTTTAAATTCCATAATAAAAGAGTAGCCATCCTTCGAGGGTATGGTCTACTTTATACATAATATAGATGGCAAGAATAATATATATGATAGAAATCCTTTAAGGGACCAGTCTATTTCTTTTGATTTTGATTTTGATTTTGATTTCATGCTTTAATTTTCTTTTTTTTTTGCATGAACAATTGTTCTTCAGGATCGACCAATTTTTGAGTTCTTTTACTTTATATTGGAGCATACTTTGATTTTAATTTTACATGGGAGAGAAATGGGACTAGCTAAGTAGACCACTTAGGAGAGGATAAGGGTTTACAAGAGACACCCTTGGACTATTTACATGGTTCTAACAGGAAAATGAGATGGTGATGGATGTAATGATTGTGAATTTCTCTCTGAGATGGGAAAACCTATCCATAAGGAAAATGCCATGGGTAGATCCATGGTGCCCATATTTAGGGTCACTTTTAGGAAAGTAACAAAAGACCACATAATTCTAAATCATTACAATGAAATATGGAAGAGGATAATGATGGGGGGATGATCTAAGGATATGACTAAGAGCTCATAGAAAGACACACTAATAGTAGATTGGTTGCAAGTGAAATTTTTAAGAGGTTCCACTTCCGGTTTACCCTCAAGGGAAGGAAAAAATTCCATGCAATGGATTGATTAAAATTACATTTGAGATATAGTGACAACCTAACATGGTGGGATATGATGAGATACATGAATCAATATAAAATTATGCACTACCCTTAAGGAAGAAAAAAATGCGTCTCTAACGAGATGAATAGATGGTCCCACAAGAGAGGGACGAGTATAACCAAAATGGTGGATTTTAGATGAGAATAAATGGTCCCCTAAGAGAAGGAAAAATATGGCCACAAATGTGGAATTTGAAATGAAAATATGGTGCCCCAAGAGAGGAATAAATATGGCCACAAAGGTGGACTTTAAAATGAGATGAGGACTTAAACAATATTAATTTGGATGAGATGGATAGGATAATATTAAATAAAATGATGTCAAAATTAAAGTCCCCAACATCAAGGAAGTTGTATGGATGGATAAGAGATGAATCAATGTGAAAGAGATTCTCAAGGACGAGGGGAAGATGTCCCCCTAGCGAGGGAGATTATATCACTATGGAAAAATTAGATGTGGATGTCGAAGGAGTTTAGATAGGATCGTTTGGATTTGGATTGGATAAATAGCCGGAGACCATAGGGGTGATCGGAAAGACAAAAAATATCAATGAAGAAGGGAGGAACATCTTTAGGAGGAACAATATGTGAAGGGGTAGATGAAGGAGGATGTTTAATCATTTTGATGGATGGGGATATAGGAGTAGTATTTCGATTGGCTGCAGTGGATTTTTTCAATGAGGAAGTCATCTTTCTCAATAAGATCATGGACAATGGTCTGAAAGGCCTTACAATGCTCAATGTTGTGACCTAGGGTATGATGATAGGCACAAATGTAATTAGGATTGAACCATGATGGCTTCTTATGATGGGGATTAAAAGATCTAATGGGAGGAAGTGGGATGGTAAATATTTGAATTAAATGTCTAAGGATGTCTATGTAAGATCCAATAGAGGTATTGGAAGGAATAGATCTTTTGTAGGTTTTAATAGGATATCTTGACTTGGATTTAGGTTGGATGGGTGTGGATGCAGATTGGATGGGTGGATTAGGCATCTTAGAGGACAAACCATTTTTGGGAGGAGAGTTAGATTGTTTGGATTTGGATTTAGGTTGGATGGGTGTGGATGTAAATTGGATGGATGAATTAGGTGTCTTGAAATATGAACTAGTTTTGGGATGAGAGTTAGATTGTTTAGATTGGATTTTATTATTACATGACATCTTAGGTGAAGGGGTTGGCCCTAAAATAGATGAGTGTGTGTCTGGGATGGATTTTGTAATGTTGAATTACTGAGAAGAGGATAGGTCTAGCGTCTTATGAGGACGCCTATGAGACCTTTGGGAATGTTTACCACTAGTCTTAGATTTGGATCGAGAATTCTTACCCTTGGTAGGGGTAACTATACTCTCAACCGGTGGATTTGAATATTGTGGTGTAGATTTGGGATTGGTTGATGTAGAAATGGTCAATTTTGAAAAGGGAGAATGAATCCTCATTGTGTTTTTAGATGGAGGTGCTTGCTTCATAAATTTTGCAAGGGGCATCATTGATATATTCACAAATCGAGAGGATGTGACTAGTGTGGCAGGGGATATAGATGTAGATATAGGAATGGATGTTGGAGGAGGAGTGGGTGTAAAATATTGGGATGGAATGGATGATGTATTCATATGTAAAGGTGTAGGTACATGCATCAAGATAGGTGTTGGGATAGTTGTAAGTGGTATTGTAGAGGTATATGGGGTAGAAATGAGTGTAGTTGGGATTGATGTGGAAATGAGTGATGTAGATGTAGTAATAGGTATGTTTGACGTAGATGTGGGAGATTGGGATGTAGTGATAGCAGGTATGGTTGAGATGGTTGTAGACATAGGTGGTAAGGATGCATCTGATGTGATAGATTGGGGCATGATTGAAGTGGATGAAGTAGGGGATATAGTCAAAGTTGATGTGGATGTGGTAAGGGTAGGAGTAGGTATAGGTATAGGACAAGTAATAGAAGTTGATATAGGTGTGATAGTTGTGGATATGATAGGTGTTGAATAAGGGGTGGGAATAATTTCCAAGGTAGGAACATGTAGAGTCATTGATGAGATAAGATCTTGATTGACGGTGTTAATGGTGTAAGCATTTTGTAGTTGAGATGCAGAAGGGGTTGCTTGATTTTTAGAGGTTGATTAGGAAAAGGTTTCTTAATTATATCAAGGGGTTAGCTAGGTGAAGTGGTGGAGCTATCTATTTAGATATCCCCTTGATTTATAATTTTTTAGATGTGATATTTGAAGGAACAACACTTCTCAATGTCGTGACCTTTGACTTGATGATATTTACAATAGTGGCCTTCATGACCTAAGTGGGTATAGTTAGGAGATGGTCTAAAAGATCTTTATGAAGAATCTGTGTGAGAGGGTGATGTGGATGGGGATTGAACCATGATGGTATTGGTAGTATTTTTAGACTTGTCACTATGTGTAGTGGGTTTTATGAACTTGGTCTTGGGTTTTTTTAATCTAAGTGTGAGTTGGCCTTACTCAAGGGTGTGAGTTTCAAGTTTTCAAGCCATTGTGAAGGCTTCCTCAAATTTTTAAAAATATTGTATTTTCAATGTAGAATAAATATGCGTTGCAAAATAATGTGAGAAGAGTTCGATGAGCTCATTTTCTAGCAAAATAAATGATAGTTGATTGATAATACCAAGCCATCGTGTGACAAAGTCTACGATAGACTCTTTTTCAAGCTATCTAATGGTGTATAAGTAATTGATAGTGATTTTACATGTACAATATTAATAAAAAAATGTTCTAGGAAAAATTACACAAGATGGGTAAAGGAGGATAAGGAGTTTTGTGGAGTTTTGTTATACCAATCCAACACTAGACCAACCAAGGACATAGGGAAGGTGCAAAGCATAAGTTCCTGATCATGTGTGATAAGGTAACATGCATGTTTAAATGTGTGAAGATGTTTTTGGGGATCTTCCTTGTTGTTTAATTTATAAAATCAAGAAGCTCTCAATGAGGAGGGTAAGGTTTGATTAGAACCGATGGATGAATGGGTTCATTACAGATTTTTCTCGTAAGATAACATAACCTTGGGTCCCAAGGTAGCAGCCTCTAGACTAGCCAACCTATTCATTAGGGCATGAATAGGATCGTTTGATGTGATGATATGTTGGGATTGGATTGGTTGTGTGGCATGGAAAGTATCTTGATAAGGAGGTTGATAATTTTGTAGATGTGTTGGTGTTTGGGGAATCGTTTGATAAAGATTAATATATGTCATGAGTGGAGATTGGATAAGTTGTTGCAGTGGTTGATGTTGAGAAATAGGGACGTTGTATGATTGTTGGTATTGGGTATGTTGTTGAGATATATGATGAGTGGGAAAATGAGTGTTATGAGATTGAGATTTTTGGATAGGCATACTAGTGACAGTAGCAGATGGAATAGAGATAGAGTTGATATAAAGTGATGTGGGTGGAATAGGATCCACCAATTGAGTATATTGATAGGATTGAGATATTTTAGGGGTTTATGATGTAGGAATTCATAGATAGGAATATAAGGAGGCTAAATATTTTATAAAGGATCCAGAGATGGGGGTGTAGTTGGTCTAGAAAGGTTGGATTGATGAGAGATATGAGGATTGGTTCCAAGGTGGGGACAATTTTGGATGACATGGTCCTCATGAGGTAAGACCATGGAGACAAGGGGTTGGGTAACTAAAGGTGTGGTCTCAAGTTTAGAATCTTGTTGGGAGAGATCATTAGAGGAAGGAATTTTATTGGATTGAGTGGATTGTTGTGTTTCTTTGACTTGAGAAAGAGTGACAATAGGCATGAAATAGATGAAAATATGTTTATGTAATTTTTTAACAAATAAATCAAGAAACAATTTTCTTATTATCATTATTAATTAGGATATGTGAAAAGAAAAAAGTTGATAAAAAAGGTACCTAAGCAATGGTAGCCTAAGTTTGGTTTCAGTTAGTTATGGTAGGGGTTATTTCGAGTGGATTCTGTTGGGTGATGAAATCCCAATTAGTCAAATAGGTAAGGATATGTTTTGATGTGTTGCTTAGATGCAAGATTTTAGGTTGTATGTGACAAAGTATGATATGCAACAAGTTAAACCCATACTTAATATATATGAGAAATTAGGATGCGAGAGAAGGAAGGTTATTTTTAAAACCAAATCGAAGTGTGATCTTTCGATGAGGAAACACACAGGAAAGGAACTATGATGTACAAAGGAGAAAATATGGAAAATGAGGAATACCTAGATAAAGCATTTACTTTCTAACTGAACTTTAGGGGAAGAGTGATCCAAGCATCTGAACTCAGTACAAGTAAGAAAAAATGGAATCCTTGTGTTGCGGTGTTAGTAGAATATAGAAGAAGCATAAAATTTAAACAAATTCAAAAGGATAACCTTAATGGTGATCCCACCGGCGTTCCCAGAATGTTTACCAACTTTTCTTGTTCATACTTAACTTAACAGGATAGCTATTAAAATAAACTAGAAACTCTCAAAATGGAGGGTTTAAGGTGCCTCATGTGCGTGATGTGGATGAGCGGGCACAAAGTGATGGATCCTCGCTACTATAAGTTGATAAACCTGGAACTCAAAGACACTAAAGAAAATTGATTAAATAAGATGTATAGGAGTTACACTGAAAATTCAGATCTAATAATTATTAGATTCCTTTCATGGATGTCAACCCCATTGTAAATAAAAAGTGATATAAATGATGGACAGGAAGATATCATGAAGAAAATGAAGAAATACATAATCTAAAAGTAACTAAGATTAGATCTAGAAGATGATTTGATTTGAATAGATGTAAATTAAATAATACATGGTCTTGGTCAATGGAGACCCGGACTATGCGAGAGGTAGGTTGACCATGACCTAGGAGGTTTGGATCTGGGAATGTAATTGAAATATACAAACTGTCTGAGATCTAGATGCAACAAAGGCTTTTGTATGCTAGAGTCAACCTATAAAAGGGATCTAAGGGAGAAGAAACTAGAAAATGATAGAAGGCAAGGATTGGAAAGTGTAGATTAGAAATCGGGACCACAGTCGACGGTGACCAAGGTGAAGCGATGGTGACCGGGATGAAGAATAGGCTGGTTTGAGATAACAAAGGAGTAGGATGATGACTCTGGTAGACTGGAATAGAGACAAAACACATGTAGAGGCTGGAGAAGGCTCTAGGGATGGGAAAAAAATTACAGAGAGCTAAGACGATGAAGATTCGGGATAGGAAATGATGATTATAATAGAGTAAGGTAAGGCCAAGGGTAAATGAACTGCAAATGCAACTTGTAAGAATAGAAATTGGAAGAGTACCACGATAACATAGTTATGACTACAAGTAAACCTGTAAGATGTTAGATTGGACAAGATAGCAATAAAAATGATATAAGATAGTAGAAAAATCAATGTAAACCTCCCAATGTTATGTAGATGATCAAGAAGATCTTCCAAGGGATGCAAGAGGGTTGATAAGATGATTTGGTTGAAGGAGGAATTGCATAATGGAATGAAGTTGCTTTGTGTTTTTTGTGTTTTGGTTGTGTTCTTGTTGCATTCTTGCTATGCTTTCATTGCATTCGATGATTTTATTTTGATTATGGAGAGGTGTAACTTAGTTTTATAGGGTCAATGGTGACCAAGATGGGTCGCCATTGATTGTGGGGAAAGTTTCCCCAAATGGGCTACTTTTGTGATTTTGGCGTGATTTGGTGTATTTAAGAGTTGGAAAAGCTGCTTTAAAGCATGTGGGTGGGATTAGGTTGTTTTAGGATGAGTCATGGGTAGTTAGAAGATAGGGATGGGTAGAAAAATCATAGGGATTTATATTTAGAATGAAAGTGTCCTAAATGGAAATTCCATTAGGGCATGTTAGGGATATTGATTGATAATTAATAAATATTAATTAATTAATGGGAATTGGATGGGAATTAAAGGTGATAGGATAATAAGGGAATTTTATTAAATATTAAAGGGGATGGATTTAATTAAAGGAGGGACCTAGATAATACCCTATAAAAATATGCACACGCATATGGACAAAGGTAGAGATATTGATTTTAGGTGTCTACAATGGGCCCAATCAACCCTAGGTCCTCTAATCATCCACACAATTGTAATATGTTTATAGGATCATATGTGTAATAAGGTAATTGTTACCACACCACTTTCATGAATCTCCAAAGTGAATATATACAAGTCCCTTTATAGGTGGGCCATCATACACTAGACCCATGAATATATGAAATCATCATCCTCCATGGACTATAAAATATACCAAATCCTTTATGAAATCAATAAGTTGCCTCCGACCACAATAAATGAATATATTAAAACTACAATGAATTTTCACACTCACGGAATACCGATAGTCACAATATAACTAAGATAGATAGTTATATTTGTAATATTGTCCGCCCTAACCAATATCTCTCCACCGTTTGCATCTGATATGGGACATCATCTGGTAGTACCTTCACTTTCTTCCTTAGTATGGGTAGTCTTAAAATATGATAAACATCATCCAAGCCCTTGTGTGGAGCCAAAATGTAAAAGTATATGGGTTCCATTACTTGAAAAAATTTGTAATCAAATACATGTTTAGGGGCACCTCCCCAATCTGGCCAAATATTGTAGTTTGGCCCTATTTAATACATCTCATCCCTCATCATCTAAATATAATGCAAGAAGGATCTCTATGCGAAAACTTCCCCATCACTCTTTGGCATGTACATATCCCTTAAATCACCAGTTAATCAAACATAATACATATTGGTTCATTTGTTATCAATCAATGCTCCAAAATAATCCATAACATGATAACATCTTAAATACACAATGGTACATCTATTTCATTAAATTTTCTACACACTATGTCTAAAGAGAATGTACCTAGGTTGAGATCACACATAACTATATAGTTTCATCTCTTTAGTCAAAACTATACCATTTAGTCCTATATATTTTGTTGGAATGAAATTCATCAAAATTGAAATTTTCAAAAAAACACTTTGAAATCTAATACTATTTTCACTAGAAACAAAAATTCAAAACACTTACCAACTCATCAACTATATGTGATTGAATAGTGTCTTCCACTCAATCAAATCACATGAATAAAGCATCTCTAGCATACGACATCATATGTCACACAAAGTAATAATCACTATCAATCACGGTAAAAATGAAGTTACTATTTGACTTTTCTAACTTACAATTTATAGTAAAATGCCCTCTTGGGACTATAGTTACCAATTAAAACCAATGTTGACTATCCTCTTAATGCCTCAAGCTTCTACATCCCAAATATTGGTCTCTATTTATCTATTTTTTTGTTTTATTTGTGGCATTGAAAAATTTATTCTCCTATTTTTGTAGTAGTGTGTAACTCTAATATATTTAATTTTTATTTGGATTACATGATCACCTTTCTCTACTATATTATTTATGAACTATACCACTATTTTTCTATCTTCTTAATTGCATAATGTCTATAGTTTTTTGTTGGTCTATTCTATTAATCATTATTTCTTATAACTTCATTATTATTTTATTCTTTTATATAGACACTATTTCTATTCAAATTCACTTAAAATTCAATCCTCTTATCTAAATTACTACATCTATCAATGAAACTCACAACTACACAATATCATTTCAAACTCTATGTGAATTACCAAAATTCACTACTTTGTATTCTTAGTATTTTATTTGGCTCTGCTATCACAATCTAATCTCTAATATCACTTAGTTTCATCTCAAGTGATTTATTTCCTATCATCCCTTTTTTCAAAAGGGGAGAAACTTGATGGTTTGAAAACTTATTTCACTAAATCGAGACTTATTCCAGGACTAAGTAGAAAAAAATATAGTCAATATTGGAATCAATATTACTATTTTTGGATTCCAAAATGTCAAATATTGAAATTATCTCGCACTCCGAGATCGCATATATTGGATTCCAAAATCAGATATATTGGAAGCCAAAATCACATATATTGGAATCCAAAATCACCTATTGTTGACCTAGAACCCCAAAAAAGTTGTGAGGCTTAGGAATATTAGACCTTAGTTAAGGATGTACTTGGGAAATACACCACATCTAGTCTATGAACAGAAATGTAAATGAAAGCAAATAACAAATTTGATTCCAAACTCCAATGTTTATTTATGTATCAATAATAAATACATCATATGTCCTTCTAATTCTATCTCAAGTATCCTATCTCTCGTACAAAATATTTCAAAGTGGCACTCACTCATATGTTCCTCGTGATGTGCCCATATATAATACATTAGTTACAATAAATATACAAAATACAATTGATCCTAAAAGACACTTCTTTCAAATCATGCATATGTTGGCTTCTATAATGATCCGAATTGTTCTCTCTTCATTCCATGGCATCATGCCAGCTTCTATGGTTCTTTCTAGTGTTACACAATTTTTTCAATTTTTGGCCACTTTTCTTTGTATATTGTGGATTTACTTAGTCTTCCACAACTTCTCCTTATATCACGGCTTCTTTCCATTCCTCATGGATTTGTCCTTTTATACACAGGATCATCCTTTCTTCACAGCTATCTCTAGGATTTTATGGATTCATATCTATCCCCATGGCTTATGCAAAATTGATGAAGACCCCTTTCAACATTATTGCCCCTCTTAAACTTTGTCTTGTCCTCAAGACAACAACTAATGAAGACCCCTATACTTTGAAAATTTTCTTCAATAAGAACTGTCATATATGGGTATCAACCACCATGACTTAGACATCTAGCATAGGGAAGGGCTCCCTCACTCGACTCGCCTAACTCGTATTTATAGGAAACCAATTTTGTAAAGGCATCAACCTCCCCAGAAACTTAGATGTTTGGCATAAACGATAAAGAAGTATTCCTTCACTTGACTCACTTGACTAGGTTTGTGGAATGCCTTTATCTCTATGCCTTATGGTGCTACTTGAGGAATATATTTAGTAATCTATGGAGTTACATTTTTCTCAAAATTTTACCATAAATCAAGATGAATGTTGATTTGATTTACCCATTCTTATAGCTGAGAATTCGCTTGAATCACTTAAAGTATATCTGAAGGTGGTTGTTTTGATTAAATTGGATGCCATCTTTAGTGTACAGTTGTAACCCTCTTGCTACATTCTGATTATTGCTCTATCCATAATATGGCTACATTCTTGCATTTCAATGATCTTTTCAGTCTGAGTCTTCTATTTATTTTGATATGAATCTGTGAGTTCAACAAGCTTTGTTATTTGAGCTCCATATTTATCTGTGCTAATGTCATATGTAGCAAACTGTATGTTTATTTTTTGTTCCGATTGATCAAGCTCTACTTTCTCTTATTGGGTTTCACTTGGCCACCCTATTATATAAGTGTAGTAGGACGTGACATTCTATAGCTTTGACTCTAGCTTAGTGACTGTGGTTTGGATATCTTTCCTTCATTGCTGATTTTCCACCTATTGTGGCTTCAAAATTTGTTGCTTATATTCTTCCACTTTGTATCTGCATGTATCTTCTTCTTTTCCATCTCGGATTGAACTGTCTCTTCTTGGACTATTTTTTCAAGTGATTTCTCTATCTGCACTTCTATTTGTAGATTGGATGGAATACTAATGTGGGGCTTTACAGTTTGGATGGATAAAATCATATTTTGCATTGCTTATTCTATCTCCACGCATCTTTGCATCCAATCATGTCTAGCACTTTGTTCCAAGACTTGGATACATGTATTCTTTTGTATGGGAGTGATTTTATCTAAATTTACCTTATATCCTTATGTACTGGTTTCAACTACCCCTTTTTTGAACTGAATAGATTGTTCCTTCCTCCTTTGTAGTAATTCATGTTTAATTCTAGCTAAGGAATCTCTAGGTGTTGGGACTGACACCATACTTAATGATGTTTCTATTGTTGGAGTGGATAATATTATAGGTTTTTTTAAGCTCCATTTCTTTCTACTTATCTTCAACCTCCTTGTCCTTATTCTATTTCTCTTTTTGCTCTTTCTTAGCTTTTTCATGTTTTACTTTTTATTCATGTTCCTTTTTCTCTTTTGCTAGTTTTGCTTCTTTCTCCCTTTCTTCTTTTTCTTTCTCTTCCTTCTTCTTCCTTTCCTTTCCTTTTTTGTCTTGTTCTTCCTCCTTCTTCTCATTTTCTTCTTTCTTTTTCTATTCTTCCACCATCCTTTATTTTTCTTCCTTTTCCCTTTCTTCTTTCTCCTTTTCAATTTTCTATGCCTTTACTTTGTCTTCTTTTTCTTTCTTTTCCTTCTCCATTTTTGTTTCGATCTTCCTCTTATTTTTTCTTTCTCTCTAGTTGTCTTTGCCTCTTATCTAGTTATTATTTATTATTCCCTATTTATTCTTCTTTTTCCTTTCTAACTCTTCTTCCATTTGTTATTGTTCTTCCTTATTCGCCTTTTGTTTTTTATTTTTCCTTCTTTTGTTTTGTTCTCTCATTTATTTGTTTAATTCAAATCAAATATTCTAGTTCTTTTATTTTGTGCAAATAAGTTTTAGTGGGGAGTTTCTTTTGTTTCAAAGTGATTCTCTCTTGTTGGAGTGTGCTCAAATGGTGTGTGTACTCTGCATCTATTTTATCTTGAACTTCCTCTGCTAGATCTAGTGTAAGCAAATGAGTTATATCATCAATTACAAAAGCATATTTTTTCAAGTAATACTGATGATAGCTTCGTGATGAATTTTTTTCTCCTCCTGTACTAGAAGTGTATTCTTGTGAAACTTTTGAAATTCCTCCAGAGTTAAACACTTTTGGTAATAGCCATATACTTGGTTAGTGAGGCCTATATCCTTTCTTGGTTTTCTTCTTCGGAATTTTAGGTTCTGGTAATTCTTATGTGTGTATTGGTGAAGGATTTTCTTCTTCTTTTGATTCAAAGATATCTTCTACATCCTTAGATTTTGTCTCCTCTTTTTATTTACTATTCGTGGCTTCTTTCAACTTTTATTTTTCTACTAGGGATTTTTGTATTTTTGTTATAGGTTTTGCAGTGATATGACCTTTCTTCATTTTATATATATTTTGGGAGTTCTTTATTGGATTCTTCCTTATTAGATGGTGCTGAGAATTTATTCCTATGTTCTTCAAATGTTTCTTCGATTACTTCATCAAAATTTGGTAGTTTAGATTTTGTATGATTGACAAAAATATTTCTAATTGCTTCCAGATTTAACTACCAATTCATCTGAAGCTTCGTAAGGAAATGGAGGTATGTATTGTGTTCTTGGAACTGTGGGCCAAATGAAGGTGTAATCAATGTCAGCAATAAAGTATACCTCCTTATCATATTTTGTAACAATTTTTCTAACACCCTTGATTTATTGCCAATGATTTGTCTAATCCTTTTGACCCATCCTAGTAATGATGTAATCTGTGTTACTACATCTATGTTGTTCATGTACTCCCAAATTTGTTCCACAATTGGTTTATCTACCTACCATTCTATTTCTTATTTTGTATTGGGTATGGTTTTGTGAAATACATTTCTAAACAAATAAAAATTGACCCATAACAGAATGTATGTTTTCCTTCCTTTATCTTTCTTGTGTTTTCATGGAATTCGATAGTTAATAGTTCAGTGAGGTTGTACTCTGAATGTAACTAGACCATATCTAGGGAAATTTTCATGCTAAGCCCATGGGAACCATCCTCTCTATTGGTATGATAAATTTTTAGACATATGGCTTTAGTGGCATACCTTAATGTGTGATTGGTAATGTCTACTATACGTACTCCCCGCTTTGATTTTGTTACTCCCATTGCTTGGGTCATTTCTTTCAGTGTCATCTTATTTTTGGAGATTGCTAAGATTCCTTTGTCCCATAATCTTGTAACCCTAGCCATTACCTCTATGTTGATCTGATATGGTTGGTCCAAATATAACATTTGATTGTGGAGGTAACTTAATAGAACTCGAATTACAGAATCTACCCTAGGAAAATAGGGTATTCGACTCTTAAATTTGATTTTTAACTCCCTAATTACTTTAGAATTCTTCTTATACACAAGTTTATTTGTAGTTGGATATTCTTCTATGATAAACACTCTCTCCACTTGGAGTGCCATCTAATCATATTCCGAATTTGGGAATGTATATACTTTTACAAATCCCTTGTGTATGCTAATTTGAATGGAATGTATGAGAAAGTGCCCTCTGGATCATGTTTGTATGATTTCACCGAATGCTTTAGAAATTTTTGTTTCAGAAGGTTTTCTTGTGTGATCTCGATTGGGACATCCATTTTTCCTTCACAAGATACCCTAGTTATGCACTAGTTTTATTCTTCACAATTTTCTCGAGTTTTTCTTTTTCTTTTTGCGCCTTAGATTATGCTCCTTCAATGCCTTTTATATTATTCCCTTTCCACCTAATGTGTTAATTAATTATTTATCAAAAACTATTTTTATGTCGGTTGCGACGTTAACCCCATGTATGTTGTTTTTTGTTTTTTTGTAGTCCATGGATTTTTGTTCATTATGTGGCTGATTCCTCCTTGCTTCATTGCATAAATTTCCTCCTCCTTCCTTCTCGTGGCTCTTTTTGCGGTTATTTCTTGCTTCATCATGCATTTTATTCTTATTTATTTATGTCATGGATTTATACCTCCTCTCTTTTTTGTGCGGATTTTTAGTTATTTTTGTGTTGCGCTTTTACCTTCGTTTCTTCTTTCTCATGAATTTCCATTTCTTCTTTTATTCACAATTTTAGTTCTTCTTCTCACGAATTTTATTTCTTTTTCCTTCACTTTTAATATTTATTTGTTTCATGGGTATGCCCCTATGCAGCATTTCTTTTCTCTTCTTTTCTTTGTTTCTTATCTTTACTAGAGTAAGGACGCCTTTTAGGTTTTCATCCTACTCCTTGTCCTATCCACCGAATTATCGGTTTTCGAATATATCATTGTTCTCTTTATTATGTGGGTATCTCTACTATGTGGTTTGTTCTTTCTCCTTATTTTTAATTTTCTAAGGGTAGAGATGTCCTTGTGGGTTTTCATCCTACCCCTTGACCTATCCACCAAATTGCCAATTTTCGAATAGGTCGGTGTGTGTGTGTTTTTTACGTTTTGATTTCTTACTAAGTTACATATATCTTGATGCTTACTTCATTCACATGTTTAGGAAGTTCTTACAATTGCAATGTTTGAAGTTTTACTAATTTTAAAGGTAGTATTCCTTAATAATTTATGCCCCTACCCATCTTACCTTTAATTTTAATTGGTATTTGTATTTACTATCATATAAGAGTAATTGATATCGAATATAAATAAAATTCTTCTTAATGTGGTAGTCATGTCATGCCTTCTATCTTATTTTCTCCTGGTTTTGGTTGAATGCGAGATATTTTTCATTTAGTTTCTCCAGTTCTATCAGCCTTTTATGGAGTGAATCATCTTCCATCATCTTAAATTCCACTTTATGATCCTTAGACTTGGAAGAACAAAATTTATGGGAGTTGCGACTTATAATCCATATACCAATTTGAATGGGGAATACTTTTTAAGCCTCTTGTATGTTGTGTGGTATGCCCATAGAGTAGTGGGTATCTTCAAATCCCAATCTACAATTCGTAATGGGAAATATTTTGGTAAGACTGCTTCCACTACCTTGTTGAATGCATCTACTGTTCCATTTTCATGAGGTTGGTATGGAGTTCTTCTATAATGATTGATTATGAATATGTTCAATAGCTCTGAATAGTTGATGTCATAAAATATTTTTGTTTATCACTTGGTGATACTCAAAGGCCATCTAAATCTTGTTATAATATTATCATATATGAATTTGGAAGTTGTCTTTGCGATGCAGTATTTTTTGTGAACTGATTATGCCCATCTTGTCAAATATTTTGTCCTAGTTATAATGAATCTTGCTTGAGAATGTTTAGCGGTTGGCTTAATAGGTCCTATAAAATCAATAACCCATTTTTCAAATGGTGCTAATGCCAAGAAAGTCTTAGTGGAATTTCATCCCTTGCATTGGGTTTCCCAACTCTCTGACATGTATTAGAGGTCCTGACATGTTTGTGAGAATATTTAAAGAGTGTAGGCCACCATAGGCCCGCCATCATGACTTTTCTTGTTGTTTTCTCTCCTCCATTATGACCACATTTAATAAATATATTTTTCCTCTCATGCTCCAAGGCTACTCTCCTAAGGACATCATCTTATCCCTTCTTATACAACTTCCCTTGAATCAATGTGAATGGAAATGCTCTTCTTAGCAAATTCTTCTTCTGTTGTTGGGTATAATCACTTGGTAATTCTCCTGTATGTAGTAGTTGTGAAATTTCATCAAATTCTTTAGGTATGGATTCAATGTGGAATAAATGAGCACCTAGAAAATCATCATCTATAGGCCCTTCATCTTCTCCATTTTCAATTCTTGATAAATAGTTTGGGCCATTATTTAGTTTACCAAGCTTTACTACCACTATAAAATCAAATTCTTGGAAGAGCATGAGCCATCTACATATTCTTCCCTATAGGATTGGTCTGTTCAAGAGATACTTTAAAGGTTCATGATCAATATAAAATGTAAAGGAAGTGGCTAATAAGTGTTATTTTTATTTCATCAGGGCATAAACCATGCTTAGTGCTTCCCTTTTCATTGTTGTATAATTCCTCTCTTCCTTCACCAACTTCCTACTAGCAAATGTTATAAGATGATCCATTTTATCTCACGAATGAGTTAAGACAACTCCAATTGCTATCCCTGATGCATCCACATGAACATGGAAGGGTACCTTCCAATCAAGAAAAATCAAAATGGGTGCATGTAAAATTTTATCTTTTAGGATCTCAAATACATCTACACATTCTTTGGACCAAGAGATTTGTTTTTTTTTTCTCTTCTTGAGAAATTATTCTAATGGGTCGATTATCTCCACATAGTTTTGAATGAATTTCGAATGATAGCCTGTGTAGCCAAGGGTTTTCATCACCTCTTTTTTCATTTTTGGTGGTTGTAAATAAACAATCATAGAAGTATTCAATGGATCAATCAATAGGCCTTCTTTACAACTTATGTGCCAAAAGGAGTAAAAAAGAAGCATTTATTCAAATTCAAAGATATCTGTAAGCTCTGACCATTCAAACATCAATCTCAATACTTGTATATGGTTTTTCAGTAGGCCATAAACTATCCAATCATCAAGATAAACCTCTAGAAAATCATGAATGAAATATTTAAAGGAATTTATCATGATCCTAATAAACATTGCTGGTGTGTTCTTCAGTCCAAAAGGTATTATTGTATACATAAAGGATCCCCATTTTATGGAAAAATTAGTTTTATGCTAGTGGTCCGAGGAAATTTTCACTTTGTGATAACTAGAGAAACCATCTATAAAGGAATACACTTCTCTATTAGAAACATTCTCCAAAGATTTCTTCTATAAAAGGGGTTAGGAATGGATCATGTACACATGCCTTTTTTAATTATCTCGTAATCTACGCATATGCGAGATCTCGGGGTTCATTTTAAGACCCCCTCTAAAAAAATATTATAGAATGCGTGGTGAATCCAACAAAAAATTCATTCTCTTTGTAGGTGAAAGTACAAAAATGGGTTTCATGATTATGGCGAAAGGAAGTTGTTTTTCGACAAAAAGGTGGACTGCAGTTTTTATTGAAAGTTTGAATGAAAATAGAAAAAAATGTTTTTGTTACCTTCTGTAGCACTTTTCATTCTTACAGTCGAAAACCCTTTTTGTGTTTTCGATCGGCAAGCCTTTTAGTGCTACTTAGGCCGACAACTCTTTTCAATGTTACCAGCCGACAACACTTTTTATTTTTACCAAAGAATAACACTTTTCGGTGTTACAAAGTGGTAACAACTGGTTGGTGTTACCATTTGATAACACTTTTCAGTGTTCTCGATTTATAACACTATATGGTGCTTCCATCCAATAATGTGTGATTGGCATTACCGTTTGGTAACACAAGTCAGTGTTGACAACTAATAACATAGCTCAGTGTTGACAACCAGTAACGATAACAAAAATGTTGGCCAATAACGTGTGTTTAGTATCCTCAAATGGTAACACTGAAGTACATCCATCATTTAATATGACATGTGCCTTCCTCATTTAATGCACTTTCCTCTCCTATATATATAGCCATCCCCATTCATTTTTTCCCATTTTCACCTACAAGTTTCTCTGAGATAGATTTTTTTAGAGAGTTCTAGCCTTCTCATCTGCTTCTAGTCTTCCACTATTAGGGTTGATCATCAAGATTCAAGGTGAAGGCACATCTGTCATCATATATAGGTATCTTAATCTATAATTTTCAAACCTCTTATTTTATCAAGCAATCAATGTTCAAGAATAATGGCCCCAAGGAAAAAAACCATTAAACCGACTTCCTATGTTTACCAAAACATTTTATATCCCTAGTTGTTACAACTGCTCCAAGACCCTCAAATATTTAGCCAATCTGGTTGGATTGGTAGCTCAGGGTTCCATGGTCTTATTTACATGCCCTAGTATCAGACAGAGCACACATTACTAAATAATTTAATGCAAATGTATAATCATTCTGATGGCACATTCGTAGTTTAATTACCCTCCCACAAATTTATCATCAAAATAACACCTGAAGACATTCATCATATAACGCACTGCCCCATCAAAACGTATCGCCTATAACCTCCAAATCCATTCTTCTTGATGAGAAAAAAAAATAGAGTCTCATTACAATCTCTCTATTGAGGCTGAGGTAAATAATCCATCCAAAAGAGGCATTAACTCTCAATCTATCAAATACCCCTATCTCCTAGCCATGGTGGAATTTTTCCAGTCCGTATCATGTTATAGGAAGATACACCGACATTCCTCAGTGGGAAATGCACTACCTTCTTCAAACCATTTCCAACGTTAGATTCGATTGGTGCACATATCTAGCATCAAAGATTCATTCTGATCTTGACAAGGCCAAAATCAATCCTACTGCAGTTATTTGTTCTTCTTTTTATGTTCTTTATTTATATTATGAGGGTTTTTATGGACTCAAATCCACAACTATTCCAACTTCTCTTCATGATAAGATGGAAAACATGGAATTCCTATTGACCAACAGTTGGTGAGTATTTTGTTTTAAAAACATTTAATCTTGATTCCTTTCAAAAATAAAATCATTGTTAAATTAATTCTTGTATTGTAAATATGTAATCTATAATTTTATTTTGAACCAATGAACAAGTCAAAGAAAGTGAAATACTAGAACACTGTCAAAAGACTTTGTGGCTCAAGAGTCAAGACTAGACAAATGGATGTGTGGTTCTTTGGATTTGTTTCCCTCATCCCGGTCCCATAGCAAGGAGAGAATTAAAATGTGCTCTGCTTCTATCCAATAACAAAATCAAGGTTTTAAGTTTTACATACTACACAATGATCAATCGTTTCAATTTTATTTAATTATTTTACAGAGTAATGATATTGATAATTTGAATCTTTGATTCTCTACAATGTCATATTTCTAATTTCATTATCCTAATGTGTAGCCTTTTCTGGCATATATGCATCACCTCGGAGAGAGTCTGCTCATGTTGTAGCAGACACCACATACATACTTGAGGGCTAGGCTAAGCACGAAGAGATTCAGTCTGCTGCAGTAACCGACCTAAGTGTTTTAAGTTCTGGTACAAAGAAACTAAAAATAGTGACTTAAACTTTATTTATATTAGTGTTTTGAATTTATTTTACGAATTTATCATTATTTTTAATTGGTTTTCATTAAATTCAGGATTTTCTATGTAACAGGGCCTATGCCACCACCACCCTTCCCCCATTTCCACATAGACACCAAGAGTTTTTTGACTATAGACAACATTCACAACATAAGAAATTCTTATTGTTTGTTTTTTTGTCTTTTAATTTCAAATTTTTAACATATTGATTACTGATATTGGTAGTTAAATCTTATATTGTTAAAGTATATTTTCTTATAGATATTTTTCAATCTAAAATTCATCCTGTGGCCACACCCACTACCACCACCTATGCTCCGACTCCATCTCAACGACAAAAGGAGTTCATCAATTCCTGCCCGACCTCCCCTTTTGCCTCCATCATCTGCTTATGGTAGGGGAAAAGGCTTATGCTCCCTAATGCTACAATGAGTATGAGCAAGGGAACTCAGAATTTCACAACATCTGATTTCCCCAGTTTTAATGTTGAGGGCATGCCGAGTGCCAGAGGCACTTTTGTTCTAAACAATATAGATTTGGATGAGGAGTATCTTGGGTTAGACGGCTATTATGGGATGCCAGTTCGAGGAGGAATGTTGAGGTTCAAACATTCTATTCGTAAGAAAATTCCATAGTCATCGGGCTCTGCAGATCCTCCTTCCCAACTGGGCAGCCATAGGAAAAAATGGATGATGATGCAAAGACCAGATTTTCACTTGACATCCTTGTGTTAGAAAATGCTACAACCCTTGTCATGGAAATTTTATTCCTGACCTTAAGGAGATGAAGATGTGGGAGATCAAAGTGAAATCTCTGATAAAATAAATTAATGATAGATATCATAATTTTGAAAATAGAGAAAAATTGTTTTCATTGGTTAAAAATCAACCGGTGGTGATTGATGGTATTCTTTCTCAAGCACAAAAAGGAAATGCAGTCACCAATAATGTTTACAATAGGGATGAAGTTTTGACAATAATGTTGAACAAATTGGCTAATTTAAATTTTGAGGCACAGTCATACTATAATAAGTGGAATCATGACAAGAATCTTGTCACTATTTCTAATGCAAAGAAATACTTGGTCATGGTAAGTTCTTATTTTTTTGTAGATTGTTACATATATATAGTTATTATTTATCTTATTATAAATACTAATTATGTGATTTTTAATTACAGTCAAAATAATAGACTTTGAAGATAGAGGTGCAGTTGTTGGAGGAGCACCTGAGAAAAGTAAAAGAGAGTGTCAAAGGGGCTATTGGTTTTAAAGAAAAAAATGTTCTATTAAACAAGAAGAATAATACTTTGCAGAGGATTATCAAGGAGCATCATATGGATCTGGAAATTATTATGAAGAAAAAAATTGATGAGGATCCTTTTATCCTTTCAACAGGAGATGCAACTAGGGAAGACAGAAAATTTAGAAAACATTAAGGTTGTGGAAAAGGAATTAGTAGAGTCTGGTGTAATCTGAGATAGTGAAAATGTTGTAGTTGTTGAATCTGGTCAAGGACAAGGGTCCAATTAACTTGAATTAAAACTTTTATCTATGTTACTATTTATGTATTCAGTATTTGACTGTGACAAATGCAATTTGAAAACATTATCTTTATGAGAAATTGTTGATATTTTTATTATGAGATCTCATGTGAAATGGTTTATTATCTTTATGTGAAATAGTTGATAAATAGTACACATGGATTCTAGAATTTAGTTTCAAATATGTTTTTGATTATTCCTAATAATCACGATGTTATATAACATATATGGATTATAATATTTTTGTGAACAATTATGCTTGTGGAATTGTGATAGTGATATTGGATTATAATTGGAATTTGAAAAGATTATCTTTATGTGAAATTGTTATTTGTTGATCTATTTATTTATGTCATGGGTGTTGTCAAATGAAAACTCTAGTCATTTATTTTTTCAAGATTCTACAAGTATTAGAATAGTACACATTGATTATGGAATCTAGATTTACATTGTTTAATTTAGTTTCAAAAATGTATGAACTCAATAATTAAAACTTGTGTCTTGAAAGTTGCATGTGCATGTTGTTGTCAATCTTAATAATTTTTAATTGATTCTTGATTCATCATGTAAAGATTATCTCCAATAATGATGGATCAAGTGATGTATTCATAGACTGCCATGTTTTTTGATTAATCCTAATAATCACAATGTTGTTACTTGTATATCATATATGGATTATAATTTATAATATATTTTCCATCAACGAAATTAATGAATGAACATACTTTATTAGTAACGAACTTTAATTTGAATTTGAATCGACCATTTTTTTTTTTTTTTGAAATTTCAAACATTATTAAATATATAGGAAGGGATTAAAAATTTCCAAACATTATATGCCCAATATATGTGAATGAAAAAATATCAAGTAACAATTTATATTTCAGAAAATGAATACAATCAATTGTCTAGTAACTAAAACAACCCTATCCTGGATGGTCCTTCATCACTTCTTATATCTGTGCAGTTTCTTGTCTAGCAGAGTCCAAGTCAATTTCACCATTATTAGAGACTTCATTGTTCACTAACTGATTAACATCTTTGCACTCTACAAGAGATGTCCATGTAGCTAGTGCTCTTTCATACGGAAATGTGTCCACCCTATATCTTGAAACATAGATTCTCAAACAAGTTTCCAAATTCTTGTCCAATCTATTACGAAGTTTTGATTTGACAAACGAAAGTGCACTAAATACCATTTCATCTTCAATAGAACCAAGAATCATTATCTATATGAGTTCATATAGTTTGAAGTATTCACTTATAGTTTCTCTCATAATGTTGCTCTGATACATCCTTCTCCATAATAGCGTGACAACTCCCATTTCTGTTGGGTCAACAATAAGCTTGTATTGATCAGACATTGTAAATCCAAAATGTTGTGACTGGGATATGAGTAATTTTCTATCCAATATACCATTTAATTCCCTCCATCAACATGTGAATATTTGTAAAATTGTTCCATAAGTGCAGCCATGGATTTCTCAAAGTTTGTATTTCTTTGTTCTTCATCAATCATCGGGTTCTAGAAAATGGGATTTACAACTCCCATCGCCTCCAACAGATCACTATTTTTAAAACGCTCTCTGATCTCAGAAGATAATGTTTCATATATTTTCATCAATTTTTTATGTACATTAGAAACTATGCAACATCAAAAAGACAGCTTGTGACAGTACTTCCTCAAGTTTAGAACCTGCTACATAAGGATATTTGTATAAAGTGTGCATTTTAATATTTTTCCCATCAACAAAAATACAAATATGACCATTAATATTGAAATTTAAATATTTATTCGGATATTTGGTGTCTGTCAAAACCTTGAAGCTGCTAAAAATGGATTTTGAATCCAATCTTGGGTGATATACAAGGTATCTAAAATCATACATACTTGTCTCTTTAATTTTAGAAAATCAACAATGTATATGGATCTTTCCTGAGCATGTTTCACCAAGTTGTTTATTTCCTTTAGCATTGGAAAAATACCACATAAATTTAATAATGTCTTTGTATCACCAAGCAATATACCATATCTTTAGCCTTTTTCACTTGTATTTGATGCTTGAACGTATACCACCCCAAGGACTTGTATTGCTCAAAAATGCTAAAAGCTGGCTCATACAAAGGTGATATCAATCTCGTGTTAACATATTATAGCAATTTTTACCATTTTTTATTCCAGCAAAAAATCTTTGAAACTCTAAAAATTCTTTAGAACTTCTTGACATATATGAATGCAATTCCTATATCAACTCCTCCACCTTAGCAACATTTTCAAAATTACTTACAATCTTGTAAGAAAAATTCATTTAGTGAGGCATATAGTGAATAGGCATCATGTAAAGGGATAATCTTGTTTGTAGATGGATATAATGTTTAGTTTTGTTACCTTTCATGATATAAGCGTGATCAACTCCTAAACAAATCAGCTTTGTAGAGAATAGATGATCATCCATACTAGTTATTTCCTTCAAATTTTTAATAACAAGTTTGCAGATGTTCTTAGCATTGTAGTTCTCTATCATTTTATACATATTTAGTAGATGATTTTCCTTGAAATGGTTACTGAAATTGAAAGTGTAGACATGCATGCACACCCAAAATGTATTATCTACTACTCTGACCTCATCAAGTGACAAAGTGATAAAATTTGGATTTTTTATCTTCTCTCTAAAATTAGTGATTTCTATTTCTCCCATAAACTTTTCCATCTCACATGAACTAGTATCTAACTAGTGTGCATCTTGCTTTTTAGACTTGCATATCTTCCCATAATGCTTCTCTATTATATCCAACTTCAATTAATTTTTTTGGTCTCTGCCAAGTTTCCAACTACATATAATACATCTACATTCTGTAGGAGTATCAGTATTGTTCTCAGGTTCAACAGGTTCAATGAATGGATATTTTGTTAACCATTCAAATTTATAAGTCCTTCCTATAGTCCACTTCCCACTCTTACATTTCTGATGTGATTTTCTAGAATGTTTATCAGATGTTTGATTTGGATGGGAAATGGGATTATCAATACTGTCAATTTGAATTGGATTACTTTGGTGATTGGAAATTTCATCTAGAGTAAGGTCACTACTAGGGTTTTCTGCATTTGAGAGAAATTGGTTTGCTTACAGCTTCCTAAGTAAATCAAAAATTAAAGTAACATTATCATAGTAGAAATTGGTTTTCTTATGCCACTAGGGTTACTTATGGATGACTGAAATATTTTGAAATGTCCATACTACATTTTATTTTTCCTTGAAGTTGATTTATTTTCTCATTTGTAACAGGGGCCATTGAATGGATGATTTTGAAGTCTGCACATGTGACAAAAACATAGAAATTTCAAATACTGATGACAACAAATATTTACCCAAACACAAGCCAACACAACTTAAGAATGACAGATGACAACACAACCAAGCACTCGAACGGCAAAGGAATATGCAGGAAGGCTACAGAACATAGAGTTACCGGCCAATAATATAGATAATCGATCTTGTTGTGACAACACATATATATGTTACCAACCGACAATACATATATATGTTACTAGTCAACAACATATATATCATTGCTGTAAGGAAACACGTATATTTATTACCGACCGGTAACATGTATATTTGTTACTAGTCAGTAACTCATATATTTGTTACCATCTAGCAATAGATATATCTATTACTGTTTGGTACCACATATATCTATTACAATCCTATAACACTGATACATGTTTCCGTCTGGTAACACTTGCACATTTGACTTGTCGGCCTGTAACACTGATACATTTCTCTTACCTCTTGAGTCTCACTCTTTTCCTGAATCCTTTGGCTTGTGGTCTTATACTTTTGGATTATTCACACGCTTATAATGTAAAAAATAGGACTATACTATGGAAAATTAATCCTATATATATATTAGAATGTTATAACATGAAGGAGAATTTAATAACTTCAGTCGGCCCTTGGCGTAAATACAGACACAAAATTATACTCAATTTTTTAGGTCCTATAAACTTTTAGTGAATGCGCCACCATACGGTAGTACAAAATTCACCAGATTCAAAATTCAAAATCCCTTATATTCACCTTTTCATGAATATTCACCCTAAAATCTACCTTGGTGGATCTCAAAAGTCTTCTTTTTTGAATCACCATTGGACTGATCCATTCTGAGTCATCAACAAGTTTAATAATGCCCGTTCTCAAATTTTTTTCAATTTCTATCTTCACCCTCACCTTTAAATTAGGATTTAGTCTATATGGTCTCTTCCGTATTGGTTTGTAACCATATTTAATGTATATTTTCATAGTACTTTCCTCTTCTTTTATTCCTTTCAATTCTTTGAAATCTTTGGGAAAGATGCCTTGAAATTATTGAAGCAACTCCACTACTTTGGCAACTTCCTCCTCTGACCAACAGTCTCAATTTTGGAAAATAATTTATCTCCATTCACCCCATTGTTCTCATTTATGGTTTTTAGGGGCTAGTAATAATACTTTTCTCCCTCATATTTATCCTCTACTACTTTTATTTCATATTCTATAAAATTGTATCCGAGATTCTCTAGTTCTTCCCTTTCTTGATTTTACGCATTAAAACATCGTGCTAACACATTTACACTTTCTTGTGGTTTGAGAATATCCCATTTTATCTTCTCCTTTTCTCCAGAGTACTAATCTTTTTCCCCTTCTGGTGTTAGAAATATAAAACTTTTGGTCTTTTGTAACACCCTTAAAATATTCAAATCCACATCTTAAAAGTTAAAAGTATAGTAAAAGTCCTTGACTATCTCGATCCCAATATCTCGGTCTCCCACTCAATCTCTTGGTGTGTATACCAAGTCTGCGTTATGGGCCCTAGGATCCATATAAACAATTGAACCCGCAATACAATATAAGTCTTTGTACATAACCATGAGTGTTGTTCACAAACACCGAATGTGTTTTTGCAGATCGAGTTTCTCCTAAGTATTTAGGAATTATAGTATAGTATCCTTCAATCTCCATGAATCTAGATTTGAGAAGTGTTGTGACTGAGGTCGAATGATTTACATTATGCTTATGTGTTTCCCACCAAATTGTGGCATTTATAGTCAAGGTATCATCTAATGCCTCCATCCTAGCCTTCTCATTAGGAAATATTCTTTCCATGATTTTGATATACCCTTCTAGGTCTCCAAATCCTGAGTATTTTGGTAATGTTTGATGATATTTTCGTGGCTCACCTATAAACATTTTTAATTTGAAGTTCTTTCACCTTTTATTCTTCTCGCTGAAAAATTATCTTGTCTTTGGCATAAAAACATCATCTTCCTCTTCCTCTTGTTTGGAATACTATTCCTCCTCTACTTCAAATGTCTCTTTGGTGGATGCAAAAATGTTTCTTGTGGTGTTATAATTATCTCATAGTGTGATGATCTTTGGTGGATGCAAAAATGTTTCTGTGGTGTTATAATTATCTCATTGTGTGATGATCTTTGGTGGTAGTATTCTTGTAAAGTTTACTTTCGAGTACCTACTTTGGAAACACATGTATCTAGGATTCTACCGCATTATCTAATCCTTCAACGATATATTTTGATTTAATCAAAATCTCACCATCTAAGCTTGGCTAAAATTATTTATCAATATTGGAAAATATTTTTAATGTGTATACTCCTTGTATTTCATCAAAATCATCCTCTTTTGTGTCATGCCATACTTCTTCTACCCATGTGGCACTCATCCCTGCATACGGGGTACATGAACACATATCCCATCTGAATTCAATGTTACCTCTTCTTCTTCAAAACTTAATGTTCCATTGTAGTCTACAAACCATTCCAAAGATAAAATAGCATTGTATGAAGGATTCTCAAAACATTCTCTACCACTTCAAAATCCACCATCTTCTTAATTCCCATAAAATTCACCACTATGTTTTTTAGCACTCCTAATGGTTGTCTAGAGGATCCATCTGCCAATCCAATAAAGTACCTTGTGGGTTCCATAGTAGGTCTTCTAAGCATCTCCCATGTGGTTTTAGACATCATATTGACGTCTGTGCCAAGATCCAGTAGTACTTTAGTAATGGTGGTATCAAATATGTCCACATCTAAGTAGATGGTGGACTTGCACCATGTTCTCTAAGTGTGAAATATGTTTCTTTTCTTCTTATTGTACCCCCTTCAATTATGTGGACATGATGAGTATTCTCTTCCTTATTCCAATACTTAGTGAATTGTTTCAGTTTATCTACCAACCCATGATTAATATCTAGTCTGGCATAACTCCTTTAGTACAATTACTTCTTTAAAAAAATAGTTCTTCTCTCTCTTTTCAATAACTTGTGATTCATGTACCAATTCTCTATTTTTTCACTTGTTTTAAATGCAACTCAGGCCTAATTTCTTTAGGATTCCATTCCTCTTCATCAGAAGAGTTTTGTTCTTGTGGTAGTTTTATGATTTTTTCCTTTTATGGAACTACCTCATTCTTAGTGGCATTTCTGTTATGACACCCACCTTGTACTGGGTTCTTTAATACATTTTCCATATTTGGTTTCTTTTCTTCTCATGTAACTTTAGTTTTCCTCCTCTTTTCTATCTTCCTTTGTAGGTCTACATGTTGAAGTAGTAGTCCTTGAAACAATGGATCTCAAGATGTGGCCATTGTGGCCTTATCTTTTGTTATGGTTGCTTAAATAAAGGGATTCGGGTGATGTGTTTCACATATCTTTAAGCATTTCCTCCTAATTCTTCTAATTTATTTTTTCTTCTTCTATAAAATTGGGTGACTGAGGATAATGAAATGCATTGTGGTATTTTTCATGAAAAATTCTACACGGATCGGGTTCTGTACAATTTCATGCAAGATGCCCCTCTTGTCCGCATTTATAACAAGTCATAGGTCTTCTATCCTAATACCCACTTCCTTGGTTATCCATATAACCCCCACGATACCCCCCTTCATTATACCCTTGATATCCCTTACCATTATGGTAGTTATCATATCCACCTTGATATCTACCTCTAAAATTTCCCCTATATCCACCTCGGTATCCTCTTTCATTGTAACCTTGATGGTTTGGGTTATAGTTACTTCCCGAGATCTTCCTTCAAATTAAGGTTGGTCTCCCTATGGATTTGTTTACTACAAAGGTGCAATTATCATTTATTGTGATTGTGTCATATTCACTAGTAGCATCTTTGGTTGAGTATGGGGAGGGTTAGGAGCTGCATTCTGCTGTCAGCTGTCATCACTCTTCTAGTAGTTTAATATTTAAAATAATCCAATGCATTGAACACGAGGCAAGTATAGTGGTAATGATTATATGACCTGCACATAGTACAATACATCAATTGATTTGTAGGAGGTGATACTTCAAGTAAAGGACAAGTGTTCTAAGTGTGTTGGTCCCAAAGTCTATAAATACCGCACCATGTCCTGTTTGATGGAGCTATATTGGCAGATGATTATTTTTGTGATGAATATATCCTCACTGCAGCTTGCTCTTTTTACATTTTCAAAGTATGGAAATTCAAGTCTACTATGGAATTCATTGTAACAAACAAGACACCATATTTTTGGTCTCGATTTATTCCTAGGTGGTGAACTAATCCTCAACCCTTTAGTCCTCTTAATCTCCTTCTATAATTTTAATTTTGCAAGTTCTAACTGTACCCTCTCTAGTTCAATTTTCATTGAAGTTTCCCCACTTGTCCATGGTTGGGCTTTAAGTTTTATTTCCATTTCAATTTCTTCTGATAATGATTTAAATTGTTGAGAATCTAGCGTTTCTTTGAGATAAGGAAGTAGCCCCGAGGTGAACCGCTAAATTCTTTGTTTATCTATTAAGGGCTCTTCTAATTTTCTAGTAACAATGTTAAACCTTTGACTAAATTCCTTCACTGATTCTCCTTCTCTTTGTATAAGATATCTCATCTTTCTTACTCCTTCTGATGGGGCTTCTGGGAAATGAAAGTTTGTTTTAAATTCTCTTTCAATATCATCCCATGGTTTTGTTCCTTGAGAATTCAGCCTCATGTACCAACACAGTGCATCATCCCTTAATGAACATGCAAAATATTGTATTTTAGTAGCCTCATCTATGGTGTTATTGCTCTTCCAGTAGGATTCCAATAGGAACAAGTGTTCCAATGCATCGTTAGAGTCCTTGTAAAAAATTGGCATTTTGATCTTTTGAGCCATTATTGATCAAGTATTTATTCTTGACTGAACAATGGGTTGATGCTTAACTTATTTTACTTTCTTTATTTGATTTTGAATTAGTTTTGAACTATTCCTCCTTCCCTTATCTCTACTTAATTTAATATCAAAATAAATTTTTCCCAACAGTTCCTAGAATTCTCTCATTGTTTGTTGTCTCTAACTCTCTTCTCACAATATTTGATATCTTTCTTCTAAACTCTTTTCTTTTTGTAGATTCTCAAATGGTGTATCAAGTGGCACATGGAATGAAATCTAATTTGAGGGGTCATCTTTTTAGGCTCGTGTGTTTGTTTGGGGCGCATCTTTATTCAAAGACTTTTCATAACTAATATTTTCCATAACTACCTTTCTATCTTTATTATTTCTTAATCTATATCTTTCTTCTAATCCCTCATCACTTCCTCTCTTTTTATTTTGTCTTTCATTTTCTCTTCTTTGACTTCCCTCTCTATCTCTCTCCTCAATTTTCTCTTATTATTTCTAATTTCTCTTCCTTCGATTTCTCTATCCTTTTTTCTTCTTTTTTACCTATATTTTCTTCCCTTTTATGCTCTATTCTTTCTTTTTCTCTATTTTTCCTATCTCGTATTCTTATCTTCTCTCTAAATTCCTCAACTATTTTATTATAGTGACATCTTCTTATTCTTCACCTCTTTCCTTAATCATTAATAAGGTTCTCAATTCCTCTTCATTCCACCCTTCTGCTTCTAACACTCTCTTAAATGATGTTTTAACCCTCCTACTAAATGTTTTAGGCCCCTAATTAATATTTCTTATCTAGTTAGAGCATGTTGAACCAGACTTTCTATACCGTATTGAACCACAGGATTCCATGGGGTAACAAAGTCTTGTTGGTCTTGTCATCACCAATCCGACACTATGATAAGTCTTCACTAGGAACTCCTCGTCTTTATGATTATTTACTAATGCACAACATTTAGTTTGGTGGATGTAATCTGAAACACAACAACAAACATAACATAAGAATACCATAGACTACAATAAGATGGAATGATGATAAATCTGAAATATCAATGTAAATTATAATATCAACATGAAATTGTTACAATTTCACCCATTAGGTACTTCAAGTGTTACATGACTTCACTTTCCTTCCAACAATAACTATGGGAGAAACTTCACAATTACACCTCTTAATGGCTTATTTAACACACCTTCAAAATGATGGCTTCCTTTACACATTTACTCATACAATATTTCTCACTACTTCCTTCTATGCTAAATGAGGGAGGTGGCCTCTTTATTTATAAAACTTCCAGGCTTATCCATCTTATCTCTAAGATAGGATAAGAAATCCAATCTGATGAATCATATTCAATACCTTAACTCTTATCTCGTACATGTAAGTTTATCTTTTAAGATAAGATAAACCTTATCATTTCACATGGGTTCCACATTTTTAGACTTTTTACAAATAAAATACACAAAATATTTATGACGTCACTCCTTGTCCTTATTACCAATATAATATTTCTAATTCCTAATCATGTAGACCCTACTTCTCTACTTACCCCAACTTTGAAATTTTAACATTACTGGACCACTTACGAAAAATATTTACTTTTTACCACAACATTCCTATAGTCCTTTTGACTATTGCCATATTATACATTATTGGCAAACATCGTCACTGGCAGCGTCGTTATTTTCTATCGATGCTACTACTAATTATACTTAACAACATCCTATTCCTAACACATACATTAATGAAATAGAAATTATGGAGGAAAATTTTACTGTCGACATCTTCCCCTTCCTAGCTTCTACTCCGTCCTCGAGTAGACTATTCTCGCTACTTGGAAAATCTTCAACTTGTTGTGGTTGACCCATTTCTTAATGAGAGTGCCGTCCAATTCCTCCAAATCAAGACGTACCATTTTCGTGCACATCTACTATTTTGTAGGGCTGTCATCACCAATCCGGCACTATGATAATTCTTCATCGGGAACTCCTCGTGCTATGATTATTTACTAATGCACAAATTTTAGTTTGGTGGATGGAATCTAGAAACACAACAACAAACATAACACAAGAATACCATAGACTATGATAAGAAGGAATGATGATAAATCTGAAATATAAGTGTAAATTATAATATCAACATGAAATTGTTACAATCTCACCCATGAGGTACTTCAAGTGTTACTGACTTCACTTGTCTTCCAATAATAACTATGGGAGAAACTTCATAATTACACCTCACACCTTCAAAATGATGGCTTCCTTTACACACTTACTCATATAATATTTCTCACTATTTCCTTCTATGCTAAATGAGGGGGTGGCCTTTCTATTTATAGAACTTCCAGCTTATCCATCTTATCTCTAAGATAGGATAAGAAATCTACTCCTGACGAATCATATTCCATACCTTAACTCTTATTTATACATGTAAGCTTATCTTTTAAGATAAGATAAACCTTATCATTTCACATGGGTTCCACATTTTTAGACTTTTTACAAATAAAATACACAAAATATTTATGACCTCACTCATTTTCCTTATTACCAATATAATATTTCTAACTCCTAATCATGTAGACCCTACTTCTCTACTTACCCTAACTTTGACATTTAACATTACCGGACCACTTACGAAAAATATTTACTTTTTACCACAACATTCCTATTATACTTTTGATTATTACCGTACTATACATTATTGATTTGGCCACAGTATCGGCAACGCCGTTATCTTCTATCGATGCTACTACTAATTATACATAACAACATCCTATTCCTAATACAAACATTAATGAAATAGAAATTACGGAGGAAAATTTTAGTGTCGACATCTTCCCCCTTCCTAGCTTCTACTCCATCCTTGGAGTATAATATTCTTGTGCTTGGAAAATCTTTAACTTGTCATGGTTGACCCATTTTGTAATGGGAGTGCCATCCAATTCCTCCAGTTGGTATGTACCATTTTCATGCACAACTACTATTTTGTAGGGCCCCATCCATTTTGGAAGAAATGTTCTCTGTCTTCTTTTTCGTATCTAGAATCATATACTAGAACCAAGTCATTCACATGAAATGGAGACCAATGGATCTTTTGATCAAAGTATTTCTTCTGCTTCATTTTCTTCTTATAGCTTGTATCCTTTGCTATTTCCCTCATTTCCTCTAGTAAATGAAGATGTACCAACCTTTATTTTACTGAATCACTTTCATCCATCCTTTCATTTTTCATAACTCTCACAAAGGGGGAATATCAAACTCAATAGGAAGAACTGGATTAATGCCATAAGCCAACTAAAATGGGGAGTATCATGTTGCTGACTTTGATGTTGCCCTATATGCCCACAATGTTGCATGAATCCTTTTATCCCACTTATATACCTACAAGGTTACATCTTTTGCTAGAATTTGATATAACACAAAATTTGTTCGTTCCACCTATCCATTTGTGTTTGGCTTGTATGTTGTTGCCTTCCTATGCTTAATAGAAAACTTGTTGACTAGGGCTTCTACCACCTCATTAATGAAGTGGCTTCCTTGATCTGTTATAATTTCTAATGGGAAACTAAATCTGGTGACAATGTGTTCATATATGAACCTTGCCACTTCATCCATGGAAGTTGTTTTCAATTGCCTAGCTTCAACCCACATGGTTAAATAATCTGTGGCAACTACAATATACTTATTTTTCCGTGGGGTAGTTGGAAGTGGACCTACAATATCTATTCCCCACTTTTCAAAGGGACCAAGTGGAAGAATAGAGCATAATGGAGCTGATGAAGTCTTACAGTTACCATGTGTTTGAAAAATATCACATGTCTTAAAATAATTATAACAATCTCTAAAAAGAGTGGGCCAGTGATAACCTTCATCCAAGATCCTTCTTGTTGTAAGTTGTCCAGAGAAGTGTCCTCCACATGTACCATTGTGGAATCCTTCTATCGAGCCTTCCCTTGATCACATCCAATTGCCCTTTTGTATTGTTCATCGTGTCCTATTTGAAATAATACTCCATATAGAATAGAATATGGACGACTGACTTGAGTAATCTTCCTCTTAATCTTTACATTGACACCATCAAGAAACTTGAATTCATTCAGATAATTCCAAATATCTATGTATTCACCAGGGATTGTGTCAAGGGATAACAATGATGCATCTGGGAAATCATCATCATCACAAGATGAACCTAAACCATCATAGGCTCGAGAGAGTGCATTTGCATTGACATGCTTCCTTCCCCGCCTATCTATAATATCAAATTCAAACTCTTGTAGAAAAATTATCCATCTTGCTATCCTCCCCGATGGGTTAGGCTTATTTTCAATATATTTTAGAGTCTCGATGATCTACATTACAACGATAAATTTTTTCCCTAGAAATTAATTTCTAAACTTCTTTACAGCAAAAAAAAATGATAACTAGAGCCTCTTATTCAATTACAATATAATTTACCTCAAAGACTACTCATTTGTCTCTCCCAAAGTAAACTAGATGTTCATTCCCATTTTCATCATTTTGGCTCAAAGTACTTCCTAGTGTTGCATCCGAGGCATCGGTGTACACAATGAATAGCTTGCTCTAATCTGAATCTTTAAAACAGATGATGAAGACACCAGGGCTTCCTTCGCTTGTTTAAAAGCTTCATGTGCCTTATCTCTTGGTTCATAAGTAACATCCTTCTTCAAGAATCGGGTTAGTGGTCATGCAATCTTTGAGAAATTTTTATGAACCTTCTATAGTAGTAACCCACATGGTCTAAAAATGATCTCAACTTACTTCTCTTCATAGGAAATGGAAACTCTTTGATTTTTGAAACTTTATCCTGGATCAGATTAATACCATCTCTCGAATACAACATGCCCTAACAAAATGCATTTAGAACATCCAAAGACACACTTTATAGGGTTTAGTGAGGCTTGTGCTTCATCTACCTTTGAAATTTTATCTCCATCTCGTGCGGTGGTCCATCTTGCTCCCATAGATGTAAAAATCATCCGTAAATACTCATGAAGTTCCCAATGTAGCTTTCGAACACCCTATTCATAAAACACTGGAACATTGTTGGAGCATTACACAACCCAAAAGGCATAACTCTATAAGAAAACATTCCCAAGGAGTGGTGAACATGGTCTTCAATTGATCTTTCTCTCGCTATACGAACTTGGTTGTATCTGCTATATCCATCAATAAAACTATAGAACTCTTGGCCAGCCAATTCGTCCCAAGATCTGATCCGAGAATGGAAGAGGGTAATGATCCTTCTTTTTGCCTTATTGAGCTTTCTATAATCAACACAAATGCGTAGCTTCCTTTCTTTTTTATTGAGATCACAATGGAAAAAACCTATTCTTAATTCTCCACAACAAATATAAATCCCGCATCAAGCAACTTATCTATTTCTTCTTTTACAATCTTAGAAAATTAGGATTCATTCTATATGGCATTTGCTTTATGGGCTTAGCACCATCTACCAACTCAATAGAATATTCTACCCAACTTACTTAATGGAGTTCCTTGTAATAAAAAAAAAAAGGTGTATGTACCTTCGAAAGAGCTTTGAGGTAGCATTCCTTCTTGCTCTCCATCACAAAGATCACAGCTTTTATTTGTTTGAGATGATCATCAATTTCTTCTTCGATAATTTTATGGGTTCATCAGTCGGTGTGACTATAAGGATATCCATGATTGAAACATCAACCTCACTTTCTTCATCTTTTATGTCCACTTCACTGGTACTAGAGTAATCATAGGATGTCCAATCATTAGTTTCATCACTTGAATCCACAGGTTCTGTCTTATGATGCCGAGGGATCATGTTTATCTTCACCCTCTCTCTACCACATCCAAGTGTCATGAAGCCTTCATTCTAGTAGTTTCTTGCATGAACTCTCCTTAGCCATGGTCTTCCCAACAACATTGGGTACGCAACAATACCATTTTTCATCACCTAAAGTCTACCACACATACAACACCCATAAAAATATTGCCACATTTGAAACTACACCTTCTAGTTTAGTTTTTCCCTTATTTAATGACCTTAACATAAGTGTTAAGGGGTGATCAATTTTTAAACCCAACATATTCATTACAGACTTGGTCATTACATTAACTACAGCACCTCCATCAACTAAGACATCATGAATTGAAATATAATTACATAATACCTTAGCTTGTGAAGCATATAGATCCGCCTCTGCGCTCCAAAATAGGGACCTCAACCTCCTTCCTTCGTTGAGCATTGAGTCCACTTCACAACTCCCACCTCTTCTCATAAGACATAGCCAAGAGTTGACCATATGTAATATTTGTAGGCCTTTTGGATAGATTTTCTAAGATGGAGTATGGTCCTTGTCCCCGTGAAATCGTAAAATCCTACACACCCAACTTTTTTCTCCTCTGTTTCTTACTAGTTTCTCCTTTCATCTTCTTAGGATCATTTCCATCTTGATTATCTTTTTATTTATTTCTTTTTATTACAAACACATCTACTTCATTATTTACGATCTTATCTACTACATCAAAAATGAATTCATAGGTGCTTTTCCTTTATCATTATCTCTTGTACTGTGATGTAGAAGCTCTATCTGATAATTATACTTATAATGACCCTTTTATATAACCATAACATATAACTTCAGAAATATTTCTTTTTGGAACTCTATCTCCTCCTGAGAACTAAATTATTTTCCTCAAGAAGATTCATAGTTAATCGACCCATCTTCTTGAGCAGATCTTCATACTACGAGATGTACTAGGAGAAAGATTTGTGCTCACGGAGAGTGGTTGTGGATTCTGGACTAAAGGTGCTGGTGTAGGCTCTACTTTAGCAACAATGTCTCTGGGCTTCTCTTACATGTTTTCTTCTTTCCTTCTTGCAATCTCCTTTACTTGTTCAATGGTAGATGGGTGGTCATACTTCACTCGTTGTCTAATCTCTAGCTTCATCCCAAGATCAAGTGCGTACAGAGAGGAGATTATCCATGCCATTCATCAACCCATCCACTAATCCTTCCTTCCAGATCTGGGCATCGAGCTTCCTCCTTAGCTCTAGAACATGAGCATGATAATCCCTTATCTTCGCCTTCTCTCCTTAGGATAGCTTTGTGATATAGATCATGAGATCTCGCATATTTATGTTATTCACCAAATTCTTCAAGAAAACTTTTAGTTAATAAATCCCATGAGTTTTTCACATTATCACCTAGTGGTTCAAACCACCTAATGGTTGAACCATCCAAAAAGATAAAAAAATTCAGTCCATTATTCCTTCTTATAAGGCCATTACAAACACAAGATCGTTTAAACTCTTGAATGAAAGAGGAAGCATCTTCATTAGATTGGGATGAAAAATAGGAATCTTCCCCATTTCTAAAAGTAACCATAGTGAAATACCAACACACAAGTATAATAAAAATACTTATGTGCACAAATAATTGGAATCACTATAATAGAAAATAGAAATGCCCACGGTAAACTATGGTAAAATTTGACTTATCATGTGTAAAAACTGAATTTACTATGGTAAATACTATTCACAATAAAAAAGTGAAGTTACTATGGTAAATATTATACATGGTAAAAAGTGAATTTATCATGGTAAATACTATTCATGACAAAAAGTTACTTTACCATGGTAACTACTATGCATAGTAAAAACAAGGTTACCCTCCAAATATTTTTTTGACTAAGTGGGAATATCTCTCTAGAAAATCCAACAACGAGGATTGGTCTCGGAAACGGAACCAAATGTCATCACCAATCCAAACTATGATAATTCTTCACTAGGAAATCCTCATGCTATGATTATTTACTAATGCAAAACTTTTAGTTTGGTGGATGGAATCTAGAAACACAGCAACAAACATAACACAAGAATACCATAAACTATGATAAGAAGGAATGATGATAAATATGAAATATAAGTATAACTTATAATATCACCATGAAATTGTTACAATCCCACCCATGAGGTACTTCAAGTGTTACTAACTTCACTTTCCTTCCGACAATAACTATGGGAGAAACTTCATAATTACACCTCACACCTTCAAAATGATGGCTTCCTTTACACACTTACTCATACAATATTTCTCAATACTTCCTTCTATGTTAAATGAGGGGGTGGCCTCTCTATTTATAGAACTTCCAAGCTTATCCATCTTATCTCTAAGATAGGATAAGAAATCTACTCTTACAAATCATATTCCATACCTTAACTCTTATCTCGTACACGTAAGCTTATCATTTAAGATAAGATAAACCTTATCGCTTTACATGGGTTCCACATTTTTAGAATTTTTACAAATAAAATATACAAAATATTTACGACCTCACTCCTTGTCCTTATTACCAATATAATATTTCTAATTCCTAATCATGTAGACCCTACTTCTCTACTTACCCTAACTTTGACATTTTAACATTACTAGACCACTTACGACAAATATTTAGTTTTTACCACAACATTCCTATTATAATTTTGACTATTACCATATTATACATTATTGGTGGTGTCGATCTTGGTAGTGCCGTTATCTTTATCGACGCTACTACTAATTATACTTAACAACATCCTATTCCTAATACATACATTAATGAAATAGAAATTACGAGAGGAAAATTTTAGTGTCACAGTGCCCCATCCATTTTGGAAGAAATTTTCTCTGCCTCTTCTTTTTTTTCTAGTATCTAGAATCATATACTAGAACCAAGTCATTCACATGAAATGGAGACCAATGGATCTTTTGATCAAAGTATTCCTTCTGCTTCATTTTCTTCTTATAGCTTGTATCCTTTTCTATTTCCCTCATTTCCTCTAGCAAATAAAGATGTACCAACCTTTCTTTTACTGAATCACTTTCATCCATCCTTTCATTTTTCATAATTCTCACAGTGGGAATATCAATCTCAATAGGAAGAATTGGATCAATGCCATAAGCCAACTAAAATGGGGAGTATCATTTTGTTGACTTTGATGTTGCCCTATATGCCCACAATGTTGCATGAATCCTTTTATCCCACTTATATACCTACAAGGCAGCATCTTTTTCTAGAATTTGACACAACACAAAATTTGTTCATTTCACCTGTCCATTTGTGCTTGGCTTGTATGTTTTTTCCTTCCCGTGCTCAATAGAAAACTTATTGACTAGGGATTATAACACCTCATTAATGAAGTGGCTTCCTTCATCTGTTACAATTTCTAATGGACAACCAAATCTGGTGACAATGCGTCATATATGAACTTTTCCACTTCATCCATGGAAGTTGTTTTCAATGGCCTAGCTTCAAACCACTTGGTTAAATAATCTGGCAACTACAATATACTTATTTTTGCATGGGCTAGTTGGAAGTGGACCTACAATGTGTATTCCCAACTTTTCAAAGAGACCAAGTGGAAGAATAGGGAATAATGGAGTTGATGAAGTCTTACATTACTACATGTGTTTAACAAATATCACATGTCTTACAATAATTATAACAATCTCTAAAAAGAGTGGGCCGGATAACTCGCATCCAAGATCCTTCTTGTTGTAAGTTGTCCAGAAGAAGCCCTCCACATGTACCATTGTGAATTCTTCTATCAACTTCTTCCCTTGATCACATCCAACTATCTTCTTATACTGCTTCATAAAGTCATATTCGAAATAATACTTTATGCGAGAATAGAATATGGACGACTGGCTTGAGTAATCTTCCTCTTAGTCTTTGCATTGGCACCATCAAAAACTTGAATTTATTAAGATAAATCCAAATATCTATGTATTCACTAGAGATTTTGTCAAGTGATAACAATGCTTTGCATCTGGGAAATCATCATCATCATCACAATATGAACCTAAACCATCATAGGCTCGAGAGAGTGCATCTGCATTGACATGCTTCTTTCGTGGTCTATCTATAATATAAAATTCAAATTCTTGTAGAAAAATTATCCATCTCACTATGCTCCCGATGGGTTAGGCTTATTTTCAATATATTTTAGAGTCTCGATGATCTGCTTAATGATAAATTTTTCCTAGCAAGTAATCTCTAAACTTCTTTACAACAAAAATGATAGCTAGAGCCTCTTATTCAATTACAATATAATTTACCTCAAGACTTTGCTCATTTGTCCGCTCCTAAAGTAAACTAGATGTTCATTCCCATTTTCATCTTTTTGGCTTAGAGTACTTCCTAGTGCTGCATCTGAGGCATCAATGTACACAATGAATGGCTTGCTCCAATCTAGAATCTTTAAATAGGTGAAGACACCGGGGCTTCCTTCAGTTGTTTAAAAGCTTCATGCGCCTTATCTCCTGGTTCATAAGTAACATCCTTCTTCAAGAACTGGGTTAGTGGCTGTACAATCCTTGAGAAATTCCTGATGAACCTTCTATAGTAACCCACATGGCCTAAAAATGATCTCAACTTACTTCTATTCATAGGAAATGGTAACTCTTTGATTTTTGAAACTTTATCCGGATCAGTACCAGTACCATCTCTGAATACAACATGCCCTAACAAAATACCTTTACAAACATCCAAAGACACACTTTGTAGGGTTTAGTCAGGCTTTTGATTCATCTACCTTTGAAATGTTGTCTCCATCTCAGTGCAGTGGTCCATCTTGCTCCCATAGATTAAAAAAAATCATCCGAAATACTCTAATGAAGTTCCCAATGTAGGGTTCGAACACCCTATTCATCAAACGCTAGAACGTTGTTAGAGCATTACATAACCCAAAAGGCATAACTCTATAAGAAAACATTCCCCAAGGAGTGGTGAACATGGTCTTCAACTAATCTTTCTCTGCAATATGAACTTTGTTGTATCCACTATATCCATCAAGAAAACTATAAGCACTCTAGCCAGCCTACTTCGTCAAGATCTGATCCGAGAATGGAAGAGGGTAATGATCCTTCTTTTTTTTTTCCCTTATCGAGATTTCTATAATCAACACAAATGCAAAGCTTCCCATTCTTTTTTATTAAGATCATAATGAAAGAAACCTATTCTTAATCCTCCACAAGAAATATGAATCCCGCATCAAGCAAAGTTGTTATCCAAAATTCACCCCCCAGAGTAAATTTTGATAACATGCATTGAATTCTCAAGCCCCAGGAAAATTGATTAATTCAGGGAAAAATCATGTTTCTAGGGTCCCCTCATATTTTTCTAACTCCCCTGGCCGAAGAAGAAAAGAGAAAGTTCTGAGAAAATGTGAAAAGTTGCAGAAAACAAGCTTGGGCCAGGAAAAATCATGAAAAATGGCTAAGTCCTAGTCCTCACAACAGTCGGGACGTGAGGGACATCTGGGTGCAAATTGGCTGAAAGGCTGTCAGGTAGTCTACAGAGCAAGGAACATCCAGGCTGTTGGGATGCGCGGGACGCGGAAAGCCGGTTCGGCCAAAGGAGAAGAAAATCAACTAACTGCTCTGGGACATTTGGGACAAGAAGACGCGAAGGACGCGAACCAGCGAAAAAGGATAGGGAAGCCCATTTCGTGGATCAGAAGTTTTTGTCCCAGACAACACTGGGACATCCGGGACAAAGGGATGTGGAAGACGCGGATAGCCGAAAAGTCCGAGAGCCAATCAAATCACGCCATGTGTCACCTGAAAAAGGGACAGGGAAGCCCATTTCAAAGGCGGATCGAAGTTTTGTCCCCGAGGCAATAAAGACTTTGGGACATCTGGGAAAAATGGACGCGGTGGATGCAAAAGAGCTGGCAAACCCGTGGACCAACCAAATCATGACACGTGTCACAAGGAGAAAAGTCCAAAATTCAAAGGGCGAGGTTTGAGGGGCACCTGAGCCAATCAAAAGAGAACACGTGTCCTATGGAACAAGGAATGCGGAGCTCGGGGAGGAGTTAGAGAATTTGGCAAGAAGTTAACCAAAAAGCTAAAATTAAAGGTCTACCCCATGCCCCTAATGACCAATCAATGCATGCCACGTGTCATCCAGGTGGCAGAGTGCGGAAGAAATTTAAAAATCCGTTTCACCTGTTTTGTGCCCTAAATCTTCAGATCTCCATATCTTTTGATCCAGAGCTCGGATTTGCACGTTCTTTATATCAACGGAAAGATTATGAAATTATCTACGTGATTCTATGGTTAATCTTGAATTTTGGTGCAGTTTGGAGAGAGAAAATTGAGAAACAGCTCTGACGTGTGTTCATGGCCAGAAGTGACATTTCAACTACCGACTAGATTTAATGCAGAATGGGTTGCATTCTCCTGTAATTCGGTCAAAATGATAGGGTATGGGTTTGTAAGGTCCCCCATGCTGTTTTAATGCACCTGCAGTCAAGAAGGAATGGGCTCTCATGTTTTTTGTACGTTTCTGTCTCCTAGGCTCGACCCTTGCAATGTAAAAGCCAGATTTGGCTCATTTCTAAAAGGGGGAACATTTTTGGGCATAGCAGACTTCTTCTTTCACCTCCAGCAAGTGATTGATGCAAGGATCAAACCTCTCCAAATATTGTAACAATTTTCTTTTACCTCTCTTAGGGTGTAATGCGTGTTTTTGACACTGAAATGATAATGTAAGCTCTGTGAATGGGTTTCAGTCCTCTGTTTGTATTATTTACTTCATTTCAGATCCTAAATTATACCTTATCAGTCTGTGTATGTTTTATGTTGTGAACTTTGGTCTGTGTCTATTTTCATGACAAATATGTTTCACCACTCCTTTTGGTGCATCACCATCTTTAGTTAGTTTCAATTTTTGCACTTCTACCCCTATCTCCTTGCCAGTTAGAGTAGGATTAGGATCTGAACCTCTGTAGTTGTGCAAGCATTAGATCTAAATTAGAGGAGTTTGAGGAACCACCTCTAATCTGAGATTCCTCTCTCAGTTTCACAAGTCCCACACTTAGAGAGAGGTTTCCATGTTGTGCAATCACACCGGATGCTAGAGTGATCAACCTAGAAGCCTGATCTGCATCCAGGGGTGTTGTGAGCCTGCAAAAACAGCTTGCACGCTTGGTGGGACTTAGAGGTCTCATTTTTATTGCAGCAGGTTAATGTGCATCTGTTGCATTTTTCTTGCTTAAAAGAGCTATTATTTGCATATCCTGGGACTCCAGGGGAAGAACCAAATGGCCTCCTATTGCAGTAGGCCGAAAACTCATGAGAAGAATCACCACAAGGTCAAGAGTTGGAGAAGAAGAAGTGTTTTTGAATACCTATAATTATCTCCAAGAAGAAGGAAAAGAGGAATAAGGATTCAAAGGTCTCCATCTCCACCAAACAGAACTCTCTCAACTCCTCCACCCTGTAGGCCTTTCATTCATCAACAAGGGTTTTAAGACCAATTAGAATGGCTCGTAACAATCCCTACGTCAACTTCACAGAAATGCCCACTTGCTCTTAATGCACAACATCCAGCCTTCTATTGCTCCTTGAAGAACATTCCCTACTTCACCGGAGAAAATCGACTACTCCAGTGATCATGTTAACGATATTGCTAACCTTTGTGCAATTCATGAAATCAATGAAATGCAAGTGGTCATCAAGTTACTTGGCATCTTCCTTCAAGGGTAAAGCATTACAATGGTTTAGGAGCCTTGGAGCTGGTTCTATCACAAACTGGAATCAGCTGTGTATTGCACTTCATGAGCAATTTGGAGAGAAGGGAGACAACTTGTCTCTTTTGGAGCAGCTAACAACCATCAAGAGGGCTCCCAATGAGCAGCTGACCGATTTCAACTTCAGATTTCAAAAAACTTGGGAGAGGATTCCAGTGGCAGTCAGGCCAACAGCAGAAGGTGCTTTTCTATACTATCTCAAAGCTTTAAATTCTGATATTTCTATGTTGATTCAGTCCATGGGAGGCATAACTATCCCTATGGCTTATAGCATTACCATTAGGGCTGAAAATTGTTTAATCCAAGCTGGAAAACTTGCCCCTAGACCTCCCATGCCATTGTTTCCAAGTTTAGAGAGCCTAAACACCCATCAAGCACCTAATTTGGCTCCCTCTCCCACTCCTAGAAATCAGAGTTCAAATGAAGCTTCCACTTCATCTCCAAGTGCCCCAAATGAGCTTCAAGAGGTCATGAAGCAATTTCAAAACCTAGGCAATGAGCTAGTTACTCTCAAGAGGCAACAAGCCCAAGGTTTCAGACCTTCTTATCAACCCCAAGCTCAGCCTAATAGACAGCCATACCAACCACAAAGACCACCTAATCCAGCTACAAATATGAATCAAACAAGGCCTCCTGCCAATAGACCATTCTAGCCCTATAATCCAAATGCCATATCTGCCTCTAAGGCATTAGTGCCAACACAGAACAACATTGCTCAGGAATATGATTGGTGCTTTCCATGCAACAAGCCTCATAACCAATCCATGTGTTTCAATGGTGCTCTCAATCAAGCACTAATGGTGACAACTACTGGTGTGGAGGGTGAGGGTAGTCAAGGAAACAATCAACAACAAGAAACATTCCAACAACAATCAGCCCCAAATGACACCACATTGGTGAACTGGCAAGCAGAAGATTTCTGTGGCATGAATCAAGGAGTTTCTCAAGGTGTTGCAGCCAACACAAGGTCAAAGAGGAGAAATTTGGGTGAAGAATAGCCATTAGCCCCAGCCAATCCACAACCTTCCATGGCTCCACAAATGATTGGCAAGCAAAGTCCAGTTTCAAATGCATAAGGGCAGCCAAGAACAGCCCCTAGGCCAACTCAAATGCCAGCTGTTGCTGCCCACGTGCAAGGAGTAAATGTGCAAACCAAGGGACAACAAAGAGATCCTTCATCACCATTCAGTATCATTGATCAGATGAAGAAGACAAACGTCAACATATCAATGTGGGAATCCCTATCTATCCTAGGCCAAAGAGATCTGCTGCAAGCTACCATGAAGGATTGGCCAACTTCGAATCAGTAGGTTCATATGCAAGACAAAGTGCTTACAAATGCTGCCCAGCCTGAAGGAAGTCATGGAGGACAACAAGGTAAAATGTTGAAGCCCCCTCCTTTTTATGTTTCATTAATCATTGGAAATCAGCTAGTACATAATTGCATGATAGACTCCGGGGCAAGTAGCTCAGTAATGCCTAAACAGATAGCTGATCAGCTAGGGCTCCAGTATGAAATAACATCTAAAGGGGTAGTGCAGCTAGATGGGACAGCAATAGCAATAGTTGGAGTGATTAGAAATTTGAGTCTTACCTTGCACGCATGTCTAAATGTTGTTGTTTTACAAGATGTATCAATCATAGACCTTCCACCACTCTTTGCCCTTTGCTTGTCAAGGGACTTCACAGCCAAGATTGGGGGGTATTTGTCTACTGATTGGTCACACATGCTATTCAGAACAAGATATGGAACTAAGGCCACAATCAGATCCGAACCTATTGCAAACTTCCATATTGAGCCTTACACTCCAAGTTAGATTAATGCCAATTGCTCAGCATTTGATCAAGAAGATCACCCTAGCACTGATGAGGCTGACACCAAGGTTGGAAGTATCCCAGATCTAACTCTTGATGAATGGGCAAACAAGATACATGCTTTTGATCCCTATCAAGAAGTAGAAGAATCTGCACTAGGAGTTTATTGTTTACATGAAGGGAATCAACCTCTCCCCAGCATCACCAAGCCGGATCATAAAGACAAGAATGAAGTATGGCAATTGTTATTTGATGGTTCAAGGAGTAGAAAAGGTGCAGGAGGAGGAGCTATGCTCATTTCACCACAAGGTATAAGGTATTACGCAGCCTTCCATTTCCAGTTTTCCTGTTCAAACAACACAACTGAGTATGAAGCCTTAATTCATGGACTGCACTGGGAAATGAAGAAAGGCATTAGGAATTTACAAGTATTTAGTGATAGTGAGCTAATTGTAAACCAAGTCAAAGGAAAAATGCTGCCAAAAATGATCTGTTGAAGAACTACAAAAATTGGGTATGGGATCTTATTGAAGATCTTGAAGCTTTTAGCATCAATTCCATCCCAAGAAAAAAGAATGAAGCTGCTGACAGGCTAGCAGTAATTGGGGCTGCGTTTGATGTTGTATAAAGTATCAAAAGTGAGAAATCTCAGCCTCATATCAAATTGGTTGTGAGACCAAATTATTCGGATAACAATACAAGTTGGCAAGTCTTCGAGAATGATCAAAAATTGTTAATTTCCTACAAGAAGAAGCTGAGTTCTCCACCGGAATCAAGACAAGATGCATAAGCGCGTATGGTGACCAAGTGGTGCAGCACATAACTAACAAATTACCAAAAGGCCTCATAACCTTGAGTCAATCTTCAACCCGAATGATCGCTCCGGAAGGAGAAAGCAAACATTCAAGTAAAGGGTGAAGATTCAGAGCCTATTTTAGTGGAAGAAGGAAAACATTGCAGATTGGCAAAGTAAGTACCTCACAAGAGAAATCTGATTTTGTTCAGCTTTGTCAAGAGTTCCCAGATGTCTTTGCTTGGACTTACAAAGATCTAAGAGGTTTCAACCCAAATTTGGCACAACATACTATTGAGCTGGATCCGAATCCAAGCCTGTCAGGCAAAAGCAAAGGCCAGTGAATCCCCATATTGAACCTCTCATGAGAAAAGAGTTAAGCAAGCTTATTGAGGCTAGTATCATCTTCCCCATCAAACACTCAAGTTGGGTCGCCAACTTAGTCCCAGTCAGAAAGAAGAATGGAGAGATCAGGTTGTGTGTCGACTTCAGAGATTTGAATAGAGCCTCTCTCAAGGATCATTATCCACTCCCTTCCATGGAGCAAATATTGTAGGTTGTAGCTGGTTCAGAAAGGTTTTCACTACTTGATGGCTACTCAGGCTATAATCAGATTATGGTGAGGGAGGAAGATCAATTCAAGATAGCCTTCACAACCAAATGGGGAACATATGCCTACAAGAGGATGCCATTTGGCCTATCAAATCTTTGGAGCCACTTTCCAAAGGGCAATGGATATGGCATTCAAGGGTTGATCAATAAAATAGTTTTGATATATCTTGATGACATCACTGTATTCTCCAAAAATGCAGTGGATCACCTTTTTCATCTGAGGCAGGTATTTCAGAGGTGTAGAAGATTTGGGGTATCATTGAATCCCAAAAAATGCATATTCCTGGCTCATGAGGGGAAACTTCTAGGCCATATTGTCTCGAAAGAGGGACTGGCAATTGATCCAGAGAGAGGTTGAAGCCATAAGAGCACTACCATTGCCAAGTCACAAGAAGGCTCTTCAAAGCTTCTTGGGAAGGATCAATTTTGTCCGCGGAGTTTGTCCTGCATTTTACATCCTTGTCAAGCCTATCACCAAAATGTTAAAGAAGAGCATGGATTTTAAGTTGACAGCAGTAAGGTAAGGAGAGTTTTGAAGCAATCAAAGAAGCTATCTCTTAAGCACCAACTCTCATCAACCTAGAATTCTCCAAGGATTTCATCCTCTATGCATTTGGAGGTGATGACACTATTTCTGCCATTCTAGTACAACAGAACAAAGATAATGATGAGCAGCCGGTTGCCTTCTTCAGCCAGAGCCTAGATGACTATGAGGTGAGGTACTCTTTTATTGAGAAGCATGTGCTTGCAGTAATCAGAAGCTTGAAGAAATTCAAGCATTTAATCTCAAACAACAAGGTCCAGTTGCTGGTCTCACATGCTGGAGTTAAGGACTTCCTCCTCAACAAGGATTTGAATGAGAAAAGGGCAGGTTGGATCACCCGTGTCATGGAATATGACATTGAGATCAAGGTCACCAAGCTGGTAAGAGGGAAAGGACTGTGTGAGCAGCTGGTTTTGGGGAAGCAAAAAGAAGTATGCAACAAAGAAGAGGTTGTTTTGATAGTCCAGGACAGCCATGAGCCAAGTGGCAATCAAGAAGAAGACAATGCTTCCCCCACTCCTTGTTGGACCCAAGGCATTATACACTTCCTAGGTACAGGCCTGTGCCCCCCAGAGATGAACAAGACCCAAAGGAGACACTTCAGGTTGTAGGCTGTTCCGTATGCCATTGTTGATGGAGTTTTGTTCAAGAAATATGTGAATGGACCACACGAGATGCATTAGCACAAATTCGATTCAAAGGGTGTTCAAAGTGTTTCATGGTGGACCAGCTGGTGGCCATTTTGCACCAAGAGTGACAGCTCTAAAAATCATGAAGGCTAGTTATTATTGGCCTAAAATCTTCAGTGATTGCTATGCATGGATCAAGAGGTGTAAGAATTGTGCATTCTTCACAGAAAAGAGAGACTTGCTTCCCTCCCATTGCATCCAATATCGGTTGACCAACCATTCATGCAATGGGGTTTGGACTTCATCGAGTCATTAATCCCATTTCAAGCCAAGGGCACAAATGGATTTTGACAGCCACAGACTACTTCACCAAATGGACAGAAGTAGTAGCACTCAAAGAGGCAAATGAGTCTAAAGCATCTTAGAATTTTATGAGGGAATAACAACCAGATTTGGTGTACCTACTACAATAATCTCCGATAATGCATTGGCATTCATTGGATCTAGGGTGACCGAGTGGGTCATCAAGAACGGTATTTACCTCAAGACTTCATCGAACTATTACCCTCGTGGTAATGGCCGTGCCGAGTCTACAAACAAGAACTTGTTGAGGATCATTAGGACGACTCTTGATGAGAATCGAGGTCTTGGCATACCAAATGAAATTAGCCCTATGGGCTAATAGGATAACTCCCAAAAGATCCATAGGTAGCTCTCCATTCAGGCTTGTCTATGGAAGAGAGGCAATCTTGCCCATGTCACTTGAGTTGCCAACGCTTGGAACTCATGAAGTAGATGGAGTTGCTAGAGTTTGAGCCCATGGAGGTGAGGTATGCGAGTTGATAGAGCTGCAAGAAATCGAAATCGTGGCATCCCAAGCAATGGAAAAGGATCAAGCTTTGATTAAGAAGACCTTTGATAGGAAGGCCAAAGATAGATCTTTTCAGGTTGAGATCTAGTGTTAAAATGGGATGTGGATAGAGAAAAACGGAAGGCATTCAAAATTTGATGCCATTTGGAGTGGCCCATACATGGTCACGAAGTGCAAGAACAACAATGCTTTCCAATTGGCCTCATTGGATGGTGAAGAACTGCAAATTCCATTCAATGGAATCCATCTCAAGCATTGCTTCTAGAGGGAAGTTCACTACCTCTGTAAATATTAGATAATATTTTCTTTCCTCCAAGTGCTTGTGCACATTGTTTTCTTTGTAGGTTAGTTTTGTTTTCCCTAAGTGCTTCAAAGCATGACTTATCATCCATGGAGATGTTTTGCAGTCTTTTGCTTTCATCGTGTGATATTCCATCTTCCTCCTTACACATTCTTAGTTAGTTGGGATTCTAAATCCGAATGTTTGATAACTCCATACCTAATGGACTCGCTTAAGCTATGGTCTTTTCACCTAAGCAGTGTACTCCCGCCTGAGTCACCAATTATTATCCAAAATTCACCCCCAGAGTAAATTTTGATAACATGCATTAAATTCTCAAGCCCCAGGAAAATTGATTGATTCAGGGAAGAAAATCATGTTTCTAGGGTCCCCTCAGATTTTTTCTAACTCCCCTGGCCGAAGAAGAAAAGAGCAAGTTCTGAGAAAATGTGAAAAGTTGCAGAAAACAAGCTTGGGCCAGGAAAAATCATGAAAAATGGCTAAGTCCTAGTCCTCGTAACTGGGACATGAGGGACATCTGGTGCGGATCAGGTGAAAGGCCGCGGAAGTCTGCAGAGCAGAGGAACATCCGGGCCGTCAGGATGTATGGGACGTGGAAAGCCGGTTCGGCCGAAGGAGAAGAAAATCGACTAATCGCCTTTCTGGACATTTGGGACAAGAAGACGCCGAAGGACGCGAATCGCGGCGGAAAAGGGACATGGAAGCCCATTTCGGGTGGATCGGGAAGTTTTGTCCCGCATAAAGACCTTTGGGACATCCGGGACAAAGGGACGCGAAGACGCGGATAGTCGAAAAAGCTGAGAGCCAATCAGATCACGCCACATGTCACCGGCAGAAAAGGGACAGGGAAGCCCATTTCGATGGATCAGAAGTTTTTGTCCCCGAGCATAAAGACTGGGACATCTGGGACAAATGGACGCGGTGGATGCGAAAGATCCGGCAGACCCGTAGACCAACCAAATCATGACACGTGTCACAAGGAGAAAAGTCCAAAATTCAAAGGGCGAGGTTTGAGGGGTCAGCCCAAGCCAATCAAAAGAGGACACGTGTCCTATGGAGCAAGGAATGTGGAGCTCAGGGAGGAGTTAGAGAATTTGGCAAGAAGTTCGCCCAAAAGCTAAAAGTAAAGGTCTGCCCCGTGCCCCTGACGACCAATCAATGCATGCCACGTGTCATCCAGGTGGCAGAGCGTGGGAAGAAATTTAAAAATCTGTTGCTTTGTTTTGTGCCCTAAATCTTCGATCTCTATATATTTTGATCCAGAGCTCGGATTTGCACGTTCTTCATATCAACGAAAATCTAATGAAATTATCTATGTGATTCTCGGGGTTAATATTGAATTTTGGTGCAATGAGAGAGAAAATTGAGAAACAGCTCGACATGTGTTCATGGCTAGAAGTGACATTTCGGTGACTGCATTTAATGCGAGAATGGGTCGATTCTCCTGTAATTCATCAAAATGAAAGGGTATGGGTTTGTAAGGTCCCCCATGCCATTTTAATGCACCTACAATCAAGAAGGAATGGGCTCTCACATTTTTTTACGTTTTTGTCTCCTAGGCTCTACCTTGCTTGTAAATGCCGATTTGGCTCATTTCTAAAAGGGGGGAACATTTTTGGGCATAGCAGACTTCTTCTTTCACCTCCAGCAAGTGATTGATGCAAGGATCAGACCTCTCCAAAGATTGTAATAGTTTTCTATTACCTCTCTGAGGGTGTAATGTGTGTTTTGACACTTTGAATGATAATGCAAGCTCTGTGAATGGGTTTCAGTCCTCTATTTGTATTATTTGCTTCATTTCAGATCCTAAATTATACCTTATGAGTCCATGTATGTTTTATGTTGTGAACTTTGGTCTGTGTTTATTTGCATGACAAATATGTTTCACCACTCCTTTTGGCGCATCACCATCTTTAGTTAGTTTCAATTTTGCACTTCTACCCCCGTCTCCTTACAGGTTAGAGTAGGATTAGGATCTCAACCTCTATAGTTGTGCAAGCATTGATCTAAATCGAGAGAGTTTGAGGAACCAGCCTCTAATTTAGAGATTCCTCTCTCGGTTTCACAAGTCCCACACTTGGAGAGAGGTTTCCATGTTGTGCAATCACACCTGGATTCTAGAGTGATCAACCTAGAAGCCCGATCTGCATCCAGGGGTGTTGTGAGCTCGCAACAACAACAACTTATCTATTTCTTCTTTTACAATCTTGGAAAAATTAAGATTCATTCTATATGGCATTTGCTTTATGGGCTTAGCACCATCTACCATCTCAATAGAATGTTCTACCCAACTTACTTGACGGAGTTCCTTGTAACCAAAAGTGAATAGGTGTATGTACCTTCAAAGAGCCGGAGGTAGCATTCCTTCTCACTCTCCATCACAAAGATCACCAATCTTTATTTGTTGGAGACGATCATCAATTTCTTCTTCGATAATTTTATGGGTTCATGAGTCGGTGTGACCGGGAAGGATATCCATGATCTGAAACATCAACCTCACTTTCTTCATCTTCTCGTGTCCACTTCACCGGTACTAGAGTAATCGGAGGATGTCCAATCATCGGTTTCATCACTCAATCCAAAGGTTCTACCTTATGATGCCAAGGGATCATGTTTATCTTCACCCTCTCTCTACCACGTCCAAGTTTCATGAAGCCTTCATTCCAGTAGTTTCTTGCATGAACTCTCCTTAGCCATGGTCTTCCCAACAATATTGGGTATGCAACAGTACCATTTTTCATCACCTGAAATTCTACCACACATACAACACCCATAACAAATATTGCCACATTTGAAACTACACCTTCTGGTTTAGTTTTTCCCTTATTTAATGACCTTAACATAAGTGTTGAGGGGCGATCAATTTTTAAACCCAACATATTCATTACAGACTTGGTCATTACATTAACTACAGCACCTCCATCAACTAAGACATCATGAATTGAAATACAATTAGATAATACCTTAGCTTGTGGAGCGTAGGGATCCACCTCTTCCTCCAGCGGGGACCTCAACCTCCTTCCATCGTTGAGCATTGAGTCAACTTCGCAGCTCCCGCCTCTTCTCAAAAGACATAGCCAAGAGTTGACCATATGTAATATTTGTAGGACTTTTGGATAGATCTTCTAAGATGGAGTATGGTCCTTGTCCCTATGAAATCGTAAAATCCCGCACACCCAAACTTTCTTCTCTCCTATGTTTCTTACTAGTGTCTCCTTTCATCTTCTTAGGATCATTTCCATCTTGATTATCTTTTTATTTCTTTCTTTTTATTACAAACACATCTAATTCATTATTTACACTCTTATCTACTACATCAACAGAATTCATGTGTGCTTTTCCTTTATCATTATCTCTTGTACTGGATGTAGAAGCTCTATCTGGATAATTATACTTATAATGACCCTTTTTAACAACCATAACATACAACTTCAGAAATATTTCTTTTGGACCTCTATCTCCTCCCCGAGAACTAAATTCTTTTCCTCAAGAAGATTAATAGTTAATCGACCCATCTTCTTGAGTAGATCTTCATACTCAATAGATGTACTAGGAGAAATATTTGTGTTCACCAAGAGTGGTCAGTGGATTCTAGACCAAAGGTGCTGGTGTAGGCTCTACTTTAGCAATAATTTCTTTGGGCTCCTCTTCCATTCTTTCTTCTTTCCTTCTTGCAATCTCCTTTTCTTATTCAATGGTAGTTGGTGGTAATACTTTACTCGATTGTTTGATCTCGGCTTCATCCCAAGAATGAAGTGGATACGAGAGGAGATTATCCATGCCATTCATCAACCCATCTCGCTAATCCTTCCTTCCGGATCTAGGCATCGAGCTTCCTCCTTAGCTCTAGAACATGAACATGATAATCCCTTACCTTCTCCTTCTCTCCTTGGGATAGCCTTGTGATATAGATCATGATATCTCGCATATTTATGTTATTCACTAAATTCTTCAAGAAAAATTTTAGTTAATAAATCTCATGAGTTTTTCACATTATCGCCTAGTGTTTAAAACCATCTAAAGGCTGAACCATCAAAAAGGTATAAAAATATTTAGTCCATCGTTCCTTCTTATAAGGCCATTACAAATACAAGATCATTTAAACTCTTGAATGAAAGATGAAGCATCTTCATTAGATTGGGATGAAAAATTAGGAATCTTCCCCATCTACAAAAGTAACAACAAAGAAATACCAACCCACAAGTACAATCAACAAGACTTATGTGCACAAATAATCGGAATCACTATAATAGAAAATAGAAATGCCCATGGTAAACTATGGTAAAATTGACTTACTGCAAAAAAAACTAACTTTACTATGGTAAACACTATTCACATAAAAAATGAAGTTACCATGCGTAAATATTATTCATGGTAAAAAGTGACTTTATCATGTAAATACTATTCACTTTAAAAAGTGACTTTACCATGGTAACTACTATGCATAGTAAAAACAAGGTTACCCTATAAATTTTTCTAGATAAGTGGGAATATCTTTCTAGAAAATCCATTAACGAGGAATGGTCCTGGAAATGGAACCAAAATGTCATCACTAATCGGCACTATGATAATTCTTCACCAGAACTCCTCGTGCTATGATTATTTACTAATGCACAACTTTTAGTTTGGTGGATGGAATTTAGAAACACAAAGAACAAACATAACACAAGAATACCATAGACTATGATAAGAAGAAATGATGATAAATATGAAATATAAGTGTAAATTATAATATCAACATGAAATTATTAAAATATCACCCATGAGGTACTTCAAGTGTTATCGACTTCACTTGCCTTCCAACAATAACTATGGGAGAAACTTCACAATTACACCTCACACCTTCAAGATGATGGCTTCCTTTACACACTTACTCATACAATATTTCTCACTACTTCCTTCTATGCTAAATGAGGGGGTGGCCTCTCTATTTCTAGAACTTCAAGTTTATCCATCTTATCTCTAAGATAGGATAAGAAATCTACTCGACGAATCATATTCCATACCTTAACTCTTATCTCGTACATGTAAGCTTATCTTTTAAGACAAGATAAACCTTATCATTTCACACGGGTTCCATATTTTAAGACTTTTACAAATAAAATATACAAAATATTTATGACCTCACTCCTTGTGCTTATTACCAAGTATAATATTTCTAATTCCTAATCATGTAGACCCTACTTCTCTACTTACCCTAACTTTGAAATTTAACATTACCGCACCACTTACGACAAATATTTACTTTTTACCACAACATTCCTATTATACTTTTGACTATTACCGTACTATACATTATTGGTTGTGTCATACTCACAAAGTGCATGCAAGTTATCTTCTATCGACGATACTACTAATTATATTTTACAATATCCTATTCCTAATAAATACATTAATGAAATAGAAATTACAGAGAGGAAAATTTTAGTGTCGACAGGCCCCATCCATTTTGGAAGAAATTTTCTGTCTTCTTTTTTTGTATCTCGAATCATATACTAGAACCAAGTCATTCACATGAAATGGAGACCAATGGATCTTTTGATCAAAGTATTCCTTCTCGCTTCATTTTCTTCTTATAGCTTGTATCCTTTGCTATTTCCCTCATTTCCTCTATCAAATAAAGATGTACCAACCTTTCTTTTCTTGAATCACTTTCATCCATCCTTTCATTTTTCATAATTCTCACAAAGTGGGAATATCAATTTCAATAGGAAGAACTGGATCAATGCCATAAGCCAACTAAAATGGGGAGTATTATGTTGCTGACTTTGATGTTGCCCTATATGCCCACAATGCCGCATGAATCCTTTTATCCCACTTATGTACCTACAAGGCAACATCTTTTTCTAGAATTTGACACAACACAAAATTTGTTCGTTCCTCCTGTCCATTTTGCTTGGCTTGTATGTTGTTGCCTTCCCGTGCTCAATAGAAAACTTATTGACTAGGGATTATACCACCTCATTATCAAGTGGCTTCCTTCATCTGTTACAATTTCTAATGGACAACCAAATCTGGTGACAATGCGTTCATATATGAACCTTTCCACTTCATCCATGGAAGTTGTTTTCAATGGCCTAGCTTCAAACCACTTGGTTAAATAATCTGTGGCAGCTACAATATACTTATTTTTGCATGGGGTAGTTGGAAGTGGACCTACAATGTCTATTCCCAACTTTTCAAAGGGACCAAGTGGAAGATAGGGCATAATGGAGCTGATGAAGTCTTACAGTACCATGTGTTTGACAAATATCACATGTATTACAATAATTATAACAATCTCTAAAAAGAGTGGGCCAGTGATAACCTGCATCCAAGATCCTTCTTGCTGTAAGTTGTCCAGAGAAGTGCCCTCCACATGTACCATTGTGGAATTCTTCTATCAACTTCTTCCCTTGATCACGTCCAACTATCCTCTTGTACTGTCCATCAAGTCCAATTCTAAATAATACTCCATGCATAATATAATATAGACGACTCGGCTTGAGTAATCTTCCTCTTAGTCTTTACATTGGAACCATCGAAAAACTTAAATTTATTAAGATAATTCTAAATATCTATGTATTCACTAGAGATTTTGTCAAGTGATAACAATGCTACATCCTGGAAATCATCATCATCATCACAATATGAACTTAAACCCTCATAGGCTCGAGAGAGTGCATCTCGCATTGACATGCTTCTTTCGTGGCCTATCTATAGTAAAAGAATTCAAATTCTTGTAGCAAAATTATCCATCTCACTATGCTCCCTAATGGTTTAGGCTTATTGACAATATATTCTAGAGCTCGATGATCTCACAACTATAAATTTCTGCCCTAGCAAGTAATTTCTAAACTTCTTTACAACAAAAATGATAGCTAGAGCCTCTTATTCAATTACAATATAATTTACCTCAAAGATCTTTGCTCATTTGTTTGCTCCCAAAGTAAACTAGATGTTCATTCCTATTTTCATCGCTTTGGCTCAAAGTACTTCCTAGTGTTACGTCCCCGAGGCATCAATATACACAATGAATGGCTTGCTCAAATATGGATTCTTTAAAATAGGTGAAGATGCCAGGGCTTCCTTTAGTTGTTTAAAATCTTCATGCGCCTTATCTCCCGGGTAATAAGTAATATCCTTCTTCAAGAATCAAGTTAGTGGTTGTGCAATCTTTGAGAAATTCTTTATGAACCTTCTATAGTAACCCACATGGCCTAAAAATGATCTCAACTTACTTCTTTTCATAGGAAATGGTAACTCTTTGATTTTTGAAACTTCATCAGGATCATTACCAATACCATCTCTCGGATATAACATGCCCTAACAAAATGCCTTTCAAACATCCAAAGACACACTTTGTAGGGTTTAGTGAGGCTTGTGATTCATCTAACCTTTGAAATGTTGTCTCCATCTGGTGCAGGTGGTCCATCTTGCTCACATAGATGAAAAAATCATCCAGAAAAACTCTGATGAAGTTCACAATGTAGGGTTCGAACACGCTATTCATCAAATGTTGGAATGTTTCTTGAGTATTACACAACCCAAAAGGCATAACTCTATAAGTAAACGTTGCCCAAGGAGTGGTGAATGTGGTCTTTAATCGATCTTTCTCTCGCTATACGAACTTGGTTATATCCGCTATATCCATCGGAGAAACTATAGCATTCCTGGCCATCTACTTCGTCCAAGATCTGATATAAGAATGGAAGAGGGTAATGATCCTTCTTTGTTTCGTTATTGAGCTTCCTATAATCAACACAAATGCATAGCTACCCATTCTTTTTTATTGAGATCACAATGGGAGAAATCCATTCTGAATTCTCCATAGTAAATATGAATCCTACATTAAGCAACTTATCTATTTCTTCTTTTAGATTCTTGGAACAATTAGGATTCATTCTATATGGCATTTGTTTTATGGGCTTAGCACCATCTACCATCTCAATAGAATGTTCTACCCAACTTACTTGATGGAGTTCCTTGTAATCAAAAGTGAATAGGTGTATGTACCTTCGAAAGAGATGGAGGTAGAATTCCTTCTCACTCTCCATCACAACATCACCAATCTTTATTTGTTAGAGATGATCATCAATTTATTCTTTAGATAATTTTATGGGTTCATGAGTATGTGTGGCTGGAAGGATATCCATGACCGAAACATCAATTTCACTTTCTTCATCTTCTGTGTCCACTTCACTTTGGTACTAGAGTAATCGAGGATTTCCAATCATTAGTTTCATCTCTTGAATCCACGTGTTACGCCTTATGATGCCGAGGGATCAAGTTTATCTTCACCCTCTCTCTACCACATCCAAGTTTCATGAAGCCTTCATTCCAGTAGTTTCTTGCATGAACTATCCTTAGCCATAGTCTTCCTAACAACATTGGGTACGCAATGCATACCATTTTCATCACTCGAAAGTATACCACACATACAACACCCATAAAAAATATTGTAACATTTGAAACTACACCTTCTTGTTTAGTTTTTCCCTTTTTTAATGACCTTAACATAAGTGTTGAGGGGTGATCAATTTTGAAACCCAACATATTCATTACATTAAGTACAACACCTCCATCAACTAAGACATAATGAATATAAATACCATTACATAATACCTCGGCTTGTGGAGCATAGGGATCCACCTCTTGCCTCCAAAATAGGAACCTCAATCTCCTTCCTTCATCGAGCATTGAGTCCACTTTGCAGCTCCCGCCTCTTCTCGAAGACATATAGCCAAGAGTTGACCATATGTAATATTTTCAAGTCTTTTGGACAGATATTCTAAGAAGGCGTATGGTCCTTATCCTGTGAAATCGAGAAATCCTGCACACCCAATTTTATTATCCTATGCTTCTTACTAGTTTCTTATTTCATCTTCTTAGGATCATTTTCATCTTGATTATCTTTTTTTCTTTATTTTTGTTACAAACACATCTACTTCATTATTTATGCTCTTATCTACTACATCAAAAGAATTCATAGGTGTTTTTCCTTTATCGTTATCTCTTATACCAGATGTAGAAGCTCTATCTAGACAATTATACTTATAATGAACCTTTTTATAACAACCATAATATAAAATTTTAGAAATATTTCTTTTTGGACCTCTATCTCCTCCCTGAGAACTAAATTCTTATCCTTGAAGAAGATTAATAGTTAACTGACCCATCTTCTTGAGCAGATCTTCATACTCAGTAGATGTACTAGGAGAAAGATTTGTGCTCACCGAGAGTGGTTGTGGATTCTAGACCAAAGGTGCTAGTGTAGGCTCTACTTTAGTAACAATTTCTTTGGGCTCCTCTTCTATGCTTTCTTATGACCTTCTTGCAATCTCCTTTGCTTGTTCAATGGTAGCTGGGTGGTCATACTTCACTCGTTGTTTGATCTCTGGCTTCATCCCAAGAATGAATTGCTTACAAAGGAGATTATCCATGCCATTCATCAACCCATCCCCTAATCCTTCCTTCCGGATTTGAGCATCAAGCTTCCTCCTTAGCTCTAGAACATGAGTATGATAATCCCTTATCTTCTCCTTCTCTCCTTGGGATAGCTTTGTGATATCGATCATGAGATCTACATATTTCTATTGTTCACCAAATTCTTCAAGAAAACTTTCAATTAATAAATCCCATAAGATTTTCACATTATCACCTAGTGTTTCAAACCACCGAAGGGTTGAACCATCCAAAAAGGTAGGAAAAATTTAGTCCATTGTTCCCTTCTTATAAGGCCATTACAAATACAAGATTGTTTAAACTCTTGAATGAAAGAGGAAGCGTCTTCATTAGATTGGGCTGAAAAAACAGGAATCTTCCACATTTCCGAAAGTAACCACGTGAAATACCAATCCACAAGTATAATCAACAAGACTTATGTGCACAAATAATTAGAATCACTATAATAGAAAATAGAAATGACCATGGTAAACTATGGTAAAACTTGACTTATCGCTATAAAAACCTGAATTTACTTTGTTGTAAACACTATTCATAGTAAAAGTGAAGTTCTTACGCCAGAAATATTATTCATGGTACAAAGTGACTTTATCATGATAAATACTATTCACGGAAAAAGTGATTTTACCATGATAACAACTATGCATAGTAAAAACAAGGTTACCCTCCAAATGTTTTCTGACTAAGTGGGAATATCTCTCTAGAAAATCCACCAACAAGGAATGGTCCCAGCAACGGAACCAAAATGTCATCACCAATCCGGCACTATGATAATTCTTCACCGAGAACTCCTCGTGCTATGATTATTTACTAATGCACAACCTTTAGTTTAGTGGATGTAATCTAGAAACACAACAACAAACATAACACAAGAATACCATAGACTATGATAAGAAGGAATGATGATAAATCTGAAATATCAGTGTAAATTATAATATCAACATGAAATTGTTACAATCTCACCCATGAGGTACTTCAAGTGTTACTGACTTCACTTTCCTTCCAACAATAACTATGGGAGAAACTTCACAATTACACCTCTTAATGGCTTCTTTAACACACCTTCAAAATGATGGCTTCCTTTACACACTTACTCATACAATATTTTTCACTACTTCCTTCTATGCTAAATGAGGGGGTGACCTCTTTATTTATATAACTTCTAGGCTCATCCATCTTATCTCTAAGATAGGATAAAAATCCACTCTGACGAATCATATTCCATACCTTAACTCTTATCTATACATGTAAGCTTATCTTTTAAGATAAGATAAACCTTATCATTTCACATAGATTCCACATTTTTAGACTTTTTACAAATAAAATACACCAAATATTTATGATCTCACTCCTTGTCCTTATTACCAATACAATATTTATAATTCCTAATCATGTAGACCCTACTTCTCTACTTACCGTAACTTTGATATTTTAATATTACCGGACCACTTACGACAAATATTTTAATTTTTACCACAACATTCCTATTGTACTTTTCACTATTACCGTATTATACATTATTGGCGTCATCTATGATCGCGGCAGTGCCGTTATCTTCTATCGGACGCTATTACTAATTATACTTAACAACATCCTATTCCTAATACATACATTAATGAAATAGAAATTACGGAGGAAAGTTTTAGTGTCAATAGTCTCCACAAGATGCAAGTATTATAGCTAGACTTGATGCATCTGTCTCCATTTCTAGGTGAGCCAATTGATGGCATCCACTCGATGTGGGTGAATATTTTCCTTCTCTTCTTCTCTTCTTTATTTACTTTATTAAATCATTATTTTCTTTCATTCATTTTATAATCTCTCTCCTCACGTGTTATCCTCTATTTTTCTAACTTTTCTCTACTTCCTTCTTCTCATCTATTATCCTTGATTTTTCTTCCATTCTCTTCATTTTCACTTCTCTTCTTATATTTAATTATCCTCTTCACAAATCACTAATTCTCCTTAACTCTCTTAATCTCTTCTTGCTAACTATCTTTTTTTTTTTTTTCCCCATGTCATCCTATTTCTGCCACCCTAACTAGCACCCCATTAATTATAATAATTCATAACTCTTGGATCACACCCATTCACATATGCCATCTAACGGTGCATGTCCTCTAAAGGAAATTGGATGCTTCTCTAATTAATCCTTTTCGATCATTAACAATTTTATTAGGAATGGAATTGACTAAATAAATCCACCGCAGATCCACTTGAGACTTCTTGCTTCTTGTTTTCAAAACTAGTCCAACCTTGAATTGCCCACATGATTATATAGGAATCTAAAGTAGTTTCGTACTAGTAATCGATAGCTCTGGTCCATGATTCGTCAATGTATTTTACTATGGTTAATTTTTTTCCGTCCCAGTCAAAAGGTTGTCTCAAACATCTGTGACCATTATTTTCTCCTTGCATGTGCCAGTAATTAGGGCCATAACTTATGTGGAAACTCTGCCCAAAATTCCTCTCTGTATTCTCCAAATAAGTCATCTTCTGCTGCTCTATAAGTCATGTTCTATATTTTTTGTTCTCCTTTGAAAAATATGTCAATCAGCTTCTCCCACTGATTTTCAATTTCAACTAACGTAGGTTTCCAATACCCTAGTAGTGAAATCTTTCCTGAAATCTACTTAACACAAGGAACCTAGGCTTAGACACCAAATTTTGACCTAGAACCCCAATAGACTTGTGAGGCTTAGGAATATTTGACCTTAGTTAAGGATGTACCAGAAATACACCACATCTTGTCTATGAACAGAAATGTAAATGAAAGAAAATAACAAATTTGACTCCAAATTCCAATCTTTATTTATTCATTAATAATAAGTACATCATTTTTCCTTCTCATTCTATCTCAATTATCCTATCCCTCGTATAAAATATCTCAAAGTGGCACTCACTCATATGATCCTTGTGATGCACCCATATATAATACTTTAGTTACAATAAATATACAAAATACAATTAATCCAAAAATACACTTCTTTTAACTTATGCCTCTATCAACTCCTGTAACGATATGAATTGTTCTATCTTCATTCCATGACATCATGTTAGCTTCGTGGTTCTTTCTAGTGTTACATGGCATTTTGCAATGTTTGGTAGCTTTACTTCATATGTTGTAGCTTTATTTAGTCTTCCATGAATTTCTCCTTGTATTGTGACTTCTTTCCATTTCTTGTGGATTTTTCCTTTTATGCGTAGGATCATCCTTTCATCACAGCTTATCTCCAAGATTTTGCGGATTTATATCTATCTCTGTAGCTTATGTAAAATTGATGAAAACCCCTCATTATCTATATTGGAATTAACTATACTCCAAAATCACATATATTGGAATCTAAAAAATAAAATATGTGAATCCATCAATTCTCTTCTAGAGTCCAATATATCTAGTCACGATTTAAATTTATGGATATGTGAAAAAATGTTTAATGATTTCATGGAATCCAACATTAATCTACGAAATAATGCCTGATGGTCACTAGTATGTATATAATATATACATGTTTTGTTTTATAAGGGCTAGCCGATACTTGGCTTAATGATTGCTTTGGAATAATGTTCTTATCAGTTTTAAGATGTTTTTAAGATTAAACTATGTAAATTTGAATATTTCAAATGCCATTGAGCAAGCGAGACACTAGGCTAATGAAATTCACGAGATGTGAGACACTTCCGAATCAATTACTATGGTTCGATTGAACCTTAGGGAAACCAGAGAATTACCAAAGATGTTATGAATAAACTTGAAGAGAGAAACAATTAAATTTAGGAGAATGTAATTAACTATAAAACCATTCCAGATATATTTTCATACTTAAAGTTTGATCTCATATTTACTTCATTTATCATGGTGTGATTAAACCTCAGTGCAATCAGAGAATTTCTTAAGATGTTATGAATAAATTAGCAGAGGGTGAAAATCTAGTGTAGGAGAATGTAATTAATTGTAAAACCATACCATACATATTTTCATATTTAAATTTAGATATAAAATCAATTTTAAGAGACATGGCATAAAAAAATTCATATTCAAATATGAATATGAAAATAATTAAATTTAAATGTAAAACTATCCCATATATATTTTAGTATTTAAATATAGTTATGAAATAAATTGAAAATCCTTTACTAAAGGTAGGTAGAATTATAGTAAAACATTTAAAAAATAATTTGAATTTATATTGTAACACTATCTATGAAGATGGGCTTCCAAATACACAATAAAAAACATAGTAAAGCTCCTATAATTTTTTTTTTTTGATATAATATAATCCCAAACATCTTCAACATCCTTTAATGGTTGCAAAAATTCCAAAACACATTTAACATGTATGTGTCTTTTGACTTAGAATATATGTTAAATGTTTCAGAAATTATGTAGTTCATAACATCATTGAACTTGTTTTTCTCTAAAGAGTCATCTACAAGTACTATATTTTTACAATTGTACAATTCATTAAATCGTGACCAAACGGGGTTAAGATTCTTGAGATATAATTTGGGATTCCCAAAACCTTCATAATTGGAGTGTTTGGTCTTGATGCAATCTTCCTATGTAAATATAAACTCAAATCTTGCAACCTCTAAGCTGATGTTTTGAAGGAATGAAGGCATCATGTCATCAACATTTGACTTTCTCGTCGATGTCCATATTGCTATGTTGAATTTTTTTTTCACCGTTACTGAGAAATCTTTCATATTAGGTCTAAGAAAATATATTTTTTTGAGATCGATATTGCCAAACTTTTTTAATCGTTTAAATGTTGAAGATTCCTTATAGAGGGTGTTTGACAAAACACATTTATATATCAAATATGATCGGTTTCATGTTGCATGTGTTCATATCTACAAATGAAAAAAATAAAATAAAATGGTTTAGGAGGTGTATCAATCAAGAATTAAAAAACAAGTCCCTTTAGATATTTTTAAACAAAAATCAAATGGTTGTAGGTGGTGACAAAGGTAAAATCTAAGGGCATTCCTCATTTCTTATTGTTATACTAGGAATATTTTTTTGTGAAGAATTTATTTGAATAGAATGTAATGTTTCAACATGATGAGTCTTTACATAATGTATTGTAGTTATTTCATTACATTGTAAAGTGGTATACATTTTCTAATATCAAAGAAAAAACTAGTATTTAAGCATGCTCAAAATTAATTTAGGAATACATATTTCATTAATAAAAACTACTCAAAGATTTGCTACATTAAATATTTTATGTTAATTTGCATTTGCAACTTATGTGCTCACAATTTGAACTTATAATCAAGGAATATTTAAATTCTCCCAACTTATAATCATATAATCGTAATTTAAATAGTTACATTGAACCATCACTAAAACATTTGAATGTATTTTATTTACAATTTTAAGTTGTATCATCAAAATAACATTTTGAAATGCTAAATTTTTATTTAGCATTTAATCACTCCAAATATTTGATTCCCTCTACCACATTAAATCCCTTTGACACTATTAGTGATATATATGTGTACAAATCGGTCATCAACCACCTATCTTTTGAGAAATTGTCTTCTCTATTCATCATCCCAACCATAAAATTTAATGGAGGGTTTCCTTTGCACCTAATGTAATACACATTGTTTCTTCAATTATAGGGCACTATATGATAGAAAATCTTGTGAGTGTAGAATTAATGTGAATTTGAGTGTGGTGATGGGGATCAAGCTAATCGGGAAATCTTATGTCTTCAACATGTAATATTAGGATCTACGAACCTAAGGCGAAGAATCTTCTCTCGGAATTGAAGTTGAGTGATGGCTCGGTCGATATAATAGATTCTCGAGACTCAAATCAATATCGAGCTCTGCTGATATTTTTTTATTGGTTGTTGAACATGTGGAAATTGACCTACGGGTGCCTCGTATGTATTTCAAGAAAAAGTTCATAGAAGTGAAAACGAGAGAAATAGTGGAGTCATAGGACTACGCACCATTTTATGCTCTATTCCAGAAAGTATTAGCGTAATCAGTTGTTTTGTTTAGTAAGGAAAGTTGTGTAATGATCTCTGGTGGAAGTGGTGAAGATCTCAATACTAATGTACACAAACTAGTGTCAATACCTAATTGGTCAAGGCGGGCAGTTGGGTTGTGGGCCTCCGAGGATCACAACCAAATACTTGTGGAGGTTTTGGCCCTTGTATGGTCATGCGTGAAATCAAATCCTCTTGCCAAGAGTAGTCTTATAATCATAGGATTGATTAGAAATGATGTTTAGCATATTTAATTGTTCTATTTTCTCATCAAAAGTTACAGTTTTTGTAAGGCTCCAAATGTAACCTTGTCTCAATGTCGATTATCAATTTCATCTGTTGAGTTGTGGGACCAAGGGATCACAAATCGTATGTCTTTATTGTTGTGGACCGTTGATGGTCATACAAAATAAAATGAAATTATTTTAATAAGAAAATGTTGGTGCGAATCACAAAGCACTTCGGATGTCTGCAACTCAATGGGTTGGGATTCTCGGTGTGATTGCATAACATGGAGCTTTTCCCAAGTGTGGGACCTTGCGAAATCGAAAAAGCTGTCCGAATGAAGGTTGGTTCCTATTCCTCTGTTCGATGCACACGTAAAAATGCGGAGGGTTTACTCAAAACCTAAACTAACTTTCCAAGGAGACAGGGTAAGAAGATGCATAAAATAAAACCTAAACTACAAAGGTAATGCACCGAGGAATGATGAACACTTGTCTTGCCAATAAACACAAACCATTAAAATGCAATGCAAGATCATGCACAGCTAACCAAATTCACAGTGAAAGATCAGGAGGGTGCAAACGAACATAGAGAGGGTTGAGAATCATCCACAAACATGCATTATTTTCTCCAAAGATTGATACAATACACTACAAAATTCTAAGAGGCAAAGTTGCATTACAGTTTTAAATGGGAGGTTTGAACTCCACAAATTCACCTGCCAAAGAGAAGAAGGGAGGGGAAAACAAGAATGTCCAACCTTTTGAAAGAATCCCCTCCTTAAAATTTATAGGAGGAAAAAGAGAGGGAGAAGAGAGGAATTTGAAATCTGCCCCAACCACCTCCAGACTACACTTAACTCATCTCATTATGGCGGTAGGTAAGAACCCTAACAAACCCAAAAAATGGCGAATTGTATTTTACATTTTTGAAGAAATTTTTCTCACCCAATTAAAGATATCTAGTTGTAGTTGGATAGAGGACCTCGTAAGCTTTCCAAAAAGTCCAACCTTGCGTGAATCTGAGCTCCCTGTGAAAAGTTATGGCCATCTGAATATTTCCGTGTTAAGGTCTTCTTCCTGTCGGGTTCGGGGTTCTCCTCTGCATTTGCATCGGGTTTGGAGGATGCCTTGACATGTGTTTGATGCTTATGTTTTCTGAAACCCGCTTCCCAAGATTTCCAAGATTCCCTTTATTTCGGGGTCGGAAAATGGACTTGCATGTGCATTGGGTTTGGAGGATGCCTCGACATGTGTTTGATGCTTATGTTTTCCCAAAACCTGCTTCCGCCAGTATTTCCAAGATTTCCTTTGTTTCGGGGTCAGAAAATGGACTTGTATGTGCATCGGGTTTGGAAGGTGGCTTGACATGTTTTCACCCCATGCTTTCCTAACTTTTTTCCCGACTCCAAGACCTGATTTTCCTAGGTAATGTTTCGGGTTTGTGGAACTCTCAAGCATCGGGACATCCTTGCGATCTGCATGCTTAATGTCTCATGTTTCCCGAAACCTCGAAACCTAAAATTCCTTGTGTCCAGTTTTTTGACCTCTCCGACATATTTTCCTTTGTCATTATCTATATTTACCGGGGTAGATATATACAATAATTTGGTGACTCAACGGGATTACCTGCCTGCTAGGTAGAAGATCAGTGGCCTTTTAGCAATCCATTGGGCATGGAGTCATAAGCAATAACCTGAAACTGACCTGATGTCTGATCCCGATCCTGATACCACAACACCTTCTCTCGAGAGCACATTGAATTGTAGAAATCCAACCTAGAAGCAACAAAACCTGTGCCAAAGCACTTAGGGAAACTGAAACCTAACTACAACAAGACAATGTGCATACGCACTTAGAGGAATTGAAATCTAGGCTAATATTTACAAGGGTAAACCTTTTCTTTTTAGTAGCAATGTTTAAGATAGATTCCATTAACCGGAATCGGGATTTCTTCTCCGTCCAATGTAGACAATTGGAAGGCATTACTATTCTTACATTCTATGACCATGTAGAGGCCACTCCAAATGGCATCAAACTTGGAATGCCTTCCTGGTTTTGCCCGATCTGCATCCCATTTCAGAACTAGGTCCCCTTTCTGGAAGGTCCTTGCTCTTTCTTTCTTATCAAACCATCTTTTTACTGAGGCTGATCCTTCTCAATTGTTTGAACTACATGTTCTCTAATTTCTTCTAATTCCATCAACTCGCATACCTAGTCTCCATTGGTTTGAACTTAGCCAACTCTAACTGCTTCATGAACTCCAATGCAGTAGTTCTAATGATATAGGCACATCGCCTCTTTCCCATAGACCAACTTGTAGGGGAATTACCTAGTAGACCTCTTTGGCGTTATCCTCACACCCATAATGCTGATTTTAGCTTGGTATGCCATGTTCTTTGATTTTCATCCAGTCCTCCCGATGATTCTTAGTAAAAAAATTTGTGGACTCTCGCTTTGTCCATTACCCTGTGGGTAATAATTGGAAGAGGTGCTCAAGTAGATTCCATTCTTGACATCCCATTCTATAATCTTGGAACCTACGAATTCCAATGCATTGTCTGATATGATAGTGGTCAGCACGCCAAACTTGGTCACTATTCCTTCATAAAATTCTAGTATATTAGACTCGTTTGCCTCTTTGAGCGCTACTGCTTCAGTCCACTTGGTGAAATAGTCCGTTGCCGTGAGAATCCACTTGTGGCCTTGGCTTGAGTTTGGATTGACGACCCCGATGAAATCCAATCCCCATTGCATAAATGGTTGGTCAACCAAAATTGGGTGCAATGGAAGTGCTGCTAGTCTTTCTTTTCCTGTGAAGAGTGCACATTTTTGCACTTTTTATCCATGTATAGCAGTCATTGAACACCGTGGGCCAATAATACCCTGCCTTCATTATCTTGAGAGCTGTTACTCATGGGGCAAAATGTCCTCCAGAATCTCCATCGTGAAAATCTCGTAACACCCTTTTAATTTGATTTGTCCCAATGCACCTCAATAAAACTCCATTGATGTCTTTCTTGAACAAAACACCATCAACAAGCACATATGGAATAGCTTGTAATCTAAAGTATCTCCTCTTTGTTTTGCTCATTTCTGGAGGGCATAGGCCTGTCTGTAGGAAGTGTATCATATTCTGAGTCCAACAAGGAGTAGGCACATCATCATTTTCCTGTTCTTGACCATCCTGTAGTACCAAGACAGTCTCTTTTTCATCACCTGCTTCAACTTGTTGACTCAAGGCTAGCTATTCACATAGTCCCTTTCCATGTACTAGTTTTGTGACCTTGATCTCGATGTCATATTCCATGACACGGGTTATCCATCCTGCACGCTTCTCATTTAGATCCTTGTTTAGAAGGAATTCCTTGACTCCACATGAGAGACTAACAATTGGATCTTGTTGTTTGAGACTAGGTGCTTGAATTTCTTTAAGCTCCTGATCACTGTAAGGACATGATTTTCAATGAAAGAGTACCTAGTTTCATATTCCTCCAAGCCTTGACTGAAGAAAGCAACTGGTTGTTCTAATCCTTCTTTGTTTTTTTGTACCATGATTGCAGAAATCGTGTCCCCACCACCTAAGGCATATAACATGAAATCCTTGGAGAAGTCTGGATTGACGAGAGTTGGAGCTTGAGATATAGCCTCTTTTATTGCCTCAAAACTTGCCTTGCCTTCAGATGTCCACTTAAATTCCATGCTCTTCTTTAACATCAACGTTATTGGATTTACGAGAGTCATGAAAGTTGGGAACAAACCTGCGGACAAAATTGATCCTTCCTAAGAAGCTTTGAAGAGCCTTCTTGTGACTTGCAATATGGCCTAGAAGTTTTCCTTCGTGAGCCAAGAATATGCATTTTTTGGGATTCAATGATACCCCAAATCTCCTACATCTCTAAAATACCTGTCTCAGATGAAAGAGGTGATCCGCTGTATTTTTGGAGAACACAATGATGTCGTCAAGATATATCAGAACTATTTTATTGATCAACCCCTTGAATGCCATATCCATTGCCCTTTGGAAAGTGGCTCCAGCATTTGATAGCCCAAATGGCATCTTCTTATAGGCATAGGTGCCCCATTTGGTGGTGAAAGACATCTTGAATTGGTCATCTTCTTTCACCATTATCTGATTATACCCCGAGTAGCCATCTAGGAGAGAGAATCTCTCTGAACCAGATACTACTTGCAATATTTGTTCCATTGAAGGAAGTGGGTAGTGGTCTTTGAGATATGCCCTATTTAGGTCTCAGAAGTCCACACACAACCTGATTTCTTTGCTCTTCTTCCTGACCGGTACTAGGTTTGAAACCCAACTTGAGTGCTTGATCGGGAATATAATGCTTGCCTCTATTAGTTTGTTTAGTTCTTTCTTCATTAGAGGCTCAATGTGAGGGTTGACAAGTCTCTACTTCTACCTGATGGGATTAGCATCTGGATCCAATTCTATGGTATGTTGTGACAACTTCGGATTGAATCCTCTCAAGTCTTCATAGCTCCAAGCGAAGACATCTGGAAATTCTTAGCAAAGCTGTATGAAATCTGATTTCTCTTTCTCAGTTGCCACTTTACCAATTTGAAGTGTTTTTCCTTCCCCAACCTGCACTTGGCCTTGAATCTTCTCTATTGACCTATATGTTAGCCTTTTCCTTATGGAACTGGTCGTTAGGGTTGAAGATAGACTCCAACGTTACTAAACCCTTAGGAAGCTTGTTTATCCATAGCTGCACTACTTGATCCCCATACTGCTCTAGTCTGTCCTGATTTCTAGCTGAGAATTCAGCCTCTTCTTGTAAAAAATTGATGATCTATTAATTGTTCTCAAACACCGCCGCTTCATGTTATTTTCTAGCATTGCTGGCCTCACAATCACATGGATATGAGGCTGTGTTTTTCCCTTTTGATGTTTTCAACCACATCAAATGTTGCTCCAACTGCTGTGAGCCTATCCACGACTTCATTTTTCTTCCTAGGTATGGACACAATGTTGAAATCTTTGAAATCCTCAATGAGGTCCCATACCCTGTTCTTGTAGCTCTTCAGTAGGTCGTTCTTTGTAGCATGTTTTCCCCTGACTTGGTTGACAAATAGCTCACTATCTCCAAACACCTACAAGTTCTTTATGCCTTTTTCTTGGCCCAATGGAGTCCATGAATCAATGCCTCATATTCAACCATGTTGTTTGAATAGGAAAACTAGAAATGAAAAGATGAAAAATATTTGATGTCTTGTGGTGAAATCAACATTGCACCACCTCCAACACCTTGTTTGCTTCTCGAACCATCGAAAAATAATTTCCAAACTTCATTTTCATCCTTTTGTTTAGGCTAAATGATGTCAGGAATGGGTGAATTTTCTTCGTGTACACAATACACGCCCAATTTAGATTCTTCAATTTCCTTGTATGGGTCAAATTCATGACTCTTGTTTGCCCATTCATCCAAAGTCAAATAAGGAATTCCATCGACTTTAATACTTGTTTCTAGATCATTCAAACACTCCTCCTAATCAAAAGCTGAGCAATTTGCATTGATAGGACTTGGTACATGAGGCTCAATATGGAAATTGGAAATTGGTTTTGACTTGATTGTTGCTTTGGCCCCATACCTTGTCCTAAAAATCATGTGTGACCAATCTACAGATAAATATCCACCGAGTTTTGCAGTGAAGTCTCTTGATAGACACAACACAAAGAGTGGCGGGAGGTCAATCACAGACACATCTTGCAGAACTGTAACATTAGGACAGGAATGTAGTGTTAGGCTTAACTCCTTGATGACCCCAACTATTCCTACTACCATTCCATCTAGCTGTACTACTCCTTTCAACACTGGTTCATACTTGCACTCCTTGATTCGCTATTTGCTTCGGCATCACCGAACTACTTGCCCCCTTGAATCTATCATCCAATCGTGTACCAAGTGGTTTCCAATAACAAATGACACATAGAATGGTGGAGGCTTCAAATTCTTTCTTGTCTGTCCCCCATCATGTTGCACTGCATTAGTGAGAATTTTCTCATGTCCCCGATTTGATACATTTGAGGCAGACCAATTATCCATTGTAGCTTGCAATAAATCTCATTGTCCCTGGGATCTTAAGTGATTCCCACATGGAAATGTTCACACGTGTCTTCTTCATTTGATTGATGATGTTGAAAGGGGATGAATTGTCCTTTTGTTGTCCCTTGTTTGGTGCAACCTTTTCTGGAGCTTGAATAGGTGCATGTGTTGCTACAAAAGGTACCTTGGGCTGATTTTGCACATTTGGAGCTGTGTTTGGTCTACTGACCCCTTGTTGTGTAGGAGTGGGCTGAGAAACAATTGGATTAGATGGTTTTCACTCTTCTATGCTTCTCTTCTTTGACCGTGTGTTGGCAGCCATGCCTTGAAAAGGTTATTGGTTAACTCCACAGAAGTCTTCCGTTTGCCAATTAGCCAATGTGGTTTCTGTTGGAGGTCCTTCTTGTTGTGTTTCTTGCTGTTGATTCTCTTCTTGGCTTGGTTCTTGAGGAACACCAATGGTTTGCACCATCAAGGCCTGATTTAGTGCACCATTGAAACACGCTAACTGATTGTGAGGTAGATTGCAAGGGTAACACTAGTCGTACTTTGTGCCATGTTATTTTGTGTTAGGACAAAGGCTCTTAAGGATGTCATTGCATTTGGATCATATGGTCAAAATACCCTCGACTGACTGACTTAAGGTTGTCCTTGGTTTTGGTTTTGATTTGCAGCCTGAGGTGGTGGTCTATTTTTTTGGTATGAGGGCCTAGCTTGATCATCGTGTGCTTGAGGCGATCATAATCTAGAACTTTGAGCTTGTTGTCTTTTGATAGTCACTAGCTCATTTCCAAGGTTCTACAGCTGTTTCATAACCTCTTATAATTACTTTGAAGTATTTGAAGGAGTCGATGCCTCATTATTGCTTTGATTTCTAGGGGTTGGAATGGGATTCATTCTAGTGCTTGATTGGTTGTAGGATTTTCCATATCCAGATTGAGAGGCATTGGGCAGCCTTGGTGTAAACTTTCCACTTGGATCAAATAGTTCTTTGCTCCGATAGCTATGTCATAGGCCCCCAAAGATTGTTCCTCCCATTGATTGGATCATCATGGCTATGTCTGAATTTATAGCCTTTAAGAAATAAAGGAATGTGCCTTCGGTGATTGGTCTAACAACTATTGGAATCCTATCCCATGTCCATTGGAATTTGAAGTTGAAATATGTCATTTGTTCGTTAGGAGCCCTTTTGATTGTTGTCAGTTGTTCTAATAAAGACAAATTGTCTGCCCTCTCCCCGAATTGGTTACAAAGAGCTGAACAAAGTTGGTTCCAATTCGTAATAGACCCTGCTGCTAGGCTCCTAAACCATTATAAGGCCTTACCTTTGAAAGATGAAGCCAACAACTTGACCGCAACATCCATTTCATTTATTTCGTGGATTGCACATGCATTAGCAATATCCTGGATGTGATCAATAGGAGTAGTATGATTTTCTCTTGTGAAATAGGGTATATTCTTTAGTGCTGCAACTGGAACTTGATTCTGAGCATTTAGGGCAAGTGGACTACTACCCGTGAAATTGAAAAAGGGATTCGGTGGTAGATGTGCCATTATGATTGGCCTAAGAACCCTGGTTGATGCGAGAAAAGGTCTACCAGGTGGAGGTGTAGACAAAGTCCTGTTAGGTGGAGATGGTGATCTTTGTGGTCTTCTTCCTCTCCTCCCTCTACCTGGTGATAGTTGCAAGTGGAAAAATATCCCCTCTTCTCGAGTATTAGACCTAGTTTGAATTCTTCTCATGTGCCTGGGCAACTTGTGCTGCTACACCACTGAATTCTATCCCTTCGGAGTCACCAGATGTGTTAGATAACAAGCCTCAAAAGGCTAGATTTTGCCAAGTTACACACCAAACTTGACAATATTGAAAATGGAATTTAAAACTTTGAAGGACCTAGAGGATACAGTCTTCAATTCGAATTCGGTCTTGTTGTGTAGTCCGCAATCCTCAAAGGTACAGGCAAAAATCGAGGTCATGCAATGCAACTTACAAAACTTGAATTTCCATGTGTCGGAACATGGGACATGCTCAACACCCCCAAAACCTGAAATGACTGATTGTTGGGAATAGGACCATGCAATGCATCCCCCAAAACCCAAAATGACTATTGGGTCTTCTTTGATGTTCTCGACCTTGAAAACCTGAAACACTAAAAACCATGAAATTTTGAAAGTCAAAATCTCAAAAAACTAAGGATACCCTTTTGAAGATTACCCTCAGATCTACCAACTGGTGAAATTTTGACTTGTTTTGAGCAAGTTAAGCCCTTGAAAATTGATTTCAGAGTTCATCCTGGAAGGTGAAAAATCTAAAATTATAAAACTTGCAATTTCTAAGTCCAAATTTCTTGAAAATTCCTTCAAATCTTATGGAATGACCTCTTGGTCCCACCGGTGTGCAAAACTGTTGGTGTGAATAACAACACCCCTGGATGTCTGCAACTCAATGGGTTGAGATTCTCAGTGTGATTGCATAACATGGAGCTTTTCCCAAGTGTGGGACCTTGCAAATCGGAAAAGCTCTCTAGATGAAGGCCGGTTCCTATTCCTCTATTTAGATGCACACGTAAAAATGCAGAGGGTTTACTCAAAACCTAAACTAACTTTCCAAGGAGATAGGGTAAGAAGATGCATAAAATAAAACCTAAACTACAAAGGTGATGCACCGAGGAATGATGAACACTTGTCTTGCCAATAAACACAAACCATTAAAATGCAATGCAAGATCATGCACAGATAACCAAATTTGCAATGAAAGATCAGGAGGGTGCAAATGAACATAGAGAGGGTTGAGAATCATCCACAGACATGCATTATTTTCTCCAAAGATTGATACAATACACTATAAAATGCCAAGAGGCAAAGTTTCATTACAGTTTTAAATGGGAGGTTTGAACTCCACAAATTCACCTGCCAAAGAGAAGAAGGGAGGGGAAAAACAAGAATTTCCAACCTTTTAAAAGAAGCCCCTCCTTACAATTTATAGGAGGAAAAAGAGAGGGAGAAGAGAGGAATTCAAAATCTACCCCAACCACCTCCAGACTGCACTTAACTCATCTCATTATGATGGTAGGTAAGAACCCTAGCAAACCCAAAAAGTGGCGAACTGTATTTTACATTTTTGAAGAATTTTTCTCACCCAAATAAATATATCCAGTCATAGTTGGATAGAGGACCTTGTAAGCTTTCCGAAAAGTCCAACCTTGCGTGAATCCGAGCTCCCTGTGAAAAGTTATGGCCATCTGAATATTTCCCACGTCAGGGTCTTCTTCCTGTCGGGTTCGGGGTTCTCCTCTACATTTGCATCGGGTTTGGAGGATGCCTCGACATGTGTTTGATGCTTATGTTTTCCCAAAACCCGCTTCGCCAGTATTTCCAAGATTTCCTTTGTTTCGGGGTCGGAAAATGGACTTGCATGTGCATCGGGTTTGGAGGATGCCTCGACATGTGTTTGATGCTTATGTTTTCCCGAAACCCGCTTCCACCAGTATTTCCAAGATTTCCTTTGTTTCGGGGTCGGAAAATGGACTTGCATGTGCATCGGGTTTGGAAGGTGGCTCGACATGTTTTCACCCCATGCTTTCTGACTTGTTTCCCGACTCCAAGACCCGATTTGCCTAGGTAGTGTTTTGGGTTTGTGGAACTCTCAAGCATCGGGACATCCCTTGTGATCTGCATGCTTCATGTCTCATGTTTCCCGAAACCTGAAACCTGAAATTCCTTGTGTCGGTTTTTTGACCTCTCCGACATATTTTCCTTTGTCATTATCTATATTTACTTGGGGGTAGATATATACAACAGAAAACTAACTACTAAAGGAAATCTAATCTATGTTTTTGGATTTTTCACAATATATAAAAAAACAAAAAAATAAAAACTAATGTATCAAAGGAAATATTTTTATCTTTTCTAGTTTTTAAGCAATGCATTATAATCTAATAAATAAACTAAAGACAAGTAATCAACCAAATGTAGTTGGTTACTTGTGTGAATATGTGAATCTAATCTAAAACAAATAACGTAATCCAATAAAAACCCTTAAAACCCTACCTCATAGGTGATAAAATATATTTGAATGTGAGTGTGGTGATGGGGATCAAGCTATTTGGGAAATCTTATGTCTTCAACACACAATATCGAGATCTACGAGTCTAAGGTGAAGAATGCTCTCCTGATTAGAAGTGATTTGATAGCTCAATATGATATAATAACTACTTTAAGACTCCAACCAATATTAATGTCTTCCAAGATTATATTTATCGGTTGTTGAACACATGGAAAATGACCTATGGGTGCCTCGTATGGATTTCTAGAAAAGGTCATGGAAGTTAAAATGAGAGACATAGTGGAGACACAGGGACTACAGGTAATTTTCTGGTCTAGTCTAGAAAGTCTTAGCCTGATCGACTATTATGTTTAGTAAGGAAATTTGTGTAATAATGTCTAGTGGAAGTGGTGAATATATAAATACTAATGCATGTAAACTAATGTCAATGTCTAACTCATCAAAATTCCCATTGGGTTATGGGACCAAAGGATCATAACCAAAGACTTGTGGAGGTTGTGGCCCTCAGATGGTTATGTGTGTAATCAAACCCTATTACCGTGAGTAGTCTAATAATTGTAGGATTGATTAGCATTGATTTTCATCATATTTAGTTGTTCTATTTTTTCAGCAAAAGTTACAGGTGTGTTTAAGACTTTCAAACGTAAACTTGTATCAATGTCGGCCTATCAATTCGGCTTGTTGGGTTGTGGGACCAAGGAATCACAACTGTATGTATTTTCTTGTTGTGGACCATTGATGGTCATATAAAATGAAATGAAATGATTTTAATAAGTAAACTAACTACTAAAGGAAATATAATCTATGTTTTTGGATTTTTTGCAATATATCGGGAAAAAAAAACTAATCTATCAAAGGAAATATTTTTTATCTTTTCTAGTTTTTAAGCAATGCATTCTAATCTAATAAATAAACTAAAGACAAGTAATCAGCTAGATGTAATTGGTTACTTGTGTGAATATGTGAATCTAATCTAAAAAAATAACCTAATCCAATCGAAACCCTTCAAACCCTACCTCGGAGGTGAAGAAAAAATCATGACCACCGAAAGAGATATTGCTCCCCACAACTTCCTAGCAATGTTGAAGAGAAAACTTTCTAATGATTTGATCTACTTGTAATTTCCTAACCTATTGAAATGAATAATTTTACTACTCTATTTGATATGTAATTGAAACTAGTGATTTGAAACTGAAAATTTAACAAATAAAGAAAAAAACACAATTGCAACATGGATAAGCAAGAGCTTTGAAAAATCTAGTTGTATATGTATCTATCCCCGGTTTGTTCATTTCTTTCTCCGAGTGTTCATATAAGTCCAAGAGAATTGGAAATGCAAGAAAAATGGTAGGAGGATGGCATTTGAGCAATAACAACATCAAATCAGTCTGGATGTAATGTAAGTAGTAGAGAGATAGTGCAAGAGATATGAGCTTGGTTATGCAATTCCTAACAAGATTGTGGTAGCAATACAATGCAAGATACACAAAAATTCTTAGGCCTTTTTCTTACAAGCATGGAATATATAAGAATTTGGGTTGGAATGTACCTTCCTACACAAGGCAAGAAGAGGCAATTCCAACTAACTAAAGCACATGTAAAAATTGAAGAGGGAAGGAGAACTAAGCAATCAAAACTATTTTTAGACAATTTGGCCCATGGATGCATGCTAAAAGTGAAATTAAGTGAATTGTCACATGTTAAAAACATGCGTGACAAAATCTGGAAAAATCAATGAGGACCATCATCCTGTGTGGGGTGGCAGTCCTGGCGCTAAAGGCCAAAACATGCGCAGAAAGAAGCAGAAATCTAGAAAAAGGTGTGGGAAGGATAAGTAAATATGTCTAGGCTACAAATATACACTAGAAATAGGTTTTGGAGCTTGAAAACTTCTTGAAAGGAATTGAATCATCGTTGGGGACTTTTGTAACCATTCTCTAAAAATGTAGCACATGTAATTTTGGGTGCGTACATATTGCCCCCTCAGAGAAGCGTCTTAGCCATGAAAAGGCATAAAATATAGAGTCCATGTATGTTATTCCAAAAATAGGGAGTTAGAAGCTATACCCGACATGCATGTGTGTCGAAACGTCATCATTCAAACTCCCGCTACCTATAAGAGAAAGAAGACTCAAGTGCGAGATAGACAAAATATCAAAAATAAACACTAAACCAAAACAACAAAAGAACTTACCATTTATACAGGGACATAGAGATATACTTGCACCAACGCTCCATCCCTTTAAACACATACACTCAAAATAAGGTCAAAACATCATATATATATATATATATATGGGGGCACCCATAGAAAGATCTTTTTTTTTCTCAAAAATGGTCGTTCTTTGCATTTTTGGGCATTTTTAGGGGTAAGGGCATATTTAGAAAATTAGCTCAAGACCGACGCGTAGCGGGCGGCGATTCTTAACAAAATGACCAAAACGTGAATTAACTTAATTTTTTTTAGGCTTTTCCATGTTTTTGGTGAGCTTATCTTCTTGTGTACGTTACTAACTTGATTTTTTTTCATGTTTTTGTGAATGCAGAAGGAGGAGTACAACCATTGAAGCCGAGAGAGGGAATGTGATTGACTCCCTCGGATCTTGGACCAATTGACTCAGGTGAGAGGGATACTCTCCGAAGGAAGGCATTTGGAGGATCGCAGACATTCCCCATGTTTCCCCTACTAGTCACATATTGTGTGACTTATTTTCTTATTGGGATGCAAACCGGAACACTTTCTAGTTGTCAGGTGCCAGAGGTGATTTGACCATCACCTTAGAGGATGTATACCACACATTCTTAGGCTACTAATAATTGGGAGGAGATTGACTTTGGAGACAACAAGATCCATGGATGAGATGACTCAATGGGCCACCTATATGGGAGATGCCACTGTTTCATTTGTTTCAAAGAAGGGAATCATAGTTTGGTCCATTTCCATTGCTCCTATTCCTATCATCTGTATAACCATCATGGGCATCTTTTCCTCCTGAATGATCGAGGATAAGGGAAGTGATACCCTTCTATATTGCTGGGCTCCTACCATTACATAAATTGAGGCACATGGTTGTACATACACACGGGAGAAGACATCCTAGGACCTACCATGACTTATACAGAGTAGTTAGATTACAAGGGTAGTCACTGAGTCACCACACTCTTGTTATGAGATGGGTTTATGAGTGCATCACCCCTATAGGAGGTGACTACGTATATTAGATCCAATGGTTGTCCATGAAATGAGGTGGACAACTATATTAGTTCTTAAGAAACCTCATCAACCAGGTGGCTTATCTAACCATGACATACATGGTTTCCACTTCCTACCAGGACATGGAAGGGTTATGGGGATACGAGGTGACCATGGTAGTATCTTTTTCTACCACATTCCAGGTTAGTTGACAAGGCCGGGAGAGTCGAGACTCATCTATTTGATTGAGTTCCTCAGCAGTTTGGCCTCCCATATGTTGACATACTTCCCCTAGTGGTAGCGGTCTACAAGACCATTCAAGAGGCCCAAGGGCCCTGGAGGACATCATGGCTAGAAAGTGGTTACCCCAAGGGTTCCTATCATAGTTAGGTGTGTGGTTCATGCTTGATGGGTAGCGGGTGCCCCTCAAGTTCCTTTTCTTCAAATTGTGTCTGCTCCTTCTCATAGTGGAAAGGAGGATGAGCCCATTGACGTAGAATCTAATTTCGAGGAGCACATAGCATATGAGATTGAGGAGGATTAAATTGGGGAGGAGATGGAGGATGAGGTGGTTAGTTTTGAAGCTATCGGGAAACCCATATAGAGGAGGAGGAGTGTGACCCTGAGTGGCATGATACTCGGACATACCGAGAGCAAAGTGTATAAGGAGGTGAGCGCGAGAGAGAGAGACATTGGTCTCATAAGAGACTTTTCCCGGATGTGGAGAAGGGGATGATGATTATGTGATGGGATAGTGTTTGGCCTCTAGCTTTTGGGAGGCCATGTAGCACCAACAACAACCATTGACCCTACTTGGATGCTAAGAGATCTGAGTAGGTTTAATACTCTTTTCTCATTTTCGTTACTTGAAAGCATTAGTTTGGTGCTCTCTTTTTATTTGTGTTTTGTGGTTTTATAACTTATCTATTTCTTATTGTTTTCCTACTTACAACAACTACACAAGAGTGTGAAGAGCTTATCTCGATGGGTGTGTGTGGACACCTCATTGATTCCTCGGGAAGACCCAAGCCGAGATGATTGAGGATTCAGGTCAGCCGCTAGTAGCTAGTAGACACACTGATGTGTTTGCTCCTATTTAGAGGATAGTGGAAGTGGTGACCTCCCTTCATACCCGGTGGGTTGGAAATGATACCTCTCGGTGGTTGATGAGGTAGAGCCATTCTTATAGTGAGACCACAGCCAGCGGTCGCCACCACAAGCATTCACACCATTCGGTTTATTCTTAGCATCATCACAGCCGTAGTAGGAGCCCTGGATGTGGCCATGTACTATCCGAGGGATCCCACAGGGACTGACAAGCCATTGGGTTGTTTATTTATTTGTTTCCATTTTTTTGGGCACTATATGATTTTTTTGTATATCTCGGGCTCATTGTGAGCATTTTGACCATGCCTTAGTGTGTGATGGCATTGTATACAAACTTGACTCACCATGATATATATAGACTTTTATTTTTGGTTTGGTAATCCACTGTATCTAAGTTGACTTTATTTTGGCTTATTTCTCATGTGTACTCTAGATGTTTAGAATTTTCATTTTTCTATGCTTTTCAGAATGCATGCAGTGGATGTGAAATGATAACAAAATGATTTCTTTTTATATTTTATAATGTTGATATATGATAATGCAAACACAATGTGATTTTGAACTTTAGTTTCTTTAAGAAATCTTTGATACTTCATGTTGTCTTGGAAAAACGTAGTGATACAATGATATGATAAGTAAATGTACTTTCCCCACTCCCAAATCCACACAACTAGTAGGATGTGAGGGATCAACACCAAGAGCTGGAAAGGGCACAAGTTATGAAATTTTGTTGAATGGTGACGATGAGGGAAAGACAATGGCTTAACAGAACCAAATTAAAACACTACAACCTCAGCCTACTCAAGTTACTTCATAGTTTAGAATTTGATGTGCTTTCCACTTTATCTAGACTTAGATCCATAGATGGCCACTTGGTTGACAGAATTTGGTTTTGAGGCTTTAAACTCTTTTGGAATTTTGGACACCTAACTCACTTTGTTTTTGACTTATGATTTCACAATTTTTGAATGGATTATTTCTAACTTTCAAGTTTATCAAAGAGACACCCTACACCTTGTCCCATGCTACTAATAGGAAGCATGGGCTCATCACATTGGAAAAGTAATAGGTGAGTAAGGGAATTTATCTCCTTTCCCAACCCTACATCACCAGTAAGAGATCTAGGCTCAACACCGAAGGTTGGCAGGGAAAAGAAATGTGTAAAATAAAATATTTTTGTGGATTTGCATTTGACTTACTCATTTAGGAAAAAAAATTAGTATGTTCTTATTTCCAAAGATATATTTATAGGATAGATGTGACACCATGAAGCTTCTAGAATAGACTATAGGAAAAGACATCTAATCTAGAAAGAGACAATAAGCAGAACCAAGTATGTAGGCCTTGGTATGGCTACAAAAACTTTTTCTTATCTTATTTTAATTGATGAAATTATTCGGGAACAATTGATGATACCATGAATATTTGAAGAGATATTATTTGAATTTTTTTCCATTGTTTTCAGAAGTTTTTAGGAGTTGCTATAAGAATAAGTTCCTTGATCACAAATTTTACATAATGAACTAGAAAATGAAAGTGAAATCCATATATAGTAATGTACATATGAAAAATGCTAATGGATCATGTGTAATACTTTTTTAGGTGAAGAGAGTTCACATATTCATTAAACTCCTCACCCTCTAGTGTATACAAGTGAAATGCCCCATTGTTTTAGTCTTCTACTAATCGATATGGACCTAACCACTTGGGTCTGAATTTTATTCCTTTGCTGATCTTTTTGTCTATCCATTTGTTAAGTCTTAAGACCAAATCTCCCTCATATATTTCATGCTCGTAGACCTTCTTGTTGTATTACAGCACATCTAGTCGCATAATCTATATTTTGTTTTTCAATGTTGACTCTAGCCTCATCAAGAATTTCTAACTGAGAGATTTGCACTTCTCGATGGCCTTCTTCTCTCAATATTCTTTGGAACAAAATACATAGACTTAGTCTTTTGACATCAAGCGGTAAAATTGCTTCCACACCAAATACCAAGGAAAAGGGGTTGCCCCTATTGGTGTTCTAACTGATGTCCGATAGGCCCACAAGGCTAGAAAAAGCTTTAAATGTCAATCTTGTTTGTTTTCCTTAATGGTCTTAAGGAGGATGGACTTTAATGTCTTATTTGTAGCCTCATCCTGTCCATTGGCCTAAGGATAATAAAGAGAATTTGTGTGATGACTTATCTTGAACTTTGCACACAATTCACGTACTTCATCATTTTTGAAAGATGTGTCATTATCTGAGATAATGACCTGTGGGACCCTATACCTACAAATGATCTAGTTCAAGATGAACTTAACGATCACAGACCCAGGTACAATAGTAAGAGGCATAGCTTCTACCCACTTAGTAAAGTACTATGTGGCTGTGATTATGAAGTTATGGCCATCTATTGATGAGGGAGATAATTTCCCTATCAAATCTAGGCCCCATGTGGAAAAGGGCCATGGGGTTGCAATTGGTTGAAGATATTGTGCCAGTATGTGGATTTCATGGGAGAACTCTTGACATTTGTGGCATCTACGCACAAATTCTATTGCGTCATGCTCTAGAGTGGGAAAGAAATAGCCTATTCGATGTATCTTTTGAGCAAAGGTGTGACCACTAAACTAGACCCCACATACTCCACTATGCGATTCATTAAGAATTTTTTCAATTCTTGTGTGTCAACACATCTTAACAACATTCCATCGAAGGCTCTACGATAGAAAACTTGCTCCAAAATAACATAATTAATAGCAATGACATGTAACTACCTTTGTTGTGATGTTACCCTTCTAGATACATATGGTCCACTATAAAATTAATGATGTCAATATACCATGGACATGTAAAAATGGGGGGCCTAGTCTCGACAAAGTACACACACTCATCAGGGAAGTTTAGATCTACTAGATCGCCTCCATCCAATGGATTATCATCCAACTAGTTTGCAATGATTTTTCCTTTGATGGATTTTTGATTAATAAATGTTAACTCAAATTCACCCATTAGAGTTATGAAGTGCCTAACATTCTTAGATAAGGATCCTTGTGTGAGGAATGTCCCTAAGTGATCTAACTTAATAATAACCCTCGCTTTCTTCATTCAAAATATAATGTCTCAAATACTTTTCACAGAGACTATGACAAGGCATTATTTTTCTACCTAGGTGTAACATGTTTCATAATCAAGCAACGTTTGACTAATAAATCATATTGCACTCTCTCATTTATCATAATCTTATCAAGCCAAAATGCAAAGCTAGCAAAACATTTGTAGCTCGTGAATACAAGACCAAAGAGTGATCTGATCTAGGTGGCATGAGTGTGAGAGGGGACAATAAGAATCATTTAACCAACAAAAATTCCTCCTCACATTCATCTATCCAGTCAATTTAGAAATCCTTTTTCTTCAAATTGTTGATTGGGTGAATAACAAAGGTCAAGTCAAGGATAAACCTTCGATTGCCCCAAATTTTCCAAGAAAATATCTGATGCCAAACTCATCCGTTGGTGGGGTCATTTCCAATACAGCTCAGATTTTGGCTGGGTCCACATCAATTCCTCATGAAGATATGATGTACCCCAAAATATTGCCTCCTGTTACACCAAATACACATTTTTTGGATTCAATGTGACATTGTACTCGATTAAGACAAAATGGATGATATGAAGCACCTCTCGGTGATTGCAACACTTTATGGCCTTAGCCAGTAAGTCATCCACATAGGATTCCACAATATTATGTATAAGATCATATAATATATAATTCATCACCCATTGGTATTTAAAGACTTTTGAGTGTTCTTAAGCCCGAATGACATAACAACATAATAGTAAGTTCCCAAGGAGTTATAAACATAGTTTTCACCTAATCTTCTTTAGAGATTATTATCTAATTCTACCCAGAGAATCCATCCATAAGAGACAAACAACTCAAAACCAGTTGTTGTTTCAATAATAACATCGATGGATGGTAATGGGAAATCATCTTTGGGACAATCCTTATTTATATCCTAAAAATCTATGTAAATGCAAATCTTTCCATTTTTCTTGAGAATGGGGACTATGTTAGACACCCATTGTGAGTATTCAACTCGGCTTGATGAACCCCACCTAGAGGATTTTCATCATCGCTTCCCTCACCATGAGGGCCACCTTTGGCTTCATGGGCTTTGAATTTTACTTAATTGGCTTAGCATCTAGATTGGTGATGAGATTGTGCATGATGTGTGATGTAATTCTGTCATTTATTTGTAGCTAAATAAGAATGATTTTTGATGCTCCTTGAGAATATGGGTATGTATGTAGAATTCCTCGGGAGTTAAAGAGGAACCTAGCTTCAATATATTTGGTTCTTCCTTGATCTCAATATTTATATCAAATTTTCCCTCGATTAAGGAGGTGTTTCCTTCCTTGAACTCAGGAAGAGCTAGAGGAAACTCTAAATCCCCCTCTTCTCTTACCTCACAAATTTTTAGTTCCTTCCCAGGGGGAGATTCTATCATGGGATTTCCAAAATAGGAGAAAGATTGTGGAACTAGAAAAATATTAACCTCGTGATGAGTAAGATGTAATTCATTAGAGCGTTTAAATATCCTCGAGTTTCTTTTTCAACGTCAACATGATCTGTAATGATAGACTCGCTTTCAATATCTATGTATGTCAACATTGGCATTATCAGTGTCTTACAAACCAAAGGTTCTACATGAACCGAGACCATGAAGTTTGTATCTTCTAACTCACTACTTGGAGTAAAGTGAGAAGTGGAAATTGTTATTGATTCTGCAAGGAGATTCTGCTCTTGCGGAATTTCTTCGATTGATATGAAGTCAAATATCTTTGTTAGATTTAACACTACTATTTTGTAGAGTTTTAAATGCTCAACTCTAGTCTCATATACTTCAAATATCTTATTTGTAACAAGTTTTGAATCACCTAAGACCCTAATATTAAAAGCACCCATTCTTTTGTCTACAATAAGATCAAGTAGAAGGGCTTCATATTCAGCCCCATTATTTGTACACTCAAAGTTTAATTTGGAGGAAAAATGTAGAATCCTTCCCTCAAGAGAGGTAATAATCACACATGCCCCAACACCAAAATGACCTTTGGCTCCATCAAAATGGAGATTCCAATAGTTACTTGGAAAAATTGATGTTGGATCATCTTTTGAATCTTTCTCCTTTACCTCAACCATACAAACTTCATTTTCTAGAAGAGAACCGAGTCCCAAGGTTTGTCCCATGCCCATAAAATTGAAAGGAAGGAGAATGGGTAGATCATTCTCCAATAGCTCGAAAATATTTTATGCGGTTCCTAAGGATATTATCTCTATGATAACAGCTTTCATATTTGACTTCCTAATGCCTTCAATCAAACCCGTGACCTCTAATTCTGTTGTTGGAACTAGCTTTTCCTCCGGTACTAAATTTGCAGGTTTATTTAACGATTTTTAGGAATCTCAAACTCAGAGTGGATTCTTGACCTCTTCTTCAAGTTAGCTAGGTGTATGTCGAAGGGTTTTGGATCACCTTGCGCTACAAATACCTTCCCTAAATGTAGGAATATGACTTCCTGAAACAAATTGGAGGGAATCACCTTTATGCTATGAATCTTAACAACATTCCATCGAAGGCTCTACGATAGAAAACTTGTTCCAAAATAACATAATTAGTAGTAATGACATGTAACTACCTTTGTTGTGATGTTACCCCTTCTAGATACATATGCTCCACTATAAAATTAATGATGTCAGTATACCATGGACATGTAAAAAATGAGGAGCCTAGTCTCGACAACCTACACACACTCATCATGGAAGTTTAGATCTACTAGATCGCCTCCATCCAATGGATTATCATCCAACTAGTTTGCAATGATTTATCCTTTGATGGATTTTTGATTAATAAATGTTAACTCAAATTCACCCATTAGAGTTATGAAGCACCTAACATTCTTAGATAAGGATCCTTGTGTGAGGAATGTCCCTAAGTGATCTAACTTAATAATAACCCTCGTTTCTTCATTCAAAATATAATGTCTCAAATACTTTTTCACAGAGACTATGACAAGGCATTATTTTTCTGCCTAGGTGTAACATGTTTCATAATCAAACAACGTTTGACTAATAAATCACATTGCACTCTCTCATTTATCATAATCTTATCAAGCCAAAATGCGAGCTAAGCGAAACATTTGTAGCTCGTGAATACAAGACCAAAGAGTGATCTGATCTAGGTGGCATGAGTGTGAGAGGGGACAATAAGAATCATTTAACCAACAAAAATTCCTCCTCACATTCATCTTTCCAAATCAATTTAGAAATCATTTTCTTCAAATTGTTGATTGGGTGAATAACAAAGGTCAAGTCAAGGATAAACCTTCGAGATTGCCCAAAATTTTCCAAGAAAAGATCGATGCCAAACTCATCCGTTGGTGGGGTCATTTCCAATCTCACTCGATTTTGGCTGGGTCCACATCAATTCCTCATGAAGATATGATGTACCCCAAAATATTGCCTCTGTTACACCAAATACACATTTTTGGATTCAATGTGACATTGTACTCGATTAAGAGAGAAAGGATGATATGAAGCACCTCTCGGTGATTGCGCAACACTTTATGGCCTTAGCATGGGAAGTCATCCACATAGGATTCCACAATATTATGTATAAGATCATGGAATATATAATTCATCACCCATTGGTATGTAGCACCAGTGTTCTTAAGCCCGAATGACATAACAACATAATAGTAGGTTCCCCAAGGAGTTATAAACATAGTTTTGGCCTAATCTTCTTTAGAGATTATGATCTAATTCTACCCAAAGAATCCATCCATAAGAGACAACAACTCAAAACCAGTTGTTGTGTCAATAATAACATCGATGGATGGTAATGGGAAATCATCTTTGGGACAAGCCTTATTTATATCCTAAAAATCTATGTAAATGCAAATCTTTCCATTTTTCTTGAGAATGGGGACTATGTTAGACACCCATTGTGAGTAGTCAACTAGCTTGATGAACCCCACCTAGAGGATTTTCATCACTGCTTCCCTCACCATGAGGGCCACCTTTGGCTTCATGGGCTTTGAATTTTACTTAATTGGCTTAGCATCTAGATTGGTGATGAGATTGTGCACTGCAATGTGTGATGTAATTCCTATCATTTATTTGTAGCTAAATAAGAATGATTTTTTATGCTCCTTGAGAATATGGGTATGTATTTAGAATTCCTCGGGAGTTAAAGAGGAACCTAGCTTCAATATATTTGGTTCTTCCTTGATCTCAATATTTATATCAATTTTTCCCTCGATTAAGGAGGTGTTTCCTTCCTCGAACTCGGGAAGAGCTAGAGGAAACTCTAAATCCCCTCTTTTCTTACCTCACAAATTTTTAGTTCCTTCCTGTGGGAGATTCTATCATGGGATTTCCAAAATAGGAGAAAGAGTGTGGAACTAGAGAAATATTAACCTCGTGATGAGTAAGATGTAATTCATTAGAGCGTTTAAATATCCTTGAGTTTCTTTTTCAATGTCAACATGATCTGTAATGATAGACTCGCTCTCAATCTCTATGTATGTCAACATTGGAGTTATCGGTGTCTTACAAACCAAAGGTTCTACATGAACTGAGACCATGAAGTTTGTATCTTCTAACTCACTACTTGGAGTAAAGTGAGAAGTGGAAATTGTTATTGATTACGCAAGGAGATTCTTCTCTTGTGGAATTGCTTCGATTGATATGAAGTCAAATATCTTTGTTAAATTTAGCACTATTGTTTTGTAGAGTTGTAAATGCTCATCTCTAGTCTCATATACTTCAAATATCTTATTTGTAACAAGTTTTGAATCACCTAAGACCCTAATATTAAAAGCACCCATTCTTTTGGCTACATGAGATCAAGTAGAAGGGCTTCATATTCAGCCCCATTATTTGTACACTCAAAGTTTAATTTGGAGGAAAATGTAGAATCCTTCCCTCAAGAGAGGTAATAATCACACATGCCCCAACACCAAAATGACCTTTGGCTCCATCAAAATGGAGATTCCAATAGTTACTTGGAAAAATTTATGTTGGATCATCTTTTGAATCTTTCTCCTTTACCTCAACCATACAAACTTCATTTTCTAGAAGAGAACCGAGTCCCAAGGTTTGTCCCATGCCCATAAAATCGAAAGGAAGGAGAATGGGTAGATCATTCTCCAATAGCTCGAAAATATTTTATGCGGTTCCTAAGGATATTGTCTCTACGATAACAGTTTCATCTTTGACTGCCAGAATGCCTTCAATCAAACCCGTGACCGCTAATTCTATTGTAGGAACTAGCTTTTCCTCTGGTACTAAATTTGCAGGTTTATTTAACTGATTTTTAGGAAGCTCAAACTCAGAGTGGATTCCTGACCTCTTCTTCAAGTTAGCTAGGTGTATGTCGAAGGGTTTTGGATCACCTTGCGCTACAAATACCTTCCCTAAATGTAGGAATATGACTTCCTGAAACAAATTGGAGGGAATCACCTTTATGCTATGAATCTAAGGATGGTTAAGGACCATATCATAGTTGGTTTCTGATCTATAATATATAACTCGGTTATTACCATCTTAGGTCCAAGGGTGACCGACAACACTATAGTTCCGATTGACGTTACCTTGAGGCTATCGTAGCCTCTCAGCGTGTTTCATGTCGAAGAGAAATTGCTCTCTTCATACCCTAGCTTTTGAAGGAAAGAGAAGGGGACTATGTTGACTACTGCCCCATCATCAATCATCACATGCTTTACATAGTTGCTATAAATCCAAACTTGTAAAAACAACGTTGGATCACCTCTACGAGCTATTCCAACATTCGTGGGCATCTTTTTGATGTCAAATACAAATCCAACATCCCTCTCTGGCTGCCCTAGAGGATAGACATCAAATTCCACCTGGTTTATTTGTGCCTCTCGAGGAGGGGTGACATTACTCAAATGACCAAGACCCAATTCTTATAGTATATCGACTCTATGAGCAGGGAAATTCTTTAACAAATCGAAGAAGGAAATGTCAAAGAAAGTCTTGGTTAAGTCACTGATCAAGTAATAAGATCCTACTGGATTTCCTAGTATATCGTGAATGTCATATGATATAGTTAGGTAGATCGGGAATAACTCGAATAATAATCCTTGGCTCTAATGGAAATGTTTATTTGAGGTTCGGTTTACAGCTCCACCAACCCCACAATTTTTTTTTCTAAAGAACCATCCAAAGAAGGTGCCACTTATGGATTTGACGAAGTTGAGGCTTTACGATCATGGGTCCCTATTACAATACCTTTGTTTGAACCATTGGGATCTATTCTATCATCCTTTGGATGCATGGGGAGAGGATCGTTAAAGATCCCAAGTGGTGTGTTCTGTGGAGATACTGGTCCTATGTAAGTGTTTTGAGTGGGCACTATCGGGTTTTCCAAAAACATGTCAACAAATAATTATCTTTGATCCTCTAGCAAACACTGTAAAATATTGTTACAATCATGACATGTTCTTGCATCATTCCCGTGAACCCTATGGAAGCCGAAATATAAATCAAGATCATAATCTTGAGGCCTTTGACTTGTACCTTGTTGTTGTCTGAAACTACGATTATTACTTTATTGTTGATTGTTATTGCCAAAATTTGGGAACCCTTGCCCTTGGTTTTGAAATTAGTTTAGATGCCCACATGGGAATTGGTTAGGGTCGTTTCCTATTAGAGAGATCTATATGTGGTGTGAGGGGGCATACCCAAGGTTCCTATTCCCATAAGTAGATCTCTAGGGTTTGGAGTACCCGTATCAACTGGAGGATTTTGTGAAGTAGCTATTTTTCTATAATTCTACGGATAGGAGAGAAGTTATTGCTTGCCCCACGTATGATTTTTATCATTTTGGGAAAACTCTAGCTCCTTGAATTTATCTACCAATGTCGAGATGACATATTCCATTCATGGGGTGGTTCTTTGCTTAGGTGATTTTTTAAGCCTCGGATATTTTTGAGGAGTATGGTATCCTGATATGAATTGTTCACTATGCTTCCACCCCTCATTAGTAATATTTTCAATTAGTGAAGCGTTAGTGTTATTATTTTTGAGCGAACAACACCTTGTCCTTACAACCTATCAAAATATTGGTTCATATTCTTGAAGTGTTGTTCACTCCTAGCATATTGTGCTAAGTATTCCTCATCTATATGCAGTAGTTGGTTTGATTGCATGCTAATGGATGGTCGAAACAATACCCGAGGAGATGAACTTGCTTTCCTAGTGAAATTCCTGTTGTTTGAACTTGTTTTTGTGAGGATAAGTCTATGTGATTTGGTCAAGTTCCTCAATATGTACAGAGGAACCAACATTGGTTCCCTGAAGAAGAGGGTTTTGAATAGTTGAGCAGTTTTCTACCCATGCTGAGAGTGAAGGTGATTATTGGGGTATACCTATCTAGTAGTTATAAATGGGAAAAATGGGGATGAATCAAGTGTACTCATTGTATCCTGACATATTTGGGGGTATAGAAATACCTACGAGAATAAAGGAAGGAAAAAGAAAGTATAAATGTTTAGAGACTATCTCTGCACATCAGTTCACCAATTTGTATGATAGAAAATCAACACATGACCTTCTTTGAAGCTAACATCTCGAGGTCATGCCGAGACAACCGATGTAGAATTAATGTGAATGTGAGTGTTATGATAGAAGATAATTGGGTAATCTTATGTCTTCAACAGATAATATTAGGATCTACGAGGCTAAGGTGAAGAATGTTTTTCCTGACTTGATGTGGTGTGATGGCTCGTTCTGATATAATAGCTACTCGAAGACACCAATCAATATCGAGCTCTGTAGATATTTTGTTTATTGGTTGTTGAACACATGGAAAGTGACCTATAGGTGCCTCATATGGATTTCCAAATAAGGTCATGGAAGTGAAAATGAGAGATGTAGTGGAGTCACAGGGACTACGGGTGATTTTTTGGTCTAGTCCACAAAGTCTTAGACTAATAAAGCTACTATGTTCGATGAAGGAAAGTTGTGTAATAATGTCTAGTGGAAGTGGTGAAGATCTGAATACTAATGTACCCAAACTAGAGTCAATGTCTAACTGGTCAGCAGGCTCATTGGGTTGTGGAACCTAAGGATCACAACCAAATACTCGTGGAGGTTCTGGACCTTGTATAGTCATGCGCATAATCAAACCTTATTACCAGGAGCATTCCAATAATTGTAGGCTTGATTAGAAGCGATGTTTAGCATATTTATTTGTTTTATTTTCTCAGCAAAATTTGTGGGTGTTCGTAAGAATGTCAAATGTAAAATTGAACTAATGTCGATTATCAATTCCATCCCATTGGGTTATGGGACCAAGGGATCACAACTAAATGTCTTTTCTTTTTTTGGGACCTTTGATGGTCATACAAAATGAAATGAAATGATTTTAATAAGTAAAATAAATACTAAAGGAAATATAATCTATGTTTTTGGAGTTTTTGTAATATATCGAAAAAAATAATAAAAATCAAACTAATCTATCAAAGGAATTTTTTTTGATCTTTTCTTGTTTTTAAGCAATGTGTTCTAATCTAATAAATAAACTAAAGACAAGTAATCAAATGGATGTAGCTGGTTACTTGTGTGAATATGTGAATCTAATCTAAAACAAATAATCTGATCCAATCAAAACCCTTTAAACCCTATCTCGAGGTAATCCAATATATGTGAATGTGAGTGTGGTGATGGCGATCAAGCTAATTGGGAAATATTATGTCTTCAACATGCAATATTGGGATTTGTGAGTCTAAGGTGATTGTCCATAAAAGGAAAAATAATCTATCAAAGGAAATATTTTTTTCTGTTCTAGTTTTTAAGAAATGCGTTCTAATCTATTAAATAAATTAAAGATAAGTAATCAACTGGATGTAGTTGATTTATTATGAAAATTTGTGAATCTAATCTAAAACAAATAACATAATCCAATCAAAACCCTTCAAACCATACCTCAAAGGTAATCCAATATATGTGAATGTGAGTGTGGTGATGGGGATCAAGCTATTTGGTAAATCTTATTTCTTCAATATGCAATATTGGGATCTACGAGTCTAAGGCGAAGAATACTCTCCCGACTTGAAGTGGTGTGATATCTCGGTCGATATAATAACTTCTTGGAGACTCCAATCGATATCAAGCTCTACCGAGATTCTCTTTTTTTTTTTAAACACATGGGAAGTGACCTACGGGTGCCTCATATGGATTTCCGGACAAGGTCATGGATGTTAAAATGAGAGACATAGTGGAATCACACAAACTATGGTCATTTTCCTGGTCTAGTCTAGAAATTATTAGCTTGATCGGCTACTATGTTCAGTAAGGAAATTTGTCCAATAATGTCTAGTGGAAGTGGTGAAGATTTGAATACTAACGTACAAAAACTAGTGTTAATGTCTAACTAGTCAATAGGCCTCTTAGGTTGTGGGACCCGAGGATCACAACTAAAGACTCGTGGAGGCTATGGCCCTTATATGGTCATGTCTCGTAATCAAACCTTGTTTCCGGAGTACTCAAATAATCGTAGGATTGATTGCAGTGATGTTCAACATATTTTGTTGTTCTATTTTCTCAAAAAAGTTGCAGGTGTGTTTAAGATTGTCAAATGTAAACTTGTATCAATGTCAGTTATCAATTCCACCCATTGGGCTATGGGACCAAGGGATCACAAAATGTATGTCTTGTTTTTGTGGACTGATGATGGTCATACAAAATGAAATGAAATGATTTTAATAAGCAAAATAACTACTAAAGGAAATATAATCTATGTTTTTGGATTTTTCATAATATATCAGAATAAAATAATAAAAAGCAAACTAATCTATCAAAGGAAATCTTTTTGATCTTTTCTAGTTTTTAAGCAATGCATTCTAATCTAATAAATAAACTAAAGACAAGTAATCAGCTGGATGTAGCTGGTTACTTGTGTGAATATGTGAATCTAATCTAAAACAAATAACCTAATCTAATCAAAACCCTTCAAACCCTACCTCAGAGGTGAAGAACAAATCATAACCCCGAAAGAGTTATTGTTCCCATAACTTCCTAGTAATTTTAAAGAGAAAACTTTCTAATGATTTGATCTACTTGTAATTTCCTAACCTATTGAAATGAATAATTTAACTACTCTATTTGATATGCAATTGAAACTAATGATTTGAAATTGAAAATTTAACAAATAGAGCAAACAAACACACAATTTCAACCTGGATAAGAAAGAGCTTTGGAAAATCTGGTTGTATCTGTATCTATCCCCTCAATTTGTTCCTTTCTTTCTCTCGAGTGTTCATATGAGTCTAAGGAATTGGGAATGAAATAACAATGGTAGGATGATGGTGTTTGAGCAATGACAACTTGAATTCATTCTCGAATGCAATGTAAGTAGAAGAGAGATAGTGCAAGAGATCTAAGCTTGGCTATGCAATTCCTAGCAAGATTGTGGCAGAAATATAATGCAAGATACAAAAAAAATCTCAAGCATTTTTCTTGAATACAAGCATGGAATATATAATAATTGTGGTTTGGATGTGCCTTCATGCACAAGGCAAGAAGAGGAAGTTCCAACTAACTCAAGAATATGTAAAAATTGAAGACGGAAGGATAACCAAGCAATCAAAACAATTTTTATTCGAATTTTCCTCCGAATGTATGTGAAAAGTGAAGTTAAATGAATCGTCGCATGTTAAAAACATGCATGACGGAATCTGAAAAATCGGTCAGACCGCGCCCTTTACAGGCGGTGGTCCCGCACTAAAAACCAAAACATGCGCAGAAAAGAAGCGAAAGATGGAAAAAGGTGTGGGAAGGCTAATTAAAAAGTTTAGGCTAAAAATATACACTACATATGGGTTTTGAAGCTCGAATACCTTCTTGAAAGGACTTGGATTATCATTGGGGACTTCAAACCATTTTCCAATAATGTAGCACATGCAATTTTGGGTGCGTACAGGGGACATCATTTTTACTCCAAACCTTTTCTTTATCTTTTATTGTAATTCCAACAACTATTTTACAATTTTCTTTTCCCTATGAGATTACTAGATTAAATTCAGTAGATAATTATTTATTGAAGGCCTTTGTTAGCTTTTCAATATCAAATTTGAAATGAATTTGTCTAACTAGAATCCCATTTCAAAATTTTTGATAATGACTTTATAAAATATTTTAGGCCACCTCACAATTTTATAGTCTCCTTGTGGAACTTGAATGTGATGTCCCCAAAGGGTGATTAGTTTTTCTCATACATCAAGCCCTCCAAATCTAATATAAGTAAGTAATTATTGTGGATAATCGGAGGGAAGTAACTATTTTTTTATCAGTCTCATATCAATTCTAACTAATGTAAAAAATCAACATTTTAGATTACAGCTACCACTTACCAGTGGACCTTGCATGTAGGATTGCATCTTCTTTACTCGCAGTTGGATCCTTTGATGTAAGATCTATTTCAGAAAAACTTCAATCTATTCATTATTAATATAGCTATTCCTATGGAAAATGAAAGTGTATTTGAAAAAAACATAGTGAATTATGTGGTAAAATGGTAAATTCAATATTAGCACTTTAGGTAGCTACCACTTACCAACTAAGCTTCTAGCTTGGCTTACATAGACCTTACTAGTTGCTATTTTTTTAAATGCAAGATTTATTACAAATAAAAGTAATCAATTCAAAGTCAATTTCATGCTATCACAAATGAAATAATAATTGAAAAGCATACTTGGTCTTTGTGATAATATGGTAAGTACAAATAAATAAAAAAATTCTTATGAATGAATCAGTAGCGCCCTCTAGGGTTCATTTATATCCTTTGAATCATCCATTGGTGGACAATACTTTTGAGATATTGATGTGGATTAATGATCAATAGGCTATGCCATCATTTTCTAGAATAAGGATATAATCTAATGTCTATATCATTATGTTGATACTAATGGTTTATGTAGACAACCAATAACCTAGAAACTACAAACTATGTAGCGTTGGATGAAACCATGAAGTTTTAAAATAGGTTTTTTTGTAATTCCTTCTTGGAAAATGGTTCCATTTCTAGAATTAGTTGATATCATTTTCTATAACTTTGTGAGCCTTAGAAATGGTTATGTTTAACAATAGGCATGGCTAAGTTACCTAGTTCTATCTACATAATAATGTTGACTACCACAACACACTCCACTATTACTTTCTCTGGGTGTTGGTCATTTGCATAAATAATTAATATTTTATAAATTTTTGGGGCTTATTATTGGTTCTTATTTATAAATGAACATGACTAAAATATCATGATTTTATTACATATTTGTGGATGATGTGGCTAAGTTCTCCTCATCGTGGTCGATCTCGGTGAGAATAGAGTATCCTCAAAAAAATGAGAACAATAGAAATTGAAAACATAGTTCATTAAACATATTTATAAAGTGATTGAAGGTCAATAACCATGATGAGTTTGTTATGTAGCATGAAGTTGAGAGGTTTGTACATCGATTCCTATTGTTCTTTCATTGTCTTCGTAAATAAAAATGTGTAATTAGATTTTTTTGGTTGAAAGACTTTTAACATAATAACATGTTCAAGTTGTATTATGGTATGAACCTTTCTTCATATGAGAATAGTAATGTTTCAAAAATATTTCCTGACTATGTATCTTAATAATAAAAACAACAGATTGATTGGATTCAGCTAATGCACGCAGTGTGACACTACCTCCATATAGCACTAATACTATAGAATCCTAGGAACAACATCGAGCAAACATCTCAGACTAGAACTCATATGATCGCTCACAAGGAAAAGGATGTTTATTTCCTTTTAGGCCAATTTTTATTGTAGTTATCAATTGTTGTGGCAGGTTTTCCATCCAATCCCTAGTGATTTCTTCTCTTTCATCATTGTTATCATTGTAGTTGTGCACTCTAGTTATTATGTACATAAGACATAAACTTTTAAATTTCCTCTTTTGTTGTCATAGATTCAGTAGCATCTATCAAGAATTTATTCTTCAATGTCTTTAACCTTTTCCATATATATTTTTATTGTTTCTCTCAACATTTTTAATATTCAATTGGTATGAGAACAATAATAATACATTCTAGCTCATAGGTTCCAATAATTGCATTAAAGACTCCATTATTTATTTAGAAGAAATATCTCTAGACAAATTGTAAAAATCAGTGATAACAAATTATGCATTGAAAGGATTGGTAGCAAGAATAACTGCTATAGTTGATGAAATTTGGAACGGGTATGCACATTGACATGTAAATTCTTCTATGTCCTCCATCCTTACCGGTATATTGTCTTCCATTGACACCACATAGTTGTCTAATATTGTCTATTCCTCGAAGGGGTAACTATTACTTACACCGGGTCTTTTTTTGTTTATCTTTTTTTCCCCTATGTGGGAATCATATTTTATCTTTCCTTTCCTCTCCTCGCCCAATAGTATAGAAAACTAGCAATAGTGTGATTCATGAAATATAACTTTTTAATTACATTCAATTCACTACAGGATGTCAATAGATCAATATCTCGTATGTTTGTCTTTAAAATATTGTAAAAGAATTTCTCTCATTTTTTTCTCCTTTTATTCTTCGGCATTAAGAATCAAATGTCTCTACTATTATGCCTTCTTGAATAGGGCTAGTTAACCAAGCATACACTAATTGTACTTTATCTGCTAGTATTAATAGTTCTTTGTCGTTCATTCCTCTAGCATCCCTGAATGAATTGGTTATGAATATTGCTAAAGAATTAGGATGAAATTTATCCTGATTATCCTTAATAGGTGAACAATAAAGGCCACCGGATCTAAACAACTCAAATTTTGTAGTCCATTTAGTCCATATATCATCTGAAATAATAGAAAATTCCATTTGTTGTATAGATTGTTGGTTGTGTTCATTTTGAAAATCAAAAGGCATTGATTCTCAAAGTTCTGCATTCAAAGGAAAATTATATGTTTCATATTTTCATATAAGGAAGATAAAATTCAATAACAAATGCTATAAAATTAAAATGCATTACCCTCCATTCCTCGATTTTGTATTTTTTCAATCCGGATGTTGCGAGACATCTACGTGATTTCCAAACCGATATATCTTTGTACAATAAATCAATAAACTTGGTTTCCATCCAAGTTCTATTCACTTCATTCTATATTTTGCAAATAGTAGTAATGGCTTCATTAGTTGCATCTGTAGAAAGAATGTGAGCCCTTTGAAACCATAGCCTCTTATGTAAATACTTGTAATTATCTGAGCCCAAAATATTTTTGTGCACATAATATATATTTTCCATCAAGCATATAGAATTTAACAACATCCCTTTCCAAGTATTTTGGATCTTGGAGCACCACAACCTTATTTGTAAAATACAAGAAGGGAAGAATAATTATGTCCCTCTATGTAGGAATAACATTTATCAACATGGAGTGCACAAGAAGGTCAACATTATCATCATCTACAAGATGATACTGATACTCTGGAGGTGCTACATGGCACCTAGAAACATCAATTGAAAATAATTCACCATTGAATAAAAAGTAATCAAATTGCTAAATAGTTGAAGGTTATGTTTTCATCTTCTTCAATAATGCAGTTGATTTAGTATTCTTTTTCAACCCATGTAACTTTGATCTAGATGGATCAATCTCTAATTTATCCAAATATGTTCTCCTCGGCATAGTAAACAACTTGGCATGTTTAGGTGGTGAAATAAAACCTTTTCTATTAAAAAAATGACAAATGAAAGAGGTTGTATCACCTCTATATAATTTTCTAAGTACTGCAAGCATGCCACTATGAATGTCTTCTACATTTAAACAACCATTTTTTTCTTTATCTACTAACAACCCCAAATCCCAACCATATATTGAACAAGAACATTGTGTTTTTTATTCTGAGGCTTTCATCTCCCATTTCCTAAATAAAGAAACATCCAAATCCATATCCAAAATAAGACACTTATTATTTTCATAGTCAATGTGTTTGACTTGAACATGCAGTGTACTCAAATCAACAATTGTAGAGGATATAACCATTCCGACTTCCTCATGTCCATCATCTATAACAAAAAAAACCACAGGTTGTTGTAGTAGTTGTCAGGGCCATGGATTTCAACAAACCATTCCTCATATTTTTTTTTATAGCACTCAAGTGCCTTTAATGAATGGAATTGCTAAGAATGGATTACAACCAATGGAAGACATTGTACCTACAATTAGAGTAGAATATATAAAAAATTTCTTCACATATGGAGTAAATTTTGTTCCCATCATATGCTAATGAATGTAAGTATTAGACTTTGCGATCATCAATCTATATAATACATTAATTTTTATCATTGGTGAGAAATCAACGTAAACGTTATCTATTGTTAGGCTTTGACCGAACATGATATCTAACCTTCAACTAGTTATTGTAAATCATATTTTGTGGATCACATCATTAATACTAAAAACTATGCAAAATTGTTCTTGACAATTAATGCACAACATATTTTAGAAGGATTATCTATTGTTTAAAAACCATCCACATTGTGTAGATTGCATGAAAGGAACGTTTGGAAACATATATATTAGCGAGAGAGAGGATTTAAGTCGACATATGAATGGATAATTTTTAAGATTACTTGTTGGTAATTTACATCAATTAAATGGACTAGGTTAAAGGCCATTAAGATTTAATCTATATAATTAGTAGAAAATAATAACGTAGCGACCGTTAGGCTCAATAATATATCTTTGTAAATTATAAGCCATTTTCGTTTAGTGTCAAAGAAAAATTATAGTGACCGCTATAATTTCTTAATTTCAAAATAACTATTAAATATCAAATCATGGTCTAGCTTAGTGGTGTTCTGATACTTTCATTACCTATGGTCATAGCAATCACTAGATATACAACTTTAGAATGATTGTTATTGTCAATGACTATAATTATATCAAATTAGCCACACATTACCTGGTGGAGAAAAATGCTACACTACTTTCCATCAAGAAGGATCAAGAATTTATCTTCGTATCGAAGGAATAACATTGTGGCCTATAGGTGCAACAATTTATAAATTTGAGAAAAGATATATAATAACAAACAATGGTCTATCTTATCGGCCACTGGGCTCTTATCATTACCATTTTCCATTGTAATCACTATTTGTTCAACTTTGGATGGTTATTGATTTTGATTGATTGTAAGTGTAATATATTGGGTAGACTTCACATGACGGACCCAATTACTACCCTACATTATGTCAAGAGGCATCTAGTCTTATTTATTTATCCTAAGATATATCTTTGAAAAATGTAATCCATATTCGTTGGTATTAGAGAAAAATGGTATCAACTCGATACACTCAATAAATTATTAATTTAAAAATATTTGTTGAATAAAAAATCATGGACTAGCCTACCAAAAGCTATGATCATATCATTACTTCTTGTCATAGCAATCACTATCTGTACAACTTTAGATCGATTGTAATTGTAAATGCTTATAATGTTAACAAATTGTTCACATGTTACCTAGTGGAGCCAATTCCTGCAATGATTTCCATTGAGAGGGATCAATACTTTCTATTCTTATCAAATACAATGCTTAGCGACTGTCAGCCTTCATTACTAGTTGAAAGAAATATCGTAGCGTTTGCTGCTAGGCTCAAAAATTTAATTTTGAGAGGATTTAAGACTTATTTGTTTCTCCTAAGATACATCTCTGTAAATTATAATCCATATTCATTTGTGTAAAGAAAAATCCTAGCGGACGCTAGGCATGGCGAACCCAATTATTGCACTACATTCCATCGAGAGGCATCTAGTCTTATTTATTTCTCCTAAGATATATCTTTGAAAATTGAAATCCATATTCATTAGTATTAGAGAAAAAGGGTATCAACTATTACACTCAAACATTTCTTAATTTTGAAATACTCATTGAATAACAAATCATGGACTAGCTTAGCGGCCTCTATGATCATATCATTACCTCTTTTCATAAAGCAATCACTATCTGTACAACTTTAGATCAATTGTAATTGTAAATGATTATAATGTTGAAAAATTGTCTAAGAGTTACTTGGTGGAGCCAATTCCTATAATGTTTTCCATCGAGAGGGATCAAGAATTTCTATTCTTATAAAATAAAATGCTTAGCAACCGCCAACCTTCATTACTTGTTGAAAGGAATAACGTAGCAACCGCTAGGCTCAATAGTTTTAATTTTGAGAGGATTCAAGACTTATTTATTTCTCCTAAGATATATCTTTGTAAATTATAATCCATATTCATTTGTATCAAAGAAAAATCCTAGCGGCCGGTAGGCTTAACAATTTCTCAATTTCTAAGTAGCTATTTATTAACAACTCATGATATAGCTTAGAGGCCACTAAGATCCTTTCATTACCTCTTGTCGTAGTAATCACTATCTTTACATCTTTAGATCAATTGTAATTTGCAATGATTATAATTGTTTAAAATTGGCTACACATTACTTGGTGGAGCCAATTCTTGTACTAAATTCCATCGAGAGGGATCAAGACTTTCGGTTCATATCAAATAAAAGGTTTAGCAACCGTTAAGCTCCATTACTAGTTGAAAGGAATAACGTAGTGGCTGCTAGGCTCAACAGTTTCTAATTTGTGAATAGCTATATTATAACAAAAATGGTCTAGCTTAACATTTGTTAGGCTCCTATCATTATCACATTTCATTGTAATTATATAATTTTTGGTGGACTTTACATGGCAGCCCCGATTTTTGCACTACATATTTATATTGTAAAAGATATATCTTTGTAAATTGGAATCAATATATACCTGGAGAGTAAGTGATATTTTTATATTTTTGATAAGATAAACCATTGTAACATATAATTCACATTGGTTCTTATCAAATAAAATGCATAGTGACCGCTAAGCTGCTTTATTTATTGATTGAAATGACATATGGTCTGTCTGTGCACAACAATTACTTAATTTGGAAATAGCAATAGAATAAAAAATCATGATATAGCCTAACGATCGCTAGCTATATACCAATACCTCTTGTCATTGTAAACACTATCTTTACAACTTTGAGGTGCTAGTGTTTTTGTTGTTTTAATGCAAAAAACACCTTCTGGGATTTCAAAATTTTCATGCCACGTGTCGTCATTTTACTAGTAGCTATTTATATTATAATATCACGGTTTCATATAGTTTCAAAATATTTTATATTCGTTTCTTTATATTTAAATTTCGTAATAAATGTTTCAATTATAATTTTTCTAACTATTAGGTTTAAAACATGCCACATGGCACAGTATAATTGGATAATTATTTTTCATTTGTGCACTACATCTAACATTGTATAGGTTGATTTTGATAAAAATAAAAAAATGTGCCTATACATTTGTACACTTTATTTCATTTATTTTATTATAATATTATATTTTTATTGCGTTTTAAATATTTTAAGCTATAGCCATGTGTCATCATTTTAGTGGTTGTTATTTATATTATAATATTTTGGTTTCATATTATACTCGTTTCTTTACATTTTAATTTCATAATAAATGTGTCAATTATAATGTTTTCTAACTATCAGGTTCAAACTTACCACGTGGCATAGAGTAATTGAAGAATTATATTTCATTAGCGCACTACATCTAACATTATCTAGGAGATTTTTATTAAAAATAAAAATAAATGTGCATATAAATTGATATAATTTATTTCTACTGTTTTATTATAATATTAAAAGTTTTATTACGTTTCAACTATTTTAAGCTATAGCTAATAACAAAAGGAGTTGTTTTTAATGTTGTTTGTTTTTGATATCCTGCACCTTTTCTCAATGAGTGGAAAATTCAAAATTCAAATTGTGAATTCCCCCACATTTTTGAGAATTTAAAATTTCAATATTAACAAAAATTTTCCCACTCTAATTTTCAAATTTCCATATCCCACACTTTTTATATTTTCAAAATTTCTAACGCGAAATGTGCGGAAAAAATATTAAATACTCCTGGAGAACTAGTTTTTAAGGTTTTTGTTTTTGGTCTTGCATAATAGAAACTCATGAAACTATAGAACAATACAAGCAATCCGTAGATTACAGGGCCAAATACAAGAATCTTGGTCATTTTGGTCAGGGAACAATCAAGCAGTAATTATAATCTTGTTCGTGGATTAACAAAAAGGGAACAATCAAGCAGCAACAAAACAAGTGCTCACTCACTAGGGAAGCAAAAGGGGTTGTGGAAAAATAGTGCAGATAGTTAGTTCAATGTAGCATTCGGTGGTTTGAATGGCATCACCAAGCATGAAATAATATCATATCTAAATAAGGTATTTATGAAAAACAAATACTATACTAAATATGCACCTTTTTATTACGAGCTTGTTTAGTCATTTTGTCTTTGACCAAATCCTGTCTTTTTAACATCAATATACCCCTTCTTTTCCCTACAAAAATTTCTTTGTGGCCCAACTTTACTTACTAGTTATTTTTGATCATTTTTTCAAACTGCCTTATGCTTACTAGTTCCTATCTTTTTCAAGTCAGACCAGCCCTTCTTTGCCCTACGAAAATACAATCAACGGCCCAACTCTGCTTATCGGTTCCTTCTAATCATTTTTTCATGCCACCATATTCTTAAGGAAAACAAGGAATCTGTTGGGCCTCAACCAAATAAAATTTAGTCCTTTTTCATATCTGGTTTTATTTCATTTGAACTCTTTCAAGTTTGTGTTGATCTATGTCCCCTTTGGATTGTTTTTCCCGATAATGATGGCTAGTCACATAATCACTAGTTTTTAAAATTGTAATGTTTAACGAGACTCAAAATATTGTTTTGGTATTCGTTATGTCTACCCTTTTATCCTTTCAACATGATGATCGAAACAACCCGAGGTAACTATTTCATTGTATATTTTTATATGGTTGTTGTGTTGAGTTTGTGAGAAGATATTCAAGGTTAACAAAAATGGTTTAAAACTATAAAATCATAATAAGTTTTTGATTGTGAAATAATTGTTTATGCACGATGGAAGGTTAAAAATATTATATATACGCCTAAATTATTTATATATATATATATATATATATATATATATATATATATATATGTATATATGTATATATGTACATATATATATATATATATATATATATATATATATATATATATATATGTATATATATATATATATATATATATATATTTAAATTTATATATTAAATATTTCAATCACTATGTATCTATGTATGTTAGTCAGGATGATATAATTATTTTAAAACAATATTATTAGTAGGCCATGTATTATTGGTGGAAGATAAAGTGTTGGCATATATATTAATTCATTAGGGTTGTTGTGGAAGGCCACAATATTATTAGTCTCTCTAGAAGGCCACAAACTAATATTATTTGGATATTAGTTGTTGTTAGGATTTAACAAAAAGAAGAAAGCTATTGCAAGCTTTATGGTCGCTAGGGTATAACACAATACCATATTTTTAGCTTAGCGATCGATACTCAATAATGGATATCATGAAGTTATACGCCACTAAGACACTACCACATCGTAATATTTGGAACATAGTGGTCACTAGAATTTAGCAAAATAAATAAATATATTTCGAGTCTAACATTCATTAGGTATTACCGCAACATATTATTCGGAGCTTAGCGGTCGCTACAGGTTCACAAAATAATAAAATATATTGTAAGACTAGCTTTTGCTAGGTAGTGTCACAACATATTATTTTTACCTTAGTGTAGTCACTAGGATTTTGCAAATTAAATTAAGGTAGTATGAAATTAGCGGCCACTGGGTTATGCCTCAAAAAAAAAATTGAGCTTAACGACTGGTATTCAATAACATATATCATGATTTTATACATCGTTAAGACACTGCCACATCATAATATTTAGAACATACTTGTTGCTAGGATTTAACAAAATAAATAAAGATATTTCAAGTCTACCATCGGCGGTATTGCCGTAACATATTATTTGGAGCTTACCGGTCGTCAGGATTTCACAAATTAAATTAAGATAGAATGAAATTAGTGGCTGCTACGTACTACCACCATATAATATTTAAAACAAAACTTTCTACAAGATTAAACATTTTAAAATGAAATTTATTTGAGCTTAGTGGCTGCTATCCTTTACAACAATGTAATAATTTAAGCTTAGCATTTGTTAGGATTTAACCCATAATATTTGGAGCATAGCGGTCACAAGGATTTAACACATTAAATTAAGATTTTAGGAGGCTAGCATCCACTATAATATGCATACTCATAATGTTTTCAAGTTATCGAGGTATGCTTTAACAAATAAAATTAACAAATTTTGAGCAACACGACATCTAGGTGCTTCCACAATAGAATATTTCAAGCTTAGATGTCTCAAGAATTTAACAAGATAAATAATTAAAGATTTAGCTTAGCGTCCACTATCTTATGTTGCAACATTTTATTTGAAGATATGTTATCACTAGGATTCAACGAAAAACAAATAATATATTGCGAGCTTAGCGACCACTAGGTTATGCCTTGAATTTTTTTTCTAAACTTAGATATCGGTACACAAAAATGGATATCATGAAGTTATACACCACTAAGACACTGCCACATCATAATATTTGGAACATAGCAGCCATTATGGTTTAACAAAATAAAGAAATATATTTCGAGTCTAGCGTCCGTAGGTATTTCTACAACATATTATTTGTACCTTAGCGATTCTTTAGGATTTCACAAATTAAATTAAGGTAGTATGAAATTAGTGGCCTCTATGTACTGCAACAACATAATATTTAAAAAAATATATAGGATTTAACATTTTAAATGAAATTGATTTGAGCTTAGCAGTTCTTTAGCCTTTACAACGATGTAATAATTTAAGCTTAGCGTTCATTAGGATTTAACACATAATATTTGGGGCATAGCGGTTGTAAGAATTTAACACATTAAATTAAGATTCTAGGAGGATAGCATCCACTAGAATATGCATACTCATAATGTTTACAAGTTGTCAACAGTATGCTTTAACAAATTTTGAGCTACATGGCATCTAGTTGCTTCCACAATAGAATATTTTGAGCTTGGATGTCTCAAGCATTTAACAAGATAAAGTATGAAATTTTTATCTTAGCATCCACTATATTATGTTGCAACATATTATTTTAAGATATTTTGTCATTAGGATTCAACTAAAAAAATGTCGGATATTACACTTAAAGGCAGGCTAAGTTATGCCTCGAAAACATTTTCCAATCTTAGAGATCAATATTCAACAATGGATATCATGAATTTATACACCATTAAGACACTATCGCAACATATTATTTGGAGCTTAGTTGCCACTAGGATTTCACAAAATAAATAAAGATATTGTAAGTCTAGTGTCCGCTAGGTATTGCCACAACATATTATTTATACCTTAGTGGTCGCTAGGATTTCACAAATTAAATTAAAGTAGTATAAAATTAGTGTCCTCTACGTACTGTAATAACATAATATTTAAAAAAACCTTTCTACAGGATTTAACATTTTAAATTAAATTTATTTTAGCTTAGCGATCGCTAGCCTTTACAACGATGTAGTAATTTAGGTTTACCGTTCGTTAGGATTTAACACATAATATTTTTGACATAGAGGTTACAAGAATTTAACACATTAAGTTAAGATTGTAGGAGGCTAGCATCCACTAGAATATGAGTACTCATAATTTCAGCAAGTTGTCGACATTATGCTTTAACAAATCAAATTAATAAATTTTGAGCTACATGGCATCTAGTTACTTTCACAATAGAATATTTCAATCTTTGGGTTTTTCAAGAATTGAACAAGACGAAGTATGAAATTTTTATCTTGGTGTCTGCTATCTTATGTTACAACATATTATTTGAAGATATGTTGTCACTAGGATTCAACTAAAAACATGTCAGATATTACAAGCTTAGCGACCACTAGGTTATGCCTCGAAAACATTTTCTGAGCTTAGAGATCGATACTCAACAATGGATATCATGAATATATACACCGCTAAGAAACTATCACAACATAATATTTGGAACATAGCGGTCGCTAGGATTTAACAAAATAAAGAAAGATCTTGTGAGTCTAGTTTTTGCTAGGTATTTTCACAATAGTTATACATGCACTGAGTGGTCGCTAGGATTTCACAAATTAAATTAAGGTAGCATTAAATTAGCAGCACCTATGTACTACAATATTATAATATTTTAAAAAATATTTCTATAGGATTTGACATTTTAAATGAAATTTATTTGATCTTAGCACTCATTATCCTTTATAATGATGTAATAATTTAATATTAGCATTCGTTAAGATTTAACACAAAATATTTAGGGCATAGTGGTCACAAGAAATTAAAAGATTATATTAAGATTCCATGAGGCTAGTATTCTCTAAAATATGTGTACTCATAATTTTTGCAAGTTTTACGCAAGTATGCTTTAACAAATCAAATTAATTTTTTTTAAAAAATAGGTTTTTCGAATCTAATGATGTAAAATAAAAAAATATAGGGTTTTTTATCAAAAGTGTGTATGTTTAAAATTAAACCTTAATTACAAAAAATGTACAATTTTCAATTGTCAAATCTTACACAAAAATTAGGGCAAAAAGAGGTTTTGTTAAATATGTAAAAAATGAAAAATAACCTCAAAGGAATTTAAAAATAGAGTCGTTATGCTCGAGATATGAAACAAAAGGTGTTTTGAAAATTGGGAGCCCTAGAAAGTGACCCAAAGGGTAGGATGAAGCATGAAACCCTAGGAAATATTTTGCAGATATAATTTATGACAAGTGATAGATGAAAATCAGGTTTAGATATGAAGATAAAATGCATATATGAACCCTAATACAACTAGGGTTTGGGTTTGGAGAAGAATGGACATGTTAAAGATCATGCAAGGGATTAAGTTCACGAAATGATTTAAATAAATTTAACTATTTTATCAAAGGATTGATGTCAAATAAGTATAACAATAATAAACAAGACTGACATGAAAATTACAAACAAGTGCACAAGATAGGAGAATAAGAGTGACTTAGCTTGTATTTGTAGATTTGGGTTGATTATGGGATGTAAACCAAGTGGAACATGATAGATCTTGATTTTTATGCTTCATCTAGAAAAATGTAATATGAAATTCCTTTGGACGTGAGTTCCTAAATGTGGACAAGATCGCCCGAGCGTTGGTGTCTTAAGCGAGCGTTAGTGTCTGGAAAGTTCTCTACTTATGATATTTTCATGTTATGTACCTAGCTTCTTCCTTTCATTCCCTATCAAATCCAATTTATTGTAGGGTATATGTATCACACATGTTCTTTCAAAATAAACCCTAGTTACCTACACGAAGCTTAAGCAAACATTAGATGAAATAAATAATGCATATGTTTGAGTTAGGCTTTGCTGTGGGGGTCACCCCAATGTGATTTTCATTGAGAATTGCACAACATTTTAGAATCTATGTATTTATTGTGAGTGTGTGATTTGAATAATGTCCCTTGAAGCTTTGTTTCCCTTATGCCACTCACACCAAGATAACAGGCCCTAACTAGTTTTCCCCCAAGATAAAATGTGTGAGATGGAATTCAAAAATAGCCCCTTTGATGCGAGTGAATAATACAACGCAAGTGCAATCTTTGAATATTTCTCCTTGTCCAAATAGTATATAGTAAGAATTAACTCCCAATTGCCTATCTCGTAATAGCGGTGAATAAGTCATGTATATATATGATTCCCTTGTTTGAATTTTGTCATTAACAACTAAAAATATGACCTAAAGTGATAAAAGAGACTCTAGAAAAGACACCAAATGATGTGTCAATTTAAAATCAAGAAAATGAGGGAAAGGGACAAAAGTTCCAAAATGGGATAGTAGTTCATGGGGCATTCCTATCCCTAATGGGCGGTAGTGTTTAGGATGCTTAGAAGATGTAATAGTTAATATAGAGGTGGGTCACATGTTGTCTAATGTCCAAAAGTAAAGTGATAATTCTAGAAAATTAAATAATAAGGGTGTGGGAAAGATAAAAGTAGTGAAAGAGTAAATCAAGTGTTGTTAATGCCTAGTCTTCTTGCTTAGGAATAATCTATATAATGAAATATTAAGAGGTGTGATGTAAGTAGAAATTGTGTGCTTTCATGACTATACCAACCCATAATAATAGTGAGTAATTCATGTATATATATGATTCCCTTGTTTGAATTTCATCATTAATAACCAAAAAGGCTGACCCAAAGTGATAAGAAAGGTTTTAGAAAAGATAACAAGTAATGTGGAAATTCAAATTTGAGAAAAGGAGGGAAAATACAGAAGCACCTAGGCACTCCTATCCCTAATGGGAATAATGTATGGGATGTTTTGAGGTTAAAATAGAAAGTAAAGAGTTGGGTCACACATTCTCCAATGTTCACAAGTAAAGTGGCCATTCCATAAAAGTAAATTATAAGAGTATCAAAAGTATAAATCAATTTAAAAATAAAACAAGTGTTGTGAGTGTTTAATATTCTCACTTAAGAATCATGCATATAATAACATAATTAGAGGAAGGATGTAAGTAGCAATTTCATGATTTTGTGTCTAAATTTTCCCCCACTTTATGTTGATGAATGAATATTCAGTAACATAAAATAGATAGGAAGAGCATACCCTATGGAGACTGAAGAGAGTTGTAATGGATAACATGTTGAATGATGATTGTACTTGATATCATGTCGAATGGAGATTGTAGAATGTGTATTGTGGAATCTAGAAGAGGATAAGGATACCAAGGGTGATCTCTTGTGTGTGGTAGAAATATAATTGTGTTTATACCTTGAATATTTCCTTTTCTTGAGTGTCTTGTGCCTGAGATTACTTCTTGTTCCACTTGTGTGCTTGCTTTTGTTGGAGTAAGGTCAGGCATGCAAAAGAAAATAAGTGTAGTGAATGCTCATGATAAATGAAATTGAATTTTAACTTTGTAAATGAGAAAATAGGAATGTGTATTGAGAAATAAGTGAATCAAGGATATAATACACATGTATGTCATGAGAGAAGAGATAAAATTGTTCTTGTATGTTTTTTTCCTTGGATATGGCTGGAATAGTACTAAGAAATTAGGCATCCTATTTACAAACTAAGGATTTAAGTTTCTGTCACTAAAATAAGGATTTGAGCATCCTGTCACCAAGAGAAGGGTATTGGGAGAGTTCCAAGATTTTCCCTCCAACCATTAACACTTCCCCATGGATAAGTGCTACTACATATGGTCATAAACCCTATATAAACTGATTATAGATGACACATATCTCCAGGAATATCATTATCCTACATATTCCTTAGGTGTCATTCCTTATTTGATCTTGAGAAAATAGAGTAATTAGTTCCCTTGCTCAAAGTATGTAACTTGCCACTTTGAATTTAATCCCTATAGTACACGATAATAACCTATAAGCGAGTAGTTGTGGCCAGATTTTGGAGAAACTTGTCACTAGAAACTTGTTGATTTTGTATTGTACTTATTTGTGCTCTAGGATAGTACCAACCAGGTGGGAAAATATCACCTACTTATTCTATCTAATTTTTGTGCTTATGTCATTGCACTAATTTTGGGCCTAATCTTAATCTAAACCATGTTATTCGCTCCTATTTGTTATGATTTTACTATCTACCATTTTGTGTTTGGTCTCTAAATTGTTGAGAGGGTGAAATAGTCACTGATGATTTCCCCCACTCATTTGGGGTGCATGAGATGAACCAAGGTGAGCACAACCCAAACAAGGAACACTAAAACTAATGTGCATATCTGAAATAGAAATATTGTAGGGGGAATAGGAAATACACATGGTAATAATCATGACACATGAAAAATTATGGGGAAGGCTAGAAAAAAATGTTAGTCGCAAAGAAGCATGGCATGATGTAATAAAAAGCATCCAAAACATGCAGTAACATGGAAAAAGACACAATGAGTAGTTGATTGAATACATGGGACATGACTCGGGATGTCTTATAACACTCAAGTCCTTCTAGTCTATAAAAGTAAAACAAACAATCGAGAATAGGGCATATCCCACAAACAATGACAATCAAGAAAAAAACATAGACAAGATACAAGTAAATTAAATAACCAAGATTGGAAGTAAGCACATGTGAAATAGATGCTACACATGAAGCACTTGCTAGCATGTTAGAAAAAATTATAGTATGCCACAATATATACAACTGAAAAGATGAATGAAAATAGTATAAATTGTAATGATAGAACTTGAAGATAGAGAAATAGGAAAGGTGGATGCCCCCAAGATCCTCAATGGGAAATGTATAGAACAAATCCAAACATCATACATCATTTGATAACTTGTAAGTATCCTACATTTACCTCAACAGTACCATGTGAACACACATATGTCTATGAAAAAATGATAGAGCATATTATGAATCACACTAACATCGTAAGCAATGTGTAACATAGAACAATATAAGTAAGAAAGAATACATCCAGTCAACATCTAAGATAGTATTTTTGAATTTTTTCAACTATTTGAATGAAATGTTATGACTAGAAGAGGGTAGAAGGTTTTCCATAGTGTATGTGTGCAAGGTGAGATCTATGCAGGTAAGTGTGCCCTTAACAATCATGTTTGAACCTATAAAAAGAGTGCATGATTGGGTAACAAGGAGGATAATATGCCCCAAATGTCAATTCCATGGTGATCTATCCAATGAAATACCATAGAACATAGTAAAAAAATAATGAGATAACCCTATGGAGTCCAAGATCCCAACTACATAAGTAGGAAGTGTATAAACAATAAGAGTGTGTCCAGTATGAGAAACTAGAATAGGTGGAACATTGGGATTGTTAGAAATAGTGGAAAAAGTAAGTCTAAACATAAGGATTAATGTGTGACTCAAGAGATGTGTAACATATGTTGTGCTATGAGGATCATCAATATAAACCACAAATAATGGAGGGAGAGACACAAGACTCATCACAAGAAATAGGTACAATTTGGAAAGATTGGAAGCATAAAAGTTATATGTAGTCACCCCTATGATCATAAACATAAATTTAGAAAGAGGGGAATTTATTTCCCCCATGGATGCAACAGGATGAGGTGTAACCATATTAAATGAATCATCCATAAAATTTTGGAGAGTGAGTGAATTAAGATCATCATGAATCAGATCAACACATTGTGTTCTTACTCATGGTGAGGAGGTTGTGGAAAGTGATGTTACATTGGAACAAGTAAGAATATGATCATGAAAAGTGCATTGAGAGTTGTTCCAAGAAATAAATTTAAAATCTATAGTCATGGTGACATTGTGAAGGGGATATGAGTGGTTCCCAATACATTAGGTATCATAGATGTATCAACCATCATAAGGGATACAATTATAAATATAGGAAAGTGTGCAACAATATGCATTATGGATTGAACATCATGTGGATGAGAATGAGACATAATGGGAGGAGTATCATGGGTGCTAATAGAATGTTCATCATGTAAACCAATAACACTATAGTCAATTAGAGGAGAATAATGATGTATAGTGTAAGTAGTAACTTCATTATCATGTATGAGATGGATATTACAAAAATTAACAACATGATATGTGAAATATACTGTACCATTATCCATGGAAGGAGTAGTAATGGCATGAGTAGAAAGAGTTGCATGCATATTATGTAACCAAGGATGACCTAGAAAGATATTATTAGGAATAACGTGACATATAACATTAAGTGTGCAAAGGCCTATAGTCATGGGTAGATTTATTTCTCTCAACACTTTCTTGGGTGTGTTATCAAAGCTAAGGATACATAGAGCAGATGGAGTTAGATCAACAACAAAAAATCCTATTTGATGGAGAAAGGAAATGTTGCATACATTAAGACCAGATCCATGATCAACTAAAGCACACTTAAGAAGAACATTACTAATTTGAACTTGAATATACAATGGAGAAGCATTGTCATCAATTGTATGGTAATCCATAAAATAATTTTACACAAGCAAGCCAAATAGACAAATAGATTTGTATTGAAAGTGATGTTGATCAAAAAGTGATTGTCATCAAATGAATAAAATAACCATAGAGCTTGAAATGGAATTTGAATTGTACCAATTTTTTTTTTAATATGAGTATGTAAAATAAAAACCTCTAAGGGATTTTCTCAAAAGTGTGTATTTTTCGAATTATGCCTTAATTACCAAAAGTGTAATTTTGAATTTTTGAAAATTGTGCTGAAAATTATGGAAAACAAAAAGAGGTTTAGTTAAATATGAAAAAATTAAAAGTAAACTCAAATAATTTGAAAATAGAGTCATTATGCTTGAGATATGAAAAAAAGGTGATCTGAAAATTAGGAGCCTTAGAAAGTGATCCAAAGGGTAGAATCAACCATAAACCCAAGGAAAAAAAATTTCAGATCAGATTTATGGAAGATGATAGATTAAAATAAGGTGTAAATATGAAGATAATATGTATATATGAACCCTAATATAACTAGGGTGTGGGCTTGGATAAGAATAGATATGATAAAGAACATGCAAGGTTCAATTTCACCAACTAATTTAATGAAATTTAAATCTTAATCGATGGTCCGAGATTAAACAAATATAACATAACAAGAAATATCTTTCATGCAAGAAATAAGTAAGTATAAAACATAGTGAAATAGAAGTGACTTGGATTGTATTCATAGATATGGGTTGGAAAATGAGTGAAATAGGTTAGGTCTATAATGGATATGATTTTACTAGGGATTTGAAAATCCTTCGAGACATGACCACTCGGATGAGGATAGGACCTCTTGAGCAAGACGGTGTTTGAATTGGGCACTAGTGTCCTACTAAATGCTCTAGTTATGATCTTATGAGGGTCTAAACTTGTTTTCTTCCTTTCATTTTTTTCACATCCACTTTGCTATGGGGTTTCAATGTCATATATGAACATGCAAAACAAACCCTATCTACCTACACAAGGATCAAACAAACATTATATGAAATAGATAATGCATAATCTTGACTCCTATTGACCTCAACGGTCACTCCAATGTGATTATCACCAAGTGTTGCACTACATTTCAGAATCTATGTAGTTTTATTGTATGTGTGATTGAATTGTGTTTCTTGAAGCTAGGTTTCCCTTGTGCTAGTCTCACTAAGATAGCCAGATACAACTAATTTTTTCCTAAGATGAATGTGTGAGATGGAATTTATAAATAACCCCTCCTATGCAGTGAATAATGTAGCCCAAATCTAGTCCATGAATTTTTCTATCTTCCCAAGTAGTAGATAGTAAGTGATAGCCCAAGTTATCTAGCCTCCTAATAGTAGTAAGTGATGCATATATATGATTACCTTATTTTAATTTCATCATTAATAACCAAAAAGGTTGACCCAAAGTGATAAGAAAGGTTTTATAAAAGATAAAAAGTAATGTAACAATTCAATTTTGAGAAAAGGAGGAAAAAGGACAGAAGCACCCAAAGGGGATAATAAAGTTAATGGGAAGTAGTGTCCAAGATGCTAAAAGGATAAAAAAGAAAATATAGAGTTAGGTCACACATTGTCTAATGTTCACAACAGAAGTGGCCATTCTAGAAAAGTAAATGATAAGAGTATCAAAAGGATAAACATTGAAAAATTAAAACAAGTGTTGTTAATGTCTAGTTTTCTCACTTAGGAATCATGCATTTAATAACATAATTAGAGGCAATATGTAAGTACTAAGTGTGTGTTTTCATGTCTACAATTACCATATTGTTGGTGTGTATTAAGTATTAATTCATCAATTTGATTTGTAGAATCATGTAAATTAGATTTATGTTTTCTAATTTCACCAACTTCATAGATAGGTATGTGTTCTAGTGGTATTGGACAAAAAAGGGGCTTTAAAGGTGGATATGGTGTCTCAAAATGTGGAATAAACTCTTGAGAAATCTCTTTGCATCTATAAAAACTAAAGGGATTCTTATTAACAACATAAGTATATAACATATTATTATGTATGAATTTGAAACAATGGTATAATTTAGAAGGTACCCCTCAAATGCTATGAATTCATGGTCATCAAAGGAGTAAATTGTAATTGAGGTTTTATAGAATACCTTTACAAGATATGGGAATTGTCGTTATCCGTAATGTAAAATATAATGTGATTCAACCTAATGGGTGACATACAACATTTTCAAATCCTTAAATGTTTTTGTCAAATGTGGTTAATTGATCAATTCCTATGCCTAGGGAATTTTAAAAAGTGACGTTGCAAATATTTAGACATGATCCATTATCAACTATTAATCATTTGACCCCCTTTTTTCATATTTTAAATTGAATGCATGTAGTGAGATGTTGATTAATGATGGTCAGTGATGGTAATTCTTATTTTTCAAAATAGATTTGGATTTCAATATTAATAAGGGATATTAAATTCAAAATATACAGGCTCTATGTTAGTCAAATAATGGCTTGGTCGAGTGCATGACGTAAAAATACTCATGTACTACAAAGTGTCAAATTAGTTGAAGGATATAAATATGAGCTTGAGTTCTCCATAGTTGATCCAAGAGGTTTTCATTTTAATAATCACCTAGAGATCTCATTGTTAGAGGAATATTGGGTTATTTGGAGGCCTATTACACCAAGCGGTGAAAACAATCAACTAATGGGTAGGATTGTGATTGATCGAAATATTGGATTATTATATGATAAAATAATAGGATTTAATGTATATGATGGAGGGTGAATGGTTTATTAAGAAAATGTTACCTATAAGTAGTAACAAATAAAAACTCAAAATTAATGTGGGATCCATTGATAATGTGTGGGTAGAAATCATCCATTTTGATAAATCAAATTAATATTTTGAAGAAAACCCAAGAAAAGGAAAATGAATCTAAATTAAAATTGAAGGAATCTTAAAAATTTACATGCATTAAACAAATTAGTATAGATGGGTTCACTAAAATGTAATACAAATAATGGGTCTTTATCTAATTATGGTATTAAACAATAATATCTTAGTGAAATAAGATCAAATTACTATGAAAACAACAAGTATACAATACTAATTTATATTCATGTAAATTTTGGTGAATTATTCTAGTATATATAAGCTAACTAAGAATGTAAAAGTAGGGTTTAAAGAGGATTGCATCAATGTTGGATTGATATGAGCCCCTATGTTCTAGAGATGTATAAGAAATAAGTGTATATTATCATCACGATGTCCCATAAATATGGGAATGTGCTTCTACAATCTTTATGAAGTATCTCATTATGGACAAAGTCACATGTGTGAATTTTTATTCTTTGACTAGATTCATCTTGTGGTGATTGTAATTGAATAAAAAATTTGTAAACATGTTCCTTTGTGTATATAGATTCCTTTTCTATTGTTGAATTCCAATTATTGTCTTTGTGTATTTGATTATTGCTTCTTCTTTCTTCTCCTTTTTGATACCTAAAAATGGGTTAATCATATTTATGTTGAGTAGCCCTTCCCACCCCTACATAGAAATAATATAAAGAGGCATCAAACCCTTGTAGTTCTCCCATGCTAAATTAGTGAAAGATGTATATCACAATGTGGTTTGGTAATGAAGAACCTATTAGGACCTTTGACACCCGACAATTATATTTGGCATGCTCTATATATTTGCAAATGATGTTGGTCATATTTCAATGATTTGTGAAAACTTAGAGATAACTAAATATGCTTGAGAGAATGAGTTTGCAATTGGTTTCTCTATTTTGATCTCCCTTGTAGCCCAAATATGTGAATTTTAAAACTCTTTGAATGAGTTAGGTTAATGTGTTTATATATGTTACCGTGGAGATGAAATGTCCTACTCAAATGGCATATGATCAACTAGTGTCCCTTATGGATGTGAATATGTGACCATTATGTGGATTTAGGATGAAGTCATTGGATTTTAAAAAGTCACTAAGGTCACTTTATTCTGCGTGATTGAATTCATCAAAGTACAATGCACAATGCAATTTATCCATTGGAGATGGTGGCGAGGTGTTTGATGATGTGTTCTATAATATGAGAATGAGTTTTCTAATGGTAAAAAATGGATAACAAGTGTGACCTAGTTGATAGTAGTGTTTATTCAAAAAGGCATGTGAAGTAAATAGTCATATAATTGTATAATGAGTTATTTGATGAACTTAATTCCAATGATTAATTTCCAAATGTCATAAGTTCTAGGTTTATGTATACATACAAAATTCATATAAGTGTTGAGAACCAATTGATGAGGATAATATGTGTCAAATTATTTTTTAAAGTTTTACATGACACGTGAAATCAAGAAACAACTTACTACAAGATATACACCATAATAAAATGGTATTAGAAAAAGAAAGAATAGAAAAATAATGAAAATGGTCAGAAGCATATTGAAAGACAAAAAGATTTCAAATTAATTTTGGAAATAATATGTAGTTTTCGAAGTTTATATTTTAAACCAATTCCCCATAAAGAGTGTGAAAGAAAAGTACGTCAAAAATCATGGAGTGGGAAGAAGTATGGTGTTTCTCATTTGAGAGTTTATAGTTGTGTGGCACATGCTCATGTGCTAGATGATAGAAGGAAGAAGTTTGATGATAAGGAATAAAGATGCATTTTTGTGGGATATAATGAGCAAACAAAAGATGTATGCAAATAAAGAGTGGTCCCATTATAGGATAGGAAAAAAGGAAACCACGCTCAATATTCACATCTTAAATTGTAAATTGATGTAGACGTGGAACTAGGAAGGCATTACTCCACACTCTTTTAGAGGTATAAGGTTCCAAATCCTAACCTTAGAATAGGGTAGTGACATCTAACTAGCCCTTGATTGTAAAATGATGATAATAAGGTTGAAAATATAAATGTAATCAAGATAGTTATGAGATAAGAGATCCCGAAGTTGTCGGCATAGATTCACAATGATTACAAGAGAGGTCCAGGAGATTGCAAAGCAATATCAAGGGTTGTGTAAGATTATATTATGATTATAAACTAATAACCAATAGATAAATAATGTAATAGATAAGAGATAAACTACCCAATCCTAATATGTGAAGGACCACATCCATGACATACAAATCTGAAATGAAAGTAAAGGAACAAGAGAGGTTATAAATACTTACCTACATGAAGGAACCATTGGTATATTAACTTCCCCATGGTCAACAACACCTTATGAGAGAGAGTTTATGTGGAAAAAAATAACTAAATGAAGACCTAGGAAGACCCTTTATTGAATAATCCAATAAATCAAGGTTTTCATAGACTATGTCAACTACAACTCCTATGTTTATAGATTATATGTACCTAATGCTTCTAGTGTAAACTCCAAATATAAAAAATATTACTAGATTCAAGACATTATAATTTTTATATAGAACGTTTGACAAGTGCTATGAGATTGAATGTGTGATGGATGTGATGTGGAAAGGGAACTCAACAACCTAGTATATATAACCTAATGAATGTATTAATGATCTATTCTAGTCGATGGTATCAAATATGTTCTATGTCATTGACTATGGAAGAATACTATCTTGATGACATCGACCATGGTCGATGTTATTGACACAAGAAATCCACCTAACGAGATGCCATCAACCATGGTCAATGTCATCGAGAGGTATGTATAGGAATGGGAAATCCAAAGAAGGTCAATTTATTAGGGAGAGGATTTGGAGTGCTAAGGAAGATAATGATGAAGGAATGAATATGATGAAAGTGGGTATAACACTAAATACAAGGATATATCTAGGTGATTTCATAGGGGGACTACAAAACATGACTGTAAGGATAACAAATACTATACGTAATTTTTTTAATATGTATGTGCAATATATAATATAATTAGACTACAAATTATCTCATAAAAACCATTATTGACCAACCCAATACAACCCAAAGGATGAACACAACCGTTTCTAGTCACTCCCTCTCTAAATAATATCCTGAGGGCACCACTCCGAGAGAAGATGATGTGTTAATGGTTCATGTGAAGAAAAAATTCTTTAATGAGAAAAATTATTTATATATGCCCTAACCAAATATCATTACTTATCATAAGTGTACTTGAGATGGCCTTTAGGAAAAGAATATGCAACATTGAAATCAAGATAATGAAATATATCCTTGGATCTTAAAGGGATTATGAATTTAGTGTGGGAAATTTGGAAAGAGAGAAATAGAAGAATTTTCAAAGGGAAGGACTTGATCAAGAATTTTGGAGCCGCTTTTGTTAACACTATCTAGCTAATTTCTCTAATTTGGCCCCTCATAAGAATACTATCATTAAAAATTAAGTTAGATTTTCTTCAAATTGGGGTTGGGGTCTTCATAACCCAAGTACTCCTATTCTAAACCCTAGACTCAAAGTTTGGGTGAAACCTAGCGAGTGTATTAAGTTGAATTTTGATGGTGATTCTAAAGGAAACACTGGTAGAGTTGGTTGTGGTGGGGTATTCTGTGATTCTGAAGGAAGATTTATTCTAGGGTATCATCACAATTTTAGAACTCAAAACAACCATGTTGTTGAAGTAGTGGTGGGTTTTTGGGGGGTTTCAATAGCTCTTCAATATAATTTTGTTAGATTAGAGGTGGAAGGAGACTCTATGAACATTATCAACAACATTTTTGGGAGAGGGTCTACTTCAATTTCCATCCAAAACTCTATAAAGAGTATAAATAAAATGTCTAATTTGTTTAAAATTATAACATTCAACCATGCCTATAGGGAGGCTAACTTTTTGCTGATTGTTTTGCTAACACTCAAGGGTTAATTGTAATGATTTGACATTTATAAATGAAGTTAAATCTCTTGATTTTAAGGTGCGAGCAAGCCTACTTAATGACTTAAATAGACACATTATCAAATAATGTCAGTCACAATGTATCAAAGTCATCATGTTCATATGTTGTATGAATAGTGGGCATTTATTTCTGAATGGTGTGAAGATCTGGGAGAGGATCCAATCATGTTTTTGAAAGATTTTTTTGCCTTCCGTGCCTACAAAAGTAATATCTTCGGGCTTTCTTGTAATCTTCTGTCTACCCATAAATTTGGTTCTTTTACAAACTGGTTATTGTGCTACCAAATGGGAGGAGATCTGGTTAGAATGGAACCTTTCACCCTTAACAGGGTGACACCGAAAGCCATGGTGATGTTTGAGAGAAAGGGTTTTTCACCCTTAAAATTTTCAAAGGCCATTTTGAAAATCTAATTAAATATTTTGCTAGTGCTTGGAAGACTACAAAAAAGGGGTGGTATTAGAAATGAAAGGGATTCATATAGAGATCTCTATGGATTTGGTCGCTAAAGTGATGGGTCTTCCTACTACTAGGAGGGAGGTCTATAAACCCAAAAAAGAAGCCTATGATGAACTGAACCTATTTCTCAGAGGTAACAAAAATCTTACTCCCCACTTTGTTGGTTATCTCCATCTATCTTTACCTAAACCTTTTGATGATGTGGCTCTTACCCTTATCCAATTTCTTACTCTTGAGGGTCATCACAAGTGCATTTACACCTATCATCTGCCTATGCTTAATCACTTCCATTGCGGCCATACTTTTAGCTTCCCATAATTTATTTTTCACTCTCTGAGCACTTCAATTTATTAGTTTAAAGGTAAAAGAGTCTCTGTTCTACTCCATCGTGGCTTCGTTCTTTCCCTTTTCAAAAGAGCCACTCGGATATTTATAAGTTTGATTCCCTCAAAAATCCATAGAATCTTATGTGGAGGGGGCTAACTCGTATTCGGAGGAAGAAGGTTCAAGTGATGAGTCTGACTCATTGGAAGGTGACTTAGAGGAGGATAAATGTGTTATTGAAATTTTTGTTTCCCAGAATCTCAAGGAGCTAAAATTCAAGAAGTTTCCTAGTGTTTCAATGAATACCAAAGGGAATCTAGTAAATAGGGTATTCAATCTCTTGTTAATGTCCAATTGGAATAGCAGTTCGAGGCTATGGGGCATGTTGGACATGTGAAAGGGGAGAACCATCTGTCTAAGATGATGGAGGACATTGAAGAACTTAAGGGAGATATGAGGCTCACCAAGAGCTCTATGCAGTTCTTGTTCAATGATTGGCATAAAATGAAATCATAGGTCGAGGAAGCTATTAAAAATGGGAATGGTGGAGAGGTCAAAATTATAAAAGCCAACTATGGTTTCATAACCAATGAGGTGGACCACATTCGTGCTATTCTTCATAGCTACATGGAGTAGAGTGTGGTCATGGTCGATTTACCTTATAGCATCTCTAGACTTTGGGTCATCGGCTAATGCTTATAGTGTTGTGGACAATCAGGGCAAGAAAAGAAAGGAGACTCCTGAAGGTCTCGAATTGGTGTCTTTGGCTGGCAACATAGATGCTCTTCCTAAGAAATGGGAAAAAGTACTCGAAGGCTTGAAAAATCCTATAAGTGATCTAAAATGGGGGTTGTTTATTTTCTGCCTATGTATGTTTTTTTGTTTGTTCCTCTTTGTTTTTTGTATTGCCATTATTTAGCCACTCTTTACTATTTCTCTTCATGGAGCCTGATTATTATCATGGACTTTTATACTATCTTTTTCTTTTGCATGTAATGATTTCATCTGCTCATATGGAGCTCTGACTTTGTATGGGATAGGGTCCCCTCAACCCTTTTTTACCTTTTATAAAAAAATATCTTGAAAGATATGTGTAGAACATAAGGAAATAAATGAAAGAATGTAAACAAATAAAACATACTTGTAGATACTCAAATTTGGAAATTTACACTTTTGACACTACTTATTGCAATTGTGCCTCTTGGCTAAGAAAAAAACTTATATCCTATCTCCACTTAGTTCATGTTGCCTTATCTTTCTTATCTTTCTCATTTTATTATACCCATGTATTGAAAAAATATGAAATATTACTACACAAGACTTATGCTAAAATTCAATGTTCCAAGATGTAACTCTCATATTCCATTTTCTAAATCCTTGTCTAAAACGATATAGTTAGGTTAGGATTTACAATATGGTCTTAATCCGAATTATACAATCTTCACCTAGCTTATTTTAAAACTCTTCTTCCAATGAATTATCAATTGTTGGGTCCTTTCATCCTTGTGGGTCATCCTTATCACAATATTTTACCTTTAGGACCATATATAATCAAGTTAATACTACGTCATTTACTCACCCGACAATAATATGGCATTCTATTAACATACTATATTACAATACTCAAAAAAGGAACTCAAGGCTCCCTAATTATTCTCAAAACCGAGGCACATCCATTAGGGAATACATTTCTATATTTATGAAGCACTCAACTAGGTCAAGGAGTCTAGATTCTCTCATACCCAAGCATACCAAGTTCTTATTTCCAAGTTTTAGCAAGAGTGCAATCCAATCAAGCTTGATCAAAGGGGTTCATCTTGGAAACTACTTCCATTGATATAAATATTACATGTTAGGTGGAGAACTACGCATGGTTTGAGGCCTCTTTGGAGTAAGTATCTTGATGAAGGTAGTGCATGAGATGCACCACAACCAAAAAACTAACCTTCATGTAAGGTCTTCTACCCATGATTGGGATTTATATTAAGTAATCTTATTATAGATGATATAAACACTATGCGACAACTTGGATTTAAAAACAAGGTGCATTATTGAGCCACCAAAGGTCCCAAAAAGCTATAAAACTCAATTCCAATGGAATCCAAGTTTATACAAAAGGGATAAGATCATATTATACATCATGTATGAATTGTATGGTTCTGCATTAGGAGATTTCCATATCACGGTTTCAACAGTGAAGTTTTTCCAGACTCTACACTTCTAGTTTCTCCAATTTATCTTCCTAGATTATTCTTATACATCTTTATATAGATAATTCTCTCTCTCTCTCTCTCTCTCTCTCATATATTTCAATATTGTATTCATTTATTGAAAAAACCAATACGTTATTGATTTTATAAAATTAATATTGGAAGTTAATTTATCAGAATAGCTCCTAGTCTTTAGGCCTTACATTATTTTTTGTTGTCGTGTATTTCATAAAAAATATTAATAAAACTTAAAAAGGTTGTAAAGATTTTGTTAAACCCAATGTTTGAATCGAATATATATTTCTCAAAATCTATTTTCCCCATGGTTCATCTTTATATGTTCTTCTCATTAGATCTTGGTGTTGTTTGTGTCATTCTCTCACTTATTGTAATGATTAATCCTCAACTCTTCTAAAATATTTTCCTTCATCCCAGAGGCTATAGATCTTTTGCCACCATGAGATACCATTCCCCTTATTTTAGTATAAATTGTAACCCGTCATATTTTATCTTATTCTAACAATGATATATTTTTAATTATTTCCTAACTATTATCACTGATCATGTACATGGTGAAATATCTAATTCTAACTCGATAATCATTCCCATGCCCTTCATAAGGATGAGGTACAAAATATGGAGTAGTTATTACAAGATAATCCTTCCCATATAATATCCTTCTATAGGTTTCCCAGGAGAAACTTAAGTACTCTTATCAATATAGTAAAGAGACATATAATGTTCCTATTCCTACTATTGCTACATCTATGGGGGAACAAAGTTCCCAAATGCACAATGTTTCCATGTTTATCCCTACATCCACCACTATCCCTATATTCAATCATAATGCATATCATGTATCTTCTTCTAGCACATAGGCCCTTGAAACCCTATTTCATACTTTATAATATCAAATATTACAATTACAACAAGATACATATACTACTTCTCATACCATGGATTCTACTAAATTTCTTAATAATATACTTGCACATGAAGTAGTCTCTTATACATTACCTCTTGGTTTTTTTACTCACAAGTTATCCATTTATGATGGAAAAAGTAATCCCACTAAGAACCTTTGATCATTCCATGTGGCTTGTTTTGAATATTACTCTCATGACATCCTGCTCACCATGATTTTCCTTAGGACTCTTAAGGACTTTTACTTACAATGGTTCTATTATTTATCAACACATTCTGTGTGATCTTTATCTTCTTTGGAAAATCAATTTCTTACACAATTCTCTATCAACATTGGTGATAAATTTTCTTATGTTCAAATGTCTAAATTCCACCAAGGGTCTAATGAACACATCAATGACTATGTTTTATGTTATAATATTAAGATTACTAAAATGCATAATATCTTAAATTATAGTGAACTACAAGATCTCTTCACACAAATATTTTTACTCCCTTATAAGAATCGTTCATATTTGAAATGTTCCCTTCATTTGATCATCCATGCCATACTCTTAAGGAACTTGAGGCCAAATTGTTCCACATGAACAAGATCAAATATATTTCTAACCCATCTTCTACAAAATAATACGAAATTCCCAACTAACTCTATGTTCAAATGCAAAGCTATTAATAATAAGGATAATCTTACGACACTTTGTTAATGTTATCTCAAAACTTACTAAGATACAATTGCAACCTACATGAAGGAACTTCACGCATTTACCTTGTGGTCCCCACTTTATGCTAAAATAGCTACTTGAGTGAAATATTATCTCTCCCTCCACCTCTTGAGGTTGATACAATCAACCCTCTTAGTAATATTTTTATCCTAATTCCTATTATGATTATGATAAATGTATTGGTCATATCGCTAATCATTATATCAAGTTAAATAATGTTATACAAGATCTTATTGATTACAAAGTAATAAAATGGGATGAGACCACCAAATATTCTAGGACTACTAATCATAATGCAAGCTAAAAATTGTAACAACCCATTGCATCATCATGACTCTAAAAAAATACATCAAAAGTGCATAAAACCTATTCGTGTGGGACCACCTCTTCCTTTTTATGACCACCAACTAGATGCAATGATTGGCACTATGGTTCCCACAACACATTCTACATCATTCATTACTTTTGATGAATATGATTAGGATTATACCCTTATCTTAGATACTCTCTACACTCATGCATCTATCAATCAAGTTCATAACCATAGTGTTTTGGTTTATCCACATAATAAGGATAATCTATGTACTTTCAAGTTTCTTCACTTCCTTTGTTATTCTAAGAAACAAATTACACACAATGCTAACTTTTGTTATGGTCATATTATTTTACCCATCTCTATTGATCATGTTACTACTAGGGTTGCATTTGTAGTGGCTTTCACTCTTATTTTACGTGACATGTGTTTAACTCTTCCTTTTGAAGTACTCTTAGTGCTATCTTGTCTCTTTTACACCTATGTGTTAAGTTAATTTGTTAGGAGCTACAATATAATATGAGAAATAAACACCGAATAATATCATATGCAAATTAAATTCATCCTAGATATCAATTACATTGAGAGAGTTTACATTTATAGCAGTTTGATCTCCTAAAAAGGTGGAGTCAACACTAATCTTCAATCCCTCATATCACTCTCCATGAATCTCTCAAACTTATCCCTATGATATATCTCACATCCCTTTATTATCTCACTCACCAAAATAGCTACGTGAGTTGTTTATTCAACAACTTCACTCACACAAAACTATTAACTATATTATTAATATGAGTTGTATAAACTCATTATTACTAATATTACATTTTATTTAATAATGTTACACAATATTTTGGTAACATTCAATCCCCCATTGTTAACATTATTAATTCCCAATATAAATTCCCTAATGTTGACAAGGTAGAAAAAATAATCACACTTCCTTCGCATCTTGCCGCCCATGTGTGCTCATGATCTGGTGGTTTTTAGGACAAACAACAACCTCAATATTGATGCTTTTACAGGACAACCAAAAACATCAATAAGGATGGTTTTACAGGACAACCAACAACCTAAAACAAAGGATGGTTTTATAGGACAATGAATAACCCAAATATCATGTTGCTGCTTTTCCTTTTTTGCTTTCGTCTATTGAAAATGTCTTTCCTTCAGGGAATATATAGGAACCACTACTTAGTGAATACAAACTGAATAGAGAGAAAATTGAACATTAAGACCATGTTCCAGTTCCCCCCCTCAATGTGAACATTTCACTTATTCAAATAGGAACTCAAATCATAATAAAAATTTGAAATAAAAGAAAACATACATACACCCACACACACACACGCAACCATAGCTTCGTGCGGCCCCATATTTGGTGACTTACGAGAGGTGCTTGATTGACCTCCAGCCTACATTGCATCCTTCCTCCAAGATGTCTCTACTTACTCATCATATTGGACCATGGAGCTCAAATTTTCACCACCTTTTATTGATGTATCTTCCCAGAAAATATTCACTTTGGTTTTGAAATTCCAAAGAAGGGGTCTGCAGGGGCGGTAACCCCCAACGAGATCAAGGGGCAGCACCCCTTGCAAGTTCTGAGGGTAACACCTGAGTGTGCTCCCTATTGCGATACAGGGTGGGGTCGAGGGGTAGAGCCTTTAAATCTAAACACATTTTCCTTCTTTGAATTCATAAAAAATATCATCAGAAATACATTATTATTCACATTATTTCCCAAAAACATTGGACTTCGGGTAACACCGAAAATGTGTTCATAAGGCGTTTTTTTACAATTTTTAACTATCGACTTGACTTGATCATACATATTATTGTAATTTAACAATGAAAACAAGAAATTTTAGACTCGATAAGTTGAATAACAAATTATGACTCATAGAAAAACATAATACAAAATACTACTTAAAAGACTTTCTTGGTTGTTTGAATATTGGATCAAACAAATTTTGACTCTTTCAACTTAAAACATTTACGACTTGACAATAATAATTGAATCTAGTTTTATAATGATATGACTCAAAACAAACTATAATAAACTATGACTTAACTTTTAAACAAACCACATCCTAAAATGCATCCACAAATTCTATCTTTTTCTCCACGCTCAACTTCAGTAGCTCACCAACAAACTAAATCATTCACACACAATTGAATTGTGCACATGCGAGAGGAGACCATATATAACGTGCTGAGTTGGGAAGGTGTTTCAAAACCCAAATCAAAATGTAGTTGGAACTTCGATCTCACTAATGGAGGGAGTTGCCAGCTATTAGAAACATGTACGTGAAGCCAAGGATACTATGGAGCTATGCATATGTACTCTGATAAAGTTACACTCAGAGGAACATGACACAACGAGTCTCCTCACGTTAAATTGAAATCTTACATGACCACCAAAACTGTTGATAAGAATATCAAAGCCTTCCCAAAATTACTACACGATATTGATGGTGTATAATTTTGTGCGAAGAAAATATTGACAGGTATATCTCATGACTTGATCGCTATCCACACAACTCTAACTGATTCTTCATTAGGCCAAAAACTTGGATTTTTGCTAGACGTTGGAAGAGAATAACATGGTTATCACTGGATGCATATGTGTGGTCATCTGAGATGGTAGATATTAATGCAGAGGAGTCTTGGTGAGGCTACAAAGTGTTAATGCAATCAGATATCAGGCCAAATGCCATAGTCAAGGAGAGAAGACGTCAATGCTCCAAAAGAATATCACAGAAAGCTCTTCCACGTATAGTTTTCCTTCCTAATCTGACAGAAATATGAAATGTCGATGTGAAGAACTCGGCAACAATGTCTACTAAGAATGTAAAGTTGAACAATGAACACCAAATTCAAATTCTCCCTTCACGCCTTTTTTTAGTATGCTTCAGATCTTCTCAAGTAATAAAAGTACCTTTCCTTTTCTCAAAAAAATAGCCTTCTACTATGAGGCACGCTCCAAAAAGAAAGAGAACACATATAGCAGACTTAATCTTACAAAAAAATATACAGATATTTTTCTATAGATTAGGGCAACATGGATACATGGACTGACCCTTATTATTTTTTCTATTTTTCCATTACGAAAAACATGATCTTTTCAATACACTTGCTCGATACCACTGTTATAAGTTGTAATATAATATGAGAAATAAACACTTTGAATAATATAATATGTAAATTAAATTCATCCTGGATATCAATTACATTTATAGAGTGTACATTTATAGTAGTTTGATCTCCTACAAAGGTAGATTCAACACTCATCTTCAATCCCTCATATCACTCTCCATGAATCTCTCAAACTTATCCGTAGGATATCTCTCACATCCCTTTATTATCTCACTCACCAAATTAGCTACGTGATTTGTTTATTCAAAAAACTTCACTCACACAAAACTATTAACTATATTATTAATATGAGATGTATAAACTCATTATTAATAATATTACAATTTATTTAATAATGTTACACAATATTTTGGTAACATCATTCACCAACAACAACTTGTCACCATATGTAGTATTCCTTTTAAGGATCTTATTTCGATATTATCTCATCATGTTTATATAATTTCTCATTCTAGGTATCCTAAATGGCCTTCTAACACATATATTGTTTCTAGCATCTCTAGCGCTCACTACTCTCTCGATATGCCTTCTAACACACATGTTATCTCTAGCAAATCTCACCTTCCTAGGTTTTCTCATAAATATCCTCACACACATGTTACATCTAATTTCTCTCTCCCTCCCAATATTTCTCACATGTCTTCCCATGCATAACTCATCTCTCATGGTTCTAGCTCTTTAAGCCCTCATCATAGATTTATCCCATCACACACTTTGTATCACATATCTAGTCCACCTTTCTCTCCTTCCAAGGTTTATATAGTAAATGATACTACTATGACACCATATGTATATGACCATTATTCATTGACAAACTTGAGGCCTGCCATTCGCATTTCTCTTGAATCAACTCCACCTCCTCATGAGGCTCTCATTCAAGAGTAGCTCTTATGTTACCCTTCCTTTTGTACATAATTATATTCAATGATAAAAAAATTCATATATTACCATAAATAAACAACTAAGACTTGTATACATAGCTTTCATTATCGAACTATACATTACATATGTTGTTAGTCACTTTGGTTTGATTGATAAAATATATTTTCTACTCTTTACACACGTGTTCATGAGGTATATTGAGCTTGATGTAGGACACACAAAACATTACATGCTAATATAAGCTTCCATGGTTCCTAACATTATTCTATCGGTGGCATCCCTCCACACTATACTAGTATCATTATTCATTAAATTTCCTTTCTACTTCCTCATTATGCTTGATTACAAATATTGTATATATGTTAATTTTTGAACTAACAAGATTAAAAAAAATGTCTTGTGCAACATTGACACATCTTGCTTCATGTGATTTCTTATAGCTTATTTTTCTTATCACTATTTGGCATTATTAATTAATAAACATATTCACTAGTTACTTGTGTTAAAATGTTTCTACTTTATTGTATGTAACCTGAGTGCCTTGATTATCTTGTGACATTGCAGTGTCCCATGTTTGTGGCTCTATGCCTTCTTATTTGACATTGATTTCTCTTGTATGTTGCCTAAGTGCCTTGATTTTCTTATGACACTAAGGGTGTCCCATGTTTGTAGATTTATGCCTTGATATGACTATATTTTACATGATCTTGTTTGTTTTTACTCACTTAGAATATGCTTTGGCTTTATTCAAGATCTTTTACATCTATATTGTTGTTACTACCAATGTCCTAGTTTCTATCACTAATTTTATTTCTCTTGTTGTTATGGTTATTTAATTTTTTTCATGCCATGGTTGTGACCATGTATGACCCCATTTTTGTAGGTACAATTTCTCCAAAGGTGGCCACTTCTTCAACATTCTGCACTCTCCTACATATACTTAGACATGTAGTACATGGGAACACATATTTTATTTTGATCCACGTGCTCAAATGGTTTTTCACATGCACCTAAAAAGAAGGGAATTCATTGGGGTATATTATACACTTAGAGGTAAAATCATACACAAGTTTCCACAGGGAAAAAGTACTTAATAACAACTCTAGATATCAAATTTTGGTAGAAAATACATAGGGTCAAAACTCGTATAGAAGGGCCAAGACCATATGGATAGTTTTCACCACACCATATATTTTTTCCCTAGGGAAAAAACATTAGAGGTATTTACAAATTCAAGTTTTTTCACAAATATAAGTTTTTGGCACACTCTAAGACTCGGATGACACATTTTAGATCATATTACATGGGTCATGAAATATTGAACTCCTCTCTAGTACTCATTTCTAGTTGTAAAATATGATTTTTCGGGGTATGGGTGTTCTTCTCCATGGATATTTGAACATATTACATACTCTTACTCAGTAGTATAACACATGGGAAGAACATGGGGAACTCATTCTCATTAGACCTTGTGCTGTGTACTCATAAAATTTGGCCAAAATCCATCTGTAGCGGTGTGATCCACGCGGTTATAGAAAGTATCAAAGTGGTTAAGTTATTCATAGAAATAACTTCCTCTCCTCATATTCAAGGGGAAGACATTAGAGTTATTTTAGGAAATTTAAGGGATGAATAATGTTAGAAATTATAAATCCATAATATAAACTACCAAAGATTATAGATTTATGAAGTGTAATAGTTACAAACATAGATTAATATGTTTATAATGTAGATTAAAAATGCAATCACTTATCTTTGTCAAGAATAAAATTTCACCAACCAATCCCATTATTTCCATAGTTCAAATTATAGTTACACATTCAAGAATGGGTTATAAACTTTTTATACATTCACTCATGTTTTTTTCATCATTCACTTCATGTATTTATGATTATCTAACAAATATATCTTGCATTCATATGTTACCCTTGATATTTTTCATATCTATGTTGCAACCAATATCTAATGAGATCACCTTATTTTATACAAGGTGGGTGACCTATTTTGGGTCACTCTTATATTTTAAACACTACCGACAACAGTAGTGGATCCCATGCTTATATTTTAAATATGAGCTATAAGAAAAAACATGTAGTCTTTGACTTGTTAGTGTAGGATTTTTTTCCTCACTTTATTTGTATTATTATATTTGAGATATTCCACTTCACTTGGAGTTTCCCTACACTTATGGGATATAATTTCTTAGGTGTACACTTGACTACACTATTCTATGTGTTGGTTACCACTTGACTACACTATTCTAGGTGTTAGTCACCACTTGACTACACTATTCTAGTTGTTGGTTACCACTATTCTAGGTAGAGATTTCCATGATTCTAGGAGGAGGTTACACATTCACCTCCTATATGTACATATTTTGCATTATTCTATTTGATCGTATTGATTTGAAGTTATTTCATGTGTTATCACAATTATCTCTCTTGTATTTTTGTAATTTGTAGTCTTGTATGTTTTTATTGTTTTGTGTTGGAATAATTCACATCTCGCATCATTCACCTATGCATTATTCAAACTAGTAGATATGCGGCACTTCTCCAATATGTCATCAGAGCCGAGCTAGTATCGAGCTTGTCTGGTTATTATTCTACAAATTTATTTTAATTTGAGATCATTATTTGTAAGTATTTGGGTGTTATTTAGTGTTGGTTTTGGCTAGTTGTGGGTATATATCCTATTTGTATGCTTATAAGGTTACAAGCCGGCATATAGTATATATAGTTCTAGAGATTAATTTTTTACAGGCCCTAAATCTTTGTTATAGGATCTCTAGAAGATTTATCCATACCTGGCCATTTTTAGACATGTGAAGGTCATTTTCACCTATGGTAGTGCTTTGTATGCATGTTTAGAGTTGCAAGGGCATCTTTTTCGATCAAGACACATTTTCGGACATGTAAAAACTTTTCAATAACACATACACACATTGAAGATCCAAATTGAGTTCCTATTTTATGTCCCACAACGGAGCTTTTTGCTACATTCAAATTTGTGGAAATTTAAGAACCACAATGCAGATCCATTGCTTTGCATCTTATATACAATAATTTTCTTTCCATCTCGGCTTAACGACCTCACCAAAATAGCCTTTGGCTATGGGGTGGTTAACCCCACCCCCTACAACCCCTAGTGTTTTAGTAAAAAGTACATTTCAATTTTAGTGAAAATTCATTTAAAATAGGGATTATTTACGGAAATAGTTATTGTAAAATATTTGATTGGTAACTCGTTATTGAGTTCCACTTTTGCAAATGTTAAATATTTTTCATTTCTCAAAGCATTGGACCTATTTATTTTTAAGAAACACACTAAGTTATAAAGTGCCAATATTTTGGGGTTGGGGATTCTTGATATAGTTTCCTCTCTTGTTCAAATTTTTTTTCTTTCCACACATTTCATTATTTTTTACAACAAATACCTCAAATTTTCTTTATGTTGTAATGGATCTAAGTACAATTAACCCACTTATACCTTTTAACTACCAATAATGAAAATAAAAATGACCATTGTACTTAGGAGTAATGTTAGGAAATATGGGATAAAATATGCAAAATAATCCCTCACGAGAATCACAACAAAGAGGATAAAATATGCATAAATTATTACAAACCTCAAATAAAAGTGCGAGAATAAAATAACACAACATAAAAAATAGTATTTAACATGGTTCACCCAATTTGGGCTACATCCACTAAGAATCACTTGCTCATATTTTATTACAAGCCATCGAACTCTCAATACAATACCTAGATCTATTTGAAGCTATGCTCAATAAACTCTACAGAATTCACACCTAAATTCAAAACACATCTACAATGTTACATTATACCTACCATATGCACAAAACCATATAAATAGACAATTGCTTAAGAAGTTTTACAAAACTGTGGGTATCAAAACCATGGGCCAAAACCGTCCCATAAACCTATGGGTTAAAAATCTTGCCCATATGAGAAAATTACGTTTCCCAGTATATCGGACACGTTTTAAGGCCAAAAAAAATTTGGGGCCTGCACTCCTAAACCCCTACAAGAAAACTATGGAAAGTGTACAGTACTCTTAGTGTACAGTCTTCAACACTTCCTCACATGAAAACAAGCTCCACAACCTAACAAGTAAAAGGTTTTATCATATCACAAGGGGGTTAGAAACGAGCCTAGTGAAGATTCAAAAAAGTTATGTGGTTTAATTAGTGTGAAATAAATTTTGGTATCTTATGTATTTTAGTGTCTCTTGAACTCTTCTTTCACATAGAGTCAACTAAATCTCCCAACAAGGTGTGGAAAACCTTAGAAAAATTAGTTGGAAAATTTGACACTATGAGGGGACATGAGATAGAAATAGAACTTATCAACTTAATTCCTAACAATTTTCTCACCTTGGAATATTTCTTTACTAAGCTCAAGTACTTACAATTGCATTCAAAAGAATGTGGAATAGAAAAGAAGGATGAACACTTGTTCTTTCGATGCTTTCCAAACTAGGCCTTGACTACTCTGTCTTTGTTTCTACATTTTATGCTACAAAGAGGTATCTTGGAGCCACATGATCTATGCCATCCTTAGATGAATTCATTTCTAATTTGACTAAGGAGCAAGATAAGTTAATTCAAATGAGTACCTTAAATTCATCCAAACCTCAAACTCTCATTGCCAAGAATGAAAAACATAAATCCTCATTAGATAAAGAGTATAAACAGAGTAACAAGGATCAAGAAAGAAAGAAAGATCAACATTCTTCCACCTCTACACCAAACTCTAAAACTTCCTCTTCTAGTGATAAGTCCAAGAAAGAAAGGATTAAATGTGGGTATTGTAAAGGAATACATGACAAAACAAAATTTTTGAAGAATCCAGTTGACCACCTCATAAGTCTTCTTAAGAGGAATAAAATAAGTGAACTTGATTCTTCCAAACAATCTTTATCAACCAATGAATCCTCTAATACAAATACCAATGGAAAAGGGAAAGAGAAAGAATTAGGAAAGGAGAAAAAAGGGAGAGCCCTAGTTGTAGTTGTACCACCACCTCCTACATGGGTTATTGATTATGGTGCTTCACATCATATGGATTATTCACACATGGAGTTCACTTCATTAGAGCCATGTGACATGTCTACTATATGATTGGGTGACAACAATTCTGCATAGGTTTTTGGGAGAGGTTTTATTGAAGTGAATGGAGGAACATTCAATAATGTTCTTAATATTCCTTCACTATCAACTAATATCTTATCAATCTACCAGATTACTCACCTTAGTTAGGGCATGCGGGTTGAGTTCACTCCAGATTCAGTCTATGTCAGAGAGCTACACAATGACACTATCATTGCAGTGGGTGTAGTTGATCATCAAACTCAACTATATTCCTTCTCTCACTTTTTCATCCTTGATTCTTCACTAGAATCACATGCACTTTATGAAACTTTTAAGATTGACCGAGAATATTGATGAGAACTTATCTTCTAACACAAATGAATACAATAGTGATGAGGACCCACCTCCACCATCTCCTTGTCACCTTCCAATTTTAGAGGATTTATTTCTTGATCCACCTACTTCTGGTCCACCTCAGAATTTTCAGGGAGTAGGCATCTTGATTCAGGACTCACCGGACATCGGGTATTCTTATACTCGATTCTGAGTCCCTCCACATTATTTATTTGCTTCGTATCGGATGCATCATTCCTTCATGGAGAAGTTGGTAATTCTATTGTGTATGAGGAGCATAGTTCCTTAGATAGGAACAACACCTTGGTTAGAGATACATCAAACACTTGACATCTACCTTCAATTTTCCATGGTGATCGACTCTTCACCGGATGTTTCTTTACAGGATACCGGATGGCTACAAGATATTGTAGCTTCGAGTGGGGCTTTCTAGTCCTACCTTTTATTCTTTATCTCTCTTTTGGGGGGGTTTTTTCCCAATTGGTTTTCTCTTTTTCTCTATATTATGAGAGATTGAATTGCACATGGGTACCTCATCGGCCTTGCTACCAAGACCCATTTTCATTTTCACTACACACCTAAGTTATGTTTATGGGGGGTGTTAGCATAGGATTTATATTCCTTGCTTTATTTGTATTATTCTACTTGGGATATTACAACACACTTGGAGTTTCCCTACACTTATCAAATATGTTTTCTTAGGTTTACACTTGAGTAAACTATTCTAGATGTTTATTCTTATCGTACGTACCCAAAATTGTAAGGTACTGTACTGCCAGAACAACATGACATGTGCCCCAATGATGATACAGGTCTCCTCGCAAGGTGTTCGGGATCCGGAAAAGATCTCCAAGTGTGCATTAACATCCCGCATGCCCCGCTTAGCCCCACGTGCTTTGATTTTCCCTTTTCCCTCTTTTCTTGGCCTTTTTCTCTTGATGATAAAACCACCACCACGACTAGGTGGCGGTCTCATGACCGCTGCCACAACAGGTGGTGGTCCTATAACCGCCACCCTGCTCAGGGCGGCGGTCCTTTACGCATTTTCCAGAAAGCTCTTTTAACACGACTCACGTAAATTCAACATTTTACCAGCTTTCTTTCACCGCCATAAGCTTGCATTTATGATTCTGGTTCCCTGGAATAGTGTTTTGCCATTGTTTATAGTTTAAGAGTTCTATTTGGCTTTTACCTTGGGTAAATGCAAATGCTATAAATAGTTGGCTTGTGCTCAAGAAAATGGCCCCTCAAAATTTGCCTCTGATTTCTCTTTGCAATAGATTTAGTTTTCCTTTTGCTTAGAATGCTTAGTTTCTTTCATTGCATGCTTAATTTTCTTTTGGTAAGCCACATATCCATCTTGTGCAAGAAATTTTGTTATTTCATCCAATCCATTAGAGTAGAATAGCTTAGAAAGCCATTAAAAGTTGCAGGTTTTCTCCTCAAATAGGATAGTTTCGGGTTACGGACGCTTCATGTTGTATGACTCGCAATAAATCCCGCTAGGAATTGCATAAGCCAAGATCTCGTACTCTTGCACTATCCCTCTCCTACTCACATTGTATTCGATCGTATTTTGAGCTACCTTTGTCCCAATATCTACTTGATGCTAGCATTACACGCTTTTTGGATCCACGTGAACACGAAGGAATGAGAGGAGATCACACCGAGGGGACAAGATCACACACACCAATGGATTTGCCACTTGTTCTACGAATCCGTTTCTAGCTTTCAAAGTTTTAGTTAGAATCATATCAAATAGAGTAGTTAATTGCTTTATTTCAGTTAATTCTACTCTTGATATTGCCAGGGAAGTTGTGGGGATTGATAGTTTCTAAGAAACTATGATTCACTCCTCACTTCTGAGGTAGGATCGAGAGTCTTGCAAATAGATTAGATAAGCTATTTCATTGTTTAGAATAGATCTACAAATTACACAGACAAATAGCTACACTCAGTTATTTTGTTTGTTTTAAATTGATTATTTTAGTTGTCATTTCTAGATATTTTAAATAGCTACTTTCTTAAATTCGTAAATCTCATCAGAAAACACAAAAAAATAGAGAAGTCATACATACTATAGATATACTTCACATAGGTAGATTTTATTTTACTTGTAGTTAGCTTTACTTTGTTGCTTTTGTATGACAATCACGGGACCTAGAGAGCCCAGGGAATACGTATTCGAGCCAATCATGCCTCAGCCCAATCTCATCACAGTGATAACTGATATAGATCAAAATTTTAGGATTCAAGTCTTCCAAACAATTATAAGCTTGCAACAAATCAATTCCCAATTAAGTGAATTAAACGTAGAAGACGACCAAGCACACACATTTTGGTGAAATCAACTGAACTACAAATTACCCTAGACAACATTCATATGGTTAGAAGGGTTCGAAAGATAAAAAACCTTTGGTTGTGATGCTTTGGTCCAACAAATGCCCGGATGTAGGAGACACTCTTCTAGATATAAATACCACCTAAGAATCCAGGTTACACGAACACCTGTAGGGTATTCTAAGAAAATCACACAGTTATTGATCCTAAATATAGAAGCTGAGAAAGCATACGATTACTGGATATTAGGGATTAGGACTTGATTTCATGCATGACCATAACAGTCCACAACAACTAAGAATCTACGGTTATGACCCATAGATCCCACAGACCTAACAAATCCACAGGAGAATTAGACATAGACACCAGCCTACGTACACTAGTATTCAGATCTACCCCACTTCCACCTGTCATTATCAAACAATTATCCTTTCTAGACATAGCAGCTAACAAAGCTAGGGAATTCTGGACTAGGCCGGAGAATCGTCCATAGAATTGGTTATATTTACCATCCACCATATGACCTTATCCGAAACGTATATGAAACTATCCTAGGAAATTTTCCATGTATTCTACAACCCATAGATTGAATCATGCTAGAGCTCGATATTGATTGGAGCCTTCGAGCAGTCATCCTTGTCGATTGATCTATCACACCAGTTCAGGTTAGAAGGGCCTTCTTTGCTTTAGATTCACAAATTCCACTAGTGCGTATTGAAGACATTAGATTGCCTAACTAGTTTGTCTGCATCCCATATTTATTCCATTCCCATCGACTGTCTCGGCATGACCTCGGGAGGTCGGGTGCAAGGAAGAGTTTCTTGTAGATTCCCACGCTCGCTTGTCACTTTTCCATCATACAAAATTGGTGAACCCAACGTGAACAAACAACTGTTTCACCTTCTATACCTCATTGGCTTTCACCATCACCTTCGCTCCTTCCCATTATTCAGGGGTATTCATATACCCCCCGAATATGTCAAGATTCGATGCATATGGCAGACCCCTCTTGGGTCTTGAGGCATACTACGCCCAACAAAATAGACAATCATCACCCTCACTCTCAGTATGGGGTGACAACTATTCAACTAACCAGTTGTCAACACAAACTCTGAGAATCAGATATAACTCATCATTTCAAACTGAGGAGTTAGATCAGCTCGCTCAAACACAACAAATAGAGCCTTCGAGCCTAAATAACCCGACATTCATCGAGAATCTGGTTCATCTCCTCAGATGCTGCTTAGACCACAAATTAGTAGACAATCAGACTCATACCAAGGTTTAGACGATGAATATTCGGTACGTTATGCCAGGAACAACCAACATTCTCGAAGTATGTATCCACCTGTAGGAGGTTTACAAACACAACCCGAGGTCTCTTTTCAAAAAATACCTCTATGCCACCGCATATAGGAAATACTCTCGAGAAATTTGGAAAGATAGCGATCAGTTCATAGCAAGATATCACACACCTATACAAAACCATGGTATACAACAAATGCCACTACGGAAAAACACCGTGACTTCACCAAATGAAGTCATTTCAACCCTAATAGAAAAGGTTAGAGGGTTAGAACTTGTCTAAACAAGTCAAAATTCACAATTCATGCAAGCGGGGAGTTTTGATCCTCCACACCATCTTATCCAAGTAGATCTCCTCACGGGAGTAGGCACGTTAGGCATGACTCCACAGTATTCACAACAAACACCAAATAGACCCACCATCTCTAACACTGCTGTTCTTCTCGGTCTAGTACAGAACAATCCATTCCTGGACAGTACCCCGTCATACTTAAACATATACTCCAAATCACCACAAGGGGATATGTTCTCCTCTCCCGGCATGTTTTCTCAAACACAGGGGCTTCCTTACACCCCTGCCAACACATACGCTGCACCATATCAACAACCCATCCCACCACCACTCCCTCAACAGGCACCATCAATGGTCGAAACATATGCAATAGGGACGTACTCAGAATATTTGAAAGAGCCCTTGGATTTCACCATACGAAGTGTCATGCTTCCAAGACCTCTTCCCAATTTGCCCAAATACAAAGGAGAGGGAGATCCAAATGCGCATATCAAAGCTTACGCTACAGCCATTCGAGAACTACTCCCATGGGATGGGGTTGTTGCTAAAATATTCCCAAAAACCTTGGAAGGCATCGCTCTCGATTGGTATTATAGAATACCTGAGGCTTCCATACATTCATTCAAACAACTCGTGTCAGAGTTCATCAAGGCCTTCGACATGAACAAATTATTAAGAACAGAATCGGAAATTCTTACACATCAAATAAGAACACGACGCGAATCATGCGCCCATTTCATCCAAAGGTGGTGTACAGTTATTTATTCTTCTGGAAAGTGCTCCAAACATGGATCAAATGGAACTATGTGATTTATTCCTTTATTCACTTAGTATAGAAGTGAAGGAAGAAGTCCAGAAGTTCCCATTAAGAACTTATGATGAAGTACTGGAGAGTGCTCTTCGAATAGATTAAGCAACGATTGATAGTGGTGGCAAAACATATGGAGCAAATGGGAAGTTAATCACCCCAACCGAACACTACAACTTATCCTACTACCACAAACGTCAATCAAGGACCTAAAATCCTTAACAAAAATCGGGTGTAACAACAGATGGAGTAACCGACCAGCCTAAAAAGGTAAATGTTGTCAATACTCCATCACAGACTCACAACCAACGAAATAAAAAATTTACCCCGAAAATCAATACAATGGATTTTAACCATCCACAACAACAACGACAACAGAGAAATCCCATATAGGGTCCAAGCCAAAATTCAACTAGGTACAAAACCAAAATTCAAACCAAAAACAACAAACACAAAATATTAATAAACAACGGTTTGATCAAAATTTTGGGCCACAATACACATCAAACCAACAAACTAGGAATTACAATCCTAATTCGTATTGTGGTTTCCACACAATTCGAGGCCATGACACTAGAACATGCCATGACTACGATAAATTCATGCAACGCTTGCGGATGAACAAAAATGACTTTTCATGGATATGTTCTTGGCAGATCCTACGTCACCAACGTCAAATACCTTTTCAGGGGAAATTTCCCCTCAAAACGCACCCCTGAAGATCTTTAATGATCCACTCCCAAATCATGATAACAACAAGCTAAATCTAACTAGGACGAACAAGGGTGTAATGATAGGAAACAATGATCATGAAGCCTTGACCTCGCTAAATCCATTAGTTGTGCCACAACTAGGAAGTCAGCCATGACCTAAGGTAGTCGGTTTAGTGGAGTTAGACGTTGAGCTACCCATCAAAGCTATAACAAGGATGCAAGAGTATTTCTCTCAGCCAAGTCCAAGCCACCTGCCAGAGGCGGATGACATCCAAAAAATCGTAGTAAAACCTATGGGAGCCTATGATTTGATTAACGACCTAACAAAAACCTTCTTGCACATTTCATTCTTAGACTTACTAAAGAACTCTCCTGTCCACAGGGCTTCTCTTTTATAAGCATTAGGTTTAGGTCATCTAATTAACATAACTCCACCACCTGAAACACAGGTAAATCATGTGGACTTTGATGTTCATCCTCCAGGGCTAGGCAGATAGGGATGTCGAATTCATATTCAAGATAAACAAAATGCCGACAGATGCTGAGATCGCACGCCGAGGTGATCCAGCCTTACATTTGCAAGTATGGGTTTATAACAACTATGTAAAGTGTGCAATGGTTGACGATGGGGCGGAAGTTAACATAGTCCCCTTCTCTTTCCTCCAAAAGCTAGGGTATGGAGAAACCAATTGTTCCACAACTCGAAATACACTAAGGGGCTATGATAGTCTTAAAGCCACCTCGGTTGGAACTATAATATTACCGGTCACCTTAGGACCCAAAACCATCTTGACTGAGTTTTATATTATAGATCGGAAACTAACTATAATATGATCCTCGGCCGACCATGGATACACCGCATGAAGGCAATCCCTTCTACACTATTTCAAGAAGTAAGGTTTTTACATTTAGGAAAGGTATTCGTGGCCAAAGGTGATCCAAAACCATTTGATGTACACCTAGCTGACTTAAAGAAAAGACCAGGCATACACTCGGAGTTTGAACTCCCAACAAATCAACTTAATAAACCTACCGACGCAAAAACAAAAGAAAAGTTGGTACCTACGACAGATCTTGAAACTATGAGCCTAGCCAAAGCAACCCCAACCCCCAAAGATGAGGCTAACACTATAGAAACAGTATCATTAGGAACTACTGCAAAATTGTTGAATTGATAGAAAATGATCTACCAATATTCTTACCATTTGATTCAGTAGGCATAGGATATTCCCTAGGCATTGGCTCTCTTCCAGCAGAGGATCTCTGTATGGTGGAAGTAGAATATGCAAACACAACAGATATCCCAGCATCCATATTCCCAGTCAAATATTGGACACTCCATTTTGATGGAGCTAGATGCCGTTACGGAGCGGGGGCAGGTATAATCTTTACTTCCTTGAAGGAAAAGTCTTACCTTTTTCCTTTAAACTAAATTTCAAGTGCACAAACAATGGCACTGAGTACGAAGCCCTCCTCCTTGGCCTCATCTTAGCTAAGAGAATTGGTGTTGATAACATCAGAGTCTTAGGAGACTCGCAATTAGTAGCAAACCAAGTCTCTGAGGTATATGAAACCAAAGCCGAGCACTTACAACTTTACAAAAAAGCTGTATTAGATTTAAGCAAGGAGTTTGACTTCATATCAATTGAAGCAATCCCGTGAGAGAAAAATCTTCTCACCGATTCAATAGAAACTTCAGCATCACATTTTACTCCAAGCAATGAGTTAGAGGATACCTGTTTCATGGTATCCCTTCGTGATGAACCATTGATAAAGACAATGACAAATTCTCTTTTAAACGGAAATGAATCTACTATCCTAGACCATGTTGATAGTGATATGGCCACTTTGGATTACTTAAATGCCTATGCGGCACTACATCTCTCCTATCGTATGATAGATTTGTCCTTAATCCCACATTCGTCTTCCTACTTCAGAAATCCCATGATGGATCTTCCCTCACAAATGGAACCTAACATATGCACAGTAGAAAATGGGGATGATTTGGATTTACCTCTAGCACCACCTGAGTTTGAAGAGGGTAACGCCTCTTTGATCGAAGAAACAATTGATATTAACATCGGAACAGAAGATGAACCAAGGATATTGAAACTAGGGTCCTCGTTAACCCCAGAGGAAGTAGAAATACACACTTGGATCCTCAAAGAACATCAGAAGGTGTTTACATTTAATTATAAGGAAATGACAGGAGTTGCACCCCACATCACGGTGCACAACCTCGTCACTAAATCTGATGCAAAGCTAGTTAAACAAAAATCGAGACCCATGAAACCCAAGGTAGCTCTCATGGTAAAAGAGGAGGTAATAAAACTCCTCCAAGTAGGATTCATCAAGCCAGTTGATTACTCCCAATGGGTATCTAACATCGTTCCCATTCTCAAGAAGAATGGAAAGATACGCATCTACATAGATTTCTGAGACATCAACAAAGCATGTCCTAAAGACGACTTCCCATTGCCATCCATTGATGTCATTTTTGATGCAACAACTGGGTTTGAACTTTTGTCTCTCATGGATGGATTCTCGAGATACAATCAAATTAAAATATCTGAACAAGATCAAGCTAAAACCACGTTTATAAATCCTGGGAACTTATTGCTATTTTGTTATGCCATTTGGTCTCAAGAATGCTTTGGTGCTACACACCAAATGAGCTATGACATATATATTTCATGATTTAATTCATAAAATCATGGAATCCTACGTAGATGACTTGTTGGCTAAGGCTAAGAAGCATTGTGACCATTCGGAAGTACTCCACATCATTCTCTCATGTCTGATAGAGTACGGAGTCACGCTAAATCCAAAAAAATGTGTCTTTGGTGTAACAAGAGGGAAGCTCCTAGGTTACATCATATCGTCACGAGGGATAGATGTTGACCCAACCAAAATTTGGGTTTTCCTTGAAATGGTTCCACCTTCGGGTGAATCTGGAATCAAGTCATTCCTCGGAAAGCTGAGTGCAATCCGGAGATTCATCCTGGACTTAAGTTTCGCCATACATCCAATCAACAATTTACTCAAGAAAGACTATAGCATTGATTGGACTGAAGATTGCAATAAAGATTTCAACACGGTTAAGCATTTCTTGTTGTCACCACCTACGCTAATGCCACCTAAGCTAGATCACCCGTTAATTTTATACTCACGAGCTACCAATGTCTCGCTAGCCTGCATGCTGGCTCAAGAAGACGATGACAAGAGAGAACACGTGATTTATTTCATTAGCCGAACATTGCTTGACTATGAAACACGTTATACACAAGCAGAACGAGAATGCCTCGCCATAGTCTTTGCAACCAAACACCTAAGACATTATATGCTAAATCAAGAAACAAGGGTCATGGTAAAAATGGACCATTTACGAACTTTCCTCACACAAGGGTCCTTGTCTAAAAAGGCTGGACGTTTTATAACCTTAATGGGAGAATTCGAATTAACGTTTGTAAATCAAAAGTCAGTTAAGGGACAAATCATTACGGATTGGTTAGCTGATAACCCATTAGATGGAGGTGATCTAGTAGATTTAGATTTTCCAGATGAGTGCGTATACTACATCGAAACCCGACCCTCTATCTCTGAGTGTCCCTGGTACACTGATATCATTAATTATATCATGGACCATACGTATCCAGAAGGAGCTACACCACAACAAAGAAGGTGGTTACGCATTATCGTAGCTAAATACATCATTATAGAGAAAGTGCTCTATCGAAAAGCGTTCGATGGAATGCTCCTAAGATGTGTCGACACGGAAGAATCTAAGAAGATTCTCCATGAATCCCACAGTGGAATGTGTGGAGGCCACTTTGGTGGTCATGCCACCACTCATAAAATACATCGAATGGGCTATTTCTGGCCTACTCTAGAACACGACGCAGTAGAGTTCATACGCAGGTGTCATAAGTGCCAAGAATTCTCCCATGAGATCCATATGCTAGCACAAGCTCTGCAACCAATCGCTACTCCATGGCCCTTTTCTACATGGGGCCTAGATTTAATAGGGAAATTCTCTCCCTCGTCCACAGACGGCCATAATTTTATAATCACGGCCACCAAATATTTTACCAAATGGGTAGAGGCTATGCCTCTTACTACTGATACTGGTTCTGTAATCACCAAGTTCATTTTGAACCAAATCATTTGCAGGTACGGTATCCCGCAAATCATTATCTCTGATAATGGAACTTCTTTTTAAAATGAAGAGGTTTGCATGAGCTATGCAATAATTTTAAAATAAGCCATCATACGGCTTCCTTGTATTACCCTCAAGCCAACGGACAGGCTGAAGCGATGAATAAAACACTAAAAGCCATTCTCCTTAAAACGGTGAAAGAAAACAAGTGAGATTGGCACTTGAAGTTATATCCGGCCTTATGGGCCCACCGAACCTCAATAAAAACACCAACGGGAGCAACTCTTTTCTCACTAATATTTGGGGCAGAGGCAGTTCTCCCACTCGAGGTTGAAATACCCAGTCTCCGCATTTCATTACAAGGGATTCTGGATGAAGATGCTTACAGGGAAGCATGTCTCTCCCAATTAGAAAGCCTAGATGAAGCTAGGTTAGATGCTGAGCAACGGCATAGAGTCTATGCTGACCAGATGTGCCAGCAATATAACAAGAAAGTCTATGAATGTGACATATATGAAGGTGATCTAGTTCTAAGGCTAGGTAGCCGGATCGACAAGAAGAATGGCGAAGGAAGGAAATTCTGGCCTAAATGGTAGGGCCCATACCAAGTCATGAAGGACTATGGAAATGGTGCATACCTCTTATGTACAATAGAAGGTGAGGAATTTGGTGAAACGGTCAACTCCCTGCACCTCAAGCGGTTCTACGCGTGCATTGCTAGCACTACTTATATATATCTACATTGCATCTTCATATAGATTAGGATCATTTTGTCCGCTTGTTTCATACACAAATGGTGATCAAGGAATCTATTCTCAAAGCAATTCATTACAAACTCATGATGTTGTTGGCATAAACACTTTAATCATACTTCTCCATTTTCATGATATCATCAAATTATCTCGGAATCACTTTATCAAATAAAGCTAGACATGACAAAGTCTTAACGGTAACCATACCAAGATCTGCAAGTTTATTCTCACTGTTGGTTTCTTCTTAGGGTAGGTGTCTTGCCTATGGTCATTCTAGAAGCTTCATGGTGTCACATCTATCCCATATGTATATCTCTTTGGAAATAAACACATACTGACATTTTACTCAAATAAACAAGTCAAACATTGATCAAAACAGAAAATTTTAATTTTACACATTTCCTTGCCCCACCAACCTTTGGTGATGAGCTTGTGTCTCTTACTAGTGACGTAGGGTTGGGAAAGGATGGAAATGCCCTTACTCGCCTATTCTTTTCCCACGGTGATAAACCCACGCTTCTTACTAGTAGCATGGGGCTAAGTGTAGGGGGTCCTCTTGACAAATAAATGTAAAAGGTCATTAACAAACAATTCAAACTTTGAGTCAAAAACGCAATGAATCGGATATTCAAAATCCCAAGAGAGTTAAAATCCTAAAAACCCGTTTTTGTCTACTATGTGGCCATCTACGAGTCTAAGTCCGGATAAACCACAAAGCAAGTTGCATCCAAAACTATGAAGTCACTCGAGTGGAGTGGACTTGTGGTGTCCTAATTTGGTTCCGCCAAAGCTTTGTCTGTATTCCATCACTATCATTTCACTACACCTCATAACTTGCGCCCTCCCCAACTCTTGGTGATAAGCCCTCACATCTTACTAGTTGCATGGAGTTGGGGGTAGGGGCAGGTTTATCTGTTCATCGTACTGGTTTATTTTCATCACTTTTCCAAAACAAACATGAAGTATCCAAAATTGCTTACAGAAACTAAGATTCAAAATCACATTATATCTACATCATCATATATCAGCATCATGAAACACAAAAGGAAAGTAAAACACTTGCATCATTTGTTCACCATTGCATACATTCTAAAAAAACATATAAACATACATCATAGTATAGGAAACTGGAAATAGAAAGTGAGCCATGAATACCAAGAGTTTGATCCAGAACAAAAATACATATATATAAATAATCAACGTTTATATACAATGCCATCATGCACTAAGCATGGTCAAAATGCTCAAAGAGCCCAGGGATATACAAAAGAATATATAGTACAAATCTACGAGAGCCAAGTGGCTTCTCAATCCCTACGAGACCCCTCTGAGGGTGCACGCCCATGCCTAGGACTTCGGCTACGCCGGCACTCTGAATGCACGGAGGGCTCAGGATCCCGAGGGGCAGCCACAGTCTCACCACAAGAATGGCTCCTCATCAAGCGCTCAACCATCCTGTACCCCGCTAACTCTGTGTGAAGGGTCGATACCATCCTGGCCACATGCCAGACTGGAACAAAAACTTCGGTATGTCTACCGGCTGTTGAAGGCTCCCCAACGTCCACCAACAGCTCTGCGCGGGTCCTCTCCATGGGGATCATTAGGGTATAGGCGCATACCCTAAAAATCAAATCTCACCACTCATCGGCGGTCTCTACAAACAAAGGAGAAAAAAATTACAAACCAAACAAGAAATTAAAAGATACAAGATAGCAACTAAAGGAGATCCTAACAAAGAAACGAACATTAAAAGGGAGAGAGGGTAACTTACTCGATCGCTAGGCCTCCAAGATGGATCTATGGGATTAGCGCCCACCACGGATGCCACTACCGACTGAGGGGCTGCTCCTGTGGCTGGAGCAACATAACGCCCCGCAATAGACTCATCCTCCCCATGGCCCTGGGAGAGTGGCTCCTCTGAAACCAGAGTCACCCTCTCTGCACTCTTCTCGGCCCTCTCCACTGCATGATATCCTGGGTGTCATGCCACTCAGGATCACTGTCCTCGGTCTCCTCCTCTGTCTCTCCCCCTGTAAACTCCTCAGACTCAGAGTTTACCTCAGCGGGGTCATCACTGCTATGGGTGGGACCCACGGCAATCTGAAGCAAAGGTGCCTGAGGCACACCGGCTCTCCCTTTGGCATGTACTATCCTCCTGGCTACAATAGGAATGCCAGGAGTAACCACTGTCCAACCCCGGCACCTCTGGCCCCCTCTGGACTCTCGGATGATCTATATACTAGCACCACTGGGAAGCATACCCATATATGGCAAGCCAAACTGCTGAGGAACACGGACAAAGGGGTGCATCTCCACTCACCCGACTCTATCAATAAATTACCTTGTCGTGGAGCGGAGATCAAGGTAAGAGTCTCCTTGCCCCATATGCCTGCCATAGTCTGGTATGGTGTGGCCTCCATGTCGGTAGTAGTTAGGGAGGCAACTGGCTGATGAAGTGCTCTAAGCACTGACATGTCTATCCATCTGGCTACCCTCACAGCTCCAGGATCTGCCACCTCCACACCCCTGCCATAAGGGATGAAATGCTCATAGACCCAACTCATGACTAGGGTCGAGTGGCTTAAGGACTACCCCTGTAAATGGACCACCCTATATAAGTCATGGTAGGTGGTCCCAAGAATCTCTGTCCTCTAGGCATATATTCGACCGTGCCCATCTATCTGTGCAATAATAGGGGACTAGCAGTATCATAATGTATCTCCTCCCTTGTCCCCGATCAGTCTTGAGGCAAGGATCCCCATGATGGCCTGGTGAAGTAGGAGGATGGGCAAGGAAGGAATGGATCAAACTCTAACCCCCTTCTTCGACCCCGTAGAGATGGCTGCATCTCCTATATATGTGGCCCACTATGTAATTTGTTCCCGTGAACCTACTATCTCTAGGGTGAGTCGTCTCCCGATGATCGAGACCCCCAGAATATGATAGACATCCTCCAGTGTAATAGTCCACTCACCGTGGACCCCTGGCAATCGAAAGGTGTTCCGATCTGCATCCCAGTATGAGAACAAGTCACAAAGGATGTGACTAGATGGTGTAATGTGTGGCACATGTGAAATGCGTAGTATCCCAGCCCACTGAAGAGTGTCCTCCTCATCCTGTGAGAGGGCATCTAGTACCCCTGGGATCCAATCACACTCCCTCTCTCTACTCCACCGGATATACTCCTCTCTCACCTGCATACACCCAAAAACACACAAAACAGAGCAAGTTAGCATCCAAGTAATACTGGAAAAATCATGAAAGCACGTAGAAATGCTAAAAATACAAACACAATCTCAAATAGATGTTCCTTTTGCATTCTGTGCAAAACCGCCGCCCTGAGCAGGGAGGCGGTTTTAATCCTGCCGCCCCCTGGCCGCCACAGGCGGGGCGGCGGTCGTGGTCTCTGAACACCCACGTGGGTTTTTAAATTTAAAAGGCCTAAAAAGTGCAAAAACGACCATTTTACCTAAAAATAAAGCCTACCCAGTGGCGCCCCCTAGTGGACCTTTTAACACTAACATTTTCAAAAATTACCCCCTCATGAGAAAGTATTTAGCATTTCAAATTTAAGGGGGTAAAAAGGATAAATTGAAGAAAACTAACCTATGATCTCATGGGTTGATGTTCCGCACATGGAGGCATGATCACTATGACCTCACGGACATTTTTGACTCTACTCACGCAAGAAACCATCACCGTGGGTCCCAAAGCTCAAAATCAATCAAATCGACTCACACAAATGAATAGGAAAATGGGCCCACTTTCATATATATAGCACCTGGTTCGTTTCAAATAACTTTTTCACAGGTTTGGAGCACCGACGGAGGTAAACTCCTATCCCCACACAAATGGTACGTTCTCATTCCCTATTATTTTAGTGTTTATTTTTCAAACTATTGTGTCTATCTGCACTTGAGTGCTCTTTTCATTTTACAGGTAGCGGGAATCTTGGATGGCATCCTTTCAACACACGGATGTATCAGGTATAACTTCTAACTTCCCATTTCGGGACCGCCATACTCGGACCCACCATTTTATGCCTCTTCATGGCTAAAATGCTTCTTCTCGAGGGGCAATATGTACGTACCCAAAATTGTAAGGTCTTGTCTTGCCGAAACAACATGACACGTGCCCCATGATGATACGATCTCCTCGTAAGGTGTTCGGGATCCATAAAATCTCTTCAAGTGTGCGTTAACATCCCGCATGCCCCTCTTATCCCTCGTGTGCTTTGATTTTCCCTTTTTCCCTCTTTTCATGGCCTTTTTCTTCTTGACGAAACCGCCGCCCTAATCAAGCGGTGGTCTCGTGGCACTGTCTTACCTTGAGGCGGGCGCGGTCTTGTAACCGCTGCCCTGCCTGTCGGGCAGCGGTCCTTACATTTTCCAAAAGCTCTTTTAACATGACTCACATAAATTTAATGTTTTACCACTTTCTTTCACCGCCATAAGCTTGCATTTATGATTCTGGTTCCCTGGAATAGTGTTTTGCCATTGTTTATATTTTAAGAGTTATATTTGGCTTTTACCTTGGGTAAATGCAAATGCTATAAATAGTTGGCTTGTGCTCAAGCAAATGGCCCCTCAAAATTTGCCTCTGATTTCTCTTTGTAATAGATTTAGTTTTCCTTTTGCTTAGAATGCTTAGTTTCTTTCATTGCATGCTTAGTTAGCATTGTTTTACTATTGGTAAGCCACATATCCATCTTGTGCAAGCACTACTTTGTTATTTCATCCAATCCATTGGAGTAGAATAGCTTAGGAAGCCATTAAAGTTGCAGGTTTTACTCCTCAAACAGGATAGTTTTAGGTTCTAGGCGCTTCATGTTGCATGACTCATGATAAATCCTCCTAGGAATTACATAATCCAAGCTCGTACTCTTGCGCTATCCCTCTCCTACTCACATTGTATTCAGTCAGTATTCTGAGCTACCTTTATCCCAATATCTACTTCTGTTGATGCTAGCATTACACGCTTTTCTGGATCCATGTGAACACAAAGGAACGAGGAGATCACACTGAGGCGACAAGATCACACACACCAACAGATTCGCCATTGTTCTGCAGAATCCAGGTTCTAGCTTTCAAAGTTTTAGTTAGAATCATATCAAATAGAGTAGTTAATTGCTTTATTTCAGTTAATTCTACTCTCGATATTGCCAGGGAAGCTGTGGGGATTAATAATTTCTGAGAAACTATGATTCACTCCTCACTTCTGAGGTAGGATCGAGATTCTTACAAATAGATTAGATAAGCTATTTCATTGTTTAGAATAGATCTACAAATTACATAGACAAATAGCTACACTCGGTTATTTTGTTTGTTTTAAATTGATTATTTTAGTTTTCATTTCTAGATATTTTAAATAGCTACTTTCTTAAATTCGTAAAGCTCATCAGAAAACACAAAAAAATAGAGAAGTCATACATACTATAGATATACTTCACATAGGTAAATTTTATTTTACTGTAGTTCACTTTACTTTGTTGCTTTTGTATGACAATCACAAGACCTAGAGAGCCCAGGGAATACATATTCGAGCCAATCATGCCTCAGCCCAATCTCATCACAGTGATAACTGATATAGATCAAAATCTTAGGATTCAAGTCTTCCGAACAACGGTAAGCTTACAACAAATCAATTCCCAATTAAGTGGGTTAAACGTAGAAGACGGCCAAGCACACACGTTTTGGTCAAATCAGCTGAAATACAGTTACCTAGACAACATTCATATGACTTTAGAAGAGTTCGAAAGAGAACAAACCTTTGGTTGTGATCCTTTGGTCCCATAGCCAGATATAGGAGACTCTCTTCTAGATATAAATACCAGCCTAAGAATCCAAGTTACATGAATGCCTGTAGGGTATTATGAGAAAATCACACAGTTATTGATCCTAAATATAGAAGGCTGAGAAAGAATACGATTCTTGGATATTAGGGATTAGGACTTGATTTCATGCATGACCATAACAGGTCCACAACAACTAAGAATCTACGGTTGTGACCCACAGATCCCATGACCTAACAAATCCACAAGAGAATTAGAAATAGACACCGGCCTACGTACACTAGTATTCAAATCTACCCCACTTCCACCTGTCATTATCGAACAATTATCCTTGCTAGACACAGCAGCTAACAGAGCTAGGGAATTCTGGACTAGGCCAGAGAATCATCCATAGAATTGGTTATATTTACCATCCACCGTATGACCTTATCCAGAAACGTATATGAAACTATCCCAGGACATTTTCCACGTATTCCACAACCCATAGATCGAATCATGCCAGAGCTCGATATTGATTGGAGCCTTTGAGCAGTCATCCTTTCCGATCGATCTATCACACTAGTTCAGGTTAGAAGGGCCTTCTTTGCCTTAGATTCACAAATTCCACTAGTGCGTATTGAAGACATTAGATTGCCTAACTAGTTTTTCTGCATCCCATATTTATTCCATCCCCACTGGCTGTCTCAGCATGACCTCGGGAGGACAAGTGCAAGGAAGAGTTTCTTGTAGATTCCCATGCTCACTTGTCACTTTTCCATCGTCTGATTACCACTTGACTATACTATTCTTGATTCTAGTAACCACTTGACTACACCATTCTTGTTGTTGGTTACCACTATTCTAGGTAGAGATTTCCATGATTCTAGGAAAAGGATACCCATTCAACTCCTATATGTACATCTCATCCATTATTCTCTTTGATCTTATTTATTTGGAGATATTTCTATGTTATTGTAATCACCTCTCTTGTATTTTTCGTAATTTACAATCTTTTATGTTTGCATTGTTTTGTCTTGGAACAATTCACGTCTCACATCATTCACCTATGCATTCTTCAAACTAGTAGATCGGTGGTGCTTCTCGATATGGTTTGTTTATAAATAAGTAGTTTCCCACTTAATATTATAAACCCAACACTCCCCCTTAATGTTAAGTAGGGAAACATGCAAAATCACTTTTACATGTCAAATCTTGTTCCAAATAACACATGCCAAGTCATAATTTGTTATAAAAGGAATTACAATCCATAAATCAATAAGTGATTTAGGCTAACATGAAAAAAACTTGTTCCACTAGATTTTCATTTCCTCGGTGCACTACAACAATGTTCTACATGTTTTTCAACTCCTCGTTACACTACTATTTGTGCATGCAAACTTATACTAGCCACAAACAATTGTTACCACATTGCGGGTTTTAGAGAAGCCATGATACACTATTAGTCTGCGTTCAAAGTAGTGTTTGATCCGTAAACTACCACCGACCCTTTGTATAAATAGTTTATCAAAAACATATCATTTTAAAAATAATCATTTTCCAAAATTTATTAAATAGGAATCAATTAACAAAATCTGATCCAAATGTTTCAAATGTGATCAAAAACTGAATGAAAATATGATTTCAAACCATTTGTTTTCAGTTGCACTTCAAAATGATCAAATATTATTTTTGAAAAGTGTTATAATTATACCATAATTAATTAAATTCTAATTAAAATATGCAAATAATCAAAATAAAACTAATGCAAACTAAACATAAAAACATCGAGATTGGTAATGGAGTTCACCTCCTAAACTTCTAAAACACAATCTAATCCATTAAAAATCAAATTTTCAAGTAAAATGGAAATATTAGAAATGTTAATAGATCCTAAAAGTTACAAGAAACTTGCTAAACATACCTTCAAAAGACTTTCAAATCGATCAGCAATGTCCTCCACCTTCTTGTAGCACTTGCACGATCCATTTCCCCATGTTCTATGTCAAAAGAAGTCAAAAATGATTTCAAAATGACGTGTAATGAACACCAATTGCCAAATTCAAAGCTCAAGATGATCATATGGAAAATATGAACATTTCTATAGCTATACAAAAATCTTGAAAGTGCCATCTATAGGGTCAAAATTGAATATGTTTACAAACTGCCTAAATTGACTAATACCAAATAATCCTCAAAGTACCCTTCAAATAAAACCATCCACCTTTTATATTGTTTTCAAAGGTGTGGTGCAATAGTTAGGTGACTTATCATTTTACACCAAGTTAGGAATTTGAATCCCTCCTAGGGCACTTTAACCACCAAATTCACATTGACCTTCCTTTTTAATCCCACATTAGGTGCACATTAGGGATAAGGTTGTTTAAAAGGGGTGTTGTGGCTTATATTTATTGGCCATTGGGTTGATTTTGTTGGAAGGTATGAGAACATGGGATAATATGTGTAGCATTAAGGTTTAAGTGTGGTACACATAAACTTGGATATGGAGGCAAGTGTATGCAATGTGGCAAGGTGAGTTGGTAGCCATTGTGACATTACTTAGGTGAAAATGTGCATTGTTAAGGCAATGCATATTTTATTTATAAGTGTGGAAAATTAGTCCCACACACATGGTAGGATAGAAAATATGGCATATAAATAATAAGTTGTCTCCAAGATAATATGAAGAATAGGAGGAAAATAAACACTCCTAAAAAAGAGTTTGTCAAACATGAATGAGGCCCTCCCGCCAAAAATAGTTGGGCCCATTTGTTCAAACATGAGCGTCAAAGATTGGAGGAGAAAATAAAATCCTCAAATATTTATATTTCACCATTTTCCACTTGTCACAAGCTAATTAGTCCACTTGGAAAATTGGCACGAGTCCATGTCATCTCGGACATGTGTGTTTATTTTTAACAGATTGAACTTGAATTTCAAGGTGTGATTACTTTTATATGTAACCTCTATTTTCCACAATCTGCATACTATTGGAAATATCACGATGGGATCTTCCATCTCAGTAATGGTTTAGGGAGAATCAAGGATATTCTAACCACCCAGAATGTCCACTAGATCACACCTCCCCAATAAGATCTTTTGGTCCCTAAAAGACAAGTCACCCACTAAATATGTTAAAGGGTTATTTGCATTACACCAATATAAAAAAACAAGAATATATCATAGTGGTTAAGATTATATAATTTATTTAAATGCTTATCACAACAATGGATTAGTATGTAATAGACAACAAAACATTTTCTTAACAAGTGCCCAAATGAATCCTGTGATTTTTCCAATAACTACAATTGCCAAAATTATATCAGTATGAAATGAAAAACAAATTATAATAGTTGGTGTTTGTCCATTGACCCAAGAAAAACTATCAAATCTATAAAATATCACCGATATATATATCAATATGAAATAGACGACTAAATGTCAAACATAGGCGAGTGTCCATTGACCTGTTAAATAATGAAGTACTATAATGTCAAGTAGATCAATATAAAATAGAATATCAAATGCTAATGATAGGAGGGTGTCCAATGACCTTGTGAAACTATCAATTATGACAAATTTTCAAGGCGAAAAATCACAAAAATGATTCAAAATTAAACTGCATAATGAATAAAAAATCAAGAGTTAGATTGAATCCATGAAACTACCAAAGTGAAGAAGAAATATCTATCCAATGTAATATTGGGGATAGAACCACACTACTTGCACAAATGTCACATTCCAAATCAGGTGAAACCATCAATCACCGTAAAATATCACCAAGTGCAAATTGAAAACTAGTTTTTAGTGTAATAAATGTACACCCTAATTGTAACCACATGTGATAGTTATAAATAAATTCCCAAAAATAAGGGACTTAAAACATGTGAAAATATCATGTGTGGATACATTTTTTTATATTAATAACAATTACAAATGTTTCCTAAATGGGTCTTATAAGAATCCATACTTTTGCACAAAAATGACAAAAAAAAAACTTAAAATACAAGTATCCAAAATTAGACATATTGAACATGCCCCCTAAACTTGTGTAAACTACTGTCAAGATGATAATGGAATATGTCAACCATAAATGTGAGAAAAAAATCCAACTATGTTAAACATGTCACTTAGCTCTCCCCCTACAAGTGACTTTAAAAACTAGATTCAAAGTTAAAATCATATGAGAAAATTTCCCTTCTACATATAACAAGAATCTCACAAAAGGATGATTCAAAATACAATGCAAGCTAATCAACAATTTCAACCATGAAAAAATCTATCCATTAGATAAAGTGTCCTCTAAATCAAAATTGAATGGACTCATCTGTGGAATATTGATCAATAGATCCTGAGTTGATTTAATAACTGTTGGTGAATTAATAACTTCATTAATTTTAACCTTATCAAGAGACATATGAACCTTCAATTTCTTACCACATGATGGATGAAGTTTCCAACATTTTTCAGCCTTGTGTCCACTTATATTGCAATGAGTTTAGAAATTCCTCTGTTTGGGTGAGGTTACTTATTTTCCATTTCTCACTTCAACATGATGAGATTGGTCTTTAGCACTTACCTTATTATTCACAAAAGGAAAAAAATATTTAGAAAATATTTCCTCTTCCAACAATAAGCAACAAAATGATTACTTAACCCACAAAATGTGTAAATAAAAGCATGCAACATATTTTATATATCAAATCCAAATTATTCAAATGGAAAGAGTACATTAGAGTTTTAGGATTCAAATTCCTATAAGTTTTATTTTTAGTGTGGTGGTACCTAAATTTACACTTCCTTTAGGGTCAAAAATTTAAGTGAACAGATGAGGTGCTTTTAAGAATGTTAGGCTTAGAGATTTTACATCGTTTGCAGCTGCAGAAATGTCGACAAACCTATTGAGACTGGGCACTAGAGGGCTTGGGTGACACATACAAAAGGAATGACCAACACTGCTACTTTTGGTCCTCCATTAAATATTCTACCTTATAGAAGGTGAATTCCAATATAATATACTATTAGGACATCCTTTGACCTATGTTATGTGTTTCATCCCTTCCACCTTACATCGATGCTTGAAATATGAACACAAAGATAAAACCTTTATGGTCCTTGTTGATCCTACCCCATTCAAAGAATGTCATTTATGTAGGCCGATGACGTGTTGCTTCCCTTACAAAGCACCGGATCATCAAATCAAGCTTCCACAATTTCCTCCATCTATACATCCAAATTACTCCGATGATCAATCATTTGATGATATGATGGGATGTCTCTTGTTGGGGGAGTATTGAATCCTAGCTCTCAATATAGTTCCTACACCAAAAACATATGGGATACCTAAAAACAACCTATTTATGATCCTAACATTGGAAATATCATCTCTTTTGGCCCTCCCTTTCTTTGAACACAAGATTTCTATGAGGGAATTGAAAGTCCCTCTTCATACATCAACAGTTAACCACATGTTAAACCATTCAATTAAGACTTCTAAATCTTAAAAAAATTCATTTCCCCCAAACTTACCTTCATCACTTTGTGCATGGAAAGGTTTTGGCCTAGGAAGATATGAGAAAGGTACACATGATTTACCCTTGAAGATTTAAGGAAATGTCGTTAAAAACATAGACATAGATTCAAGGAACATTCAAATCCATCCCCTCTAATCTCGGATCTTGAACTGTCATCCTCATTATCATCAAACATATCCTCTGACATAGATGACACCATATCTATCCCCCTAAATTTTTAAAATCAATATGATCACACTTAGACCATTGAATTACCAAGCTAAGAGTGAAATTAAATTATGACCCATATACTAGTATTACCTAATATGATCTGTGAGGATTCTCCTATTATCCACACTCTCCAATGTCAAGATGATAATGTCATCATAACATATATGGTTGCTAAATATCACTATCTCTATAAATATATATGTCCCGACACATCAACACTTATCAAAAATCCACTATCGACATCAACATAGGGACACCACAATAATCGTGTATAATTAAATTTGGTTAAGGTTTAGACTCCCAAGAGCTTTGTAAGTTCACTACCTTCTTATCCCATTATAGTCAAGCATTCATATTGTTTTATGGTGATATGCTTCATATGAACCTAATATCATTGTCCATAATATCAATAGCAGCCTCGATGCTAAATTCGTGAAGAAATAGATTCATAAAATTTATACTCGCGTAGCATTACTAGTCAAAGAAGAACTTCAATGGCTTCTTTAAACAAAATTCATCCTACCCATTGATTATCCAAAGTGAGTTTATAACATAGTACCCATCACTAATACCTTTGGGAAATTACGTATCTGCACATATTTTTAGAATTAAACCTCGCTTGTCTAGAAAATGATTTCCCCATACCCAACATTGATAATCTTGTCAACCTGATGGTGGGACATGAAATGTTGTCTCTTATGGATGGTTTCTTTGGTTATAATAAAATCCTCATTGCACTATAAGATCAACATAATACATCCTTTATCACTTTATGGGGAACCTTTTGTTATAGAGTAATACCCTTTGTCTTGAAAAATGCAGGAGCAATGTACCAAAGTGTGCCAGATCTCGTATATTTCACAACCTTATCAATAAAACCATAGAATACTATGTAGATGATCTCTTAGGTAATTATAAACACCAAAAGGACCATCTTATCATCCTCGATGTAATTTTTCCCACCTAATACAATTTTTCCTTCAACTCAACCTTGCTAAATGTGTGTTTTGAGTCCTAACAAGGAAACTTTTTGGGTTAATCATGTCTATCGGGGAATTGAAGGTGATCCTAAAAATTCAAATCCATAATCAAAATGTCTCCTCCATCTAACCTAAAAAAATCCACAGTATGCAAGGAAAAATGTAATCCATTCTTTGTTTCATCTCTTAATTATCATATCAATGTCAACCCTTCCATCACCTCCTTAGAAAAGACATCCATTTCAGATGGGATGATGATTGTCAAAATGCCTTTAATACTCTTAAAAAATATCTGATATCACCACCAATTCTCAAACCTCAACCCAAGGGGGAGCCTTTATATCTCTATATCTTCTAACCGACAATGATTTAGGGGCTATGTATACACATCGAGATGAGATAGGTAGGGAGTAAGTCATTTACTATATAATTCATACCCTTTATAATTATGAAACTCAATATTTAGAAGTAGAAAATTTATGTTGTTCCTTATAATTCACAACTTCATGACTTATTCATTACCTCCTCAATCATAAAACCTACATAGTCACAAATAGTAATCCACTAAAATCCATGCATTCTAAGAAATATTGTAACGAACACATTACTATGTTTCTTATGCTCATGACATATTTTGATCTTGAATTCATCTCTCAGAAATCCATTAAAGGACAAGTTATTACTGATCATCTCATAGATGCTCCCTTACCAATAATCAACTCCCTTGTGAAATATTTCCTAATGAATTTATCAATACCCTTGACCATGATATCACTCCTCTTAAGATTACCTTATTCTTTGAAGGGTCTAAATGCCAAAAGGGGGGTGCCATAATATTCATAATACCTCCTTGGGGACTCCTAATCTCCTATCTTTCAAATTAAATTTTTAATGCATAAATAACATGGCTAAATATGAATCCCTTATTATGGGTCTCCAAACTACCACACTTCTTGGCATAAGAATCCTTGACATCTATGGTGATTCTCAACTCATCATCAATCAAATCAAGGGAACATATCAATGTAAGAACGAGACCCTACAAAAATATAAAACCATCATTAAAAATCTATTGAAGGCCTTCAATCATTATGAAATCCAAAAAAATCCATGCTTAGTTTATAAATTTGTAGATATTATGGTATCTCTCGCATCCCTCATTCCATTATCTCCACATGAATTTAAACTATTCATCATTTTACACAAACTTTATGAACCATATTATTTCAACACGGATCTTCTTACCATCTATTATATAGAAGATAGTGAATATGACATTTGGTACACTCAAATATATTACTATCTTTCCAAGAACAAGATACCCTTAGACCTATCCATAAATGATATGAGTTCCTTTAAAAATGTGCATCCCACTACGTAATATTAGGGGGTATCCTTTACAAAAGAGGGATTGACGTACTTCTTATTTGTTTTCTTAAAACTCTAGAGGCTCACCAAGATGTTTGAGGATTCCATGATGGAATATATGGTGAAAAATTTAATGGCTTCGCCATCGCTAAACAAATCTTGTGCATAGGTTACTATTGTCCTATGATTAACCAATATTGTTGTCAATATGTCAAAAATGCATCAAATTTAAGCAACACACTAATCTTATACACATCCCTAGTCATGTTATTCAACTAGCTCATGATTTTTGTTGGATATTATTTCAAGGAAAAAATATTAGGTTTAACCACATTATACGGGAAAAATTCCCTCCAATATTAAAGTAGATATACCTTATTTGTTATTATTCTAACAATACTAAAGAATATTTAGAATATTCATACTAATCTAACATTGGGGGTGGGATCTCATCCCAGTAGATTTATTTCCTTTAGAATGAAAGATAGATTGAGAATGGAGGAAAGTTATAGAAGTGAGAGTAGAAACGGGGTAGAAATAAATAAAATGTAGAAACATGCTTTTATTCGGCAAACAAAAATCCAAAGATACTAACACGAGATAAAAAAATAATAAACTTGTTTGAGATTGATGCAACCTAGAATTCAGTAATAGAAACCCAATAAGACCCTAGATGTGCTAGCACATCACTCAAAGATAGATTGAGCACTCAACCAAAGCACACAATGGTACCAGGTCCCTCTTTAGGGTTGTTGTTGTAGGATGTTAGCATGATGAATACTTAACACATGCAGTTCCATTACTAACACATCATTCTACAAAGCATTCTAGATCTATCTCTAAGGGAGAACAAAATTAAGTATTAACCATGATGAGATAAAAAAATACTAGATTTAGAAACACACATAACTAACACTTAGATTCAGCCAATATCCTCCATTATATTAAATGCAATAAGTATACAGAAGCTTCATTACAATAACAAGATAGTATGCGCATTAGAGATTTAGCAACATAATCTCCCTATGTATTCATATATCTATCTCTCTCTAACTTTCTGTGTTTACTACATAATTATAAGGGTGGACTTTCCCTTCACCGCTTATCCAATCCTAAAATAGGTCGTATGTTATTATTAGCCATGCACCATTACAAAAATAGCCACACATGTAAGTGCACTAATAATAAACTACTAGTAGTTAACTGATGTATTAGATCTATTTCCAGGCCGAGTCCATGTAAAGCGCTTCATATCTAATCCTCCAAAATAGTCAATGCGTGATGCACAAGTCTCCAATCAATTTGATTGCTCTGCACGCTATCTCCAAAAATAAATCCTTGTGACTTGTCATGAAAATGGCCAAGTCTTGAACTCGTTTTTGTTCTTCACCCATGATCCTTTCTAATAATTCAGCACCTTTGAATGTGTTCTCTTCTCCCACGTGAACCTTCTTTATTTTATTTACTAATTTTTATGGTCTGATGGATCAACATTACCCCACACTAGGTGTATTTCCGCCCCAGCAATGGTTGTCTCCAAAACGAATTAAAGAATAGAAGAATAGAAATAATTTGGATGAATGAAAGAATGTTTTTAATCTAAATTTTCTTGTTTTGTAACCTAACAAATTAATTAAGGATACTCCTCCTTAATCTCGGCCTCCAAGGTCTGCCACTTAATGAGTTCTTCCTCTACTTTTTCTAGAATTTCCACAATGAAGAATAGACTTTAGTTCATCTTTCATAATTTCTCATTTCTCATTCTCACAAGACCAATACAATGTTGGACATTGTAGTCATCCTTCCCTCTAAAATCCATCTTCTAAAAAGTTTTCCAAGTTCCTCTAGCTGATCCTTGTGTGGTTATTGGGCTATTGTCAAGGACTCGCGCTTCTGTTTAACCATTACTAATATTTCTATGCGGCCCAATGTCTCATCCTTTATGGCCTTCAAGACTACATTGTCTTCTAAAATGGTCCTGGTCCTTATAACAACCTTTGGCAATGTATACGGTGTTCAAGGCTTGGTCTCACCTTATTTAGGTCTTCCCACAGACTTGCAGCAGTCCTTAATATGATGTAATCTTCCACATCACTTGAATCCTTTTCCCATTTTTCTTCCCATGTTGGATCCTTTGGCACTGACATGTGCAGAGGTTCATCTTCAAACACTAAGTCCACTAATGTACTTACATAGTGTATTGCCGAAGGAAACGTCTTTGGTACCTTTAGCTCTAGGTGTGGCCTAGCCTTCATGACATTATCACCAATTTCCTCTGTGAGGCTGATAAATACAATGTTCTTCTTTTGTGCTAAGTCTCTTTCTTACATTAGGCATGCTATCTCCTCATCCTTAGTTTTGATCTCTCCCCTTAGTGCCCTAATTATGGCAGCTTTGTCCATATTCCATCGTGCCACTTCTATCGAGACTTTTACCAAAGCATTGCTTACTTGTTCATCAGACATAATAGTAGGCTTTACTATTATGTGTCTAGCTTGAGGTGTCTTTTTCAACCTCCTTGACACACATGACTCCTCACACACATCAAAATTTGGTTCCTCCATGTGCGTGTACATCGACCATGATAATTTCTTTCTTGTGCACATTGTTTCCATATCCTCATCCATTAACTCCCAGCCATACAACTCCTTTTGTGTCATTGTTCTTTGGAAGCAGGAGCGGAAAATTTTACCTGTATCCTCGACATAGCCCATGGCTAGTGGAATGTATTCCCCACTTGTTCTTTTCGACCTAGGATGCTTAGGAACTTGAGCTTCTAGATTTGGGACTTGTGTTTCCATGTCCTGAAGTAGTCTTGTAGCTATCTCATATGTTCCCTTTTCTTCCTCTTCTCCTTCCTTCATTTCTTCATCTTGTTGTCCTACATTCTCTAGAGGTGTAGGATAATTAGGCATGCTTTCCTCTGACTCTTCCACTTCCTCATTCAATTTTAGTTTCCTTCTCCTCTTCTCGGTTATCTCCTTTTGTGGAGAGATTCGAGGTGATCTATGCACATGTTTGAGGAGTAGTACCTTGGGTCCTTGTCCTCATAAATACTCTCTTAAATCAGCGCTCTCCTTGGTCCACACCTAAGTCCTCTTCATCCTCCTCTTATGGCCGAGGTGGTGTATTTACATGCTCGGATTCATCCTTATTTGTAGGATTTCTTCTACCTCTATATTCCAAACCACCACTATCCTCATACTCATCCTCTTCATCATCGACTTGAATAGTTTCTGTGGGCTTGGGTGTTGGAATATTTTCCATTGTATGTTTACCCTTTGGTGGCCTTGGGAGCACGAACTCATCCTCCACATACTTGGCATTCTCCAGCTTGGGTTTGAGTTGTAGGTACACAAGCATTGCTCTGGTGTCCCCAATTTCCAAGCTTATAGGCTTAATGCTTATAACATCTAAAATAATTCTTTCAATGTATGCATTTCACCCTAGATATACATACTTCTTCCTTAGAGTGTGGTAGTCGCATTCTACCTTGTCCACATTGAAGTTTAAGCGGCATGCATCCGAGAAATGATGAACTAATTCCTAAAATACCTTGTTGTGAAGGCATACAAAATTTTCCACCATGGGCTCCAAGCCCCGTCCTTCATCGCAAACCGCACGATGTAAAAATGTTGGTATACGAAAAACTGAACTGTCTTACCCACCATGGATGGTAAATCCTTTGGTATGTGTCACTCTTCTTCAAATTCCACATGGATTCTATCGTACCACATCTCCGCCCTCTACTTGAATGGTCCACTCATTGATCCATCACACAAGTACTTGCCAAACCTCTCCGCAGTGACTTGTGTTCCGTGGGGTACTCCCAAATCTTCTCCTTTGGTCCATCAGGCACCCTAATCTCCATAAATACTAAAGACAATAATACAGTGCCAAAACTTATTCTATCACCTATCCGCGCTTCTTCAATGATTGTCTTTGCTATGTGATCTACAATGTTGTAGACCACTCCTTGAGACATATTCTTGGCGATGTGTAACCACATTGTGTTTACCTATGACCACCTTCCTTGGTCATTTAGCTTTGTCACAAGATGTGTAACTACCTGCACTACTTGGGTATTTCTTTAACTTGTCAATATCCATGCCATGCGGACCCTTGGTATATCCCAGCTCCTTCCTCATCTCTAGGATCATGGACTTATCAGTTAAATCATTTTCCAGATCTAACCCTAAGGCCCTTAGTCCTGTCACTATTGAAATCAAAGCAGCTGTGATTCTTACCCTCCATCTAACTAAAGTAAAATAAGTCCTCATGGACTCTTCTCATCAACCACCGATACAATGGCTCATAATTTCAAAAGTATGTCAGCTCATATATAACTGGTAGACCCCATTTTACTTCAAAATTTCTCACACGCATCATTATATACTGCATATCCTCTGCCGTGTGAATATTTTTTTTTCGTTCTCATTAACACATCAAGATCCTTCTTATTATCTAACATTTGATGGTTGTATTCATTGATTTTACATTGGTAGATATGGGAATCCCATTCTTGTTCCCACAATCACACCCTTTGAATCAGTATTTCTAGAAATTACTCTCGGAGTAATTTCTTCTTCCATTTCATCCTTCTTCTTCCCTTTATCTCTTGTTGTGGGTGATTTCTTTGGTGCCATTCAAAAATATCTCTTCTCTTCCTTTTGTAATCGAGAAAGTCAAAACTCTAATTAAAATATGTGTTCCCTAGTGGAAATCACATGCCCTAAATCATTTTTACCGCATCTACTTCACTCAAACCCTTCTCCTATAGAATGCAAGCTTCTTCTATGCACAACCCTTCTCTCCATGTCTAGTTTCACACTCTTCACACCTCAACAAGATTTTTCAGCTCATTCACACTTAACCCTTTTCAAATTCTCTCAATTGCAACAATAAAAATGAACTCACATCTCATCCTTATATAGAATTTGAAAAATTTAGTTCATTTATTACTCCTTCACCTACCCAATTTCCTCTTATTTTTGGACCAACTTTGTTCTTTCCATGTGGTACATCTCCATGCCCCAACTATAAAATTCTAGCATGCCTTCCTACCCTTTTCCCATAGAATTCTCTTCAGCACGCTTCCTTGTGCTCGATTACCTTTTCATTGCACCTTCCACTAGTAGTTGTTATAGCCTCCTCTTACCTCACGTTATACTGTCCCTTCATCCATCTCCATCTTTGGTCACTTTTTAGAAGCAATCCTTTGACTTGAATAACACCCGTAGCAGCTTATTCTTTTCACCTTTCAATTCTAGTAGTCTTGTACCTAGATACAAACAATCCACCCCACAATAAAATTATGTGTAGTCCTTTGTGCATAGATATTCTTCAAATAGTAATTAGCTTCTAGCGTGTAAACGTGCTTATTACACAACACACCAACTAATTTTACAAAGCATAGAAATAAAGAAGGAAACACATTAAGGGAATGTAGAATTGAAAACCTAATCTAAATGGAAATACTACCTTATTACAAATACCAAGAAGACTTATTTATAGTAGGGCTTCACCTACTCCCGTTGAAGTAACCAGGTAGCCATGTTCCATAAAGTGCTTCTAACTGACAAACACCTGTTTCAAGGATGTAAGTGATAACATACGGCCCCAACCAATGTACCTTAAGTTTTCTTGGATGGCACAAAAACTTAGAGTCATAAAGGAGCACCATCTTTCCTATCTTAAGCTTTTTATCCTTGATGTGCCTGTCATGCCATGCTTTCTACCTAGCCTTCTCTTTTTTTACTCCAACTTGTTATGGATCATCACTCATCCAACTCGATTAACTTTTCAATCTGCTCTTCTAATGCTTGCTTATCAACAAGACCTCCAATGTGTGCAATATGAAAAGAAGGTAACATAAATTCCATAGGAAGAATGGCTTCTACACCAAACACTAACTGAAATGGTGTGTCTTTGTTCAATATTTTATATGTTGTCCGATATGCCCAAAGTACTATAGATAATTTATCATCCCAATCCTTTCTTCCAACATCACATATTTTTCTCAATGTCTAGCTCAAAATTTTGTTGAAAGCCTCAACAATTCCATTTTCTTGTGGATGATAGGGTGTAGTCTTATGGTGTGCAATCATGAACTCATCCAATAAAATTTTGATTGTCTCATCAAAAAAATGTGTGCCCCTATCACTGGTCAAACTTAAAGGACATCCATACCTTGTAATAATATTTTTCCATAGAAACCTGGCCATTGTAGCCACTTATACATTCCTTTGTAGGTGATGCTTCTACCCACCTTTCCAAATAATTTATGCATGTTATGATGTAGCATGATCCAGTTTTACACGTAGTCTGTGAAATAGGACCCACAAAATCTATAGCCCATTTCTCAAATGGTTTTGCACTAAAAATAGGTCTCAGAGTAATTTCATCTCATTGACTTGGTTTTCCAAGACATTGACAATGATCACATGCATTATAATATTCCTTACAATCTTTATACGAGTCTCCCACCATAATCCAAATGAGTAGGATCTTGCATGAAATTCCATCACCGGTATAGTAGCCACCTACAATACCACCATGAGCCTATTCCATAATATCTTTGCACTTATGTTCCAATATACAATTGTGCAATACCTCATCTTGGCCCAATTTGTACAAGTCACCACTAATTAATATATAAGGTGTGTCGCGTATAGGAATTTGTTTCTTCTCCAAGGATTTCATTCCTTCTGGTGCCATCCCTATTCATAGAAAGATAACAATGTCCTCTATTTTTTAATGGCACTCATTGTAACCTTTATAACTATGCATCGGGCATGGTATCTTCAATCGCATATGCTTCTTCTCCTAATTGTATTCTTGATAGATGGTCTAGTCCAGAATTACTTTTCCTTGGTTTTACTACAACCGTGAAATCAAATTCTTGAAATAATAGTACCCATCTGCATATGCGCCCCTATAAAATACGGGCTTGTTTACCAAATACTTCAATGTCATGTGATCTGTATAGAATAAAAATGGTGTAGCTAGCAGATACTATCAGAAATTTTGTAATGCATAGATCGTTGACAAAGCTTCGCGCTATGTAGTTGTGTAATTTTTCTCTGTAGGAGTCATATTTCTATTAGAAAAATAAATAAGATGATCTACAATACCTTCTCCATGTCAAGATAACGCCACTCCAATGGTCATGCCAGAGGTGTCCACATGTACATAAAACAATTTTTCCAACTAAGGAAAACATAGAATAGGCGCGGTAGTAAGTTTTTCCTTCAATGTCTTGAATGCACACTGCTGCAGTTCTCCCCAATAGAATGTACCTTTCCCTTTTGGTAACTCTTCCAATGGTGTGGAAAATTTGGCATATCCCTTGATAAATTTTCTATAATATCCTATATGACCCAAAAATCTACACACCTCACTTTAACTAGTAAGCTCCCTTAGGCCTATAATGACTGCAACCTTTGTTGGATCAACCAACAAACCCTCCTTGTATATTATATGTCCTAAAAGTATCCCAAATGGTGTAGAAAATATGCACTTATTGATATTTAAAGAGATGCTCAACTGTCTACACCATTCAAACATTAAGCGTATATTGTCAAAGTGATCCTTAACTAAACCCATACACCATCCAGTCATCTAAATAGACCTGTAAGAAATTGTGATTAAATTCCTTGAATGTTTGAACAACTATGCGTGAAAATATAGCGGGCACATTTTTAGACCAAAAGGCATTATAATATAGGTGAAGCTACCCTATTCAAGAGTAAACATAGTCTTTTCCCGATCCTCCTAGGCAATCGAACAACTGATGATACCTAAAGAACCCATCTCGTAAACGAATAGATTTCACACCCTACAATGCCTTCTAGTATTTCCTCAGTGAATGGTGTAGGAAATGGATTAGTTACACATGCAACATTCAACTCCTTATATTCCACTCATATCCTAATCCTTCCATCCTTCTTGATATTGATCACCATTGGAATAACCCATTCGACTCATCAAGGGTCTAATAATCCCAGAGACTTTAACATTTTATCAATGTCTTCTTTGACCTTTTTCATCATCCGTAGGATATCTTTCTAACTGGTGTGCACCTTCTTTAAGATTTATCTTCATCTCCCCTAATGATTCATGCACACCTTTAAGTTCATGGTACCCCTTAGGGAATAAGTCTTGTAATCCCTTAGTAACTCAATGACTTTTGCCACTTTAGATTCACCAATATCTTTAATTATGGCTTCCTTAGGCTCAATATCCATTCCAATATTCACCCGCTTTGTCTTCATAGGTTCATGATAGGCGCACATGGTCTTATCCACATTGTCCAGTACCTCACGCCTCCCTATTGAATGGTTTATATCTAGATTATCTACTTCTTCGTCATCTACTAATTAGACCATTTTTCCTTTTCCTTTCTCAAGGTAAGTGCATTGAAGTATTGTTACATTGGCCTCGATTATTCACCAAAATGCACTCCCGAGTCTTCCTTATCTAATAACTCTCAAGGAGTTCTTCAGCCTTGGCATTATCTCCCATAGTTAATAACTTTATAACTTTCAATGCTTCTTCCACTGGAGGCTTTGTAGAGAAGAATTCAAATGTCTGGGACATTCCTATAATTAAATTCTTCCAATTTCCAATTTCTCTATGGAGTTATGCATACACATACCAAGCATGTGCACATCCTTGTAAAGTGGAATAAAAATTGTGCACCCATAGCAAAATGTGGTAAAGCTTCCTTACCTTCTACCTAGAGTCTCTCACACTTCTAGACATGGTTCTAAACAGATGATTACCATGATAAATACTTATTTGATTATGTGCATTTCCCTAAAGAACTTAGTAGTAAGAGCAATCCTAATTTCATTCCATCCAACAAGATTATACCTGTGGACCAACCACCAACGTGTTATTGTCCCACATAGTGTATATGTGAGCATATTTCTTCTTTCAAGTGGGTCTATCCACTATTCTTCCATGGTGCACAAGAATACCATGAGATCCCCTTCTCTTGTGTAATAAGGTACCAAGTTGTGACCTATCCTCCTAACATAACGCGGTTTTGTGCCTCCGGAAAGATGTTTTTACTTCACACCCTACCAACTCATAAGTGTTATGAGACCAAATATCACAATCAACAATTGTAGTATCGCTAATAGATTATGTATCCTCCCACTTTGAATTTGTCCTTCTTTGGTTGGTTTAATCATATCTAGATCTCGATGATGCGCGTACATAAATCCTATTCAGATCTTCTTCACTTAAGGGCTCAACATAGGGCACATTTTCCATTTGTTAAAGGGATAATAACTCTCTCCTCCTTGTTTTCAAAACTAATATAGCCCTTGTTGAACTGAAGATCAACATTATTTACATAGCACCAAGGATGCCCCAATAGAGATGGGAAGCTATCTGACTCTTCTAGTGCTAAAACTTCAAAGTCTCTAGTGAACTTGGCTCCTTGTATGGTAATGGATGCATCTTTCAAAACTCCAATGGGAGTGGCCTTAGTCCAATTATCCATGAACAATATATTAGAGGATGGATACAATGGGGGTCTTCCCATTTGTACCCATGCATCTAAGGTAAGAACATTGACTTTCACGCATGTATCAATCAATATATTACTCAATAGCCACCCATCCACAATAGCATTCAGAGTGATTTCCTTGTCATAATCTAGGCTATGGGGGAAGATTCACATGTAGGATCTATCATCTAGTCTCAATACTTGCACATGGATTGTTTTCTTGTAGCCAATCCCCTAATAATAGAATGATATTTTCCTGGCGCAATATTTTACACACTTCCCTTAAGTCATCTATATCAGTTTGGCTGTCTCTAATAATTTATTTTCCTCTATCTTCCATGATTTCTCTTTTAAGTACTTGTATCTCACCCTAAAGATTCCTTATAACTTCCATGGTTTCCTGATAAACCTCCTTCTAATAGGTAGGATCTGGGTACTGTGCATGAAGAACTTATTCTTTAGTGATGGTAGGTTTCTTCTGCAATGTATCCATGGTGCATGTCACCTTAGCGTGGGTCATGATCTTCTCTTCGGACTCTACTACCAACTTGGGCATCCATTGATTTTCCATAACGCGTTGTATCATAACCATCCCCACACCTTTCTTTTATTTTCTATGTTGCTTACTTATATGCTTATATAAGTTGAGACACTCCTCATAGCTATGGCTATTTTCGTAGAAAAGAACATGTAATATTCTCGAGGACATTCATGCCTATAGTAGTCGAGATCTCGCGAGTATAACATGTTCCGTGAGGGAACTCACTTCTTCCACCACTATGTCCTCATTATCCAATCCACCATGGTATCCTCAACCTCTGCCATGACTACCTTCAAAACGCCCTTCATTCCGATCATAGCGCACCTAATTGTGATCCCGGTCTTAATGCTCGTTCTTACCCTTAGAGTTATTTGAAACTCTTGTCTATCATACACTAATATCTATGGCATCATGGATCTTTCCAATCATCAATGAGTCTTTGATATCATGAGTCATGGACTTACAGATTTTATAGTAGCTTGAAACATTATTCCTTATCATGCGTTGTAATAATGAGCAACACCTAGCATCATGGTTTAAATGGCATATTCCACAATCCATTAGCAACAAGTGTATTGTTTGATGAGGACAACTATCCTGTGTGTGACCTTCTACTTCAAAATTTGTGCACCAAATCCCTGTACACGTCTCATTTGCTGAATTTGTTGATAGTTTCTCTAACTACTTTCCCATAGCTACTATTTTGCTTCTAAAAATGGGCTCATCCAGTGTCTATGCTTCCAACTTCCTTAGCACAAGTCTCTTCTTTAAGTGCTTCACACGAATCATGTACATCTTATGTGATAATGCCCTCCTAAAAGGTGTAATCAAGCCCCCAATGAACCATTGTGCATGTTAGCTTGCATGTATGTCATAAGAAAGATTAGATAATAGTATTTTAAACCATGCATCATACTCTCTAACACTTTCGGTAGTGCCTTGCTTAATATCCTTGAGCGCACTTATAATCTTCTACTCAAACTCGGGATGTGAAAATCTTTAAGGAATGCATCTTTTAAAGTTGTATAGTCTACGCAAGTTTGATCAGAGGTAAAAATTTTTGTACCAAATGTGTGCGCGCTCTTGTAATGTAGTAGAAAATTGGCTTACCGTACGCTTAGAAGCCATGATTCCTTTTACACGCCACAATATTTCACACATATGCACATGTTCAACAACATCTTTTATGCCCCTATACTCTGGAAGATGAAGAGACATCTCCATGTAAATATTATGGGGTTGGTGCAGACCTTTCCCACCTGATCTAGAACCTCTTGTGTTTCCCCTACCTCTAGAACCACCAAATCCACCGGAACTTGAGCTACCTATGCCTCCTGATCCCAAACATGTGGCTAGGGTTAGACCAAAAGATGTACTTCCTTGTGTCCCAATAATAGAACTGAATTATACCCTGACAGTCTGTGAAATGTTACCATTCCTAGAAGATAGTCTAAAAATCAGCGTGCTTGTATTCTGTGTTGATGATACACCTAAAAAAGTACTCCCATATAACAATGAATTCATTTGTGCTGCCATTATTATACCTCTTATAATACTCACTCCTACTCTTCCACTACTAGAATTAGAGTGTTGACTACTTGTTGTACTAAATGCTAGAAAACCAAGCACAAGGGAAAGGTTGCCAGGTGGATTCGATGTACACCCACGGCCAGTCGGCTTTTGCGGTGCGGTCTTGCATGAGGCCGAGGAGGGTTCTCTATCATGTTTTCCTAAATGGGGGAGTTCCTAAGGCTCGGGTTCCATGTCTTCTACGTGAACTTCAACTCCTTCCCGAACTATCTTTCTCCATAACACCATTTATTCTACAACCTCCCATTGCTTCTCTATCTCCCTCTCACACACCTCATTATACTTAAGCCACCTTTCCTCTCTCTACCTTTCTACCACTAGGTCTGCCATCCTTCACCAAACTGCTCCTACCCCCGCATGTGGTGAGGTTTAGTTAGCCATCGATTTACTCTCCAAATTCAAAGTTACCATTAAGATCTTGATTTCCAGTGGAATTCCTTATAGGTAAGTTCCCCTTAGATATCGTAAAAACTGGAATTCAGCTACCTCTGGACATGAATAAGTGGAAATTGATTACTCCAAGATATAATTGTTCAAAACACCATAGAACCATGTATCCACAACTCAAGTCCAAATCAGATCAGCATCATAAAGGGCCTGAAATTATTATAGTATATAAACAAGTGCATGATACCTCCAATTTTACTTAGATGCATAAGCAATCAGCCACTCATACAATTCTATTGGAAAAATAGTGAAGAAGCTCTCATATAAATTTTCATACAAGTTTTGTTCCACCCATACGCATGTATTAAACTCAAATCCATTGTCAAACTGATGTGTGTATTCTTCTTCTAGATCATGTATCCATTCTTCAACACTTTCTAAGGTCAACCGGTATGTCTTCATTGCGAACCATCCTAAAAACAACTGAAAAAAGAGGTCCCGGCAATGAAACCAATGATGCAACCTAGAATTCAGTAATACAAACCCAATAAAACCCTAGATGTGTTAGCACATCACTCAACCTAGACTGAGCACTCACCCGAAGCACGCAAAGGTACCAGTCCCTCTTTAGGGTTATTGTTGTAGGATGTTAGCATGATGAATACTTAACACATGTATTTCCATTACTAACACATCATTCTACAGAGCATGCCAGATATATCTCTAAGGGAGAACATAATTAATTATTTACCATGATGAGATAAAAAAACATACTAAATTAAAAAACACAAATAACTAACACTTAGATTCAGCCAATATCCTCCATTATATTAAATGTAATAAGTATATTGAAGCTTCATTACAATAGCAGTAGTATGCGCGTAACAGATTTAGCAACATAATCTCCTCATGTATGCATATATCTATCCCTCTCTACCTTTCTTTCTTTACTAAACATTTTACTACATACTTATAAGGGTGGGCACTTTCCCTTCACCAATTATCCAATCCTAAAATAGGTCGCATGATATTATTAGCATGCACTTTACAAAAATAGCCACACATGCAAGTGCGCTAACAATAGACTAATGGTAGCTAATTGACAATAGTAGAAATATTTCCAGCCTAAGTCCATGCAAAGAACTTCGTATCTAATCCTCCAAAATATCCAATGTGTGACGTGCAAGTCTCTAATCGGTTTGAGTTCTTCACATGCTATCTCTAAAAATATATCCTTGTCAAGAAAATGGCTAATTCTGAACTTTATTTGTTCTTTTCATGTGAGGCTTTCTAATAATTTTGCACCTTTGAATGCACTCTTCTCTCCCACGCAAACCTTATGTATTTTCCTTACTAAGTACTAGGGTTTGACTAATCAACAGAGATATAATGAACAGTGACTAGAATCTAAAGAATAAAATAATGCGTTGAACTTAAGAAAAACACACTAAATAAAGAAATAACATTCAATACACATTTTTTAATGAATCTCTTATATTCCTTGTAATAAAATATTAAAAAACAAAAAAAAAATCTTCTCTTTACAATACTAGCTTATATGTTTTTTATCCCAAAAATATCTCAAGGTAATGCCTCAACATTTTAAATTTATCAAGAAGTAGAAGAGAGAAAAAGGGAAGTAGTTTGGATTACATTCTAAAAATTAAAAAACACATTAAAGCCTTCTTGAATGGTTCTTACTAAATGAACAAGTCAAATTATAAATCCAAATGATGTATAAACATCTCAAATATTTACATGCTCGATGTCAAAATGGAAAAACATGATGAATTATCAATCAAAATTTTCATTCTCGGTTTCCTTATTACGATACTCATGGAACTTTTGAATCATATCATGTGTTTCCTTGTCATCAAGTCAACATGAGTACTGATTCAAAAAAGCACATGTATTGAGTATGTTGATCATCCTTCAAGGGAGATTCTAGAGCCTAATGGTTTCGGACAAATTTCTAAAAAATAATTGGCACAAAATTAGTTTTTCAATCAACTTCAGATCAAAATCACTTTCAGCTAAGGACTTATTTTCAACTATATCCCCTAATTATTTGAAGATATTATCCACATGTAACATGTTTAAGTAATCATCTAGGATGTGACTAAGTACTTTGGTGAATTCATCACTGATATCATTGGTGGCATATATACCTTCTTCCCAATATTTTTCAGCTTATCATTGGCTTCCTATAATATCTTGACCAAAATTCAATGGCTTTGTAAAACTCAAAATTCTTTTACCTTTCGCTAACTATCCCTAATTGAATAAGGGTAATAGGATCAAATTTCCTACATTCATTAAAAGCTTCTAGATTTAATTCCTAATTATTTCATTCTTCATGGAGCTCATTATTCATCTTTTCAACAACCAATTTCTACCTTTCTACATCATTATGAACTTCTACAACATCCTTAATCTATATCTTTCCTTGAGTTAGGATCCTATAGATCTAGATATATAGTACATGACCTTTTTGCCCAATCTTATCTACCTCTAAAAAGGATGATGTGTCAAAACTAACTAGAGCTAAAGAGTGCAGGGAAAATTTTAGTTGTAAATATTCATTAATTCATGAATATTCTAGTTTTTGAAATTTGAAATTGGCTAATTTTTAGGGTACAAGTTAGGACCAGATTACCAAAATTTTTAGCACAAGTCAATTCTAGAGGTCAATTTGCCATTCCCGTGAAATAGGAATTTGTAAAATTCACCTGAATACAATCATTCAATGAGCATATAATATAATATGCTACAGGCCAACAACATATAATATGTTTTCATTTGATAACATAAACTATGCTACCAACTGGTAGCATATAAAAAAGATATTGTCTGGTAGTATTTAATAGTGATGTCATGATGTCCTGATATTTTCCATTCGTGTAATTTTTTTTTCACAAATTCACCAAATATTTTCTAAGGATTTTTTGGAGGGACCCTTAAAATTTTCCCTACATAGAGGAGATTCATAGTTGGTTTTGAGATCTTGAGGAGGATAGTTGTCAATTGTTCCACCTTATCCTTCAGCTCATCCTCTCTCGTGTCCTTATTTTCTTTAAGTTTCTTTAATAAATTATCTATGGTCACCTACACATCTTGATGTTCTCCTTTAGTAGTGACTTTGTCCCAAGTGCCACTTTGGTTTTCTAGTAATTGGAAGTAGTGATGTCTTTCTTTCTCTTATCGAGACATGAAAAATGATTTTAGAAAATATTTCTCGTGATGCATCAATATTGATGTGAGAAATGGTCTTAGGTTTCATGGATTTTCGAGATGAGGCAAAATTCAACATATTGAATTTAAAGGGTTTATGAGAAAAACCTTCTTTTTCTTCTTTGGGGTTTAGCTAATTAGCCAAGATGGGACAAAAGAGGAAGGTACTTGCTGAGGGGGATAATGATCATGAGTGTGGTACTTGGAGGAGTAAGAAATGTGGACACCAAGGGGGAAGGAGTGGAGAAAATAGCCATGAAAACCATTGAAGATGGGGGAGAAGAAGAAGGAATGGAGGAAAAATAAGTAGATGGAGAAGGGAAATGGGTTTTGTGAGGAGAACCCAGAGTCATACTTATCCTAGTTGAGAGAGGAGAAAGGGATGAGAATAATTTTTACAAGAATGAAATCGGAGGAGAGGATGGTGGTGGAGAAGAAATAGGAGTAGGGGAAGTAATGACCAACTAGATCTAAAAATATGAGGAATGTGGAGGGGATGAAACATGAAGATGAGACTATGGAGGAGGAGAAGGAACATACGAGAGGAGAAGTGACAGGAAGTGACACATGTGGGGCCAAGGTCACAAAAGGAACCACATGAGTTATGAGAGGAAATAAACTGGAGGAGGCTAAATGGCTAGTTGATGTCCCTTTTTCTCATTAAGGGAAAGGGGAATCAAAATTGAAAATGGTGGTGGAGTGAGTAGAAGAAGTTGGAGAATATTTTATTCCACTGTTATAAAACCTAAACTTCATTTTTTTCCTAGATGCTTCACCTTTATCCTTGGAATCTTGGGAGGGACCCACTTATGACACAATTGTCACTTTCACTTTTAGGAAGTTGGGATATTTTGGTTGAATATTAATTGAATAAAGCCAAGGATAAGTTCAGAGTAGAATTTGAGTAGTTCATTCTTTGATATACGTGGACTCTTTGATCTACCAATCAATCTAGGGAAAACCATACTCTCTACATTCATCCACTCATAAATGGGGTCCAAGAATTCCACGTCATCAACAACACCTTGAGGGATATTAATGAGGTTATATGTTACTACTTAATCCAATGTTAGTCAAGTGTAATCCCTTTTATTGATTGATATTTCATCCCTAAAATCAATCCATATATCTTCAAGTTCGGTAATATGAAGCTGCATTATTCAAATACCCTTTAGTACTTATTGATAATAAAAATTAGGCCGCGAATGGAAAGTATTGAGAGTTACACCTTACATTTCAATAGTGATACTTTAGTATTTTATCACTAATGTGCAAGTGTAATGACCAATGGATATTGGGAAATGGATTCTTTCCTTATGTTTTCTCTATTAGAACTTGTGGAGCTCCAAAAATATCTTAACAATTTCATCAGGATCCACTTATCACTTTGAAATATTGAAAATAGATACAGAGTCCCTTGATGATCAAAAAATTAGGGTGATATCCAAATTTATCATTCATTATCAAATTAATGCACTAGCTACTAAAGAAAATAGCAACTCAAAAAAGATAGGTTTATGTTACTTTAGATGATTGATGCTTGATACGGGAACTGGATAATTCTTTGTTGCGAGACCTACAAATAAGATAGAATAAAAAAAGATTTTGATTAGATAAATAAATGTGGGGGTTTCCCGAATATGTGGTTCTAAGAAACTTTTGACTTCCTTGGTAGATGTCAACCCTTGTTTGTTTAGAAAGGATGAAATAAAACAAGTGCTATAAATAACATGCAAAAACAACATAAATATTGAATTTGGAAACTAATTAAGATGGATTTAAAGCTGATTTGATTGAAATGACTATAAAATAAGTGTTACTTGGTCTGGGTTGATGATGACATAGACTGTGTAAAGGTAGTTCGATGATGACATGGGCGGATGGATCTGAATTTGTGGATGAAATATGTAGACTTGTAGTGTCGAGAGTGACTGAAACGATAAGGACTTATAGACACTACAAAAGGGTCTACAGAGGAGAGATGGAGGTAGAGAGGTAGGATAAAGGACAATCAAAGAGGATTTAGAAAGGTTTTTGGATAGATAGGAGCCTAGTTGATGAAAACTAGAGGGATCGATAGTGTTCATAGCAAAAAAAATGCAAAACCGAGGATGATAATATGAAAATGGTAACATGTAAGAAAAAAGAGTTGTGGAAGAGGACTCATGAGTGTTTTTGAAGCTAGTATATACCTATGAAATGTTAAAATCTAAGCATATACGATAATATGAAAAGGATATAGAAAGGAATGTGATATTGATGAGAAAATCTCACAAACGATGATCATGAGGGATGCAAGCAAGCTAGAGGAATGTCCAAGAAGTCTGTGGATGTCTCAGAACTGCTCAAGAATGAAGATGCTTAGGCTAGGAGAAAGCTTGAAGATTGCAAGCATCTAATTTTCCAATTTCCGATGATGAATAGAAAGGAAGAAGCCAATTTTATATGATTAGTAATGACTAGGCTGGGTCATCACCAACTACGGGAAATTTTCCCCAATGGGCATGATTTTCTACTTTTGACAGGATGTTTTTGGTGTTTTTAAGGATTGGCCAAATGCTTTAAAGCATATAGGTGGGATTAGATTTCTTGGGGATGAATTTAAGTTGGTTAGGGCATAAAAATAGATAAGGTAAGAGCTAGAAAAGCAAGGGGATTTGTGTGTAGGATAAAAGCATCCTAATTAGAAGGTTGGTTAGGGAAATGGATGAAGATTGATTAATTAATATGAATTAATTAATTAACAAGCATAAATATTAATGAGGATGGGATGATTGGGCATGTAAGATATTAAAATGATTAATTAATTAATGTCATTTAATTAATTAATGAGTATTGGGAGGGAATTTAATTAGATGACAGGGGATGACTAAATAAGCACATGCAAGAAATGAGGATATAGATACCAAAATTAGGTGTGTACGAGAGGGTTTTGGGATTGAATGAAATGTTGATCAGTCAAACTCGACACTTAGTTAAGAAAATACAAAAGGTTCACGTGGGAGAATAGAGCACATTCAAAGGCACAGAAGCATCGGAGAGGATTGTACGTAGAATAGAGACAGATTCAGAACTTAGCCATTTTCATGATAAGGATATATGTTTGGAGATAGCGTGTAGAGAACTAAAACTGATTGTTGACTTACATGTTACACATTGATTATTTTGGATGATTCGTTATAAGCACTTTCATGGATGCAAAGCTAAAGACAGAATTATGAATTGGTAGTTGACAAAGAGAAATCTATTACTAACATTCTTGCGTGTAAGCCTATTTTGTAACAACACTTGGCTAATAATAGCATGTGACCTATTTTGAGATTAGATAAGTAGTGAAGGGAAGTCCCCACCCTTATAAATATGTAGTGATATGTGTAGTAGATATATATAGAGAGAGAAGATAGATATACGTGTGAGAACTAGGGTATAGTGAGATTATGCTTGCTAGATCTCATTACGCGCATGAGCGTATACTACTTTTATTATTATAATAAAGCTTTTGTGTACTTACTAAAATTAATATAATGGATATTATGGACTAAAACAAGGTGTTCGATGGTCATAATTCAATATTGCATGCTTGATTCCATTATGGTTATCTATTAAGTTGTTATGTTCTAGATCTAGACCTAAATATGCATTGTATGAAAGATATATTAGCTATAGATTTGAATGATTAAAGTCTTCATTATGCTAACATCCTGTAACAGTAAAACCTAAAGAGGGGCCTGGTACCTTCGCGTGCTTTAGGTGAGTTCTCAATCTAGGATGAGTGATGTTCCAACGCACTTGGGCTTGTATTGCTAAATTCTATATGCATCATTGGTTCCATTTCGGGACCTCTTTTTCATTATTTTTCAGGATGGATCAATAAAGACATACCGGTTGACCTTAGCAAGTGTTGAGGAGTGGATACATGATCTGCAAGAAGAATACACATGATATTTCAGCACTATATTTGATTTTAATGCATGCGGGTGGGTGGAATAGAACTTGTATGAAAATTTATATGAGAGCTTCTTTGCTATATTTCCAGTAGAATTGTACGAGTGGCTGATTGCTTATGCATCTAAGCATAATTTGAGGTATCACGCACTTGTCTGGATGTAAGAATAATTTCAAGCCTTTTATGATGTTGATCTGATTTGGACTTGAGTTGTGGATACGTGGTTCTATGGTGTTTTAAATAGTTATATCTTGGAGTACTTAATTTCCACTTATTCGTGTCCAGGTAAGGTAGCTAAATTATAGTTTTTATGATATCCAAGGGGAACTTACCTATAAGGAATTCTACCAGTGATCAACATCCTGATGGTAACTTTCCACTTGGAGAGTAAACCAATAGCTAACTAAACCTCACCACGCATGGGGGCAGGAGCAGGTTTAGTGAAATATGGTAGACCTAGTGGCAAAAAGGTAGAGAGAGGAAATGCAGCTTAAGTATAATGAGGTGCACAAGAGGGAGGTAGAGAAGTAGCGTGACATTGTAGAGCGGATGGCGTTGAGGAGAGAGATGGCTCGTGAAGGATTTGGAGCTCATGTAGGAGACGTGGAGCCAAAGCATCAGGAAATCCCCCATCTGGGAAATCATGACAGGGATCCCTCCTCGGCCTCATGCAGAAGCATGCCAGCAGAGACGACTTGGACCATGGGTGTGCATCTGAATCCACCTAGAAACCTTTCCCTTGCGCTTGGTTTTCCAACATCTAGTATAACAAATAGTCAATAAGATAATTCACGCATTAGAAGAGTAGGAATGATTCTTATGAAAGGCACAATAATGGTAGCATAAATGACTTCATTGTTATATGGAGTACTTTTTTGGGTGTATCATCAATGCAGAATATAGGTGTGTCAATTTTTGGACTAACTTCTGGGAGTGGTAACGCTTTGCAAACTGTCAGGGGTATAATTCAATTCTACTATTGGGACACAGGAAGTACATCTTCTGGTCCGACACCAGCTATAGGTTTGGGATCAGGAGGCATGGGTAGCTCTAGTTCCGGTGGATCTGGTGGTTCTAGAGGCAGGGGAAACACATGAAGTTCTAGATTAGGTGGGAAAGGTCCGTACCAACCCCAGAATATTTACATGGATATGTCTCTTCATCTTCTAGAATGTAGGGGCATCGAAGATGTTGTTGAACATGTGCATGTGTGAAATATTGTGGCACACAAAAGGAATCATATCTTTTGAGCATATGGCAAGATAATTTACTACTACGTTACAAGGGCGCACACACAGCTTGGTACAAAAATTTGACCTTTATCAAACTTGTGTAGACTATACATCTTTAAAAGATGCATTCCTTAACGAGTTTCACATCCCTGAGTTTGAGCATAAGAGTATAAGTGAACTCAAGGATATTAAGGAAGGCAGTCATGAGAGTGTTAGAGAGTATGATGCCCATTCTAAAATGATGTTATCTAAGCTTTCTTATGATATACATGAAAGCCATCATTCACAAGGGTTTTTTGGGGCTGAATTACCCCTTTAAGAAGGACATTATCACATAAGACATACACTGATCCACTCAAAGCACTTGAAGCAGCCTTATGAGATGAGGGTATTTGGAAGTATAGATATAGGGTGAGCTCATTTTTAGAAGCACGGATCATAGCTATGGAAAAATAGTTGGACAAACTATCAGCAAATTTAGCACATGAGATGTGCACAAGAATTTGGTGAATAGATTGTAAAGTAGAAGGTCACACAAATGATAGTTTTCCTCATAGATTAGTATGCTCGTTGCTATTGGATTGTGAGATATGTCATTTAAACCATGATGCTAGTCATTTCCCATTATTACAATGCGTGATAAGGAAGAATGTTTCAAGATATTGTAAAATCTCATAGGTCCATGACTCATGACATGGAAGACTTGTCAGCTGATTGGTCAGATCCATGATGCTATAGATATTGGTGTACAATAGATAGGAGTTTCGATAACTCTAATGAAAAGAATGAGCATCAAGACCGGATTACAATCAGGTGCATTATGATCAAAATGAAGGGAGTTTTGAAGACATTCATGGCAGAGGTTGAGGATACCACAGTGGATTTGGAGGATGAGGCCGTGGTAGTGGAAGAAGTGAGTTCCCTCATGGAACATGTTATACATGTAGATCTCCTGACCACTACAGGTGTGAATGTCCTTAGAATATTACATGTTCTTTTTGTGGAAAGAACCATAGCTATGAGGAGTTCCTAGACTTATATGAGCATCTTATAAGCAAGCATAAACAAGAAAAAAAAGGCGCAAGGATGGTTAGGATACAATGTGTTGTTGAAAATCAATGGATGCCTAAGTTGGAGGCAGAGTCCAAGGATCTTCAAGTGAAGATCACAACTCGTCACTTGAGGTGACACGCGCCAGAAGCATTGCAAAAAAAATCCTACCATCACTAAGGAGGAGGTTCTACATGCATGGTACCCAGATCCTACCCATCAAAAGGAGGTCTATCAGGAAACCATGGAAGTTCTTAGGAATCTTTAGGGTGAGATACAATACTTAAAAGAGTAATCACGGAAGATGGAGCAAAATAAAGTATCAGAGATGGTCCAAAATGATATAGATGACTTAAAAGAAGTATGTAAAATGTTGCGCCAGGAAAATATCATTCCATTGTTAGGGATTGGTTAAAAGGAAACACTCCATGCATAAGTATTGAGACTAGATGAGTAGATCCTACATGTGAATCTTCCCCTCATAGCCTATATTATGACAAGGAAATCACTTTGAATGTTGTTGTGGATGGGTGGTTATTAAGTAATATACTAATTGATACAAGCACGGAAGTCAATGTTATTACCTTAGATGCATGGGTACAAATGGGAAGACCCCATTGTATCCATCCTCTAATATATTTTTCATGGCTAATCAAACTAAGGACACTCCCATTGGAGTTTTGAAAGATGCATCCATTACCATACAAGCGGCCAAGTTCACTGAATACTTTGAGGTTTTAGCACTGGCAGATTTAGATAGCTTCCCAACTCTATTGGGGTATCATTAGTGCTATGAAAATAATGTTGATCTTTGGTTCAACAAGGGCTATATCAGTTTTGAAAACAAGGAGGAGAGAGTTATTATCCCTTTAACAGATGGAAAATATGCACCCTATGTTGATCCCTTGAGTGAAGAAGATCTAAATAGGATTTATGTATGCATCATCCGAGACCCAAAGATGCTTTAGCCAACTAAAGAAGGAATAATTCAATGGGAGGATGCACAATCTATTATCGATACTACAAGTGTTTGTTTGTGATAATTGGGCTCATAGCACTTATGAGTTAGTAGGGCATGAAGTAAAGAGCATATTTCCTAGAGGAAGAAAATTGCGTTATTTTTGGATAATAGGTAACAACTCAATACCTTGTTACACCGGAGAAGAGATCCTATGGTATTCCTACGTGCCATGGAAGAATAGTGGATAGACCCATTGGAAAGAAGAAATATGTTAGCATATACACTACGTGGGACAACAACACGCTAGTGGATGGCCCACAAGGATAATCTTGTAGGATGGAATGAAATTAGGATTTATCTTGCTACTAGGTTCCTCAGAGCAATGCACCTACTCAAATATATACTTATTATGGTAATCAACCTACTCAACACCACATTCAAAAGTGTGAGAGAATCTAGACAGAAGGGCAGGAAGCTTTACCACCTTCGATATGGGTGCACAAGTTTTATTCCACTTTACAAGGATGTGCACGTGCTTGGTATGTATATGCAGAACTCCATAGAGAGACTGGAAATTGGTAGGATTTAATCATAGGAATGACCCAAACATTTGACTTCTTCTACAAATCCTCCGGTGGGAAGAAGCGTTGAAATTCATAAAGGACTTAACTATGGGAGATAGTGTCAAGGCTGAAGAACTCCTTCAGGAGTTATTTAATGAAGGAGACTCATGAGCGTGTCTTATTGAAGAAATAGAGGTAGGTGTAACATTACTTCAACATGCTTTCTTGAGAAAGAAAAAGGAAAATGGTCTACTTATGGATGATGACGAAGAAGTAGAAAATCTAGATGTAAATCATTCAACAAGTAGGCATGAGGTATTGGATAGTGCAGATATGACCATGTGCGCCTATCATGAACCTATGAAGACAAAGAAGGTGAATATTGGATCAGAGGCTGAGCCTAAGGAATCCATAATTGGGGACTATTGGTCAGACTTTGAAGTGGAAAAAATCATAGAGTTACTAAGGGATTACCAGGACTTATTCCCTAGGGGGTACCATGAACTTAAAGGCATGCATGAATCGTTAGGGGAGATGAAGATAAAACTTAAAGAGGGTGCATGCCCAGTTAGAAAGAGACCCTACAAGATGAACCCCAACTTACATGAAAAGGTCAAAGAAGAAATTGACAAAATGTTGAAGTCTGAATTATCAAGCCCCTTGATGAGTCAGAATGGGTTAGTCCAATGGTGATCAATATCAAGAAGGATGGATGGATTAGGATTTGCGTGGACTACAGGGAGCTGAATGTTGCATGTGTGACTGATCCCTTTCCTATGCCATTCACTAAGGAAATACTAGAAGGCATTGCAGGGTGTGAAAATCTATTCATTTACGATGGGTTCTCTAGGTATCATCAAGTTCGATTTCCTAGAGGATCAGGAAAAGACTACGTTTACTACTAAATGGGGTAGCTTCACCTATACTGTAATGCCTTTTGGTCTAAAAATGTGCATACTATATTTTTGCATATAGTTGTTCAAGCATTCAAGGAATTTATTCACAACTTCTTACAGGTCTATTTAGATGATTGGACGGTGTATGGATTAGTTAAGGATCATTGTGACAATCTGTGCTTAATGTTTGAAATATGTAGATAGTTGAGTATCTCATTAAACATCAAGAAGTGCATATTTTCTACACCATTTGGGATACTTTTAGGACACATAATCTGTAAGGAGGGTTTGTTGGTTGATCCAACCAAGGTTGTAGTCATTATAGGCCTAAGGGAGCCTACCATTTAGAGTGAGGTGCGTAGATTTTTGGGTCATATAGGATATTACAGAAGTTTATCAAAGGATATGCCAAAATTGTTACACCATTGGAAGAGTTACTGAAAGGGAAAGGTACATTCTACTGGGGAGAACCGCAAAGCAACGTGCATTTGAGACGTTAAAGGAAAAACTTACTACCACACCTATTCTACGTTTTCCTTCATGGGACCAACCATTTCATGTACATGTTGACATCTCTAGCATGACCATTACCACAATGTTAGCTCAACCTCGAGAGAAGGTATTATAGATCATCCCATCTATTTTTCTAGTCGAAAGTTGACTCTTATAGAAAAAATTACACAACTACAGAGTGCAAAGCTTTGTCAATGATCTATGCGCTACATAAATTCCGATAGTACCTACTAGCTACACCATTCATATTTTATACATATCACATGGAATTGAAGTATTTGGTAAACAAACCTATTCTACAAGGGTGCATATGTCGATGGGTGCTCTTATTTCAAGAATTTGATTTCACAATTGTGGTGAAACCAGGGAAAAGTAATTCTAGACCAGACCATCTATCCATAATACAATCAGGAGAAGAAGCATAGGTAATTGAAGATACCATGCCAGATGCATAGTTATACAGGTTACAATGAGCACCATTAGAACTAGAAGACATTGTTGTCTTTCTACGAACAAGGATGGCACCAGAAGGAATGAAATCCTTGGAGAAGAAACAACTTGTTATACGTGTAACCCCCTATATGTTAATCAATGGTGACCTATACAAATTAGGTTGAGATGAATTATTATGCCATTGTGTATTGGAATTTGAGATGAATTATTATACCATTGTGTATTGGAACATGAGCACACGGATATTATGGAAGAATCTCATGGTGGTATTGCAGGTGGCCACTATGCTAGTGATGCCACTATGTGTAAGATTCTACTCACTGGATTATGGTGGGAGACCCTGTATAAAGATTGTAAGGAATTTTGTAAGGCTTTTGATCATTGTCAATGCCTTGGGAAACTAGGTCAACGAGATGAAATGCCTCTAAGACCCATTACTAGTGCAAAATATTTGAGAAATGGGCTATAGATTTTGTGGGTCCTATTTCACCAACTATGCACAAAACTGGATCATGTTACATCATAACTTGCACAAATTATCTAACAAGGTGGGCAGAAGAAGCACCTACAAAGGATTGTACAATGGCCACAATAGCCATGTTTCTTTGGGAAAATATTATTACAAGGTATGGATGTCCTTTAAGTTTGACTAGTGATAGGCACACATTTTCTTAATGAGACAATCAAAATTCTATTGGATGAATTCATGATTGCACACCATAAGACTACACCCTATCATCCTCAGAAAATGGGACTATTTAGGCTTTCAAAAAAATTCTGAGCCAGACATTGACAAAAATCTATGATGTTGGAAGAAAGGATTGGGATGATAAAGTATCTACAATACTTTGGGCATATCGAACAACATATAAAAGGTTGAACAAAGCCACACCATTTCAGTTAGTGTTTGGCACATAAGAAGTTTCTTCCTATGGAATTTATGTTACCTTCTTTACATATTACACATGTGGAGGTCTTAATGTGATGAGAAGCATTAGAAGAATGCATTAAATAGTTAATCAAATTAGATGAATGATGAGCCATAGCAAGTTGGATTCAAAAACAAGAAAAGGTTAGGCAAAAAGCATGGCATGACAGAGACACATCCGAGGTAAAATGCTTGAGATAGGAAAGTTGGTGCTCTTTTATTCTAAGTTTTTGTGCCATCCAGGTAAACTCAAAGTACATTGGTTGGGGCCATATGTTATCACTCACATACTTGAATCAGGTGCTTGTCAATTAGAGGCACTTGATGGAATACGGTTACCTCGGTTACTTCAATGGGAGTAGGTGAAGCCCTACTATAAATAAGTCTTCTTGGTGTTTGTAATAAGGTAGTGTTTCCATTTAGATTAGGTTTTCAATTCTACATTCCTTAATGTGTTTCCTTCTTTGTTGCTATGCTTTGTCAATTTAGTTGGTGTGTTTGTGTAATAAGCGTGTTTACGCCTAGAAGCTAATTACTATTTGAAGAATTTTTATGCACAGAGGACTGCACATACCCTTAGTGTGGGGTAGGTTGTTGATATCTAGGTACATGACTATTGAAAATAAGTACACATGAAAGGAACTATCTATGGGTGCTATTCAAGGTTGGAAAATTGAAAAAAAAAAAAGATATTTCTTCTGGACACAAGGACCATAGATAGAGAGGAATGAAGAAACAAGTATAACATGAGGTAAGAAGGGGCCGGGAAGACTACCAATGGAAGGCATAGTGATGAGGTACTTAGGTGCATGGAAGCACACTGAAGAGAAGTCTACAACCAAAAGGTAGAAGGGCATGCTAGAAGGTTATAACTTGGGCATGAAGATGTACCACATGTGAAATAATGAAAATGGTCACTTAATGAGAGGATTGTTGGTAGGTGGAGGAGCAATAAATGCACTAAATTTTGAAATTCTATATAAGGATGGGATGAAAGTTCATTTTTACCATTGCAATTGAGAGAATTTGAAAAGGGTTAAGTGAAAAGCCAAGAAAATCATGTTGAGGTGCGTAGAGTGTGAAACCAGACGTGGAGAGAAGGGTTGTGCACTGGAGAAGCTTGTGTTCCCATAGGTAAAGGTTTGAATGAATCGAAGACATTACAAACAAGCTAGGGCATGTGATTTCCACTAGGGAATGAAGATTTAAGCTAGGGTTTCAATTTTCTTGACTACAAAGGGAAGAAAAGAGATATTTTTCAAATGGCACCAAAGAAAGCACCCACAACAGGAGATAAAGGGAAGAAGAAGGTTGAAGTGGAAGAAGAGATTGCTCCCGAGAGTAATTTTTCAGAAATGCAGTATCCTGGAGGGCATGATTGTGGGACAAGAATGGGATTCCCATATCCACCAATGTAAAATCAATGACTACAACCATCAACATCAGATAATAAGAAGGATCTCGATGTGTTGTTGAGCACGAAAAAACAAGCGCACAATAGAGGATATGCCAATATATGATGATGACTAGTGAGAATTTGTTAAAGTAGAATGGAGTCTACTAGTGTATGAGCTACCATATTTTGGAAAGTATGAACCATTGTATCGGTGGTTGATGAGCAGAGTCCATGAGGACTTCTTCTACTTCACTCGGATAGAGGGTAAGAATCATAACTACTTTGATTTCAATGGTGACAGGACTAAGGGCCTTAGGGTTGGATCTGGATAATGATTTAACTGATAAAGCTACAATCCTAGAGATGAGGAAGGAGTTGGGGTATACCAAGGGTCTATACAACATGGACATTGACAAGTTGAAGAAGTACCTAGTAGTGCAGGCAGCTACACATCTTGTGACAAAGTTGAATGACCAAGGAAGGTGGTCGTAGGTAAACACAATGTGGTTGCACATCACCAAGAAGATGTCTCAAGGAGTGGTCTACAACATTGCAAATCACATAGCAAATACAATCATCGAAGAAGCATAGACAGTGATAGAATAAGTTTTGGCACTTGTGTTATTTTCTTAGTATTCATGGAGATTGGGGTGCCTGATGGGCCAAAGGAGAAGATTTTGGAGTACCCCATGGAACACAAGTCACCTGCGGAAAGGTTTGGCAAAGTACTTGTGCGATGGATCAATGAGTGGACCATTCAAGTAGAGGGTGGAGATGTGGTATGATAGAATTCCTATGGAGTTTGAGGAAGAGTGGCACATACCCAAGGATTTTCCTTTGGTGGTGGGTAAGGCATTTTAATTTGTTGTATACCAACATTTTTACATCACGCAATTTGTGATGAAGGATGAGGCTTGGAGCCCATGGTGAAAATTTTTGTATGCCTTCACAACAAGGTATTTCCAAGCATCATTCCATTGGTTCTCATATGTGTGCCACTTAACCTTCAATGCAGATAAGGTAGATTGTGAACTACCACACTCTTAGGAAGAAGTATGTATATCTTGGGTGAAATGCATACATTGAAAGACTTATTTTAGATATTATAAGCATGAAACCTATGAGCTTAGTAGTTGGGGAACACCAAGTAGCACTTGGGTACCTGAAACTCAAACCCAAGCTGGAGAATGCTAAGTATGTGGAGAATGAGTTTCATGCTCCCATGTCCACCAAAGGGTAAGCATACAATGGAAAATGTTCCAACACCCAAGCCCATGGAAACAATTCAAGTTGATGATGAAGAAGAAGAGCATGAGGATAGTGGTGGTTTGGAACATAGAGGTAGAAGACAACCTCCAAATAAGGATGAAGTTGAGCGCACAACTACTCCACCTCAGCCACAAGAGGGAGATGATGAGAACTTGGATGCATTCCAAGGAGAGCATTGATTCAAGAGAGTATTTAGGAGAACAAGGACCCAAGGTGCTACTCCACAAATAATGCACAGATCACCTTGACTCTCTCCATAAAAGGAGACAACTGAGAAAAGGAGAAGGAAATTAAAGTTGAATGAGGAAGTGGAAGAGTTGGAAAGTGCCCAATTATCCTACACCTCTAGAGAATGTGGAAGAACAAAAAGATGAAGAAATGAAGGATGGAGAAGAGGAAGAAAAAGGGGCAGAAGAGACAACAACAGAGACTACTCAAGACATAGCAGCACAAGTTCCCAATCTTGAAGCCCAAGTTCCTAAGTAGCCTAGATCAAGAAGAATGAGTGGGGAGTATATTCCACCAGCCATGGGCTACACCAGGACATAGTTAAAATTTTATGGACCCATTTCAAGAGCACAATGGCACAAAAAGAGTTATATGGCTGGGAGTTAATGGATGAAGATATGGTGATAGTATGCACAAGGAAGAAATTTTCATGGTCGATGCACACGCACATGGATGAACCAGAATTTGATGTATGTGAGGAGTCATGCATGTCAAGGAGGTTGAAAAAGACACCTCAGGCCATAGACACATAATAGTAAAGCCTATTGTTATGTCAAATGAATAGGTGAGCAATGCTTTGGTGAAAGTCTCAACAGAGGTCACATGTCAGAATATGGATAAAGATGCCACAATTAGGGTGCTAAGGGAGGAGATATTAAGACTAAGGATGAGGAGATAGCATGCCTAAAATAGGAAAAATACTTGGCACAAAAGAATAATGTTGTGTTTATTAGCATGGTAGAGGAGATTGGTGACAATGTCATGAAGGCTAGGCCACACTTAGAGCCAAAGGTACCCAAGACGTTTCCTTCAACAATACATTATGTAAGTACATTGGTGGACTTAGTGCTTGAAGATGAACCTCTGCATGCCTGAGCCAAAGGATCCAACAATAGGAAGCAGAGTGAGAAAAGGCTTCAGTGATGTGGAATATTACATCATATGAAGGATTGCTTCAGAGCTTACAGGAGGAACTCAAGAAGGTGGATCAAGCGCTAAATATTTTACAATGCCAGAGGCATTATAAGGACAAGGACCATTTTAGAAGACAATGAGGTCTTGAAGGCCATGAAGGATGAGACATTGGGCCATGTAGAATGGTTAGCACTTATTAAGTAGAAGCACGAGGCCCTTACAACCGCTTAGGAACCTCACAGGGAAAGGTTGGATGAGCTTGGAAAACTCATCACTCAAAAGATGGACTTGTTGGAAGGGAGAATGACTGGTATGTCCAACATTGTGTTGGTATTAATAGAATGAAAAAGGAGAGATTTCAAGGGATGAATTAGAGTCAATTACAGTGGATATTCCAAGAGAAAGTAGAGGCCATGCTCAATGACTGGCAGAAGACCTTAGAGGCGGAGATAAAAGAGGAATATCCATAATTGATTATTCAAGTTGCAGTAAGAAGATACTGCAGGTTAAAGGCATTCTTTTATTCATCAAAATTATTTCTATTCTTCTATTCATATTCTTTGATTCATTTTTGGAGACAACCATTGTTAGGGTGATAATGAAACTAGTGTGGGGTAATGTTGATCAATCAAACTCTGGCACTTAGTGAAGAAAATATAGAAGGTTCATGTGGAGAACAGAGTGCATTCAAAGGTGGAAGCATCAGAGGATCACACGTAGAACAGATAGATTTGGGACTTAGCCATTTTCATGATGAGGATCTATTTTTAAGGATAGCATGTGGAGCACTCAAACCGATTGAGACTTGCGCGTCACACATTGGCTATTTTTGGATGATCAGCTACGAAGCACTTTACATGGATGTAGGCTAAAGATAGAATTGTGAACTAATAGTTGACAAAGAGAGATCTATTGTTAACATTCTTAAATGTAAGCCTATTTTTGTAATGGCGTGTGGCTAATAATAATAGCATGCGACCTATTTTGGGATTAGATAAGTGATGAAGGGAAATTCCCCACCCTTATAAATATGTAGTGAAATGTGTAGTAGATATATATATATATATATATATATACAGAGAGGATAGATATACATGTGAGAACTAGGGTATAGTGAGATTATGTTGCTAGATCTGTTACACGCATGAGCGTATACTACTATTTTTGTAATGAATCTTCTATGTATTTACTGCAATTAATATAATGGAGATTATGGATTGAAACAAGGTGTTATCATGGTTATAATTCAATATTACATGTTTGATTCCATTATGGTTATCTGTTAAATTCTATTATGTTGAAGATCTACACCTGAATATGCATCGTATGAAAGATATATTAGCTATAGATCCGAATGATTAAAGTATTCATTATGCTAACATCCTATAACAACAACCCTAGAATAAAAATTTTGTCGATGTAAACATTAAAACTATATCTAAAAAGAGATGTATGTTTCTCATAAGACTATGATTACAATAGTTATCTCTGTAAGAAGATTTATGGGTTACATATACTTATGTATTACTTTTAGAAATATGAAGAGAAATCTAGAATAATTTGGAAGATCACCAATATTTATGGAGACGAGTTAGATCATATTTCATGAATTACATTTGTGACAATTTTGTGAAATTACTATTTTTAGACAACACTTTGCAAAAATTACATTTAGAGGATTTTATAAGCATATTTCGAGGGTAAAACTTTTCTAAAAACATTTCCACACCCTTTCACCATATTTTATACATTCCAAGCTTTTTGATGTATTTTGAGCAGAAATCAATCAAAGCTACGGTGTAAATTTTATGACTTCCAGTTGCCCCACTAGAATTGCTACTCGTGTTATTTTACGGATCATTCCTACCTCCTTCGAAGAAATGGTCCCCATTATGAAAAGAGGTCCCAAAAGTGTGGAAAATGTTTAATTACCTAGTACGTAGTGAGCCACTCACCTTGATGACTAGATAACCTTTGGGCTTCCAACTACAACAAAAACACAATCATTTCCATGTTTTATAAAATTTATCAACTACAACAAAAACACAATCATTTCCATGTTTTAAAGTTGGAAAACCTGAGAGGAAGTCCATTGAGATGGAGGCCCAAGGCTTGGTCGGTTCTAGAAATGGTGTATACAATCCTTGTTTCTTATTAGATAGTTTTCCAATTGCATAGGGGGTGCAATACTTGATGTACTTAACCACATCAGTCCATAGAATGGGCCAATTAAAGTTCTTTTGTAGTATTACTTTTGTTATCTTCATGCCAAAGTGTCTAACTATCCCACTAAATTGTGCCTCCCATATCATCTTATGTTTTTAAATAGATGGAACAAAGATGTGTCCCATATGGTACATGAGGTTATCCAATAGATAGATATTAGGGACAAGCTTACCCCCTAGAGATCTGCTATGTATTTGAAAATTCAGGATTTGTCTCATACAAAGTGCACCAACTAGAAGTCTCATGTCCACATAGGTCAAGGATAGTTGTGAGGACTGCAATTGAGGGTGTCTATGAAAATATGTTGTTAAATTATCACTTCCCTTCTTATATTTTATTATCAGGTGGAACTATTGTAGGTATGTGGCCCACTTCCTGCATCTCTCATTCCTTAGATGTCTCTACATCCGAAGGAATTGCAATATCCCGTGGTCTATGTGGATGACTATCTCCTTCCCCAGAATGTAGTGTTTCCATTGTTTGTAGGCTTAGATGATGAAATAAATATCCTTATCATATGTTGAGTAGTTCCCGACTATTTAATTAAATTTTTCACTATGATATATAACAAGGTGTCTATGTTGCATGATAGAAAATCCCAAGGAATACTCAGACGCATCTGTCATCAATTTGAAAATTTGATGCAAGTCGAAAGAGAGAACATGGGACGAGTATAATCTTCCTTTCAAAATTTTTAATTCCTCTGCTATGCATCCCCCATTGGAATGTATCCTTATTTCATCCTTTAGTCACATGGTTCAGTGCCTAAGAAATATGTGAAAAAACCAAGACAAACTAGTGATAGAAATTGGTAAGACCCAAGAAGTTACAAAGTTCTATAAGAGTCTTTGGAGTAGGCCATTTCTAAATAACTTGGATCTTCTCTGGGTCAACATGGAATCCTTCTTCATCCACAATGATATCCTAGGTATTGAACCTTCCTCATCCCAAATGTTTATTTTTCTATATTTACATACAACTTGTGCTTTCTAAGGGTTTGAAGTACTTCTCAAACATGTTGTAGATGTTTCTCCCATGTATGACTATAAATGAGTATATCATATAAGTAGACAACTACAAAGGAATTGGTGTAGGGCCACAAGATGTCATCCATCATCCTCATGAATATTGCGGGAGAAATTAGTTAAGCCAAAAGGCATGATCAACCATTTAAATAGACCTTCCTAAGACTTAAATGTAGTCTTCTAGACATTTGTCATCTCATTAGGAATCTAGTGATATCCATACTTAAGATAAATTTTGGTGAAGAGTTTCACACCATGGATTTGGCCCAGAAAATCATCAATCCTTGGAAGGGGGTAGTGATTCTTCATAGCAATTTTGTTCAAGGCCTGATATTCAATGCAGATTCTCCATGTTCCATCTTTATTTGTTACCAAGAAAATTGGGCTTTTATAGGGTGAAGAGCTTATCCTAATGTGTCCCTTTTGAGTAACCTATTAAAGATGTTTGTTGAGCTCATCATTCAAAATGAGTGACTTGTGATACCCATGGTTATTAGGTAAAGGAGATCCCAGGGACCAAATAAATAACATTTTTGCCTCGCACTAAAGTAACACCCCTATAGGTGACCAGAATATATCATCATAATCAGCTATGATTTGATCTTTCTTCTTTGTTGCACTTGAATGTGTGGTTAAGGTGGATCTGCAACAACTTTCTTGGTGGTTTTTTTCATGATCATCAGGATGAGAAACTAATTTATTTTCTCCACCAATTTCTTACATTTCCGGCACCCATGAGGGAAACCAAGTTAGAGGGGATGACCTTGGGTATTTGATAACACCAACTCCCAATGCGAATGGTGACCCTTTAAGGTTGTGACTCATATATTTCATGTCTCTCCCACATGAATGGCTAGCCCAAGAGCACATAACAAACATCCAATGGAATAACATCACACAAGAATTCATCATGGAAGGGTCTGATTGCATATCGAGGATACATTGTTGTGTGACATGAAGATATATTCCTGGGTTAAACCACTGATACTATATGGTTAGGGATGTCACTTTACATGCAAGATCAGACTTTTCACAATATCAACATAAATTAAATTCTTTTGACTTCCACTATCAAGAATAAAATGCAAAGGCTTACCCTTTACCTAAAGTTTGGAGTGAAATATCCTTTCTTTGTCATCCATCATATTGAATTATGATCTAGAAATTATCACATCGAGTTCAACATCTATAATCTCATATTCTTCATCTCTGACCTTGGGGTGTGCCATTGGTGGATCAATGGGTTCTGAAGATTGTGAATCAATTAGTAAGGACTTGATGGTTCAAAATTCTTCCTTGGAATGATTATTAGTATTACAAAGGTTGCACCACTTCCTTATCTTCTCCTTTTGTGTTTTATTTCCTCTAAAATATTTTTTTCCAACCCTAACCTCGGGTTTGACCTTCCTTACCATTTCCCCCAGTAGACCGGTTCTTCAAATTTCTATTTCTATGTTTTTGTTCAATCTTGATTAAAAACTTGGATGCCTTTCCGAGGGTATAAAATTAAAATAGGTTCATGTCCTCTCATATGTATAATTAAAGGAAACTATAATATTTTAGGATCTTGTTCTACTCCGTGTCTTGAATTCCCAACTTTGTAGACAGAGAATGAAAATTATCAGTATAATCTTGGACTGATTGGTCCTTACCTTGGTAGAGTTTCGCCACTTCATGTACAAATAATCATAGGATCCAATAGGGTAGTATTATTACTTTATTGTATCCAAAAAATAATCCCATTTGGGTTCCTCTATAATGCTACTTGTCCCTATTGAGTCCGTTCTTGTACACCGCCACCAATTTTTGACAAAAAGTGATGATTTTAAGAGAGAAAATTTTATCTTCTCTTTATGAGTAAATTTCTTGACACAAAATTAGGAGGATAATTGTTCTAAAAAAATTTATACTACATCAGAATTTATTTTACCCTCAAAAATAGGAATATCAAAATTTACTTGAACCTTGAGGGGTGTCGGGGCACTGAAGGGATGGATCGTAAATCAGGAGGAATCATTTCCCATTTGTAGATGTTGAAGGATATGGGAAAATTGTTGTAACATATTCTCCTTTTTCTCCATGAGAGATTCATTCACCATTTTCTTAAGAGGATCATTTCTCCCAATTTTTTCATCATTTGAGGTCTCCTATAATGAGAACTCAATTATTTTGAAGGATCTTGTGTGGACCACCCAAATTTCTTATATCCCGACCTCATTCTTAGAATCATACACTCACAAGAAAACTTTAGTTTGATACCACTGATCCAAACTCAAGGGTTTGGGGATTAAAGACAGAATAAAAAATGTGTTAGATGTAAATAGTAAATTTGTCTCGAAAAGAGATGTATATTACTCAAAAATATTATGATTATAATAGTTATATCTTCATGGAGATGTGTGTCCTTACCTTTCAGGTTACATATACTTATATAATATTTTTAGAAATATGAAGAGACATCTAGAATAATGTGGAAGGTCACCAATATCAAGGGATACAAGGTGCTTCATCTTCTATGGATTACATATGCACAAAATTTTAGAAAACACTACAAAATTACATTTTAAAGCCTTTAGAAACATATTTAGGGGGTTACAATTTGCAAAAAGGATTTCATAAACCTTTCACCATATTCTACATGTTCCAATATTTTTGACACATTTTTAATGGTCAATTGGAGTTATGATGTAAAATTTATGACTCTTAGAAGTTCCTCCACTAGAATTGTTGCCTAGGTTGTTATCTGGATCATTTAAAATGCTCCTACTCGATGTAGGTGAATGTTGGGAATTAGAAAATTATGCATCCAAAATATTATACAACATTACAAGTTTCATTTGTTAGTGTAGGTTATTATTTATTTATTAGGATATTTCTTACACTTGTATTAGCTTTACACTTGTTGGGTTAGCTTGCTTAGGTGTACTAGTTGTGTGGAGTTAGTTTCTCAGTTATGTGGAGTTAGCTTACTAGTCTTATGGAGTTAACTTAACTACTAGTATCAGTTAGTGGGAGTTCTTCACCGCTGATTTAGGTAGTAGTTTCACTTCCTCCTCCTATATGTACACCTAAAATAAATAACAGAGAAAAATATTAAAAAGCTAATAACTTTTGATCTGTAACTTGGTTTTGAGTGCCATTTTTTGCAAAAGTGCTTGTTTTTTCATGCTCTTTCCATTGGAAATATTTATTTTGAGACTTGCACTATAATTATAAAGTGCCAAATATGGAGGAGTGTTGTAATCAATTGTGGATGTAATTTTGGCTGAGCCCGACATCCTAAATTTTTGGGAGTTACAGTTTGTACCTATCATGGATTCTGAGAATGATATTCTTTTCTCTGAAGTATGTGGACTTCAAGAGGATATTGTAAAATTTTTGGAAGAAAATAGATCACTCAAGAAGTGAAATTATATTTGATAATCACTCATTCATGATAAGGATACAATAATACACTTCCTGCAGAACAAACTTGCTAGCCTACAGCATCACCATCATATTGTGGACAACCATATCCATGCTTCTAGTCCACTTGCAGCTATTGCTCTTATACCCACTAACATTTATCTTCCATTCTTTGAGCCCGAACCTACTTTTGATGCTTCTAAACCTTTGAGGCTTGTTACTGGATGCTCTTTCACATCTATGCCTATTATAGTACCGCATGTTGTGTATCCTATTGCCTTTCACCGCATGGCTTTTTTAAGAAGCATACCACTGCATTCAATTCTCACATGCTCCATTCTATGGGTCTCACTAGAGGAGTCATTGATAGACATTCACAGGGTATTGTTTCCTCTATTCCACATGTTAAGTATAATTCTTGTCATGACATTGGTTTTCGAGAAGATACTTCATTGAGATCACACATTAACAGAGCTCCTTTTTTGTTCACTTGACTCTTTTTGAGGATCATGAGAAGCACATGATTTTCCACGCATCTTCTACATCCCTAAATTAGAGGAATTGCCAACTTTCTAACTCAAAATGCAATTAATAGACTAAAATTAACTAATGCTCAAAAATAGGAAAAAACCAAACTATAACTTAAATCCTAATTTTTGGCCTCAAGATGGCGGATTTAGGGCCCAAAAATGTGTCGAAAACTTGCCCCAACTGGTAGGGCTGGTTGCCACTGCGTTCGTCTCATCAAAACACGTGGTTTCAAAAAAAAAACGGACTCAAACGGACACCCGGAGCTCAAGTTATGACCTTGTCAAGTTCCTGCTAATCGGGCGCATCAACCTTCACTCAGGATTGAGAAACCTGAGATTTCAGCTATCAAACATGATCAACTTGACACACATTCTGATGTTCTTTTGCATGCACCCATTGTGCATTTTCACTAAGTCATGTGCAGGCATCTTCTTCATCCATTCGTGTTGATTTGGGGTGGATATTTGATCACTCATGGAGGTGACATAGGCATTCATTGAGAGGACTCTACAGGTGTGGCTCCTCCACCATTCGGCCTTTTGCTTTACTTTCTATACCTTATGCATTGTGATGCTTGTTGTTTTGATCATTTTCTTTAGCATGTGTAGTGTATCTCTCTTGTTTGTTGAGATATTTTGTATCTATATTTTTGACACTTTTGGCATGTTGATGATGTATCTCTTGTGGGGATCTATTTTGGTGAATTCAGTGTTATTTTGTCGTTGTTTGAGTAGTTGATTTTGGGCAACTCATATAAATTTATAGCATCACTCACCCATTCAGCGGTATGGGAGGGTGTGGTGCGATATCGCTTCTTCAAGTTTCATGACATTGCCTTGTTACCTTGGATTTTCTTGGATCATGACAATCACTGGAGTTTGTGTCCTTGCCTTATCGCTTTGGTTATTGTTCTTGGATTGTGGCACACCTATTTGCAGTAATTGATAGAATTATGTTTGGTGTTTTTTTGCACTTTAGACATCACTCTGTTAATAGTCTCCTTGTATGGAGCTATTCTGGTGGAGCCCAGTGTCAGTTGTTTTTGAATTTTGTGATCGAGCAGTGGATTTATACCACAGTGCGCACCAAACTTCTTCAACATTGTATGAATTTTTTGAGCTGAGCTTCTTGGGATGCCTTGGAGCAGATCTTTACTCTCTTTACTTTGTTGTTAATGGTTTTGGGTACCTTGTGGTGTCCCTTTTTCCCAATTATTGTACATGAGTACCTCATCAGGCCTAGTTTTTAGGACTCATACTATGGGCATGCCACTTCTATTTTGGCCCCTAGCTTCACTTGAGGGGGTGTTAGAGTAGGTATTTACCTTAGCTCATGTTCACCTAGGTACTTTATTTACCTTTATTATATTTATCCTCACCCACTTATGTGTGTGGATATTTATTTTATCTTATTTAGATATTAGAAGATATTATCTAATTGTTAGGTATAGTTCTTTCCTCGATCTATGGTATTGACTAGATCCTTGATGTCTAGTTCTCTCCTAAATCTATGGTTTTGACTAGTTCTTTGATGACTAGTTATTTCTTGATTTATCTCTTGATCTATGACCTTGACTAGTTCTTATATTGTCATTCCTTACCTATTTAATCAAGGCCCATTCTCAATGTATTGCATTGAGTTCTATACTAATATATGACATTTCTGCTCATAATAATATATCTTAGTTCTTTGATGACTAGTTATTTCCTTGATTTAAGGTAAATACCTATTCAGTGGAGCCCAAGGTGTTAGTTTGTCGGTGTTCGAGTAGTTGATTTCAACAAATCATATAGATCTGTGGTGTCACTCTACCCATTCTGTAGTATGGAAGGGTGTGGTGTTGATACTTCTTCTTTGGGTTTCATGCCCTTGGATTTTCTTGGATCATGGAACTCCTATTTATTTGGATCTCGTGTCCTTACCTTGTTGCCTTGGTTTTTCTTGGATCGTGGCACACCTATTTGTAGCAGTTGATCAAATTATGTTTGGTATTTTTTTTTCACTTTTTGACATCACTCCATTGTGCTTTCCTTACATGGAGCTATTCTGGTGAAGCCCAGTGTCAGTTGTTTTTGAGTTATATGATCGAGCAGTGGATTCAAACCATAGTGTGCACCACACTTCTTCAGCATTATACAAGTTTTTGGATTCGAGCTTCTGAGGATATCTCGCAGCAAGATTTTTCTCTCTACTTTGTTATTACCGGTTTTAGGTACCTTACGATTGTCTATTTTTTCCATTTTTATACATGGGTACCTCATCAGGCCTTATTTCTAGGACCCACCTTCTTTTCCACCCACCTAAGCTATGCTTATGGGAGGGTGTTAGTGTAGGTTAATATTTATCCTTTTATTTATTTATTAGGATAATTCTTACACTTGTGTTAGCCCTACACTTGTTGGGTTAGCTTGCTTAGGTGTACTAGTTGCGTGGAGTTAGCTTCTCAGTTATGTGGAGTTAGCTTACTAGTCTTATAGAATTAACTTAACTACCGGTATCGACGTTAGTGGGAGTTCTTCATCACTAATTTAGGTAGTAGTTGTACTTCCCTCCCCTATATGTACATCTTTCTTATTGAATAATTCAAGTCATTCTATTGTAATGTATTGAGCATTATGGATTATGATGGATTTCTATATGTGGTATTTTAGCTCTTCGGTTTGCAAATCTAATGTGGTGTGCTATTATCATCTCGAGATCGTGGCTTAGAAAAATATTCTTATTGTTTCTTTCATCATTAGTACACCAACCTTTATAAAAATATGGTTCTAACTTGTAAATAATGCTATAGAAAAAGGCATCATTTACTCTTCAAAAATGACCCAAAATCTCTTTTAAATACAACTGGGGTTATAAGTTTTATAATACATTTAAGGATCTAGTACCTAGGTGTTAAACTCGGATAAAATATTACACTCACTACTGTGTAGGTGACATTTGATGTCATGTATAATTTTCTAGTTATTTGTACTTCTTTCAATTGAATTTCAAATATATCAATGATAAAATCACCCTATTTAAAGAATTGTTCATTTTTATATATGATGGTGATGAATTGATACATCCATCTTTGGAAATCCTTCACCTCGGGAAGTCCAAAACATCTATTTAGCAATGTGATAATATTATCAATTTCAAGAATGAAATCACTCCAGGGGTAATGTATTTAAAAATCTACTTAGTGCGGGATTAGGTTTTAAGAGGTAGTTTTATTTATGTGCTTGATACTGATCTGTTGAGTTCTTGTCCCAATCTTGTTAAGACATCTTGAGATCCATATTAACATACACAAAGAGGTCCAATTATTTAAGGATATCCTCAAAATATTTAACATCTAAATAGATGACTACTTACCCATCTTAGTTCTTGACAACCCTAGAAACATAGTCATAATGACAAACTACTATAAGAATAAATTCCAAACATTAAGTGTATATGGGGAAACTAATAGTGAGAGGCAATCCAATTTCACAATACATTTCATCCATGTTGTCTTTATAGGATTATTGACCTTGGTCCAAAAACCATCCATGTCAATATGCCCCAATTAAGTGTCCATGACATCAACATGAGTCAATGTTGGAAGGGGGAATGACCCCTTAACACTTGTACTTCATCTCTTTGTAAGATTATGCCATGCCTTTCCATTTTCTTGAATTAGACATGAGGAAATAAAATGAATAATTATCTAAAAACACCTCTCGGATGTTAAGATAATGAAAATCAGAATCTCTACCCCGATTAGCACCCTTGAAAGTCTAATAAATCCATGTCGAGTTTTCTCCTTTTCGACACCTAAGAAGTTTGATAGTCTATCGAAAACTTGGTCCTTCTTTACACCTTCAAACTCTTGAAACGCTGTGAGGATTTAGATCCTGTCAAACACTTCAAAAATCCTGACACACACTATCAAAAATTTGATCTTGTTTTGCAATGTGAAGAACTTGATACACTAGCGAGAAATTTATTATTTCTTTTCACCTCATAATTTCCAATATATCATCGAACATTATCACCGATGAACACCTTCAAATTCCTAAAACAAGGAGTTAGATTTCAAGACTTGGTATTTACATTAATTGTTTCTTCTCAATGATTTAATTTTCTTATAATGATTAATAGGTTGAAAATCCCAACAAGTTCATGTTAGGGTTTTTGACATGTTCATCATTTCCAAGCAACTCAAAACATGAAGTTATTGGTCAAGATTCTTCAAAAGAGGGAAATTAATCAAGAAGAGAAGAACAAAAAGAATAAACCAATAATAACTCTATAACCAAGGTAGATACAAAAGAATGAGAAACACACAACAAATACCCCAAAAACCAAAGGGAAAAATAAATAAATGAAGCACTTACCGAGAAATGAAGTGGGCTTGAAGAAAAATTAACCAAAATTCCAAGAAATTTGAATTCAAGATTTTAGGGATTAGAAACAACAATGTGAGTTCAAATTTGAATTCGTGCAAGTACGAATGACATGGAAAATCCAAGTATTTATAAACCCCTATGCATTTATTACACGTAGGATGAAACATGTGGAAAACCTAACTCTACCCTAGAAATAAATGTGTTGACTTAGAAGTGAGAGTTTGAATACAAGAAACATGTCATGCAATCATACAATTGGGTCCCGAAAACATGATACAAAGGAAGCTTAGTGATTTTTGATATTTAGGGATTGGAACACATGATACATCTTACATGATTTTTCTCCCTCATGTAACGATGTAAGGAAAATTGAAATCGATAGGATGTAGTGTTTTGGGGTTTGAGTTTGGAAAACATCAAACATGAAGTAATTTTTTTGGCTTCAATGTTCTGATGATTTCAAAACCTTAAACCTGAAATATTATAGCGTCTCAAGTTTTAAGGGTCGGGAAAACATTTGACATGTAACATGTCAAAATGTAATTTGATTACAAAAACTTGAAAAATGAAATTCAAGGCGAAAAAAGGAATTTTCAATGATCACGTAAAAATTTAAAAATCCTTAAAGATGAAAATTTTCAACTGGTTATCTCAGTTTTATTGTAGAACTCAAAAATTGGGATAAAAATTTCTCACGAATGGGGACTTCTTTTAAGTTGAGATAACTCAAACGTAGGTAATCTTAGATTTTACAAGTTCCTATCGACTAGGCCATGGAGTTAAAGAGAAGCAAAATAAAGAGACACACTAATAACAAAGAAAACACACAAAAACAAAAAAAAAACACCAAATGAAAAAAACCAAATAGAAAGGGAAACACACAACTGAAAGGGAAAAATATGATACAAGAAAGAGAAAACTTTCTCTACTACCTGGACAACTTGAGATATTTCTTGTTATGAGGAAATGTGAGATGTGTTCCATATAGGTATGACAGATAGAAGCTATTTTATCTACATAGAAGGAAAATATTAAAGGGCCTCTCCATAAAGAGTCAAATTAGCCATGCATCCCCTTCATCTCTCTTCTTTTATCCCATAGAAGGACTAAGACTCCAACATGAAAATCCCACTATTTGACTTGTCAAAAACATTTTTAACCTTGTCCTAATTTCCTATGATCTTGTCAACCACTTTGGATCTCTTCTCCTCCAACTATGTCAGGTACATGAATATTTTCTCCATAGAGCCTTGAAACATGTCATCTTCAATAATCTTGGCCAAATTTAAAGTTGGAAACTTTAGGGAGATAGGAATCTTAACATCAACACCATAAATTACTTAGAAAGGGGACATATTAATGGCTCATTTAGGGGTAATATATTTTTCCCAACATACACCATACAGAGCCTCATGCCATGTTTGTTGCTTAACATCGACAAAATTCTTGATTATAATAACCAAATTTTTGTTACTTAATTAGCTTGACCATTCCCTTGAGGGTAATAATAAGAGGCATGAACCAAAGTGATCTCATAGCCATAAAAAAATTAAGTGAGTTAATGAGATAATAAGTTTGAAGTATTGTCCACTTTGTGATCTTATGAGGAATGTCAAACCTTACTATGATGTTATCCTTGATGAAGTTGCAAACAACTTCAAAGGTATTGTGTCTCACATGAATGAATTTCACCCACTCAGTGAAGTAATCGATAACTCATGATGGGTTATTCTCAATGATGAGTTGACATAAACCTCTCCCACATATAAGTTTGGTAGGTTTTATCTCTAAATCACACTATTGTACTTTTGAAATCCTGTTACCTCTCTAACTCGCCCAAATCTTGCAAAGATAAGATGGAATTTACAATAATATCAAGAACTAGGAAAAATGTATGAGTGTTCATGATGTAATACCTGAAATATTTTACTTCCCAGATAATTGCATAAACATGTTTCTCAATCTTGACATATTAAACTCATGATATTTCAAAGGAAAATCATAAAATATATAGGAGACTTAACTCCATCATTATTCTAAACCAACATGATATATAAAAAGTGAGCAGAGACATAGATGTATATGATAAAATTCTTCCTGAAATTAGAATATACTAGTACAAGAGTGTGAGCGATGGATTTTTTGATCTCATTAAAAACATATTTTCCATCCTCATTCCACTGAAATGGAACTTTACCCTTCATAATTTCCACAATGTGTCAAGTCTTGTCAATGAAATCTGAAATGAATATTCTTAGAAAATTAGCTTTTCCAAAGAATGAGTATACGTTGTTTTTCTTATAGGAAGCGTAAGATTTTGTATATCCTCGACTCACTTATAGTCAATATTTGTTCCTTCCTTAGTCACAATGTGTCCCAACATCTTACCTTCTGTAACTCCAAAAATTGATTTCTTGGGGTTTAAGGAAATCCCATGTTGTCGACATCTGATCAAAAGTTTCTCCAAGTGATTGAAATGATCTTGTCATCTTTTGGAAAATACCATGAGTTCATCCAGATATACCACACAAATATTACCCATCAAGCACTAAAGGTCATGTACATTGACCTTTGATAATTAGCTCATGTGGGTTGATCAACACAAATGACATTTTCCAGTATGCGAAGGTACCGTAAGGAGTAGTGAGGGTTCTCTTGTACTAATCTTTGACATCTACCACAACCTGGTTATACCCTAAAAATCCATCCAACATGGAAATAATTTTAGAACCAGGTCATTTTTATAAAACTTGATCCATGATAGGTAAGGGGTAATTTTCCTTTAGTGAATCCTCATTAAGATTACAAAAATCTACACAAATGAAAATTTCTATATTATTTTTTCACACTAGGATGATGTTGGAAACCCATGTAGAATGATGAATGGGAAAATGATCCTTGCATCCAAAATATTTTGGATTTACGTGAGAATCGTGATAAAAATATTTGGGTTATAGTGGTATTGTTTTTGTCATTAGGGTTGGGCATCGGACTTGAGAGGAATGTTGTGTTAAACATCCTTTGGCTTGAAATATTTTAAATCTACATATGATTGAGATAAAATATCCATATACTTATTTAATAGCATGAAAAACCTTCTCTTTTCTTTGAGTGAGGAACATTTTTCAACATGAATAATCTTTTATTGCTCTACGAGATCCCAAATTTAGCTGTACAACTTTGGTTGAAGAGTTGGGTTACTGTAGAAACCCCAATTTTACATAGACAAAAACAACAATAATTATACCAGGATAATTTTTTTTGACTTACATTTCTCACTACATAACACAACAAGGGCTCCAAATATATAATACTCAAAGACACATACGACACTTACAAGTCATCGACTCACATAGACACATGACAACACCATAAACATGTCGATGCCACACTTTTCCCAATGAATGAATACTAGCAATGACCCAACCACAAGAAAAGGACTCAAGGATTGGAAAACCCACAACACATCTTTTCTTTAATTGCATCTTAGTTACGATTAACATTCCAAGAACATTATTGTGCAAGGATAATTTTCTCATTTGTCCACCTACATATTCTTAAGTTCATTCCACGTTTAAATTACAGTTTGACCATTTTAAGTTGGCTTCTTATCCTTTACAAAAATTTCCATAACTTACATACTTATTTGGCATAATTCAAATGCATATAAAGTACTTAATTATCTTGTTCTTATATTAAGAATATTCTTCTCGAACATTTATTCAATGTCTACCTTTTACCCTTACAACTCAAGTGAATGTGACTTGATGTCCAGAACACAATATTAGGATTTAAGGGAGATTTAGATACAAGATAGCTTTTTCCCAAAAACATTCTTCGATCACAGTATAGTTATTTCCCTACAATAGTTATTCTAGTTCAATGACTTGTGGAATTCCGTTTATATATATATATATATATATATCCTTTGTTTTCTCACGGTTTTTGATCACACTAAGGAAATTCATTTTTAAAAAAAACACATGAAACTATTTAATTGAGTTATAAGGACTCCAAGAATGGCATTATTCCTAACCTCAAATCTCATTCTTACTCTTATATGCTTTACTCTTACATCACATTATGGTCTCATTATTAGCATTGTCTTGTAAAAGGAGTTACGAAGTATTTGTCTAACATCTTGAAGACATATATGATTAGAAACCTTGAAGCTACATATGAACCCCAAGTTAACCTCCTAATCAACAAAGGTTTGGTTTAATTCCAATTGCACCTACTAATCTACGCCTCAACTATATATGAGTTTAATGCGAGAGGATATATTTATGCTAGACCACCTTCAAGAAAAGACCAAGGTGTTATGTTGATAGAAAACCAGGGTAACACATTTAACTGAGAGGGACTAAGGAGTTCATTAACAAGAGGTTAAGACCTAGAACAACTATTTCACGATCTCCATTTATGTCGTCTAGATCCAACAAGGAATTCATTCGCTGATGAAGTCAATTTTCTAGATCTAATCTCGTAAGACTGGGCAATCCAAAAGGATACTAAGGGAGTATTAGCTCTACTTACTCCACAGATGGTAAGGTTACACTATATAGTCATTGCTTCAAACAAGGACTCATAAGGTGACTTCTAAGGGTAGTCTTGACCACTCAACATGGTGTTGGAATTGAAGAGAGGACATTCTCCTCACGGTTACCAAAACTAGAAGGAAACCACACTCCGGATAAAGTTGGACCATGTCATTCCTAAAAGATGGGATTCACGACAAGGTTGCTAAACATAATGACTATGAAGTTAAACTCCAACTAGGAATTTTATTTTCCTAAACTAGGAGGTTCCATCGAGTGTAGAGTTTAAGTTCATTCTATAGTTTTAAATCTCTCTATGGAAGAAGGATCACACACGAAGACAAGTTATGCTCTGATATTATACAAGGGTTGAGTGTTTCAATTAAATCTCTTTATTACATTTACAAGGTAAGAATACAACAAGCTGGTTAATTAATCATTTATTGAACACTGAATATGCACTACAAGATATTAACTTCAAATTCATTTACCATATATATATCAAATTTTTTACCATACGTACTATGAATCAAATCAAACCTATGATTAAATACACATTTCCTAGATGTCCCTAAAAACTAGCATCTCATACATATTAGCAATTTTATCAAATTTAACCTTCTATAACATGAGACTACATTATACATATATTCATTTTACAATGAACTATATAAATTACAATGATAATTAATGAATTACACATCACCTTTTTGCCATCATTCTTGCATCCTGCAAAACCATGTGAGCATGAAATCAGCGATAGATTGTTGGCATGGCATCCACCCTAATCTAACATAATTAACATTTTTTCAGTTTCCAATTTACATATAATACTAATTACAATTTGCAATCGAAAGAAAAGGTTTAGAGACATGTATTCATTACATTTTATTTCACTTCATTTCATAACCCAAGAGAGAGAAAAAGAAGGGAAGAGAGAGAAAACACCATTTTGTCAAAAGCTCTATTTCACACAACAAGTTACACTATAGAGTTTTTAAACAGTTATTTACATGTGTCAAAAGTTTCCACGATGGTTTGGCAACCCAACGAGGTTCCCACAACTTTCTATTTTTACATTTTCTTGCTAACTACAAAAACATTCAAATTGGGCTCGGAGGCTAAGAAACCACTTTCAAATGTGGTCTTCCAATGAGAAAACACACCATGATTAAATTTATACGTGTCCACTTATATACCAAGATTTCATAACAACTGACAAAATTGGGAACTGGTGAATGGTTTACGTTTGGCGGCTAGTTTTCCAAGGCCATTGGTCATAATTGACCTAGTTGCAAATGATTAAAAGTTAGCTCAAGGGCTCAATAAACCACGTCTTAAAACTGATGTTTGATGGATGAATGCACAATGAGAAACTTCCTACAAGTTCCCCTATAGAAGGATAACTCATCAAAGTTGATGGGAATGAGAACTAGAAAACCATTTTCAAACAGTGGTAAGTTTTCTAGAGCGACAAGTCGTAATTGGTCCAGCTGACCTCGTCAAACTGCGACCGAAGGCCTTCAAAATGGATTTTCCAAACTATACTGAATTTTTTTTTTCTCCAAACTGAATGTTCCATGTAATTTTCTAGCAAGAACACTAGAGGTTTGTGAAAATGGATAATAAATTCTCTATCCAGGTTTCAAATGGTAGTTCAAAACGAAAGCCAACTTTATAGTTTTAATAGCTTCTTACAACTACAAAATGGTGTAACACTTGCTCCCAAGGGGCATCAAAATATTACAATTCTTCATTCGGGTTCAAACCAAAGCTTAAGGTGACTGCTCACATAACTAGGTACACAAATGAAGCTTAACATCCCATTTTCGGATTTACTGAAGGGTACCTAGTGAGTCTTCGAAAAATGAAAAATTATCTATTTAAACAAGGATATGGTCGACTTCTTATTTTTTTGGGAATTCAATTTCGTTTTGTCGATAAAAAAATATTGCATTGATGTAGTTGGGTAGGAAGTTTTATAAATCACCTCGTAATGAGGGTTGAAGTTCATGGTTTAATACAAAATGGTTATTTTGATTTCGTGAGTTATGATACGACATTTTATTTTTTTGCAACAAGTTAATATAAAAACAATTAAATGTATTATAATCCTAATATTTTAAAATTATATTAAGTTGCAAATGAAAACTAAAGTACGAGAGTTATGAAAGAAAAGGGGAGATGAACCATGCCTGGGAATGAAGCCAGTCGAAACCGTGGGATTTGGATCAGCATCTCCCTTAAGCATTTTGTCGAATAGATCATGAGCATCCACAATTTTACCATTTCACCTTTGCTCAAAATCCTCAAGCTTTTCTAATAGACCCATTTTGCACCAAACCAAAAATAAAACCACATGTTTAAATGGTGTTGGAAAATAAATTTTGGAGCTCCCTCAAGATAGTCAGCATGACTAAGAAATCCATACATAGATTTATGTTCCTCCTTCATGGAAATTGAATTGAGAAGTTAGACCCTTTTACTTTCAAGATTCATTGAGGGTAATTTCAATTGAATTTTTAGTTCCTTGATATGATCTCTCCTCTATCCAGAATGATCCTTTTTATATTGTGGTTCTTTGATCCTATGTTCCTCGCAGTTCAAATAATGCACTTTAGCATTTAATTCCTTTCTTGATGATAATAGTTCATTTGAAAGGAATGTAAGAATTTGATTGGAAACACATGCTACATCTGACTCAAGTTGTTTTATTCTTGACAAGACCTTTAAACAAGTTAATCTTTTTTTCAATTTCCTTTTTCCAATAGAACTATATTTTTCTGAATTTCATCAAAGCCTTTCCTTGTCATTTTCTCTTGGTGTGCCTTTTCCACTTCGCATTCTACCTTCCTTAACTTCTATAACTAATTTTTTCCTTCCATCAACTATGTACTACCTGGAATCATCTGGATTTATCGTAGCACAATACATACGACAAGTTGTTGTCCTCTATTTCCATCGACATGTACCAATTCAAGAACACCTGCACAAGCTTCCTTACTATCTATGGACTAGAGTTCCAAATTATAACAGACCCGTTGAGAGGATGTCATGGTGTCCAATGTAAAATATATTGCATCTGATAGATTTAATGAGAGCCACTGGTGTGAAAGGTTGTTTTTGTTGTATCAACATCGTAGAAAAGGGAAGATTTGACTCCATTTGCGTGAAACAAAACTTTCAAAAGCATTAGATGAATATGAGAAAACATGAATTTCTCATAAGGATATAATCTTTAGACCAGTATACCCAGGATTTGAAATTTGTACCTCTCCAAGACCGATTCCATCTCTGTACTACCCTTCTCTTTACATGCACACATCACTGGGCATTTGTAACTACAACACCTAACAAAATCTTCTTTTTTAGCGTAGGCTAGGAATACGTGGCAATGTAAATTGATTAGGTTGGAGACCAAGAGGCCTTATTGTTTTCAGGAATTTTTGTGCACAGTTCATATGACAAACACATGCCTCCACGTTTTTTCACTTCCATCTTGCCAAGCACTTCTAACTACAAAAGATCTCGATAAAACCTCATCTTGGTGCACAAAGTGCTAGGAGTAAACTAATCCAGTTGGAGCTCTATATGCACCCTTCCATGTGTCAGTAGAGATGAGCCTGCCCCATACCAAAACCCATTCTGTGTATATCCTGGAGTCATTGCATTTTAGGAGCCCTTGATTCTTTCCAAAAATTCTGGCGAACAGTTTACTTGTCTTACACATGTTTCCACATTTTGCAGGCATATGAAGGGATGTGACAAATTATAATGGATGTTGACCTATCCATGTGCCCCACATACTCCATTATATGAACTTTTATAAGTAATTTACTCCTATCATACTCGATATCTGCTCCCCCCCACGTTTACTCACATGCCTTCACATGCCTCCCATCAACTCCTACTAACTCTATTAATCTTGTTCCCTCTCTTTTTAATTTGTTTTAAAAACTTTCGTGCACTATAGGTTCAACCTACTACTTCTTTTGAATGAAACAATCATGCTTGTTGAACAATCCTTCTAGAGACACCAATCCTTTTGGGATTTTGTTCCCTTTGATTTGAAGAACTTCTCCATCAATGCCTTGTCATGAATCGAGTAAAATTCATGGAAAGTCGATTCGAAACCCTCTAAAAACAACTTGTTGAAATTATCGAGACTTCTCAAGAAAATTTGGAATCTATTGATCATCATTGAAGACTTGATAATGAGAAGCATTTTCAAAAACAATCAAAGGATAGACTATCTCAATTATGTACTTTTCCTCCTTGAATTTTGGATGAGGCAACAATAGTGAAGTAGACACAATGGAGTCAACTTTATCATTATGATATCTAGATATTTCCTTGATATAAAAAGCTTTAAAATATTCTATGTAGTCCCAAACCCTGTTCTTGTAATGCTTCAAGTGACCATTCTTCACTTGATATACATTATTGACTTGGTTTACGATGACCTCATCATCCCCATGAGATTTGGTATTTTAATTCCTTTTTATTTCACCATCTATACGCCCAATAGCAGAGGTTCATATTTAGTTTTGTTATTGATGTTATCAAATTATAGTTTGAAAGAGAATGGAAAGATCTCATGTTTATAATATATGAGCACCACACTAACCCTAGATCCAAAATTTGAACAAATTCCATCAAATTTCAAAGTACAAATTTTAGTAGGATCTCTTTTAGTGAGAGAAGTGGAAGTAAAGATTTGATCTAAAGTCATGAAATAGGTACCTAGACTGACATCCTCAATAAGGATTTACACCTTGGAATCATCTGATTTAGTTGGGCTTCAATAGATAACCTTGACAGGAGGAGCTTCAATACCTATCATTGGTTGAGTAGTTGGTAGCTAGTTGTTGATTCTAGCGGGAGCATTATTTTTATTGAAATTCCTCTTTAGGATATCTTGGTAAGAATCATTAGGCACATCCTAAGACATTTGTTTCTTCAAAGACAAAAACTCATTAGCCAATCCATGGATCATGAGATTAATGGTATTTTGAGATGTGCTTTAATTTTTTAGGCTTGGAAGAATCCATTCTTATATTTCTAGCCATGATCAAATCATCTTCAATCTATGTAGTTATTGATTATATGGTAGCCACATCAAGAATATTTGACCTCCTAAATAAGAATCTAACTTTAGGAAGTTGAGCATCAACAAAGAAACATTTTCTATTTTCAAGAGTAGGGGTGGTATGATATGGAAGCTTATGAATAAATTTGTTTAAATTTGTAATGAAATCACACATAGAATTATGTAGTTCTTTCTTCATCTAAGTGAGTTGAGCCAGTAATGCATGTGTGTCCTCTATAGGTTTTAATCTTGCCTAAAACCTTGTTCTCATAATTTTCCAATCATTCATGGACCCAAGGAGAAGATGGTAGAACCATTCATATGTATAGCCTTGGAGAGTCTCGATAAATAGGAGAACATACACGTCCTCATGAGAAACACCCATAAATCCACAAGCAATGAAGAATGCAGCTATGTGTTCATCATGATTTTATTTTCCATTTCCATTTAACTTTGGGAAGTTATTTTACGAGCCATGTAGAAAATCATGCGAGAGGATGAGCCAATGCAAGAGGATTGATAGTTGGTCCCAAGGGATTGAGGTGGCAGTGGTAAAGCTATTATTCAAAATGATGTGCATGCAAGTAATTTGAGTTACACTAAGAAATAAATCTCTACAAGTTAAGGATGAAATACCATCTTGTATGGTTTGGTTCAAACAAATAGGTGATGAAATATTTAAACATTTGGAGGACCATCTCTCAGGAGCAAGGTTGAAATTATGAAACTGAAATAGGTTGAAAGTATGATCCACCTCACCTCTTTCTCTACTACTATGAGTAAAATCATTTCCTACCAGCTTGAATTATAAAAGAAATGGTAGGAAAAATAAAATATGGAGTTTCCAAAGGTGTGATAAATCTTATCTTACGTGTCTTTTTCCCCAACGAGTCGTAAAAAAAAGCTGTTGGTTAGATATTTTTCAAGGAAAAAATATGAGGTTTAACCACAACATGTGGGACAAAGTCCCTCCTCAAATAAAGGGGAGGCACCCTATTTATTACTATTCTAATAACACCAAATAATATTTACAATATTCACACTAATCTAACATTGGGGTGGGATCTCATCCTGGTAGATTTATTTCCTTTGGAATGAAAGATAGATTGAGAATGGAGGAAAGTTATAGAAGTGAGAGTAGAAAGGGGAATGAAAAGAAAGAAAAGGTAGAAATGTGTTTTTCTCTGGAAAACACAAATCCAAAGATAGTAACATGAGATAAAACAATAATAAACTTGTTTGAGATATAATGAACAATATATTGGAATTTAAAGAATAAAATAACACATTGAACTTAAGAAAAATACATTAAATAAATAAATAACATTCAACACATAGTTTGTAATGCATCTCTTATATTCCTTATAATAAAATATTGAAAAAAAAAAGTTTTTCTTCTCTTTATAATACCATATTACTTTCTTTCATCCTAAAAATATCTCCTAATAATGCCTTGGCATTTTACATTTATAGAGAAGGAGAAGAGAGAGAAAAGGGAATTAGTTTGGATTACATTCTAAAAATAGAAAAAACACATTAAATCCTTCTTGAATGGTTCTTACTAAATGACCAAGTCAACTTGTAAATCCAAACAATGTCTCAACATCTCAAAAATTTACATGCTTGATGTCAAAATGGAAAAACATGATGAATCATCAATCAAATTTTTCCTTAGTTTCTTGCTCATTTTCCTTATTATGACACTCATGAAAATTATGAATCATATCTTGTATTTCCTTGTTGTCGGGTCCACATAAATATTGATTCAAAACATCACATGTATCAAGTATGTTGATCATCTTTCCATGGAGATTCTAGAGCCTTCTAATGGTATTGGCCAAACTTCTCAAAATATTTTGGCACAAAATTAGATTTTTAATCGACTTTAGATCAAAATCCCTTTTAAATGACTCCTTTTCAACTAGATCCCTAAATTATACAAATATATTATGCACATGTAACATGTTCAAGTCATCATATAGGATGGCTGAGTACTTTGGCACATTCATCACTAATATCGATGGTGGCATCTATACATTCTTCCTAAGATTTTTGTAGCTTATCACCGGCTTCTTACAAGATCTTGACCCAAAAGTAAATGAATTTGTAAAATACGAAAAAAATTCCCTTTCACCAATCATACCTTCTTGAATAATGGTATCAAGATCAACTTTATTGAGTTCATTCAAAGCTTCCAGAGTTAATTCCCAATTATTGCATTCTTCCTAGAGCTCATTATTCATCTTTGCAATGGCCTATTTTTTCTCTCTTTCTATATCAAAGATAGACCTCTACAATGTCCTTAATCATCATCTTTCCTTGAGTTAGGATCCTTTGGATCCAAATATCTATTGCACAACCCTTTTTCCCAATATTCTCTACCTCTGAAAAAGGATGATGTGTCAAAAATAACTAGAGAGAGAGAGGATATTGGAGTTGGTTTTGAGATCTTGAGGAGGATATATGTCAACTACTCCACCTTATCCTTCAAATCATCCTGGTGGCCTTTGTTTCTTTAAGTTTCTTGAATAAATTATCCATGGCCACCTACACATCTTGTTGTGCTCCTTCAGTAGTGACTTTCCCAAGTTCCACTTTGGTAATTTGGTAATCGGAAGTAGTGATGTCTTCCTTTCTCTTATCTATAGCAAGAGCAATGATTTCGAGAAAAATTCTCCTAATGCATAAATGGTGATGTGAGAAACTTTCTTAGGTTTCTTAGATGTGCGACTATGGGCTAGGATTTATCATATTAAAATCAAAAGCTTATTGAGAAACAAACTTCTTTCTCTTCTTTAGGTTTGTATAACTATCCAAGATAAGACCAAAGAGGAAGGTGCTTACGAGGAGGAGCAATGATCATGAGTCTATTACTTGGAGGAGTAAGCAATGTGGACATCGGGGAGAAGGAGTGGTGAAAATAGTCATGATAACCATTAAATATGGGGAAGGAGAAGAAGGTATGGAGTAAAAATAGGATATGGAGAAGGGAAATGGGTTATGTGAGGAGAACCAAAGATCACACTTATCTTAGTTGAGAGAGGGAAAAGGACGAGAAGACTTGTGGTAAGAATGGCAATTTGGAGGAGAGGAGGATTGTGGAGAATAAATGAGATTGGTGGAAGAGATGATTTAAAATATCTGAAAAAGATGAGTAAGGTGGAAGGGATGAAATATGAAGTGGAGAAGATGGAGGAGGAGAAGGCACATGTGTAGGAAAAGTTACACGTGACACTTGTGGAGCCAAGGTCAAAATATTAACCACATGAGTGAAAAGAGGGGAATAAACTGGAAGAGGTTGTGTGGTCATGGTGCCATTTTACGTCCCTTGTGCTTGTTGAGGGGAAGGGGAATCAACATTGACAATGGTGGTGGAGGAGCATAAAAATGCGGATAATATTTTCCTCCACTACAAGTAGAACCCGAATTTCAAATTTTTCCTAGATGCTTCACCTTTATCCTTAGAATATTTCAAGGGACCCACTTTTGATGCAGTGGTCACTTTCAATTTTAGGAAGTTGGGATCATTTGGCTAAATATTCATTGAATAGAGCCAAGAATTAGTTCGGAGTAGAATCTGAGTAGTTTATTCCTTGACAGATGTGGACTCCTTGATCGACCAATCAATCAAGGGAAAACCCATACTCTCTACATTCATCTGCTCATAAATGGGGTCCAATATTTTACTGTCATCAACAACACCTTAAGGCATATTAATGAGGTTATATGTTGTTTCTTCATCTAAATTAAGGTGAATGTAATCCCTTTTTTAATTTCTATTTCATCATTGCAATCAATCCATATATCTTCAAGTTTGAGAACATGAATATGTATTATTCCAAGAACCTTTAGTACTACTCGATAATCGAAAGTGGGCCACGAAAATAAATTATTGATAGTTACACCTTATATTTCGATAATGATATTTTTGAATTCGATCACTAATGTGCAATTGTAATGACCAATGGATATTGGGAAATGGATTCCCACCTTATGCTTTCTCTTTTGGAACTTCTAGAGGTCCAAGAATTTCCATACCAATTTCATCAAGACTCTTATCACTTGGAAATATTAACAATAGATACGAGCCTTGAAATTATCATACCTTGATGTAGGTGAATATTGGAAAGTGGAGGAAGATGCATTCGTAATGAGATACAACATTCCAAGCTACATCAATACACCAACATTTAGAAAGATCGAGTTCTAGCTTGCAAACGATGATATAGAAAAAGACATAATTTACTCTTCAAAAATGAGCCAAACTTTATTTCAAAGACAACTGGGGGTAGAATTTGTAAACAAAATATGAGGCTCTAGTACCCTAGGTGTTCAACATGGGATAAAATATAATATCTGCTACTAAGTATGTGACATATAATGTCATTTATAATTTTCCAGTTGTTTGTACTTATATCTATTGAATTTCTAGGATATCACTGATAAATTTACCTCATCTAAAACATTGCGCATTTTTTCATATGATGGTGATGAATTAATACATCCATCCTTGGAAATCCTTTTACTCAAGAAGTCCAAAAATATACTTAGAAATGTGATAATATCATTGATTTCATAAATGAAATCACTCTGTGGTAATGTGTTTGGGCATCTACTCACTACATGTAATTGGGTTTTAAGAGATATTATTTATTGATGTGCTTGAATACAGTCTATTGAGTTCTCATCCCAATCCTTTTGAGCCCTCTTGAGATTAGAATCAACATGCACAAAGAGGTATGGAGAATTAAGTATATCCTCAAATATTCAACATATAAATAGATGACTACCTCCCCATCTTAGTTCTTGATAGCCATATATTCATATTCATAGTCGTTGGATGCCTCAAGAATAAAGATCGGACATTGAGAAAATATAGGGAAACATGTAGCAAGAGGAATTCCACTATCATATATGCATTTTATCCATTTTTTCTTTGCGGATTCTTGACGCTATTCAAAAAAATATCCATGTCGATGCCCCAATTCATTGTCCCGACATCGATGTTAGAGTAAATGTTCAAAGGGGGAATGACCCCATAATACTTGTACTTCATCTCATTAGAAGTATTTTCCATGTCTTTCCCTTATTCTAAATCAAACACTCGTAAATGAACTAAATAATTTTCTAAAAATCCTCTAGATGATCGAGAAAATGAAAACAAGAAAATCTACCCTAATTAACACCCTTAAAATTCTAAAAACCCATGTCATATTTTTCTCCTTGTCGAAACCCTAAGAATTTTGATAGTCTATTAGAAACTTGGTCCTAATTTACACCTTTAGATTCCTAAAACACTGTCATCAAGATTTAGAGCATGTTGAACACTTTGGAAATTACAACACACACTTTGTCATAAATTTGATCTTGTTTTATAAAGTGAAGAACCTAATACACCGGAAAAAAATTGTTGTTGCTTTTCACTTTAGAATTCCTGATAGACTATCGAAATTTTGACAAATGAACACCTTCATATTTTTGAAACAAGGAGTTAGATTTCAAGACTTGAAATTTACACCAAGTGTTTCTTCTCAATGATTCAAGCTTATTATAATGATGAGAAAGTCAAAAATCCCGACAATTTCATGTCGGGGTTTTTGACGTGTTTATCGTTCCAGAAACTCAAAATATGAAATTATTAATAAGAATTTATTTGAAATAGGGAAATCAATCAAGAAGAAGAGAAGAAAAATATAAAGAACCAATAAACTCTGAACCAAGTCAAATACAAAATAATAATAAATATTGGAGATCAAATTTTCACATGTCCTAAATCAGTAGGATATAGGGATTTGACGCAACATGAGTTTGTCTCTAAGTTGTGGGACTTAAACTGAGATAGACCTCCAGAGAAGGCCAACTTCCTCTACTTATTTCTACTACTAAACTACTCCTAGGAATTGAAATGCAACTATCTAACTCTACTCTAACTTTCCAAGGGACCAGGGTGAGAAGGAGATGCATAAAACATAAACCTAATCTACATGAGGTGATAACACCAAAATAAGGGGAAATATACTTTTGAAAGAGATAAAATGGAATAAAATGATGATGAAGAGGGTAGAAATGATAACCATAGATCAAAACTTCATCAAGATTCCCATCTTCATGATGCACAATAGATATAGATCCTAGAATGACACATAAAACATACCCATAAGAAAATAAAGAGGAAAGGAAACACAATAAAACACTAGCTAAGGCAGGAATGAGCCACAAAACCAAATATTTTATTTCTTGAAGATCATGCACAAATTTTTACATGTATGAAGAAGATGAAAACATTCACAGATTCATGATCTAAGGCATACAACTCTTAGAATACTTGTGCAACATAAAATTATGCCCTCACATTCCCAAAGTATCCAACATTTCAACTAGGCATCACTTTACAATATATAGAAAAATGGGAGAAGAAGAAGAAAAGGAAAATAGAGGGAAATTTGAATTCTTCCTTCACCCACCAACAACTTCCATTAAATTCTCTGAATGTTCTAACAAAGGGCCTATACACCTCTGAAAATCCACTTCCACATGTCATTTATTTTGTTGAAGAAGGAACGAAATCCATACCGCATTCAATTCCGGTGGTTACGCCACCTAGAACAATTCTTTTGCGTGTTTGAGATGTTTTCCTCTATTCCACCCACCTACCTCTATTTGCATTGAGAAATACAAATTTCACTACATGAGGAGGTTGAAATATTTCCAATAATATAAGATCTACAAATATTAGATCATTGGATCAAAATTTATATCCATTTTAGACATCCATGAAAAACTACTATTTTATTTGTTATGTTTCATTCTTATTTAGTTTTCTATGGTTTTGGATTCCAAAAATTTATCTTGTATGTCGCAGACTTTGCAAATAATTTTTGGTTTTTTCTTTGTGGTACAACTCGCTTTCTTCACCCTACAGCTTTAACAGTTTCTCTCGCTTCAATCCATAGCTTTTCCCAGTGTAGCTTAGCTTTTGACTTGCATGTATTTCACTCAACCACACATAGATCATTATAGACTTTAGAGGCATGTTCAATCACTGTGGATTTACCAATTTCAATGTTTAATATTCACCAAGTCTCGTATTTGTCCAAATTTCTCAATTTTTGCAAGGGGTGCAAAAATAGAAAACATTTTTGGTGACTCACAGGGGTCATCTACCTGCTAGATGAATTAATTAATATCCTTGGCACATCTATTAGGCATAGAGTCACCGATAAACTTGAAACTAATCTAAAATTAGGACTTTATTTCTCGTGTCTAATTTAGTTGCTTTGTATTTGATTTTATGAGATGATCGCAGCTAATACTTGGCACCTTGAATTTCTTTCTACCACAAATTTTGTGAATATGATGAAAAATTTGCAACAAGACCATCTTCAAGAAATAAAACTCTTAAAATCACTCAGGGGAAGAAACCTACAGTACCAATAAAATGATGTGTTGAAAGAACTTAGAGGAATTGAAAGCTAATCTACTATGTACAAGATGCAATGAAATATCTTAATGAGAAGGTTTGAGGTGAATCCCATTGACTAGGATTTGAAGCATGCATTCCCATCAAGATCAGATACCTCAAATGATTTATCTCGCCTTACAAGAGGTGATGATGTATGGTCCACTCTGGATAACATAAAATTTGGAGTGTCTCCTAATTTTAGCTCGATCCACGTCCCACTTTAAGACTAGATCTCCAAATTTGAATTTCTGATCTGTAGCTTTCCTATCGAACCACTTTTTGGTTAAATTATAATGTTGTTCCATCCTAAACATGGCAGAATTTCTTTACTCTTCAAGTTCTACTAATTCTGTTATATTGATCTCCCTTTGATCCACGCTTTCAAATTCCAGCTACTGAGCTAATTTGAGTGAAGGAAATTCTAGTGATAAAGGAAGTCTAGCTTCTTTTCCATACACCAATTTGTAATGGGAAGTACCAATAGCTTTCTTCATTGATATCATGTCTTCCCACAAAGCATTTCTCACCTTTATGTAACATTTCCTCTTATTGATGTCCATTGTTCTTTTCATGATTATAATCAAATTCTTGTTAGTGGATTATGTAAATCCATTACCTTAGGGGTAATAATTGGAGGAAGTCTTAAGATAGATCCCAAGGCCAAGAACCCTATTAGAAATATTTGATCCTAATAAATCCTTTGCATTGTCAAAAATAATAGTTTGTGGAACACCAAACCTTATAAAAATTTCTTCAAGAAAGTCTAGGATAACTGATTCTATGGCTTCCTTCAATGGTGCGGCTTCTATCCACTTGGTAAAATAATCTATGGCTATCAAAACACACTCGTGACCAACATTAGAGGGATTATTTATAATACCAATGAATTCAATACCCCATTGTGTAAATGGATTATCTACCTGGATTAGATGAAGTGGAATGGCCACCAATATTTTCTTTCCAATGAAAAGTGCACATTCTTTACACTTTCTCAACCATTTGTGAGCATCCGCAAAACAATGTAGGCTAAAAGTAAATTGCTTTGATTATTTTCATAGATGTGGCTCTAACAGAGAAATTTCCATCCGAGAAACCATCATGGAACTCAATTAGAAATTTATCGCATTGCTCACCCTTGATACATCTGAGTAGCACTCCATAAATATTCATTTTGAAAAATATGTCACCAATCAATGCATAGGAATAAACCGCAACCTAATATTCCTTCTTTATGCTTTGTTAAAACCAAGATGGTATGCACTAGTAGACAAGATCTTAGTCATATCCACAATCCAACTATGATCATTGAATACATTTATTTCATCCTTATACTATGTAACATTATTTGAAGGCTCTTGATTCATGAGGGAGGATTCTTGGGGTTCCAAAACATATAAAGCTAACTTCTCACACATCCCTTCCTCTCACCAATTTTTTGGATTTTATGGTCACGTCATATTCCATAATTTTAGTCACCCATCCAGCTCATTTCTCATTAATTTCTGCTCCCATAATGAAGTCTCTGATGCTGGAATGTGATACCAAAACTTTGTATAACTAGCAACAACCATGATCTTGAACTTCTTTAAAGATTTCAAGATGGAAAACACTTATTTTTCAATTTGGTTGTATTCGAGATCATAATTCTTCAGTTTTGAATGAAGAATGCCATAGGATGCTCTAGAATTTGATTATTTTGTTGAGTTAAAACTCGGCTATGCTAGATTTATCCCTATAGGCTTATAGAATGAAATCTTTGGCATAGTCAGGATTGATCAATGTAGGAGCCTGAGAAATATCTTGTTTTATCTTCTCAAAGTTGTCTTTCCCCTCTGTGGTCCACCTGAAAAATGAATTATTTTTGAGCATGAGGATAAGAGCCTTTACAAAACCTGCAAAGTTAGGAATGAAGCACCTCAAAAAGTTGATCTTTCTAAGGAATGAATGCAAAGCCTTCTTGTGAGATGGAAAGGAAAAGTCAAGATTACTAAAATTATTTTTGGTTCAATGGAAATGACTTCTTTTAAGACCAATGTCCCCAAAATTTTACCTCTAGGGAATAAAAAATTACATTTCTTGGGATTGAGAGACACCCCGAATTCCCTGCATATTTCAAATACATTTTCCAAATGTTCCATGTGATCCACACTTTGTTTAGAAAAGACAAGGTGATTTAATATACTTAAACTAAGATGAATTGATTGATGTACCCCTTAAAAGTGATGTCATTCACTCTTTGGAATGTCGCACCTATGTTTGATAAGCCAAAGGGATTTTTCTAATATGCAAATGTTCCCCATTTTATGGTGAATGCATTTTTTTATTGATCCTCTTCATTCACATTGATCTAGTTGAAGCCATAGTAGTCGTCAAGCATAGAAAACCTCTCAGCTCCTACCACTATCTATAGGATTTTCTCCATAGAAGGTAAAGGATAATTATCCTTAAGAGAGGCCTTATTTAAATCCCTAAAATTGACACAAAGTATGCTTTCTTCATTTTCTTTCTTCTGGAACCAGATTTGATACCCAACTAGAGTACTTAATTGGAATTATTATCTTGGTCTCAATGAGTTTAGACAATTATTTCCTCATGAGGGGCTCAATATGGGGATTGACTAGCCTCTGTTTCTATTTAGTTGGCTTGACGTTGGGATTAAGATCAATAAAATGTTGGACTATGTCTAGATTAAATTATTTTAAATCTTCATAGTCCCATGAAAACACATCACCAAATTTTTTACACGGGGAGATCAAAGTTTTATTTTCACACTCACCACATACCTTTCCAAGTAGAATTTCTTTACCAAGTGCAATCATGAATGGTTGGAAATCTTCTTGTTTTACTTTCATGTTCTTTTATAGTCCCTTGAACTTGTCATATGATCAAGATCTGCTCCAGGGTGACCAATCCTTTCAAAAAAATGTTCATTTTCAATTGAATTATCTTATCACCATAGATTTCTTGGAAATCAAGTTACAATTTTGAGGAGAACTCGACTTCATTTTGTATAAATTTGAAATTTTTTTCATCACTATCAAAAGAATTCCAGTTCGTATGATTATCTAGAATGGAGTTCCTAGCCACCATTTTGATATGTTACACAATTCCTTTGATCGGGTATTCTATCGATGAAAATTGAGAACCCAGAGCTGCCATCTGATCAGCATCCTTATTCAACTTCCTAGGCATAACTTGTAAGTTAATGACGTCAAATCTTTCTAGAAGATCCCAAACTCTATGTTTGTATACCTTTAATAACTTGTTATTTATGACACACCTACAGATTTGGTGAATGATCAATTTAGTATCTCCAAAGACCTGCAATTCTTTAATTTTCATCTTCTCAGCAATCGAATCAAGACCATGGACCAATGCTTCATACTCTGCCACATTGTTAGAACATGTGAATTACAATCTGTGAGAAAAGAATAACATATCATTCCTTGGATAAATGATCACAACACCCACCTGGATCCATTCACGCTTCTATATCCATCAAATAACATCCGTCATAGTCCAAAATATATTTTCTCTTCTTTCTTCAATGACGCAGTATGATAGATTCCTCTTGGAGAATGTAATAAGTGCCGAGACCAGTCTCGAAGGCTTTAAGATCTTCATCATAGGGATAAAATTCATGGTCTCTCTTATCCCATTCATCTAGCAATAAATCAAGCATAGAAGGAGGGATATGTTGCTCATCTAAAACTGAACCATGCTCATGTTCTTCTTGAATTAATAAATTTTATTGGATGAGAGTAAGATTATATGAATCAATGTGGTAGGAAAAGATGGGATCATTCTTGTATGGTAAATCTTATACCATATCTAGTTCTCAGAAGTATGTGAGTCCAATATAAAGACAAATAACCACCTACCTTAGCAGTGAAATCACTAGACAAGAAAATGGAAAAAATAGGAGGAAGGTCGATTACTGATATGTCATGGGTTATGGTAAGGCTTGCAAAGACATGAAGGGTTAACTCAAGATATTTTATTATTCCTAATACACCCATAATTGACCCATCAAATTACAAAACTCTTTTAGATACAGGATTGTATTTGAGACCCAAGATATTAGTGATTTTCATAGGTATTATAGAGGTACTAGGCCCTGAATCAATCATACAATTATGAACCAAATGTTTTCCCACAATTAATGACATGTAGAATGGTGGGGTTTTGACACTTTTACTTACTCGATATTATTTTTCATGACAGAAATTGACCGCAATGTGAGCTTTCTACACTACTAGATCCACCCGATGTAGATGCTTGAGGAATTAACATAGGAGATCACGTTGTGATGGAATAGCCAAAACATTCCACATTTTTACATTAATATTAGTCTTCTTATTTTTCTCAACAATATTAAATGGATGACCCATAGATTTCTATTTATATGGCATGTCATTTTCCTTCTTCTACTATTACATCATTTGAATAGGCGGCTTTTCTTCAAGTTAAAATATTTTATTTTTTCCAAAGCACAATTTTACTGTACCTCACGAGGATTGTTTTTATCCAATCCAAACTCTTTCACTTAACCATGGCTTTGGCCTAACTTTTGGAAGATGAAGGATTTGATTCCAACATCCTTTTCTTAAATCTTGTATTATCAACAATGCTGATGTGAGGTCTATTACGTATACCCGCTACTTGATTAACCACGCAAATGTCCTCACCTCCAAAGAACATGAGATTAACATCAGTATTGGCTTCTTGAACTGCTTCTGCATTTGAACTGGGTGCCTCCAAAAGTGGTTCTTGCTGATTGGAAGAACCTTGAACCATGTATGCTTGAAGATGCATTTCCCTTTCACAACTTAATTGATCATGCAGAAAATTACATGGGAAACACCACTCAGTTTCTTGAGCTATATTATTTTATACTTTGGACGAACAGCTGGCTTGAGCTAGGAGCAAGAAGCACTTGTGGATAAGGAATTATTGCCAATGGAAGAGGAGAACTTTGACCTTTTCATCTATTATTTTTTTGATTTTTTGTATATATTTGATTGGTTGTTGATTTATATATGGTTGATACCCTTGATTTGAAGATTTCCCTTGATTTTGATAATTTTTATAGGATTGGGATTGTTGTTTCTCTAGGGATATAACTTTTTTGGTTAAGTTTTTTATTAGATACTTCATATCCTCATCTTTCTTTTACTATGTAGAGGTCCGTGATGTGGAAACAAAATGTTGCAGATTTGGCTCAGGGGGGAGCAATAGAGGTTGGGTAGCTTGTAGCAATTCAGGATACAAGGGCATAGGTAGCCTAGGGGATAATTTCCTAGCTTGTATTAAACAATTGTATTCCCTAATTGTAATTACATAGGTTGTTGGCAGATTTTTACCTCCCATGAATTATACCTAACAACAATATCGTAGTTAAGAGACTTTAGAAAGTAGAGAAATGCACCTTGAGAAATCGGTATTACATGGATTGGAATTCTATCCTATGTTCTTTAGAGTGCTTTCTTAATTGTAGTCAACCACTTTAGAAGAAATAAATTATCTTCCCTTTCTAAAAACTGATTACACAGGGCTTGTATAGTGCATTCCACTTTTGTATTGAACCTGCTATCAAACTTCTAAACGACTACAAAGACTTTCCTTTGAAATAAGAAGATAACAATTTCAATACCACATCCATCTCATCAATTTCATGAATTACACATACATTTGTAATATCTTGGATATGATCAGCTGGAGGTGTGATTTTCTCTCATGAAGAATGGTATGTTCTTCAAACCTGCTACTAGAATAGGATTATGAGCATTTAAGGAAAGTGGACTGCTACTAGTGACATTAACAAATGGATTTGGCTATTCTGTCACTATTCTCGATTGGTCTAAGAACTCTTCTAGATTGCAAGAAAGGCCTACCAGGTGAAGGTGGGGAAAGAGTTATGTTTGGTGGAGATGGAGATATATGAAACTGTCTTCCTCTTCTTTGTCTTCCTAGAGATAGCTACAAGTATTCGAATACACCTTCTTCTCTTACCTTAGACTATGTTTGTATCCTTCTCATGAATCAGGAACAATTTAGAATACTGAAACCAATTGATTTACTACTTGGAGTCACCATATGTGGTTCTACAAAGCCTCTACAGGATATAATTTTACCAAGCTACACATCCAAACTTGGAAAAATGGAAATATTAATTTCAAATGTCCCACCAAGCATGCCAAAACTATTGGAGCTCAAATTTTAACCCATCCTAAATCAAAATAATCTATTTATTTAAGGCAACATGGGACTGTCTCCAACTTATGGGACTCAAACCGAGATTGCCTGCGGAGAAGGAAAATTCCTCTACTTATTTCTACTACTAAGCTACTCCTAGGAATTGAAATACAACTATCTAACTCTACTCTAACTTTCCAAGTGACCAGGGTGAGAAGGAGATGCATAAAACATAAGCCTAATATGTGGGAGGGGATAACAGCAAAATAAAGGGAAAGATGCTTCTGAAAGAGAGAAAATGGAAGAAAATGATGATGAAGAGGGAAAAAATGATAGCCACGTATCGTAACCGCATCTATATTCTCATCTTCATGATGCACAATAGACATAGATCCTAGAATGACACATAAAACATTCCCATGAGTGAATAAATAGGAAAGAAAACACAAGTGATAAACTAGCTAAAGAAGGAACGAGCCACAAAACCAAATATTTTATTGCTTGAAGATCAAGCACAAATTTTTACATGTAGGAAGAAGAAAAAAAACATTCATAGAGTCATAATCCAAGGAATACAACTCTTAGAATACTTGTGTAATAGAAAATGATTCCCTCACAATCCCAAAGTATCCAACATTTCAACTTAGCATCACTTTACAATATATAGAAAAATGGGAGAAGAAGAAGAAAAGTAAAATAGAGGAAAATTCAAATTCTTCCTTAACCCACCAACTTCCATTAAATTCTTTTAATGTTCTAACAAAGGACCTGTACACTTCTAAAAATATACTTCCATGCATCATTTATTTTGTTAGATAAGGAATAATTCCCATACTACATTAAATTATGGTGTTTGTACCACAGGGCGCTTTTTTACGTGTTTGAGATGTTTTCCTCCTGCTCGCCTACCAATCTCTATTTGCATTAAGAAATAAAAATTTCACTACATAAGGAGGTTAAAATATTTCCAATAATATAATATATACAAATATTAGATCATTAGATCAAAATTTACATTGATTTTTAGCCCTCTGTGGAAAACTACTAATTTCCTTGTTATGTGGCTTTCTACTTTAGTTCTCCATGGTTTTTGACTTCCGTGGATTTATCCTCGTATATCACAACATTTTCATATCTTCTGTGGATTTTTATTTTTGTATGGCTCACTTCCTTCACCCCACGGCTTCAATAGGTTTTCACTTTATTTTATAGCTTTTCCCAATGTAGCATGGATTTTGACTTCCACAGATTTCACTCAACCACACGTGGTTTTCTCTAAGCTCCTCACTCATTCTAGAATTTGGAGGCAAGTTTAATTACTTTGTGGCTTTACCAATTTCAACATTGAATATCCACAAGGTCCATATCTATCCAAGTTGCTCAATTTTTGTAAGGGGTGCAAAAATAGAAAACAAGAAACACACAAAAAATACCCCAAAATGTAAAGGAAAAAATCAAGAAATTAAGCACTTACTAAGAAATAAAGTGGGCTCAAATAAAAATCAAGGAAAATCAACCAAAATACCAAGAAGTTCAAAGTTGAGATTGGAAGCAGGAGCATGGGTTAAAATTTTAATTCTTACAAGTACGAATGACATGGAAAATCCAAGTATTTATAAACCCTTAAATATTTATTACACTTAGGATGACGTGTGTGTAAAATTTAACTCCACCATGGGAATAAATGCATTGACTCAAAAGTGTGATTTTAACTACAAAAACATGTCGTGTAATCGTATCAAAAACCCTATACAAAGGAACCTTAGTGCTTTTTAGAAATTAGGGATCAAAACACATGATACATCCGACATGATTTTTCCCCTTCATGTTCTAATGCAAACCTAATTTGAAAACCCGATACAAAGTGTAGTGTTTTGGGGTTTGGGTTTAGAAAATATCAAGCATGAAGTATATGTTTTTTGGATTTGATGTCCCAATTCTTTCAAACTCCAAAACCCAAAATACTGCAACATGTCAGGTTTTTGGGGTTGGGAAAACATTTGACATGTAACATGTCATTATGTAAGTTGATACCGAAAAAAATGAAATTCAAGGTATTAAAATGGATTTTAATGATCATGTAGAAAGTTCAAAATCCCCAAAGATGAAAATTTTTGATTAGTTATCTCAATTTTGTCATAGAAATAAAAAAATGGGATAAAATAATTTATGGCCCTTTTCACAATGGGTACTTGACCTTATTTTTTTTACTAACCCTCAATCATCCCAACGACTTAATTCCAACATCACTTCTACTAAATATTTCACAAAATATGTGGATTCTATACCTCTTATCTCCACTAAATCAGATAATATTGTCGATTTCATCCATTGTCACATCATATGTCACTTTGATGTCCCTTATAAAATCATCACAGATAATGGTAAATAATTTAATTTAATTTTTTTAAAACTCTCGACACTTACAATATCATACTCAATTTCTCCACACCATACTATTTACAAGCTAAGGACCAAGCCGAAGTATCAAACAACACCCTTATCAAGATCCTTACTAAGACTCAAGTAACCAAGTAGGTAAAGACTAGAACCTCCAATTACTAATTGCATTATTGGCTTACCACACTAGCATTCAAACCCCCTATGGGAGTTACTCCTTTCTCTCTAGTCTATGACACTAAAGTCATTCTTCTGTTTGAAGTCCATATTCCATCTCTACACATTTGTCTTAAAGATTTCATCACCGAGGAGTAATTTTGTCAGAACACCTCATACAACTCAAAATATTATATGAATGCTTGACTAACTAACCTCAAACATATTAATATCTATCAAGAATGAATCAAATGAACATATAATAAACATCTTAAAAATGAGAATTTAACATTGGTGATCTCGTCCTTAAAGAAAATCAATATGTCACAAAAATGAAAAAGTGTAAACATGGGAAGTTTTCCCTAAACTGGCTTGGACCATATATCATCACTCAAAAATATGGGTCCAGGGTATATCACTTGACCTCTCTTGATGGGAAACCTTAAAAAGAGCCACTTAATTCCTTGTACTCGTAGCCCTTCTATTACTACCATATATACTTAGATGACCTTAGCCCAAATAAGATTCCCCATTATCAACATTCACAAATCCCATCACCCTAGTAGTGATTTGGAATTATGTTGTCTCCCGTTAGTATATCCATTATGAACTTAAATATGAGCACCAGCCTTGCTCATAGCATATTACACATGGAAAAGTCCCCTGAGTAGTACAATAAGGGACCTCGAGTCATTACTCCCCTACTTCATCTTATCTACCTAAAGATGACCTATTTAGGATATGTGTATTATCTTATATATCAACACTAACCCCTCCTAAGTGGTCTTTTAGGCCTAACTCCAACTAAAAGAATCAAAATCGTCATGGGATAAAGATCATTCTATCAAAATATATATTATTCCCTCAAAGGATAGCTATCGATCAAACATATATCCACTATCACCATAAAAATCTAAATATATTATTATATACCATTCCCTAGAAGGATGACTTGCCAAATCTAACGAACATACATACATGACGGAAAAATTGAAATCTTCCCACATTGATTAAATTTCTCAATATTGTCTAAATGTTTTACCATCTTGGGAAAGCTTCCCACATCAATCAAATTTCCCTTAAAGATGTCGGATTCCTAATTTGATCAACCAACAAATCCTAAAAATAAAAAGGTGAGGTAAGACCTAGAACCTATAAGGAGAACTGTCGACACTAAAATTTTCCTCTGTAATTTCTAGTTCATTAATGTATGTATTAGGAATAGGATGTTGTTAAGCATAATTAGTAGTAGCATCCAATAGAACATAACGACGCTGCCAAGACGCCGCCTCCAATAATGTATAGTACGGTAATAGTCAAAAGTATAATAGGAATGTTGTGGTAAAAAGAAAATATTTGTCATAAGTGGTCCGGTAATATTGGTAATAAGGACAAGGAGTGAGGTCATAAATATTTTGTGTATTTTATTTGTAAAAAGTCAAAAATGTGGAGCCGAATGAAATGATAAGATTTATCTTATCTTAAAAGATAAGTTTACATGTACAGATAAGAGTTAAGGTATGGAATATGATTCGTCAGATTGGATTTCTTATCCTATCTTAGAGATAAGATGGATAAGCCTGGAAGTTCTATAAATAAAAAGGCCACCCCCCTCATTTAGCATAGAAGAAAGTAGTGAGAAATATTGTATGAGTAAGTGTGTAAAGGAAGTCATCATTTTAAAGGTGTGTTAAAGAAGCCATTAAGAGGTGTAATTGTGAAGTTTCTCCCATAGTTATTGTTAGAAGGCAAGTGAAGGCAGTAACACTTGAAGTACCTCATGGGTGAGATTGTAACAATTTCATGTTGATATTATAATTTACACTGATATTTCAGATTTATCATCATTCCTTCTTATCATAGTCTATGGTATTCTTGTGTTATGTTTGTTGTGTTTCCAGATTACATCCACCAAACTAAAGGTTGTGCATTAGTAAATAATCATAGCACGAGCAGTTCGTGAAGAATTATCATAGTGCCAGATTGGTGATGACATTTTGGTTCCATTGCAGACCATTCCTCGTTGGTGGATTTTCTGGAGAGATATTCCCACTTAGTCAGAAAACATTTGGAGGGTAACCTTGTTTTTACTATGCATAGTAGTTACCATGGTAAAGTCACTTTTTTCCATGAATAGTATTTACCGGAGTAAAGTCACTTTTTACCGTGAATATTATTTACCGCAAAGAATTCACTTTTACTGTGAATAGTGTTTACCATAGTTTATCGTGGTCATTTCTATTTTCTATTATAGTGATTCCAATTATTTGTGCACATAGGTCTTGTTGATTGTACTTGTGGGTTGGTATTTCATTGTGGTTACTTTTGAAAATGGGGAAGATTCCTATTTTTTCAGCCCAATCTAATGAAGATACTTCCTCTTTCATTCAAGAGTTTAAATGATCTTGTATTTGTAATGGCCTTATAAGAAGGGAACAATGGACTAAATTTTTTCCTACCTTTTTGGATGGTTCAACCCTTAGGTGGTTTCAAACACTAGGTGATAATGTGAAAAACTCATGGGATTTATTAACTGAAAGTTTTATTGAATAATGTAGTGAACAACAAAAATATGCAGATCTCATGATCGATATCACAAAGATATCCCAATGAGAGAAGGAGAAGATAAGGTATTATCATGCTCGTGTTCTAGAGCTAAGGAGGAAGCTCAATGCCCAGATCCGGAAGGAAGGATTAGCGGATGGGTTGATGAATGGCATGGATAATATCCTCTGTAAGCACTTCATTCTTGGGATGAAGCCGGATATCGACAACGAGTGAAGTATGACCACCCACTATCATTGAACAAGCAAAGGAGATTGCAAGAAGACAAGAAGAAAGCATGGAAGAGGAGCCCAAAGAAATTGTTACTAAAGTAGAGCCTACACCAGCAACTTTGGTCCATAATCCACAACCACTCTCGGTGAGCACAAATCTTTCTCCTAGTACATCTACTGAGTATGAAGATCTGCTCAAGAAGATGGGTCAGTTAACTATTAATCTTCTTCAAGGAAAATAATTTAGTTCTCAGGGAGGAGATAGAGGTCTAAAAAGAAATATTTCTGAAGTTGTATGTTATGGTTGTTATAAAAAGGTCATTATAAGTATAATTTTCCAGATAGAGCTTCTACATCTGGTACAATAGATAATGATAAAGGAAAAGCACCTGTGAATTCTTTTGATGTAGTAGATAAGAGCATAAATAATGAAGTAGATGTGTTTGTAACAAAAAGAAAGAAAGAAAAAGATAATCAAGATGGAAATGATCCTAAGAAGATGAAAGGAGAAACTAGTAAGAAACATAGGAGAAGAAAGTTGGGTGTGTAGGATTTTCTAATTTCACAGGGACAAGGACCATACTCCATCTTATAAGATCTATCCAAAAGGCCTACAAATATTACATATGGTCAACTCTTGGCTATGTCTTCTGAGAAGAGGCGGGAGCTGCGAAGTGGACTCAATGCTCGACGAAGGAAGGAGGTTGAGGTCCCTATTTTTGAGGTAGAGGTAAATCCCTATGCTCCACAAGCTGAGGTATTATGTAATGGTATTTCAATTCATGATGTCTTAGTTGATGGAGGTGTTGCAATTAATGTAATGATCGGTCTCGTAATGAATATGTTAGGTTTAAAAATTGATCGCCCCTTAACACTTATGTTAAGGTCATTAAATAAGGGAAAAACTAAACCAGAAGGTGTAGTTTCAAATGTGGAAATATATGTTATGGGTGTTGTATATGTGGTAGACTTTCAGGTGATGAAAAATGGTACTGTTGCATACCCAATGTTGTTGGGAAGACCATGGCTAAGGAGAGTTCATGCAAGAAACTACTGGAATGAAAGCTTGATGAAACTTGGACATGGTAGAAAGAGCATCAAGATAAACGTGATCCCTCGGCATCATAAGGTAGAACCTGTGGATTCAAGTGATGAAACTGATGATTGGACATCCTCTGATTACTCTAGTACCAGTGAAGTGGACACAGAAGATGAAGAAAGTGAGGTTGATGTTTCAGTCATGGATATCCTTCCACCAAATCGAATCATGAACCCATAAAATTATCTGAAGAAGAAATTGATGATCATCTCCAAAAAATAAAGATTGGTGATGTTGTGATGGAGAGTGAGAAGGAATGCTACCTCTAGCTCTTTCGAAGGTACATACACCTATTCACTTTTGACTACAAGGAACTCCATCAAGTAAGTTTAGTAGAACATTCTATTGAGTTGGTAGATGGTACTAAGCCCATAAAGAAAATACCTTATAGAATGAATCCTAATTTTGTCAAGACTGTAAAAGAAGAAATAGATAAGTTGCTTGATGCAGGATTCATATTTACTGGTGGAGAATTCAGAATGGGTTTCTCCCATTGTGATCTCAATAAAAAAGAATGGGAAGCTACGCATTTGTGTTGATTATAGGAAGCTCAATAAGGCAACAAAGAAGGATCATTACCCTCTTCCATTCTTAGATCAGATCTTGGACAAAGTAGCTGGCCAGGAGTGTTATAGTTTTGCTGATGGATATAGCAGATACAACCAAGTTTGTATAGTAGAGAAAGATCAGTTGAAGACCACATTCACCACTCCTTGGGGAATGTTTTCTTATAGAGTTATGTCTTTTGGGTTGTGTAATGCTCTAGCAATGTTCCAGCATTTTATGAATAGGGTGTTTGAACCCTACATTGGGAACTTCATCAAAGTATTTTTGGATGATTTTTTCATCTATGGGAGTAAGATGGACCACCTGCACCAAATGGAGACAGCATTTGAAAGGTTAGATGAAGCAAAGGCCTCACTAAACCCTACAAAGTGTGTCTTTGGATGTTCTAAAGGAATTTTTTTAGGGCATGTGGTATCCAGAGATGGTATTGGTACGATCCTGATAAAGTTTCAAAAATCAAAGAGTTACCATTTCCTATGAATAGAAGTTGAGATCATTTTAGGCCATGTGGGTTACTATAGAAGATTCATCAAGAATTTCTCAAAAATTACACAACCACTAACCCAGTTCTTGAAGAAGGATGTTACTTACCAGGAAATAAGGTGCATGAAGCTTTTGAAGAACTAAAGGAAACCTTGACATCTTCACCTATTTTAAATAATCCAGATTAGAGCAAGCCATTCATTATGTATACCGATGCCTCGGACGTAGCACTATGAATTACTCCGAGCCAAAAGGATGAAAATGGGAATGATCATCCAGGTTTACTTTAGGAGAAGAAAAATGAGCAAAGGTCTTGAGGTAAATTATACTGTAACTGAAAAGAGGCTCTAGCTATCATTTTTGTTGTAAAGAAGTTTAGAAATTACTTGCTAGGGTAGAAATTTATAGTTGTAACAAATCATCAAGCTCTAAAATATATTGTCAATAATCCTAACCCATCAAGGAGGATAGAAAGATGGATAATTTTTCTATGAGAATTTGAATTTGATATTATATATAGGCTAGGAAAGAAGCATGTCAATGCAGATGCACTCTCTCGAGCCTATGATGGTTTAGGTTCATCTTGTGATGATGATGATTTCACAAATGTAGCATTGTTATCCCTTGACACAATACCTAGTGAATACATAGATATTTGGAATTATCTGAATGAATTCAAGTTTCCTGATGGTGCCAATGCAAAGACTAAGAGGAAGATTACTCAAGCCAATCATCCATATTCTATTCTGCATGGAGTATTATTTTGAATAGGACACGGACGGTACAAGCGGGCGGTTGGACGTGATCAAGGGAAGGAGTTGAGAGAAGAATTCCACAATGGTACATGTGGATGGCACTTCTCTGGATAACTTACAACAAGAAGGATCTTGGATGCAGAGTTATCACCGCCCACTCCTTTTAGAGATTGTTATAATTATTGTAAGACATGTGATATTTGTTAAACACATGGTAAACGTAAGACTTCATTAGCTCCATTATGTCCTATTCTTCCACTTGGTCCCTTTAAAAGTGGGGAATAGACATTGTAGTTCCAACTACCCTATGCCAAAATAAGTATATTGTAGTTGCCATGATTATTTAACCAAGTGCGTTGAAGCTAGGCCATTGAAAATAGCTTCCATGGATGAAGTGGCAAGGTTCATATATGAACACATTGTCACCAGATTTGGTTGTCCTTTAGAAATTGTAATGTGAGATCAAGGAAGCCACTTCATTAATGAGGTGGTAGAAGCCATAGTGAATAAGTTTTCTATTAAGCACAGGAAGGCAACAACATACAAGCCAAACACAAATGGACAGTGGAACGAACAAATTTTGTGTTGTGTCAAATTCTAACAAAAGATGCAAAGCATTGTGGGCATATAGGGAAACATCAAAGTCAACAACAGGATACTCCCCATTTCAATTGGCTTATGGCATTGATCCAGTTCTTCCTATTGAGTTTGATATTCCCACTGTGAGAGTTATGAAAAATGAAAGGATGGATGAAAGTGATTCAATAAAAGAAAGGTTGGTACATTTTTATTTGCTAGAGGAAATGAGGGAAATAGCGAAGGATACAAGCTATAAGAAGAAAATGAAGCAGAAGGAATACTTTGATCAAAATATCTATTGGTCTCCATTTCATGTGAATGACTTGGTTCTAGTATATGATTCCAGATACAAAAAAGAAGACAGAGAAAATTTCTTCCAAAATGGATGGGGCCTTACAAAATAGCAGTTGTACATGAAAATGGTACGTACCGACATGAGGAATTGGATGGCACTCCCATTACAAAATGGGTCAACCATGACAAGTTTAAGATTTTCCAAGCACTAGAATAGTCTACTCTGAGGATGGAGTAGAAGCTAGGAAGGGGGAAGATGTTGACACTAAAATTTTCCTCCGTAATTTATATTTCATTAATGTATGTATTAGGAATAGGATGTTGTTAAGTATAATTATTAGTAGCGTCTGATAGAAGATAATAAAGACTTTGCCAAGACGACGCTAATAATGTATAGTACGGTAATAGTCAAAAGTACAATAGGAATGTTGTGGTAAAAAGTAAATATTTGTCGTAAGTGGTCCGGTAATGTTAAAATGTCAAAGTTAGGGTAAGTAGAGAAGTAGGGTCTACATGATTAGGAATCGAAATATTATATTGGTAATAAGGACAAGGAGTGAGGTCATAAATATTTTGTGTATTTTATTTGTAAAAAGTCTAAAAATGTGGAACTCATGTGAAATGATAAGGTTTATCTTATCTTAAAAGATAAGCTTACATGTACAGATAAGAGTTAAGGTATGGAATATGATTCGTCAGAGTGGATTTCTTATCTTATCTTAGAGATAAGATGGATAAGCCTGGAATTTCTATAAATAAAGAGGCCACCCCCCTCATTTAGCATAGAAGGAAGTAGTGAGAAATATTGTATGAGTAAGTGTGTAAAGGAAGCCATCATTTTGAAGGTGTGTTAAAGAATCCATTAAGAGGTGTAATTGTGAATTTTCTCCCATAGTTATTGTTGGAAGGCAAGTGAATTCAGTAACACTTGAAGTACCTCATGGGTGAGATTGTAACAATTTCATGTTGATATTATAATTTACACTGATATTTCAGATTTATCATCATTCCTTCTTATCATAGTCTATGGGATTCTTATGTTATGTTTGTTGTTGTGTTTCCAGATTACATCCACCAAACTAAAGGTTTTTCATTAGTAAATAATCATAGCACGAGCAGTTCCTGGTGAAGAATTATCATAGTTCCAGATTGGTGATGACAGAACATAGTTCCCCGTGTAACTCTCGAACATCTTAAACAAAAGAGGATAACATATCGCATCTTATCTCGAGATCAATCGCACAACCTTAAATGAACTAACCATTATTAGTTATATGTTACTAGGATTTAGTGTTACAAGTTAAATAAGATCAAAATTACCATCACATACATGAAAACACTAAATCAAATAAAGAAACAAACACTTTTCACAAAATGCTTTAGCCATCATATTATATATATATATATATATATATATATATATATATATAATCAAAACCAGCACTGACACAATATAATCACATCTAATATCCATCAAAATAAATTGAATAATCACATTTATACAATTGTACCATAACCATCATCATATCTAAATCTATCCATAATCTCATATAAAAAATCACATCAAATCATGAAAACACATTTTCACATAAATATAAACAAAATATCATATATATATAATCAACATATATCTCAAAAATGATTAGGCTTCATGGCCCATAAAATAAATACATTGTAAAATGTACATATGAGAGTGCCAAACCACCATCTTTACCCTTAGACTCTCTCCTCATCCCACTAATACTCCTTGTGCTATTAGTAGGACCTCGTTGAAATTCCCTCCACTTACTTTCCATATGCTCTTCGTATCATGACACCCCTAGGAGCCTCTCCCCATAACCCTTTAATAATATATCAACTCCTCACATAATTATTAGTAGTGAGCTAGGACCACTATCCGAGGTTCCTCGATCTAACCTCCTTTCGTAGCTCCATCCACCACTCTTGATGCTCCCACTCATCCCAAAGACACCCTAATTCTAATCCAGTTTTCTTAGATGCTTTAAGTGTACTCCATGTCACTATAATTATCTTTCTCAAGATCTCTCACTAACCGAGGTACCTATATTGGTCCTTCCAAACCTATCCTAGCTCTACCTCCAACGTTATCACCCACTCATCCCTCACATGTCCATATCACTACCTCATCCTCTAAGACAGTCAACCGATTATATCTCTCGGGGTAAAATCTATCTCAACGTCTCCACCTCTGTCTCTAACCCACATCCTACATGTCCCTCCACCTCCTCTCCCATCTTCACATCCTCCTCCCCTATCTCCCACCATGCCCTCACCGTAGACACCTATAATTATGCCTAAGCAATTTAAATACTTAAATTGCACTAATTATCTCACTTCTCACAAATTGGTGACATACCATGAAAGGCACTCACCTTCTCTCCTATCATCGTTAATTAATTATACTACGCTAATTAATTAATATGCTTATCCAATAAACACCCTAATTAATGACCTTCCTTTAATAAATCCCCCTTTTATCTAGACTAATTAATTATTATTAATTAATTATCTTCCCCTTTCATTTAACCAATAAATCAATATTTAATTGATTTAATCCCTTCTATAGTCTAAATCATGCTAATATTCCTCTAAAAGCTTCTATAAGCTTGCACATCTATTAATTAAATCATCTTGATTAATTAATAGGCCCCCTTTATCCACATGGGTCACTAATGGACAAACTAAACCCTCCTAAAGTTAACTCAACCCTATCTAAACCCCCCTTATCCATAACTAACTCAACATCTCTATTATCCCACATGCAAAGGGATGTAGTGATTCCTTTATCCATTGGGCTATATAAAGATCCCTCCTCCTACCTTTACACTTACACCTAAATTCCTTGAGAAGACAAAAGCAAAGCACATAGCAAATAGACTAAAAGCTTTCCTTTGTTATTCTTGAGAATTCACCACTTGAAGAGTTAAGCCTCTTTTTCTAGCCAAAGTGCTTGGGTCATATGGGAGGTGTCAAAAGGGTCTTGTAGCCCAACTTTGATAAGCTCTCATTCCTAGGTTCTTGGATATAAAAAACAACCACTTTGATTGCCATGGAGCCTACATAGGTCCATTTAATTTTGTTGTTAATCAAAAGAGTAGAGGTTCTTGACAAATTTGCATGCTTAGTTTGATTTATGCTTTGAAGTTTTAAATGCAAATAATGTTATTGTCTAACCTTGTTTAGCTCTTATCTTGATGGTGCTTTAGACTTTTCTTTAACTTTGTTAATTAAGACTACTAGGTGTTAGTTTTTATTTTCATTAACTTAGTTGAACAAACTATGCACACACTCACAAACCACTCTCCCAAGCTACCATCCATTCTGCTACCATGCCCCGTACTTGAGTGTTAGCTTGATATAATCAATCTTAGCCGTGTTGCCTCCTCCTCTTCCATCTTCTAAATGTCTCTCATATGTGTTGTTGATAACTATATATCACTCAACCTGTTTATAGAAAATAGGATTATGGTACATCATGTACCGGATAAATTTTCACCTCACCCATCCAAATTGTACCACAATATACCATATCATGTCATCTATCCCATGGAAGAACATGTGGATAGATCACACGAATGTGCTCATAGGCCCATCACTGTAACAAAAAAGTAACATCCAATCAAAAACTCCTCCATACTGACCACTCTCACAACTCCCTATAAACATGTGCCAGCAAAGTCTCCCCCTAAGAAAAAAAATTCTAATACCCCACCATATCCATTACAACCCCCACCAACATCCATGGAAAATAGAATCCTCTTGAATTCAGGGAGAGAATAATAATTGATCCCCACCATAATCATAGTAATCAATGTACTCCCAACCACTCTATCATCCCAAAAATTCTCAAAATAAAATCCCCCTATAACATACACTACATCCAAAACTTCATCTCCATACAACCACATCATAGTTTCCCTGACTTGTCTTATCAATAGAACAATTGACTCACCTTGAATAGGCAAAATCACAAAATCATGTACACATCCTCTAGGGTGATAGTAATCTCCCCTATAAAAACCAGATTGTCCCTATGGTTGGATCCCACTTCTCAAATAATGCCACCATCATCTCTAAATCTCGATGGACGTGCCTATAATGATGAAATATAACTAACCCTAATGCCTCCAAATTATCCCAATCATCATCTCCCATATAATCACTAAACAATCTAATAAAGGAGGAACTCAATCCCTCATCGCTTGCCATGCATCTCTTCTCCTACATTCATGAAACAAAAAAGAAACAATATCTTAGGAAGTAAAAAGTTTATCCAAATCTATAAAAACCAACAAAAACATATAAAATCATAACCAATTACATAATATCAAGATCGATCCTAACCAAATCGATGTTGATACTACTAATCGACATCGATCCTATATCCTCATTTAGAAAAAAACTAATAACTAAAAACAACAAAAGAACCTACCTCTATCTAAGATGGTAGTCGCTCCTCTTCCCTCTCCCACTAGCCTCCATCTCTCAAAATAGAAAAATCACAAATTTATAGAAAATAAACAACACGAATGTAATGAACATGATGACCTCTCACGATTATCTAAATCCTATATATAGGCATCCAACCCCGATCATCGTTGATTTCTAATCGGTATTGATTCTTATGGATTTGGCACCGATCCAACTGATCGACCACGATCCCATTAAAATTGTACACTTTAAAAATTTGTTCTCCTTTTTGGTCCCCAAGACCTTCATACAAACAAATTGTATCTTATTCACAATGATCCTGTGTTTCCAAGCCATCACGAATTTCGTAGCCTCTCAGGAACCTTTTTCCACCACTTCCTACAAGTCATACATTGATAGGTCGAGAACCCATTATTCCCCTATCACTTCACGTATTCGCACAAACCCACCTATGTGGAAGTATATTTCATGCCCATTCTTGGGGAGCCTTAAATTGAAAACATAAATTTACAAATGAAATATTACATAAGCATACATGCTCTTGAATTTATTCATCCACCATCCATTCAAACCAATGAGCACCAAAATTTCTCGCAATGGCCCCTAGTTTGAGGGGGATCACTTGTACAACATTTATCCAACTATCTCAATTTTTTTATCCAACGGTTTTTCCATTAAAAACCTGCAATGTCCACAAATAAAGGAACATAAATACATCAATAAAAATACCAAAACAATTTTTTTTATGTACATTAATATATACACAACACCACATGGGAACGATTTGGGTAATTCAACATCACACAAGAAATTTATACCAACATGGACCCACATGTATCACAAGGGAATACAACACATATAACCAAGCCTACCTAAGAGGCTTACATAAGGGAGAGTTCATCATTGCAACTACCCCTTATCCCTCAAATAAGGGATCATGGCTAGCTTTTGGTTCCTCTAAAGAAAATACACCACATAAAATTTGACAGGCACCCTTTTCCTTACAACATAACACAATCTTATACCTCCACTTAGACTAGCCACAAATACCCCTGTTTCCTCCAAAAACACACATTTTCCTTATTCCTCCCTTCACTAGCTACACCTTATTCCTAAAATAAACTATGATGAATACATCACCCCACCAAGAAGACAACAAAACCACATGATATATATGATGTAAATCATAACTACATTTTCCAATGATAAGGAACAAACAATGATCACATTTTCCAAAATGACGAAGGATAACAACAATCCAATCACATTATAAAATTATAGATAAGATGTTTTTATGATTACACATTTATTACAATCATGTTTCAAACTTTAACTTAAGGTCTAGAAAGGCTCATAATATGTGAATCATACATTCCTTTTCTTTTCTAAACTAAAACTCCTTTACATTGTTTAACATTAAAATTAAGGTGTTTTCATTTAATTTTGATCATATACATTGGTGCAATTACTTATTTAACTCTCTTGTTAATATGGGTATTTATATACACACAAGGCTACTAGGTATTATCCCTAGAATTGGTTTCTAAATAAATTCTTATTGATTTTATATCATACCTTTGTTACAAAATAAAGACAAGTGTAGGATCAAAGAGGATATGTTCGTGGTTTAAGGACTAAGGGTCATGAATCTTTCCTTCATTTATACTTTAATAATTGATTTGGTCCACATTAACTATTATACGACATGGGTTTCTTTATTCACGACATAAGAAGGTTTAATCACGTTACAAGGAAGGTCAAGTTTCACTTTTCCCATGGAACAACATCTCACGATTACACTTCTGAAGGCCAAGTGTTAATTATAATTTTATTATAGTTATGTTCTAATAATTAGTTTAAGGAATTTGAAGGAACTTAACATGACAACATACTTTCTCTCTCTTTTTTGTTTCTATGCTAAAATTCTTTAGTATTTATTTACAATTCAACTTAAAAGGGTTTGTTTGATTAGGTTCATAAACCTTATTACAATTAATTGAGTAACCCATTTGTTAATAGGGACATTTGTATGTTCATGAGGAAACAAGTCCGTTCTAGGGATTCTTCACTAAGAACATGATTACTTGTTTTGACATCATACATTCATTACACAATAGGAAAAGTGAGGGAACAAGAGGGAATAATCCTTCGTTTAAAATATTAAGGTTCACATTAAGTTTACATGTCATGGATTTTGTTTCTCTCAACAAGATAGGTATAAACACGTTACATGAATATCTAAATTTTTCTTTTCTCCTAGCACATCATCTCATGGTTACATTTTCAAAAAATAATAATAAATTAAATTTTGTTAACTTCTACAATTAACTCTTAGTATTGTATTATAGAACCCAAACGATAATTGAAATTGGGTATGGAATTCATTTATAACCCCACTCCTCAATATTACTTTCAAAGGGAAGTTAATGATCTTTGCCACATGAAAAGCCTTTCGTTTACTCATGTGAAAAACTAAGAGGGTTTGCATTAGATTTAAAGTCATTTTCCCATGGATTACTATCTTAAGAGAACACATTCTCCTTGCTACACACACGACTACTAATCCTAGGAGGAAGCCACATACTCTAGACCAAGATTAATCATTACCGCTCCTAACTATCGGGTTCACAAAAATGTATCTAAACATATAGGGTATAATGATAATATCAAACTTGGGATCTTATTTCCTTAAACTAGAAAGGGCCATCGAGTATAATGATTTAGGTTCACCCTATGGTTTATTTTTCTATATTATGAAGGATCACACGATAAGGGTAGTTATGCAAGGGTTTTATACTAAGGTTGATTATTTTATTTTAATTTCCTTTCTACATTTTCAAGGTAGATAACATAACACACTAGATATTTAATCATAAATTTCACACTGAAAATGCACTATAAGATGTCAAATTCAATTTCATTTAACATATATATCCAACTCTTTTACAATACATAATTCTAAATCAAAATGACACCCATGGTTAGATGCACATTTCCCCAAACACCCCTAAATACTAGAACTCATACATATTACAAAATTTCAATAATAAACCTTTCAATACATCACATAATGTTGGTTTAGCCTCTACAATTTCATTGTTTCAAATAACATGCAAAAATGATATTTTTAGTGACACTTCACTTCCTCCCTATGTCTGGTACTTCTGCAATCATCGCATGTTATGAAAAATTTTGGCATGTCATCCAACTAAATATAGAATAATTAAAGTTATTATTTTTAATTTGTATAATCAGAATAATTCACACATAACCAGAGAGGGTTAGAGGTATATATAATTATTTCATTGCACTTCATTTCTTAACTACGGGAGGAGAGAGAAAGAGATAGAGAGAAAGAGGAGAGAGAAGAAAGAACACTATTTTTACAAAGGTAAAATTTTACATAAAAAGCCACATAAGATAGAGTTTCATATAGTTATTTATAAGTTTCAATAAGTTTTCATGATGGTTTGCTAACTTGACTAGGGTCCTACAATCTTCTTTTACATTTTCCTACTAGTTTCAAAAATGTCCAATTTTATCTTGGAGGATAAGAAACTACGTTCAACAAATGTCTTCCGATAGGAAAATGCACAATGGATAAATTCCTATGTGTCCTCATATATACCAATAATTCACAAGAATGACTAATTTAGAACTCGAATGGTGACTAATTTACAAATGTTGGCTAGTTTTCTAGGGCCATCGGTCATAATTGGACTAGTTGCAAAAACAACCAATTTTATCTCGAGGGCTAAGAAACAACATCCAATAAATTTCTTCCAATGGATGAAATCTCAATGAAAAAATTTCTACATGTTCTCCTATATCAAATTCACCTTGAGTCGATTCACCTAGAAAGTTACGATTGGAACTCGAGAATTGCAAAATGGGTTACCTTTTTCCTAGCTAGAAATGTGTTTTTCCCAAGTTGAAGGTTACAGAAATTTCTTGGTAAAAATACTAGAGGTTTGCGAAGGAGGATAAGAATTTCTTCACTCAAGGTCAAACGGAAAGCCGAAATGAAACCCAAATTTTCACTTTTAGCAGCTTCCTAAAACTAGAAAACAGGGTAACAAGGCTCCTAGAGGGTCATAAAAAAGACCACAAACAATCAATTGATACCAATCTAAGGCTTGATGTGACTTCCCACATAAAAGTAATAAAGACAAATCTTATCTCTTTTCTAGGGTTTGGAAGGTTTTTTACGAGTCTTCAAAAATTGTGATTTATTATCCTTTTCAAGGGAATAGTTGATAGGTTTATAAGGGACTCAACTCAATTGTCAAGTAAATGGAGGTGGTTTGTAGATAATTAGTTTAGTTTCAAAGTTTTCATATCATCTCTGAATGAGGGTTTAATTATATGTTTTACACCAATTTTTATTTGCATTGCATAAGTTACAAGGTGATGTTTTATTGTTTGTAAAACAAGTTGGTTTAAAATAATAAATTATAAAATGAATCAAGGGTTTATATTTTTTATTTTGTATTAAATGAATAACTAAAAGTATAAAAATTATGGAGATGAAGGTAAGGGAGACCATGCTTGGAAAATGTGAGAATCTATAGTGTATGAGGTAATCCAAGTGGGTTAACCCGTATTTCACAAATCTTCATCCCTTTTCTAAGCAATCATCAAATGCTTTGTGAGATTTGCTCCCATGCTTTGAATATATGGCTACTAGGAAAACACAATCTACATCTATAAATTTTCACCGTCCTTATTTCTTAATGGGATTCCATACCCTATTTTGACATGCTCCCATTTGCATATGTAGGAATGAGGCTCATAAAGGTTTCAAATTTCATCTATAAATATGTCAATGGTATTTAATTAAATCCCTATGTGGTATTTTAGACAAACCCATTTTCACATACCCACAATTGTGACACTCAGGAGAGATAAAATATGGGTAAGGCATTTATAGAAAATCCTTTAAGTCTCATCATGGACACCATTATGTGCACGTCCATTAATTAACATACCCCAAGAACCAACCCCTTTCTGAGGCATGTTGTCAAAATCTCCATGTGCCCATTTTGTAGGCATCCATATTGTCTATATGGCTACTAGATCTCTAATAACTATAACATGAGACAAAACAAAGCTACCTGCTTCTACCTTGCTAGACACTCCTTTTTTAAGCTCTTTATTTACCACAAAGGAAAGGGTGAATATATTAACACCTATTGGCTACATTTGATGGAGGTTTCTAAAGGCTTGCAATAAAAATCCCCTTTTTTTTCCTTATACCTAGCAATATTTTCTCTAATTTCCCATTGACATTGGATGAGAATGGAAAAAGAGATGGTTTCACTTAGAGGAAGAGTGAAAAGAAAAATCTTGTAGAGGCATACATGGGATGGCATGAAAAAGCACTTCTAATGTCTTATTTAATACAACAACTTGAAATAAAGATAGGAAAAGAAAGAATGGCATTTCAATGGTTATAGTGCATGTAGCATAGGTCCTTATCATTAGAGAAGCAAAATCAATACAGCTAGGTATTACACACCCCATACAAAGGCCTCCTAATCCTCGGTATTTTTTTCTTCTTCTTCTCGTATATGATAAAAAACTAGTGGCAAGAAATAGATCCTCCTAGAGAATTTTTACCCACCTTAACTATAGATATACGAATCTAGATCAATCAATTTATAAGCACTAAAAATAGGAGACATTAGGGATACAAATTTATCCCCATGTGTAAGGATGGTTAAACCCATAATGGTATTGATTTTAGGAAGGCTTATGTGAGAGTTTCATTTAGCACAACTCCTTGACACATTTTTTTATTCGCTCAACTACCAAATACTACTAAATTTACAATGTTAACTTGGGTTTCTATGTGGTTAATGCCTCTGGTCTCAAATAAATTTCTTGAATTATTATTCAAGGAAAATGGAAGGTCTGTAGGATTTTTTTGACGTCCATTACCTTCTCACACTCTTGTCATGTGGAATCATCCCTCACCCATATGCCTTCATTAATCTCCACCTTTGCCCACTATAATTTCTCTCACCAAAACTCTCCACCACCACTTCAACTACACCCCCAACCACAAGTTCAAAATATATATATATATATATATTCCTTTTTATCTAATTTATAATTTATAATTTCTTTGCTTTTGTTTAGTTTAATTATTTGATTAATATTAGTATTGTTCTAAAATGAGGAAAATTGTGATCATGGATATATTCCTATCATCAAAATAAATTTGATCTCAAGTTCTGTGAGAGGAGTCGAAAACACGTAGAAATGGGAGGGGATTATATCTAACCTCCTTTAATTTTTTTTTTTTCTCAATATTATTATTATTATTATTATTATGGTTACTATCTCATAAATGATTTAATGAGTGACCTAGAATCAACCACCCCATCTTTCTAACATCACTTGATAAACCTGAGAATAAAAAGGCACTAAATTTCCCTCCCCTTATAATAGCATTGTCCTCGATGTGACATAAATATAAGGTTAGAAGAGGTACTCATGAGAAAGGAATAAATAATCAATGACTCGTGTCACCAAAGTGAAAATATACCCGTTGTTAAAGCATGACCACAAAGAAGAAGGCAAGGTTTGACAAATTCTTAATGTTCTGAGAATATTGGAAATTTTATTTTACGTTGTTACTTAGTATTTTCCTTTTAAAGTATATCTAAAACTCAAGCTCTTAATACTTCATTTTTTTTAGTTTATTTATGTTCATGGGTGCCAAACACTAACTGACATCATGACTTCACACAAGGCCCAAACACAACACTAATTTTTCACAAGACATTATGTTACGTACTTTCACAACTATATCACATCACAAGAACTCACCCAAACCATGGAAATAACATACACCATCCACAACACAATACTTTTCACACACATGCTTTTGACACAAAAATACTCATAACATAATCATACTATAACAACATGGAATTCCCAATAGTACACATACACATGTTTCATGCAACTCAAAACCATAGTTAATGTCAAGATGGAATCAACATATTTTCATTATGGAATTGACATCATAAACATAACCAGACTCACATGAGTACACATAAATCATAATACCAACTCCATACACCTCCCAATCTCCATAAGCCTCCCAAACAACTCCATATACCTTCCAAAGAAAAAAAAAAACCAAAGAATCCTTTTTTTTGCTCCACAAAGAGGTAAGTCACCCTATGGCCCTAGGCACATAGAGTCCAAACACCTCTAACCCAAGTGACATAATAACCCGTGGTTCAACAACCCACTAGTTATTTGTAACTCCTTGGGACGTACCCCTATACAAAAAAGTAGGCCCATAAGTACCACCAATCCTTGGTGAACCCATGTTCTTATTACAATACATACAAAATTAGAACCAACATGAAAAAATAGTAAGAAAAATTTCCAAGTGGCATCAAATTCAATCGCTTTGGGCCAAGTGAGAAAATATATTGAAACTTAAGGAAGAATTTTAACTCAAATTCAACTTTCAATCAATCAAAATAAATGGCTAATTATCCACAATTAGTGCAAAAATCATCATGTTAGTGCAATAATCAAATAAAATTCCCAAAATTACAAACCATAACTCAACCAAAATTTAAATAAAAAAATTGGTCCCGAAAAGGGAAAAAAAAAATTCAAATTTACGAATAAAACACGTATAAAGAAATATCACATCACAATCACTATATGGCCTTATACAAATACCAAAAGGGTACTCATTAAGTTTCTAACACTTTGATATCGAGCCTCAACTTGAAAAATATATAGAAAAAATCAACATCATAAGTACCTTGGATCTCATGTAGCATCGAGTGCAACTTAGAATATAAATAATAACTGCCACAATATTTTTCTAAATCATCCCTCTATACTCCCACAAAGCTCAAAATATTCTGGGGGGAAATGGTACAAGTTTCCATCTATTTAGCCTAAGGTATTTTGAAACACAATATACATGGTTCCCATTGGGAAAGTTCCATACATACCAAACTAATAGAAGTGGGTTTTCATCTATGTAAGACTTCACTTCCTATCTTGTACTTGGATTAAGTGACTAGTCAATGGTACACCAATACATAGGTACACATAGGTTATCTATATGACAACCACATTATGAGAGAGAAAAAGGTATGGGTTCTCCATCTCTGAGCCTAAGGTGTTCGCGAAACAAAATATACATGGCACCCTTTGGGTAATGTGTCATATGTACCAAAATGAGCAGTGGATTTCCAGTCTATGTAAGAATCCAATTCCTATCTCATACTCAGGTTGAGTGACTAGTTGATGGTACTCATTTCCTCAATCCACACATACACTTTTTACTGATTGCTTCCCTTAGGATCGGTTAGTGTAAGGTTCATAACATAACACATAACTACATTACTAACACAATGGTGATTCATGCACATCAACCATAACGTATTATGCATGGTATATTTATAGGGTATAACATAACTTTACTTCCACACCATATAACACATCAAATTACCACATAACACACCCAAAGTGTAAGTACAATACAATAGGGGTCATACAATCACCATATGCCCCTAATTCACGACATGAATCCATCACATAACACATGAAATACATGTATGATGAACATAGTGACTAACATCAAAACATACAAATAATTACAATACAACATGGTGACACAACATGATACATCAAAACATAGTGGCGACATCATGATATGATCCAATTCACTATGCAACAATTTTTTCATATAACACATTAGCACACATACATATAAAAGAATAAAAAACACTCCAAAAATTTGCAAGCCACAATAACATTATTTTCACTCAAGAATGTGTTACATCACGTGTGAAATTCACATTGAATTCACAAAAAGAGAGTGATTACTCTCATCACAAGCACATCAACATCATAAAAAAACCACTCTAAGTGGCATGCACAATAGGTGCATTCATAATATCACATGTACAACGTTGGTCACATCACAACATATATCACATTACTCTTCCCATATCCTCCACCACCATGCAAAATCATCACAAATCCAATTTTTCCTAGAAGTTTGAGAGCATGAACCTCCTATTTGATACGAAATGTAACACCAACAAAAATAGGCACACAAATACAATAGTAAAAATACTAGAATTTTTTTTTGACTTACATTGTTGTATACACGACACCACATGGGAACGATTTGGATAATTCAACATCACACAAGACATTTATACCAACATGGACCCACATGTATCATAAGGTGAGAATTGATTGGATTCACAAGGAATGTGACACACATAACCAAGCCTACCTAAGAGGATTACATAGGGGAGAGGTCATCATTATAACTACCCCTTATCCCTCCAAGAAGGGATCCTAGATAGAATTTGGTTATTCCAAATTACACAAACCATATCAACTTTGACATGCCCCCTTTTCCCTATAATATAGCACACTCTAATACCTCCACTAAGACTAGCCACAAATCCCCTTGTTTCCTCCAAAAAAACACACACATTTCCCTTATTCCTCATTTCACTAAATAGCTACACCTTATTCCTCCCATAAAAAATGATGAATACCTCACCCAACAAGAAGACAACAAAAACACACTATACATATGATGTAAATAATAACCACATTTCCCAATGATAAGGAACAAACAATGATCACATTTTCCAAAATGACGAAGCACAACAACAATCCAACCACATTACAAACTTATAGATAGGATCTTCCCATGACACGAAATTTTTATGATTACATATTTATTACAATCATATTTAAAAATTTAACTTAATGTTTAAAAAGGTTAAAAATATGTGAATCATACATTCCTTTTCTTTTCTAGACTAAAAATCCTTTAAATTTTTTACATTAAACTTAAGGTGTTTTTCATTAAATCTGGATCATATACATTGTTGTAATTACTTGTTTAACTCGCTTGTTAATAGGGGTATTTATATACACACAAGGTTACTAGGTCTTATCCCTAGGATTTGTTTCTAAAGGCATGCTTCTTGGTTTTATATCATACCTTCGTTACACAATAAGGACAAGTGTAAGACCAAAAGAGGATATGTTCGTAGTTTTAAGGATTAAGGGTCATGAATCCTTCCTTCATTTATACTTTAATAATTGATTCAGCCCACGTTAACTATTATACGACATAAGTTTATTTATTCATGACATAAGAAGGTTTAATCACATTACAAGGAAGGCCAAATTTCAATTTTCCCATGGAACAACATCTCATGATTACACTTCCAAAGGCCAAGCGTTAATTACAATTTTATTATAGTTATGTTCTAATAATTAGTTTAATAAATTTGAAGGCAATTAATGTGACAACATACTTTTTTAATTTCTAGACTAAACTTCATTAGTATCACTTTACATTCAACTTAAAAAGGGTTCACTTTATAAGGTTCATTTTCCTTATTACAATTAATTGAGTAAACCATTTGTTAATAAGGACATTTGTATGCTCATGAGGCTACAAGTCCTTGTCCTAGGGATTCATCTATAAGAACATGATTACATGGTTTCACATCATACATTCATTACACAATAGGAAAAGTGGGAGAACAAGAGGGAATAGTCATTCATTTAAAATATTAAGGTTCACATTAAAGTTTACATGTCATGGATTCTGTTTCTCACAACAAGATGGTTTAAACACATTACATGAAAGATCTAAATTTCACTTTTCTCCTAGAACATTATCTCATGGTTGAGTTTTACTTTAGAATGGAAGGGAATAGAGAGGAGATTTTGAATCTTTTTGAGAGGGAAAGTGATGGAAGGGAAATCCTACCTAGATCAGAGGATCAGTTGGGAAATCTTGAGGAAGGAGAGATAGATGGGGATGTTGATCAAGAGGATAGGAGCACTCCCGCAAAATCTCTAGATTCATGGTTGAATAAAGTTAGAAATGGTGGATCAGCCTTGAAAACCCAAAAGTTCTTTCTCCAAGTGGTTAAGGAGGTTTCTAGAAGCACTCTAGAAATCCTTGACTTGCTTCTGCAACACACTACTTGAAAAGTTAAACAAATCACTGGTGGGGAAGCTGGTAGGTGGGAGACCCAATATTGACGTTGTTAGAAGATGGGCTAAACTGAAGTGGATCCCATTAGGTCACTTAGAGGTAAGTGCTATTTCTAATGGTTTTTTCCTTTTTAGGTTTAATACCCAAGAGGATATGCAGAAGTTTCGGAAGAAGGACCTTGGTTTTGGGAAAATTAGGTTGGTATCTTAGGAAGTGGGAACCTACTTTCAACCCGGAAAAGGAAAATTTGAACCAATTTCTTGTTTGGATATGCCTTCCTAACCTCCCTTTGGAATTTTGGCATGAAGACATTGTCAAAGGCATAGTGAACTCCCTAGGGTTCTTTGGTCATAATTGATAATGCTACTAGGAAAATGACTAGACTTATTTGTGCTCATTTTTGTATTTATACAATTGTAGATAAGGATATTCCCAATAGTATCAAACTAAAGTCGCGTCTTAGGATTTGGGAGAAAAATATTGAAATGGAAATATCCCTAAAAATTCTCTAAGTGTAATGGCTAGGGTCATTCTTCCCAGAACTATAAGTTCAAGGTATCCAAAATATATATTCCTGTGCCAGAATTGAAGGTAAAGGGGAAAAAGGGAAAGGCCTAATGCAAAGTGCAGTTGATCACAGGAAATATTTTTCCAAAGAATCTAAAAAATTTTCTACTCCTTTGAGAATAAAGGAAAAGGTGGTAAACGAAACTCCAATTAAATCTACCATAGAAATGGAGGAGGATGGTTTCACCCTGGTGGTCAATAGAAGGAAATCAAAATTTCGTACTAGTCGATTCTAAGGTAGGGGAAAAAATGGAAGAACCTATTAAGGATTTCATGAAGGGTAGGAAGATAGAGATTTTTTCCTCAAGAGGGAATGAGGACTCTCTCAAGGAACCAGCTAAGATTGAACAAAATTTAAAGGAAGTTGGGAAGTTGGGGGACTTTGGGTTGGAGGAAACTGTTAAGGAACAGAGTAAGGGGGAAGAAACTATGGGGTAGAAGGTAAGTCAAGATTCCCATGCGGGTGAGGAGTTGACAGGGAGAAATTCTTGTAACCTTTCCATGGAAGAAATGGTGAATATTAATATGTCCCCAATCAAGACGATGGAAGAGAAGAAAGAAGAAATTACACTAGGAAACAAAGGAATCTCTAGGGAAAAAACCCCTCAGGAAAAAGAAAAGTGGATTCAAAAGGAAAAAGGGGGAATCCTCAATATCCTCTCCTAAATCTCAGGAGATTGAGAATCCTATAAATGTGGAAGTTGTTAGTAGTAAACAAGGCAGGCCTAGAAAATTTGAATCAAGGAAAAAAAAAACCCAAAAGGATATAGATTCAGGGAAATATATGTGTTTAGACCAAAAGGTCTTTAAGAAAAATAAACCCAATCTATGGAAATGAATTGCATCTCATGGAATGGTAGAGGGCTTAATAACCCTATGAAATGGAGGATTCTCAAAGACATGATTGAAAGATAGAAAATTGATGTGTTAGCTGTTCAAGAAACTAAAATGAAAGAAGACCTTTTTTAAGTTCTTGCAAGTCTTTTGGAATAATTCTAAAGTTTTTGCTTGTTAGTTTGAAAGGAGCCTCTGGAGGTTTAGTTGTGGTGTGGAATCTGGCCTGCTATGAAGGAACTCTTCTAGTCAAAAGAGATAATCATTTGGTGGTGATGATGAGAGATCTTGAAAATAGAAATATATGGGTTTTATCTAACATTTATGCTCCTACCCTTCATAAAGAAAGGAAAAATCTTTGGCATCACCTTCTTTCATTTAATCATTCCATCAAAGGTTCAAGATGGATTTTCATGGGGGATTTCAATACCCCTCGGACTGGGGAAAAAAAAGGAGGATCTAAGGAGTTTACAGTAGGCATGGAGGATTTTAATGATTTTATTACTTCTTCACAGCTCCATGATATTGATCTTAAAGGCAGCAGTTTCACTTGGTCTAATAGAAGAGTTGGAACCCAACATATTCAAGTAATATTAGACAGGGTTTTAGTCTCGGAGGAGTGGTTAATCTAGGATATCTCTCTTTTCTCTCTTCCCCGGATAGGGTCTGATCATAACCCTATTCTCTTACAAATCAAGATTCCATCTAGAAGAAGAACTCCCTTCCATTTTGAGAAGATGTGGCTCCAGAATGAGGAACTGTATGACCTCATTAATGACTGGTGGAAACTAAAGGTTAAAGGAACAAAAATGTTAAAGGTCACCTCAAAGCCTGGAATAAAAATCTTTGGAAATATTTTTCAGAAGAAAACAAATCGAGCTGAACTACAGAATGTTCAAAGATAGACAGAGAGTTGGGATTCCGAGATGGATATAGAGGACCATGAAAAGGAATGGTCCCTTCTGGTGGAATACCACAACATATTGGGCAAAGAGGAAATATTCTGGAGACAAAAATCTCGAATTACTTGGCTAAAGGAAGGGGATAAAAATACAAGATTCTTTCACTTGTCTACTTTAAAACGTAGAAGTTTCAACAGAATTAATAGAATTAGAAATGAAGAGGGTGTTATGGTGGAAGAAAAAGAAGAAATAAGTGAAGAGGCTATTTCCTTTTTCCATAACCTGCTGACTAATAATTGTGATCCAAATTTGAATAAAGAGAAAGAATTTTTAAAGTGCATTCCTCCGTTGGTTTCAGAGGAAGATAATTTGATGCTTTCAGTGATCCCATCAATGGAGGAAGTGGAATTCACTGTCAAACACCTCAATCCTGACAAGGCTCCTGGGTCGGATGGCTTCCAAGCCTTCTTCTTTCAACACTTCTGGGACATAATTAAAAATATGTCTTTGAGGCTGTGAAGGAATTTTTCAGACAGAAATTTATGCTAAAAGACATGAACTGTACCTTTCTATCTTTGATCCTGAAATGTGGTAATGTCATGGAATTAAAATATTTCATACCTATAAGTCTCTATAATACCTTCTATAAAATCTACACAAAAATTATGGCTCTCCGTTTGCAGTTGTTACTTCCCTCTATCATTTTAGAACAACAAGGGGGTTTTGTCATTGGTTGCCAAATCTAGGATGGGATCATTACAATCAAAGAGACTATTCACTTGGCTAAGCTCAGCAAGAAGGTTGCTTTGTTTTTAAAATTGGATATGGCCAAATCTTATGATAGGGTCTCATGGTGTTTTCTTGATAAAATCCTTGACAGGTTTGGTTTTGATGTTTCCTTTAGGAATCTGATTAAGGCATGTATCTCTAATGTCTGGTTTTCTATTCTCATTAATGGGTCCCCCTTTGGTTTTTTTCCTAGCTCTCAAGGCTTGAGGTAAGGGGATCCCATTTCCCCTTTCCTCTTTATTATTTTGGTGGAAGCTTTAAGCAGAAGATTAAATGTTGAAACTGAAAATGGATTTCTCAAAGGGATTTCCCGACAAGGGAGATGGAAAAAGTATCACACCAAGAATTTTGTTGACGACACTTTCTTGGTGGGGAAGCTTTTGTCCCTGAAGCTAAGAAAATAAAATCTCTCCTAGATGACTATATGGAAGTTTTAGGATAGATGGTAAACTTCAGAAAAATATCTCTCTTCTTCCTTAACACCATGGACAATCGTTGTAAGAAGATATCTGAAATTTTGGAATGTGACTATAAATCTTTCCCGGTATCCTATCATCACCAATCTAGCAATATGATAATTCTTCACCGAGAACTCCTTGTGTTATGATTATTTACTAATGCACAATCTTTAGTTTGGTAGATGTAATCTGGAAACACAACAACAAACATAACACAAGAATACCATAGACTATGATAAGAAGGAATGATGATAAATCTGAAATATCAGTGTAAATAATAATATCAACATGAAATTGTTACAATTTCACCCATGAGGTACTTCAAGTTTCACCGACTTCACTTGCCTTCCAACAATAACTATGGGAGAAACTTCACAATTACACCTCTTAATGGCTTCTTTAACACACCTTCAAAATGATGGCTTCCTTTACACACTTACTCATACAATATTTCTCACTACTTCCTTCTATCTTTGAATGAGGGGGTGGCCTCTTCATTTATAGAACTTCTGGGCTTATCCATCTTATCTCTAAGATAGGATAAGAAATCCACTCCGACGAATCATATTCCATACCTTAACTCTTATCTCGTACATGTAAGCATATCTTTTAAGATAAGATAAACCTTATCATTTCACATGGGTTCCACATTTTTAGACTTTTTACAAATAAAATACACAAAATATTTATGACCTCGCTCCTTGTCCTTATTACCAATATAATATTTCTAATTCCTAATCATGTAGAACCTACTTCTCTACTTACCCCAACTTTGACATTTTAACATTACCGGACCACTTATGACAAATATTTACTTTTTACCACAACATTCCTATTGTACTTTTGACTATTACTGTACTATACATTATTGGCAGCATCGTACTGGCAGCGGCGTTATCTTCTATCGGACGCTACTAATAATTATACTTAACAACATCCTATTCATAATACATACATTAATGAAATAGAAATTACTTGAGGAAAATTTTAGTGTCAACATCTTCCCCCTTCCTAGTTTCTACTCCGTCCTCGGAGTAGACTATTCTGGTGCTTGGAAAATCTTCAACTTGTCGTGGTTGACCCATTTCATAATGGGAGTGCCATCTAATTCCTCCAGTTGGTATGTACCATTTTCATGCACAAATTCTGCTATTTTGTAGGGCCCCATCCATTTTGGAAGAAATTTTCTCTATCTTCTTTTTGTATCTGGAATCATATACTAGAACCAATTCATTTACCTGAAATGGAGACCAACAGATCTTTTGATCAAAGTATTCCTTTTGCTTCATTTTCTTCTTATAGCTTGTATCCTTTGCTATTTCCCTCATTTCCTCTAGCAAATGAAGATGTACCAACCTTTCTCTTATTGAATCACTTTCATCCATCCTTTCATTTTTCATAACTCTCACAGTGGGAATATCAAACTCAATAGGAAGAAATGGATCAATGCCATAAGCCAACTAAAATGGGGAGTATCATGTTGCTGACTTTGATGTTTCCCTATATGCCCACAATGTTGCATGAATCCTTTTATCCCACTTATGTACCTGCAAGGCTGCATCTTTGCTAGAATTCGACACAACACAAAAAAATTCGTTCTACTGTCCATTTGTGCTTGGCTTGTATGTTGTTGCCTTCATGTGCTTAATAGAAAACTTATTGACTAGGGCTTCTACGACCTCATTAATGAAGTGGCTTCCTTGATCTGTTACAATTTATAATGGACAACCAAATCTGGTGACAATGCATTCATTTATGAACCTTACCACTTCATCCATGGAAGCTATTTTCAATGGCCTAGCTTCAACCCATTTGGTTAAATAATCAGTGGAAACTGCAATATACTTATTTTGGCATGGGGTAGTTGGAAGTGGACCTACAATGTCTATTCCCCACTTTTCAAAGGGACCAAGTGGAAGAATAGGGCATAATGGAGCTGATGAAGTCTTACAATTACCATGTGTTTGACAAATATCATATGTCTTACAATAAATATAACAATCTCTAAAAAGAGTGGGTCAGTGATAACCTACATCCAAGGTCCTTCTTGTTGTAAGTTATCCAGAGAATTTCCCTCCACATGTACCATTGTGGAATTCTTCTATCAGATCTTTCCCTTGATCACGTCTAACTGCCCTCTTGTACTTTCCATCAGGTCCTATTCGAAATAATACTCCATGCAAAATAGAATATGGATGACTGGCTTGAGTAATCTTCCTCTTAGTCTTTGCATTGGCACCATCAAGAAACTTGAATTCATTTAGATAATTCCAAATATCTATGTATTCACTAGGTATTTTGTCAAGGGATAACAATGTTGCATCTGTGAAATCATCATCATCACAAGATGAACCTAAACCATCATAGGCTTGAGATAGTGCATCTGCATTGACATGCTTCTTTCCTGGCCTATCTATAATATCAAATTCAAATTCTTGTAGAAAAATTATCCATCTTGCTATCCTCCCTGATGGGTTAGGCTTATTGAAAATATATTTTATAGCTTGATGATCTGTTACAACTATAAATTTCTACCCTAGTAAGTAATTTTTAAACTTCTTTATAGCAAAAATGATAGCTAGATCCTCTTTTTCAGCCATTCTGATATAATTTACCTCAAGATCGCTCATTTTTCTGCTCCCAAAGTAAACTGGATGATCATTCCCATTTTTATCCTTTTGGCTCAGAGTACTTCATAGTGCTACGTCTGAGGCATCAATATACACAATGAATGGCTTGATCCAATTTGGATTCTTTAAAATATGTGAAGACTCCAGGGCTTCCTTAAGTTGTTCAAAAGCTTCATGCGCCTTATTTCCTGGTTCATAAGTAACATCCTTCTTTAAGAACTAGGTTAGTGGCTGTGTAATTTTTGAGAAATTCTTGATGAATCTTCTATAGTAACCCACATGGCCTAAAAATGATCTCAACTTACTTCTATTCATAGGAAATGGTAACTCTTTGATTTTGAAAATTTATCGAATCAATACCAATATCATCTCTAGATACCACACGCCCTAACAAATCACCTTTAGAACATCCACAGACACACTTTTTAGGGTTTAGTGAGGCTTGTACTTCATCTAACCTTTGAAATGTTGTCTCCATTTGGTGCAGTGGTCCATCTTGCTCCCATAGATGCAAAAATCATCCGTAAATACTCGATGAAGTTCCCAATGTAGGGTTCAAATCCCCTATTCATAAAACGCTGGAATGTTGCTAGAGAATTACACAACCCAAAAGGCATAACTCTATAAGCAAAAGATCCCTAAGGAGTGGTGAATGTGGTCTTCATCGATCTTTCTCCACTATACAAACTTGGTTATATCCACTATATCCATCAACAAAACTATAGCACTCTGGCCAAGCTACTTCGTCCAAGATCTGATCTGAGAATGGAAGAGGGTAATGATCCTTCTTTGTTGCCTTATTGAGCTTCCTATAATCAACACAAATGCGTAGCTTCCCATTCTTTTTTATTGAGATCACAATGGAGAAACCCATTCTAATTCTCCACAAGTAAATATGAATCATGTATCAAGCAACTTATCTATTTCTTCTTTTACAATCTTTGAAAAATTAGGATTCATTCTATATGGCATTTACTTTATGGGCTTTGCACCATCTACCACTCAATAGAATGTTCTACCCAACTTACTTGACGAAGTTCCTTGTAATCAAAAGTGAATAGGTGTATGTACCTTAAAAGAGCTAGAGGTAACATTCCTTCTCACTCTCCATCATAGCATCACCAATCTTTATTTGTTGGACACGATCATTAATTTCTTCTTCGAGATAATTTTATGGGTTCATGAGTTAGTGTGACTGGAATGATATCCATGACTAAAACATCAAACTCACTTTCTTCATCTTCTGTGTCCACTTCACTGGTACTAGAGTAATCAGAGGATGTCCAATCATCAGTTTCATCACTTGAATCCACAGGTTCTACCTTATGATGCCGAGGGATCACATTTATCTTCATGCTCTCTCTACCACATCCAAGTGTCATGAAGCCTTCATTCCAATAGTTTCTTGCATGAACTCTCCTTAGCCATGGTCTTCCCAACAACATTAGGTATGTAACAGTACCATTTTTCATCACCTGAAATTCTACCACACATACAACACCCATAACATATATTGCCACATTTGAAACTACACCTTCTGGTTTAGTTTTTCCCTTATTTAATGACCTTAACATAAGTGTTGAGGGGGATCAATTTTTAAACCAAACATATTCATTACAGACTCGGTCATTACATTAACTGCAACACCTCCATCAACTAAGACATCATGAATTGAAATACCATTACATAATACCTCATCTTGTGGAGCGTAGGGATCTACCTCTACCTCCAAAATAGGGACCTCAACCTCCTTCCTTCGTCGAGCATTGAGTCCACTTCGCAGCTCCCACCTCTTCTCAGAAGACATAGCCAAGAGTTGACCATATGTAATATTTGCAGGCCTTTTGGACAGATCTTCTAAGATGGAGTATGGTCCTTGTCCCTATGAAATCAGAAAATCCTGCACACCCAACTTTCTTCTCCTATGTTTCTTACTAGTTTCTCCTTTCATCTTCTTAGGATCATTTCCATCTTGATTATCTTTTTCTTTCTTTCTTTTTGTTATAAACACATCTACTTCATTATTTATGCTCTTATCTACATCAAAAGAATTCACAGGTACTTTTCCTTTATCATTATCTCTTGTACTAGATGAAGAAGCTCTATCTGGAAAATTATACTTATAATGACCCTTTTTATAACAACCATAACATACAACTTCAGAAATATTTCTTTTTGGACCTCTATCTACTCCCGAGAACTATCTTTTTATAAAACCATAACATACAACTTCAAAAATATTTCTTTTTGGACCTCTATCTACTCCCGAGAACTAAATTATTTTCCTTGAAGAAGATTAATAGTTAACTGACCCATCTTCTTAAGAAGATCTTCATACTCAGTAGATGTACTAGGAGAAAGATTTTTTCTCACCGAGAGTGGTTGTGGATTCTGGACCAAAGGTGTTGGTGTAGGCTCTACTTTAGTAACAATTTCTTTGGGCTCCTCTTCCATGCTTTCTTCTAGCCTTCCCAATCTCCTTTGCTTGTTCAATGATAGCTGCTCGGTCATACTTCACTCATTTTCTGATCTCTAGCTTCATCCCAAGAATGAAGTGCTTATAGAGGAGATTATCCATGCCATTCATCAACCCATCCGCTAATCCTTCCTTCCGGATCTGGGCATCGAGCTTCCTCCTTAACTCTAGAATATGAGCATGATAATCCTTTATCTTCTCCTTCTCTCCTTGGGATAGCTTTGTGATATTGATCATGATATCTACATATTTCTATTGTTCACCAAATTCTTCAAGAAAACTTTCAGTTAATAAATCCCATGAGTTTTTCATATTATCACCTAGTGTTTCAAACCACCTAAGGGCTGAACCATCCAAAAAGGTAGGAAAAAATTCATTCCATTGTTCCCTTCTTATAAGGCCATTATAAATACAAGATTGTTTAAACTCTTGAATGAAAGAGGAAGCATCTTCATTAGATTGGGCTGAAAAAATAGGAATCTTCCCCATTTCCAAAAGTAACCACAATGAAATACCAACCCACAAGTACAATCAACAAGAATTATGTGCACAAATAATTGGAATCACTATAATAGAAAATAGAAATGACCATGGTAAACTATGGTAAAACTTGACTTACTACGGTAAAAACTGAATTTACTGTGGTAAACACTATTCATAGTAAAAAGTGAAGTTACTGCGGTAAATACTATTCACGGTAAAAAGTGACTTTACTACAAAATATTATTCATGGTAAAAGTGACTTTACCATGGTAACTACTATGCATAGTAAAACAAGGTTACCCTCCAAACGTTTTCTGACTAAGTGGGAATATCTCTCCAGAAAATCCACCAACGAGGAATGGTCCCAACAACGGAACCAAAATGTCATCACCAATCCGGCACTATGATAATTATTCACCGAGAACTGGCTCAAAGCTATGATTATTTACTAATGCACTGACCTTTAGTTTGGTGGATGTAATCTGAAAAACACAACAACAAACATAACACAAGAATACCATAGACTATGATAAGAAGGAATGATGATAAATCTGAAATATCAGTGTAAATTATAATATCAACATGAAATTGTTACAATCTCACCCATGAGGTACTTCAAGTGTTACTGACTTCACTTGCCTTCCAACAATAACTATGGGAGAAACTTCACAATTACACCTCTTAATGGTTTCTTTAACACACCTTCAAAATGATGGCTTCCTTTACACACTTACTCATACAATATTTCTCACTACTTCCTTCTATGCTAAATGAGGGGGGTGGCCTCTTTATTTATAGAATTTGCAAGGCTTATCCATCTTATCTCTAAGATAGGATAATAAATCCACTCTGACGAATCATATTCCATACCTTAACTCTTATCTGTACATGTAAGCTTATCTTTTAAGATAAGATAAACCTTATCATTTCACATGGGTTCCACATTTTTAGAATTTTTACAAATAAAATACACAAAATATTTATGACCTCACTCCTTGTCCTTATTACCAATATAATATTTCTAATTCCTAATCATGTAGACCCTACTTCTCTACTTACCCCAACTTTGACATTTTAACATTACCGGAAAACTTACGACAAATATTACTTTTTACCACAACATTCCTATTATACTTTTGACTATTACCATACTATACATTATTGGCGGCGTCATCTTTGGCAAAGACACCGTTATATTCTATCGGACACTACTACTAATTATACTTAACAACATCCTATTCCTAATACATACATTAATGAAAAATAAATTATAAAGGAAAATTTTAGTGTCGATAATCCCTCTTGGGGACAAGAGACCTTCTTGTTTGGATTGGAATTTCTTAATCAAAAGGTTTGAAAGAAAACTTGTTAGATGGAAAGCTAATGTGTTATCCCAGGCTGGAAAGATTACCCTTCTCATCAGTTCTCTTCAAAGTCTCTGGTGTATGTCATGTCCCTCTATCAACTTCCTGGAGGTGTTGGGGAAAAACTAGAAAAAATCCAAAAACATTTCTTATGGAGTGACACTGAAAAGAAAAAAAGAATCCCTTTGGTGGCCTAGGATAGAGTTTGTAAACCTAAAAGCTTGGGGACTTGGTCTTAGAGACTGGACTAAAATGAATAAATCCCTTCTTGCAAAAATTGGATGGAGGTTAACTAAAGAAAATAGAGTTTGGACCAGAATTCTAAAGAAAAAATATTGGATGGATGTTAATGACAATAGATGGATTTTTAAACAGGCATCCTTTAATGGTTCATGCATATGGAAAGCTATTAACTAGGCAAAATAAATTGTGGCTAGGGGCAGCAGGTGGAAAATAGGAAAAGGAAATGAGATAAGCTTCTGGAAAGATAAATGGGCTGGGAATTTTGTCCTTAAAGACCAATTCCCCCAAATTGCTAGTCAACTTGAAGATAAATATGGGGAAAAAATCAATAACTATATGGCTGATGAAGACAACTTTCAGACATGGAAACTCATGGAACTGGACAGACAGGAACCCAATGAACACTTGAGCAGGCTCAATGATTTTCTAAAAATTATGTTTCTTCTAACAGCAAGGACCAAGATAGAATAGTCTGGGACAAAGAACAAAGTGGTAATTTCTCTGTCAAATCAGCCTATTCCCTTTTTTTAGGGAGAAACTAGAGAAGAAGATTTAAATGCTTTGGTAAGATATGGAACAAGAACATAACTCCTAAGGTTAATGTTTTTAGTTGGCTTTCAGTAATAAATAAAATTCTTACTGTTGATAATCTTGCTAAAAGAGGATTCCAGATGGCCAATAGATGTGTTCTTTGTGAAGTGAATATGGAAACTATAAATCATCTTCTCCTAGAATGTCCTTTTTCCCATCTAATGCTTTCTTCTATTCTAGGTTGCTTCTCGGTTTACTAGGTAATTCCTAAAGAGATCATGGATGCCTGGAATCAATGGAACTATCCTTTCTTTAGTCAAGGGCTTAAAAATCTCTAGGTCATGAGTTTGGGTCACCTCTGGTGGGAATTATGGAAAGAAATAAATAGAAGGATTTTCAAAAATAAGAAACTTCCCACTAGGTTGACTATAAACAAACTCCTACAGGCTGTTAGAAATAATTTTTCTATCCTAAGGAAAAATGAAATGGAAATTCTTGACAATGAACAACACTTCTTTAAGAATTGGAACATTATAGGTGACCCCAAACCCAAAAGAAGTAATCCTCGTATGGGGATTAAGTGGAATTCACCTAGGGAAGGTTTCTTTAAACTCAAATTTGATGGGGCAGTGAAAGGTAATCTTGGGAAAGCAGGGGGAGGAGGTGTTCTTCGGGACTCTCAAGGAATATTTCTTCTTTCCTACTTTTCGACCCTGGGCTTCCAATCTAACAATGTTACTGAGGAAGCTTTGTGATGTTTTGGGGGTGAAGTTAGCTAAGGAGAAAGGCTTAAAACACCTTGAAGTGGAAGGGGACTCTTTATATATCATATCATGTTTGAAAGGAAAATCTCAACCTTTTATTTCTGTTGATGACTTCATAAATAAAACTAAGCTTTTATTATCCTCTTTTGAGGTCATATCCTTTCATCATGTGTATCATGAAGGAAACTCTCTAGCTGATTTTATGGCCAATTTGGGGGTGAATGCAAGGGGTCTTAAGGTGGTAGAGGATCCTAATAAGATGCAAGACAAATTTATTGAAATCATGAAAAGGGAAGGTATAACTAATAATACTCCTATAAATGAGGAGGCATTAATTCTTCAGACTCATGACATCTCTTTTTCATGATTCTAGAACTCATGCAAAATCTCCTTTCTAATCCTTGCAAGGGTAGGCTAGATCTTTTTGTTTTCTAGAAGTGGGATGATAAGATTAGGGAAGGTAACTATTTTCATAACAAAAAGAAGAACAGGTTTAGAAGCATGGGGGTGACTTAGTGAGAACTGAACCTAGCAAGAGGTAGGAGATGTCCATAGAGGCTGAGACCCTGCTTGAAAAGGTGGGTATGTTACCCTTTTTCAATATCTTTGATGGCTACGATGAAAAGCTGAGTGAAGTTGTCATGAAAATGTGGAAAGAAGGCCATGTTTGGGTCAAAAACTTCTCCTTTACCATTTCCCCAAAGCTTATTTCCAAAGTCTCGGGTTTAGCTCTGGAAGGAAGATGCATCTACAAACCTAAGTTGGACTACAACCTGGAGATTGAATGCTTTATGCAAGGTAAGGGAGTGCCTGTCTCTCTTCATAATGGTTATGCTCGGGAAATTTTCCCCATCCTTTTGATGAAATTTCTCAGTTGTTTATGTCCTACATTACCTTAGAAGGGCGATATAAAGTGATATATGGATATCACTTCCCTATGCTAAACCATGTCCATAATGCTAAGCCCTATAATTTCCCTTTCTTCCTATATACTTCCCTTGTGAAATCTATTTTCATGGTCAAGAAAGGTACCTTCCCCTTACCTTTTCACCAAGGCCTCATAAAATCCCTTCTCAGGCTAGGAACTCCCCTTTTGGGAAAAAATGATAAATTTGGGGCTTCAATCATTGAATGTTTAGTGCCCAAGGAGGAAATTTTTAGTGAGGATTTGTTTGGAAAACCAGTGGCTAAAAGAACCAGATCCAACCTAAGTCAAGGTGGCATCAAGAAATGAAGTAGGGTAGAGGAGGCTCCTAAGATGGTTGAGGAAGTGGAGACAATCTTAGATTCAGGTGAGAACCAAGAAGGGAACTCGAATTTTCGAGTTTCTAGTAAGGATAAGGAAGTTGTTGAAGGGGATAACAGTGAGGAGATGGTGAGTGAGAAAGCTCTAGACACTTTAGAAGATAAGCATTCAAAGAACTTAAAGGAGGCCATTGAAATCCTTGCATGCTCTTAAAACTACCCAAATGAAATTGTTTACCGCCCAGGACTCTATTGTCAAGTCTCATACTTTCATGCGGGAATTTGAGCATTGTAGGATTGATATTGATATTAATAGACATAAGATTAGTATGGTTTCCATGGATCTAAGGGAACTAACTGATAAAGTGGAAAATTTATCTTCTTTGGCTCTTAGTGAACAACTCAAGAATGTAAATGAGAGAAGCCTGGAGATGGCAAAGGATATGTTGAAGATGAAAGAAGTTGTTTTCCAGATTCGTGATGTCCATCTCCTCAATGTTAAAAGCACCATCCACCATCTCAAGCTATTAGCAAAGATGATTCATTCTATGGAACTTTCTAAGGAAAGAGAAAAAGAAGGAAAAGGCCCCAAAGTGGAGATTCCTGAGCCTAACTACAAGTATTGGAAAGCTACCATCGAATCCCTTGTCAAAGAATGGAATGGTTGTATGAATTCTGTGGGGACCTAATAAAAGAGTGATGAAGAAAATGGGATATTGGTTTGTTGTTGTTAGTTCTATGTTGTTTTGTTGTTAGTTTCTTTGTATTGTTGTTGTTAGTTATTTCATTGTTTATCTGTTGTTTGGATACTTTCCTTTATGGTTGTATCTCTTTGTTGTTTGTTTTGTGATGCTTTGGGTTTTTGGTTGGGCTTCAATGGTAATCCCTTGGCCTCTTTGTAAGGAACTGGTAACACTTTGTATGGGGTAGGGTCCCCTCAACCCTTTTTTACCTCTAATAAAAAAACAAAAAAATATAATGGTTACATTTTACAAACTACTCATAAAATAAAATTTGTTAAGTTCCAAAATTAACTCTTAGTATTGCATTATAGAACCCAAATGATATTTGAAATTGGGTATGGACTTCATTTATAACCCCAACTCCTAAAGATGACTTTCAAAGAGTAGTTAACAATCATTTCCACCTAAATCCTTTTGTTCTACTCATGGGATGACACAAGGGGGTTTACATTAGATTTAAAGCTTGTTTCTCATGGAGTACTATCTCGGGAGAACACATTCTCCTTGCTAAATACATGGCTACCAATCCTAGGAGGAATTCGGATACTCTAGATCAAGTTTAACCATTACCATTCCTAACTATTGTGTTCACGAAAATGTCACTAAGCTTACAAGCTATGATGATAATCTCAAACTTTGGCTCTTATGTCCTTAACCTATAAGGTTCCATCTAGTATAATGATTTAGGTTCACCCTAGGGTTTTAGGTTTTTATGTTATGAAGGATCACACGGGAAGGGTAGTTATCCAAGGGTTTTATACTAAGGTTGACTATTTTATTTATATTTCCTTTCTAAATTTTTAAGGTAAATAACACAACACAACATATATTTAATCATCAATTTCACACTAAAAATGCACTATAATATGTCAAATTCAATTTCATTTAACATATATATCCAAATTTTTACAATACATAATTCTGAATCAAAACAACACCCATGGTTAGATGCACATTTCCCCAACACCCCTAAACACTAGAAACTCATACATATTACAAAATTTCAATAATAAACCTTTTAATACATCACAGAATGTTTGTTTAGCCTCTCCAAGTTCATTGCTTCAAATAACATTCAAAAATGATGTTTTTAGTGACACTTCACTTTATCCATGTCTCGGGAACTACAACCATCGAATGGTCAATGAAATGAAGGCATGGAATCCACCTAAATCTCACATAATTAAAGTTATCGGTTTTCATTTGCATAACAAGAATAATTCACACAAAACTAAAGAGGGTTATATATATATAATCATTTCATTGCACTTCATTTCTTAACTATGGGAGGAGAGAGGAAGAGGTAAAGAGGAGAGAGGAGAGATAACATTATTTTTACACAGGTAAAATTTCACACAACAAGCCACGAGATAGAGTTTCATACAGTTATTTATAAGTTTCAATAATTTTCACGATGGTTAAATTTCACAACGGGTAAATTTAGGTGTCCTCCTATATTTTTGTAAATTTAAATTTCACGATGGTTAAAAATTATTACGATGGGAAAATTCACAACGGGTAAATTTTTGTGTCCTCCTATATACCAAGAATTCACGGGCACTAACGAAATTTTGAATTGGCGAATAGTTTACAAATGGTAGCTAGTTTTTGAGGCCATCGGTCATAATTGGACTAGTTGCAAAAACAACCAATTTTATCTCGAGGGATAAAAAACCACATCCAAAACTATCTTCCGATGGATGAACACTCAACAAAATAATTACTACCGTGTATTGAGAATTCAATGGATTCGATGGAATTGAGAATTGGAAAATGGGTTACAAATGAGGAATTTTTTTTGGAGCCACCAGTTGTAATCTCTCCAATGTGACCTAGTCAAAAACAACCCGAGGACTACAAAACCCCTTTTCTGATAAGCATTTCTTCATTCAAGGTCCAAACTATGAGCCGAAAAAAACCACTTTTCTCTTTTATGAGTTTCCTAAAACTACAAAACAAGGTAACAAGGCTCCTAGAGGGGTGGGGAATGGAGCAAAAATAATTAATCGGGGTTGGTCTAAGGCACGATGCAACTCCCCACATAACAAGGACTATATAAAAAATTGGATGTCTCTTTTCCATGGTTTGGAAGGTTATTTTACGAGTCTCCAAAAATTGTGATTTACTAGCCTTTACAAGGGAACAATTGATAGGGTTTACAAGGGACTCTACTCAACTTATCAGTAAATAGGTGTGGTTTATAGCTAATTGGTTTGGTTACGATTTTTTCAAATCATCTCTGAATGAGGGTTTATGTATATGGTTTACACCAAGGGTTATTTGCATTACGTATGTTAAAAGGTGATGTTTTATTGTTTGCAAAATAAGTTGGTTTAAAATAATCAATTATAAAATGAATCAAGGGTTTATATTTTTATATTTTGTTGCAAATGAATAACTAAAAGTATGCAAATTATGGAAGATGAAGGTAAGGGATACCATGCCTAGAAAATATGAGCGTTCACATTATATGAGGTAATCCAGGAGGGTTCACCGCATTCCATAAAGTTTTATCCCTCTTCTAGGAATTCCATCAAATGGTTTGCATGATTTTCCTATGCTCCCATCCTTTGAATAAATTGCTACCAGGGATAACCACATCTATATCTATAAATTTTAACGATCCTTTTTTCTTGATGGGAGTCCATACCCTATTTTTAAGCTCCCAATTTACACAAGTAGGAATGAGGATCTCAAAGGTTTTTAATTAAATCCCTATGTGGTCTTTTAGAAAAACCCATTTGCACATACATACAACCATGACACTCTAGGAGATAACATCTGGCTGAGGTGTTTCTTGAAAATCCTTTAAGTCACATCATGGAAACCATTCTTTGCACATCCAAAAATCGGTGCACCCCAAGATCCAATCACTTTACGAGGCATGATATCAAACTGCCCATGTTCCATTTTGTAGGAATCTATTTTTCTATATGCCTACCTGATCTCTAATAACTACAACATCAAAAAAATAAAGCTTCTGCTTTACCTTGCTAGCGCATCCTTTTTTAAGCTCTTTATTTAGCAGAGGCTAGAAAGGGGTGAATAGATTTAACACATCTTATCTGCATTTGATGGTGGTTTATAAATACTTGCAAACAAATCCCCTCTTGTTTCCTTATACCTTCATATATGATGCTTTAAGCTCCCATTGACATTGGATGAGAATGGAAAAACAAAGGGTTTCACGCAGAGGAAGAATGAAAGAGAAAAATATTGCAAAGACATACATGAGATGTAAGGAAAAGGAAATTCCAATGTCTTCTTTAATATAATAACAACTCAAAATAAAGATAGGAAAGTAAATAATGGTATTACTGTGAGTTATAGTGCACGTAGCACGAGGTTCTTAGAAGAAGAGAAGAAAAATCAATACTACTACACATTCTGACCGAATACATCACCTCCTAATCCTCAATATTTTTATTCTTCTTTTGTATACAACAAACAAACTAGTGGCAAGTAGTATATCCTCCCATTTAATTTGAACCCGCATTAGCTATAGATACAAATATATATAAATCAATTTGTATGCAGGTAAAAATAGGAGACATTATGGATACAGATTTATCCCCATACTCAAGGTTGGTTAAACACATAATGGTATTAATTTTAGGATGGATTATGTGAGAGTTCCATTTAGCATAGCTCTGTTTCAAGGGCATCATTGAAAGACTATAAAAGTATAATTTGTTTTGTTATGAGATCAAGGTGAATGAGTTAGGAGGTCTAGGTTGAGTCTCAAAATTTGAATTTTCAAATTCATACCTTTCCCTACATTTTGTGTTCAAATGTCTTAAGGATCTAAATGAGGTATTGTGACTTGAAAAGGTGTTGTAATGTTATTTTATAGGGCTAAGTGTGTGCATGGGATGTCATAGGTCAATATGTGGTTAAAGAATCCTTAAAATGTATTAAAATGTTGCAAAGTGCATATTTTGGCTAATGGAGTCATATATGAGTCATTATGGGTTAGGTAAGAAATGTAAGGAGGAGTTACATAAAATTATGGAATTTGAATATAGGGAGTAGGAAGTCAGTTTTGGGATTCATTCTCGAGAGGACGATAAGAAAGAAGGTGAAAAACATGATTTTGTATGAAATGGGTTAATATGCTAAGACTCTAGTTTAGTAACACTCTAACTGTGTATGTGATCATACTGAGAAAGTTTGACATTTTAATATGAAAAAGATACTTGATGAGAATTCACAATTCTCAGAAGTATAAGAAGAAGATCTTCCATTGCAATATTGTTAAGAAGAGATCTGACCTTATTTTGTAAGTGTCATGTTGAGTGCACATTGACTACATTTCTAAGTGTGTATTTACAATGGATTTATAGTTTCATGCTTGTGAGATCTTATATGTAATATTCCTTTCACGTGTTTTTCCTTGGTGTAAGAAGTTGGATTTGAGAGGTAATAGCTGAGGAGATTGGTATTTCATGTTTAGATTTCTTAAGAAGACCACACTCTATTTTAGTTTGGTATTGATAACCATGCATAACAATGAGTAAGTGTTCTAAATGGTTTCTTGACATGAATTATTAGGCCTTAGTATTAAATCCAATTCAAGGATATCCATCGATGTGAATAAAATGGATTGAGTCATTCCAAGTGTGTAAGTTGGTACAAGTTTCTACTATAGATTCATGTCGGTTTAAACTTAAAGAATGTGAACTATATTTCCATATATCCCGAGCAAGTAAATTTGAAACAACTGAATTGTAAATACGAGGAGTACTCAAATGTGATTGCGTTGACATATTGGAGTAACACCAATAATGTTTTTGTAAACCTAGTTCCTTTGTAAATCATTGTACATTGTTTGATAACCTCTATTTTCACGTGTGATAGTCAAGGGAAGTATGGAAGATGATAATATACTTGTATTCACAAACCACCGGCAATTAAAAACCTTTAAAAAAATCTAGGCAAGTCTACATGCCAAATATTAAGCCTTGAAAATCAATTTCCCTCATCTCATAAACACTTGAGTCTCTTGGTTGTACCGTAACCCCCCAAACAGGGTAATGCTAGCATTTGGAGTTTGCATGAGTAAATAATTGATTCTAGTCTTGGTACTTGGAAGAAACAATATTTTCATGGTCCCTAGATATATACAAAAGGAATTGTAATCTTTCATCGGTGAATTTTGATATATTCCTACCGATCGAGGAAGGGAGCTGCTACACGGTGAAGGGCTAATTTGAGAGGCATGTTTATAAAGGAATTAATCTTTACCTATGGAGTTAGACCTTGAAACTTTGGGGAGAGTAAAAATGCATTAATGGGTGCTCAAAACCACTAATTTTGTGCCATGGAACCCTTTATAAATGAATTTATGCATAAACAATGATTGATCCATGCCTAATTGTGAGCTAGTAAGCTACCAAGAAGGAAATTGGATTCGCAAGAGGAGCTTAAGGGATCAAATGAAAAAAATTAGGTTACATCTTGAGTGTGATAAGTGGTCTAGGAAAGTGTATAAATAATTGAGTTGGTTTCTATAGATGTCTTTATGCATGAATGATCCAAACAGTCTTAAGTTAAGGGAATAAATGATAAGATAGACTTTTTTTTTTAAATATGAAGTCTTGAGTCATTTTGATCATATGAATGGTTGTCTAACATGTGTGTTGAAGGTGAAACATTGGAGAAGGATATTGAGCAAAGAGTTAGTAAGTAATAAGTTGAGTAAGAAATTACAAGGTAAGTATATAAAAGACCCTAATGGAGTTTTCATGAAATGTTGGATAAAGTGTGAAAAGAAAGAAGATGTTAAATAGGGTATAGTGTTGGTAATACCCTTCTAGGTGATATTTGTCAATTTTTGAAATTTTGTAAGCCATTATAGGCTTTGCAAAGGATCTTCATTGCAGAGTAAGTGAGATTATTGGTTTGAAGCCTTCTTGGTTAAATGCATGATATAATATAGTCTACATCATTTGGTATTAGATTGGTAGGAATGTCTTTAAAATTCATATGTGGTGTCAATATTTAAGTGATTGAGCTGCAAGAGTGAAGGAATCAATTTTGTGGAAGAAATAAGTGAGAAAAAAATTGTATACGTTGGATGTAAATGTTTTTGAGTGCGATAATTGTCTCACGGGTATCATTGCAGGTGACCAAACCTTGATGATGAATACTTATTTGATGTGATCCTTGAATGTTGAATCCTTCTTAAACTTTAAGTGAAGAATTCCAAGATTTGAAGAATGAATCCTCTTTTAATTTTACATGCAACATTATTACAAAGCCTTGATGTTTGGAGCTTTCTTGACATTTTAAGGAACTTTGATGCTTGAATATTTCTAGAAAATTGTTGACTAATAATTTTTGGTGAGCTTTGAGGCATGTATGTACCTAAAAATGGTGAAGTGATGGATGGTTGACAAGTTGAGAAACTAAGAGAGGAAGTTGTTTAAGAGAGACAAACTAAAGTGTTGATAGTCCTAGTGGAGCATCTAAAGAGAGGTAGAAGAATCCAAGGACCGCTCATCGCATTAAAAGTATTAGACAAGGCCAAAATAATAGGGTGCAAAAGACCTAGGTGAGGACCTAAGGAGATCAATAGACCAAGGTGAAAGAGACTTGGGTGAAGATCTTATGGAGAGAATGAGAAGAGACATGGGCAGAAAATTCAAGAGGTTTGAAAAGGGAAAAGATATGGTAAAGTGAAGGAAAGCACAAAAGTGAAAGAGTTATTCTTAGAGAAAGAATTAAAGGAAGAAAAGGAAATGTTTCAAAAACTATAAACAATGATCAAGACCATGATGTAAGATCAAATTCAAGGATTTTAATGGAAGCTAAAAAATAAATTCAAGTGGCCTATCAAGCTACTTATGAATAAAAATCAGAGGTAAAAGATGATTTCTTTAGAGGGGAAATAGTGAAAGACACTCATGAAAGAGTGAAGGGAAATGTGATGTTATGTGAAGAAGATGAGAAAAGAGAAGAAAAGGAGAAGGTGTGTACGAAGAATACTATCATGAGGGCCTTATGGGCTCTTGTTTTATTATCTAACTTCATGTTTGAGTGGGTACTTGTAGGTATGAAGACAACAATGATGAAAGTGAAATAAAGGACCTCAAGATGGATCAAAATAAGGTCACATAAAGCACCTTTGTAAGAATATGAAACTGAAATAGTGAAAGTAAACTTGGTATAAGGAAATAAAGATAAAATAGAAGACTTTGGACCTGATCAAGAGGACTGTGAAGACCAAATTTTGGGGTTAAACCACATGATAGTGTTGCACATATCTATAATTAGATAAAGGATACAAGAAATGAAGTCGAAAATAACCGAGAAGATGAAATAAAAAAGAGAAAGATAACACCAGATTTAACGTGGTTCACCTAGTGTGGGCTACATCCACCAAGAAATGGCCAATATTATTATTCAGTTCTTTATAGAGGAAATACAATGAAGATATGCTATCTTCCAACACCTCACAAGGTTTTCAATGCTTTTCCTTCACTCCGCTACTTTTTCTTTCTTGCCAAGAAAAATAACATGAAAAAAAATTGCTATTTTCATCTCTCATACCCCCATACAATGCCTACATATATATATATATATATATATATATATATATATATATATATATATATATATATATATATATATTTTGGGAAACTATATTTTTATAATGAACAAATCATCTTTAAAGCAAGAAATTTATTCTAATTCTCATTTAAATAAAAAATCACCATCGCATAGGTGGTGATGTTGGTTCCTACTGAATGATTTCATTCACTTCTTAATCGATGTCGAGTTACCTTCTAACCTATGTAATTTTCCTTTTGACTGATTTTGGTCATTGTCAAAACAAGCAACTTGTAAAATAAAGCTTCCTATAAAGAAATTAATCTCCACACTCAATAATATCCCACTTGGAGATTAATTTCTGCATTATATTGTGCATCACCATCCTTGGTTCCTTTTCCATGACTTGATTCTTCCTCTGCAAGTCTCAAACTCGAAGACCAATAGAAGTGAAGTGAAGCTCCGGCTTCTCCCTTATCAATGGATTTGTTAAAATATCTGCGGGGTTCTCATCCATATGTATTTTCTCTAACTTTAGTTTCCCATCCTCCAACACCTTCCGTATGAAGTGATACCTCAACTGAATGTGTTTTGTTCTTGAATGAAATGTTGAATTCTTTGCGGATAAACCGTGCTCTAACTATCATTGTATAATCTGCAATCCTCTTTCTCCTTACCCAACTCTTTCATGAACTTTCTCATCCATATCATCTACTTGCTAGATTTTGTAGCTACAACATACTCTTCCTCTATAGTAGACAAAGCCACAACCTTCTATAATCTTAAAATCCATATAACTTTCGTTCCACCTAATATGAAAACATATCCAGTGGTGCTCCTCCTGCCATCCAAATATCCATCCATATATGAATCAACATAGCCATGTAAAGAAGTATTTGACCCTCCATAGCATAAATCCATGCCGGATGTCCCTCTTAAATACCTAAGAATCCATTGGATTGCTTTCCAATGTTCTTTACTTGGATTAGCCATAAACATGCTCATAACTCCCACTTTGCACAGTGTAATGTCTAGTCTAGTACAAACCATGGCATACATAAGACTTCCTACTGCTGAATCATAGGGAACATGTGCCATGTACTCAACCTCCTCGTGTGATGAAGGAAACTGATATTTTCTCAATTTGAAGTGTCTAGCCATAGGTGTACTAACATGTTTTGAATTCTGCATGTTAAACCTTTCCAACACCTTATTGATATAAGCTTCACGAGACAAAAACATCCTCTTGTTTTCTGTCTCAATGAATTTGCATGTATCCTTCATTACAAATGTGTGAGATAAAATTTCTTTAAGTTTACCAATATCCTGCACATTAGATCCTACAATTAACATATCATCCACATACAATAAAAAAATAATATAGCTCCCATTTTCAAGATTTTGAAATAAACACAATGGTTAGATTCACATCTCATATAACTATGCTCATGTATAAAACTGTCAAATCTCAAATACCATTTCCTTGGAGCTTGTTTGAGCCCATATAGGCTCTTTTTCAATCTGCACACAAGTTTATCCTTACCCTTGACTTCATAACCAAGCGGTTGTTGCATATAAATCTCTTCCTCCAAATCACCATGAAGAAAAGTCATCTTAACATCAAGTTGTTCTAAATGTAAATCTTTTGTTACAACCAAAATTAGAACAGTATGAATAGAAGTCATCTTAACTACAGGAGAAAAAATCTCATCAAATTCAATACCTACTTTCTATGCAAATCCCTTTACTACAAGCCTCACCTTGTACCTTTTCATTCCACCCTCTTCTTCCTTGATTATGTAAACCCATTTGTTATGTAGAATTTTCTTTCCTGTTGGCAACTTGACCAAATCCCATGTTTGATTTTGTTCCAAGGATTCCATCTCCTCATCTATGCCATGTTCCCACTACTCGTGGGTATCTACCTACATTTCTTCTTCAAAGATTTCTGGTTCACCACTATCAGTCAATAATAAATAAGAAAAGGAAGGTGAAAATATATCTGGAGGTCTACTTACCATTTTGACCTTCTCATTGAGATTTGGGGTGCCTAGGGCTCGTTCTATGCATGTTGCACATTCATGTCAATCTCTATCAGTGACTAACGTCAGTCACCTATAACTAACCATAGTTCCTTTATCATTGACTAATTACGATTGCCTTACCAACATCCATTCGAGGTGTATCATAGGCGGTTCTAATAGCTATTTTTTTATACACGATCCTATTTTACGATGTCGGTTAGCTTGGATGACATTAGTTTCTATAGAACCAATGTCGATGTCTATGGATGTCTGCTTTAGGTCTGAAAATTTTATTTTCCTTCAAAATATCATCAACTTGTTCATGTTTAGGCACCAAAACCCGATCTTTGTACATTATTTTTTCATTCTAATCAATTTCATAACTCCTAACAGTCTTAGAATATTCTAAATCCCAAAATCAATATCCGAAATCACTAGAGCCATAACCAATGAAAGTACATCTCTTAGATTTAGCATCCAACTTCTTCCTATTTTCCCTATCAACATGCATAAAAGATTTTGAGCCAAAAAATCTAAGAAAAGAAAATGTACCTCTTTTCCAGACCAAGCTTCTTCTAGTATTCCACCATCCAATGTTGTTGAAGGTCTATGGTTGATGAAATACACTACTATATCCACTATTTCTGCCAAAAACTTAAAAGGTAAGCCAACATGTATCCTCATGCTTCTAGCACATTCCATGATTGTCTGTTCATTCTTTCTGTAACTCCATTCTCCTGTGGAGTTCTAGGAACCATTATTTCTCTTCATATTCCATTCTTTGAACAATAATCATTAAAATCCTTGTTGCAGTACTCACAACCATTGTCAAATCTAAGGCACTTCAATTTTAAGTTTGTTTCATTTTATCTGAGGATTTCCACCTTTTAAAAGTCTAAAAACATTAGATTTTTGCTTTATACAATAGATACATACCTTCCTTATGGCATCATCAATGAAATTCAAATAATATTGAGATCCTCCAATGGAAGCTACCCGAGTTTGTGCCAACACATCTGAGTGTATAAGCTCCAATTTTTTCTCCTTCTTTGTTGACTCGGCCTTGAGAAATCTCACTCTCTTATACTTTACAAATATGCAATGCTCACAAAATTTAAGATATAAGTGTTTCAAATATGATATCTTACCCTTAGCCATTAAGATTTTCATTACTTTTTCACTCATATGGCCTAGCCAATTATGCCACATGGTTGCATCTGATTATGCAATAGATATCATAGAAAAAGAATCGATAACATAGGTAGATAGATATAAAGGTCCTACCTTCTTACCTCTTTCCACAACAAGAGATCCCTTCATAACCTTCCAAAAGTTAGGCATGTGAATGTAACCACACATCCAAATTCACCTAGTGGCCCTATAGATATTAAATTTCTCTTGAGGCTTGACACATACCTCACATCCTTCAATACCCATGGATTTCCATTCTGAAAATTTAGATGAACATCATATTTACCATTAATATTCGGCTCATCATCTCGTAAAAACAATTATCCAAAATCACCTTCAACATAATTTCTAAAGTAACCCTTATTAGGGGTAGCATGGAAAGAAGCTCCATAATCTAAAACTTAGGATTCTAATTTATTATACAAGGAGAGAATAAGGGAATATTTATTTACCTAAATTGAAATGTTTTCCTCTTTACCTTTGTCTAATATATTCTCTTTGTTTTCCTTGGACCAACATTCCTTTATTTGTTCTCTCTTTTCACAATTCCAAAGAACATAAATATATGTACACGGATCTAGATCAACCATGTCTTGACTTTGATTTCCCATTTTTCTTTCTCTTTGATGATATCTCCTTAGATCTTCCCCTTCTTTCTATAGTTAAATAGTTTCTAGATGATGCTTCTCTTGAGATTTTCCTACATATTTCCTCGTTAAGGATTACACTAACCACAACATCAAATTTCAAACCTTTAGAAGTATTCGTTGTATTTCTAACAACCATTACCAAGTTATCCTAACTATCGGGAAAAGATCAAAAGAATATAAGTGCTTTAAATTCATCATCAAACAGTATTTCTACCAATTTTAATTGATTTACAATAGACTAGAAATCATTCAAATGATCGAGATATAGATCCACCTTCTTGTATTTTAGAATTAAACAATTTTTTATCACATAAACCTTATTCGAAGCACTAGGATTTTCATACAAATTTTTGAAAGATTTCATCAACCTAACCATTGTTTTTGCATCTATAAAATTCTAAGCCACTAATGCTTCTAGACTTAATCTTCTAGATCCTAGATCCTTTCAATCAAGAACCTTCCATTCTTCATCAGTCATCATGTCTGAATGTCCATGCTCATCTAATGGTAAGTATAGGTCCTTCTGATACAAATAATCCTCCACCTACATCTTTCATAGTTGATAATTACGATCGTTAAATTTCTCTACTCCCACTCAATCAGAAAACCCTTTGTGAGTAAATTTTGTCAACACACAAAACCTCTAAACAAAGCTCTGATACCATTTGTTGGGGTTAAACCATATAAAAATGTTGCACAAATCTATAATTAGATAAAGCATGCAAGTAATGAATGTGGAAATAACCAAAAGATGAAATAAAACAAGGGAAATATAACACTAGATTTAATGTGGTTCACTCAGTGTGGGCTACGTCCACCAAGAAACAACCAATATTATTATTTAGTGCTTTACAAAGGAAATACAATGAATATATTTTGTCTTCCAACACCTCATAGGGTGTTCAATTATTTTCCCTCACTCATCTACTCTTTCTTGCTCACTAAGAAAACTAACATGTAAAACAATTGCTATTTTCATCTTTCATACCCCCATATAATGCCTACATGCATATATATCTATTATGGGAAACTAACTATGCTTTTACAATCAATAAATCATATTTAAAGCAAGATATTTATTCTAATTCTCATTTAAAGAACAAATCACCATCGCACAGGTGACCGATGTCGGTTCCTACTTGACTAATGTTAGTCACTTATTAACGATGTCGGTCACCTTCGACTAACGTCGGTCACTTTCAAGACCAATTATATGTAAAAACAAGCTTCTGTGGAGAAATTAAGCTACACACTCAACACAAATGTCATTATACAAGGCATGGGAAATATACTTGGAAGAAGAACAAAGTGCTAGTGAGAAAAGTGAAGCTACAAACCATGAAACATGGAAGACCAATCAGATTGTGCAAGTTGGAAGAGAAGAAGAAAGAGGTTTGAAAGTCACTCCTAAAGAAGCCAATAGAAAAGGGGAGCATACTAAAATCAAACACCAAGTTTTTCCTACAAATAAGAGTGTAAACCATGGATATATTATGCCTAAATGGCTTAAAGGAAATTTAAAGACAGTGGAAGCTAAAGAGAATGTAAGTAAAGAACGGGTTTGTAAATAATTTGAGTTAAATTTACAAGTCATAGCGGAGGAAAGATCTGATATAGGAAAAAGTCAAGCTATAAGAACAATTAGAAAATTGATATGGAGATGAAAAACCAACCCAATAATATGATAAACAAGAAATGGATAATTCACGAGAATGCTTTGTTCTAGAGTTTCAAAACCACACCCGTGTCACCCCCCTTCACCAAGGCCTCATTCTGTTGCTTCACCGCCATTTTCTTTCTCAACATTGTTCAATTCTCATTGCCCCTACTTAACCTCACTCCACTACCCCACCACTACTACTAGTTGAAGGAAAATCAAAACCAAAAATCCACCTTACCCCCTCAATCATCCCTTCCCCTCTAAAGAATCCTTTGTAGCAACAAATAAATTGAGTCTACTAAAAATTTCTCCATATCAGCAATCCAACTGGTGCTTCTGCTATGGAAGGGGAGGATGTCCTTATCAATAGGATTGTCAATATGGAAAAGGTGGTTAGGGCTTTTAAAGAAGAACTCGAGAAGATTTTCAAGAGAGAAGGAAAAAGGAAGATGCATAATGACCTTGAGTAGGATAATGATTAGATTAGTGAAATTTTCAACAAGCTTAACTCACTCAATAACAGGCTAGGAAATGCAAAAGGAAGGCATGACTATACCATGTTTATGCTTAAGCATATTTACAATTTTTTGGAGTGGCATGTCAAAAGTGTATGTGTAGTTAGTGACATTCATGTTGTCATTTGAGAGTTGGGCTGGTAAGGAACTTGAATCTCTCATAATTAGATAAGTAGGAACTGCCTTGATACTCTTCACCTCTCTATAGAAGGTAAGGACAAAGATTGACAAAGTAGACAAGTGAGGAGAATGGTTCTTACTACAGGCTTTTTGTTTTGATGTTTTGAAAGGTTGTTTTGATGCTAGTTAGTTGCGGTTTGTTACTATTTTGATCCTTTGATATAGTTCCTCAGTTAACTATAGTTGGACATACATGTATTTTCTGGATGTTGATCCAAACTTGTTGTTTAATTCTTTATCTAGATTTGGAGCCGTTACGTAAAGGTCATAGTCCCTTCAAAACTATGGATTTTTCTTTTCTGCTTTATCTAGATTTTGAGCACATTTTGTAATAGGGTATAGTCCCTTCAAAACTATTTACCTTTGACAAAAAAATAAGAAATGGATAATGAAGAGTAAGAACCGGATGAATATACCACAAGATTGCATGAAAAATGAGGTGAATACTAGTTCAAAGAAACAAGATAGGATGAGAGAATCAACCCAAGCATGAAAGATAAGAATCTTATAGAAGAATGCACCAGCTCATGAAGAATAAGACCAAGGCATATTTCAACATAAGGAAGTTGGTTTATGTAATATTTGATGATGTACTATATCATGGTGACTTTAGCTCATTAAGTGAAGCAATAAAAGAGAAATGTATAAATTTTAAATAGGTGAATAGAGTAGTTACATGGGAAGGTGGTGAATTCTTCCGCACAAATGAAGAATAAACATGGAGGAAAAGTGAAGATTGTGCAAAAAAGAATGATCATGACAACCCCAAGTTTGATGAAGTCATGCATGAAGAATAAATTTTAATGTTGAGAGAGGAAATGTAGATGATTGAATACTTTTTTAACTGTTTAGTGGAGACACAAGTAAGTAGTGAAGACAAGGTTAACAGTTTTGATGATGAGATGTTTGATAATGCTAATTTTGTGGGTGAATTCCTTAACATTGTACCAGATGAATCTTCTAATGCATTTGAGAAGCATGATACAAGAAAAGGTAAATGGATGGATGATTATGGTGAAGATAAGAGGTATGATAACAAAATTTTCATAAGTGAACTAGATGAGCTACCACAAGATTTGATTGATGAAATGGACAAAGTAAAGAAGGATGAAGCAATGACTAGTAGAGAACCCAATTTTTGGAAAATATCAATCAAAATAATGACTATGAAGGATCAAATACAATCATGGAGTAGTTGATTATGATGAAAAGAATGAATAAGAAAGAAAAGGGAAAGGAAAAGTAGGAACAGTGAATAAAGGCATGAATATAAGGAAAGTGAGAGTGGATGTAAAGAGGAAAAGAGGAAAAGTTAAAGAAAATTGATGGACCAAGAGCCAAGTGTGGGACCTAGGTGGACATCAACAAAGCACAATGAAAAAAAAAGGTAAGAAGGATAAGGACCGACGAGAGAAGATGGAGGTAAAACCAAGAAAGAAAAGTGTATGAACACTTTTTCTCCACCTTGAGAGTATGATGTAGTGGCATCATTGAAATACTAAAAAAGTAAAATTTATTTTTATGAGATCAAGGTGAATGAGTTAGGAGGTCTAGGTTGAGTCTCAAAATTTGAATTTTCAAATTCATACCTTTCCCTCCATTTTGTGTTCAAATGTCTTAAGGATGTAAATAAGGGATTATGAATTAAAAAGGTGTTGTAAGGTTGTTTTATAGGGTTAAGGGTGTGTACGGGATGTCATAGGTCAGTAGGTTGTTCAATAGTCCTTAAAATGTATAAAAATGTTGTAAAGTGCCGATTTTGGCTAATGGAGGCACATTGTGAGTCATTATGGGTTACGTAAGGAATGTAAGGAGTTACACTTAAAATGGAATTACATACAATGATGGAATTCAAATATTGGGAGTAGGAATTCAGTTTTGGGATACATTCTGCGAGAGGAGGATCAAGGAGAAGGTGAAAAACATGAGTTTGTATGAAATGGTTTAGTAGGCTAAGAATCTAATTTGGTACAACTCGATTGTGTATGTGCTCATACTTAGGAAGTTTAGAATTATAATATGAAAAGGATCCTTGATGAGAATTCACAATTCTCATAAGTATAAGAAGAAGATATTCCATTGCAATATTGTCAGAAGAGATAGAAACTTGTTTTGTAAGTGTCATGTTGAGTGCAATTTAAGTGTGTATTTACAATGGATTTATAGTTACATGCTTGTGATATATTGTATGTAACATGCCTTCCATGTTTTTATTGCTGCGAAGTTGGAGTTGAGAGGTAAGAGTTGAGGAGCTTGGTAATGAATGCTTAGAGTTCTTAAGAAGACCATACTTTATTTTAGTTTGGGCTTGATAATTGTGCATAACAACAAGTAAGTGTTCTAAATGGTTTCTTAACATGAATTATTATCCCTTAGTATTAAATACACTTCAATCATATCCACAAGATGTGAAGAAAATGGATTGAGTCATTCCAAGCATGTAGGTTGGTAAAAGTTTCTCTTGTAGATGCATGTTAGGTTTAAACTTCAAGACTCGATCTATGTTTCCATATAGCCTAAGAAAGTAAATTTGAAAGCACTGAATTATAACTATGAAGAGTAATAAATTGTGATTACATTGACATATTGTAGTAACAAGAGGAATGTTATTTGTAAACCTAATTCCTTTGTAAACCATTGTGCATTAGTTGATAACCTCTATTTTCATGTGTGACAATCAAGGGAAGTGTGGAACATGATAATATACTTGTATTCAAAAACCAATGGTAACTCAAAATCCTAAACAATATCTAGGAAATTCTATATGCCAACTATTAATCCTTGAAAATCAATTTCCCTCATCTCATAAGCATTTGATTCTCTCAACCGTCTTCAGTAACCCCCACAACAAGGTAGTGTTAGGGTTTGGTGTTTGTATGAGTAAATAATTTAGTATAGCCTTGTAAATTAGAAGAAACAATATTTACATGGTCCCTAGGGATATAAAAAAGTAATTTTAATCTTTCATCTATGCGTTTTTGATATATTCTTACCAATCATGGAAGGAAGTTGCCTACATAATGAAGGGCTAATTTGAGAGGCATGCTTACAAAGGAAGTAATATTCACCTATGGAGTTAGACCTTGAAACTTTGGGGACATTATAAATGTATTAATGGGTTCTCAAAAAAACTAATTTTGACTCAGGAAACCCTTTATAAATGAATTTATGCATGAAAATGACCACCCTAAGCCTAAGCGTGAGCTAGTGAGCTACCAGGAAGGAAAGTGGATTTGCAAGAGGAGATTAAGGGATAAAATGAAGAAATTTAGGGTGCATATTGAGTGTGATAATGGGTATAGTAAAGATTATAAATAATTAATTGGGTTGCTAAATATGTTTCTATGCATGACTGATCCAAACAAGTTTGTCTTAAGGGCACAAATGGTAAGATAGAGGAAATTTTGAAATATGAAGTCTTAAGTAATGTTGATCATATGAATGGTTGTATAACATGTGTATTGAATTTGAAACATGGGAGAAGGAGATAGGGAAAATTGAAGAGGATAAAAAATCGAAAATTGCATCCTTGAGAAAAGATTTAGTAAGTAAGAAGTTGATCGAGATTGCAAGGTGAGTATATAACATACCCTAATGAAATTTTGATGAAATGATGGATAAAGCAGGAAAATAATGAAGATGTTAAATAGGTTATGGTGTTTGTAAGAGCCTTATAGGTGATATTTTCAATTTTTAAAGTTTTAATCCATTGTAGGTTATGCAAAGGAGCCTCATTACGAGTAAGTGAGATTATTGGTTTGAAGCCTTGTTATTGTTTGAATGCATGCTTAAAAATAGTATTTATTTACATCAATCTCATTCACACATTCTATTTATTCACTACGAATACCAAATACTACTAAATTTACAATGTTATCTTGAGTTTCTACGTGGTTAATGTATCTGGGTCTCAAAAAAGTACTTGAATTATTATGCGAGGAAAATGGCAAATCTGTGGATTTTAGATTCCCATGCCACTGCTCACTCTCCTATCAAGTGGAATTAGCCCTCACTCATATGCCTCCATTAATATCCACCTTCCTACCATAAATTCTCTCACTAAAACTATCCTTTGCCACTTTAACTACACCCCCACCATGAGATCAAACAAAATAATACATACTCCTTTTTCTTTCTATCTAATTTAAAATTTAAAATTTGTTTAATTTAATTATTTGATTAATATTAGTATTATTCTGAAACAAGGAAAATTTGTGATCATGGATCTATTCCTATCATCAAAATAAATCCAAGCTCGAGTTCCCTTAAGAGGATTTGACAACACAGAAATGGGAAGGTATTACATCTAGCCTCCTTCAAATTTTTTATTTTCTCATTATTATTATTATAGTTACTATCTCGTAAATGATTTAACGAGTGACACAAAATCTAGCACCCCATCTTTCTGACATCACTTGAGAGACCCAATAATAACTTGGCACTAAAAACCATTCAACGAAAAGGGGGAAATGTAGACACCAAAATTCGGTCACCTTAATCCCCGTATGGGCATAAAAACCTAGGACACCCTCTCATAATCCCACTTGGTCATTTTATCTATTTACTCACTTATAATCACCATTTTACCACTCATAACCACTTATAACCACAAAAAAAACTAAAATAAATAAAAACAAAATAATGAAAATAACCTAACCTCCCAACAAACTACCCATAATCCTAAAAACAACCCTAGACCATCATAAAATCCAAAAAGCTAGTAAAAGGAATTTTTGAAACCAAATTCGACCATTCTCATTGAAATTGAAAAAATATCGGTGTGGATTCAATTAAAATGAAATCAATCCTATAAAAGGTGGCTCAATCCACTTTGCCCAGGATCTAAAATATTTATAGGTGACAAGGTGGCATTTTGGTCTCGGGAATTCAATGAGAAGAAACCTCTTCAGAGACATGAAGATATAGAGCTACTTGTCACCCTAATCCCCTACTAGATAAATATTATTCAACATCTAACCATCCAAATTTCATCCACTTCAAAGATATACCATTTTATTTGAATATGTAAATCATTGTCCTCAACTTAAATCATATCTTAATTTAATTCATCCAAGCATTTGTATTTTGGTTCTCTATTTATAATCACATACATTACAAAATGCCATTGATAAAAAAAAATTAACACTGATTGGTATTGATCATATACATTGACACCGATCAACCGGATCGATGTCGATCCTGTCAAAATTCCCCAACTTTGCATTTTTGGCACATTCATATATATTTACTCCATATTTCATAATTATGGCTAATTATCTGTTGTTTGTAAGCTTGTATTTCTATTAGATGACCATTCCATGAGTATCTTATGAACATGACACTATTTACAACCAATCCATAGTTTGATAACCATTCGTGTGGGAGAAATTAGACATCGACTATGAAATAAGGATATGTGTCATCATCCTCATGCCTGATCCAAATGACATACCCGAAAAATTGGATATTCTCCTTGAACACAATGATGAGGACAATCTCTGCTTGGACAAAAATTTCAACCCTCCCTAGCCTATCATCGAGGACGTTGATTGAGTTCCAACATCCAAACATTACATAGCCAAAGTTTGTTATTTGTATCATCTTATATTATTTGTAATATTATTGCCATTTTCATATTAATTATCTAAAATGGAGTTGACACCCTTTAAAGGAACCCCTTTGGTTAATGGGATTGGTCTTTTATAAGAAAATGTTCACATTATTATCTTATATATTTCTTGTCAAGTTATCTATGATTGTGCATGTTTCTAGTTCTCTAGAAGAGTATATTCTTGCAACCATTTAGATATGAAACCTTTCATCATCATTCACGTAGGTGTCGTTAAACCCTATCATTTATGAGTTTAAGTGATTTCTTTCACACAAAAAGACCGAATCCTAAAATACACTAAAACAAAATCTACGAATTAGTAGATGTAACATGGTTTTCATATTTATTTAATAGGTTAGTAGCTACAAAAAGACCCAACTACATGGATCATCATGACATATCACTTATAGTATATCTTAGTACTATGTATATGTCATACATTCTAGATATTTAGAAGGAAAAGATTTGGATGGTTATGAAATGGATTTTGTGTCACAAATTAGATGGAGGTGTACCCTTTTTTTCCTTAGTGGCCTATATACATGCAATCGAGCATGTTTTTCAATTCAATTATAGCACAACTATTTGGGTTCAAATAGCCCATGATTTATACTGAGGGTTCTCATGCAAAAACACATGATTGGGCCCATTATTTTATTTTCATTATGGATTTACGATAAATTTCCCATGTATACGATGATTGGGACCCCTCTACAAATAATAAAACATACATTGCGGATGTGAGAAAGGGAGAGGGTGAGGTAGTGAGGGAGAGAGTTTTTTTCCATCCCATATATTGAGCATTAAGATTAGGTGATATAGATCTCGTATGTGGATAAACATATGGATGGAAAATATGGCACACAACATTGGTGGCACAAGACGTCATTGAGATCATAGGGCATTATCATAGACATATACACATCCAATGGATAGAGTTTCATAGTAGTTTGGGAGGCCACATCTAATTCTACCCCATTTGTGATTCAATGAGGACTACACTACATTTTGGACTCAATGTAGTTCTCCTAGTGCTTGGTGTAAGTGTGCATACAACTCAAACATTGAATTATATTTTCCCTTATGCTTCCACCTATATAGTGGGTTATGATACTTTGATCCCATAAAAATATTGTATGGAAATGTTCAAATCAGATTTATGCCCTCATGTGTTGTGATATGCATTATGAAGTAGTAAGTCTTGATTTTTATCTCAATATTTGGTAATTAGATAAGTACATGTTAGACCATAAATTATTAGAGTAAAATTGTATAAAGGATCACTATATTTTGAAATTTCAATCTTAGTAACACACAAGGATCAAAATAATAATAATAACTTAAAGAGAAAAGAGTAACAAAGAGACCCAACAGGTAGAAAGGACCCAAAAACCAAAGGGACAAAGATTGTACATCTTAAGTCAAAATGGTAGCATGATCCTAATACATTTATATATTCTAGGATAAAAATAATCAAAAGTGAAACGACAAATTGTAAATTCTAGATACCTCTGTGACATAGTAAAAAAATATACTATAGAATCAAACGTAAAAAATTCCAAAGAAAAATAAAGAAAAACAATAAGGACTTTTTCCACTATGACCTAGTTTCATCCTTCAAGACTCACATATATAAAGTTTTCCAAAAACATGATGTAACAATTATTTTTAAATAATTTTAGTTTCTACATTCACCCCTTTTATGTTAGTCAATAAAATTCACTAATTTAAAGGAGAAATAAATAATACTTGATATTGTTGAAGTGAATAAAATTGTTAGAGATGTTGAGAAAGTAACAAAAGTGTGAAAAACAATGTGAGTCATTAGGATATAGGGAGGAGCATGCTATAATTTTTAGATGGTGAAATATTCATATGAGGCTTACTCGAAGATATGGAGATTACAATTGGCATTCACAAAAAGTTAGGGGTGATCAATCCCCAATAGGTGTTTGATAACTAGGTGGGAATTGAGTATTTTGAAACCAAGGAAAGAGTGTTAGAGATATTTTTGGTTTCCCCAACATTACATTTCCCATTTTATAGGACCACATTATTTTAGATAAATATATTTTTGAAATTTTGAAAACTCTACAAAATCGAAAGAGAGTGATGTCTCATGCCCCCACTATTTATTATACATGTGTACGATAGTAATTATTATGTTTATAGTTTGAAAATTTGAATTTTTTAACCCTATGTTTGTGATAAATGTAGTGGCATGTTCATTTGTAACTTAGTAACTTAGTATTTAGTGCATATTTGTATCCAGAGTTGATCATTTGGTCACTAGGTCTGTGTATTGATTTGTATAAGAAGATGACCTTACAAATCTAAAAATTCTTAATTCACTGAATCTAGACATATTCCAATAAATCTAGACTCCATTATTTCAAGTATTGGAAGAAATCCATCTCCATTTTTGCGTATATTGGATTCCATTTTTGTCTATATTGGATTCCATTATTACTATTATTGGAATCCATTAGTAGTAATATTGGATTCCAATATTTTCATTATTAGACTTATTCTAGTTCCAATTTCACTATTATTGGATTCCAATCTCGCTATTATTGGATTCCAATATCGTTATTATTGGATTCCAATTTGGCTAATATTGGATTCCAATATCGCTATTATTAGATTCCAATTTCACCACTATTGTAATCCAATTTATAAATCCTAATTTTTGGATTTTAGTTTCACTATTTTAGGATTTCTATTTTGTTATTATTTGAATCCCCACATAATCCAAGTGCTGCTATCTTACATAATCCTCACAGCTACTATCTTCAATAAGCTTAACAATTGCTAACTTACATGATGAAAGTGCATGCTAGGTGAAATCAGCCTAGCGAGGTCAAAGTTACATCTACCTTGTGGCCACTAAGTTACATTTTCCTTGCAGCCACTAAGTTACATAAGCCTTGTGACCTCTAAGTTACATAAAAGGACGATAAGCCTAGCGAACACTATCTTACATAAGCGTATAGGTTGTTAACTTACATAAGCCTAGCAACCACTATCTTACATAAGTGTATAGGTTATTAACTTACATAAGCCTAGTGGTCACTAATTTACACAAGAGTAGAATCGTCTAGGTGAAATAATCCTAGTGGATGGAAAGTTACACTAGCCTACCGGTAGTAAGTTTCATAAGCCTAATGGATGCTAAGTTACATAAGCCTAGGCGCCACAAAGTTACATCAGCCCAAGGGGTAAAATTTGACAGCCACTTATGCTTGTCAAAAAAAAATTAGATGACAATAATTTTACAATATTGCCCTTTAAAAAATAAAAAATAGTAGTTATTGAAATAATTCAAATTTATATTTATTTAATATTTTATGTATATTATATATTGATATAATTTTTATATAAATCTATATAAAAATGACTGTGATATTGTAAATATGCAAGTTACGTGTGATAAAGTCAACTACTTTTATGCTTTTCCATTATGTAAATCATAAAGAACAACAAAGAGTTAAGAATTACATTAAACAAGTTGTTTTGAGGAAATGGATTTGAAAATGTATTTCCATAGTAATCAATCCTTTGAGAAAATTACATAAGCATTGATTCCTTACAAAGGTATTAATTATTGTTCTTGAATTTGTGCAAGGTATTGTTGGATAGCTTCATGACCTTGATTCGGTATTTTAATTTGATTTCCTTTCCATATTTTTCTTGGACTCCATGCCTAGATGACACTATCTATATCAATATCTGATGTGTCCCTTTATTTTTACCAACATTTTTTTTCTTTAAGTATTCCTGGTATCTTTATTTTTATGTATTTCTTTTCCCTATGGGTTCCCATCAGTGTACCCTTATCTTTTGAGTGTTTGTGTGAACATCCTGTATTATTTTTAGTTCTAAATTTCCCATCCATATAGGTACATTATCATCACTAGTCTTACTAGTATCATATGCCCAACATTCACATCCAAAGATCAGGGGTTGAATTCCTCTCAAGGTCTAACATATATATCCTTATTTGAAAGGACATTTTGACTATAGTACCTATCCATGTCAAGACGTGGTGTACCCACTATCTGATCATAAATTGCACTATCCCGATTTTGTTTTGGCCAAATACAATCTCTCCTCGTCATGCTATAATTGACAAATGGATTCTTTAGGTACGTAGAACATTTTTCCAATATGTAATCTTTAAAACATAGTATGTTTCTCCACCATCTGTTGAACTCTTTTCCCAGTGTGTGATGCATGCCTAAATTCCTCTCTATATGTCTACCATCTTTTTGGCTTCTTTGAAGGGTGTCGATGGAGGATCCCCTTGAAGCAAGAAAAGGTTTCCCATCCACTAGTTTCTAGATCTCAATTGAGTGAGACTAGTCGACTCCATGATTGATGCTTTGAAATCCATTATGGGCACATTGTCTTTAACATATAATTTAAACATATTTGGTTTGTTGATACTCAAGATCTTGTGGTTACCATCTAGCGATTTGGTTCTAAAAAGGCCTTAAAGTCATAGACTTCCTCGATAAGGTACAAAGTGAATGTGATGGACTCCTCTTGGCATGTTCTATAAGTTTTCATTATTTGTGGCAAAGAGAATGTATCTAATTTACACAATGTTGTTGATAATCAATTGAATGTCCCATCTATGTCTTCATGCATGTGACCCACTGTAAGGAAACTCACATACACTATGTTGAAAACCCTTCTAGTTGTCAGCATGGATGCAAATGCAAACAATGTCCATTTTTTTGTCACTTGCACTATTATCTAGTTATAAGTAGAGATTTGGTGGTTGTTTTCTAAATGAACTTGAACATCTACTTGCGGTATTAGTTTTATGAGCACCCTCATTTTTGCTTGTATTCCTTGCTTTTGTCATTTGCATCATTTTGCAAGAGTGTGTCTTGTAATGGGTGTTTTGACCTCCCACTATTATATAAAAATTCACCATCCTAGTCTATAAAAGGTTGTTCCACTTCGGATACATCGTACCAATGATGTTATTGTGAAGTTTTTTCCCGCTCAACAAAAGGGAGACCAAAGTGCCCAAAACCCCTATTTTTTGCCCATGTGTCAGCATACCAATCAAGGTGACGGGGAGATTAATAACATTTCTTATTGATTTTTATTTTTACCCATCCTTAGTATTACAATTTTCATCTTGTCCATTTTGTCATGCACAATGCTCAAATAGATATTAGGATTTTTTTGTGATTGCACTCTATGTGCATAGTAAGTTATATGACAACTTTGAATGTAATCATTGTGCCATTTCTAGTGTTGATCTATTTTTTCCAGTGTTTCTGGACATGAGGTTGTTGTACATTTGTTTTTAAGATTTGTGTACTTTGGTAACCTTTGTAAAATAAGTTTTTCTTGGTGATTATAACATGGGAGAAAATTTATTGCCATATTTTGCTGAGATTTGACTATGACATTGGAGGAAGGTCCAATAGTGAAAGGGCCACATTACACTTTTTTAGTATGTAAGAAAAAGTATAACATGTAGGAAACAATATCATTGTTACTTTAGTACCATCTTATCCCACTGAATGAGACATGTGTGGGGATATATCAAAATTATTCTCCACCATTTTCAATATTAATGCAATGTTTGTGATAGTGTTTAGAATTTGGTTTTATTTTCATGTATTTCCATTTACTTCCCTCCTCTCTCCATTAATCCAAGATTGTTTATATCTGTAATAGGTGCTTTTTGGGATTCCATGACATTTGTACCATGCATTCTGACATACATCCCTTCCATATAACTTCAATTTATCTATAGTATGTTCTAAAGTTTGACCTTGATCACAAATGATAGCATTTGCGGTGAATGTATTACGTAAAAGGTTTTTTATGACAGGTTTATTCATACCTAGATTTAAATTCCAATTGTGATTGAAAGAACTTAGAGATAGATTGGAGAGACATCCTTCCTTGCAACAAGGTTTTTTCTCAACTTTAAACAAAAATATTCTTTTGATTTTCATCATTTTCACTTGTGTTTGCTACACTAGATGGAGTAGAATTTACCTTTTGGTGTTTGTAGGCGTTGTAAGGTCTTTTTTATAAAATTTTCATTACTTCTACATATGGAGGATTCATATGAAGTTAGGTATACCAATTGAGGCAATGGATCTTCAAATGCACTCCAAATTTTTACCATTGAACTCTTCTAGAATTTCTTTTAGCCTTACTTCCATAATGGAACCATCTTGATGGGCCAACAAGCTGACCTACACCATTGGATGAGAGATCATTTTGATATGGACCAACCCTTGTAAAAAGGAATAGTTAATTTATCAACATGCACCCCAAATGTATTTCCATCTAATTTTTTAAAGTGCACCATGTCTCCTTCACAGACATTTGTAATTATTATTACTTAACAAATTTGTGTTCTTTTGAAAAAAATGTATAAACTTGTTAGTAACCCCTTGAACTTCAAATTTAATTCATTATTTGATGTGGCGGTTGAATCATGGAGTTCATATTTTCCATTCACACGAAGTGCGTTCTTGTTTCTAGATAAAATAAGTTTTTTGATTGGCTAGGCAACTTCGTTGTTACGTTGTAGACTTGGATAAAAATCATTACAAGTAGTTATAATATTCTCTAAAAAACACCTAAGTTGGTGGGTCCCAACACCACTCCTGAAATCACATGTTGTTCTTATACCAGGGATATTAACCCTTCAGAAATGTCACCTTCTTTCTGAGGACACTTATGTTTTAGCACCATGTAGGTTGTAGCAAATTCATCCTTGTCTTTAGGAGTTGTAAAGGAATGACTAACCTCATCCTCATTAAATGTATCATCTGAGTCATTTCTCATAATGTTTTGAATGCCATCACCCCCACATGTGAAACATTTTAAATCACATGCTTAATCATTTTCTTCCTTTCCCATGGGATAAAGTATCCCTTGTTTTCAATTTATGCCAGGGTTTCACAATCATCAATTGTGTATGACAGTCTCACTCTATCATTGAATACAATACTTATTGTGACAACAAATAAGCTAGACCACACATCTCTATAATGGAGAGTATATTTGGATGGATAAATTAGTCCCTCTGTAACTTTTACACCTTTGGATAGTAAATCCAGATGTGCTCCATATTCAAAAACATAGTTAATTTTCAATTGTATTAAAAAATAAATAGAGAAAATTAGTACTAAGAACATTTAAATATTTAACATTAATATGGAGAATTGAAATCACAATGAGAAAATAAAAATATACATCTTATATGAACATCTTTAAAAACTCATTTAATCTAAATCTTTAAACATATAAAAAATTGGATTACACCATTCGATCCTGTTGTTATGTGTATAATTTTATCCATGAACCACATAGTGTAGGGGAAGGATTAAGATTTTTATAGTGCACACTTTTTATTTTAAGAATTTAATTTTTTTGAAAAAATATTTCTAAGGAATTTAAAATAGGTACTTTTTAGTACAAAGAAAACTAATATTGGTCGTTGCTTGTGAATGAAATCACCTTTTCTAGGCAGTTGATATGTCACCTTTTATTGGCTTATTTGTACACATGACTTGATTTTAATCATGTTATGGGATACCTTTTTTCTAAATTCTTAGTATAAAAGTTATAAACATTGACTTCGATTTTTACAACTAGGGGTATTATACTACACATTACCACTCATAATCATTGGCTTATGCATAGTCATTGGCTCCTTTCCCCTATGGCTTTCAATAGTTGTATATCCTAGCGGCTATTATGACATAATTATTTTTTACAAGAAAAAATTCCAATATTGACTAGAATGGGTGGCCAGAAGTTTTTGATCGCATTTTAATGTGCAAGTGAGTGCAATTCCAAGTTCGAAAACTCACACTTGGACATGATAGTGATAGCTCATCGTAGAGCGAGAGATTCATGGCCTCATACATCTACCAAGTAATATTCCTTGCATGATGAAGTGTAATCCCTCACATGACAAAGTGTAATCTCCCTCATGTGTTGAAGTGCAAGGGAGTTCACATGACAAAGTATGATCTCCCTCACATGTCGAAGTGTGATCCCTTGCATGTCAAATCATGATCCCTCGCACGTCAACATGCAATACCACACATGACAAAGAATAATAATTTTCAAGACGAAGTGTGAATTTGCACTTGGAATAGTGATCACTCGCATATCGAAGGGCATATTTTCACCTGCCATTCTAGTCAAAAAAATTCTATAGCCTAGCAGCCTCTTGGACTTAAATTTAGGGCCATTAATATTGTGTCAAAGTAAATTGTTCATGTATTTAATTCTCTAATTGTATAGCTATGCTTATTTTATGGTATAGAGTTCAAGTTTAGTCTTTATTTGATTAATGATGGTGGTATATGATTTGATTCAATTATGTGTATTAATTGTTTCTAAGCTTTTTATATCTTACGTAATATTTTAACAATATAAGTTTATTTTTAATAATTGTATATAATATTGAGTAGAAGTAACACATGCTACATAGTTTTTTATTAATAATTATCAATATTAAAGACTTAATTTCAATTAAATATATGTATGTCAAATTTAAGTTTCAAACAATGTTGAATTTTAGTTTTCATACATTAAAAATTATGTTTTAAATATATTAACTTAATTTTAGATCTCACTGTTGTGTGTATAATTTTATCCATAAACCACATAGTATGGGGGAAGATTAAGATTTTTATAATACAATAACAATTACACTTTTTGTAAGGTCAAATGTTACATAATTAATATTGCGCTTCCCTAAACATTAAATGGCCATTAAACCGTATAATGTAAAATCTACCACTTGAGAGTATGTTTTTATTTTTCCATACTACATTTAATATTAAGTGGTACAATATTGAATTTTTATCCAAAAAAATTTGTTAACATTTGTATTTAATGCAATAAAATGGAAAATTGTATACTCATTTTGAAGGAGACAACAACAAAACAAGGAACACATATACAAATGGGGGAAGAAAAGAGTTATAAAAAATTAAAAGAGGTAAAGCATTGTTATTTTATTTTGAACAATTTCCGTTTATACACCCATTTCACAGTGATTATAAATATTGAATTTGTTAGTAGGTAATTAACCAATTTTAAATGTTTATCCACATTTTTTTATTATGTGAATTTACAGAGCACGGGACCCCTTGTATATTTATTTTTACAAAATGAAAAATGAAATTAATTTTAGTTAAAAGATGGAGTACGTAAATTGTTTCATTTGTGATTGTTTCTCGTAATTAATAAATTTGCAGGACATGGAAATATAACCATTTCCCTTATTTTCATGTTTCAAATATTAAATTTTCAAATCAGCTCCAAGAAACTATGCTGAAAATATAGTTTTTTTAACACAGCTAAGAAACTTCCATGTAAAGGAATTCTGCATGCAAAACTTAGATGGAAATAGTGTCTCAAATTTTCAAGAGAATACAAGTGGTGCACAAGAAATTGGTTCCTTGCATTCCACATTCACAAATTGATATAAATTCTCCATATATTATTGATCATGTTTAAGATTCAAAATTAGAAGAAACACTTTCAAAAACCAATGCATATGGAAGAGATAGAAATAATGAGCAAATGATGAAAGAATACAAAGAAGTAGTCAAAATCTGATGTGAAATAATTTATTTCAAAATATGAAGAGGTGTACAAATATTTAAACAATGGGAAACTCAGAAAAGAAACATTGTGATAATATATTAGATGATTTGAATCAAATATGTAGAAAAGAATTCACTAGTATGTAATGCAAATACAAGATGAACAGAGTTGAAGAAAACCCTCAAGAATTGGATAACACAACTTTGGCAACACATTTTACATGGACTTTCTATGAAGATATGGATCGTATTACATAGAAAACACAAAAGGTTATTGGTTTTAATGGAAAGAGAGGGTTAACATAACCCCTTATACTTCTGAAAAAGACATGAGAGGGAAATCAGAAATCCCTTCTATGAACATTGAAAATTAGGAAGGAGAAAGATAGAAATCCCTTTGAATAAAAATGGAATTCAGAGAAAATGTGTGAAGAGAAAAATAAACTCTTATGGATATTTGAAAGAGGTAATAAAAAATAGCATGCATCTATTGTGTTAGACATTGAAAGAAATTGAGCAGGGAAGGCTTCAACATGAGCATGAAAGAATGGAACAAGAGAGAAAGCTAATGGAGAAAATATTGGATGTACAACTTCAAGTCACAAGTCTTTTTACCCAGGTAAATTACAATTTTTAACCATAGTAATATAGTATTGCATCATTCATTCCATCTTAAAAGATGGTATACATTGTGTAAGAAAAATATCATGCATTGGAGTTAGCTAATACTTATCTATTTTGCATTCTTCCTTTTTATTTCAGAACAATTCCAATGATCAACATCATGGGCACCACCAAGATCATTGACACACACATCCGAAGATATTGTTTGTGTAACAAAACAATTTAAAAATGATGTCGGTAAACATGTATATTTTTGTTGAGGAAAATATGATAATTCAATATGTGAGACATCAATTGAACCACATATCATTAGTAGTATAGTCAAAGTATGGAATACTTATATACTCTCTATGCAATTTATAGATGATAATATTTCCAATGAGCATGGTGTTCTTTTTTTGATAATGTTGATAATTTTGATAATATTTGTGTGTGGCATATATGGTTAATATTTGCGAGTGTCATTAAACCGAACAATGTAAAGTTCATGCGATATTCAAAATATGATAATTCAATATGTGATACATCAATTGAACCACATATCGTTGGTAGTATAGTCAAATAATGGAATACTTATATACTCACTAAGTAATTTAAAGATGAAAACCTTGACAATGAGCATGGTGTTTTTTTGATGATATTATTGCTAATATTGATAATTTTTGTATGTGGCATGTATGGTTAATATTGTGGTTCACCTAAAATTAATTGGACATTAACCGAAAAAAGTAAAGTTACCGTGATATTCAAAATATGTGCATCATTGGCCATTAATTAGCCATTAAATATAAAGCAAATTAATGATAGCTTCGTGTCTTTTGTAATTCATGCGCCGAAGAAAGTGGCAATTGAAATTTTTAGATCCATGTAATTATAGATTGTCATTTATTATTATATTTCAAGGAAAATTAAATTTGGGAGGCATCTTGTGAGAACATTAGCGTTAGGGAAAACTTTGTAAGCATAATAATTCATTTGGAAAATATAATAAATTTTTGACTGCCAAAATTCTTAGCATGGTTTGTTTTCATGAAGGCGTCAAAAATTAGTATGCATTCTCACCTTTGCTCCTTCCAAAATTTTAAAATTCTATGAATGTAGAATATTACGTAGCATTTTCAACAAAACCCTATTTTCTCTACTTCCAGTAGTCAAATCTATCTATTCTTTAACACTCTTTAACAAACACTTCTCAACTGATAGGGTTTGACATTGTTTTGTCATTCTTTTTTCTAATCCCTAAATGATTTTCTAAATATGTGTGTACTCCACTTGCGAGTAATGTAAAACATGTTATGGGTATTTTTCACATGAGAACTAAGGAATGTAAAACATGTTATAGATTTTTTTCAATTAGGGTTGTTAATTGTTTAGGGATTTTTAGACCATTAGCAGGAAATTTCTATAGAAATTTTGTTTTAAATTAAATTGTAGTAATAAAATAATGATAGTAACTTCCAATAGATGAAATAGTAATAGTATAATAAATAATTGTTTTCTTATTTATAGGATTTTTTTATTACATAAGAAAATTATTGGAAATAAAAAAATTAAACATATATGTGACTACCAAAGAAAAAATGCAAAGAGTTCCGTCTGTGTAGGTTCCTCTTTGAAAAATAGTGAATCGGGGAATTATAAAACCTACTATTTGAGAAGTTAGGCTAAACAAGATTTTGAATAATTTTTCACTTAATTGATAGTTCGGAAAGACATATACAATATTGGTTGTTTTAGTTAAATTGGTTAATGATATATCAACACGAAAAATTATAAGATGTCATGGATTTTCTTTCTTAATGTGACAATAAGCATATGGAAATAGGGAGATGTGATATAATGAAAAATTATGAGGTTTAATAATAAGGGATATTATACGTAGGTTCGGAATCTATATTTTCATACTAACACTACGAGAGTGTTTTCATTATATTTATTAGAATTATACCATGGCCTTTGAGACTTCATTTACTAACTAATTATATATCACCATATCTTTTGAGATTTCATTTATAATTAAAATGTCGAATTTATATCTTCCTTTCCATAATGTATAGTAAATAGTATGAGAATTAGTTAAGGCTTGATCCCTTACGAGGGTATTTAGTGCGAGAACTTGGCTCAAACAAAATCGTGGAATAAACTAATGAGATCTAAGCAATGCGTGACCCCAAGAAAATATGTAATGTAACTCTTTTCTCATTTCTACGATAGATGTCCATTGAATGATGTTTGCAAACACTAAATTCAAAAGAAAAATTAGATGCTAATCATAATGATCATTAAACTTGTAAATATTTTTTGTGGCTGACCTTAGAGACCACTAGGAACATAATTTTTATGTGTTTACTACTCATTGTGATATTTAATGACCTAGGAGATTATACAATTATAATTAATTAAAGATATGTCCATTGAATGGTGTTTTGCTAACACTAAGTTTAAAATATTTTATCCAAGTGGATGTTATTGACCACTAAGATTTATATATTTTCTTGTTAATGCATTAGTATTTTTCTTGTTAATGATGCCTAGCGACCACTAAGCTATAGGTATATCCTTGTGGCTGATCGTAGTAACAGGAAGGATAAGAAGCACATATTTATTTGTTAATGATTCTTATACACTGTTAAGCTCCAAAAATATGTTGTGGCTGACCCTAGTGACCGCTAGGATAAGAAATACTTATGTTTGTACCCCTTAGTAGTGATTAGATTGGTGTTCTTTTGGTCATTGCAATAACTATTGTGCTTTGAAATAATCCTAGATATGGAGAAGGTTTTAATAGTTCATTGTGGCTGAACTTAGCAACCGCTAAGATCAACACTACGTATATCTTGACCCCCCACCAGTTCAAATAATGTAGAAATTTTTCTCATTCTAATAATAGTTGTCTTGTGAATAAAATCCTAGATACAACCAATCTCTAAATATTTCATTTTTGATCAACTTAACGACCACTAGGATCTGAACTACATAAGACTTGAAGCCTCAAAAGTGCTTGCATTGAAATAATTTTCTCATTGCATTAATATTTTTACTTTGGAGTGAGGCCTAGATAATGCCAATATATATGGTTAAAATATATATATATATATATATCTTGACCCCTCAATGGTGCTTGTACAACAGTGCTTTGATCATTCCATTAATAGTAAGTATGTGAATGATGTCTAGCAATGAGACGTATTCATGATCCTGCAATGAACTAATCAGACATAAGTAAATGTTGATCCCTTACGAATACATGTATTACAACAATTTTCTTAAGTCAATGATAGATGTCCATTGAATGGTGTTTAACTAACACTAAGTTCAAAATATTTTGTCGAGGTAGATGTTATTGACCGTTAAGATTTATATATTTTCTTGTTAATGCATTAGTAGTTTTCCTGTTAATGATGCCTAACGACCGCTAAGCTATAGGTATATTGTTACGGCTGATCATAGTAACAACTACGATAAGAAGTATGTATTTATTTGTTAATGATTCTTATAAACCATTAAGCTCTAAAAATATGTTGTGGCTAACCCTAGTGATCACTAGGATCATAAATACTTGTGTTTGTACCCCTCAGTAGTGCAAGGATTGGCATTCTATTTCTCATCACAATAATAGTTGGGCTTTGAAATAATCCTAGATACAACGAATCTCTAAATAATTCATTATGGCTGAACATAGCAACCGCTAAGATCAACACTATGTATATCTTGACACCCCACCAATTCAAAGATTGGAGAAATTTTTCTCATTCTAATAATAGTTTTCTAGTGGATAATACATAGATATGACCAATCTCTAAATATTTTGTTGTGGCTGAATGTAGCCATTTCTAGGATCTAAACTACGTAAGTCCTGAAGCCTCAAGATTGCTTGTATTGATAGAATTAGATCAGACTTAGATCTACACAATGTGGATGGTTTTCAGACAATGGATAATCCTTCCAAAATATGTTGTGTGTGAATTTTCAAGAACAATTTTGCATAGTTTCTGAACTTAGCAATCCACAATTGAATAGATAGTGATTACAATGGAAAATGGTAATGATAGGATCCTAATGGCCACTAAGCTAGACTAGTAATGGAGCTTAGTGGTCACTAGAGAATTTTTTTGATATGAAGAGAAAGTCTTGATCCCTCTCGATGGAAAGTAGTGCAATAATTGGCTCCACTAGGTAACGTGTGGCTAATTTGATACAATTATAGTCATTGAAAATTACAATCATTCTAAATTTATACAACCAATGATTGCTACGATAAGAGGTAATGAAAGTATTGTATTAGATGCTAAGCTAGACCATGATTTGTTATTCAATATTTATTTTGAAATTAAGAAATTGTAGTGTTCACTAGGATTTTCTTCAATTCAAAAGTGTAGAGATAGTGGTTAAAACCACAAGAGGTAATGTTGGGAACCTAGAGGCCGATAGGCTAGAAAATGATTTTCTAATTTATCTCTCTTTTTAAATTAAGAACCAGAAAATCCTAGTAGTATTTATGTCATTCCTTTCAATTAGTAATGGAGCTTCATGGTTGTAAAGCATTTTCTTTGATACGAATGGATGTGAATTATGACATACTCCAATGCTCAATTTCAAATAAAACTTGTTAGGTATTTGGGGGCCTATGTTATTCTTTGCAAAATGTGTTATGGGACAACTAAACATTTTTTTGTTTAACAAATTCTACTTAGTGACCGCTAGACCCATTATTGTGTTTTGTTTCTCACACACTTTACTCAAATTTAAAAATTAAATCTTAATGGAATTTATACTAGTCCATTTAATTGGTGTTAATTACCAACAAGTAATGTTAAAAATTGTCCATTCATATGTCGACTTAAATCCTCTCTCTCGCTAACATATATGTTTTCAAACTTTCCTTTCATGTTATCTATGCAATGTGGATGGTTGTCAAACAACGGATAATCCTTCCAAAAAAATTTGTGTTAGTTTTCATGAATAATGTTACATAGTTTCTAAACTTATCAATCACTAGTATATGAAATACGTAAGTATTGAAGCCTCAAGAGTGCTTGTATTGATAGACTTAGATCATTGCATTAGTATTTTTTACTGGAGTGACACCTAACGAATGACATGGTTAAAACTACGTATACATTAAAACCTCAATGGTGCATGTGTAGTTGCACTTTTCTCATTCCATTAATAGTAAGTCTATGAATAATCGCTATTGACTACCAAACTTTAAATATTTAGTAATTGTTGACCCTAACGACTACTAGGATCAACACTTCTATATTTTATGTGCAAATTGTTTTCTAAGCTTATCTAATATTCATAGTAGGGGACATATGAATTTTTCCATAAAATCAGTTACATCATTTGTCTAAGTAATTATTTTTGTTGATGATGTATGCAACATTTGTGTCCCTTTAATTTTTCAACATGGTGAGAGAGCAAGAAATGTTAATGGTAGATACTTATTAATATTCGAACGAGGATGAGAGAGTAATAAGAGATATCGTGTTTGATCCAACTACCTTACATGATGAATTTCAGCATTACTCATCTCTATATTCCACAATTCATGATGAAAGTGTTGATGTTGATGTTGTAGACATAATGGGTATACCAAAAGAGCAAGTACTATGGTTCCAAGACATAAGGGTGATTAAAAGAGCTAGTCTCCATTTAATTGCTATTAAACCAGAGGTGCTTCCATTTTTGGAAGTGATTGCTTCCTATCTACTTCATGCCAAGTCCAAGGATTTGTCATTATTTTATAAATCGGGAAAAGAGAATAGGTTTGTTTTTTAGGAATGCATACAAAAGTTATTATAAAATTCCAGAGCTGGACTGCTTGTACAACTCAAACACAGTTGATTCCTAGATGTCCTAAAGGAGAGTAAGAGATGTTTTGTAGAGTTGGGAATTTGACCCATTAGATAATATGGATGATTCTAATCTATCCAATATCCTTATTAAAAGGTTTAGACCAAGAGTTTGTATTGGCATGGCACTCATGAATAGGCTATATGGAAATTCATCAATCTCTAAGGTGGATGTTTCCTAGATCCCATTACTTTATTTTATTATTGATGACAACAAGATTCCCTCCTTAGGTCAGGTTGTTATGTTTCAATTTAGTGAGATGCGAGAAATAATTTCGTCAAAAGGGAAATCATTTTACATGGCTTCCTATCTTCTCGATGTTGTCTTTGGTGTTCTCGAATGTCTAGATTTCTATCAAATCTGGTATCCTTCAAGCCCTTTAAAGGTAAATGAGAAATATTTAGACTTGTATGCCCATCGTTTTAGATCACATATTCAAGATATATGCACTTATTTGTATCTTTCTCTCTACCAACAATTACATGAAACAATGACACCGAGAATATATGATGTCATCCTCACTTCCATAAGGAAAATGGGAGCCATATTATTCTATCTAGAATATACAATTATCATGATCAAGGGGCTCCTTACACATCCTTTTTAGTTGCCATATTATGTGCCAGAAAAATTGGCAGAAAAATAGGTTGCATATCATATTTACAACGGTATTGCTTTAAAGTGTAAGGAGAAGAAGCTTAAAATACATCCCTCCTTCCCAGTCTTTGTGGGACACAAAATGTTTAATAGGTGGCCTGATTTGAAGGCTTCCTTGGCCCATAGAAATTCATTTCATCTCTCCGAACACACTTTAAGGAAATATGACAAAAAGAAAATGTTTTCCCAACACCTTAATTCTCTTAAAGGACTGTTAAATATATTATATGCTCATGTGCAAGATGATAATGAATTGCTATGGATTACCAAACACAAGATAGCCTTGTTCAGTAGAATATGAAGGAGACAGGGGTGGTTCCACCTCTAAGAGAAATTATTAAAAATGAGGCTACAAAGAGAAAGCAAGATTTGTATTCAGAACATTCACAACAACCTTGTGCTCCCTTATCTCCACTAAATGAATCTTAATATGAGTTTTGAGAAGTCTTTTCCAAACCAAATAAAGCTCCAAATTTGGTTGCATATGCCTTAACTTCATCAAGTGAAGAAGAGGATACTATGCAAACTAAAATTCTATCTAGTGAAGCCCCGGTGCAACCTTCTCAATCTTCTCCCTCCACTTCACAACAAGTGAGAAATGATTGGGTAAATAAATTCGTAATTTCCTACAAAGAACATCCATATTGGGAAGCACAAGAGGATCCCTTAGTGAAGATAGAATTTAATACAAAGATGAGAACCATGAAAAGGGTAACCAAAAATAAGATTTCAACACAAAGAATCCATTTTTTTGCATAAAAATTTAGAATACCTCTTCACTCTTACAAAGAAAATAAAATCCAAAGGATCCCAAGTGGTGCAATATGAGGAAGATCCGAATCCTTGATAAGGGCTACAACAGAAGAAACCATAGAAGTAGTGAGGGGAGTACGTGCTAGAAATAAAGAGCTTGAAACTCAATTAAAGGTTGTGGTTCCTCGCGCACGCTTTATGATGTAGAAGAGGCATTGCATGGCTTGTACAATAATATAAAGAATTACATCCATGCAAAGGAGCAAGCAGAACCGTTCTTGGAAAAAAATGAAAAACTCATTACAGGAATGACATCATTGCAGAAAACATTAACACATATGGGGCAGGTCATTGAAAAGGCATTTTTAAAGACCCTACAATTATGACCATGGACAATATTGGTATATGCCAGACATATGCTAATTATACAAAGAAAAGACTAAGGGAATGGAATGAATAGGTAAGAAAAATTTATTTTTAGTTTGATGACATTATTTCTAGAGGAAATCATGTTTTTGTAGAAGCTTTGGTCATGGACTTATTTAAAGAAAACAGAAACCATTCATTTGTTTTTGATGAAGATTTCGTGACATCCCTTCAAAAATTCATGGTTAATTTTCAAATGAGAATAGCTGAGGTAAAAAAGGAGAAACTTCACATTTCATTGAGATTATTTCCAAAACAAGGGAAAAAATACAAAAATAGAGACTCTGAAGGAATTTTCCAAAAAATCATGTGGTAATTGTTGTATATATCTTTCCCCCAGGTAGATATAGACAAGCAGGAGAATGGAGAAATCAAAGAAGCTCAAATCCCTGACATGCCCAAGGCGCACAGAAGTGGCGCACGACAATGGATGTCGACAGGGCAAACGGTGCGCCCAAGGCACACAGAAGTGGCGCACGACAATGGATGTCGACAGGGCAAATGGTGCGCCCAAGGTGCACAGAAGTGGCGCATGACAATGGATGTCGACAGGGCAAATAGTGCGCGCAAGGTGCACAGAAGTGGCGCATGACAATGGATGTCGACAGGGCAAATGGTGCGCCCAAGGCGCACAAAAATGGCGCATGACACAAAGTGTCAACAGGCGAAGTTGCACCTTGGCACATGTAAGAGGATGTCAACACACACATGGATGTGCCTATGGCGCACCTTCAGGAGGCACAACATTTTGAGCGCTGACAGGAAGCAGACCCTGACCCAGATATTCAGATGGCCATAACTTTTGACTGGGAGCTCAGATTCATGCAAGGTTGGACTTTTCGGAAAGCTTACGAAGTCCTCTATCCAACTACGACTGGATATCTTTAATTGGGTGAGAAAAAATTCTTTAAAATGTAAAATACAGTTCGCCACTTTTGGGTTCGCTAGGGTTCTCACCTACCACCATAATGAGATAGTTAAGTGCATTCTGGAGGTGGTTGGGGCAGATTTCGAATTCCTCTCTCTTTTCTCTCTCATTCTTCCTATAAATTGTAAGGAGGGGCTTATTTATAAAGGTTGGACATTTCTTTTTTTCCCCTCCCTTCTTCTCTTTGGCAGGTGAACTTGTGGAGTTAAAACCTCCCATTTGAGACTGTAATGCAACCTTGCCTCTTGGCATTTTGCAGTGTGTTGTATCAATCTTTGGAGAAAATTAATGCATGTCTATGGATGATTCTCAACCCTCTCTGTATTCATTTTGCATCCTACTGATCTTTCACTATGAATCTGGCTATCTGTGCATGATCTTACATTGCATTTTAATGGTCTGTGTTTATTGGCAAGACAGGTGTTTCTTCATTCCTCGGTGCATCACCTTTGTAGTTTAGGTTTTATTTTATGCATCTTCTTACCCTGTCTCCTTGGAAAGTTAGTTTAGGTTTTGAGTAAACCCTCTACATTTTTTATGTGTGCATCTGAACAGAGGAATAGGAACCGGCCTTCATCCGGAGAGCTTTTCCAATTCGCGAGGTCCCACACTTGGGAAAAGCTCCATGTTATGCAATCGCACTGAGAGTCTCAACCCATCATGTTGCAGACTTTCAAGGGTGCTGTGATTCGCCATCAACAGTTTTGGCATGCCCAATGGGACCAAGAGGTCATTCCACAGATTTGAAGGAGCTTTCAAGAAATTTGGACTTAAAAAATTGCAGGTTTTACAGTTTCAGTATTTTCACCTTCCAGGCTTAACTTTGAAATCAATTTTCAAGGGCCTAACTTGCTCAAAACAAGTCAAAATTTCACCAGTTGATAGATCGGGGGATAATCTTCAAAAGGGTATTCTTAGTTTTTTGAGATTTTGACTTTCAAATTTTCATGGTTTTTATATTTCGATTTCGGGTTTTTAAGTCCTGGCATTTTTAGGTTTTCGGGACTGTCATTCCAAATCAAATTCCAAACTCTAAAATATCAAAAAATACAGGTCTTTCAAATTTCTATTTTTAAATATTGTCAGGTTTGGTGTGTAACTTGGCAGAAGTCTGCCTTTTGAGGCTCATTTTTTCTAACACATCTGGCGACTCCGAAGGGGATAGAATTCAGCGGTGTAGCAGCAAAGGTTGCCCAGGCATATGAGAAGAATTCAAACTAGGTCCAATACTCGAGAAGAGGGGCTATTTTTCCACTTGCAACTTTCACCAGGTAGAGGAAGGAGAGGAAGAAGACCACAAAGATCACCATCTCCACCTAACAGGACTTTGTCTACACCTCCACCTGGTAGGCCTTTTCTCGCATCGACCAGGGTTCTTAGGCCAATCATAATGGCACATCTACCACCAAATCCCTTTGTCAATTTCACGGGTAGTAGTCCACTTGCCCTAAATGCTCATAATCAAATTCCAGTTGTAGCACTAAAGAACATACCCTATTTCATAGGAGAAAATCATACTACTCCTATTGATCACATCCAGGATATTGCTAATGCATGTGCAATCCATGAAATAAATGAAATGGATGTTGCGGTCAAGCTGTTGGCTTCATCTTTCAAAGGCAAGGCCTTACAATGGTTTAGGAGCCTTACAGCAGGGTCTATTATGAATTGGAACCAACTTTGTTCTGCTCTTTGTAGCCAATTCGGGGAGAGAGCGGACAATTTATCTTTATTGGAACAACTGACAACAATCAAAAGGGCTCCTAACGAACAAATGACAGATTTCAACTTCAGATTCCAACGAACATGGGACAGGATTCCAATAGCCGTTAGACCAACCGCCGAAGGAGCATTCCTTTATTTCTTAAAGGCTATAAATTCAGACATAGCCATGATGATCCAATCAATGGGAGGGACAACGCTGCCAGGGGCCTACGACACAGCTATCAGAGTAGAGAACTATTTGATCCAAGCTGGCAAGCTTGCACCAAGGCCACCAATGCCTCTCTATCCGGATATGGGAAATCCTACAACCAGTCAAGCACCAGAGTTGAATCCCATTCCAACTCCTAGAAATCAAAGCAATAATGAGGCGTCGACTTCTTCAAATACTTCAAAGGAATTGCAGGAGGTTATGAAACAGCTACAGAACCTTGGAAATGAGCTTGTGACTATCAAAAGACAGCAAGCTCAAAGTGCTAGACCATATCAGCCTCAAGCACAGTACCAAGCTAGGCCCCCATACCAACAAAATAGACCACCACCTCAGGCTACAAATGTATCAAACCAAGGACAACCTCAAGCTGCCAGGCCATTTCGACCGTATGATCCAAATGCAACGACGTCCTCAAGAGCCTTGGTCCCGACACAAAATAACATGGCACAGGAGTACGACTGGTGTTACCCTTGCAATCTACCTCACAATCAGTCAGCATGTTTCAATGGTGCACTAAATCAGGCCTTGATGGTGCAAACCATTGGTGTTCCTCAAGAACCAAACCAGGAGGAGAATAAACAGCAAGAAATGCAACAAGAAAGACCTCCAACAGAAACCACATTGGCCAATTGCCAAATGGAAGACTTCTGTGGAGTTAACCAACAGCCTTTTCAAGGCATGGCTGCCAACACACGGTCAAAGAATAGAAATATAGGAGAGGAACAACTATGTAATCCAGTTGTTTCTCAGTACAATCCTACACAACAATGGGTCGATAGACCAAACGCAGCTCCAAATGTACAAATCAACCTAAGGTACTGTTGTAGCAACACATGCACTGTTCAAGCTCCGAAAAAGGTTGCGCAAGCAAGGACAAAAAAAGGACAATTCATCCCCTTCAACATCATCGATCAAATGAAGAAGACACATGTGAACATTTCCGTGTGGGAATCACTGGCGGTCCCAGGGCAACGAGATTTATTGCAAGCTGCAATGGCCAATTGGTCTGCCACAAATGTATCAAACCAGGGACATGAGAGAGTTCTCACTAATACAATGCAACATGATGGGGGCCAGACAAGAAAAAATTTGAAGCCTCCACCATTCTATGTGTCATTGGTTGTTGGAAACTACTTGGTACACAACTACATGATAGATTCAGGAGCAAGTAGTTCAGTGATGCCAAAGCAAATAGCGGATCAACTGGAGTGCAAGTATGATCCAGGTGTTGAAAGGAGTAAATACTGACTAGATGGAATGGCGGTAGGAATAGTTGGGGTCATCGAGGGTTAAGCCTAACACTACATTCTGTCCTAATGTTACGATTTTACAAGATGTATGCTGTGATTGACCTTCCGCCACTCTTTGCATTGTGTCTATCAAGGGACTTCACTGCAAAAATTGGTGGATATTTATCTATAGATTGGTCGCACATGATTTTTAGGAAAGGTATGGAGCCAAAGCAACAATCAGTCGGAACCAATTGCCAATTTCCATATTGAGCCTCATGTACCAAATCCTATCAATGCAAATTGCTCGGCTTTTGATCGGGAGGAGTGTTCGAGTGATCTCGAAAGCAGTACTAAGGTTGAGGGAATTCTGATTTAACTTTGGATGAATGGGCAAACAAGAGTCATGAATTTGACCCATACAAGGAAATTGAAGAATCGAATTGGGCGTGTAGTCTATACATGAAGAAAATTCACCCATTCCCGACATCATTCAACCTGAACAAAAGGATGAAAACAAAGTTTGGAAATTATTTTTCGATGGTTCGAGAAGCAAACAAGGTGCTGGAGGTGGTGCAATGTTGATTTCACCACAAGACATCAAATATTTTTCAGCTTTTCGTTTCCAGTTTTCCTATTCAAACAACACGGCTGAATACGAAGCATTGATTCATGGAATTCATTGGGCCAGGAAAAAGGGCATAAAGAACTTGCAGGTGTTTGGAGATAGCGAGCTAATCGTCAACCAAGTTAAGGGACAACATGCTACAAAGAACGACTTGCTGAGGAGCTACAAGAATAGGGTATGGGACCTCATTGAGGATTTCGAAGCTTTCAACATTGTGTCCATACCCAGGAAGAAAAATGAAGTCGCAGATAGGCTCGCAGCAGTTGGAGCAACGTTTGACATGGTTGACAACATCAGAAGAGGAAAAACATAGCCACATATCCATGTGATTGTGAGGCCAGCAGTTCCAGATAATAACACAAGTGGCAGGTGTTTGAGAACGATCAACAGATCATCAATTTCTTACAAGAAGAGGCTGAATTCTCAGCTAGGAATCAGGACAGATTAGAGCAGCAGTATGGGGATCAAGTAGTGCAGCTGCGGACAAACAAGCTTCCTAAGGGTTTAGTAACATTGGAGTCTATCTTCAACCCTAACGACCAGTTCCGTAAGGAAAAGGCTAACATACAGGTCAAGAGAGAAGATTCAGAGCCAATTTCGGTGGGGAAAGGCAAAACACTTAAAATTGGTAAAGTGGCCACTGAGCAGGAGAAATCAGATTTCATACAACTTTGCCAAGAATTTCCAGATGTCTTCACTTGGAGCTATGAAGACTTAAGAGGATTCGATCCAAATTTGGCACAACATACCATAGAATTGGATCCAGATGCTAAGCCCATCAGGCAGAAGCAGAGACCAGTCAACCCTCACATTGAACCTCTAATGAAGAAAGAGCTAAATAAGCTAATAGAGGCAAGCATTATATTCCCAATCAAGCACTCAAGCTGGGTTGCAAACTTGGTTCCGGTCAGGAAGAAGAGTGGAGAAATCAGGTTGTGTGTGGATTTCTGAGACCTAAACAGGGCATCTCTCAAAGACCATTACCCACTTCCTTCAATGGAACAAATATTGCAAGTAGTATCCGGTTCAGAGAGATTCTCTCTCCTAGATGGCTACTCGAGGTACAATCGAGTGATGGTGAAAGAAGATGACCAATTCAAGACGGCTTTCACCACCAAATGGGGGACCTATGCCTACAAGAAATGCCATTTGGGCTATCAAATGTTGGAGCCACCTTCTTAAGGGCAATGGATATGGCATTTAAGGGGTTGATCAATAAAGTAGTTTTGATATATCTTAACGACATCACTGTATTCTCAAAAAATGCAGCAGATCACCTTTGTCATTTGAGGCAAGTATTTTAGAGATGTAGAAGATTTGGGGTATCATTGAATCCCAAAAAATGCATATTCTTGGCTCACGAGGGAAAACTTCTAGGTCATATTGTTTCAAAGGAGGGGTTGACGATTGACCTAGAAAGAGTTGAAGCAATTCGAGCATTGCCATTGCCAAGTCATAAGAAGGCTCTTCAAAGCTTCTTGGGAAGGATCAATTTTGTCCGCAGATTTGTTCCAAATTTTGCTGCTCTTGTGAAGCCAATAACGCTGATGTTAAAGAAGAGTATGGCATTTAAGTGGACATCTGAAGGCAAGGAAAGTTTTGAGGCAATAAAAGAAGCTATATCTCAAGCTCCAACTCTTGTCAATCCAGACTTCTCCAAGGACTTCGTGTTATATGCCTTTGGTGGTGGGGACATGATTTCTGCAATCCTGGTACAACAAAACAAAGGAGGATTAGAACAACCAATTGCTTTCTTCAGTCAAGGCTTGGAGGAATACGAAACTAGGTACTCTTTCATTGAAAAGCATGTCCTTGCAGTAATCAGAAGCTTAAAGAAATTCAAGCACCTAGTCTCAAACAACAAGATCCAATTATTGGTCTCTCATGCGGGAGTCAGGGACTTCCTTCTAAACAAGGATCTGAATGAGAAATGTGCGGGATGGATAAATCGTGTCATGGAATACGACATCGAGATCAATATCACCAAACTAGTACGTGGGAAGGAACTATGTGAGCAACTAGCCTTGAGTCAACAAGTTGAAACTGGTAATGAAAAAGAGGTTGTCTTGGTACTACAGGATGGTCAAGAACAAGAAAATGATGATGTGCCCACTTCGTGTTGGACTCAGAATGTGATACACTTCCTACAGACAGGCCTATGCCCCCCAGAAATGAGCAAAGCAAAGAGGAGATACTTTAGATTACAAGCCATTCCATATGTGCTTGTTGATGGTGTTTTGTTTAAGAAAGACATCAATGGAGTTCTATTGAGGTGCATTGGGACAGGTCAAATTGAGAGGGTGTTACGAGATTTTCACGATGGAGATTCTAGAGGACATTTCGCCCCACGAGTAACAGCTCTCAAGATAATGAAGGCAGGGTATTATTGGCCGACAGTCTTCAGTGACTGCTATACATGGATAAGAAAGTGCAAGAAATGTGCACTCTTCACAGGCAAAGAAAGACTAGCAGCACTTCCATTGCACCCAATTCTGGTTGACCAACCATTTATGCAATGGGGATTGGACTTCGTCGGGGTCATCAATCCAAACTCAAGCCAAGGCCACAAGTGGATTCTCATGGCAACGGACTATTTCACCAAGTGAACCGGAAGCGGCGCTACTCAAAGAAGCAAATGAGTCTAACATACTAGACTTTTATGAAGGAATAGTGACCAGGTTCGGTGTGCCGGCCACTATCATATCAGATAATGCATTGGCATTTATAGGTTCCAAGATTATAGAATGGGCTGTCAAGAATGGAATCTATTTGAGCACCTCTTCAAATTATTACCCGCAAGGTAATGGACAGCGAGTCCACAAACAAAAATTGCTAAGATTCATCGGGAGGACTCTGGATGAAAATCAAAGAACATGGCATACCAAGCTAAAATCAGCATTATGGGCTGACAGAATAACACCAAAGAGGTCTACAGGTAATTCCCCTTACAAGTTGGTCTATGGAAAAGAGCGATGTGCCTATATCATTAGAACCGCCTACATTGGAGTTCATGAAGCGGTTGGAGTTGGTGAGTTCGAACCAATGGAGGTTAGGTATGCAGAGTTGATGGAATTGGAAGAAATTAGAGAACATGCAGTTCAAACAATTGAGAAAGATCAGGCCTTAGTAAAAGATGGTTTGATAAGAAAGCAAGAGCAAGGACCTTGAGGAAGGGGACTTAGTTACGAAATGGGATGCGAGATCGGGCAAAACCAGGAAGGCATTCCAAGTTTGATGCCATTTGGAGTGGCCCCTACATGGTCACGGGATGTAAAAGTAGTAATGCCTTCCAATTGTCTACATTGGATGGAGAAGAATTCTCGATTCCGGTTAACGGAATCCATCTTAAACATTCTACTAAAAGGAAAAGGTTAACACTTGTAAATATTAGCCTAGATTTCAATTCCTCTAAGTGCGTGTGCACATTGTCTTGCTTGTAGTTAGGTTTCTGTTTCCCTAAGTGCTTTGGCACAGGTTTTGTTGCTCTCAGGTTGAATTTCTACAGTTCAGCGTGCTCTCGAGGAAGGAGTTGCGATATCAGGATCGAGATCAGATATCAAGTTGGTTTCAGGTTATTGCTTATGACTCCATGCCCAACGGATTGCTAAAAGGTCACTGATCTTCTACCTAGCAGGCAGGTAATCCCATTGAGTCACCAAATTGTTGTATATATCTTTCCCCCAGGTAGATATAGACAAGAAGGAGAATGGAGAAATCAAAGAAGCTCAAATCCCTGACATGCCCAAGGTGCACAGAAGTGGCGCACGACAATGGATGTCGATAGGGAAAACGGTGCGCCCAAGGCACACAGAAGTGGCACACGACAATGGATGTCGATAGGGCAAATGCGGTGCACCCAAGGCGCACAGAATTGGCACATGAAAATGGATGTTGATAGGAAAAGCGTGCGCCCAAGGTGCACGAGTGAAGTGGTGCGACAATGGAATGGATGTCGGCAGAGGGGCAAGCGGTGCGCCCAAGGCGCACGGCAATGGATGTCGACGGGGCAAAATGGTGCGCCCTTGGCACACGAAATGGTGCATGACACGAGTGTCAACAGGGCGAAGTTGCACCTTAGTGCATGTAAGAGGATGTCGACACACACATGGATGCACCTATGGCACACCTTCAGGAGGCGCAACATTTTGAGCGGCGCCGAGCGAACAGGACTCACTGACCCGATATTCAAATGGCCATAACTTTTGACTGGGAGCTCGATTCATGCAAGGTTGGACTTTTCGGAAAGCTTACGAAGTCCTCTATCCAACTACAACTAGATATCTTTAATTGGGTGAGAACAAATTCTTAAAAATTTAAAATACAGTTCGCCACTTTTGGGTTCGCTAGGGTTCTCACCTACCACCATAATGAGATAGTTAAGTGCATTCTGGAGGTGGTTGGGGCAGATTTCGAATTCCTCTCTCTTTTCTCTCTCATTCTTCCTATAAATTGTAAGGAGGGGCTTCTTTCTAAAGGTTGGACATTTCTGTTTTGCCCCTCCCTTCTTCTCTTTGGCAGGTGAACTTGTGGAGTTAAAACCTCCCATTTGAGACTGTAATGCAACCTTGCCTCTTGGCATTTTGCAGTGTGTTGTATCAATCTTTGGAGAAAATTAATGCATGTCTGTGGATGATTCTCAACCCTCTCTGTATTCATTTTGTATCCTAATTATCTTTCACTTTGTGAATCGCTATCTCATGCATGATCTTACATTGCATTTTAATGGTCTCGTGTTTATTGGCAAGACAGTGTTTCTTCATTCCTTGGTGCATCACCTTTGTAGTTTAGGTTTTATTTTATGCATCTTCTTACCCTGTCTCCTTGGCAAGTTAGTTTAGGTTTTGAGTAAACCCTCTACATTTTTACATGTGCATCTGAACAGAGGAATAGGAACCGGCCTTCATCTGGAGAGCTTTTCCAATTCGCGAGGTCCCACACTTGGGAAAAGCTCCATGTTATGCAATCACACTGAGAGTCTCAACCCATCGTGTTGCGAGACTTTCGAAGTGCTGTGATTTGCCATCAATAGTAATCAAAAGGATTTTCTTGACAAGTCTATTATGCTATATAAAAACATGATTATGGATATGGAAAAGATAAAAAGAGATTCTCAAGTTTGTAAAAAGCTTTTGAGGAGGCATGATAGAAAGATGATAAAACAGTCCCAAATGAGAGAAACAAACCAAGGAAGCAATCGTACTGTGGTATAGGATCAACAACACCACGTAGTTAAGTAAAAACCACATTGAACCATAAATTGTAGTATCTCGAGATAGAAAGGAAAGAAATGCGATATGTATGACATGTTAATAGATGAATATTTATAATTGATATAATGATCATGTATATATTCCAAATGTTATACTTATCTAAACATGCATTTGTTTTTTTGATACGCTAAGCTCCAAATTTGTCGTTGTGGCATAAACTACAAATAATATGTTGTGGCAATACCTAGCACACAGTAGAATCGAAATATTTTTCTCTATTTTGTTAAATCCCGATGGATGCTATGTTCCAACTATTATGATGTGGCAGTGTCTTAACAACCTAAGAGTTCATAATATCCTAGCAAAAACATATCTTCAAATAATATGTTGCAAAATAAGCTTGTGGATGTCAAGCTTAAAATTTCACTCTTTTTCTTGTTAAATGTTCGAGACATCTAAGAACGAAATATCATATTATGCAAGAACCTAGATGCCATGCAGCTCAAAATTCTATCCTCCTAGAATATTAATGTAATGTGTTTAATCCTTTCAACCGCTATGCTCCAAATTATGCGTTAAATCCTAATGAATGTTAAGCATAACTTATTACATTGAGGCAGTACATAGAGGCCACTAATTTCATACTACCTTAATTAAATGTGTGAAATCCTAGTGGACTAAGATCCAAATAATATTTTGTGACAATACCTAGCGGACTCTAATTTTGAAATATCTTACTATATTTTGTTAAATCCTAGTGGCCATTATGTTCTAAATATTATGATGCGGCGTGTCTTTAGCGCGTATCACTTCATGATATCTCATATTGAGAATCTAATGTTAAGTTCATAAAAAAAAATTGAGGCATAACCTATTGGCCACTAACCTCACAATATCCTACTTGTTTTTAGTTGAATCCTAGTGATAACATATCTTCAAATAATATGTTGCAACATAAGATAGTGAAAATTAAAATTCTATCTTGAGATATGGTCATTTTATTTATTTGATGACAGGTCATTTTTATCAACATCACTTTCAATATAAATTTATTTGTCTATTTGACTTGCCTATGTCAAAATATTTTATGGCTTACCATACAATTGATGACAATATTTCTCCATTGTATTTTCAAGTTCAAATTTGTAATGTGGCTCTTAAGTGTGCTTTAATTCATCATGGGTCCAATCCTAATGTATGCAACATTTTGTTTCTCCATCAAATAGGTATTTTTATTGTTGATCTAACTCCATCTACTCTATATATACATGGCTTTGATAATACACCTAATAAAGTGTTAGGAGAAAGTACTCTACCCATTACTCTAGGCCTTTGCACTCTTAATGTTCTATTTCATGTTATGCCTCATAATCTCAATTATAATATCCTTATAAGTCATCCTTTGTTACATATTATGCAAAAAAAACTTTCTACCCATGTCATAGCACATAATTATCTTTCCACACCTTCTTCCATGGATAACGCTATAATAGATTCCACACCTCATGTTGCTACTCTTTGTGATATCTCTCTCATACATGATGATGAAGTACTTACATTGAACAAAATTATTCTCCTACGGTAGACTAAAATGTTACTAATTAACATGATGAACTTTATATTGGCACCCATGATACTCCTCCCATTATGTCTCACTCTCGATGCACTTCTAATGATCATATTCTTATTGATTCCAATGTTACATCACTCTTTGTACCTTCCTCATCACAAGTTATAACACAGTGTGCTAATTTGATAATGATTCCTAATGCTCTCACTTTCCAAGATTCTATGCATGAATCATTTACTATGGCTACACCTCATCTTGTTACATCCATGGGGGTAATAAATTCCCCTCTTTCCACATTTATGTCTATGATCATAAGGGCTAGTTCATATAACTTTAATGCTTCTAATCTTTCCAAATTGTACTTAGTTTTTATGATGAGTCTTGTATCTCTCCCTCCATTGTTTGTAGTCTATATTAATGAGCCTCGTATCACTACATATGTTACACATCTCTTGACTCACACATTGATCCTTATGTTTGCACTTACTATTTCCACTATTTCCAGCAAGCCCAATGTTCCACCTATTCTAGTTTCTTCTACTAGTCATATCCTTATTATGTATGTCATTGCATTTACTCCTCATACATTTGGGATCTTAGACTCCATAGGGTTTTCCCCTCACTATGTTGACATTTTTCCTTAGTAGCTCTCATGTTTCCCAAATTGCACTTATTACTTACCAATGTTCCACCTATTCTAGTTTCTCCACATGCATGACACAATCCTACTCCACATGTTATGATATATGCACTTTCACATGACACTAGGTCCTTGGATCATGTTCACATGTGTTCATATTTTTACATTGGAAAATAGTGGGCCCTCACCCCTATTCTCATTGAATATATCACCATGGGACTCACAATTTGGGGGACACTCTCCCCACTTTTTACCTCATGATCGAATCTTGTTCTAGGTTCAAACATGACTATTGATGGTGCACTTATCTACATGGACCTCTCTTTACACACACACACACACACACACACACACACACACACACACACACACACACACACACACACACACACACACACACACACACACACACACACACACACACACACATTGGCTAACCTTTCTCCCCTATAATAGTTACTATGTTTTATGTTCGCATATTTACAAAAATAAAAAATAGTAGCTTATATTTTGATTTGATGTGATCTTACTTTCTTATACTATTCTATGTTACACATTTCTTATAATCTTACCTTGATTCATAGTATGCTCTATACTTTTCCATACTGACATGTCCATTCACATGGTACTCTTGAGGTGAAGGTAAATTCTTTATAGGTTATTAAATGATGTATGATGTTTGGCACTATACCTTACAGGTCCCACTAAGGCTCCTGGGGGCATCTACCTTTCCTATTTTATCTATTTTCAAGGTCTATCATCATAACATTTATTGATTTCATTCCTATTTCTCGAGTTATATACATTATGGCATACTATTAATTTTCTAACATACTATAAAGTGCTTCATTTATAGCATTTGTCTTACAGGCATACTTCCATTCATGGTTCTTTGAATTGCTTATATCTTATATTATTTGCATATCTCCTCATTGTCATTGTTTGTGAGTTATGCCCTATGTTTATTGCTTATTTGTGTGTATTGGTATCACCAAATCACTACACCATCTGAATGGCCAAGTGATGGATAGGGCATTCAATGTGATTGGGTAACATGGGATCACCTCTCAAGATGTGGGACTTGGGCTCGAGGTGAACCTCCGGAGAAGGCCAACTTCCTCTTTTTAAACTAAACACAACACTACTTTTAATGCAATAAAAATAGTTAATTAGTCATATACTAACATTTTCATGGGGTTAAGGGAGAGAGATTTGCAAGAAATAAAACCTATCCTAGAAGTGGTGATTCACCAATTAAGGGTGTTTCTAGACAAGTTTATGATCTTCAAAAAAGAGAAGGGTTGATTTGAAAAGGGTGAACAAGTACACCACGGAAAACTTCACCTCTTTAACATAGAGAGGGAGGGTAAACAAAATACCACAAACTATGAAACACACATTCCTTTGTTGAACCTAATTAGCCAAACAAGTTTAATTTATTCTAGTGAAAAAGGATGAAACTAAGAAGGATGAATGAAAACCACAACCCAACCACATACAAGACTTCACTACCAAATAAGTACAAAACTCCCGAGAATCTGCAACGGAAACTTGAATTTTCATAGTGTACTTACAAGCATGAGAAAGGAACAACGAAGTAGATAGAATGATGAAAGGACCAATAATAGTCACAAAACATGCACTTTTATTACTTCAATCATGTGCACAATGTATCATTGCATTCAGAAGAGAAAATGGTTGCCTTTAAATTCTTGGAAAAGAGGCTTGAAAGTTCCCCAATCCACAAAACTTGTAGAAAGAGAGGAATCTGGAAAAGATGTCTAATTGTTCCACCATCTAACCCTTTGGAATGAGCTTCTCCTTTACATTTATAGAAAATCTAGTTTGAAGAGAAAGGATGGAGAAATCCTAAATTTTGGGGAATGAATAAAGGCACATGGTGGCCTACATTAATTACATCACTAATTGCACCACTTAGGAATATTCCACCATGTCTAATAAATTAAAAATTTGAACTTATCCACTATTACTTAAAATAATATTTTTAATAAAATATTTTAATAATAAAAAATATTATTTTATTAAAATATTTTAATAAAAATGAAATTTGATTTTGGCTGGACTTGATTGTGTTTTGAAGGGGTTTAAATGGTTGATTGGCCAACCAACTCACCAGCCAACTCGGTAAGCTAGTTGGAAAGCCCTTTTTGATACATTGCACATGGTCACCTTTGTATTGGTTGGCACTTGCCTTGTTTTTCCAACTCACCATGTGCTCCCACCTCTCACTGTTTTGACCAATTCTTAGTATTGAATCATCTAAATAGATGCTTTCACCATGAAACCTCACCCATGTAACTCGGCATTACGTCAATTGGCGAGATTTTCATTGGCTTTGACCGCTTCGTTTGTTATACCACGTTGATCTCTCTTCATCGGGCATCTCAGAGATGGTAGTAATGCACATGTTATCCCACATAGAATTTATCACCACATATTACATTGAAGGGAGTATATCTGAAATGAGTGGCTCCATGTTATTTGACGAAGATTTCATATTAATTGAACTACTTTCTTTGACCGAGTTCTCATGACGCATCACTTGATGACTCAATTTGGTGCTTGATTTGTGGGATGTGGCCGCCCTCTTGAAACCTTCCTACCATACGATTGACAAGGTAAATCAACAAAAAATAACTAACCTTGGCACTTTGGACATTAGAACCAGGAACAACTCGGTCCATATACTCAAAAATTTTGACACACCACAAATCTCCAAAACTCCCATACTCAAGACTCACCTCACCACATTACTCTGTGGGCCCGAAAATTACATAATCCCTACATACTTGCTTAGCCAAGGTATCCATGGAGCCCAACATAAATTTCCTCCCTTATGGAATTTAGATGTCATCTTGCCAATGCACCAACTTGGTGAGTTGGCCCTCGATCTCTGCTTCTTTGTAATGAATTTTCTCTAGCCATACACTTATCCTCGAGCACGGGAATCCACTCCATAGCATGTCGTCTTACCAATGTACCAATTTGGAGAATAGGTTTAAAATCTTCGCAACTCCCATGGTCTCTTGGAATTGTCATAATCCCTTACCTTCTACTTGACATTTTGTCTTCTTGAGTCCGGATCTACAAGCTTAAAAATTATTCAACATCCACACAATCTCTGCATAGTGGAAATTTTGATCTTGGCCATCAAATAGCTTGTTCCCTATAGAGCCTCGAGGTTGTGATAGAAAAATCAAGTTATTCCTCCCAATGGCCCGCCAACCTAATCTAAACCATTTTCCCCGAGTCACTCACTACCATCTCGATGGATCTGTTGATGAGCTCAAACCCAACTTTCTCCTCTGTGTGTTTGATCACAAATTTTCAATTAGCATGGCATTCGATTCCTATCATCCAAATTTTCTCTTATAACATCCTTTGAGCCATATATATCTGGGATACTCTTAGCTCGTACTAATCACCGTACTACTTCACACCACCAAGTCCTTTGCAAGCCCCGTTAGTAGATCTTGTCCAAACTCATCACTTACCATGAATTTATCTCATCATCATATTGGGTCATCCATTATTACCTTTCCAAGTCATTCTAACAACTTTCCTAATGATACATGCTCAGATTATGAGCCTAGCATCTATTTACACATTTTACTTGGGCTATTCATCATCTTTATATGTCATGGATGAAAATTTTCCCTTTCAAAACCCCTTGGCAGCCGACCTCACTAAAGATAAGATCCATGGATTATCAAGGTGAGCTTCTGTGACAAGATTTCCTCTACACATCTCCACACTTTGTCCGTGCCAATCGTGAGCTTGATGCTAAGCCACTTGTTACGTGCTTGTTAGATTTGACAATGTCAAGCTCACCCTATGCTATTCTCTAACCAAGAATGAGCTACTCCCGTGTGACGAATCACCTCTGTGCCATCCTCTAACCCGAATGCACCTCAAATACATTCCATGTGATTGATGGTTTTCTCTTAAATTGAACTAGTGGGATTTTCACGTTCCACTTGTTGTAGTGAGGTCCATCTAATTGAGCTCTCTCAAGATCTCTTCTCTCGAGTCATTCCAAATACCTCATCCCGAGTTCTTTCATGAGCTCGTATCATCAAGACTCCATGGCTTGGCCTTATCCAAAGCACACTCTATTGTCGTGTTCTATTATGAGCTTTCCTTTTCTAAAAATGAGATCGGTGAGCCATTATCTGAACCTTTAAATGGTGAGATGATTTATCTCAACTTTTGTGTCTCTTCATTTTGCACTATAACTTAGATCAACACACTAGTCAAGATCCATTCAATGTCTCATTGAATCCCGCAATGTAGTAAGTTAGCACTTCATCCTTGCCCCATATATGTGTAGCCTAAGCTATTTCATTTCTGGGGGCACCTTCAATGACCTTTGTAAGGAATTTTAACTTAATGCATCGAATTGTTTATATTACTTGACCCTACACTTTTAACCAAACATGTATGAGCTATAATAGAGCTCGGTTTCACCTTTCAACACACACTAGCTTGTTGAGCTGCTCAGTGAGCTATTTTAAGCTCATCGCCCACCTGACCCTCCAAAATGATTTTTACCCTGATTTACATTATATGGGCTTACTCTTGAAACCAGAGGGTCATGGAGACCTAGAAAGAAACCTAAAGCATACATTATCAATTTTGATGATTTTTACTTGAAATGCCCTGAGAATGTTTCATAAAGACCTTTTATTGTCTCAGGGTTCAAGTGGCTCCTATTGTCCAATTTTACCCCATTGGGAAAATTTAAATAACATTTTTGGTGACCTCTCGGGATGATTTCCTACTAAGCATGATTCCAGTAGCCTTAATTCATCCATTGGGCATGGATTCAATGTTGGAATCCGTAAAATGATCGATCTTCTATAATACATCCGAGAATCTTTCTTGGGCATTACTTGATCCTAACTTCTCGTGATAATTCTAGGTAGAAAATATATTGAATCTGATGAATGCTTGAAATCTATGGCACTGCGGAATTTTGAATGAAACATCTGAGGATTTGGGAATATCCTAAAACTCTCTTTGAAACTAATGACACAATGTGCAAGGAAAACACAAAACACAACATGACATACAAACAACGTGCAAAGAGCTTGGGGAAAAACACCTAACTAAACTATACAGGCAGTGGAAAACTCTCAAAAGTAAGCTTTGAGATGTATTCAATTCACATGAATGTGTGGTTCTTATTCATTGAGCCTAGATAGATGAAATGAATTTTCCTCCTTGTAACTTGTGATAATGTATGGCCCACTCCAAAGAGCATCAAAGTTCACATGCATGCCCGACTTGGCACTGTTAGTATATTATTTGAGAACTAAATCTCCCTCTTGAAAATTCTTGTTGGATGCATTCTTGTCAAAATATTTCTTAACTTGAGCCTGATGTTGATCCAAAATTTTCATAGCTTGTTTCACACTTCTTCTAACTCCATGAGCTCAAAAATCTGACTATCATAGGATCACTCTCCATAACCTCAAGGTTATGAGCTAACTCCAAAGAAGGTAATTCCAAGGATAGCGGAAGTTTTTCTTCTCTTCCGTATACCAGCATGAAAGGAGAATTACTGATGGCTCTTTTAGGTGTGATCTGATCTTCCCATAAGGAAGTCTTAAGCTGTGTGTGCCAAGTCCTCCTGTTGGTTTCCATTGTGTGTTTGATAATTTTTATGAGGTTCTTATTGCTAGACTTAGCCAACCCGTTTCCTTGTGGATAGTAATTGGATGAAGTCTTGAGGTAAAATCCATTCTTAACAGCCCATGCACTCAGCTTGAGACCAAGAAAATCCATTATGTTGTCTGAAATGAGTGTAAACGGTACACTAAACCTTGTCATTATACCTTTGAGGTAATCAAGAACATCATTTTCGTTTCCCTCCTTCAATGTTACCATCTTTGTCTATCGAGTGAAATAATCTATTATAGTAATGACTTATTTATGTCCATCGTTGGATGGAGGATTGATCATTCCATTAGAATCCAACCCCCATTGAACAAAGGGCTGATCCACTTGAATTTAATAGAGTGGAAGAGCTGTCAACTTCTTCTTTCTAGTGAACAAGGCTCATTCCTTACACTTATTTACCCAAAGATGGGAACCCTTGAACAAATCCGGCCAATAGTAACCAAACCTCATGATATTTGTGGAAGTTTTTCATGTTGATTAATGTCCTCCCAACAGACCATTGTGAAATTCTTCCAAAATCTTGTTTACCTGTTATGGACCTATGTACCGAAGAAGAACACCATTTAGCTCCCTTCGAAAGAGAACATCCTCTACTAGAACATAAGGAATACATGCTTTGTAGGTGAAAGGTCCATCTTTAAGTCTTATCCATGTCAATAGGATATGTTCTTGAGAGAAGGAATACATTCATCTTTGATAACCAGTCAACCTAATCATCTCTTTCATCGCTATTTAGAAGTATCATGTCTTCATCACCTTTTGATTCCAAATCTGTATCAAGTTGTTGACAAAAACATTTACCTCTAAGAAGATTAGTAAACTTGATGTGTATGCCATACTCCATCACCTTGGTGATCCACCCATCACGCTTCTCATTCATCTTTGTGTTAAGAAAAAAGTCCTTGATGCTTGGATGAGACACCATCAAATGAATTTTTATTGGATAACATGTGCCTGAATTTTTTCAAAGCTCGAATGACAACAAAAACTTGCTTTTCAACAAATGAATATTTGAGCTTGTAATATTTTAGGGATTAACTAAAGAAGGCAATTGATTGTTCCATTGATTTTTTATCTTGCTGAGTGAGGATCCCTGAAATGCTCTCCTGACCTGTAAAATCATAAAGAATAAAATCTTTATCAAACCTTGGATTCACCAGCATAGGTGTTTGACAAATGGTCATCTTAACAGCTTCAAAGATCTCTTTTCCTTCCTTTTTCCATGAGAATGGAATATTTTTCCTCAACATGGTCATTAATGGTTTAGCTAAGGCCACAAACTGGGGGATGAATCTTCACATGAAATTTATAGTTCCCAGAAAAATTTGAAGACCCTTCTTATGACTTGGGAGAGATAAGGACATAATCAAATGAATCTGGTCGAGATCAATTGAGATTCCTTCCACTTTGAAACAATATGCCCTAGAAACTTCCCCTCATGCACTACAAAAATACATTTCTTAGGATTGAGTGAAACCCCAAATTCCCTACACCTCTTGAAAACCTTCCTCAGATGCGTAATGTGATCTTCTGCATGTTTGGAGTACATGGTTATATCATCAAGATACACCAAAATGATTTCATTAATCAATCCCTTAAATTCCATGTCCATAGCTTGTTGAAAAGTAGCTCCGACATTAGATAATCTGAATGGCATTTTGTTGTAGGCGTATGTGCCCCACTTGGTAGTGAAAGCCATTTTGAATTGATTGGATTCTTTGACCAGAATTTTATTGTAACCCAAATATCCATTAAGCAAAGAGAAACTTTGAGATCCTACCATAGTTTGAAGGATTTGCTCCATTGACGGAAGAGGATAATGGTCTTTTAACGAAGCACGGTTCAAATCCTCTGAAGTCCACACATAACTGAATCTCTCCATTCTTCTTTCTCATAGGAACTAGGTTTGCTACCCAAGAGGAATGCTTGATTGGAAAAATGATGCAAGCCTCAATGAGTTTGGTTAGCTCCTTTCTCATCAGTGGCTCAATCTTGGGATTAATTGGCCTCTGCTTTTGACGAACTAGCTTGGTATTGGGATCCAGATCGATGGTATATTGTGTTAGACTTAGATTGAAGCCACACATATCTTTATAAATCCATGCAAAAACATCATTATATTCTTGAAAAATTTGACGAAATCCTCTTTCTCTTATGGGGTACACACTTTGCCAATCTTTAGAAACTTTTCATTTTCTACCTCAACTTCTTCAAAATCATCCTCTTTGATCACCATGTTAGAACTTTATCTTCTAACCTGATCATCTAAATTAAAAATGGACTCGAGAGTAACCAAGCCTTTTGGTAGCTTGTTTCTTTTCAATTGTATGATCTGATCACTATATGCTTCTTGCAACTTATCTTGATTCTTTGCAACGAACTCTACTTCTTCTTATAGGAAAAGAATGATTTGTTTATCACTGTTAAAAATTTGCCAATTACTTACTTTATCGGGAATTACTGAGGTCGAATGACCATTTTAACATGTTTTTTCTCTTCTTTCATGATATCATTGGGTATGTCATATTGTGATCCAACCATATCAAGCCTTTTAGCATCTTGATTTTGATTTCTAGGAATCACGTGGATCCGAAAGCTTCAAAATATTCAATTAAATCCCAAACTTGGTTCTTGTAAGATATTAACAAATTATTTTTGGATGCGCTATGCACTCTTACTTGATGTACAACCAATTCACTATCATCAAAAATAGTCAAAGCTTTGATTCCCTTCTTTTGAGCTAATTTAATTCCTTGCACAAGAGCTTTGTATTCAAAAAATTTGTTGGTGTAGCTGAATTGCAGTCGAAAAGAGGAGAAGTAATTATCTCTTTCTAAAGAAATTAATAAGAAACTAGCACCTACCCCATTTTTCCTTCTTGAACCATCAAAAAATAGTTTCCAAAGTCTTTAACAGTTATTTTGGGTCTTAACAATTTGTGTTATGATCGCACCTTCTTCGTGGATACAATACGTACCTAACCGTGTCTCTTCTAAAAAAATAGACCAGATTCTTCTTATGTTAATGCCTCGGCATAGGAATCATACTAATGATCTAAAATTATTTCATCCAAAGACATTATCGGGGACTTCTTCCACAAGAGTGGTTGGTTTTTTATTAGAAACTTCTTCCTCTCGATCACGGATGGTATAATTCCCATTTATAGGACTAGTAGTATAGGGCTCCACATGATTATGAAAAATTGGTTTTGCCCTTATAGTAACATTAGTTTCGTTATGAGTCCTAAGGAACATATGCGACCAATCGAGTTCATAGGAAGCTACTCATCTTGGTAATAAAATCTTGTGATAGGAAAATGGTGGACAGAGGAGGGAGATCGATGGTGATATGTCTTGTATGAATGAAAAACTAGGGCATGCATGGATAGTAAGTGTTGAAAAACATCCTTGGTAGATAGAGCCATCAGAGTTGTGGGAATCCTTAGGTTGGTGGGATGTGCATCCTAAGGAGACCTCTAGATTTTAAAGAAGTTGGCTCTTCTCTACGGGGTGAGATAGGGGTCAAGAAAAATTGGAAAGAAAAAAACATAAAACAAACTAAGGCGATGTGCCGAAAAGAATACACTAGGAAGCCAACCAAATACACAATCGTCTCAAACTACTTAAGCACAACACCAAAGATTGCAACAACACCCAAAGATGCACAATTTCTAAATGAAAATAAAGGTGATTAGAGATAATAAAGATATGCGAATGATGAACCGGAAACACCACAAAACATATATATTACTCCAATGGTTGTGCACAATATTACATATAGAAGAGAGGCAAGATTTTCATTACAAAGCCCAGGTAGAAGGCTGGAGTTTCAAGATCTCCTTTTCCTAACAAAAGAGAAGCTTGGTGATAGAGAGGAAAATATTAAGACTCCTGGCACCTAACTAAAATTATCCTCTAAAATTATATCTTCCTTTGAACTTCGATTACAATTTATAGGGTGAGGAGGAGGTAAGAAAAAACTTTCAAACTCCTTCCCATCTACCCCTTAATTATGATAAATGATATGAAGTGACAGAAAAAAATTTCCTCAAATATTTCTCATGATTTGACCCCTTCAAAAAAGTGAGATCCATGCCCATTTAATGCATCTTAATTATCTTGCAACCGAATCCCTTGAGATGGACTCGCCTTTTGAGAAGAAACTCATCTAGCTATTTATTACATAACCAAATATTTTGACCCTTTATGCATTGGTTCCCAGCCCCTTGATTCAAATGGCACATATTTTGTAATGAAATGACCCTTTGCCTCTGATCTTTTGAAAAATTCCTTGAGCATTAAATCTTATAGATCAGACCCAAAATCACTTATACGTGACAATTGGCTTGTCATCTTTTATGGCCTTTCACGAAGATGGAGTCCATTTGTTGTGAGATCCACGTGGAAGGTTCGTCTCTAGACTCTACTTTCTTTAAGGCTCCTAGGAAAGTGTTGGGTGGACACTTGGCACCATCTGCGGGCTTTTGTCCTACTCCTTTGTTGGCTCTATGTGTCAGTCCATGGGAGTTTGAGACTTCACCCCCTTTTGACTTCGAAGTTATGCCTCCTTAGAACACGAAACGTCTGCGAGATGTTCGAGTTCTCTTTATAATTTGGTTAAGTCCCCTCTCTCTCAAAGAATATTTGGCTTCAAATGGGTTTCTTTTAGCCGTGAAAATTTAAATAACAGTCTGGTGACTCATTGGGACCATTTAGCCTACTAAATGAAAAGAACCCATGACCTTCCGCTATCAAATAGGTGCAGTACTATGCTTCAAGCTAATCCAAATCAAATTATGTGGTCCTTTAAGCTTTCTGTGGAGTATTCATGATTTCCACCTAACTCTAGCTCCTTCCCACTCTCATAATGAAACTCAGTAAGCTTTTATTTTTTTGAGAGTAGAAAATTGAAAAGGGTGGCCAATGGCAACCTTTGGCTGATTTTAGTTGCTCTGTATTTGCTCGGAGTGAAGTTTGTAACCACCTCAACTTTATTGTCAATTCTCAATCAAGCCAGAGTCTTCATCAGATCTGGTACCTTCCTAATAGAGTAATATAAGTGTGGGCCTATACAAAAGAAAAATATACATGTCTCAAATGAGATATGCAGTGTGTGCCTAAGCACTTATTCTCATTGAAAGAAAATCTACTCCTACTCCTAGTCTAACTAGTTTAATGCATGCTAAACGAAACCTGAAATAGGAAAGGAAAAATAGCTTCCCTTCCTTATAAAACACGGCCATGAAATCAATTTGGCTATTGATATGGCCTGTAGTAAGAGTGAAAAATTAACCTTCACTCTGATACCCATGGTATCAGTGAATAGTATGAACACCTCCTCTTGTTCATCTTTTGGTTAGAGGTGTTGCAATTGACCCTTAGGGTCTTGAAGATCATCCTCATGTTCTAAAATGAACATGACCGGTGTTGGCATTTGTGTTATGAGATACATCCTAAGGCGGGGCTTGGTCCTACCTTTTTCTTACATCCATCGTTCTGGCTTGTATCTTTTGGATCGAGGCTCCCTTGTGGATCTCTTTGAAGGGTTTCATCTTGTTCATCTTATTTCCGCTCTTCCTTTTTAGCAGCTTCATTGGTGAATCTAGGATCTTCGATTGAAAGCAAAAAGCTCTCAATAATTCTTTCTTCTAGAGTCCTAGGATTAGTCCAAGGGGAGCTGTTGTGAGTAGAATGTTGCCTTTGTTGCAGAGTAAATGAAGCGATAAAGATTGTCATTTTCACAAGCCCTTCCTCATTGAGCCATCCTCCCAAATATGATAAGCACTCAATCTTATCTTCTTCCTCCTCTGTCAAATATTTATGCTTTTATGTGATGGTTTTTCAATCTGTAAATTCTCCATCATGTGTGGCTTCATTTTGCAGAATGAACCCCATTGATAAGGATCTTTTCGGGAGATGATTTGTGGGGAGGGAAAAAGGGAAACCTCTGCAGCCTTCTTTCCGCTCAACCGGTGATACGTAATTTTTGAGCGTGTATCACTTCCCACCATATGCTCCTCTTCTTTTGGATTTAGATCCATCGCTTGGTAGTGTGAGAGGTATAGTTGTTTGACTTGATGGTGGTAGTGCAAAAATTGTGGTTTGGAGATGAACATGGGGAGGATCCCTTGGTGGTAATGAAGTCATGATTGCATGACCTCATATGATGAAGAGAAATGGAAGGCGTGGAAAGAAATATGAATGAAAATGGATGAGATGGAGCTCTATGATCTTTTGTAATAATTTTTCTCCCTATGGAGTTCTTGGATGTGCTCTGTAACTATCTTCATTGAAGCTTGAACCTTATCGAGAATTGACCAAGTTGATGCCATAATAAAGTATCACTCTGAGTTGTCCCACCGGGCATGCCAGGAAAACTGTTGACGGACATCCTTGGTGGATAGAGCATAAGATTTGTGGGAATCCTTAGGTTGGTGGGACATGCGTCCTAAGGAGACCTCCAAATTTTAAAGAAGTTGTCTCTTCTCTACGGGGAGATAGGGGTCAGAGAAACTGGAAATAAAAAAACATAAAACAAACTAAGGTGATGCGCTGAAAAGAATACACCAGGAAGCCAACTAAATACACAATCATCTCAAACTACTTAAGCACAACACCAAAGATTGCAACAACACCCAAAGATGCACAGTTTCTAAATGAAAATAAAGGTGATTAGAGACAATAAAGATATGTGAATGATGAACCGGAAACACCAAAAATATATATATTACTCCAATGGTTGTGCACAATATTACATATAGAAGAGAGGCAAGATTGTCATTACAAGGCCTAGGCTAGAAGGATGGAGTTTCAAGATCTCCTTTTCCTAACAAAAGAGAAGCTTGGTGACAAAGAAGAAAATATTAGGACTCCTAGCACCTAACTAAAATTATCCTCTAAAAGTATATCTTCCTTTGAACTTCGATTACAATTTATAGGGTGAGGAGGAGGTAAGAAAAAACTTTCAAACTCCTTCCCATATGCCCCTTAATTATGATAAATGATGTGAAGTGACGAAATAGATTTCCTCAAATAATTCTCATGACTTGAACCCTTTGGAAAAGTGATATCTATGCCCATTTAATGCATCTTAATTATCTTGCAACCGACTCCCTTGAGATGGAATTGCCTTTTGAGAAGAAACTCTTCTAGCTATTTATTACATAACCAGATATTTCGACCCTTTATGCATTGGTTCATGGACCCTTGATTCAAACTGCATATTTTGTAATGAAATAACCCTTTTTCTCGATCTTTTGAAAAAATCCTCGAGCATTAAATCTTATAGATTAGACCCAAAATCACTTATATGTGATAGTTGGCTTGTCATCTTTTATGGTCTACTTTGAAGATGGAGTCCATTTGTTGTGAGATCCACGTGGAAGGTCTGTGCATCCTTTAGACTCTGCTTTCTTTAAGGCTCCTGGGAAAGCATTAGGTGGACACTTGGCACCGTCTACGGGCTCATTGTCCTACTCCTTTGTTGGCTCTACGTGTCAGTCCCACGGGAGTTTGAGAATTTTCCCCCTTTTGAATTTTGAAGTTACGCACTTGACACTTGGCAACATCTGCAAGCCGTTTGGTTCTCTTTATAATTTGGTTAAGTTCCTCTCTCTCAGCAAATATTTGGCTTCAAATGGGTTTCTTTTAGCCGCAAAAATTTAAAATAATAGTAATTTAAATCCCTTTTATAACTCCAATGGTTTAAATTGTTTTTCCATCCAACTAAACAAATCCTCTAGAGACTGGTGTATATTGGATTCCTAACATGTCTTCCATTTTTCTTAGGCATGACTGAGTTGTTAGCACCAGAATAGATCATGTAATTATGTACCAAATGATCACTAATGATCAAGGAAATATAGATTGGTGGTGGTTTGTTTTCTTTAGGAATAATTTTCCCTTTCAGTTAACACAAACTTGTAGTAGTTTATGCCTCACGACCTAATGATCCATCGGTTGTAATAGGTTTCTTTGAGAAGGAATTGAAAGTGTGTCCCACATGGTAACATTCAGGTTGGTATTCTTCATCTATTCTACAATACTGAAAGGGATTTATCCTACTTTGGTGACATTTCTTTGGGTGTTAGAATCCTCTTTTGGAAAGTGTTTGTTGGGTATTGTGATTCCTGAAGAACCTTATTTTCTTATGGCCTCGACTATTCTGCATTGGCCGAGGTTGTGATGTGGATGCTTGATCAACTTTGGAAGGTTTAGATTCCATTGCTCTCTTTTTGGAATGTGTGTTTTCTGACACTGATGAAGAATCTATATTCAACCCGTAAAAATATTTTCTTGGCTAATTTAGCAAAGTTTTTCTTCAAGGACATGTGGTTGATCTATTATTTCCCTTGTAGATGAACTTTCTATTGACTCAGGTGAAGGAGATATGTTTTGAACCATAAGGGCCTAGCTAAGAACTCCATTGGGGAAAAGATTTTGATTTTGTGGTTAAGAACAAGGATAGCACCATTCGTAGTCTTGAACTAGATTATTCTGGACAGGTACAATGGCTCTAGAAGAGCTAGCAACAAGGGATTCCTAAAGTTTAGAGGCTTGATGTTTGTAACTTGATTTGCAGCTTGATTTTTGATTGATTATTTCCTTGAAAGGGTGGGTGGTTATCCTGGTACTGTTGATTCTAGGATTGGTAAGGATGAACATATTGAGATTGTTGCCTCTTGAGTGCTACGAGTTCATTCCCAAAATTTTGCAGCAGTGACTTGACCTCAACTAGATAATTTGAAGGGGAGGGTGAAGACACAACTGGTGTAGCTACAACTAGTTGGCTAGACAATGATGGAACAAGGGTAATGATTGGTTGATTACTTGAAAGTTCAGCAAACAAAGGCATGGGAGGTATAGGTGTAATCTTTCCTTCTTAGATCAAATAATTCTCATCTCTTATTGAATCTCGTAGGCATCAGGAGGTGTAGTCCCTCCTATGGACTAAATCACTGACACATCATTATTCAAGGCTTATAAATAATACAAGAATTCATTATTGGGAGAAGGTTTTATGAGTGCCATAATTCTATTACAATTTTTGTGGAATCAGAAGCTTAAATCACTCATGCATTCCTAAGGACATATCTTTAAGGTAGTGATTGGTTCCGGGAGTGAAATTTGGACACTCTTGTTTTCAAACTATTTGCAAATCTTCTCTCCCCACACATCCCAAGTGGTTCTTGTACCAACTTCTAACCCACAAAACCACTGAAGTTTTTTTCCCTTAAAGGAAGTGGCAAGGAGTCTGACCGCAACATTTTCTTCTGTAATATTATGTACTGTGCAAATGTTGGATACATCAAGAATATGTTCCACCAGAGTAATATGAGTTTCCGTTGTGTAAAATGGAAAATTTTTGAGTGTCAAACTAAGTATAGGATCATGTTGAGCCAACTGAAGAGGATGGATTGCATTGAAAGGAGGAAAAACTTGGTTCCTTGCAAAGGCTAGCATACCAACAAGAGGTTGATTATTCCTAGGTTGAGGAAACCTTCCATAAGGAGGACTTAAATGACCCCTATGAGGTGATGTTGTAATTGGTGATGTTGAAATTCCTCTTCTCCTTTTCCTTAGAGGATACAAGGATAACTCGATATGTTGATAATTTCCTTCTCGTCTCACAAAATCTCTTGTCTGAATTCTTTGCATATGTTAACACACTAAGATACAAAATCTATAGATATGGAGTAATTGGGTACTTTGATTCATGCAAGTATGAAGATAAATACCAACTCTTCTCCCACTGGTTGTGCCAAATACTATTATCACCAAATCACTGCACCCTCCGAATGGCCAAGTGATGGATAGGGCATTCGATATGATTGGGTAATATGGGATCACCTCTCAAGATGTGGGAATTGGGCTCAAAGTGAACCTCCAGAGAAGGTCAGCTTCCTCTTCCTAAACTAAACACAACACTACTTTCAATGCAATAAAAATAGTTAATTAGTCCTATAATAAATTTTTTATGGGGTTAAGGCAGAGAGATTTGCAAGAAATAAAACCTATCCTAGAAGTGGTGATGAACCAAGTAAGGGTGTTGCTAGACAAGTTTTTGATCTTCAAAAAGAAGAGTTGATTTGAAAAGGGTGAACAAATACACCACAGGCCAACTTCACCTACTGCAACATAGAGAGGGTAAACAAAATACCACAGACTATGAAACACGCATTCCCTTGTTGAACCTAATTAGACAAGAAAGTTTTATTTATTCCAGTGAAAAAGGATGAAACTGAGAAGGATGAATGAACACCACAACCCAACCACATACAAGACTTCACTACCAGATAAGCACAAAACTCCTAGAATCTGTAATGGAAACTTGAATTTTGCACAGTGTACCTACAAGCATGAGAAAGGAACAACGAAGTAGATAGAATGATGAAAGGACCAATAATAGTCACAAAACACACACTTTTATTACTTCAATCATGTGCACAAGTGTATCATTGCATTCGAAGAGGAAATGTTTGTCATTAACTTCTTAGAAGAGAGGCTTGAAAGTTCCCCAATCCACAAAACTTGTAGAAAGAGAGAGGAATATGGAAAAGATGTCTCATTGTTCCAATGTCTAACCCTTTGGAATGAGCTTCTCCTTTACATTTATAGAAAATCTAGTTTGAAGAGAAAGGATGGAGAAAGCCTAAATTCTAGGGAATGAATAAAGGCACATGATGGCCTACATTAATTACATCACTAATTACACCACTTAGGAACATTCCATCATGTCTAATAAATTCAAATTTTGAACTTATCCACTATTACTTGAAATTATATTTTTGATAAAATATTTTAATAATAAAAAATATTATTTTGTTAAAATATTTTAATAAAAATGAAATTTGATTTTGGCGGGACTTGATTGTGTTTTGAAGGGGTTTAAATGGTTTATTAGCCAACTAGCTCCCTAACCAACTCAATGCGAGCTAGTTGGTGAGCCCTTTTGATATATTTCACGCGGCCACTTTTGTATTGGTCAGCACATACCTTGTTTTACCAACTCGCCACATGCTCACACCTCTCACCATTTTTACTAGGTCTTAGTATTGATTCAACTGACACTTTCACCATGACACCTCACCTATATAACTTAGCATTATGTCGGTTGGCAAGCTTTTCATTGGCTTTGACCAATTCATTTGTTATAACACATTTATCTCTCTTTTCCGAAATCTCGGAGAAAGTAGTAATGCAAATGCTATCTTGCATAGAATTCACTACCACATATTACATTGAAGGTAGTATATCTGAAACAAGTGGCTCTATGTTATTTGATGATGAGTTCTTATTTTCCAAACTACTTCCTTTGACCAATTTCTCATGGTGCATCACTTCATGACTCAATTTAGCACTTAATTTCTAGGATGTGCCCACCCACCTCGAAAACCATCCTGCCATATAGTTGACCAAGCAACTCGGAAACAAACAACTGACCTTGGCACTTTGGACGTTGGGGCTCAGAATAACTCACCCATCCATCCAAAATTTATGACAAGCTATAGAGCTCTGAAACTCCCATACTTGGGTATCTCCTCACCACATTACTCTGCAGCCCAAAATTACATGATCCCCATGTACCGTCTTGGCCAGGGTATCCATGGAGCCTTAAAATTACACAATCCTCACATCTTATCTTGGTTAGGGTATCCACAAAGCCCAAAATCAATTTCCTCCCTTACGGACTTTGGACACCATATTGGCAACGCACCAACTTTGTGAGTTATCCTCGATATCCACTTCTTCATGATGAATTACCTTGGGCGTGGGAATCCACTCCATGGCATGGTGTATTACTAATGTGCCAATTTGGTGAATTGGATCACAATCTCTGCAACTCCCATGGTCACTCAGAATTTTCATGAGCCCTTACCTTCCGCTCGCTCACCTTAGCATTTTGTCTTCTTGAGTTCGGATCGCAAGCTGCAAATTTCTCAACATCCACAATCCTGCATAGTGGCAATTTGGATCTTGGCCATTGAGTGGCTCGTTCCCTACAAATCATCGAGCTTGAGATAGAAACATCGCATTATTCCTCCCAACAGACCTACTAACCCGAGCCTAATGGTTTTCCCTAAGTTTCTCATTATTATCTCGATGGCTCTATTGATGAGCTCAAACCCAACTTTCTCCTCTGCATGTTTGATCAAAAATTGTCAATTAGCTTGGTGTTCAACTCCTATCATCCAACTTATCACTTACATCCTTTGAGCCATATATCTCTACGAGACACTCTCGTCTTATCTGAGCACCTTACTAAGTTTCACACCACCGAGTCCTTCGCAAAGCCATGCTAGTTTGGATCTTGGCCGAACTCGTCACTTACCATGAATTTAGCTTATCGTCATGTCGAGTTATCCATTCTTACCTTACCGATTCATTCTAACATATCATTTGATGATACATGCTCGAGTATAAGCCCGAATCCATTTCCAGTTTTGACTTAGGATATTCATCATGTTCGTATGCCATGGATGTAGACTCACCCTTTTCAAACTCCTTCCCAACCGACCTCACTAAAGACGAGATTCCATGGATTATCAGGGCCAAGCTTCTGCGACAAGATTTCTGTACACATATCAACACCTTCATGTCAATCCCGAGCTCGATGATGATCCACTCATTACTTACGTCCTTACTCGACTTGATTATGTCGAGCTCACCCTATGCCATTCTCTAACCCAGAATGAGTTACTCATGTTTTTGATGAATCACCTTCATGTCATTCTCCAACCTGGATCGCACCTAGAATACATTCCATGCGATTGATTTTTTATCTTAGCCAAACTATTCGAGTTTTCACATTCCACTCGTTGTAGTGAGATCCATCCAACCGAGCTCTCTCGACATCTCTTCTCTAATTCAATCCAAATATCTCGGCCTGAGTTCTTTCATGATCTCATAGCATCAAGACTCCATGGTTCGGCCTCCTCCAAGTAAACTCTATTTTTGAGTTCTATTATAAGCTCACATTTTCTAACAAATGAGATCAATGAGCCCTTATCTCGAACCTTGAAATGGTGAAACAATTTATCTCAACCTTTGTGTCTCATCATTTTACACTATAACCCAAATCCACACACTAGTCGAGCTCCAATTCAATGTCTCATCAACTCAATGTATCAAGCTAGCACTTCACCCTTGTCTTATATCTGTGTAGCTCGAGCTATTTCATTTCTCGTGGGAACCTTCAATGACCTTTGTGAGGAATTTTATCTCAATGCATCAAATTGTTTGTATTACTTGACCCTACACTCCTAAACAAGCTTATATGAGCTATAATAGATCTCAGTTTCACCTTTCAACACACATTAGCTCACCGATAAGCTCACCGAATATCATATGAGTAACTCATCGAGTAGTTCACTGAGCTATTTTCAGCTCATCGCCCACCTGACCCTCCAAAATGATTGTTTACCCTGATTTAGATTATCTGGGATTACTTTTTAAACCAAAGGGTCATGGGGACCTAGCAAGACCCCTAAAACATACATTATTAATTTTGATGATTTTTTCTCGAAATGCCCCAAAATGTTTCATAAATACCTTTTCTAGTCTCGGGGTTCGATTGGCTCCTATTGTCCAATTTTTCCCGTAGGGAAAAATTGGATAACATTACCACCTTGAAGGATTCTAACGTCTTATAACATATTCAATGGTGTTCCATGTATTCAATCAGCTACTTATTGTGTCTTTTGCAATGTTATTTCATCTTGTAACTTGTTTCTATTACATCATGTATGCTTGTTTGTGTCTAACACTTTTGGATAACCTTTTTCCTATTTTTTCATACACCATCTGTATTCCCTATTCCCTATAGGATTTATATTTAAGATGTGAACATAATTTTCTTCTTTCCTTGTTTGGTCCACACACACATTGAATCATCCCAAGCACCCCAAATGAGTGGGGAAATAATCGAATGACTATTTCACCCTCTCAAAGCAATCCATAGACTAGATACAAATTGATAAAAAGTAAAATCATGATAAACAAGAGCTAAGAAACATGTTCAAAATCAAACTTGAGCCAAAATTTAAGTACGGAAAGAAGTACCCAATTCAAATAGGAATGGTGGGCGCTAGTTTACCATCCGGGTGCTCTTGTCATAGGGATAAAAACAAGAAAATTACATGATCAACAAGTTTCCAATGACAATTTTCTCTAATTCCAATAGTAAAAACTTAGTTATAGATTACACTCAATTACCAACAAGAACAAAATCAGTGGCGATTCCCAAGGGAACTAATAAATTTATTTTTATCAGGATCAAATAAGGAAGTGACATCCAAGGAATATGTAGGAAAGTGATATGTCTAGAACAATGTGTCACCCGTGACAAGTTTCAATCATGTTTTTGATCATCTATAATGGCACTTATCCTTAAGGAAGTGTTATCGATAGGAGGAAAATCCTCTTTGCTCTCCTAATACTCTTCTCTTAGTAACAGGGCACCTAAATCCTAAGTATTATTCTAACCATATCAAAGGTAGAAAATACATAGGAAAAAATTCTCTCTCTTCTCGTGGCACACATGTGTACTCTATCCTTGATTCACTTCTTTTCCAAATAATAATTTCTATTTTCACATTTATTGAGTTAAATTTCAATTTCATTTATCATGAGCATTAACTACACATATCTTCTTTTGTAGGTCCTACCTTACTCTAAAGAAAGGAAATATACAAATGGAATGAGAAGAAATCTCAACAACAATGATGCTTTGGAAAATTCAATATCCAAGGAACAAATGCTGACATCATTCTTATTATTTTTATGAGGTTACCCCTAGGATCCTTATCCTCCTCTAGATTCCATGATGCACATTCTATTATTTCCATTCAATATGATATCAAGTATAACCCTCATTCGACATGTTATTGGTTACAACTCTCTTTAGCTCTCCACAAGGTACACTCTTCTTATCTACTTTATGCTACTAGAATATTCATTCACTAACATAAAGTGGGGAAAAATGTAGTCACAAAATCACACACTTTCTACTTACATCATGCCTCTAAGTATTTCATTATATACATGATTCCTAAGCAAGAAGACTAGACATTAACAACACTTGTTTTACTCTTTCATTGCTTTTTTCTATCTTCCCATGACCTTATTATTTACTTTTCTAAAATGAGAAATTTACTTTTGGACATTAAATGACATGTGACCACTTTACTTTTTGACATTAAATTACATCTTTTGTGCATCCTGACACTATTACCCATTAGGGACAGGAGCGCCCAGTGCTATTGTCTCCTTTGGGATATTTTGTCCCTTTCTCTCCTTTTCTTAATTTTGAATTTCCACATCAGTTAGTGTCCTTTATAGAGTCTCTTTTATCACTTTCTGTCATATTTTCAGTTTTTAATGATGAAATTCAAAAAAGGGAATAATTTATATACATGACTTATTACCATTAAGGGTTGGTCAATTGGGAACTAATTCTACTATCTACTACTTGGATAAGGAGTAATATTCAAGTATTAAATTTTAGTTGCATTATTCACTACATAAAAAGGGCTATTTCTAAATTTCATCTCACACATTCTATCTTAGGGGAAAATTATTTTTAGCTTGCTATCTTCGTGCGACTAACACAAAGGAAACCTAGCTTCAAGGGACATAATTTAAATCACACACTCATAAGCACTACATAGAGTGTGAAATGTATTGTAGCATTGAGTGATAATCACATTGGGGTGACTGCTAAGGTCAATCCGACTCAAGTATATGCATTTTTTATTTCATTTAATTTCTTCTTGAGATTTTTGTATCTATATAGGGTTTATTTTGTGGGATTGGGTACGATACATTATCCCTACAACAAATTGGATGCAATAGGGAGTGAAAGGAAGAAGCTAGGTTCAGACCCTAAAAATATCATAAGTAGAGCACTTGTTAGGATAGTAGCTCCCATTTTAGACACTAGTTCTTGGGTGGTCCTATCCACATCTAGGAACTCCTATTCGAAGGAATTTCATATCCCAATTTTATATACAAAGCATATCTAGTCCAAATCAAGCTTCTTCCACTTAGTTTCCAGCCCATAATCAACCCAAATCTTTGAGTATAAGCTAAGTCACTCTTATTATCCTATCTTTCGTACTTTTTGTACTTTTTATGTTAGATCTTGTTTATTACTGATATATTCATTTGATCTCATTCCTTTGATAAAAGATTTAAATTTCTTTACATCAGCTAGACAACTTGGGCTATCACTTACTATCTACTACTTGGGAAAATAATAACATTCAAGGACTACATTTGGGCTACATTATTCACTACATAAGAGGGGATATTTTTGAATTCCATCTCACACATTCATCTTGGGAAAATTATTTGTATCCCACTATCTTAGTGTGACTAGAACAAGGGAAACCTAGCTTCAAGGGACATAATTAAATAACACATACACTATAACTACATAGATTCTTAAATGTAGTGCAATGCTTGGTGAAAATAACATTGGGGTGACCATCAAAGTTAGTCTAACTCAAACTTACACATTATTATTTCATCTATTATTTTCTTAAGCCTTTTGTAGGTATTTAGGTTTTATTTTGAAGGTTCATGCGCAACAGTGAAACCCTATAAAAATTTGGATGTGACAAATATAGAAAGGAAGAAGACAAGTTCGGACCTTGAGAAGATCAGAACTAGAGCATTTACTAGGACACTAGCACCTAGTTCGGACACTTTAGGGCCCAGTGATCATGTCCTCATCTCGGTGGTCCTATCGGAAGGATTTTTAGATTCCAATTTTCCAAAAAAGCATATCCAATTTAGATCAAACATGTTCCACTCAATTTCCAACCCAAAATCAGCTCAAATCTTGGAATACAAGCTAATTCACTCATATTTCATTGTTGCTTATACTTTTTTGTTTCTTGCATGAAATATCTTGTGTTACTATTATATATATATGATCTCAATCCTATGATCAATATATAAATTCATTAAATCAATGTAATACGATAAAATCACCTAATTTATTTAAATCTAACAATAAAGGGAAATGAATCATAAATGATACATTGCAAAAAAATATTTGTTACCACCAATAGTTACTAAGAACCAATATGGCTTCAAACTTACATGTGTGTAAAAATGTGATATAAATGACTTCACCTAGGAAAGGGAAAAAGGTATTATGGATCCAATACCATTAACTAAAACAAGTATTAAGACTCTAAGAAGAGAAATCATATGATATTCCCTTCCTCCTAGACATGGATACTTAACTACACATAATTGTAATCCTCTAGATTGACACCCCACCTACACCATGGATTTGTACGATCATCCAAGACCTATGCTTAATATTTTAATCGAATTGATACCTCATCACCATTCAATCCTCATCTTATAGAATTCAACACCCCCATAGAGATAAGCATCTTAGATCATTTTTCCAATGAAAAATCATCTTTATAAGTTCTAGGTGTCTATAACAATTTACCATCCTTTCATCATAAAAAGAGGCTTCGTGTTACTAAACATACTCATGCATTTTATAGATAACCTATAGATGAGAATATTTAATAGGAGGTAACCTTAAATGACTTTAATGAATCTCTAGCCAACAGGCCATATGTGGATGACCTCTCGTCACTTATTAATGAGGATACTACAAAATTAAATTGAGTAACCAAAGAGGACCCTAAAATAATATTATTAAGTGCATTACTTGATAGTAATGAGGAAAAAATGATACACACCATACTTCAAGAATTATATGACTTATTCATATGATGGTCTTACAAAGATATGCCTAGAATTGATCATAACATTGTGGTACACAATATTATTCTACATCTTGATGTAACATTGATTAAGAAAACATGTAAAATGCACCATAGAGTCACATTAATGGTAAAGTATGAAATCCAAAAACTCTTAAGCATGATATTTATTAAGTCAATTTACTATCCTAAATGGATATTAAATATATTCCCAATGTAGAAACCTAAATTTGGTAATTTACTATCAAGAACGAATATCTCATATGTTTTTTTGGAGGATTGGAACAACACTCTAGAGCATTTTTCCATTGGTATGTGATATTAATAGAAGAAGTTAGTTTTGGTAGGTGGGTTGACTAAGGAATTTTGGGGAATAACCCAAGATAGATGATTTATTCTTTATATACTAAATGTATTAATTAAGATTCTATGAGAGTATTTGATTTGGTCAATGTATTGATGCATAATTTGGACTAGCATAGAGGTTTAAAGGTTCGAAAAATAACACGTCAAAATGTAGGTACATGGTTATCAAATTTCATAAAAAGAGATAGAGTCATCAATATATTTGTGAAAGAGTATAATTGAATGTTGAAGGCATGGTAAGGATAATGATCAAATTTCTAAGGTTAGGAGGAGTAATAATGTCATAACATAAGGTCATTAATGTTTTTAAAACTAAGTAAGATGAATGTAGGATGGAAAACAAAATTTGAGTCATGCTTATCCAAGTAGAGAACTAATCTACTTGGTACCAAAATAATTTCATGTGTTGGTAATAGTTGTCATAAGCATGAATGCAATAAAACTCATAAAATAAACTCACCAACCTTGTTAGACCTACCAAAACATCCACTATGACACTATGAAACATAATATCATAGCAAGGTCATGTCACTCTATGGCCCTTGATAAATAGAGCCCTGTCACCTTACAAAATGAAACATCATAGTAGACAAGATCATGTCATTTTGTAGTTTCAAGATTCCACCAACATGTCCCCAATATCTATGAAGGACCATCCCTCAAAAAATAAGTCGTAGGGAAATAATCACACACACACACATGAATGCATGCACACACACACGCGCACACGCGCGCACACACACACACACATAGCACACATGCACCCATGCACACGCACATGCACACACACACACACACATGCACATGCACACACGCATGCACACACGCACACACACACACACATACACATGCACACACACACGCACATGCACATGTACATGCACACGCACACATAGGAACATGCACACACACATGTACACACACAATATAGTCTTTATTTACCCAATGTTAGCTAGGTGCGCTGACACTTCATCCAAACAAGTCTAAAAGCTCACCCGAAGTGCACAACCTCTAGGTAGCTCCTTTTTGTTTAACAAGATGTTAGGCATGCATAACATAACCATTCATACCACAAGATACATCATAGAATAGTAAATTGAAACACATATAATAAGGAAGATTAATCAACATAAAGAATGATCAATAGTATTTGAATTCCCATAACTCCATATTCAAATCTAGTTACTTTAGTAATCCATAAATAATTATCCATTGCAACACCCAGTTAATTACATAACATAATAGATGGTTACATGAATACTTAGTACATCTACATTTAGGACCATACGCATTGACATAGTTCTCATAGAGGTGTACATACTTCAAAACCCTAATCGACTCTTCAAAACTTAGAACTCAAAGCTTAGCACTAACTATTAAAAGCATGAATCACCTAAATATATATGGTGGGAACTTTTCCTTCACCACCTACATGCACCTTTTTAATAATAAGCATGCTTGATAATAGATTGCATGATTTACATCTTATTTGTCATCTTATTTGGCACACTACATGCATGTTAATCACTTAGCTTATTGGTCGATGACATTGTATAATGTCTTTGGCTCTTTCCTCAACTTAAATTTAGAATACGACATGTTGTTAAACTCAAAGTTTGGCTTCTCCTCATGTATATGCATGCTCCAAGACAAAATCTTTTTGTGTATGACAATCCTCTATCCTTATTCAATATGTCCCATCTGAATAATTCTTCCTTTGGGACTAAGCTTTGGAATCTATCCCTTAATACCTTCGTAGGGTCATTGATAAATGACATAAAGGGTTGTTGGGGGACCATTGACTTCTTACCTTTTCCTTTTTTGTGCCTTCCTCGGTATTTAATGTGCAACATCAAATAGTTCCCCACTTTCTTACCCACATGTGCCTTTATCCTCCTTGATGACATACTCATCATCACCCTTTTCTTCATCTTCCTCAAGATTTTCCTCTTTTTCACCATGCATCTTCTCTTCATGCATTGTTACTTCTTTGTGTGGGCTCCCACTATGCAACTCTACTTCTCTTCCCCCTGATTTATTTTAGGGCTTGACTCCACTTGTATTGGATGCTCCACATTTCCCTCCTCTTCGTGTAGAGACTCTTCATGTACTTCCTCTTTGGACTCCTTTTTCTCTAAGTTCTCTTCAACTTCGAAATGACTCGAGTCCTCTTGTTGCCCTTCTTTGTCCTTAAAGGACTTATTTTCGTCTTCATTGTTTATGGAGAACCTTTTTATGGATGAGAAGAGATTGCACCCTTACTTTCTTCTCTGATCTTGTTCTACATTTCATTTCTCCAGCTATGATCTAGCGTAACATCTTCTTCTTCTGACAGAGTCTCTTCACACCTTCATTTTGGAATCTTCATTGTATGTTTCTTTGGCTACTGTGGTATATGGGAGTCACATACTTCAACCTCCTTTCCATCCTTCATATTTGGATACAGATTAACAAAAAATATGTATGCCATGTTTCCCACTACCAATTTCATAATAGGATTAAGATACAAGTTATCAGACTCCATCATTTCAAGGTATGTTGGCTTAAAATCATACTTATATGTTTGGTGGAAGGTATGCCAATCCAAATCAAATTTATCTCTATCAAACCTCAAAGGTTGTGCATCCTTGATTGTATTAACCACATACTTGAAGTATTAGGAATTGAATGCAAATGTTAATTTGTCCCATGGCCCCATGTTGTCATTATTTATTACAAATCTTACAATTCTAAAGTGTTTCATGACTGTAAAATTTTATTAATAGCCTACCACTCCAGAAAACTCTCTAGGCATGTGCCACTCATTCTCAAATGCCCCACACATCCTCTTATACCATTTCTCCATGTGCACCTTGTAAGAATTTGAGATTGTGCCTTCATATGTAAATTGGGAAAATTGGGTGGCAAGGTGACTTTTCCTCAGCGGGTGTATCCACATATTGTCCTCTGGTCCATCTGGGACACCAATCTCTAATAAGACAATCAATAATAGAATGGATCCCCAAGTTATTTTCTCCCCTCTTTCTATCTGTGCCTTTGCTTCTTCCACAATCCCCTTAGCTATATATTGCACGATATTATACCAAGTCTTGTGTGTCATCTTGTGCAAAATATAAAGTAATTTTTGGTTTACCTCACTCCATCATTTGGAGGATCCTATCTTGTAGATAACCAAGCATACACTACTCTTATAGTAGGGTCAAATTTTATTAACACTCATTACTCTATGTCGCCTTTCATAATGTAATTTTGTAGTTATTTCTTCAATTTTGGTTTCATCCCGTAAATCTAGGTCTAGGTTTTGACCAGTGTCTCTTAACCCTGTCACTCTCCCAATCAACCTAATCATTATCTACATTATCCTTCCAAAAAATTATAAATAATCTTCGTGCACACATGACATTAACTGCTGGAAGAGGTGTGTAGGCCTACCAAATAAAGGAAACTCTAATAATTGGATAACCCCTACCTTCTCAAGGTCCTTCCGTATTATATCATCCATAGCAACCTACCCTTCTACAGGTCATGTTGGGAAATTCCTATAGAAGATCCTTATTTAAGGAAATATCATGCCCTAGTTCTTGGTGAGTGTGCTCATTGATCTTGCATTTCCTAAGTTGTGAGGTCCATTGTTATCCCATTATCACCTCGGGTGGGTAATGCATTTTAGAGAACCAATTCTCTAGTGGTTCTTCCATGGTTTTCTTGTTCTTGGGTTCCCTTTATGGTGCCATCATTCTTTTGTAGTTTAAAAACTATTAAAGCCTCGAGATTGAGCCCTATGTATTGAAATTTAACTTCTTGCTTTCTCCTTAATGTCATGCATCGAATCATCATGTTCAATCCTTACACTCTCCAACTCTTGTGCTCTTACTTCCCTTCCTTCATGCCCTAAGTGCTCAATTCCTTATTGTTATAAACCCTAGCTCTATAATCTCTAATTATTTGAACCTTAACCTTGTTCATGACCACATGCCTTTTCTCAAAGATACCACTTCCTCTACCTTGATGAAGCTCTCAAAATAATGGCCTTTGACACTCTACACCGCTCTAGGTTTTCTTCACTTCACTCTTTGTAATTCACTCTTTGCACTTAGTCACTCAACTCTTAATCACACCAATCTCTCAAAGGAAAGGTAATAATAAACTCATTTTTCCCCTATTTATAGCTTTTACATACTTAATTATTCCACTGAAAAATTGTATTTTGGCTTTAAAACACTTTTTCACTCTTCCCCATGCTTTTTTCTTTAAAGTAATTTTTCATTTTAAAGGTGCAATCTTTTCTCTTCGTGCACATCGGTCCCTAACCTTCTACGGTGTGTAACTACTTCCCAAGTTGCACTAATCTTTGTGCACCTCTCCCTGCACCACACATCATCTTCCTCGATGCCACTTACCAATTAGTCTAGCTTGTTGTTTCCTCCTTCACATTACATTGTGTGTCCATCTCTATAGCATGATTTCCAATCGAGGAATATCCATAACCTTCAAATACCATCATACATAAGCACCTAAGATACTTCCTTTTGTTCACCCAAATGTTATCCATCAAGCACCATACCATTATACATACCAATGTAACCTTCACACACACACCTACTTCACCCCACAAAGAAGATTATGTGTGGTCCCCATTGCATCACCTTAACAAATAGTAATCATCTTCTACACGTGAACCTACTTATTATAACACAAAAATCATAATAGAAAAGGAAAATATAATCTAAGTGGAAATACTACCTTATTACAAACATAAGCGAAGTTTATTTATAGTAAGGCTTCATCCTACTCTCATTCAAGTAACTAAGAAACATGGTGTCATCCAAAGTGCTTGAATTGATATGTGCCTAATTCTAATATCTTAGTCACTATAAAGGGTCCCAACCAATGAAGTTTCAGCTTCCTAGGATGGTGCATGAGCTTGGATTCATAGAGTAATGCCATATTTCCCACAAAAAGAACTTATTCTTAATGTTCTTATCATTCCAAGCCTTTTGTCTTGTATTCTCTATCTTTTGACCCCAACGTGCAATGGTACATCACTCATCTAGTTAAATTAATTTTTCATCGCACTCATCAATTTCCTATTCATCATCTAATCCACTTACGCACTCAATATGCATGGATGGCAACATAAATTCAAAATATAACACAACCTATGCCAAACACCAACTAAAATGGTGTGGCCTTATTCAAGAGCTTGTATGTTGTTCTATATTCCTAAAACACAGCTAATACCTTATCATCCCCAAATTTTATTCCAACATCACATATCTTTGTTAGTTTCTAACCCAAGATCTTTTTGAAAGCTTCAACACTTCCATTAACCTAGTGGTAACAAGGGGTAGTCTTATGGTGTGCCACCATAAATGTTTCCAATAAGATCCTTATCATTTCATTCAAAAAATGATTCCCTCTATCACTTATAAGGCTCAATGGACATCCATACATGTTGATGATGTTTTCCCAGAGGAACCTTGTTTTATTCTTATGTTGTGCAATCCTTTATAGCAACTACCTCTACCCACATTGTCAAGTAATCAATACATGTGATGATGTAATATGTATTTATCTTGCGTGTGGGTGGTGCAATAGGTCTTAAAAAATCAATTTCCGATTTCTTAAATGGTTTTACACTCATTATGGACCTTAATATAATCTCATCACAAGTTCCCATGCTTTCCAACTCCATTATAGTGATCACATACTTAGAAAAAGGCCTTAGTGTCATTGTATAGTGTCTCTCACCATAGACTGCTGCTAATAATATTGTGTGTGTGGCTGCATCTCCTCGTATAGTTTCTTCTAGTTATCCCTCCATGATTAGGTCATGCTCATGGTCCAAAACATCTACGTAAGACCTCATCTCTACCCATCTTATATAGGTCTCCTCTAATGAGTTGATAGGGCACATCATGGATAACAAGTTCCTTCTTTTACAAAGTCTTCATATCATCGGCATTAGTCCAAAGGTGTGTAATAATACTACAATGTATTCCAAATCATTTGGCACATGGTTCAATCTAAACTATTCAGCATCTAGATTAGTATCCTCTATGCTCTTTGCATCCTCTCTAAATTTAATTCATGATAATTGATCGGTCCCAAGTTTCTCTTTCCTGGCTATACTATGATGGTGAAGTTAAATTTTTGAAGCAAAAGGATCTAGCAATAGATGCACCCTTGTAAGATTCACTTATTGACCAAGTAATTTAATGTCATATGATCCATGTAAAAGATAAATAGTGTGGCCAATAAGTAGTGTCTAAACTTTTGAAGTGTATAGATCATTGATAACGCTTTATACTCTGTAGTGGTATAGTTCGATTTGTCAATGACAACTTCCTACTTATAAAGCAAATAGGGTGATCAACATTTCCTTCTCTTGGTTGTGCCAAAAGTGATCAAATTTCCATAACAAACGCATATACATGTATATAGAAAGGCTTGTTCCATGAAGGAAAGCACAAGATGAGCATAGTAGTTATCCTTTCCTTCAAGGTCTCAAAATCCTATCGTTGGGCACCCCCTAATAAAATTTTCCTTTGGCCTTGAGCAATTCTTCCAAAGGCATAGAAATCTTGGCATAAACCTTAATCAATTTCTTATAATACACAGTGTGCCCTAAGAAACCACGCACTTTACTCTAATTTGTTAGTTCTTACAGCCCAAAATGACTACAATCTTAGCTAGATCCACTAACAATCCTTTCTTCCAAATGATATGCCCAAGTAATGTTCCAAAGGGGGTGGAAAATATAAACTTCTTGATTTTGAGATAGATTCTAAGTTTCCTACACCTTTTAAACATCATCCTCAAGTTTTCACAATGATCTTTCACTAGCCCATAAATGGTCGATTTGTCCAAGTAGACCTGCAAAAACTTATGAATGAAGTCCTAGAATTCTGAACAACGATGTGCGAGAACACCGCTGACACATTCTTCAATCCAAAGGGCATGATAGTGTATGAAAAACTTCCCCATTCAATTGTGAAGGTGGTCTTCTCTTGGTCCTCGCAAGTAATGTGTACTTCATTGTACCATGAGAATCCATCTATGAATGAATATATTTTAGGCCTCAGTAACACCTTCCAATATCTCTTCAGTCAATGGTGTAGGAAAATAATCTATGACACATGAAGCATTGAGTACTCTATAGTCAACACAGATCCTGGTCTAGCCATCCTTTTATATAATGATCACTAAGGGGTTGATCCATTCATATTCTTCAATAAGCTCAATGATCCTTGACTTAAGCATATTTTCAGTCTCCTCTTTCACTTTTACACACAGATTGGGAATCATCATGTATGGCCTCTTCCTAATTGGTCACACACCATCCTTAAACTTGACCTTTTATCTCCCCCAATCTTAGGTTATCCTAATAACTGAATCATAAGTTCTTCTTCCTTTTCAATATCTCCCAATGTGATATGCTTCATAATCTGCAAGGCTTCATAAATGTGAGGCTTAGTAAAAAAATAATAAAATGCATGAACAATACCTTCCGTCTATCGCACCACTTGCGCTTGATTTAACTTAGCATGCACATACCAATCACATGTGCATCCCTACAAATTAGAGTAAAACTTGTGCACCCAAAGATATGGTTGTATAGCTTCTTTTCCTTATGCCCAATTCCTTTCATAATTTTGGATATGCACCAAACCAAGTGTCTTACCATCATATTCATGTATCAATGAAGGAACATTACTCCGAGTAAACCTTTTTAAGAAGGATACTATTATCTTGTGTTAGCCCAATAGATTTTCTCTATGCACATCCCACCAAAGGTGTGCTACTATCCTTTGTAATTTATAGACCATCATGTTCGACTATCTCCCTCCTTTCACCATTGGTAGTCCATCACACGCAAGAAAGATTTAGGTTTCTATTCTCTAGTATATTTAGGTAGGTTGAAATTTCCCATGCACCTAATCATGTGTAGCCTAATCATCCTAGTAAATCTCCCTTAACCTCATGACCTACCATCTCATAAGTTCCATGGGCCCAATTTTGACAAGAAACACTGGTAGTATCATTGATAAATTGCAAATCTTCCTAGTTAAGTATGCCTTTTATTGATGGCTCCATGTTCTCAAGTTGTGCATCATATGTGCATAGATTCTATTGAGTTCCTCCTCATTAATAGACTCTATATAGGGTACAATATTTACATCATCCAAATATATGACAACACGTTCCTCATTATTCTCCAAATTGATATATCTCTTATTAATGTGCAAGTCAACATTATTCGCATAACACCAAGGTCATCCAAGGAGCATGGGGAAAGTTATTCTGTTTCAACAAGTTCTAACACCTCAAAATCACCTCAGTAAATTTAGCTCTTTTAATAGTTGTTGAAGCATAGTTGAGCACCCCAATGGGCATGTCCCTTATATTATTAGCCATGTACAACATATTAGAAAATAGATGCAATGGTGGCCTTCTCATCTAATTCCAAGCATCCAATGTCATGACATTTACCTTTGCGCATCTATTAATAAGAATGTTACTCACCAGCTAACCATCTATCACTACATTGAATTTGATCTCTTTATCATATTTATGGTTCTCTAGTGGTAAATTTACATGAAGGATCTGGCTCATGCTTTCAATCTTCATGTGTGGTACTTTCTCTCATAACCACTCTCCTAGTAAAGGAAGAATATTTTCTAGCCTCAACATTTTTCATACCTTATTAAGGTCATCAATATCCTTCTACGGTAGCTTAGGATTCTTTGCATGTTCACTCTCATGAACTATTTCTTTTAGGTGTTGGATCTCCTTGTAGTTGTTTGACAACACCCATTGTTTCCCGATACACTTCCTTCTACTAATAAATGTCCGAATAATTAACATGTATGACCTCCTCTCCTTTGATATGAGGTTTTTCTTTAATATGCTTGAGTGTGTGTTTCTTCTATACATGTAGTGACTAACATGAATTGAAGCTTTGGATCATCCATCTTCTTAGGTACCCACTACACAAGCTTTGTGCACTCCACCTTAATCATCCCCGTGTATTTTTCATTATTGTGTTTCTTACACATATGGGCATATAGGTCTAAAAATCCTCAATTTTAAGTGCCTTTTCATAGTTTACACATACCTAGTTCTTTGGATACTCATGTTGATAATGATCAGGTGATCCACATGTACAACATGTCCCTCACGTAAACCTTCCATGGCCACCATGGCCTCTACTCCTGAATCCACCTCTAAAGTTCATATTTTAATTTTTGTGGCACTCATTATCTTATATTTCCTATTCCCGAGGACTATTGGCCATGATGGCCTATCCTAATCCATTCTCACATGCCTCATGGATATTATCAATCAAACAAGTTAGTTGTATCATAGGTATGTGTTTCATCTTTTTCTTAGATTGTTCCTTTGAATGGTTGACAAAACAGATAGGGTAACGGGCATAGGAGGAATACCTATTCAAATTTTGGTTGATGGTTTGTTGCATGCATATGAATTTTGAATCCATATCTGACCATGAGAGATTCCTTTTGGCTAGGAGGAACTACCTGTAATGAAAGCAAGACCCAGAAAGCATTAAACAATATGGGTAGTGAACTTCCTAGCATAAGCTAGATCCGGGAAGTATGGCACTTCCTAGATGGATGTCAGTCCACTGTTTTAGACAAATTAATGCTGAAAACAAAGTAAATCCTATTTTTATTTTAAAATGATTTAGGTATCTCACTTAAAACATAATAAGAAACAAATCTAATCTAATAGGCTAGGCTAGAATAGAATCCACAGGTCAAAGGGTTGGTTATGAGTTCTACAAGTCTGATGAAGGTGTTGGGTAGGTCACAAGTGAGTGAGGGTAAGGTAAAATGGGGTGGATAGGTCTCTTCTTAGGGCTATGTGTGTAAACACAGAGACCAAAGATCGTCAGGTGGTGGTGACCACCACGCTTAGGTATAACCGGTCTTGATTCTTGTGAGATCTGGGAATGTCACAGAATGGGGTTTTTGGTCCCCTTTGTGATTGCAAAAGGATTTAGTTGGTTGGGAGGAGGTATTAGGTGACAAGGGTAGGTTTTTATGAGGTTTTGATGGGTCTATGAAGGTACAACATGTTGGAGATGGTCAATAAGGAGCAAGATGGACAATAGGTGGTAAAACAATGATGAAATGAATTAACCAGGGAAGTATGATATTATACTTACTTGGATGTCATTTCTGGAAGTCTGTGTGTGAAGGATGGAGGTGCTGATGATGAGTTTTGTAGGGTCATAAAGTGATCACCAACTAGAGAAAAGCTTCTGCATGGGATGCATGCACACTCCTCTTTTGCTTGGGTAGATCTGAATGTGGTTGGGATGGTTTTGTAGGAGAAGATGTTCAATCTCCTTCTTTGGATGTGAGTTCTTGCTGGAATTGGCTCTCTGAGGTTGTTCTATCTTTTTTGAGATCTCACTCTCACTCCTCAAATTTCTTGCTCCCAATGTTTTCCAACCTTGAGAATAGGGTATTTTAGGAGTTAAAAGGGGAATCGACAGCGGTCTGGCTTAACTGGCAGTAGTTATGGGTGACCGACGTTGGTCGAGGTGGGATTTTCTAGGTTTTCCAAACTTAGGGGAGATCCTCCTGATTTCCTTGGATCTCATGTCGTTATCCCACGGATTAGATTGAGAGCTTCTGTGAGCATGCGGGAATGTGGTTAGATGGAGTGTAGGCATTGATTTTTAGGGTTTAGGTAAGTCTTAGTTAGTTATGGTAACTTGCTAAGAATAGGTCTTAAGGTGAGTTAGCTTGATGAGGTGTCTACGTGAACTATATGTATATAAGATATTTCAATAATAAATATAGTGAGGGTAAAGCATTAATTTAATTAAATTAATACTAGTGTGATAAAGGGGGCCATGGCTAGGTGAAAGTGATGAAGGGTACTTATTGGTCGAGGTACGGAAGGGGAGTGTGACCTAATTTTAGTGTCTACATTTTTCCCCTTTTTGTTGAGTAGCTTGTAGTGGTAAGTGATGCTAACAAAAATAAGATGTGGTTACCCCATGTGTGGGTGAAGGTGATCCCCTCAAACGAGGAACCGACAAAGTAGCCAATCCGAAGCGGTGAGTGGTTTGATAAAAGGTAAATGTGAAGAAAAGGTAAACAGGTGTAGGGGAAGAGGGTGAAAGGTCTACTTGGGAAATCTAGGTAATGGGTCAGGGTCAAAGGTAGCAACAGTCAAACACACGTACATGTATAAACTGTAGCATGCTACCAGGCTGAAGAGCAGTAAACTCTACATCATCTAAGGTCAATAGGTTTATCCAAACAAGGGTGAAGTGAATCCGGTATCCAAGGTATAGGATAAGGTCAGGAAACACAATGTAGGTTAGGTGTAGGAACGTTTAGGTATGTTCTGGTACACCAAAGGTAGGGTCAAGATAAACGGTCACGGTAATAGGCTAGGTAAGGTCATTAGGTCAATCAACACAGGTAATAGTGCCATAAGGTATAGTGAACACATGAGGTCAAAGGTCACTAGAGATGGTCTAGGTCCAAATATCAAGATCACAGCACAGGGTAAGGCCAAGGTAGGGGTAAAATAATAAGGCGTCAATAGCGGACGCGAGGAGGTTGAAGAGGGTGGAGGGCCAGAGGTGAAGGTAAAGTGGTCCAGGTAGGTGTATGGGGGCAAAAGAGAAGGGAGGTAAGGAAAATGAGGTAAATGTGGGTAAAGAGTACGCAAGAGAACCGACATCGGTCAGAATGAACCAATGATGGTGTAGGGGAACCGACAGTGGTAGTCTAGGGTAGAAGACTGGCAGCGTGCAAGGGTTGATGGACACCGGTCAGGTCGGGTAGGGTATAAAAATCAGAAAACCCGCATTTGAAAATTCATTTGTGCATGTGGAAAAGTAGAAAAGGACAAGCAGAGAGAAAGAGGAAAAGGACAAGAGAGTGTAGCAGAGGATCTTGGTTGGTGAGCCACATAGGAGAAAGTGGGTGATTGGGAGGTGGGGCCATGAGATCAGGTGGCACGATTCATGTGGCGAGAGGATTGTTGGTGCATTGGAGGATGACAGATGCCAGAGAGAGCTCAAGAGGAGTGGTGCGGAGGCCGGTGGTTCCACCACGAAGGTGGCAACGAGATCAGGTAGGATGTGAAATTTTGATTTTTTTGTGTGAATGAATTTGATGTAAGATGAAGAAAAATATATAAGAAAATAATGGGGGTTTGTGAGGGGGGAGAATTTGAAAAAAAAAAGGAAAAAGAGGGGGAAAAGGGAATAGTGGATGGTAAGGGGTAGAGGAAAAGGGGAAGATAGGAACAATGAAGGGTGTAGAGAGGGGTCATGGTGGGTAGAATATTAAACTTCCAAAAAAGAGGGTTGTAAAGTTGAGTCGGGCGGGGCGACAGTGGACCGACGCCGATCGATCGACCCAGTGGCCGACGGCGGTGGGTAGTGACCGGTGGTGGTTAAAGGGAGAACGTGGTCGGTCAGGGGAAACCGGGGTCGGTTATTCATAAGTGGAGATTGGGATAAAAAAGGGTAGAGAGTAAGGGTATGGGGGAAAATGAGGTAAATGGGTAAAGGGTAAGGGTGGGAAAATAGGGTAGGTGGGTAAAGGGTGAGGGTGGGTCGTAGTTGAGGGTAGGGTAGGTAGTGTTGGGTGAATGGGTTTGGGTAGGTAGTGTCGGTGAATGGGTTTGGGTAGGTGTGGTTGAGGGATTAGGTAGATAGGTTAAAAATAAGGTAGGATGAGAAGGTTGACTAAATACATTGTTTTTGTGGGATGTAGGTAAGAGATGAGTCTGCGGATGAGGGCCCAGGTGCCACCCTTATTATTGAAAGAACAGTGAGCACGACACGGTGGAGTGGTAGCATGTGGTAGAGGTGGGATTGATAGGGGTGAGGCGCTGCATTTGGAATGTAGTCTGGAGGCAAGTCTTATGGTTGCCCTTATCGATAGATGGGACTCGGTGACCAATACCTTCCATTTGCCAATAGGTGAGATGACGATCACCCTGGAGGACGTATACAGGATGTTACGGTTGCCCATATTGGGGGCCAGGTTTATTCTATCTCATCAGAGGCATCTGAGGAGTTACTGACACCCGTTTTTGGTGAGGGTGTAGTAGACTTGACATTGCATAGTGCTAGCATGAACTATGGAGTGATGTATAGAGCTCATTGAGAGGAGATGAGGTTAGTGGTACTTGTGATGGAGGCAGTGTGTTACTTCACACTGCCGATGCAAAGGGGGGGAGATTCCCGAGGTCACTAATGGGGTTCCTCCATGATATGATGGTACATCGGACATGATTCACATGGGCACTTGCATTGCTGACACAGGTGTATAGAGAGCTATGGGCCTACGGGTGACTACGGAGGTTCAACATTTGTTGCATTATACTATTACATTGTTGGGCGTACGAGCACATTGTTTGTGTTCAACTAGTGGGGATGCCCTGGGTAGATGCATTCCCATAGAGGGTTCTGAGAGTGGGGTACAGGCGATGGGTACTGGCCATGGGGGAGGCCCGAGGTTCTAGAGCTACGCATGATGTAGCTCATTACAGGAGGTTATTGGAGGGGCTGTCCAAGGTGGACGTCATTTGGAGGTTGTATGTGGGCTTCCCTTCATATCAACATATGGCCACGGAGCTAGTGGGCTACGAGATACATCTCGTGGATAGAGGGGAGAAGAGCGAGGAGAGCATGAGTGGGTACCTATAGAGTAGGTTAGACGTCATTTTAGATTGTTCTAGGGTGTACTTTGCCTCCATTCCCTCGACGGAGAGATGATGTGGAGAGACCTATGTCTCCACCATGACCCATAATGTCAACTGGATAGGAGGAGTAGCTTGTAGATACATAGATTGATGATGTTGGGGTTGCAGATGGGTATAAGTAGTGGTGGGCGGCACAACTGAGAGTTGTACCATTGAGGCCAAGGCAGCCAAACTTAGCCACCATCACAGTTTAGAGAGACACCCTTCGGGGGTAGTTGGCTATGTTGGTGATGCAACTTGGGATCATGTAGGGGCAGCTAACACATACAAAGGCATAGGTTGCCACATTACAAGCCTAGATAGTGACGTTGTAGGCTTAGGTGAGCAGGATAGAGTACCCGCACAGGCAGAGGTAGAGGGAGATGGAGGTGGAGAGGAGGTAGGTGAAGATTAAGGGCGAGATAGCTGCCCTACATGTGCAGAGTTCGAGGCTCTACAGGCTGATTGGTCATAGCGTAGGGACAGTCACGGAGTGCAGTAGGGTAAGGCGACAACAAAGACAGGCACATATTACTACCCTACATGCCCAACTACAGCACAGCACAACTTCCGGGCTGACTCGTGCTCTAGCACCACAGAGCTCAGGCTGCGGAGTTCGAGGACGATTGTCTTATTATGCAGTACCTACACAGTAGCGAGGACCCATGAAACCTCCACAGACAAGTGCCCATGACCGAGGCTCGTGCATGCCCTAGGAGAGGCATGGTCTTGCCATGATCATTTGTTAGTTGTCGGGTTAGATGTGCCCTCCTATGCTGTGTACAGAACATAACATGCCCTCTAGTGAGAGGACTAGATCCCACACTCAAAGTGTGGAGAGTACATGGGGCGGTGAGCCCAGGGATAGGGTCGTGGTGAGGTCACTAGTGTGCAGAGGCCAGCCCCAGGTGAGGGGCCATCAGTAGGAGGTGAGGCAAGTGTTAGGCCCCAGATAGGTGTGGAAGAGGGGCCTGGAGAGACACAGGCATAGGGAGCATTCCCTGACATCAAATGGGGAGATGATTGACTGGTTGTGGACCGGCCTACGTGCCGAGTCATTTTTGTATGTATGATATATGAGACCAGCCTACGTGCTGAAGAGGTATTGTATGTATATTTTGTTCATGATACCGGCTGCGGAGCCGAAGACATTTTTGTATTGATTATAGTGTTGTACATGATACCGGCTTGTGAGCCGATGATGATTATTTATAGCATATTAGCTGCATGCGACATTTTTGAGATGATAGCCATGATGAGATAGGCATGTTTATTGAGATACACATTTATGTGATACGGGTGTACATTGTATGGAGACACACATGTATATATGAGGAGATAGATGATATTCAAGTGATGTTGTTGTGATGTGTATGAGTTTTACTTTACTTATGATATGGATGGAAAAAGATGAGCTAGGCATGTTAGAGTCGAGGTTGGTGTTAGGCATGGATTGAGTCGAGGTCGGTGTAGGCATGGATTGAGTTAGGGTGGTGTAGGCATGGATCGAGTCAAGGTGGTGTAGGCATGGATTGAGTTAGTTCGGTGTAAGCATGGATTGAGTTAGGTCGGTGTAGGCATGGATTGAGTCGGGTGGTGTAGGCATGGATCGATTCAGGTCAATGTAGGCATGGATCGAGTCAGGTCGGTGTAGGCATGGATCGAGTCAGGTGATAGGCATGGATGTTTATTTCGGTATTTTGATAACAAAGGGCAATGTAAATGTATGAGATGGTGTAAAATGTGGAAAATGTTAGTTATGTTATGAAAATGTGAAATAATATAAGTGGCAAAAGGTATGTGGGATATGGTTCAAATGTCAAGGCTTTTTTTTAGATAGGAATGGGAAATCAAGTAAAGGTGGGGAAAATAGTTAGGGTAAAAAGTGGTCGAGCTAATCTTCCAGGGCCCTGTGCCCTAAAAGTGCTTGCCTACATAGTCCTGACGAAAAGGGACCTCGAGACCGATGTAGTTTTCCCATAAGCTAGGAAGAAAGATGAAAATGAGTTAGTAGGTTTTTAGGCATGTAGTGAGTTTTATGTTTAATGAGTATGGGTAGATTATAGGTAAAATGATGTAGGTGAAGGTGATTATGGTGAAAGGGTATTGCTACCCCCAAAGGTAAGTGATGAGGACCAGGTCTTATATAAGGTAATCAAAACTTAAGCAAACATAGTTTTAAATATAAGAGGGGGCCATAGATCCACCTGATTAGGTAGGAACCTACCGAGTAGATCATACTTTGGAGGAGTTGATAAACACAAGACCCAAAAAACACCACACGATTAATGGTTCTACGATGAAGGTAGTCATAGGATCACCAAATGTCTAAATTCCAAGATGTCCCTTGAGGCAATTGAGGAAATGAGGGTAGAAATGGTAAGTGGGAAAAGGTAGTAAATTTGATATGTGTGAGTGAAAGGGCTTTTGGGCCGAGGGTCCAATTTCACAATGGGCGAGTCCTTGACTAAAAAGTGTTGTTTCTTGTGATAGACTAATCGATGAGGGAAGTCTATATGGGATAAATAATATGGTACTCATTGAGGTCTTCATGAAGATGATCGATGCAGAAGCTTTGGTTTCCCTTTTTTTTGAGCTTTTATATTTGTCCTTTAAGGGAGTAGTCTATTTATAGTAGCAATTTGGTCAAGAGGAAGATGTCCTTTTGTGAGTCATCTTTATTAGAAGTTTGACTCAAGGAGTGTGGTCCCATTGGAGGTATTTAAAATCATGGACCAGACCAAGGTGAAGGATAGGAATCTTGTTCAAAAGGCAAGGTGGAATGACCATGGGATCTCATCTAAAGATATATGTAAAGTATCCATGAGAAACATGCTATATGCAGGCCATGGTGCACGTATTCAAGAGTAGATAACAAGTGACGGGTACTCACATGATTCTTGTTTAATTGTTAGGGAGGTGTATGAAGTGGATAGCACTCAAGGGGCGAGCCTGTAAAGAGACACAAGATGAGGTAGGACAACAATTCAATAATAGAATGGTTGAAGATGTAATGTGTTGAGGGGCTCAGGTTCAGCTTTACCCTCAAGTGAGGACAAACGATAAGCACCTGATCCATAGGTATGAGTTACGATGTAGGTTCCAAGATAATTAGGAGAAACTTTTCCCCGTTTTCTTTTCTCCGCTTTGGTTACGTGTTGATTTTCTTTCAAAACAAGGTCACCCACTTGAAAGGTTCGTTCATGAACACGTTTTTCATAGGCATGCTTGATGTGTTTTTGATAGACTTGGAGGTGATCTAGAGCATTAAGACGATGTTCATCTAATAACTCCAGTTGTGCCAAGTGGTCCTAATGAAATTCATCATCAGTAAGCATGTCATGGAGAGAAATGTGGAGTGAGGGGATCTGGACTTCAAGAGGCAAAACAGCCTCTGTACCGTAGACCAGTGAAAAGGGTGTAGCCATAGTGGTAGTGCAAATACTAGTATGGTATGCCCATAGAGCAAAAGGAATGTGTGTATGTCAATCCTTCCCAATGTTGTCAACCACTTTCATGAGAATTTTATTGAGGGTTTTGTTAGTTGATTTGGCTTGGCCATTGGTTTGTGGGTAATTAGGTGATGAGAAACTAAGTTGAATGTCGAAGGCGTCACAAAGTTTTTGCAGTGTTTTTTTTTTGAATTGTTTTCCATTATCAGTGATAAGGTGATGTGGAACACCGAAGTGACAAATAATGTGATGATTGATGAACTCACATATTTTCTCACTTTAGTAGAGATGAGGTGCACGGATTTAACCCATTTGGTGTAATATTTGGTAGTAGTTATAATCCATTGATGGCGTTGGGAAGAATGAGGATTGATTTCTCCAACAAGATCCAAACCCCATTGAGAGAAAGGCCAAAGGTCACAAGCAACCTATAAGGCATGACTGGGTGTATGATGAAGGTTGGAATGTTGTTGACATTTCACATAGTGTTTGACATAGTTGCAACAATCATGGTTAAGGATTGGCCAGTAATAGTCGAGGAAAATAATACGCTTAGCAGAATAACAGTAAGACCACTAAAGTGGCCTCCACATATGCCATCATGAACTTCTTTAATGGTGTAAGGGATTTGAGCTGGTGAGGCATCGTAAGAGAATACCATTAAAGCCGCATTTATAGAGAAGGCCACCCATGATGACATAACGAGAGGCCTTTTTGAGAAATGTGTGTTTCCATTACATTTAAGATCGGGAGGCAACATAGAAAGGTAAAGGTAGTCCGTAAGTCTGCTTATACCAAATATCGTGTGTGTTCAAAGTGAGGTAGTGTGGACGAGGTTAATACAACAAGATTTATAAGGTCTCGGTATGCATTTTACTTGTAAAAAGATGTCTAAATCGTCAGTGAAGCAAGTATTTGAGAAGCAAGGCAGGCCATGGTATCCTCAAATTTATTGGTGGATCACAGAGCGGTTTGAATTTTATAGCGGTCAAAGATAGTCAACATGATGCCAACGTAACACTTGTATTCTTGAAGTATTTCATTATGACGTTGATAAACACCATTGACTTGGTTTACTACTAGTTGAGAGTCACCGAAGATATTAATGGACTTAACGTCTAAGGCATAGGCAATCATGAGACCCAATATGAGCGCTTTGTATTCGGTGACATTGTTGGTGCATTCAAAGTCAAGTTTAAATGATAAGGGCATGGGTTCACCATCAAGAGGAATGAGGATAATTCCTGCACCACCCCCATGCTAACATTTGGAACCATCGAAGAATAAGGTCATTTGGTAATGGTTGTCATCCAAAGAGAGGTTAGCAATGGATTCGTCTGGAAGTCAAAATTAGAGGGTCGGTCCGAGACAATAGGTGCATCACCGGTTGGTCATAGAATATGCTTTGGCCTTTTATGGACTTTTGGTGGATGAATTAGAGGTCAAGATTGGATAAAAGCATAATCCATCACACAAAGTATGCTAATTTTGATAAGGTTTAGTGTACATGATGTGTAAAGGGTTGGTGTTGGTCACGACATAGGTTTTGTGGTTGAGTAGGTAATGGCGGAGTCCGATGGAAACAAAAACTAAGGCTAAGCAATTTTTTCAGGGGTGAGTGTATCGGGTTTTGTAGTCCGAGAAGGGTACTAATTATATAATAAACCACCTGCTCCCTATGTTTTTCATCATGATTAGCGAGCATGGCTCCTAGGGAATCATTGGTAGTTGATATGTATAGGTAAAAAGGTTGGTCGTCTTTAGGTGGGATAATGATGAGTGGTTGGAGAAGGTATTATTTTAAGGCCTCAAAAGCTTTGTGACAGTCATCATCCCATTTAAAGGAGACATCCTTCCTAAGCAGATGATGAAATGGTTGACACCGATCCGATAATTATGAAATAAATCGGTGAATAGACTGCAATTTACCTTGCAGGCTACGAAGTTATTTAAGGTTAGTGGGTGGAGGCATTTTCAGAATGGCCTTGACTTTAGTTGGGTCAACTACGTACCACGTAAGGAAATGATAAATCCCAAGAGCTTTCCTGAGAGAACTGTGAAGACACACTTTTTAGGTACATGTGCAGCGTAATATTTAATAAGGCGATCAAAGATGGTTTTGAGGATAGCGAGGTGCTCGGCGACATTTAGATTTATCCAAGAGATCATCCATGTAATTTTCCAATATGTGATGCATAATATCATGGAAGATGTAAGTCATAGCACCGATATGTGTAGCACCAAAGATTTTTAAGGCCAAAAGGCATGACTCTATAGCAGAAGGTCCCCAAGGTAATGAATGCGAGTCTTGTGCTGATCTTCTGGGTAAGCAAAATTTGGTTATAACCCAAAAAAACACCCATGAGCGAGAGCACTTCATGACCTGCGGCAAGGTCTACTAGTTGATCAATACCGGGTAAGGGAAAGTCATCTTTCGGGCAGGCAAGGTTGAGGTCATGGAAGTCTGTGCAAATAGTGATAGGGATGATGTTAGAAATCCATTGAGGATAATCAATGGGTAAGATGAAAGAAATAGAAAGAAGATGTTGAAGTTCTTATTTGATGAGAAGGGCAATGCGAGGGTGCATCTTCCTTAGCTTTTGTTTGATAGGTTTGGCATCGGGAATGGTTACGATATTGTGGACCACTATGGTGGGGTCAATACTGGGCATGTCTGCGTAAGACCAAGTGAAAGCATGTTTATGCTCTTGGAGAAAAGAAGTGATAGCTTCCTATTCAGCAGCATCTAAAGATTGTTCAATCTTTAGGATGTGTGGATCGTCCTGAGTATGAATGTTGATTTCAATAGTCGATTCATTCAACATGGTTTGTGTCTCAGATGGTAACAACCAATGAATATATGAGTCTTCTACACCAAGGTAGGTGAGTATGGATTCCTCATCCTGACATTGAACGATGTTAATGGTTGGTGTGTTTTCATCGATCATCTCAGGATACAGGAATGGGAGAGTGGAAGGGGCGTTGCCTTCGCATTGATAAGTTAGAGGCCCCAAGGAAATGGTGTTTATGAAAAAAAAGTTAGGAGGGATAGACTTAGGATCTATCGACTCCATTAGTGAGGTGGTGATGGAGGTGGAGAATGGCTAGGGTCCTCAATGAATTCAATGCAGGAGCTGTTTGGTAGAAGGTTCGGGAAGCCGATACCACTACAATCATTATATTTGTGGGTGGTACATGGAATAATGATATGGTGACCCTGCTCATAAAATTTGACACCAAAACCCTTCCACACATAGTGGTGTAGGAAGGTGTGGGCGAAATGACGATTGGTAAGTGATTGGAAGTCAGTGGAAAATGGGCGGGGTTGTGAAGGTGATTAAGGTGTGTAGGTGATAGTATCAAGTCCCCATAGGTGAGACTAGTACAAAGATGAGGAGGACCATAAAGGAGGTGTTCTCCTATATAGTGATCATAAGCGAGGGTGTTGGTGAAGGCTTCCATACTCGCGTGGACTAAGGAATGTGTTGATGCTATATAGGCGGTACTCCCCTAGAGTGAGGCATTGAAAAACACCTTCCAAGGGATTAGTGGTTTGTATGTGGGTAGCTGGTATGGATGATGTGTCGAAGTCAATACGGAGGTGGTGTTAATGGATTGGGGATATAATGGGGCTATTGGAATAGAGGAGGTATGTGTGGTTGAGGTAGCAACTATAATTGTAGGTGGAGGTGTAGGTGAAGTGGTAGTAGGTGCGAGGGTAGATGGCTTGATAGGTATGAGCACATCATTAGGTCAGTAAAGCATGTTGTATGTTTTGAAAGGTGATGGGTCAGCTAGAATGGTATAAGTGCATCCTTCATGTTCAAACTTTACACAACGATGCAAAGTGGAAGGAACACAATGCATGACACGCACTCGTGGTCTACCAAGCAACAATTTATATTGGAATTCACCCTCCAAAACATAAAACAATTCGGAACAACTGCGAGGGCCCACACGAATGTGAAGGATGACAATGCCTAGTATGAAGGTGATAGCATCATTGAATGAACGCAAACATGAATAGATGTTTGTGCATGTAATTTTTAGGTATGCGCATTTGAGAAAATGTATGGGATGAAATGATGTTAATGCTAGCACCACCATCAATCATCACATGGCGTACCCGTATGTCATCAATGTGAACAAAGATGAAGAGGGCTGGGTCTGGGTCCTCGTTTTGGTATGGCGTAATCTCCTCCTTTGAGAAGCTAAGGGAGGCCACTTGGTGAACAAGGTGAGGTGAAGATGAAGGTGGTAATTTGGTGAGGGATGTTACATGATGGGGTGTGATAATGGAGGCTATGGGTGTAGGGTCATTGGGTAAAACCTCGATAGATTGAAGAATCTCCATGAGGGCTTGCCGATGGGATTCCGAGGTTTGGATGAGGTCATATAGGGACATTTTGAGTGGAGATTGGTGTAATTTTTTGAGCATGGTGCAATGTGTGACACCATTAGAAATGGGGTATGTGGGGCCACGAATAGTTAGTTTAGGTATGGGTGCGAGATGGTATGTTGGGTATAGGATTAGATGGTGGGTCACCTACTTTTTCTTTACCATTTTTGCACATGTATTGACATGTACCATGTTGATTTGAGGGAATTTGTCAAATGGAGAGGGTGTAGGGTAAGTGGTAGAACGACAGGAAGGGCAAAAACCTTCGGAGGAGAAAAGCCCTGTGAGGTCGGTTGGGCAAAGCGACATGTGGATGGTGGCGTGGAAAGCTCTCGATGTGAAACATGTTAATTTCAAATTTTTGTGTGGTTCTGAGAGCTGTGAGGGTGGAGGTTGTGGTTGTTGAGTGGATAATGTGAGAGGGGGTGTAGGTGGAGTAGGGTCCTCATCAAAAAGGTCATCATCATCAAAGTTGGTTTCTGGTGGACACAATTGGATAAGGATGGTTTTCAAGGCCTTACAGTTCTCCACATCGTGCCCTAGCACATGATGGTATGCACAAATTTTGGTATCATCAAACCCTTTTGGCTTGGGTTTGAGGGGGTCGTAAGGTTAGAGTGGTGGTAATGTGATAACAGAAGTCTCGAGGAGGTTGTTGAAAATTCGCATAAGAACTCGCTAGTGGATCACAATGGGAAGTGAACGTGGGTTTGGGTGTAGGTGTGGTTGGTTGTCGGGGAATTTTTGTGGATTTGTAGGAAGGGGTCAACCTATGTATTTAAAGGTGCTGGTGTGGTTTGAGGTATCTATCAATTTCATTTGGGTAGGGGTATAGTAGATGGACGGGTAGGAGGGTGTCGTTTTGTTTTGATTACCTTATTGTGCAAAGAATGGGGTTTTGTTTTTGGGGTTCACCTTCTTGGGTAAAGGTTATGTGGGCATACGAGGTCTATGAGGGAAAGTAGATGTAGGAAGAGGGTGAGTTACCCATAGGGATAACGGTGGTGCTATGAAGGTAGATGATGTGGGTCATGCTTGGGGTGTGAGGGACAATGGTCAAGTGTAGTAGGTAGTGAAGCAATGGTTGAAGGTATCGAGGTATTGGTGGTAAAGAGACTACAAGTGTGGGTATGAGTCGTGTGGTGTGCCTCGGGTAGGTTAGAAATTTTGAGGTTGAAATGGGTGGTTGGGTTATTGGGTTATGACCGTGGTGAGGGGTGCTTAACCTGTTGGGTAGGCCGAGGTCCGAAGGCGGATGAGACATGTGTGGGTGTCATTGATCTTTGTAGGGGTATGAGGTTGATGAGTTTGTTTCTTTATTTTGGGTGTCTGGAGTAGGTGTGGTTTTAACGTTGGAGGATGTAGCTAAGTCTAGTTTAATAGGAGGATGGGTAAGGCTGGTGGTTGGGGTGACCCCTAAAGCGGTAATAGGTTTAGTGGAGGTAAATGTTATAGTTATGGGGTTTAGGTTTAGGCATAGGTTGGGTTATGGGTAAGGATGTGGTGTGAGTGCTAACAAATATCATGGAAGGGGTTGCAATAGCGGTGGTTGTATGTGGTTTAATCGGAGGAAGTCTACTTGGGTAGATGGTGGAGGTGTCACTGAGGGATTTCTACATTTTTGTTGAGACAGGGAGTAAAAGGCACCCCCATAACAAGGTTCTATCCACATACTCTAAGTGATCAGCCAAACATGAGAATGGCACATTTATGGGTGGAGTTGGTGAGGACCTCATGGGAATTCCCATAAAATGAATCTTGGAGATAGGGAATCAGCTGGATTCAACTTCCATGGGTAAGAGAGCTGAAAGTAGGTCTGTTGGATGTTGGGTAGTGGATGGAGAATGTTCGCCATGAGGTAAAGGTATCTCTACTAGGTCTATGATGGGTGGAGGAGATGATGGGAGCTCCTATGTGGGTGGAGGAACTGATAGGTGCTCCTCTGTGGGTGGAGGAGGTAATGGGTGCTCCTCTATGGGTAGAGGAATTACGGTAGGTAAAGGCTCACTGAGTTGAGAAGCTAGGGGAGATATGGTCTCAATGTCATCGAAGACTCCTCTATAGGAGATGAAGGGTGTTCCTTTATTGGTGAAGGAATAGTGATGGTTAGGTCGACATGGAAGGATGGTTTCGGGCTAGGATTTCCTCTATGGAAGGGATGTGAGGTAATTGAGATGCGACATGTACCTCGTTAAAGATCGCATGAACCTCACGAGTATGGGTATCGTGAGTGGATGTCTCACCTATTTGATTGGATGAAGGGACATGATTGGGAAATGGTTTTTTGAATATTTGTAGATTTTTATTAGGGGTGGCATTGGGATTATCCACACTCAACTCACCTTTCTTGAGCATTTCTTGGACAATATTCTTAAAATTGATGCAAATTTGCCATCACTATGACCCTTTACATGGTGATAGTTATAGAAATTTTGTTCCTTATACCACATGGGCATGGGGTGAGTAGGGTTGAAACCAAAGTGTGGTTTTATGGGTGGAAGGGTGATGGCACCAGCTTTGATCAATTTTTCTAAAACAGAAGAGTAAGGTTCCCTAATTGGGGTATATTTTCGTTGCTCTTGTCTGAATCAAAAATCTTGTACAGTGATAGATTAGATGAGGGTGTGGCTTGATTGGATGGATGAGTTGGGCCAGCCTTGAGTACCACTGCATTAGCGGTACCTTTAGCCTTTGAATAATTGGTTGGTGGTTTAGAAGAAGAAGAGGTTTCGGTTGACTTGAATGTCGAATTCTTATTTCGTAATTGGATTTTCTTCTCTTTAATAGCCTAAATTTCTAACTTTCGTGCCATAGTAAATGCCTCATCGAATGTTCTGAAATTTTGGACCTACAAGGTCGAGGAGATATGTCTGGTGTAAGCTTGAGTGAAGAGCTCGATGATTTCAATTTGTGGCAACTGAAAGGTAAGTTGATTGATCAGCCGTGCTACAACAGTGAAAAAATCTGCGATAGATTCATCCTCATATTAACGTGTGGAATATAGATTGGTCATGGTCACTTTCTTGGCAATGTTGATAGAAAAATGATCCAAGAAATCTTGGGCTACCTGATTGAATGAAAATATGGAGTGTTTGGGTAACCCACTATACCAATCTAACACTCGTCCAATGAGGTACATGGGAAAAGTTCTCAAAAGTAAGGCATCATCATGAGCAATCAAATAACATCCATGTTTAAACGAGCACAAATTTTGTTGTGGGTCTTCTTTACTATTGAAGCGGTTGAATTTAGGCATTTCCTAATGCACAGGGTATGAACGGATGGGAATGGATGGGTGAATAGGCTCGTTGCAAATATCATCATAAGTGAGAGTGTTGCGGGCGGAAACCAATGCCTCTAGTGTTTGCATCTTATCCATCATCAATCTAATTAAGTCATTGGTGGGTTGTGATGATTGGATGCCACCTATAAATGTGAGGAGGTTTATTTTGGGTGTATAATGGGCATGACATTCCAAAGTGTAGGGGGCTTCCACGTAAGGTGGTGAAGAAGAAGGCAATGAAAGAGGGGTACATACCCTAATGAATAATAGATGAAACAGCGGTTGTTGATAGTATGTATATGGGGAGGAAGGGTAGTGGTAACCCTAGTGGCAACAGGGGCTAGTGATTGTGGAATGGAAAGAACTACATTCGAAAAATGGGGTAGTGGTCACCAACACTAGAGGTGGGAACATAGCTATAGGTATGTATGAGACATGAGGGTAGATAAAGTTGTATTTGGGGTAGTCACCGAGGGTATGGTAGATGTAGTGGATGCTATAGAGTAATGAGACGTGGCGGTCATAGTGGGGTATAGGACCTAACTGTGAAATGACTGGGGGTAAAATGGAAGTGGGCAACATGGAGCCTAACAGATCGAGGTAGAAGTGGGTACAAGTGTCGGGGGATAGATATGGGCATGCCATATATCAACCGACCCAAGGAATCTAGAGTGCATGAATGGGAGAGGTAAAACTACAAGGCAGTAGGGTTTTGGTCAAGGAGTCGTGCGAACTCCTCATCTCGGGTAGTAATATTTGTAGGCTAGATGGGGTCCATGGCTGGTGATAGAATAGATGGTGGTGAAGGAATAGGTGGGATTGGTGACGACTATCATGGAACACGAGGGCATTCGCTTGTCTTCGTGTCGCACCATGTGAACCGCATCGATCAAGTGGGGCTGCTTCTCTCAGTAATAATACAGAAAATAGCAGGAGCAGCTAAATCTGATGATTAAAAAAATGGATGAAGTAACAAATGGTGAGTGGAATGCGAAGTAGGGTATCCGATGCCGATTAGTGAAAACCGATGTCGGTCAGGATAACCATTTCCGATTCATCGTGGGATATAGGTAGTGAGTAATCAGTGAGGCAGAAGGCAAAAATTGACAAGTATGTCAAATCTGGGGATGTGTAAAATGTCAATGGAAAAGGTGACAGTAACAAAGACTATGGTAAATGGAGAAAAGTGAAGTGAGAACTATCCTTTTGAATAGGTTAGCAAAAATACTTGGAACCGACATCGGTTGAGCGTAACCAATGGTGGCCAGAGGTAACCGATGATGGTCACTGTGAACCTAGAACAATGATAAGAAAAAGTGGTTGTGAATTAGACTTTGAAGTGGAATTAGACCTAGAATTCTAGGAATGATGGTGATATGGCCTAGGCATGCTCAGGTGGAGCCGAATACACCAGCTATGAATGGGAGTGTGCAAGGAAATACAAAAATAATGATCGAAAGCTCTCACCTCAAAACACAAATCAGACAGAACACTAAGAAAGAACATTCCTAGAGTGCCTATTCTATTACGTTTGTTCAGTTTATGCTATTTAGGGACTGACACATGAATTGTGAAGTAGAGTTTTTGGTGAGGATGGCTTCCTACAAAGAAAGAGATCTAAAGGGTGAGGTTTCAGGTTTGTTATGGTGGGGGCAGGCTACGCTCTGAAGTATGACTCGATAGAATAGTGAGATGGGTGCCCATTGTGCCATGATCGTGTGATCACCTACAGGCTTCTTCCGTAAGATTTTGTTTATGTATTTTGAATTTTTGTGTGGTTTGGTAAGACTCAGAGAAATAGAAAAGGATAGAAGTGCTTTTCTATGATTCATTTGTCAACCATTAGCTGGTAATGACATCCAATGATATAGGTTACCCGCAATTAATGTGAGCTAATGCAGAAAATCATAATGAAATGCACTTATTTTAAACCCAAATCAAAAGTATGATATTCGATGACAAAAAATAGATGAAAAGGAAGAGGGATGCTCTTTCACTAAAATGCAGAAAACATGAAGAGATGATTCCTTTTAAATACACCAAAAGAAAAGTTTCCTTTAGAGCAACTAAAAAGAAGGAGTGGATTACCAGGGAAGAAAATTAGTGTGTACGCTTTTAGAAGGGAAAAAACACACAATTTTTTCCTAGGAATGAATGAAATGCAAGGAACCCGATGGGTCCCACCGGGCGTGCCAAAATGTTTCACCTTTTTCTTAGATTGTTCCTTTGAATGGTTGACAAAACAGATAGGGTAACGGGCATAGGAGGAATACCTGTTCAAATGTCGGTTGATGGGTTGTTGTGCACGTATGACTTCTAAATCCATAGCTGACCATGAGAGATTCCTTTTGGCTAGGAGGAACTACCTGTAATGAAAGCAAGACCACTAGAAAGCATTAAACAATATGGGCAGTGAACTACCTAGCATAAGCTAGATCCGGGAAGTATGGCACTTCCTAGATGGTTGTCAGTCCACTATTTTAAACAAATTAATGCTGAAAACAAAGTAAATCCTATTTTTATTTTAAAATTATTTAGGTATCTCACTTAAAACATAATAAGAAACAGATCTAATCTAACAGGCTAGGCTAGAATAGAATCTACGGGTCAAAGGGTTGGTTATGAGTTCACGTAGGTCCGATGAAGGTGTTGGGTAGGTCCTAGGTGAGTGAAGGTAAGTTAAAATGGGGTGGATAGGTCTTTGCTTAAGGTTGTGTGGGCAAACACGAGAGATCGGCGTCGGTCGAGGTGGCCAGACCGACCGCGGTTAGGTATAACCTACGTCGATTCTTATGAGATCTAGGAATGTCACAGAACGGAATTTTTGGTCCCCTTTGTGATTGCACAAAGGATTTAGTTGGTTAGGAGGAGGTATTAGGTGACAAGGGTAGGTTTTTATGAGGTTTTGATGGGTCTATGAAGGTACAACATGTTGGAGATGGTCAATAAGGAGCAAGATGGACAATAGGTGGTAAAACAATGATGAAATGAATTAACCAGGGAAGTATGATATTATACTTACTTGGATGTCATTTCTAGAAGTCTGTGTGTGAAGGATGGAGGTGCTGATGATGAGTTTTGGAGGCTACAAGTGATCACCAACTAGAGAAAAGCTTCTGCATGGGCTGCATGCACACTCCTCTTTTGCTTGGGTAGATCCAAATGTGGCTGGGATGGCTATGCAGGAGAAGATGTTCAATCTCCTTCTTTGGATGTGAGTTCTTGCTGGAATTGGATCTCTGAAGATGCATTATCTTTTTGAGATCTCACTCTTTCTCATCAACTTTATTGCTCCCAATGTTTTCCAACCTTGAGAATAAGGTAGTTTAGGAGTTAAAAAGGGGGATCGATGGCGGTCTGGCTTAACCAGCGGCAGTTAGGGGTAACCGACATTGGTCAAGGTGAGATTTTCTAGGTTTTCCAAACTTAGGGGAGATCCTCTTGATTTCCTTGGATCTTGTGTCATTATCCTATGGATTAGACTGGGAGCTTCTGTGAGCATGCAGGAATGTGGTTAGAGGGAGTATAGGCATTTATTTTTAGGGTTTGGGTAAGTCTTAGTTAGTTATGGTAACTTACTAAGAATAGGTCTTAAGGTGAGTTAGCTTGATGAGGTGTCTAAGTGAACTATATGTGTAGATATTATTGAAATAAGATATTCCAATAATAAATATAGTGAGGGTAAAGCATTAATTTAATTAAATTAATTAAATTAATACTAGTTTAATTAAATTAATACTAGTGTGGGGAAGGGGGCCATGGCTAGGTGAAAGTGATGAAGTGTACTTATTGGTCGAGGTACGGAAGGGGAGTGTGACCTAATTTTTGTGTCTACGGTATGTGCATCACATATATTATAATATAGGAGACATTATTTTGTGTCACACACTAAAAAAGTGGACAATTCCAGACATCATGATTCTTATAAAAATATCACAATATTTTAACAACGTGCACATACTCTTGCACTAGAAACTATCATTTGTATGTCCCTCAACCTCACAATCATTACACAATAACCCACTTCATGTGACATGCATTGAATTGGTAGACAACTTCTCCAACCGAGAGGACATTGCTATTATTTGATCTTCTAAGAAAGAAATTACCACTATATCCACACTTTTAACTTCTTTAACACACATAGTTGCTTCCAAGGCCTTGTGTGGATCAATAAATGTCTTGTTTGAAATCGTTCTCTTGAATGGTTTCAAAAAGCTACCTATGAACCCCTACGCATTTTGGATTTAATAAATATCATAGGAGAGCTTGGAAAATAAGGTCTTAATACGTGTGTCATATTCACTCACACTTTTACATAGACCTTATTGTATGTCCTTCAATGTGCTAATGCTCTACTCTTAAAACACTAATATATGAAACTTAGCTAAAAAATTTAGTGCACAGTGCATCATAATCCACCACAATCTAATGTGGATCATATTTCCTATACCAAATGTGTGTGTGCCCTTGAAGTGTGGTGGAAAATTGACTTGCCTTCCTATCGATTTTTTATTCCCCTTAACTCTCCATAATAACTCATATGTATGCACATGTTCAGTTTCATCTTCCACTCCCCTATATTCTGGAAAGTGAAATGACATTGCAAATGAGATCTGTGGTGTCTGTGATGCGATTACTAAAGTTTATGAGGTTTTTTTGTGGTTTTGGGGACCTTGTGCTGGAGTGGGGATAGATCCTAAACCTAAACCTCCACTAGGATTTCTACTTTGCGTGATGGTTGACTCGAACCTCTTGAGCCTCCTATGGCCTCGATAGATGATTTCCTTTTGTCCTAGTAGTTGTTCTAAACTAGAAAATAATTGTCTATTATACCACCAAAACTATAGTAATAATTCCAATTGGCTACATGTCAATGCTCTATCCTAATGATGTGCTTGTAAATTACCTACAAAAATACTTTTTCCAAACACAAGTGCCTATTGTGTTGCCATGTGTGCATCCCGCATTTTTATACTTCCCGAGATGATACTAAAATTTTTCTACATGTATCACATACCTAAAATGGTGATACCGATCACCTTCTTTCTCACCTTCACTATGTTTCTCTTCTACAACAACTTCTATATTTTGAACACCTTATGTAAGGGCTAGGTGGTTAGGTCACGTTAGAAGAATGCCCACAGCTTCTCATTATCTCCTTAGACTCACTCTCATTAGATGTTAAAGGGGTTTCTCTATTGCACTTTCCCAATGTAGAGAGAGGACATAATCATGTGCTCCCTTGCACATGGGGGGTTCTCATCACTTCCACTATTCATCATTCTTCTCAATCTCAGCACCTCCTCAACTACCCTCTATCACACATCATTATACATGAGCCTTCTTTCCTCCCTTTCTCTTTCTTCTGCTAGGGCCACCGCCATGCTTCCCATACCCGCTTCTTGTCCCCGCATATGGTGGGGTTTTATCTTTCCTTCAGTAAGTTCTCCATTCCCAGTTTAACCATCAATATCTTGATAGCTAAAGGTGTTGCATGCAAATAGGATCCTCTTGAATCTCATAAAAACCAAAAAAATCTTCCTCCGGGCATGAATATGTCAAAATCACATACTCCAAGGTATAATTGTGCATCACACCTTCCCACCAATGATCTACAACTCTAGTCCATGATGCATCCAAATCGAGAGTCCCTAGTAATCCTCTTGTCTCTAAACATTCCTTCTTCCTATTCGGACACCTCTGTTATCCATGTAAGCTACTACAATCCACCGGTATAATTCTACTATGAATAAGCTAAATAATGTCTCATACAAGAAGTCATATATATTTTCTTCCACCCACTTTCACGCATTAAAATCAGGTCTAATGTTATACCTCTAAGAAAATGCATACTAGGTCATCATATATCCAGATTCGTAATATTCTCTAGAGAGAGACAGAACACCATCTGCATACAACATCCTAGTAGATAGATTGAAAAATATGTCCCAAAACAAAACCAAAATGTAGTATTTGATTACCCAATGTTAGCTAAGTATGTTGGCACTTCATCTAGACAAGTTTGGAAGCTCACCCAAAGTGCGCATATCCTCTAGGTCCTTCCTTTGTTTTTTTAACAAGATTTTACAAATGCATAACATAACCATTCATACCACAAGATACATCATACCATAGTAAATTAGCAACACATATAATAATGAATCTTAATCAACATAAAGAATGATCAACAGATATTGGAACTCTCATAACTCCATATTTAGATCTAGTTACTTTAGCGATCCATAAACAATTATTCATTGCAGCACCCAATTCATTACATAACATAATAGTTGGTTACATAAATAATTAGTACCTACATGTGCAATACCATGTGCACTCACATAGTTCTCATACACACTTACATACTTGAAAACCGTAATAGAATCTTCAGAACTTAGAACTCAGATCTTAGCACTAACTATTACAAGCATGAATCACCTATATATATACAGTGGGGACTTTCCCTTCACCACCTACATACACTTTCCTAATAATAAGTGTGTTTAACAATAGATTGCATGATTTTTATAACTCATGCTATCAATAGATTAAACTATAATTAGATCATACCTTACATGTTTTTATCTTATTATTAGTCCTGCTTCATGTGTTATCTTTATCCTTGTTTGCATGTGATTTTCCTAATTATAGCTCCTTTGTGTGCATGCTAAGATATCTTGATTTTGTCTATTTTTGGATCTTGATTGAGCACCACTCCATCTATGCTTTTCTACTTTTAGCTACATTCTAGAAAATTAGATAAGTCTTGAACCTTGTGTTCCCATGCATGGACTCGTTATCCAAAATGTGCCCCTACTCATTTTTGTGGCTAACTCCTTGTGTTCTTACCTCTCTTGTGCCTCAGTCTCCATTTTTTATTTTTAGGAACTCAAATCTTTCTAAAAATGGCACCATTGGATAGAGCTCTCTCTCATCTTTCTAGAAAGGTAAAGTTTTCCTCCTAACTCCTCATATTTTTCAAGTTATGGCTCGGCGGAGTTTTTGTGGGAAATTTTCCCTTAGGAGGCCCGCGGCAACCAATAGGAAGCCACCATGTGGCACCTAGAGTGGTGGAGCACGGGAAAATTTGAAAAATTTTCCAAAGACCAAACAGGTAAAAATTCAAACTTTTGCCCGCCGATCCGATTTTGGCCTGTTTTTGCCCTAAATTTTCAAATCACCATATCTTTCGATCCAAAGCTCAGATTTTCATGTTATTTATATCAATGGAAATATGGTGAAATTCTCTACATGATTCTGAGGTCAATTTTGCATTTTGGTTGAGTTTGGAGAGAGAAAATCAAGAAACACCTCTGGCACATGGTAATGGCCAGAAATGACATTTCAACAACCAGTTTTAATGCAAAATGGGTCGCATTCTTCTTCAGCATGGCCAAAAATGTCAGGGCATGGGTCTGTAAGGACACCCATGTTGTTTTAATGCATCTTCATTCAATGGGGAATGGCTTCCATGTTTTTTACACGTTTTCTCTCTCCTGGGCTCGACCCATGCATTGTAAAAGCCAGATTTGGCTCATTTTTTGAGGTTGAACATTTTTTTGGATAGCAAGCTTCTTCTTTCACCTTCAACAAGTGATTTTTGCAAGTATCATACCTTCTTCATGATTGTAATAGGTTTCTACCTCTTTGATGTTGCAAATGCAAGGATTTTGACAGTGAAAAATGACAGTGCAGACTCTGTGATCAATTTTCAGTCCTTTGTTTGTATTGTCTTGCTTCATTTCAGACCTCTAATTACATCTTATCAGCCTGTGTATGATGTTTCATGTTGCATTTTATGAAATTGTGTCAATTTTCATGAACAAGAAGTGTTCACCACTCCTTTGGTGTATCACCTATTAGTTTAGTTTCAATTTTTGCACTTTCTATCTCTATCTCCTTGGAATTTAGAGTAGGATTAGGATTCAAACCTCTGCAATTGTGTAAATAACAGATCTGATCAGAGGAGTTTGAGGAACTAGCCTCTAATCTGAGATTCCTCTCTCATTTTACAAGTCCCACACTTGGAGAGAGGTTTTAATGTTGTGCAATCACACTGGATGCCTGAAACATCAACTTAGAAACCTGATTTGCATCCAGGGGTGCTGCTGATTTGCAACAACAGTTTTGGCACACCCGGTGGGACCTTAGAGGTCTCATTTTCATTGCAGAAAAGTTGATGTGCATCTGCTACAATTTTCTTGCTTAAAAGAGCTATAAATTACACATCTGCGACTCCAAGGGGAAGAATCAGCTGGTTTTGGTAGTGCAGACCTGAAAACTCATGAGAAGAATCAACACAAGGTCAAGAGCTGGAGAGGAAGAGGTGTTGTTTGAATATCTGCAGTTATCTCCAAGAATAAGGCAAAGTGGGAGGAGAATCCAAAGGTCTCTATCTCCACCAAACAGAACTCTCTCAACTCCTCCACCTGGTAGGCCTTTCATTCAGTCAACAAGGGTTCTAAGACCAATTAGAATGGCACAAAACAACCCCTATGTCAATTTCACTGGCAGCAGCCCACTTGCTCTCAATGCACAAAATCCAATCCCAGTTGCAGCATTGAAGAACATTCCATACTTCACTAGAGAAAATCAGACCTCACCTAGTGATCATGTTAAGGATATTGCTAACATTTGTGCAATCCATGAGATCAATGAGATGCAAGTTGCTAGTCAAACTGCTGGCATCTTCATTCAAAGGGAAAGCTTTGCAATGGTTCAGAGTCTTACCTTAGGTTCTATTCAAAATTGGAATCAGCTATGTATAGCCCTCCATGAGCAAAAGATGGGGAAAAGGGAGACAACTTGTCCCTTTTGGAGCAATCGACAACTATCAAAAGAGCTCCTAATGAGCAAATGACTGATTTTAATTTCAGATTTCAAAGGACTTTGGAGAGAATTCCAAAGGGGCGATCGGCCAACAACAAGGTGCTTTTCTTTACTATCTCAAAGCTCTAAATTCTGATATTTCTATGTTGATTCAGTCCATGGGAGGCATAACTATCCCTATGGCTTATAGCATTGCCATTAGGGCTGAAAATTGTTTGATCCAAGCTGGCAAACTAGCCCCTAGACCTCCCATGCCATTGTTTCCAAGTTTAGAGAGCCCAAACACTAATCAAGCACCTAATTTGGCTCCTTCTCCCACTCCTAGAAATCAGAGTTCAAATGAAGCTTCTACTTCATCTCCAAGTGCCCCAAATGAGCTTCAAGAAGTCATGAAGCAATTGCAAAATTTAGGTAATGAGTTGGTTACTCTCAAGAGGCAACAAGCCCAAAGTTTTAGACCTTCCTTCTAGCCTCAAGCTCAGCCTAACAGGCAGCCATATCAACCTCATAGACCACCCAATCCAGCTACAAATCTAAATCAAGCAAGGCCTCCTGCCAACATACCATTTCAGCCCTATAATCCAAATGTTATATCTACCTCTAAGGCATTGGTGCCAACACAAAACAACATTGCTCAGGAGTATGATTGGTGTTTTCCATGTAATGAACCTCACAACCAATCTATGTGCTTCAACGGTGCCTTGAATCAAGCATTAATGGTGACAACTACTGGTGTGGAGGGTGAGGGTAGTCAAGGAAACAACCAACAACAAGAAACATTCCAGCAACAATCAGCTCCAAATGACACCACACTTGTGAACTGGCAGGCAGAGGATTTTTGTGGCATAAATCAAACAGTCTCTCAAGGTGTTGCAGCCAACACAAGGTCAAAAAGAAGGAATTTGGGTGAAGAATAGCCATTAGCTCCAACCAATCCACAACCTTTTATGGCTCCACAAATGGTTGGAAAATAAAATCCAGTTGTAAATGCACAAGGGCAGCCAAGAATAGCTCCTAGACCAACTCAAATACCAGTTGTTTCTACCCACATGCAAGGGATGAATATGCAAACCAAGGGATAGCAAAGAGATCCTTCATCACCATTTAGTATCATTGATCAGATGAAGAAGACAAATGTAAATATATCAATGTGGGAATACCTATCTATCCCAAGCCAGAGAGATTTTCTACAAGCTGCCATGAAGGACTGCCAACTTCGAATCAGCAAGTCCAAATGCAAGAGAAGGTGCTCACAAATGCTGCCCACTGAAGGGGAATCATGGAGGACAAAGAAGGTAAAATGTTGAATCCCCCTCCTTTTTATGTCTCATTAATCGTTGGAAACCAATTAAGGCACAATTGCATGATTGATTCCGGAGCAAGTAGCTTAGTGATGCCCAAGCAAATAGCCGATCAGCTAGGACTTCAATATGAAACCATATCCAAAGGGGTAGTACGGTTGGATGGGACAAAGCACTGATTATAAACTTGAGTCTTACCTTGCATGCATGTCCAAATTTTGTTATTTTACAAGATGTATCGCTTATAGACCTTCCACCACTCTTTGCCCTATGTTTGTAAAGATTTCACACCAAGATTGGAGGATATTTTTCTCGTTGATTGGTCACACATGTTGTTCGTAACAAGGTATGGAACCAAATCTACAATCAGGTCTAAACCTATTGCAAACTTCCACATTAAGCCCTACACTCCAAGTCGATCAATGCCAACTATTCAAAGATTTGATCAAGAAGATCACCCAAGCACTGATGAAGCTGACACCAAGGTTGGAAGCATCCCAGATCTAACTCTTGATGAATGGGAAAATAAGGTGCATGCTTTTGATCCTTATCAAGAATTAGAAGAATCTAAGCTAGGGGTCTATTGCATACATCAAGAAGATCAGCCCATTCCTAGCATCACCAAGCCAAACCACAAGGATGACAATTAGGTATGGCAGCTGTTTTTTTATGGATCAAGGAGTAGACAAGGTGTAGGAGGTGGAGCTATGCTTATTTCACCTCAAGGAGTAAAGTACCATTCATCTTTTAGATTTTAGTTTGCATGCTCCAATAACACTGCTGAATATGAAGCCTTGGTGCAAGGGATGCATTGGGCAATAAGGAGAGGAATAAAGAACTTACAAGTCTTTAGTGACAGTGAATTGATTATAAACCAAGTTAAGGGGCAGCATGTCTGTCAAGAATAATCTACTCAAGTGCTACAAGAACAGGGTGTGGGACCTCACTGAATATTTTGAGGGCTTTAGCATAAAATCCATTCCTAAAAAAGAAAACCAAGCTGCTGACAGGCTTCAGCAACAAATTGGGGCAGCCTTTGATATTGTTGAAAGCATTCAAAAGGACAAGGTATAGCCAAACATCCATGTGATTGTGAGGCCTTCAGTGCTAGATAACAATGTAAGTTGGCAAGTGTTTGAGAATGACCAACAAATCATCCATTTCTTATAAGAAGAAGCTGAGTTCTCAGCTAAAAATCAAGAAAAATTGGAACAGCAGTATGGTGACCAAGTGGTACAACTGAGAACTAACAAGCTGCCCAAGGGACTTATCACTTTGGAGTCCATTTTCAATCCCAATGATTAGTTTAGGAAAGAGAAAGAAAACATTCAGGTCAAGAGAGAAGATTCAGTATCCATCTTGGTGGAAGAGAACAAACCATTGCAAATTGGAAAGATGACAACTGAACAAGAAAGGTATGAGTTCATACAACTATGTCAAGAGTTCCCTGATGTGTTTTCTTGGAGCTACGAAGATTTGAAAGGTTTCAATCCCAAGTTACCTCAGCACACCATTGAGTTGGATCCAAATACTAAGCCCGTCAAGCATAAACAAAGGCCAGTCAATCCACACATGGAACCTCTCATGAGGAAGGAATTGAACAAGTTGATTGAGTCAAGAATCATATTCCCAATCAAGCATTCTAGTTGGGTTGCCAACTTAGTTCCAGTCAGAAAGAAGAGTGGAGAGATCAGATTGTGCGTTGATTTCAGATATTTGAATAGAGCATCTCTCAAGGACCATTACCTACTTCCTTATATGGAGCATATTTTACAAGTTGTTGCTCACTCCAAAAGGTTTTCATTGCTTGATGGTTACTCAGTTACAATCAGATTATGGTGAAGGAAGAAGATTAGTTCAAGACAGCCTTCACAACCAAATGGGGAACTTATGCATATATGAAAATGCCATTTGGGATGTCCAACACTGGAGCTACCTTCCAAAGAGCAATGGACATGGCGTTCAAAGGTTTGATTAACAACATGGTGCTTATATATCTTGATGATATCACTGTTTTTTCAAAGAATGCAGCAGACCACCTCTCTCATTTGAGACAAGTCTTCCAAAGGTGTAGGAGATTTGGAGTGTCTTTGAATCCTAAGAAGTGTATCTTCCTAGCACATGAAGGAAAGCTCCTTGGCCATATTGTCTCCAAAGAAGGATTAGCAATTGATCTAGAGAGAGTTGAAGCCATAAGAGCACTACCATTGCCAAGCCACAAGAAGGCACTTCAGAGTTTCTTGGGGAGAATAAATTTTGTTCGGAGGTTTGTCCCAGATTTTGCAGCCCTTGTCAAACCTATCACCAAGATGTTGAAGAAAAGCATGGCTTTCAAATGGATAGCAGAAGGCAAGGAGAGTTTTGAAGCAATCAAAGAAGCCATCTCTCAAGCACCAACTCTCATCAACCCGGACTTCTCCAAGGATTTCATCCTCTATGCATTTGGGGGTAATGATACCATTTCTACCATTTTGGTACAGCAGAACAAGGACAATGATGAGCAGCCAATTGCTTTCTTCAGCCAAAGCCTAGATGACTATGAGGTGAGATATTATTTTATACGTAAGCATGTTTGCAGTAATCAGAAGCTTGAAGAAATTCAAGCATCTAGTCTCAAACAACAAGGTTCAGTTGTTGGTCTCTCATGCGGGAGTAAAGGACTTCCTCCTCAACAAGGATTTGAATGAGAAAAGGGCAGGTTGGATCACTCATGTCATGGAGTATGACATTGAGATCAAGGTCACCAAGCTGGTAAGAGGAAAAGGATTGTGTGAGCAACTGATTCTGGGCAAGCAAAAAGGAGTATGCAATAAAGAAGAGGCTGTTTTGATAGTTCAAGACAACCATGTGCAAGGTAGCACTCAAGAAGAGGATAATGTTGTCCCCACTCCTTTCTGGACCCAAGGTATAATGCACTTCCTAAGCATAGGCCTATGCCTCTCCGTAGATGAACAAAACCCAAAGAAGACACTTTAGATTGCAGCTGTCCCATATGCCATAGTAGACGGTGTTTTGTTCAAGAAAGATGTGAATGGAGTGCTATTGAGATGCATTAGCACAAATCAGATTCATAGGGTGTTGGAAGAGTTCCATGGTGGACCAGCTGGTGGTCATTTTGCACCAAGAGTGACAAACTAAAAATCATGAAGGCTGGTTATTATTGGCCCAAGATTTTCAAAGTGATTGCTTACATGGATCAAAAGGTGCAAGAATTGTGCATTCTTCGAGAGGTAAAGAGAGGCTTGATGCCCTTCCATTGCATCTAATTTTAGTTGACCAGCCATTCATGCAATGGGGTTTGGACTTCATTGGAGTCATTAATCCCAATTCAAGCCAAGGGCATAAGTGGATTTTGACAGCCACAGACTACTTCACCAAGTGGACTGAAGCAGTAGCACTTAAGGAAGCAAATGAGTCTAGCATCTTAGACTTCTATGAGGGGATAGTAACCAGATTTGGCATACCTACTACAATAATCTCAGATAATGCATTAGCATTCATTGGATCCAAGGTGACTGAGTGGGCTATCAAGAATGGGATCTACCTAAGTACTTCATCAAACTATTACCCTCAGGGTAATGGTCAGGCTGAATCTACAAACAAGAACTTGTTGAGGATCATTAGGAGGACTCTTGATGAGAATTAGAGGTCTTGGCATACCAAACTGAAATCAGCCTTATGGGCTGATAGGATAACTCCCAAGAGATCCACAGGTAACTCTCCATTCAAGCTTGTTTATGGAAGAGAGGCAATCTTGCCCATGTCACTTGAGTTACCAACATTAGAACTCATGAAGTAGTTAGAGTTGCTAGATTTTGGGCCCATGGAGGTGAGATATGCAGAGTTGATGGAGCTCCAAGAGATCAGAGATCAGGCATCCCAAGCAATGGAGAAGGATCAAGCTTTGATCAAGAAGACCTTTGATAGGAAGGCCAAGAGTAGATCTTTCCAAGTTGGAGATATAGTGTTAAAATGAGATGCAGATAGAGAAAAATCAGGAAGGCATTCAAAATTTGATACCATTTGGAGTGGCCCATACATGGTCACAAAGTGTAAGGACAAAGCAATGCCTTCCAATTGTCTTCATTGGACAGCGAAGAACTACAGATTCCAGTCAATGGAATCTATCTAAAGCATTTCTACTAAAGGGAAATTCTCCACCTTGTAAATATTATCTTAGGTTTTCATTCCTCCAAGTGCTTGTGCACATTGTTTTGTTGTAGGTTGTTCCCTAAGTGCTTTAAAGACAAAGGCTTGCTATCCTAAGAGATGTTTTGCAGTCCTTTCTTCCATCAGGTGATATTCCATCTTCCTCCTTGCAACATTCTAAGTCAGTTGGGGTTCCGAACAGAAAATTTTATGACTCCATGCCCAATGGGCTGCTTCAGGCAACTGGTATCTTCATCTAGCAGGCAGATGACCCCTCTGAGTCGCCAAAATTGTTATCCAAAATGTGCCCCTGCTCATTTTTGTGGCTAACTCCTTGTGTTCTTACCTCTCTTGTGCCTCAGTCTCCATTTTTGATTTTTAGGCACTCAAATCTTTCTAAAAATGGCACCATTGGATAGAGCTCTCTCTCAGCTTTCCAGAAAGGTAAAGTTTTCCTCCTAACTCCTCATATTTTTCAAGTTATGGCTCAGCTGGAGTTTTTGTGGGAAATTTTCCCTTAGGAGGCCCATGGCCAATAGGAAGCCACCACGTGGCACCTAGAGTGGTGGAGCATAGGGAAATTTTGAAGACCAAACGGGTAAACATTCAAACTTTTTCCCGCCGATCCGATTTTGGCCTGTTTTTGCCCTAAATTTTCAAATCACCATATCTTTTGATCCAGCTCGATTTTCACGTTCTTTATATCAATGGAAATATGGTGAAATTCTCTACATGATTCTAGGGTCAATTTTGCATTTTGGTTGAGTTTAGAGAGATAAAATCAAGAAACACCTCTGGCACGTGGTAATGGCCAGAAATGACGTTTCAACAACTAGTTTTAATGCAAAATGGGTCGCATTCTTCTTCAGCATGGCCAAAAATGTCAGGGCATGGGTTTGTAAGGATGCCCATGCTATTTTAATGCATCTTCATTCAATGGGGAATGGCTTCCACGTTTTTTACACATTTTCTCTCTCCTGGGCTCGACCCATGCATTGTAAAAGCCAGATTTGGCTCATTTTTTGAGGTTGAACATTTTTTTGATAGCAAGCTTCTTCTTTCACCTTCAACAAGTGATTTTTGCAAGTATCAGACCTTCTTCATGATTGTAACAGGTTTCTACCTCTTTGATGTTGCAAATGCAAGGATTTTGACAGTGAAAAATGACAGTGCAGACTCTGTGATCAATTTTCAGTCCTTTGTTTGTATTGTCTTGCTTCATTTCAGACCTCTAATTACATCTTATCAGTGTATGATGTTTCATGTTGCATTTTATGAAATTGTGTCAATTTTCATGAACAAGAAGTGTTCACCACTCCTTTGGTGTATCACCTATTAGTTTAGTTTCAATTTTTACACTTTCTATCTCTATCTCCTTGGAATTTAGAGTAGGATTAGGATTAAAACTTTTGCAATTGTGCAAATAACAGATCTGATCAGAGGAGTTTGAGGAGCCAACCTCTAATCTAGAGATTCCTCTCTCATTTTACAAGTCCCACACTTGGAGAGAGGTTTCAATTTTGTGCAATCACACTGGATGCTTGAAACATCAACTTAGAAACCTGATTTGCATCCAAGGGTGCTACTGATTTGCAACAACATGACCTCCGTGCACTAACCCTTATGCATGTTCCCGAACCCCATCGCGCACCTCTTCCGCTCGACCTCTAACCTTCGCGCATGGCTAACACTTATCCATTTTCCCTTATCAACGCATGCGCACACACATATGCACATTCACACACACATGTAAATACACAAATATGTGCATGCGCGTGCACACATACACACAAAAAAACCAACTCTCTATAACATTTCTAGAAATCCACATTTAATATTTAATGAAGAATAGCCAAGTGGCCTTGAAATTCATATCTTCGAGTCAAGAAAATAAGTGAAATAAAATAAGTCTTATGAAAAGGAGAAATGACTAAGTATCCTCATTCAATTCTAGAAAACTTCATAGTAAAATAAATAATATACAAAAATAAAACCTCAAAGCTTAAATAAGAATTCAAATAAATAGTTTTAATTATTATTACAATTCAAGTTCACAAATTAACATACAAGATGAAAATATCCACATCACATGCACTATGTAGCCTTTGATGGCCACTTGAGGGTGGGTATCATTGAATGCATGTCTTGGCATCCATAAGGGTTCAAAGTTATTTTGACATCAAGTGTGGCTTAGAATATAAGAATATTACTAATTGGGGAACATTATAGATAATGGTCATCCCAAGGTCTGCATGAGGATCAATACATTTGATTTCCCAACATAAAGGTTTCACCTAAAGAAACTAGTAAGGGGCAAGTAGAGGGTGTGCATGTTTTTTGTAGAGATCTTAACAAGGTGTGTCACACAACTTACATTAATCTAATCAAGGGTATCATATCAAGGTCAAGTCACTCTATGGCCCTTAAAAATATACCCTTGTCACTTTACAAAATGAAACATCATATTAGTCGATGCCATGTCACTGTCAAAACTAAACATGTAAGACCATGTCACCTTGTATTTTCAAGATACCAACATGCCCCCATATTTTCAAAGGACCATCCCTCAAAACAGGTCCTAAGAAAACAATTATGAATATATATATATATATATATATATATATATATATATATATATATATATATATATATTTCATCAAAACCAACTTAGTAAAACATTTCAAGAAAGATGCATTTACATATTTGATGATGAATAGTCAAGTGGCCTTGAAATCTATAGCCTCGATTCAATAAAATAAGTGAAATAAAAAAGTATCATGAACAAAGGAGAAATGGATAAGTATTTGCATTCAATTCTAGAAAACTTCATAGTAAAATAAATAATATTTTAAAAATAAATATTCAAAGCTTAAATAATAAATCAAGTAAATAGTTTTGATTATGTGTATAATTCAAGTTCACAATTTAAAATAAAAGATGAAAATATCCACATCAGATTCACTATGTATCCTTTCATGGCCACTCAGGGAAGGAATCATAAAATGTGTGTCTTGGCATCCATATGGGCTTGAAGTTATTCTCGACATCAGTGTGGCTTAGAATATAAGAATATTACTAATTGGGGAACATGATAGAAGCCAAAATTTCAAATTTGTACAATTATCCCAAGTTCTCCATGAGGATCAACACAATTTGTTTCCAGACACCAAGTTTTTTCTAAGAAAACTAGTAAAGGGTGAGTGGAGGGTGCACATATTTCTTTTTGTAGAGATCTTAACAATGTGTGTACACACAACATGCATGAATCCACTTAGGGGTGTCACATAAAATATTGGGGAAAAGTGAATTTTCAGCTTATATAAAGGTCTTCTTCCTAGCTTTTACTAAGCTCAAGAAATATGAAAAAAAGATCACATATCCCTCAAATATTTCATTTGCATTCGCACTCTTCCCATAGTGGAAAAAATGCAAGGTCACACTATATAAAACAAAACCACAAAGGTGATGACTCATTTTAAAACAATATTTACACATGTGCATGTGGTAAAATATAATGTGGGTGGTACAACATCTCATTGAATTCATAATCATTTAGGAACATTTTTATCACATATCACACATGAAAATAGACAACATAATATGTATATCTCATATATACAATCAAACACAATTAATTTACATAAAAGTACACATGTATATATAAACAATATATATATGTATATACAAAATCATCCACTTGGGTACATTTCTAAGTCCAAAATCATATTAATTTATATATGATTCATAAGCAAGAAAACTAGTGGTTGACAACTAACTTTGGCCTCTTTTCTTTGTCTCTCTCTTTCTCTTTGGTATTATACACCCTACATCCTTGACAAAACTAGACTAATTTATCCTTTATGGCCTTAGACACTACCACCCGCCATTCTGAAACATCAGTACTTAGGCACTTTGTCCATACTTGGTGCTCCTGACCCTTTCTTACCTTTACTCACTCTTTTTGAGTATTTTTTATCTTTTGGGAATTTTTTTCACTTATGGGTCGTCCTTCTTGTAAATCAATTACAAAATTCAAAAAAGGGAATCATATATATATATATATATATATATATATATATATATATATATAGTAAAAAATAAAGACCAATGACTAAGCATTACATACTACCACCTAAGCTTGCGTTGGAGGAAAAATACCATCAAAGGCACCCATCTAGCACTCATACAAGAGGACAAGGGTTACATCACTTTTTCATACATTGCATAGGAAGGGAATTTCATTCTATTCCATCCACACATATTATACATTACTACATTCTAGATCTATCCTGTTATCACTATGTAACTTACACAAGGGAATCCTAGGGCATCATTTCTACACACACACAAAATAACTACATGGGGTATGTGATCTAGTGCGATTCTACAATAATTTCACTCTTTGGGTGATCTGTCAGGGTCATTCCAACTCCACATTCTACATCTTTTTTATTAGATTTGATGTGGTTTGTGGACATGTGTAGGTAGTTATTCTATTTTACAAGTTATAGGTACCTTCAGCAATCAAGGAGTGAATATCAGTGACAGATAAGGACAAATAGATAAATCCTTACAACACAAAAGAAACCAGCCTCTGAGTATTTGCATGGCCACTAGTGCCCAAATTCATTTGCGAATGCCTAGGCACCTCTACCCTCCCGTGGGAGCCCAATTCTTGCACTATTCATGAATCCCAAAATTTATAGTGAGCATTAATGACATTGTTTCTAACCTATTTATCACTTTCACCTACCTATATCACCTTCACTCTATTTTGGAATTAGCTAAGTCCATCTATCTCTCCATCTTTCTTAGGGTTTCACATTTATATGCTTTTTTTCTTGTGTCATTATTATATTTTAGCATTCATACATTATTTATTACAATAGTTACTTTGAAAATAAGATTTAATTCAAATTAAATTAAATCAAGATATGTATATACTTGTGTGTGTATATGTATATATGTATGTGTGTGTAAGTAAAATCTCCCTAACCCCTAATAATATTGTAGGTCACATGAGGGTCCTACTAATGCATCTAGAGCTAATGAAAAGATCAATTATGAGGTCTTTAATCAAGAAAAGGTTACGCACACTTTCCAAGTGAGCTATTTTAATAACTTATAAGGTGAGAAACCCTATAAAATAGAGGGAATTCGGGTAGAGTAGTAATAGTATGCACATCAATTCAAGAGGCTCAATAAAAGTAAACTAAATGATTCTTATAAATGTGAACATATAGTAGGGTGGTGGCCACTTTTGTAGTGCAGAGTACAAGGAATTTCCTAAATAACTTATTAACAAGATAGATCTACATACATACTAGCAAGTTAACACATGTGTAAGGCCACCACTTCTGATCAAGATTTAAATTGAATGTAGTAAACCATATAAAAAAAGTTTATAATAGAAACTAGCTAAATAACCATGCACCTTTTAATGCTCTAATACAATTCAAACATGTCTTTTCAATATTTAAGGACTATAATCATTCATAATGACTTATAAAAAGACTACTCATTCATTTAATTTTTACAAGTATCAATTCCTTAATCAACAAAGATCATTCTTCCTTTCACATAACAAAATACAAGTTATGGTTACAACTTGTTATCCAAAATGAGCCCCCTGCTTATTTTGGCTAACTTTCCTTCATTATTTCCTTCCTTGTGCTTCAACTTCAATTTTTACACATTTCAAGCACTCAAAATATTCTGGAAATGGATTCATTAGATAGTATTTTTCTTCCCCTTTCCAAAAAGATAAAATTTTCCTCCTAACTCCAAATATTTTGAAAGTTATGGCTCAAAGGAGTTTTTTGGGGAAATTTTCCCTTGACAGCCCACATCTAATGAGAAGATGCCATGTGGTAGTGGAGGTCGGGCTGGCGGAGTGAAGTTAAAAAATTTTCCAAAGTGGGCAAAGGGCACAAAGGAAAAACCGGCCCGCAGGCGCATGGAGGAGGATAGAGAAAATTTTATAAGGCCCACGAACCAACCGGAGGACACCACATGTCCTATCAAAGAACGGCATCGGGGCGAAGAGGAAATTTTGCTTTTTGCCAAAATTGCAAAAGGTGCAAAGGCAAATGTTGAAGCATAAACCTGCGGGTGAACCAAGTAGTGACACGTGGCAGCATAGCGGCGGAGCACGGGGAAATTTTGGGAAATTTTCCCAATGAAAAATCAAAGTGAAAAAGGTGAGGTTTGAGCCCGCATTTCCATCAGCTAATGGGAAAGTGACATGTGGCAATGGAGCGGCAGGGTGCGGAAAATTTTAGGGAAATTTTTCCAAATTCAAAAAATGGAAAATTCTCAAGTTTCAGCCCGCCAACCCGAATTTTGCCCTAAAATTGTCATTTTTGCCCTAAATCTTCAAAGGGGCATAACTTTCGATCCCGAGCTTGGATTTTCACGTTCTTTATATAATTAGAAAGTTGTTGAAATCCTCTACACAATGGAATCTTCAATTTTTATTTTTGATGGATATTTGTAGGATAAAAATGGAAAAACGTATCTGGCATGCAAAAACACATAAAATAACTCCAACCACCAAAATTAATGAAGTATGGGCCTCTGTTTTTGCTCTGTAAAGAAATGTACTTTGAAGTATGGGATTTTTATGGAAACCCATAATTTTTCAGGCCCATTAGATGAATCTTGTCGGTGGTTGAAGTCCCAAATCAATTTGCCCACGTTTTTTCCTTTCGCTCATTCTCGCTTTCGATGGTTAAAAGCCAATTTTGGCTCATTTGTAATGTTTGTTCATCATTCTTCTCTACCTCTCCCTTCTTTTCTTCCCCAGGGTCGAAAATGGAGTTTGAACCTCCTCCCTTGCTCTGTAATGGAATTTTTTTCCTCTTACCAGTGAAATGATGTTTTGTGCAAACTTCTGGAGCAATAAAAATGTGTTTTGTGATGCATTTGTCCATCCTTGCTCATTTTTGCTTGTTTTCTTCTTACCTCTCTTCATTGCAAGTATTTGTGCATGTTTGAATTTCTATTGTAGGTTTTGGGGCTGTGTTCATGGAGTTTTGGAACATTTTTTGTGTGAAATCCATCCTCATTTTTGTGATGCACTTGTCCATCCTTTCCATTGCTCAACTCTCTTTGTTTCCATGGCGCTTTGATAGATGTTCAAAATTTTCCTTTTCTGGTGTATCACCGTTTTAGTGTAGGCTCCGTTTTTCCTCTTTTCTCTCTCTCTGTTTCCTTGGCATAGTTAGATTAGGATTATATTAGCTTTCCTGCACTAGAATAGCTTGTGGCAGGTAGTTTAGGAAGAGGAACCAACCTTCTCTGGAGAGCTTTCCCCATTTGCAAAGGTCCCACACTTTGGGAAAGCTCAATGTTGTGCATTCACACCAAATGAAATTTCCTTAGAAAAGTAGATCCATAGGTCATTTTAGGGGTGCTATGAATTTGCACTAACAGTTTTGGCATGCCCGGTGGGACCTTAGAGGTCTTCCACTTCATCTTTTGTAGGTTGGTGTGTTCCTGTGAAGATTTCAGCCTTTGGAGGTAATTGCAAACACATCTGGCAACTCCATCTGGTAAACAACCCATCTCTAAAGTTGTAGACCTTCCTTTTCATTCATTTTCATTCATTTTTCATCCATTCTTCCTTCCATCTCTTCCATCTTCTTTCATCCCATGAAGTTGTGCAATCATGACTTCATTTCCATCATGGAATTCACATTTACAATAGTAGTGCCATCCAAATCCACCTCCAACATGCTTTACAACTCCTTCAAATCAGCATTTTGAGTAGATTCAAGATCAGCATGCATACCCATATGAGCAGCAGTGCCAAAATCAGTTTGGCTATGGTTCTTTCCAAGAGCAGGGGTATGCATACAATGAAGACAATCAAATGCAAGATGCTGATTTGTTGGAGAAAATCCAAAAAATGGAGATTGGCATGGTGCAATCCAGGGCTCAAGCACAAATGAAAGCATTTGGAATCAGTTGTGGAGCACCTTGTCCATGGGTGGGACCTTTTCCAAGGCATTACACCTCAAGAGAAGCTTGACTTCATGATTGCAATGCTACCATTACTTGCAAAGTGGAATGAGGGAATAGAGGTGTATGAGAGGAGTATTCAGCAACCTTTTCAATGGGTAAGCACACCATCTCATACTCTTTATTTTCCTCTTTCTCAATCTGTATCATTTCAGTAGTGTCAAGCTTCAAGTTTCCCATATGCTGCCCCAAATGTTGATCCCATTTCTCCATCTCCTAGTCTTCCACCTCATCTCAATTCTTCTATCCTTTTCCCTTCCAAATCCAAATCCCCTCCACAAGAGCAAAAAGAAATACCTTCCACTCCAAGGAAACAAGAAGTTTCATCTCTTCCACCACCACAAACAAATGAAAAAATGGTTAAGTCAAAAACCACCCCTCCTTTTGAATTCCCAAATCCATTTTGGGAAGAAGAAATTGCAAAAATTAGTCATGAAGGACAGTAAGAGGAAGAACCAAAGATAGAAGGAATGAATAAGAGCTTAGTACGTTTGTCTCTTAGATCCGGGATTGAGAAAATTCCTTTGCTAGTGAAGCCTACAAAGGAGGTAAAGGTTGAAGAAAAAGTGGTGGTTAGGACTGATTTTGTTGCAGCAGAAGAGCAAAAAGAAGAGGAAGATCAAAAATCAATTTTCTCAGAATGTAGTGTCCATGTTGGCACTCTACTTGAATAAGATGTTGATCCAATTCAAGTTACACAATCAGCCATGGAAGAGGAAGGATCTAACAACAACAAAGAGATTGAAGAGTTTGACTTGACAAACTTCATGCTAGAGGAAGAGTTCAATCAAGAGAAATATTTCCTTCAAGCAGCAGAGGAAGGAGAAGCTGCTCCAAATCCAAAAGAAGAGGAGCACATTCTAGCTATGGGGGAGAAAAGTGCAGATCCAAAAGCTTTGAGCACAAAGCAGGCTATAGAAGAACCTTCAGTTCTTCTTTCTACTTCATCTCTCTCGAGTTCTAGTGCTGAAGAAGAGTTTGATCTCTCAAACTCAATGTTGGAGGATGAAAGAAACCATGGTGATCAAGTTGCAGATCAAGAGAACACCATGGGAGAGGTTGAACATTTGCAGCAGGATAGCAATGAGGTAATTTATCTGTCAGATTTGGAGGACTATTTTGATGAAGAGGAACCGGTTGAAATCACACCATTTTCTCCTTCATCATCCACATTCCAAACACTTGATCCTGTTGTCATGGAGGAGAAATTTCATTTGCAGTAGCTTGCATCTTATAACAGCTCTTTGGAATCAAGATTGGAAGATTTAAATCTTCCATGTTCTTCATTAGAGGAAGGAAAATAGCAGAAGAGTTCCATCATTTCTTCCACACCATCCATTCAAGAAGGTCTACAAGAAGACTCCATTTTGGAGTTGAAAAGCATAGCCGTGGGCATATCAAATGGATCAGACCTTTCCCAATAAGGTATTTGGCTTCATTAGAGCCAAAGGAGAAGTCACAACCAGTCATGCTTGCTTCTAAGCATGAGGATGAGCTACAAAGTACCAAGGATCGATGTCATACCTCTTCAATCCAAATGTAGAGAAACTAAAAGAGGTATTCAATTTTCTTTCAGCTAACACCTTGCTAATTTGGGTAGAAGACCAGCTTCTTGTTGATTTTCCACTCATCCAAGCAGCCATACTCAGCTCCAAATCATTTTTCTTGTTTTCTTCGTATCTCTCTTCAAAGTGTAGGTATTTTTGCATGTTTGAATGTCTATTGCAGGTTTTGGGGTTGTATTCATGGAGTTTTGGAACATTTTTTTGTGAAATCCATCCTTGGTTTTGTGATTCACTTGTCCATCCTTTCCATTACTCACCTATCTTTGTTTCCATGGCAGTTTTGATAGATGTTCAACATTTTTCTTCTCTTGTGTATCACCATTTTAGTGTAGGCTCTATTTTTCCCTCTTTTCTCTCTCTCTCTGTCTCCTTGGCATAGTTAGATTAGGATTACATTAGCTTGCTTGCATTGGAATAGCTTGTGACAAGTAGTTTAGGAAGAGGAACTAGCCTTCTCTAGAGAGCTTTCCCCATTTGCAAAGGTCCCACACTTTGGGAAAGCTCAATGTTGTGCATTCACACCAAATGACATTGCCTTAGAAAAGTAAATCCATAGGTCATTTTGGGGGTGTTGTGAATTTGCACTAACACAATTATAGTGATAGATCTTCACATTATTCATTTGTTTTCATTCTTCACTGTTAGGATCTTACAACCCTATAATATCATGATTCAAAGTATAAATTTTGGCATGAACATGGATCTACGAAGTAAGCAACTAAATATAAGAATTAAATTTAAGAAGGAAGAGAGAGAGAAAGACAGGAATTTCTTCACACATGTTTGAAGTCATTCAATTATCTAAGGTTAGTGTAGACACCTAAAATCAACTTACGTGGTTTTAATAATAAGATTGCACTAATTACCCTCTTTCCCATCATTTCCATTATAATTGGTGATTTTTTGCTAATTAACTAACGTTTCCCTCCATTTTGGTCAATTAACGACACTTCATTAATTAACTAGCCTTTACCCCATTTCGGATGCCAATTAACGACACTTCGTTAGTTATAATCCTCTTTGAATCAATTAATTAACTATCATTAGTTAATTAAGCCTTTATAACCTTGTATTTAATCAATAAACCCTCTTATTGGTTAAATCCCCCTTTCAAATCATCTCAATCCTACCTATTTTCCTCTAAATCACCTCCAAATATCTTTCTAAGCTTATCCTAGCCTATTAATTAATCCTAGTTGATTAATTAAATCATCTCCAACTCCCATGAGTTTCTAATTCTAATCAAATCCCTCTAATCATGCTTATCTCTTCTAATTCTACTTTATCTTTTATCCCACATTCACTAGGTTTCTAGCTTCTCCCAAATTGGAAATCTATATAAAGGACCTACCCCCTTCCTCACACCTTACACCTTTACAAACCATACCTTTATTATAGGCATATTGATAGAGCATTCTCCACCATTGAAGAAGCTTGTTAATCTTGCCTCCATTCATCCACTCTTTGCATTAGAGTAGTAAAGGAAGATCCATACATGGCCTTGTAGCCATTTTGGAGAGATCCTTTCCTCTTGTGAGAGATAGCCATCCTTTGATCTCTTTGTGATCTTAAGGAGCAACTTACAATTTAGAAGGCATATCCAACCTAGCAAGAATTAGCTTGATGTTTTCAAAGCTCCATTTGGATGCATTAGTTTAAGCTTTTATCTTGCATAGCCTTATCTTGATGTTAATGGTAGATTAGCTTAGTTCATTTGAAACTACTTGGTGTTAGTTTCCATTAAATTATCTTAGCTTATTTAGCATACATACATTTGGCACGCCCGATGGGACTTACTCCATTGTCTCATGCATTTATTTCAAGTTTTTGTAGTTTAGTTTCATTTTTTATTTACTAACCCTCTTTTAAGCATTTATTGATAAATCTTGTGATTCTTAACTTGTTTTTTAAATTTACATGTGTTGAGTGCTCTTTATAGGAATAAACAAGGTGAGGTGCTACAAAATTTTAAGTTAATCAGCAAAGTTTTGAGTTTTTGACATTATTTTTGTCAAAATCATGTGTTTTTGAAGTTACAAAGGAGCCTTGCATTTTTTTAAAACCTATGCGTTAGCGTTGAAAGGATTACGCTATTGTTAAGATCTTTACGCTGGTGTGAAGATGCTTGTGTTAACTTTTCTAAGCTTTTATTAGCATTGTATAGAATTTTCCCCTCTATATATCGCACGCACTACCTTTACACTTGAGCCTTGCATTAGTATCTCTCGAATTGTGCTAGCATTGAACTATTTTTGTTTCTCTATCACAAACCTACATTACTATTAATAGGATTGTGTTAGCATTGCTAAGATTGTGTTATCATTACCAATATTTTGCTATTGTTGCTAGGATTGTGTTACCATTAAAAGGATTGCACTAACATTCTGTGTAAAATTTTGGCTCGGATTCCAAGAAATTCCATAATCTAATTTTGGTGTTTTCTAGTTATTTTGCAAGTTTTTCTGACTTTTGTTTATAGGTTTTGATTTAAATCAATTTTTCTAACATGTCTAAATGCTTTTATGAATTTTGTATTTCCATGTTTTTCTTAATTTAGGCTAAAGTTTTGTGTATGCTCTTCTCTTGCACCTTTAGTGATCTTGAGAATCAAAAGAAACTTTAGTCTTATTTTCTAACATTTGGATTAAACTTGGAAATTTCATCATTTATTTTGTTAAGGAAATGAATATTTTACAAAGCATTTTTTAAAGTCATTTGATTTAAGTTTTCCATTTTTCTATCTAGTTGAATCAATTGTTGTGTATGCTCTTCTCTTGTGTCCTTGGATGATCTTGAGAATCAAAAGTAACTTCGGTTCACTTTTTGTAAGGAAACTACTAAATATTTTGTGCACAGGACCTAATGCTTGTCAAATAATCAAGATCTAAAAAATACTAACGACATTTGTTGTAGGTTTCCAATGGTGTACTAAACCACATTTTTAATCAAAGATTAAAAAACACCATTTATTCAAAACATTGTATTTACAAGTTTCGTTAAGAGCTACGGATCATCCGCTTTAAACTATGGGAAGTATCTTGGCATAAGCCATAAAACTCATTATGAGGATTACCACAGGAACCCCAAATTAGTCCACACCTTGAGGGAACTGGTGGATGAAACAAGAAGTGCCCCACTACCCACTTGACTAGAAAAAAAACTGTGAGAATAAGCTTCAAGTTTCCCATATGAGGCCTCGTTCATTAATTTGATTGTGGGGTAATGGTCCTTTGTCTAGTTTACTAGAAAAGCGTACCTCTCTTAGGAAAGAATTGGTGAGTGTTGAGAATAAAAGCTTAGGAAACCATTTGGCATTAGGGCCAACTTGAATTTATCCATCATGTTCTAAAGAGATTTCACAAAGCAACAAATTTCTCAGAGTAAAAACCTTGTTATTCAAACAAGGGAGAATCCATTAAAGTTAGCACCATGTGACATTCATCACGAAACTTAAAAAGCACTTTTCCTAGTTTCCACCTTGTCATAAGACAAGGTGAAACTTTTCCAAAGTTACGCCATGTATTTTTCATCCCCATTTGATCTATCTCCTTTGTTCTCTTGTTTCCATTTTTGGATAAAAGAGAACAACATACGTGGAATTTCCAAAATAAAATTTTCGACCACTTTTGTGTTCACTTACATTACGATGTCACAACAGGAATGTTAAGTGTTAAAAGTGTGTCTATACGTCCTCATGTTTTAGTAAGCCTATATCTTGACACCCATGTCAAGATCATCTCATTGTAGTTAGGTTGTCTCATCATTTATTTCCCCTTGAGTTGTTACATTGCTCACATCATATCCATACATTTTGGATACTTACATCTTGTTTTCTTGTAAAACTTGATATAATTTATAGATTGTATTGTTATGCTTCTCGCATAATATCAAATCCTTGTTATACTTATACCTTGTTTTTTACCAAAAATTTCCTTAGGTTTTTGGAAAGTGTCATTGTTATGTTTTTTGCATCATGTCAATACCATTTTGATACTAACATCTCACTTTTCCTAAAATATTGATTAAAATTATCCAAGTTGTATTATTACACTGCTCGCATTGGTAACCTCAATTTTCAAGAACTTAGACTTTTTTTCTTAAAACTTGTTTGGGTATACCTTGAATCAAAATCACTTCAACATCATTTTAATACTTAAGTCTTGTTTATCCCAATATTTATTTAAGTATTGACATTGTGTTTTCATTATTGAACCAAACCATATTTGAGATTTAGGAGTAGATACTTTTGTGATTAGATCCTTGTTTAGAATGTGTTTTACTTGTCCTTGGTTTTACTCATCATACAGTTTGATATTCTTTGATTCTTTGTTTCATTATTCCTTGATTCAATTTACCTTGATTCTTTAGGATTCTTTTCCTTTCTTATTTGGCATTCATTAAGACATTTAGAGACCTCATGTTGCTTGATTTTTCCTAGGGTCCTTGCAGTCTTTATACACATTTATTAAACCCTATTTAAACACTTCCCATCATGCCTCCTATTACAAGAATGTGGCACAAAAAATTAGGGTCGAATCCTTTTATCAATGATAAATTAAATCCCTTATTTAAAGAAGACAACATGGTTGACCATAGTGGTGATGAGGGGAACTCCCTCGGGATAAATTTGAATTTGACCCCACCCACATGGATAACTTTCTATTCTAAAACAAAAACAAAGTCTTAATGTGTGTCATAGAATTAGGGGCCAAAATTCCACCTAAATTTCATCATATTCTCCTCACAAACATGGTTTCCATGGAAGAAGATGAAGAACAACCCCTTTGATCTATAGATGACATACTAAATCTGGGGCATGTGTCTACTATCATGTCCAAAATGAGGAAGACACACCTCCTAAAAACATTGGTAGTTATCGTATACACGTTGTTCACATTAATCATGATGGAAACATAGAAAACAAAGAACATGAAGATCATGAACAACCACCTCCACATGAAACTCATGAAGAACCAAAAATGAGGAGGTCACAATCCAACAACAATTACAAGCCCTTAGTCATCAATTGGCAAGTTTAGCTTCACATGTCCATAAAGACCCAAAAATAAAGGCTAAAACTCCACATTTATACAATCTCGGGCTTTATATTAGGATTTTTCACTAAGACTCCATGTCAAGAAAAACCTAAGGTGGAATGTCATGAGATAGACACTCGATAACCGAGGTGGTGAAACGCCAAAGATAATCATTTATACATGCATGCTTCACCTACACGTGGACAAATATTTGATCACGAATGGAAGTCTATGAAAAATTCCCTCACCAATTTACAAGAAAGTAATGTAGGACATAGTAAAAAGTACCAATTCAAAGAACTGTGCCCTTATCCTTTTGATAGCAATGTTAATAACACCCTTTCCTCCTTACTTCAACTGTCCTAAATTTGATAAGTATAAGGGTAAGGGTGACCCATAATCACATTAAATACTTCTTCATGGATTGTTAAGAAGTTTCCTATAGTGATAATTACCTTATACATTTATTCCCATAGAGTCTTGGAGGTTAGGAACTTGAATGGTTTTCCACATACCTAAAGGGTCAATCTTCACATGGGTTGAATTGGTGGAAAGTTTTGTGTGTCCCTTTTCATTCAATATGGAGAGTGACATTACCATGTTATATTTTTTCAATGCCAAATAACGAAAGAATGAAAACTTTGTGGGTTTCTTACAAATATGGTGAGGATTAGCTAGTCGCTTCCCTTGTTCAACACCAGAGAAACAACTTGTTAGCAATTTTGTACCCAATTTGCATCCCGAAATTGCTTTCTACTTGAAAATGCAATGTGGTAACACCTTCAAAGAGGTTATAGAAAAAGGAAGCTAGATCAAGAAGCCTTTATTATTTAAAGGTAAATTAAATCCATTTTTAATAGAAAATCTTGAAACCAAACCTACAAACACAAGCCTAAGTTCTTTCCAAATAAGAATTAAAATGTTGTACGTGATGGTATAATTGATTCTAAACATGTGCAAGCAGTCCAAAACAATGTTTCTTTAAATCTTACCAAAGGACCAACTATAACAGAAGTTAAAATATGTGTGTTCACTCCTCTCATGGATTCCTTGTTGTCTATATTAAAATAATTATATGTTGTAAACATGATCAAATATCCTAACACTAAAACCTATGTAGATGATGCACCTAAACCGTCATGGTATAAAGACCATGAATAGTGTGAGTATCATTTTATCAAGGGCCACATCATTGACACATGTTTGAAGTTAAAACACTTCATTCAAGACCTTATTGATAGTGGAGAGGTTGAGATGGACTCACCTGGACCCAAAAAATATTCTAATCAAAATTTGGGAATTTACAAAGAGCTATTTCCTAAACATAAACAAGTGGATAAAAATTCAGATCAAGGTCCGTCTTCTCAAACTAAAAGTTTCAATCATGTTTTTCCTCTACTAATCCCTTTGATTCCCTTATCGACTATATCGATCCATCTATTGAGTAAATAAACACTATTAGGATCAAGGCACAAGAGTGTTCCATGGCAACATGATGTGCTCACCTTGTTATCTCAAAACCTCTTTTGTCTACCCCCTCGGATAGTCACTATGATATTTTAGAACAGCTTGAGAAGATCACACTTTACTAATATTTTGATCTTATACCTTCTCAAAATACCTAATGTTCATAAGGAAATTATTTGTAAAACACTTCAGGGTCAGGAGTTTCAACTGATATTGATCCTACATGCTTCCAAGCCTTGGTCACATAGATTGCTCCCTCTAAAAACATTATCTTCAATTAGTATGAGATTACTAGTGATGATCATACACACAACCTACCCTTGTATATAAAGGTCATTGTAAATCATAAAAATCAAAAGAGTGCTTGTGGACAATGGATTTGGCCTAAATATTTGTACTTTAAAGCTTGATAGATAACTGGGTCACATTGACACTAATCTGGAGCCTAAAATCATCATGATCAAGGCTTATGATAATGCAAAGTGACAATCAGCTGGTATGATCACTTTGCCTATGGAAGTTAGGCCTACTAGTCACAATACTTAGTTTCATGTCTTAGACTTAGACCTTTCTTATAATATGCTCCTCGGTCACCCATGGATACATGTCATGTAGGCCATGCCTTCCACATTCCATCAATGTATTAAATTATATCATGAAGGATAGATTTTTACTATTCTTGGGGACCCCCAACACTTTTTCCATTGTAGATCATTGTCGGGTTATTTTCCTATAGCATATGAATCTCCTTCCACTGAATTGGCTACCTAGTTTCAATCAAAGGATCTTGCTTCCTATATTAATCTCGATACCTATTTCTTTTGTCAGTATGGTGCTTCTACTTTGGTCTCTCCCTTTACTTCATGGGAGATGAAGGTTCTTACAAATGGTTGTGTAGAATATAGCCTCTAACAGGCCCTCCTAATTTCCAAACTCCCCTATTATCTAGAAGGTGTGGTAGGCCTTGCTAGAAATATAAACATCCCAAGAACACTATAACATTAAGAATTTTACTCTTAGTGGCCTTTTGGAATATGAGAAACTACTTGACACATTTATATCCCAATCTCCTAATGATGATATGGCATCATGTTACTAAGCAACCAAGTATTTCATACCAAATAAAATGATGTATGTCATGGGATATCAAGGATATTGATGTGACATAGACAAGAAAGGTGTACAGGAACCTCTTCTAACACCGCATCACAAGGTTTAAAAATATGGTATGCATCCCATCCTCCCATAGAGGTCAAGCAACCTCTTCTAAGTGAGAAGATAGTTCGCTAATTCTGATAGTGAAATAAATTCCCAAAGATAGTCTCTACAAGCACCTTGCCTCTACGAACCTATTTCTAGACATCTTAACCATATCCCCTACCATTCTTGAGTTAAATCTTGTCTATTCTTCCCTTTTTAATTGGGACCAACAAACAACATGTTCCAATTGATTTCTTTAAGAATGATGAAGCAATTGGTGAGTTTATGGGTCTCTATGATGGCATTCCTATTGGTGACCATAATAAGGTCTTCTCCATTAATCTTGACGTGTGTGTGTACTTCAAGGGAGGGTGAACTTCATGGTCAAAAATTTAAAAGAGAATAAGGGAAATATATCATCAAAGAATCCTTGTAAAAATAAAAATTCTAAGTCCTATAGTGAAAACCTCTTCGAGGAACTTGGGACAAAAAAATTGAAACATCAATGGACATAAAAAGTGACCACTCTAAGGGTGAAAATCTCATTGAGACACCCTTAGATGAAAATATCAAAATCCCCCTAATCCTAAATGTATGGAAGATGAATCCAAACTACTCATGGAGGAGACTATAGATGTGAAATATTGGAATAAAGGATCAACCTTGAATTTTTAGTTGGGAGCTTCGCTCCCAAAGATAAGAATAGAAGACCTTTTTCATGCTTCTAAGATAATTTTCAAACATATTTACTTAGTCTTATGGGGAAATGTTGGGCTTATATCCCTCATTGGTAGTACATAACTTAGTTTTACAAAAGAAGCAAATCTAATCAAGAAAAAGCTTAGAAATATGCATCATCATGTTGCCCTTTTGGTTAAAGAAGAGATGGAAAAAATATTGGTAGTAGGCTTCATCACATCTATTGATTATTCAGACTAGATTTCCTACATAGTCCCTGTATAAAAGAAACCCACTGGCATTAGAATCTATCTGGACTTTAGAGACAACAATAAGGCATGTCCAAAAGAGGATTTTCCTCTTCCTAACATCAACATGATCATCGATTCAACTATTGGTTAGGAGATGTTATCCCTCGATGGATGGATTTTTCAGGTTACAATCAAATTAAAATTACAAAAGAGGATCAGCATAAAAATTCCTTCACAACCCTTAGAGGGACATTCTATTATCAAGTCATGCCTTTCGGTCTTAAGAATGCAGGTGCAACCTATCAAAGGGCCATGATGGTCATCTTCCACAACATGCTTAATGATATAATGGAATATTATGTTGATGACATCCTAGGAAAGTCCAGGACCAAAGCATAACATCCTAAAATTTTACGATGGATCTTCTAGCATCTCATAGATTACAAGGTTAGAATAAATCTAAAGAAATGTGTATTTTTTGTGTTATCCAGATAATTGTTAGGATTCATTGTGTTGAGAAGAGGAATTGAATTTAACCCAAAGAAACTTCACTACTATTACTAAAATGCATCCTCTAAAGAATATCAAACAACTTCATAGTTTACAAGGAAAAATTTAGGTTATTCGTCATTTCATTTCTCAACTCATGCAGACAAGTGTCATTCCTTTACACATCTTCTTAAGAAAGATGTTGATTTCCATTGGGGTCTTGAACAACAACAAGTGTTTTCCTTACTCAAGGAGTATTTGGCCAAACCACTGTTCTTATGCCACCTACTCTAGGTGAGGCCCTCGCTTGCTATTGTATATTTCAACCACTCAATTTTCAATAGGCATGCTTTTGGCTCAGTATGATATAAATCAAAAATAAAAATTCATCTACTATCTTAGTCGCACTTTGATTTCTTATGAGCTTAACTACCCACAAATTGAGAAAGCTTGTTTGGCCATTATTTTTCTATCTAAAAACTCGCCATATATCTCTTGAATAACATGATCAAGCTTATATCCATAATTAATCCACTCAATTACTTATTTTCTCCTCTAGAACTTACTTGGGAGGATGGATAATTGGATCATCTTACTTAGTGAGTTTGATATTGAGTATGTTAATCAGAAATTAGTTAAGGGGCAAGTACATGCGAATCAACTAGCTAAATCTCCCCTACCAGAATAGAACCATTAATTCTAGAGCTATTTCTAGATACATATATGATGTGTATATTGAATAATCTATCACATGGAAAATGTACTTTGATAGATCATTTAACTTTCATGGTTCAAGAGTAGGAGTTGTGCTTATCACCCCTGCTGGTGATCTGATCCTCAAGCATTAAGAATTGGCTTCCCATGTACTAATACCATAGCTGAATATGAAGCCCTGATTATAGGACTCAAAATTTCTAGACAATGCGACATCGACAAAGTTAACATTATAGGTGATTCTCAATTAATCATCAAGCAAGTAAACGATGAATATAAGATTAAAGATGAGAAAATCTTCCTTATAAGAAACTAGTGGATACATTAAAGGAGTTCTTTGTACAAATCACGTTCCAGAAAATAACTAGAGGAAAGAATTGCTTGGTGGATGCCATGGCCATAGTTGGATCTATGTTACGCATCCCACCTAGAAATAATGACATGTCATTCTTTATGGAACATCTAAGAACACCAGCGTATGACATGTCAAAATCTTATTTGGCATGTGAAGTTTTTATTCCCTTATCCCCCTAGTATGTTGACATCTATAATTACCTACATGATGTGACCTTTCCCCTTACCATTTCTCATTCTGAGAAATGAAACATAATCCATCACATAGCCCATTATACCTTCCTTATAGGTACGCTCTATCATAGAGGCTATGATGTGAATATGTTATGTTGGTTTAATTCGAATGAATCTATCTTAGCGGTCAAAGAGGTACATGATGGAATATGTGGGGCCCACATAAGTGGAATGGTTCTTGCTAAAAATATATTGAGAGTAGGTTATTATTGGCCTACCATGGAAACTAATTGTTGTCAATATGTCAATAAATTCTTGTTGTGTCAAAAGCACGGCAATTTGATACATGCTCTAACACAGTCATTACAACCCATCACAATGTTGTGGTCTTTTTCAAAGTGGGGAATTGGTCTCATTAGAAAACTTATGCCCACTTCCTTTTATGGCCACAATCACATCATAACTTCCACCAAGTATTTCAAAAAATGGGTAGAGGTTGTTCCTCTTACTTATGTCACCGGTGCACATATTTCCAAATTCATAATGAACCACATTATTTGTCATACTGTAATTCCTCTACCCATTATATCTGACAATGGTAAATCATTTAAGAATAAGATAGTGAAGGTGTTATGTCAACACTTCCAAATCAAACAAAAGTGGTCAACTCCTTATTACCCTCAAGGTAATGGATAGGATGAAGCCTTGAACAAGACTCTTGTTCGCATCATGGAAAAGATGGTTAGAAAAATTGGTTGTAATTGGCACTTACAGATTCATCCCACCCTCTAGGATTATCAAACATCCATCTACACCCCTACTGGTGCTACTCCATATTCACTTATTTTTCAGCACAGAGGCTATCTTTCCCCTTGAGATTGAGTTCCCATCTTTGCGCATATCTTTGAAAGATTATCTAGACAAATAGGAAGACTATAGAGTGTCCAGACTTGTAGAATTAGAGTGAATGAGGAGCACCTTAATGCACTAGACCATCTAAAAGTGTATCAAAATTTGAGTGCATGAAGCTATAAAAATGGATCATACCTCACACCTTTGAGGTAGGATACCTTGTCTTAAATAGAATCAGTTCAACACCACTAAAGATCGAGAAAAGAAAGGCAAGTTTGAGCCTAACTGGTTGGGACCATATGTTGTGGTCACTAAATTTGGTTCAGGAGCATATAAACTTTCCAATTCAGATGGTGATGAACTTAGGAACCTATGAATGACATGCATCTCAAGCATTTCTATGCCTAAGTATGAGGGTCCTCAAAATATAAAAAAAAGTATAAAAATCATAAAAATAAACAAAAAAGTAAAGAGAAATAAATTTGTGCAAGTGTGAAAACCATGCAATTGTGGCACTTTAGATAGGTCCTTTGGTGAAAATTTTTGACATCGAGGTTCCATTGTTCACAAGAATCTCACACCTAGGGGTACAATGGCTTTATCCTAAGCTATTTTTCACTTGTGTTTGAGTTTCTTTTGAGCCTAACCTTTGTGGCCTTGATCCGGATGATCCTACACTTGTATGCAAGGAATTTACCTTTGTACATTCCCATCTAACACTAGGGGCAATCCTTTGGATCTCCACTTTCTTATACACGTGTATGATATTTTCCATTGTACATTCCCCATCTAACACTAGGGGAATCTAGGAATCTTTATTTTCATGTGCATAGCTTTGGAAAAAAATTAGTAAATCCCAAAAACATTCAAATAAAATTTAACAAAACCCTAAACATTCAAAATAGGTTTTTCCATAAAACAAACTAAAAACAATAACATTATCCCATTGTAAATACCAAAAATAAGCAAAAACAAATTTCAAAATTGTCCCAGAAAAATAAAGAAGTGCTTTCCTTAGTTGTTTTTATGTACATGGTTTTGTTGGATTTTTGTGTGTTAACTTACATGCCTTTATATTAGTTTATTCTTTTCTTGATTAGATTAATTCTTGTTGCATTGTTCATGTGTGTTTAGAGTAGATTTGATTAACTTTTTCTTGTGCTTGTGTTGTTTGCTTGTACATTGTTTGTTATCATTTCATCATTCACATCATCTATATCATCACATATAACATCTATGCATCTCATCAAATAAAATTCTAAGCTACATCATCATGAAAATAAACATCAACATGTATGCTAAGCTAACATCATATAATATCATCAATGGGGCAATAGGGATTATTTTTATCCCCCTCATCATAGAAAATAATAAAAACATGGGCTAAACATCATATCTCATAAAGCACAATGTGATATCATAAACATGCCATAAATCAAAATGTGATACTCATCATAAAGTCCATAATCATAATATATCCATATCAAATGTCAATGTCCATATAAAAAAGTGTCTCATTGTACATCTGATACAAAATATGCCATTATGGTCATGGATCAAAAATGTGCCTTCATTTAGAGGCATAATAAAAAAAAATACATATACACCATATCAAATTGTGTGCCTTCATCACGAGGTATATACCAAAATCCATATACAATAAAGAGTCATGGATGACTCTCACCAAAACTAGGGTTACCTAGCCTCCGAGTAGGAGGGGGCATCTAAACTTATCTAGCAAACCAGAAATCCTATGTGACTGGATCTTGAGCAACTGCCAATAATCTAACTATATGGGGTTGCCTCTATCCCTCTAGTACTTCAATGTGATATAGAGATCTATAATGAGCTACCTCACCTAAAACTATTACAAAATCATTTACTAAATCACATACTTCATATGTCACATTGCGTGATAAAGAGCGCATGATCTCCTATAATATGATATATCAACCCATACTTGTGTCTAGAGCTACTCTCATACAACTATGGCCCGATCCATCTCTAATATGGTCTCGATCCTCTCAACTATGGCCTGTTCTCACCGAGTGGTGACCTAATCCCTCTCGGTGGTAACATGTTGTACCCATGTTGCCTCAAAGTAGCCTAATTTGTGTCACTCTATTGTAATTTCTTCCTCAAAGTAGCTTGATCTCAGTAGTTCCCTACCCACTTGTCTGTATAGGGTTTGTACTATGATCAAATCTATGTCACCCCAATGTAGGGCCATGTCTCTCTCAAGTTGTAATATAGCCACTAATGACGCCTTCTCTCCCAAATTAACCCTAAATCTAAGCACATGTATCTATGGTGACCTCTATGGTGATCCCCATCCCCCACCTATAATATGTAGGGATGATCCCCATCCATCTTTGTCTCCCCCACCTACTTTGTAATGTATGGACTCGCTACTTGAGGTAGTGAGGGTGGAACTTTATTAAGGTTACCTATTATCCCTACACTTGTACCTACTATTGTAAAGGTTGTTATAGATGAGGTTGTTATGGGGGTGGAACATGTGGTTGTATTCGCACTGTGGTCCTTGGCCTTGGCCTTATGCCTATAACTCTTCTCGGCCTCCTCATGCTGCCCTAATCTGCCCCTACCTCAAAACCCAACCCTTAAGAAGACCTATTGTTGCAGAACTATACCTACCTCTATTATGGCATGTGGAATAGTAATACGATGCATTACTATTTGTAGCATACCAGGCTCGTAAAATAAAATTTTATGGTCCTTGGATCAACAATATGTGCTCTCCTATCACATAACTATGGGACGACATCTTGATAACTGTCTCATGCCCTCCGTTATCGGATGCGAGGCCCAAAATAAAAAAATTCTCATGTGCTCTACGTGCATACCACATACCATCTCTAGGAATACCCTTGATGAAACCTAACTTCCACTACACCCTCGTTAACATGGTACCACTCTGCAATGTGTCTCGAGTGCCATTAAAAAATGATCTACCTTGGCTATATTGAGCTCAACTACATCATCGCACCACCGATATAACTGGTATGATTGCCAGGTCACCATCCACAGCTTATAGATCATTAAAAGCATGCTCACATAGTAATATGTGTATACCATGTGAGATATGACATCCTCTCTCCAATGGTACCCATCCCCTATAGGATGGCTCATCAGTGCTCTAGCATGCAGCAGACTCTAAGTGGGTGCTCGATAGCAATATGGTCCCATGACCAAATATGTAAAAGTGTAGCAGGGCCCACGCTCCTCATACCTTTGTATGCAACCAAGTATAAATCCAAATACAAGTGGGCCAATATAACCGACCCCAAGTAAATACCTCTCTCCATGTCCATCAATTTTTACACCACTCTTATCAAGCCAAGTGAAAAGTGGGTACCCCATCTTTTCAAGAAGCAAGTAGTCACTAATAAGAGCCATCAAATACACTAGTATGCACGTAATTCACCGATCTTCAAAACAACTGTACAAATGCACGACCATGCCCAATTGAGGAATATCCTCTAGCTGAAAAAGATCCCATAAATGCTCTGCAATATGGTCGCAGATACCCATTTTATGTCACTAGGATGCCTGGATAGGAACTCGGAGGATCTATACATGTCCTCCAATGTCATGGTGCATCATCTCACCAGCTTAGAAGTCTGAATGTCTTGCTCTCGTTATGCCATCTCTCTACCCAAGGTAGTTAGAAGGTTGTGATTCAACATGATATATGGCATCTCTGTAATAGAAGATAACATCGTTGCCTATTAAATGATAATAATTCCTCGCCACTCTCATTGAGAGAAGGTCTTCTCATATGCTTGAAGTCATCCATGCCACTCACGCACATATAAATTAAGTAATCTCACCTATAAGATTACCCAAAGAAAACAATTAACATCATTTCTTCTCATAACATATTCCTAAGGTGTTCTAATTACTCCTACATTCTTCTAGTCATTCCTAAGTTCATTTGAACATCTTCAAAATTCTTCTAACTATCTTTTAAAATCTAGCTCACCCATTTTTCACTAGCACATCCTTTTTGCATCACCATAAGCCTACGCTAACACATGCCTTTTGACACTAACTCTCTCATTTTAACACTTGTGAAAGCTTACGCTAGAGTGCACACTTTCATGATGATGCCTTCATTTTCACTCTATCACATGAATAAAACTAACCTAAACCTAGTTTAATTCTTACACATGTGTTATAACGCTAGCACAAGGCCCTTCATGCTAGGACATCCAAAGGCATGCTCTAACATTAACCCACTAACTTCCCCTAGACCTAAAAATGTAATAAATGCACTAAAATTTAAAAACATTATATTACTTAGCAATGGAAAGTCTACGGGGACCCTCCCGTACTCTCGAACTCAATCTTGAAATCAGTTTCTACGTATCTAAAATTACACCTATGTCTCTCTAAAGTTAGATAAAAATCTCTCAAAAATTAGTAGAAGGTAGTAGTGTATAATGGGTCGCGATGGATTTTACCCCTCCCACCCTACTATTTATACCCTCCAAGCCCTAATTCTTCATTTTTATTGCCCTAAGGGACTAGATGAATACCGTATTGTTCTATTTTCTTCGTGCCACATGTTGGTGTTATGTCGCGATGATTATTTATGCTAAATTATAATTTTACTAATGTTTTCACCTCACTAGGGCATGTTTTTACATCTTGACAACCTTTTCTTCTCCTTGGGGCATATTTTTACTTCCCATCGATTTTTGGTGATGTCCCATGCACATCATCATTCTTCTACATTATATTCTTCCTAAAATATTCAAAAATCACAAAAATTATTAAAAATCCAAAAAAGGTAAAATTCAAAAAAAAATAGTAAAAATCCAAAATCCCATCAAAAATTGGTAAAAAGAATTCACACATCTAAATCATTTATAGGACACAATGTCCTCGAACATCAAAATTTTTCCTACAAAACATCTTTCTTTGGTCCTCACTTGTTCTCGCGCACAACTTGTGGATCATTTGGATCTACCTCCATTAACAAAGTTGGTTTTCCTACTATGTCTTCCCTTCCTTGCACAACCAGTTGTTTGGGGCAGTTTCATAGAGCATGATTGATTTTTCATAGGACCCTTGTGTCCTCCATTTATTCACCTTACATGTATCCTTGCTTGGGTTCCATTATTAACCCTTGTCATTAACTCGAACATTTGGGAATTGAAGCTCGATAACAAAAACATTAGTACAACTATCTTGAACATTGTTTATTTGAGTACATTTTTTTGTGCTTGTTTTCTTTGTTGGTCTTCTTGTTTACTTTCTCGTATTGCATTATGTTTTGTATGTTGCATTGGGTCAGTCTTCACATTAAATAAATTTTCTCCCAAACCAATTGGTTCATTGATTACATTGAGAAATGATGAAAATAGGTGGCTCTTGAGCTAGTTGGGTTGAAAGCTATCTCTCTTTTCTTCATCTCCACATTTTTTCATCACCATTTTCTTCTATCACAATTTTTCTTCAAAACCACCTAGGGCAATAGGGATTATATTTATCCCCCTTCCCCCTATTTCTTTTATCCATTGAAACACTAGATTTTCTTTCCCACTCACTCACATTGCACACTCGCCTCCTAGGCTTGTGTCAATTCTTCTTATTTCCTTCTTCTTTTCAATTTTGATCAACCTCTTTCATCACCCCATCGATACTCAAAGGGCATCCTTCATTCTAATAATTTTTCTTCCATTCCTTCAAAATTTACTTTTCTATAATTGTCTACTATCTTTGAAGTGGCGTCATTTGCATTATGCCACCCCAAAGAGGGGCAAATGTAGACACTTAAAATCCACTTACGCAGTTTTAATACTAAGATTGCACTAATTACCATCATTTCCATTATAATTGGTGATTTTTCACTAATTAACTAATGTTTCCCTCCATTTTGTCAATTAACAACACTTTGTTAATTAACTAGCCTTTACCCCATTCTAGATGCCAATTAATGACACTTCATTAGTTATAATCCTCTCAAATCAATTAATTAACTATCATTAGTTAATTAAGTCTTTATAACCTTGTATTTAATCAATAAAGCCTCTTATTGTTTAAATCCCCCTTTCAAATCATCTCAATCCTACCTATTTTCCTCTAAATCACCTCCAAACAGCTTTCTAAGCTTATCCTAGTCTATTAATTAATCCTAGTTGAATAATTAAATCATCTCCAAATCCCAAGAGTTGCTAATTCTAATCAAATCCCTCTAATCATTCTTATCTCTTCTTATTCCACTTTATCTTTTATCCCACATTCACTAGGTTTCTAGCTTCTCCCAAATTGGAAATCTATATAAAGGACCTATCCCCTTCCTTCACACCTTACACCTTTATAAACCATGACTTTATTATAGGCATATTGATGGAGCATTCTCCACCATTTAAGAATCTTGTTAATCTTGCCTCCATTCATCCACTCTTTTCATTAGAGTAGTAAAGGAAGATCCATACATGGCCTTGTAGCCATTTTTGAAGAGATCCTTTCCTCTTGTGAGAGATAGCCATCCTTTGATCTCTTTGTGATCTTAAGAGTAACTTAAAATTTAGAAGGCATATCCAATTTAGAAAGAATTATCTTGATGTTTTCAAAGCTCCATTTGGATGCATTAGTTTAATATTTTTATCTTGCATAGCCTTATCTTGATGTTAATGGTAGATTATCTTAGTTCATTTGAAACTACTTGGTGTTAGTTTCCATTAAATTAGCTTAGTTAGTTTAGCATACATACAGTTAGAGAGAAAGAAAATAAAATTTCTTCAATCAAGTTTTTTAATCATTCAAATCTCTAAGATAAGAGAAAGAGAGAGAATAAGTTTCTTTCACACAAGAATCATTTCCATTCAAGTAGAGAGGGTTCGATAGAGAAGAAAAAATCATTACATTCATTCAAGTATTAATTATTGTTTCATCATGGCCACATAATAGTGTTTTTAGATAATCAAATTTAATTACGTTGATAAATTATCTTATAGAAAGTAACCACAATCAACCACGTTACACTATCATAACTCAAAATGACATCCATTTACCATACAATTATCGAGCAAGTCAGGCTTAAATAAAGTTATGATGTAATTACAACATTGATGATTTACCAAGGGAAACCCCCAAAATTCAGATTGAAAGTCCCAACAAAGCTTGATTCGTGGAGTTGAAAGACAATTCCAAACTACTAAAGGAAAATCCCAACTCCACATAGTTAAAATTATAAAGGAATTACCACCAAAATAAATAACTAGATGACAAAAACCCAAAAGTATCAATTTTATAACATTCTCTTATTAGGGAAAATATAGGGAAGTGGAAAGAAAATTTTATACCAAAGTATGTTCATTTAGCCATACCATTCCGAGAGGGCATTTATAAGGTTATAAGCATACCTTTTACAAATAACATGAAAATTTGGATTAGAAAATGGGCCCAGATAAATATCTACGTATGGGATAAAATTAATCTAACTATCAATCTACTAATTTAAAGAAAAATATAATGCAATAGAGTCATTAGTTAGCATAAAATTGAGCACATGTAATTATTTCACAATGATTCCAAATGGATTTTCCTAAGTCAAAGAGTTTTTTTGGTGTGAAAAAAATCATGTTAGCCTTGAGGATCCATCTTGGAACTAGAATTTGTAAGTTATCCCAAGTCCTAAAATGATGTTCATACATGATACACATTTTAGGAAGACAAGCTCCATAATCGTGCCATGTTTTATATGCATTTTAAAACTAAATTTGAGGGTTCACTTATACATTCAAAGAATTCAAAAAGATCTAGCAAAAGAAATTTTTCCTTGGCACCATATTCTTACATGATATAATTTCCAAGCAAACACATCCACGCAAATTTGCATCATGTTCTAGATATATTAAGAGATAAATTTTAGGGCTTCCTTAAGCTATCAATATATTCAAAATTAAATAATGATATATTAATGAGGAGAAGAAGAATCTCATGCCTCATTTGACAAAGGGGTGATAAAAGATAAGAAGTTCCAAAATTTTCCAAAGAGCCCACTTTTTGGAAATCCAAAATCAACACATATATTTTATAATATCCCTTGATCCATGGATTTGATGACCATAAACTATGAGACACATATGAATGATAATTTCATAGAAAGGCAAGTTTTCCATAGAGGAATTTGTATTGATTACTTTTAACCATTTCACATAACTTTGTTAGAAACAATGTAAGAGAAAGAGTGGATTTATTACACCACAAAGCTTGTTTAGTACTTATGATATATATGAAGTGTTATATTTGAAGGGGACCCACATAAATACAACATAATTTTAAGAATTTTAAAATAATGGTTAGGGTAATTTTCTTCCAAAATAACTATAACATAGTTAATGATAGAGAACCTCCCGTAGAGTGCATGTTTGATTGAATCAAGGAAAAATACTATCAATTATATCTTAGGCCATAAGCATAGGTATTCCCAAAATTCTAATAACATCATTTTGGCTAGGTATCAATATAGAATTCAACCACATAAAATTGAACCTACTTATAAATATTGCATATGAATAATTAGTCACGATTACAACATCTTGTTATTGGGATTCATATATTTTATTGGTTAATAGCTTTGTGGATAGCTTAGTGAAATTTTATATGACTGATACATTTTTTGATTCCTTAATAGAAACTAAAAAAATTATTGAAACAAATGGAAGAGTCCTAAAAATATGTAATCATCAAATATATACTAAAATGGTGCAATGTGAAAGAAAAGTTCATATAACTACCAGATGAAACTAGCAAGACACTAATATTTTACAGAAATGGTGAGAGGAAACAAAAACTATTTGCAAAGATGATAAGGAAAATTAAGGTATACTAATTCATTGTTTACATAGATGAATATACCATGTAAGGAAACGTGTACAAGATTTTTACTATGAAAAGCAACCTAATAATTAACTATATTACATCAATTGCATAGATTATAGTTAAAAATATTATGAGAGTTTAAATTATAAGTAAATTTCCTATAAATGCAAAACTCTTTTGACCATCTATAACCAGTTTATGGTGACTTTGTTTCATGTATAAAAATTCATGTAAATAAAAACAAACAAAGCTTATACGGTTAGGGTGCCTATGAGACTACATATTGTTGAGAATTTTTTCCAATGTCACCCATTTCCAATCTCAATCTTCATCTCACAACATTGTGTAGAGAGTCTCAATTGAAGGAGACACCACACGCTTTATTTACTACACATAAATACCCCATACATGCTCTTCTAAACCTTGTAAACAATAAAATACAAGAAAATAACTTGAAGGACAAAATTGAGGAGGTCTAGAGTTGGACACAAGTAGTAAGGGGAATAAAAACAAACAAAGAGATATTATAGAGAAATAGGCTAGAATGTAAATAAGAGAAGAAAATGATAGACATGATATGATGAAATGTCATTATTAAAAATTGAAGGACTCTGGGGATGGGAACACTAAAAAATTAGCAGGGGACTTCCTTAGAGATGAATTTCAATAGACAAGACATATTTTATCAAGCAAACAAGATTGGAAAAATTACAAGAGGAGAGGACAAACATGTAAGAGTTATAATTAAAAACATAGAAGACAAGCACAATATATTAATGAATAAAAAGTTTCTTAGAGGTACACACATCTACCTAGATGAAGACTTAACCCTTGTACAACAAGAATAGAGAAGGAAAGAATGGGAGAAGGTGAAGGCAACAAGAGATGTAGGAAAATGGGCATGGCTACAAAATGGAAAATATTGAATCAACCATCAAATGAACCTCAATAAATAGGGATTAGGGTCCCCTCGTAAGAAATTGACCATGGTAAGCTAGAATTTTAGAGGATTCCTTGGAGGAGAGGTTTTGGGTTAAGGCCCAACAAAAGGAAAAGATATTATCATTATTACTGGAACTCATGAGCACAACTACAAAGTCCCAAATTTTGAAGGATATAGGAAACTATCAATTTAGAATGAAAGGATTGAGATTATTAACGGATACAAAGGTGTAACGGTGATTATCAAAGAGGATTGGTACATAATTATAGAAATTGAGAAAGAAGACCCAAATAAACAATAAATAAAGCTGAAAATACCAAAAATGAGCTAGCAATTAGGCTTGATTCTTGTTACTTTTCATTAAGAGGATTGAAAAAATATAAGAAGAGGAAATTGACTGTGAATATCCTTATGCATTACTAAAAAGTGAAATTTTCTTTTCCACTACCTTGGGTGAAATCTTGATAATAGGGGAATTCAATGTGCGAGGACAAAAACAACCAAGCCTTCAATCTAAAAATTCTAAAGAGGAGTGAAAAGCAATCCATTATGGAGAGAAGAAGAAGACCAACTTTACGAAATGGCATTAGAAGATGTAAATAGGGGTGTTTCACCTATGGCGTGAAACTATTGAGGCTATGTACTTTATATGACATGGATATACGTAATGACATGCAAATATGGTCGAAGTTAGGAAACATCACATGTATATTGTACAATGGGCAAAGTGTAGTGGGTTATGTTATTTTCTCATAATGTTCTATTTATATATTGATGTAATCAGAAGTTAGGGAATATCCTATAAAGATGAAATCAAATCATAATCCAATTTATGTAAGGTTTGACATGCACATAAAAAATCAGCAAGGAGAACAAACCCAACACATTCAAAAGAAGATACCTCTTTAGGGTAAAATCCTCATAACTCGTGAGAAGTTTGAACTCTTCAAAAATACCTTGAACAAAACTTTTAGGAAGAAAAATGTAACATTTCTTACATGATGAGTTGTCCAATCAATAATAGTATGTTCATCCCATTGATCCAAATGGAACCAAGCATATGCAAAATATTTAGGCCCAATAAGGGAAATACAAGAAGTTTTTTTATGAACCCATCAGTATGGTGAAGAGTGCAAGGAAAAAAAGAGAACCTTACTAGATCTTGGGATGAACACATAAAATAAGAAAGCCTCGTGAAAAGAGAATTCAGTCAAAAATAAATTTATTTTTACACAATGAAATTATTATTTTCCTTGGCAAACAAAATCCTAAGGGATTTTGGAGAGATCTACAACAAAACAAAAAACAAATAGAGATCAATATCACATATACTTAGTGGTTAGAATACATAAAGTTACTCTATGAGCATGATAAATATAAAGACATCCCCCTATAATCAACACAACCATGAGACTCTATTCCATAGAGGATATCACTCGAGGCATAAAGAGGCTAGCAGAAGGTAAATCACAATATATAGATGGATTATAAGTAGAATATTTAAAATGGAATTCATAAATCCTCACATCGCACATCAAAAACATGTCAATGGTATCATACAAGAAAGATTCTTAATAGATGGGATGACTAGTGTTATTATTCCTCTCTAAAAAAGTGAAGATATCAATAATCCATGAAAACATTGTACTATCATGGTCAATCAAATCCTGGAAAGGCCATATAGTAGCATGGTAGAGCATTGAATTAGTAGTTGAGCATAAAAGGGAAACAAGGAAAAGGATGGGAAAATTTCAAGCCGAAGCATTCCAATATTGACCATTGTGTCACCCTTAGACACTTGATCAAATAAGAATAGGATACCCAAGGAGAAGAAAAAATTTATTGCTTTATTGAATTTTAAAAAGCATTTGACCTATTTTTGAGAGGTAAACTTTGGAGTAGAATGGAAGAGATCATAGTGTCGGGGACGAGTATGTAGCAACAATTGATAGACTTTATGATAAAGCTAAGGAAAAATTAGAACGGGGAAGAAATTTCATAATATTTTGGAATGAAGTTAGGGTTAATAAAGGTAATTTGATTGTTGCGTATCTGGAAAAATGGGAATCCAAACCAATCATTTTGCGAAGCTTTATCTGCTTCTCACGGGGTTTGAGAGTTGCTCGGACCCAAAATATCCGAACCTCATTGTTGAAGGGGACTCCTTAATATTATTAATGCTCAACTTAATCGGTCCTCTTCTCCTAAGGGAATATCAAAGATTTTATCTCTGAGTCCATAAGCATCAGTCATACCTTCAGCAGCATCAGAATCATACATACTTACAGGGAAGGTAACAAGCTGGCCGATGCAATGGCCAATTATGGCATTAATATAAATTTCACTATTTGGGATAATGATAGTATCCCTAATCAGCTTCCTGACAACAAAGATACATGCGGGACCTTCACCTGCAACAATCTCTAAAGATATGCTTTAATCTTTGGAGGAAATCCATAAATTCTTCCACAGGTGCTGTTTTAGTTTATTTGGCGTGGCATATGATATCTACTCCAAATGATGGCAAGATTTTGTTTAGGAACTTCAAGTGGAGCCGTCTAAATTTAAAAACAGCGCACGCGGGAAGTACAATAGCTGTTGATATTCGGTTGCCAAGCTCAGAAAACCGAAGATAACTACAAGGTGAAAGCCGACAGGATAAGGGTTTCCACGCCGCGCGACTTCACGCAGACTCGATCGGCAATCCTACAGCCGTTCGTGGGAGGACCAACGGCTGATTCCCATTTTTATGCAACCCCTAAAAACGAATCACTCTCAACGCCCAGGTATTTTGAAAATTGTTGTAACCAAGATGGTAGGGCCTCCCTGCCCGAGATTGAGCCGTGCGAACCACTACAAGAAAGATAACACCGAGCTCGGAACATTCTTAGTATTGGCGGATTCACCAACTTTGTGGAGAGAGTGCAAGGCATGATCAAAAAACATCTCTGTTCGCTTTGCCAGAGGACTGGAATGAGAGGATGGTCGATATATGGAGGGCGAAGATTCTTATTAATGGCGAACTCATAGCCAAGGCGATCGGCTTGGAAGGATACCGCTTCTTCAACAAGAGGGTTATCAAAGAGGTGAAGAGAGAAGATTTGTGGAGGAGGAGGAGAAGCTTATTTTCAACACCGCAGTGCTCGCTTGTTAATTCAATTCCTTCTCAGTATGATGAAGTCACCCGCATGATGATTTACATATCCTTGGAAGGCGGTTTATTCTTGTCCTGCGAAGCACCTTGTCTTTTTGAATCACTTTCGTAGGAGTAGGTTGGTTTTGCTTTCCCCACTATCTGTTAAACTCTCTTGAGCGCTCCATTTTGGAGTTCGAGAACATACCAGGCGGTTCCCCTTCACCAGGGCTTATTCCTGCCTTATTCACAAGACCTTGCCTTATTAAATTCCCGGTCTCCCTTCCTCTCCGGCTACTCGGCTTTGGGCTCATGTGCTGCAGATCCTGTCTCCCCTAAGCTTGTCCCTGCTTCTTGCCCCCGCCTCCGGTCTTGATGCCCCCATGCAGAAGCTGCTCATGCTTCTCCTTCTTTTCCTCCTGCTGCTGCCCTGCCACCCACCACTGGCTTGTTTCTACTTCTAAACGTGTCACGGGGCTTCTAGGAGACTCCAACCTTGAGTCTCTTTGAGGGGGATGAACCTTTGGATGACATTGCTCGTGATCTGCTGAACATTAGTAGTGCCAGTCCCCAGGCGGCACCAACGGATAACCCTTCTAGAAGATTGGAGGCCTTAGAGGCTGAGCTTAAATTGCTGAAGGATGAGGTAAAAAATCTTGCTAAGCAAAAAGGCAAAAAAAGCATTGAGGGAGAAGGGAGCATTGGCAATAGCCAGCTTGATGAAATATACAAAAAACTGACCTCCCTTGACTCCCGACTTGGGAAAACGAAGACTAGGCATGAGTATAATATTGCAGCATTCAGGGCCATAGAGGAATTCATCGAAGGACATGCAAGAAGTGTTTCGCAACTCAAATGGTGTCCCGATGACTCTTTGGGGCAATGAGAAAGAGAGTAAAAGAACCCGAGAGAGGAGCTCGATAAGACGGATGCTTTGCTCATATGACCACATGCTATTTAGGTATGTACCATGCTTGGAAAAAGTAAAGATGAGTATTGATCAAGCGGCCAAGAAGTAGTCTGTTTTTCACGCTTCTTGGGTCTTGTAGGCTTCTTTGTTTTGTTGCCGTTGTTTTTTTCTTTGTTAAGTCTCGTTTGTGTGGCTATTTCTTGGCTTCGGTGTTCTTTCTTTGTATTTTGTGCTTTGATACTGACTTCTCTGCTCCTCTCTCTTATTCGGCTTTTAGGCCTCCTACAGGTATAGTCCTTTCAAAAAACTATTTACCAATATTAAAAAAACAAGGATGTTTGATCCCCCACTCTATTTGGGCTATATATTTATAAGCTAGAGAAATGTATAAAGAAATTTGGTGGAGGCAACATTCACCTAGCCAAACATTTAATAAAGTTACAATTATATATGTGGATGATATTGAGCTAACTACAAAAACAACGATAGTTTGAGAGAGAATTTAAGAGTTCTATAGATCTTCTATCGGGATGTTGGTATATAAGTAAACACCAACAAAACCTGTAATGTCCCCATTTAGAAAATGTCCTAGGAGGCTTTTCATCCATCTTAGCCTTGGTTATTCCCAAGGTTACGGTGACATATATCATTATTAGGTGTGGTTTGTACCTTCATTTCACTTATATGTTATGTTTTGGAGTTGGACATGTACTTTGAGGTGACTTAAGTGAAATACTATTTTGAGATGCTCCCCTAAGGTACTTCATGTTATATTTAGTTGATGACTTAAGTGATGGGTGAATATATGGTACTTTATGTTTGAATTCTTTGTTGGGGTCACTTAAGGGAAATTTTTGCATGTTGTGAATAAAGTGACTTAAGTTGTTTTAATTAATTAAAGAAAATACCCCAAGAGGGGTGATTAGGTTATTTTGGCCATTTTGTTGCAATGAGAAGTTATAAAAGGAAGTGCTTGGGGGAGAATATGAATTCATTCATACACACACATATTTTTATATTGAAATAGCTATTGTTTGCACTTTATTTGTTTGTGGAGTAAGATCCCATAGGAACCCTAGCTTTGGTGGTGAAAGATCCACACCTAGCTAGTAGAGCACTCTTCGGTGGTGAAAGATCCTCCCTAGTTTGCTATTTTAGAAATTTATTCATATTTTTAGATCAAATATGGAGAGTTATTAGAAACTTTGATTCATAGTAAGAGAGAAGCCATTTTTCATCAACAGCTTCATTCGAGTTGGAATAGCTATTTTCTAGGGTTCCATATTTGAGGAGCAGCTTTTAGAGGGGTTTATTTGGTCGATTCTAGAGATTTCGAGTCGGAGATTATTATCGTCATGAATATTCCCTAGAATTCATTTTCATCATTTTTCCATTGTTATTATGGAAATCATAGTCAACTATATTTTTCTCTCATTTTCTACCCTAAAATAAATAAATAAAATTAAATACAAGAGATAAATATTATTTCTCTCATTTTTATATTTCTAGATTTTTTTGAGTTGTTTGAAGCTTTCGGTAGTGATGGAAGTGATTAGTTTGCAAAATACAAAATTTTCTTTATTTTTGCATATTTTTCATAAAAATCAATGTTTGGAAGTGGTTTTAACCACTTTCCCACCGAAAATCCCGAAAACCCGGATCTTCAAAGTGATTATGTTGAATTTTCAATGGTTATAAATATCATTTTTCAGACTTTCTTCCAGTTCTTCAATTTTCAATCTTTGGCCTCAGCTTCCTATCACAAGCTAAGCATCTTGCACCCCATTATTCAACAAAGGTCACACAATAGACATCATAATACTATCAATTATTATCATCAATCCTTTTCCAACTCTCTCGAGACCAGCTTTTGCCACTCGGGTTGTAGACGCATCACAACATCATCTCGATCAATTCAAACCTTCTCCAAGCATTGAGGCATATTTTAGCTTCACAACAATCTCGAGGTACTCCTTATATATTTATTATCTTCTTTCAGTCATATTTAGTCTTTAATTCAGTTTAAAACATCACTTTGTATCATTAAGCACTCATTTTTATTAAACTTTTGAAATTCTCTAAAAATCACCAATGATTCCCCTAATCACTTATGATTCCCCTAATCATTAGTGATTGGCCTAATCTCTGCAATTCCTATCAAAACTTTTCATTTTATCAATTTTATTAGTTTTTTGTCAAATCTATCAAATCCTCTACATTTAACATTTTTGTTTCTAAGCATGTCTCTCTATTAGATTGCAATACCCAGTCATTCACATCTAATTACATGCATTTAAAATCTTTTGATAGTTTAATTGTTTCACCTGATTCTTAGAACATTTCTTGGAATGTGACGAAATAGAAAAGGGTAAAAAGCTAGGGGAAATACATGTTGAAGTTGGTTGAAGGTTGTTGCGTATGCGTTGACTTCTTGATCCACAACTGATCATGAGAGCTTCTTTTTGGCTAGGAGGAACTACCTGAAATAAACAACAAGACCACCAAATGGAAGTTAAACAGCATATGTAATGGTTTTCCTAGCGTACGCTAGATCCAGGAAGTGCGATACTCCCTAGAATTTTTTTGATCCACTATTTTAAACAAAGTAATGTAAGAAATAGGGTAAATATTTTCCTAATGTAGTCAATATGATTTAGTCATCTCATATAAACACAATAAGAAAAATCTAATCTAACAGGCTAGATTAGGATCAGATCTGGAGGTCAAGTAAATGGTTCTGGGTTTCGTAGGTCAGATAGAGATCTGATGAAGGTCACAAGTGATTATAGGTAACTTGGGAGTAAGTAGGTAGGTTATTGTTCTATACTATGTTGATAGACATAGAGACCGATTCAGTCTATTCCTAACCTATGCCGGTTAATTGTGACCAATCTCGGTCACTAAAGAAATGACAAGGGGTCAAGAACAGGGGTCTAGGTCTGATTTTCCAAGTTGATGGGGAATTGGGTGAGGTGTCTAGGAGGTGTGGGTAGGGATGTAGGTCAGTGGGTAGGTCTGGTGGGGTTTTGGTGAAGCTGGGAGGAGTTATGGGTTAAGTTGGTGAATGGTAGCAAAGGGGCAGTATCGGGTAGGTAAACCAACATCGGTATAGGAGCGACCAACGGTGGTCTATGGAGACCGACACCGGTGACTGTAGGAAACAATAAATGTTGTAAAACGGGTTTGGGTTCCCTTTGTGATTACACAAAGGGTTGGGTAGGTCAGAATGAGATGCTAGGTTTTCTAGATGGGGTTTTTATAGAGTTTTGGTAGGGGTATGGAGGGGTAGCTATCAGAGAGAAGCAGTGAGTGGCTAGAAAATTAATAACCCACAAAGAGATGTAAATACTGAGAGTATCTAAACAAAATGGATTGAATAGACAAGTGTACTTACTTGGAATCTACTACCAGTCGACTGTGGATGAAGATAGGAGATGGTGGTTGGAGGTTTCTTCGTAGAGGGTCACCAGTTGATAGGAAACTGTTGCTTGAGCTGCTTGGGATTTCCTCCTTGCTTGGCTAAATCAGATCTTGGCTTGGATGGTTGTGGATGTCTGGGTGTGAATGGATGCTCGCTCTGGTTGCATGTAGATGTGATTACTCTCCCTTTCTCTTAGAATGTGCCAACCTCGAAATAAGGCTACCAAAAAGGAATAAAAGGTGACCGATGACGGTTCCGGGTTGACCGGTGTCGGTTAGGGCAGGATTCCCTAGGTTTACTAAAATCAGATCTTCTTGATTTCTTGGGCCCAGTTAGTTTGTTGTTGCGGATTAGAATGGAAGCTTCCTTTCTAATGGGTGGGAGTGTGGTTAGAGAGGTTGTAGGGATTGATTTTTAGGGTTAGGCCAAATATTAGCTCATTAAGGCAAGTAGGATTAGGTCTTAGTTAGTTATGGAAACATGTCAAGAATAGGTCTAGGGTGAGGTGGTTGGATGAGATGTCTAGGTGAGGTGGAAATTAGGATAATTAGATAATAAATATTGTGAGGACATGGATTAATTTAATTAAATTAATATTAGTGTAGGGTGTGAGGGGCCATGGTTAGGTGAGTGTGTTCAATTTGATTATTTAACGAAGGGTTAAGGAGCGTGTGACCCAATTTTGGTGTCTACATCAACATCCATTCTTTTAGGAATAATACAACATCCTACATGATCTCACACTTTGTGCAATTTGATTTGCTGATATTGATCAAGACATTGAGGATCAATTTGAATTCCTTCACGAGATTGAACAAGAAACCAAGGATTTTTGGTATGACTAATTTGAACATGTCCAAATTGTGTCTACCCTTGCTTGGGCTACTTTTGAAGCTTCTCAGAATTTCCCATTCATCCAGGACTTCTAGAGCCTCTCATCTTTAATATACATATCTAAGTTTATTGTATATATTTTATCTCCATCCATATCATTAATTTTTCAATCTACTTAATTATCTAAAAGCATTTGACATCCTCTAAGGAAGTCTCTTTGGATTCCTAGAATCTTCCTTTGCCAAGAATCTGGCCTATCCATTTATATATTAGTTTTTGTTTAATTTCTTTGAGTGTAGATTGCTTTACTGAGAACAAGAGAACTCATACATTCATACGGACGGACAAATTCAATCAAACATCAACTTCAACATCCATCTCTATGGGTATCGTTAAACCCCGCGTCTTATGAGGTCAGTTTTTTTATTATTTCACTTCATTAATTTGAGTAGAAAGATAAAAACATCTTTGAACATCCTAGCACACCCGTTGGGACCTTAGTCCCATTTTCTCTCATTTAAATTAATTTTTATTTCATTTTAGGCCTTCTGCTCTATAATCGCTAGTGATCCAGTTAAATCACCAGCGATTCTATCGATTGCCAATAATCTTTGTGGATCGCTTCGATTACTCGATCACTGGCATCTAACATCATTTCTTGTGGTGTTTTTTTTTATAACACCTTTTTGTAGATTCCTTATTTGGTGGCCTTTGCTTGCTGATTTTTCTTTGCTAAAAAAATCAAAAAAATGAAAAATTAAAAAAGGAAGCATTTTTTAGGTGAATCCTTTCCCTTTCTTTATGTTTTCTATATTGTATTTTGTTATCTATTCTCATCGAATTCAATCATTATTTTGGATTTAAAATGAACCTTGCATCCTGCTTGATCACATAGATTAATTAGAAGGATTAATTTATTGCATTCACATAATCTTCCCTCACACACACCAAACCACATCAAACATCAAATTTGCATCAAACACTCCTACCCAGGTGATAACTATTGGGATTTCATCACCCAATAGGGAAACTGACTCGGTGTTTTGGCCAAGTATAAACAACTAGTTGTTGGTATATTGGCTAAGCACTCGACTCCCTTATCATTGCGGGACCATGAAGTGAGGGGGTAGGCCCTTATACCAGCCCTATACCATTACCATCACAGATTTGGGTCTCATGTACCCTCGTATATCAACAACTCCATCCTTAAACAAGAATCGAAACCATCCATAGATGGCCATTTCCTAGGACCCTATAATTCATTTTACACATTCCACTTTTTCTTAATTAATCAAGATAATCAAATTCTTTTTGTGTGATTTTTCTTGTTGTTTGTAATCAACCAATCTAGATTTATTTTTATTTTTTTAGGTGATTGTGTGTTTGTTAATATGGTACTTACAAGATAACAATCTTATATCTATACTTCGAAAAAATGTCCAGTCCATTCCAACAATCCACACCACAATACCACCAAACTTTACAACAAGCCCAAACCCAACTAGATGAAGCCCAATGACTCATTGATCAACACCAAGAACTTTTATCAACACCCCGACCTAAAAATCTAGAAAACATGATAGATGATATTGTACATTCCATTGATAACACTCAACAATATCTTTGGAATTCCTAGCATTCCTTTCATGAACAAAAAATGTTGCTTCACCCCCACCCAAAGATCAAGAACAACCACATTCTCCTAGTAGTCAATCTACTTCAAATACCTAATCCCCTTAGTCCCCGATTCTCCAGCAATGGGGATCCCATCTTCTCATAAATACTTGACTCAAACCCCATGGCTCTTAATGCATACCTTATTACTAGGGGTGTCCATATTCAATCATTGTTACCTGAACCGTTTCCATATACACATGATCCTTCATGCAATTTTTCCCATCTCATCGATCCAAACCACGAACTTGTCATCTAGAAAATATATTCCTATCCTACTAGCAATCAACTAGAAACATCTACTATCATGTCTTCGGTCCCCATGATTACCTTTGACCTTAATGTGATTTCTTCACAAGACATGACCATTCAACAACCCAACCCCTCAACTAGTTCTACACCACTTCAAAATGATACAAACACCTCTTCACCCACACAAACCCCTCTAGCTTCTTCTACCATTCAAATACCTCATGTGAGTTATATTGTTGTCCCTATTAGCATACCTCATCCACCACCATCTCAACAAACCATACCACCCCTTCAAAAATTACTATGTTTATTCCTACATATTGATCCATAGGGATCCAAAATGACTCTACTTTATCAAATCAGCCAACACGAAGAAGAAAAAAATGATACACGGAGGTTCTATATTTTAAGTAATAGGACCACCACCCTATGCAGGGTGGCGGTTACAGAACCGCTACCCAACTAGGGTGGTGGTCCTAGGACCGTCGGTCTGCATAGGGCGGTGGTCCTAGTTCTCTCAGATAAAAAACAAAATCTGAAAACAAACAGACCTCCGAATTTGAAAGGTTGTTCATTTCCTTTCTCCTCCATGACCTTTCCCATTCTCTAGTGCATGGGAGGACATGAGAAAGGCTATAAATGCATGTTATGGAAGAGAACAAAGATCATCGAAGCATGAAGCAAGTGAGTAAGAAGCTCTTAGTGTTGGAATTTTGATTTGTAGAAGCAAGGAGTAATTGAGTCAAAGCAAGCAAGTAACTGGGAGGAAGTGTGAGATATTATCTACTTCTCTTTCATACTTATTGTAATTTTTGTACTTATTATTGAATTGGCCAATAAAAGTGGGAAGAAAGAGAAATTTCCCTTCCCGACTAGTTTTTCCTCCTCTGGAGGTTTTCTAGGATAAAATTGTTGGTGTATGAGTCTATATTCTTTCCCTTTCTGCAAATTGTTGATTCTAAGCACAAGTATAATTCATTCACTAGCTATCTCTGTTATTTTCTAATAGAAAGTAGAACAACAGTGATTAATTATGATTTTGTGGATAATTCCAAAGTTGAAGAGTTTACAGATCATTTTGGTATCAAAGCTAACAATTATCTAGGACTATGGTATTTGTTCTTGGATTTGTATGACAATGACGAGATCTAAAGGTGAAGAGGCTTTACTTTGTGATCCATAAATTTCTACAAAGAAGTGGAAACAAAGAATTTGGGGACAAATGGATGAAGAGAACTTGGTTCGTAGAATCGAGATGCTAGAGACCATGATGGATAGGATGTTTAGAAGGAAAGAAGAGCTTACTAATTTACAAAAGACAGCTTTTGTCAAACAAGACTCCATGGACTCAATGGTTCGGGGCTTAGCTGAAAATTTTTGCATAGGAAGGAGCCACCATGAGGAAATTTATGGGAAGAGCATCAAGAAGATACTTCTAACACAAGAAAAAGGTAAAATTTGATCATACTCCTTTTAAAGTTGAAACAAAAGTTCAGATTAAAAGCTTTGAAGGACAAGTAGATGCAGAGTTGCTTGATAAATGGTTAAAAAAGTTAGAAGTCTACTTTAGCGTCCATAATGTCACTAAGGCACAGAGGATCACCTTTGCATGTCTCAAGATGGAGGGACATGCTCTAGTTTGGTGGGAAACCCATCTAGCCACTTGTGAAAAGAAAAAGTGTCCTATTGTGAAATCTTGGCAAGAATTTAAAGAACTACTTAGAGCTAACTTCTATCCTATTGGCCATAAGACTAACCAAATGATTAAATGGTAGTATTTTAGACAAGGCAATGGTCAAAGTGTGTAGGACTATACTACGGAGTTTCGGAGGCAAGCCATGTTGCTTAACATGGACTTGGAGGATGAGGATATTCTGACCAAGTACTTGGGAGGACTTCACACTCACCTTTGAAGAAAATTCATCTCCACAAAACCCAAAGATCTCAATGAAGCATGTGTATAGGCATACTACATAGATGATGAAAAGAAGCAAGGAGAAGTAGAGCCAAGGGTAAAGCAGTCAAAAATTAGGAGAAGAAAGAGTTTTGGCAAACAAGTAACAAGGGTAAGTGGAAAGGAAAAGGTAAACAAGCTGCCACTACTTTGAATACTTGTAAATATCCTAAGAATTTTTGCAAGAATTGTGATATCAATGGTCATACTGATGCTACATGTTGGAAGTTTCATCTGTAGTTACATCCGAAGAACTGAACTAAGGACTCAAAGAAATCCATAACAACTGTGAAAATAGAAGGGGAGATGAGAGGCTTGGATGCATGGCCACCAACATGGACAGCTAGGAAGAGGAGATGAGTAGATTATTCCAGATCGAAATCCGAGATCAAGAAAACTAAGGTAAATGCTTTGGTTGATATCGTTTCTCGGTATAACTTGCTTTTTGAGGTAATTGTAAAGAATCTTGGTCTTGAGACTTACGATCATCCACACCCTTATTCTTTGGGTTGGGTGAAGAAGGGTGTTAAAATTCGAGTAACAAGAAGATGTAAGGTCAAGTTTGGGATAAATTCCCAATATATTGATGTTTTTGAAGCTGACATTATTCCACTTGATGCTTTTGATGTTGTATTTGGGAGTCCTTACTTGTATGTTAGGGATGTTATATTTATGAGGAGGGAAAACTGGTATAGATGGGTCAAGGATGGGATCAGCTACAACATCCGGGCACACTAGTGTAAGACACGGGTTACTATGGTAAGTGCTAACCAAGAAAAATGACTTATTCAGGAAAATCATAATCAGTTTTGTTTACTTTTATTGAAGGATAAACAAGATGGGGTAGAAGTTGCAGAGATTTCTAACCAGGGAAAGCATGATTTGGATAGTATTATTCAATCTTTTTAGGAATTTTTTTAGGCTCCTAGTGGATTACCACCAAAATGGGAAGTAGAGCATGAGATTTAGCTATTGCCAGAGTCCCCTCTACCAAACATCGGGTTGTATAGGAAATCCTTGCTTGAGAGTACTGAAGTAAAGAAACAACTCCAAGAACTACTAGACCAAGGGTGATACGTCCAAGAACCTCACCATGTGGTTCACCTATTGTGATGGTGCCAAAGAAGGATGGTTCTTGGAGAATGTGCATCAACTACCGTGCTTTGAACAAGATCACCATAAAGAATAGATATCCACTTCCCCGCATAGATGATCTCTTGGACCAGCTTCAACATGCCAAATTCTTCACAAAGTTGGATCTCAAGTCCGGTTATCACCAAGTTAGGATGAAGGAGGAGGATATATGGAAGATTTCCTTCAAAACAAAATAGGGTTTGTATGAATGGTTAGTACTTCCTTTTGGATTATGCAATGCACCTACTACATTTATGAGATTGATGAATGATGTATTACGGGATTTCATAGATTCATGTGTCATTATATATCTAGATGATATCTTGATTTTTAGTGCCACATGGGAAGAACATCTAACGCATTTGCAGCAAGTCTTGCAAGTTCTCAGGGAGAAACAAATGCTTTGTAATATGAAGAAATGTGAATTTTCCAAACAATCACTTTTCTATCTTGGGAACATGGTTGGAGGAGGAGAGCTATGAGTGGATCCAAAGAAGGTGGAAGCCATCACTAATTGGCCAACACCAATAGGAGCCACAAAGACTAGGAGTTTTGTGGGAGCAATATAGTACATGTGGAAGTTCATTCTGGGCTTCTCCATGATTGCAGCACCTCTACACATAGTGGCCGCAAAGAGTAAGGGTTTTGACTGGGGTAAGGAACAAGACAAATCCTTTGAGTTATTGAAATACAAGATTAGTCATGCTCTAGTACTTTCTCTTCCTAATTTGCAGCAGCCTTTTGAAGTAGAGATAGATGCCAGTGATTACACCATGGGCGCAATGTTGCTTCAAGGAGGTAAACCCGTATGTTATCATTCTGAAACTTTCACTTTAGTAGTTAAAGGATATTTATTATATGATAAGGAAATGTATGCACTAGTTCAGGAAATTAAGAAATAAAAGCATTATTTATTGGGTAAAGAAACTATTGTGCATAATGACCACAAACCTCTCCAGTATTTGTAAGCATAGTCTAAATTACGGCAGGAAAGGCACTACAAATGGATGGGGTTACTTTAGCAGTTCCATCTGGTGATTAAATACAAGAAGAGTAGTACAAGCTTGGTGGTAGACATGTTGTCTATGACACCCACACAAGAGAAGTTTTCCTATTTGGCCACTATCTCTCAGATTGAGACCTTCACAAAGGAAGCTTATAGAGAGGCATATGCCCAAGACAAAGACTTTGGGGTGATATTTTAGTAGTTGTAGTCCCAAGGGGCTTAAAGGATGGGGATTTAAGATTTTTATCTCAAAGATGGGCTGCTCTACCGATGGGGCAAGATTTGTGTGCCAAAAAGAGAGAGAATTCTATTGATGAGGGAAGCACATACCTCAAAATTAGTTGGACATTTCAGTGTTGGTAAGACCCTAGCCCACTTGCAAAGGTACGTGTATTGGCCCAATATGCAAGAAGAAGTATCAAAATTTATACGGGGATGTAAACTTTGTTATACTAGCAAGCCTAAGACTAGGAAGGAAGGTTTGTATATTCCATTTCCAGTAGCTGCTCGTCCATGGGAGGACATTTCTATGGATTTTTTAGGAGGATTACCTATGTCTAAACATGGTCATGACTATCCCTATGTTTTTGTTGATAGATTTAGTAAGATGTGTATTCTTATGGCATGTAAAAAGATAGTAAAATCACATGAGGCAACAGATCTTTTCTTTGTTAATGTATGGGTGCATTTTGGTTTGCCAAAGTCTATTATTTCTAACAGGGATTTGAGGTTCTTGGGGAAGTTTTGGACTACTTTTTGGGACAAGATGGATACCAAGTTACAAAGGAGTATAGATTTCCATCCACAGATAGATGTGGTAAATAGGACTTTGGTACAGTTGATCGTAGAGGTATAATAAAGAAATACCCAAGGACTTGGGATTAGTCCTTAGCCTACATTCAACATTCATATATCCAGGCAATACACACATCCACTATGAAGTCACTGTTTGAAGCATGCTTAGGATATCTACCTAAAAATCCACTAGACATAGTAGTTGGACAGTTGTATGAGAAGGATACACGAGACACAGAGGTGATTAGAGCAAACAAATTCATTGAGAGGATCTGGAAAATCCATCTCAAAGTTAAGGAACATCTAGAGAAATATTAGGACAAATACAAAGCTATGCATGATCAGCATAGAAGGGAGCATAAGCTTCATGTTGGAGATATATTTTGGATTTACTTGAGCAAGGAGAGACTACAAGGTCAAGCATGGAAGCTCAAGCCACTACAATATGGACCCTTCACCATATTGGAGCAGGTTGGAGAAAATGCCTTTCGACTTGATTTACCGTCATTCATGAGGATGTACTCTATAGTAAAATGTGAGAACTTACACCTATATGAGCCATCCATGCTAGATGAAGATGAAGAACTACAGTTGCTACCTTCCATTGAGGATTGCATCTTGGACTCACAAGGTGAATCAGAGGAGGACGTAGTACTGCAGAAGAAGGTTAGAGAGACTAAGAGAGGTCCACAAGAGTCTTGGAATATTGGAGTAAAAGGACAGAGACACCAAGGTAGGCCCGGTGGTACCCAAAGGAGTAAGTGAGGGAATTATTTCCTCATATACTCTCCCACTAAGATTTTGTGGGACCAAAATCCTCCTAAGCAGGGGAGCTGTGATCCATAGCGATCTAAAATGACTCTACTTTATCAAATCAGCCAACATGAAGAAGAAAAAATGATACACATAGGTTCTCGTATTTTAAGTAACAAGACCACCGCCCTATGCAGGGCAGCGGTCCCGCTCTCTTAGACAGAAAAAAAATATGAAAATGAACAGCCTTCAAATTTGAAAGGTTGTTCATTTCATTTTTCTTCCATGACCTTTCCTATTCTCCAATTCATAGGAGGACATGAGAAAGGCTATAAAAGAAAGTTATGGAAGAAAAAAAAAAGGCATCGAAGCATGAAGCAAGTGAGTAAGAAGCTCTTAGTGTTGGAATTGTGATTTGTAGAACCAAGGAGTAATTGAGTCAGAGTAAGCAAGTAGCTAGGAGGAAGTGTGAGATGTTATCTACTTCTCTTTCATACTTATTGTAATTTCTATACGTATTATTGAATTGGCTAATAAAAGTGGAAAGAAAGAGCAATTGCCCTTCCCGACTAGTTTTTCCTCCTCTGGAGGTTTTCCAAGATAAAATTGTTGGTGTATGAGTTTATATTCTTTCCCTTTCTGCAAATTGTTGATTCTAAGCACAAGTATAATTCATTCACTAGCTATCTCTATTATTTTCTAATAGAAAGTAGAACAACAGTGATTAATTTTGATTCTGTGGATAATTCCAAAGTGGAAGAGTTTACATATCACATATGCACCTTTAATCAATACTAGCATTTTTTTCATTACTCATCCAACTTTGTAACATATACCTCAACTATCAAAATCATTTACTTCTTCCCAAACCTTGTTACAAAAATCCCATCCCCTTATCCATGCATCTACTCCCCTTCAAAACATCCCACAATCATCATAACCCCTTATTTTCACTTTTTCCCCTTTCAACAAGTGCCTCAGTATTCACAACCCCTTATCCACACATCTATTCCCTTCCAACATACACCACAACAATCATTGCCTCCTTTTAATACATCCATCCCTCCTCGAATCAATATATCCAACCATCACAACCTTTAGTCTCACAACCTACCTATAACATTCCTATGAACATCCCTCAACAAAACATTCCCTTCCAACAAAACATCCCACAACAATATTAATCATATCAACAACCTAATCAATTCTCATCTAGCACACATCAATAACCACATATCAACCCTCTTTAGGCCTTAATGAACCACATATCCATCCTTGAATATGCCTCCATGGGTCCTAAGAATACATTATCATACAAAAAAATATGTAATGAACCTATTCACCCCTCTGTATTGTATAAGTCTTACCCTCCTCACTGGGAGCTTCCCAAATTCCTCGATTCTATAGCAAGGAAGACCCCCAGCAAAGCACATATGAGCCTTTCATCATGCTTATTACCTTATATCTCATGACCAAGACCTTATGCTAAGAATGTTCCTGATGTCCTTGGTAGGACCTACTTTAGATTGGTATAATAGCATTCCACAATATTCCCTCTTTTCATTTACACAACTCGCCCAGTTGTTCCTCAAACATTTCTCGATAAATATCACCCATAAAATCACCATCACAGACCTATATGTTATTAAACAATTCGAGGATGAATCCATTGTCAAATTTGTAGCCCACTGGAGGGGTATAATCAATCAATTATCATTCTCTCTCCCACAAATAGAATTAATCAAATTATTTTCCCATTCATGTGCAAAACATATTTCTTCCACACTCCAAATCCAATCATTTCAAATGTTTTATGAAGCACTTGAAGAAGGAAGAGTCAAACTTATACTAAAGAAATGAAGATTTTATTTCCCATCCAAATCATCTTCTAGTCAAGACAAACCCAAATCATCATCCAATGTCATAGTCGTCAAATTTGCTCTAAAGGAATGTTTGACCACCGAATGCTCCCGCCCTCAATGTAACTATACCCCTATTAGAGATACTTATAGTGTGGTCTTTGATAAACTCCTCACCACCAATATGATCTCTCTTCCACCCATCTATCCTATCAATACTTCCATTTCCAAACCCTCTTGGTATAGAGATAATGACTATTGTAAATACCATAGGGTCAAAGGTCACGACATCGAAAGGTGTCATTCATTCTACAATGCCCTTTAGGATCTGATTGACAAAGGAGAGCTACATTTAGACAACCCTAATGCTCCTCAAAATTAGAACCTTGAAGTCTTCAAATAGCCATTTTTGAATCATCCCCCATCGATTAGTCAACTGAAGTGAAAAACTTAGAAACCCATCATACCATAAACACCATTAATAAGACATTACCATCACCCATCACTGAATCCACACCTACACCTTTTGATGACACCTCGACTCAACATCCAAAAAAATTAAAGACATCCCCATAATCTGTTGTCCAAAATGAACCTTCTACATCCGTAGCTACATCCTCTTCACCCAAATCTTCTAGGGATCCTTCGCAAACACCTCAAAAATAACCCATCATTTAGATTATAAAAAGTTCATATGATGACTTCACAGCTCAATATCATCCACATGACCCCTAGAGTTTCCTTCCCCCCATATAAAAAGGTCACCATTATAAACCATTCCACCACTCCTATACAAAGAACCAAACATCAACCCTCTATCCTAGGTCCCCATCCCTCATCCATACCACCTATCACCATCACAAAATAAAAAATACTCATCGACAAACCACCAAAGAACCCGCACCAAAGGAAATGCCTTCCATGACCATTAAATCAAAATAAACATTGTTGCCTTCAACCTCCACATCAAAAGGAAACCATGCAGCTATTCTAGAAAAAATGCTTCAATAATCACTCATAGTGTTACCTCCCCTTAAACCATCCAACACTTTGGCAGGAAACCTTCTTGGTATAATTTTGAAGCCTTTTGTGACTACCATCAGACACCTAGACACTCTGTAGAAGAATGTAAATCCTTCCATGTAGCCATTAAAAATATTGAAGATAAAGGCCTCCTCCCTTTAGAGTTACATATATCAAAGAAACCTCACCCAACACCTGCAACATCATCAACCCCTAATATCAAATAATCCTTGAGTAAGCTCCTTCCCCATCAAATTGATGTTTTTCACATTACTACCGAGCTCATACCCATGAATCCAATCCTTCAGAACAAAATAAACCAAAAACCTTCATCGTTATCCCACCACCTCCCGAGCTCACCTCATCCTCATCCAAAGATAAACCTAAGGTTTCCATACCTCTAGCCCCTGAAATATCCAACCAAACATCACAATCAAAGACTAAAATCTCCATTCTCATTACACCTTCATCCTCCACTACAATACAAAAATTCATCATTAAACAATTACACCAGGCTCCTATTAAAATGTCACTTTATGAGTTGGTTCAAACATCACCCTCACACAAACAAGCAATGATCGAAGCCCGCACATCTATATCGATACTGCTTGATGATCCCCACTCCATTGGGCCCAATTCCTTAATCCATTGACCGAGTTCCTTATTCATTGGGCCCTGCAGAGTCATGTACAACTTACAATAAGAGAGAGAGAGAGAGAGAAGAAGGAAACACACAACACAGAAAATGACAAAAAGGAAACACACAACGCACAACAGGGAAGGGAAACACATGTAGTAATCACCTATGGTATAAGGTGGGGGACACCTCACTTTCACTAAAGCACTTTTCATTCCTCAAAAGTTACCCCTGAGTGGGCAACCTGAGTGATGTTGTTCTGTAAAGCCATTGACTGGTTCCAAAAAGTAGCCTCCTTTCCTTAACTTGTTTATGAAAGCCAGGTTCTTCCATGATTTTTGTGTGCTTGGTAGGAGTGATTCTACATGAGCTTCTTGATGCTCAATCCTTCGCTTAGAAATTCCATTGCCTTCACATTCTTTGAAATCAATTTCATAGTGCCAGTTGCCTTCTATGTTTATCCACATAGATGATTATTCATTGAGCATCCTACCGCTCCCCAGGGCTGATTTTCATTCAAATTACTTGAACATTTAGGATTCTTTTCTTTCCCAGGTCTATGCTCATTGACCTCTTTTCCATGAGAAACCTCAAACTTATCCTTTTTCTCTACTCCACTATGAGGTGCTTGAGTACTAACGAGAGGATTGGAAGTGAACTCATACTTGTCTTGTATGGCCATGACACGAGTTAAGATATCAAGAATTAGCTCGGGGTCTTCCGCAACTTCTAATTCATCCAATATTTCTTACATGGAGATATCCTTTGTTACTTCATGTAACTCATCTTTTTATGCCTTTGAAGGATCTTTATTTTATAGTTCAAGGAAACTATCCGAAGGGATTATTTCATCATCTTGTGAATCACTGCATTCTATCACTCTTTTTTCCAGAGGAGCTTCAACTTCCAAGGTCTCAAAACTCCTTGCTTTAAATTCTTCATCATGGAAAGAGTCTTCCTCTCCAAATGGGAAAGAAAATACCTCCATTCCATTGTTGTATCTATCAACCATTGGCTGAGGAGGTACAAAGATATTTCTCCTCTTTCTTTATTTCAACATAGCCCATATTCACACTGGTTGAGGCTTCCAAGTCAAATTTTCACTTGTCTTGTAGATTCATGGCTTGCATCAAGAGTTTGAGACTAAGGTCAGGGTCTTCTATTTCTTCCGTAGCTCTTAGAAATTCTTGTGCATTGTTCTTTCCCACTGTTCAAGGGTTCATTGCAAATTGGCTTGGTCTCTTCCTGGTGACATGATCAAGGAGTCCTTATCTTCGAATGGGAATGAGAATATCTCTTCCTCAAAAATAGGTGCAGAAGTTGATTTTCCTATTTTAAAATCATCAAGAACCATTTATTCTTCTTCATGGCTTACATCATCTAGTAATTCGGGGCTGCCCTCTTGTAACTCAAATCTCCTCAATGCTTCTTCAAGGTCCATGCCTCTCTAAGAAGGCATGTCTAGCCCTATCAAGATGGGAATATCATCTTCCTCCTTGGTTTTCACAAAGTAATTCATCTGCCTGCTATCTTGATACAAGATGTTGGTTTCGGGCTTCTGGAATTTCACACCATGTACCTCATCTTCTTCTCTAGAAGCAATTTATCCATGTCTCCCTTCACTGGTATGGTTGTGGATGACCAATTCATCTAAATTTTCCCTCCCAAGTCTTAGTAGAAGCTTTGACTTAGTAACATTCCAAATGAATTTGGAATGTCTACTACCAAGACCATTACTGAAATTTTTTTGTCTGGAAATCTAGTGAGAGCCATCTGTACATCTTTTAACTTCCCTACAAGTGGGACCTCTTTTGACTCCAAGGAGTAACAAGAGCCACCGGGTGGAGTCATGGTGAGTTTGAGAGCCTTGGTGACCTTTAAAGGCATCATGTTGTCTGAGGCACTAGAATCTATTATGTAATTGTTCAATACATATTCTCCAACAAGAAAAGAGACATATGAGAGGTTCAACCTTGTCGGACATGGATGCACTCAATGAAAGCATGTTATATGATGGAGGTGTAGGTGTGTTTGGTAGTATTCTTGTAGAACTAGGAGCTACAGTATTGGGTGTTAAACTACCACTCCTAATGTGTTGAAAAAAATATTGAATTGTTTTGGGTGAGTCTCAGATATTCGGTTTGATAATTTGCACCTTGGCTTTGTTCGTATATTCTATGAAGTCAAACGCAGAGATGCGAGATGAGGGTGATGAATGGGCTGCTTTTGGATTTAGGACATGTTTGGAATTAGGAGTAGATTTTTGGGGAACATAGGGGATCTTGAAAGGTACACTAGGAGCTTTCAAAGTACTAGATTTTACAGGAGTAGATTTAGATTTAGAATTAGAAGAGGTATCGAAGACTTACTTGGAATTGTTGGAGACTTCTTATTTGCTACAAGATCAGGATTCAACAATGTGGACTCCATGGAGGGTGGGAATAGAGATCCTCGACTGATTATTTTGTTTTGTGGAGTCTCCACAGGAGGATATTTAGTCTTATTTTTCTTTGCAATAGTGGAGGAAGAGCCCCCTTTCTCAGACTAAGAACGAGTGAATACTGCACATGAGAAGCTAGGTGCATCTTCTTCGTCATCTTCATCACCTCTAAAATATTCATAGAATCTGATTTGTGTATTATTCTCAAACTCATCACTTTCTAGGAAATCACCACCTTCACTTTCTTATTCAATCTCATCTTCATTTTCCTTACTCCTACAACTTGCATTGACAAGTGGGGCCTCCAAGAAACCCTTCAGGTGCTCTTGCAATCTGATTTCCATTTCTTCTTTGAGAAAAAACTCATTCAAATATTTCCCTCCTCAACGACACCATTTCATTTTCCATTTTCTACAAAAAAGGATTGCTTCTTTTGTCTCCAGGACTTACCCTTTGAGGGATTCTTGATCTTTCCAGATAGGATGAGATCTTCATCAAGTTCAATGGCCAATCTTTGTGCTTAGGAAATATCCTTCGATTGAACTCTTCATAGGAAAAATCCTACCTCCGGTGATTGAGAACTAATAAAGAATCTCTTGATGTTCTTTTCTGATGGTGAATCCTCCTTCAGTATCCTGCGGAGAAAACAGTCGAAACAAGCCACGAAGTCTCTCATAATTTCATTTTCTCCTTTATTTATTTGTGCTAATTGAATAAGGAGGTCTTGATAGTCCTCAGTAAATTTGAATCTTTCCTCAAACTTCCTTTTTATGTCATTCCAACAAGTAATTGATTGGGCAGGTAGGAGGTAGAACCATTCTATTGTTTTTTCTTAGAGGGACTCCACGATCATTCTTATAAGCAACATCTTCATGCTTTGGACACCAAGAATTTTGCATGATGTTGTGAAAGCAACGATGTGTTCTTAAGGATGTTGTGTGTTTTTGCCTTTGAATTTTTAAATTTCTCTTAGAAACCATAAGTAGATCATGAAGAGAAAGTGGTAATGTATTCCTTCTACATGGAATAATGCGTTGAGGTCTTTTTGCTTCATTCACCATTACTTGCACTTATGCTTCAACTCTTGCATCTACAAATTATTCTTCCTCTAGGAACTCAATGTTCAACAGAGATTGAAAAATGGGGAATTTGAAGGGCGAGTATCCATGCGAGTTTGGATACGATTGTCAGTGAGTTTCTTGAAGACCCAAATAGGGATGAGGCTTAAGAGAAAAAGTGTGCATTATCTCTAATTCATTCTTGTTGATTTTGTAAAGCCTCAAATTTGGTATCAACAACACCTCTCGACCTGCTCAACTTGGGGTATCTTCCTTCAGCTAGCTTTTAGAAACTTTTGCAGTGGGAACATGAAAGGACACTATGGAATATGAAGAGTCATTTGTAAGAATTGACAATGTATTTTTCAACAATAGATTTCCGTGAACTTATTTTTTTCAATATTTGATTTTTTTGTATTTTGGGACCTTGTGGTTGTATTTTGGGTGCACATACTACTAAATATGCCCCACAATGGGCGCTAAAAATTGTTGGCAAGAAATTTTTTCAAGGCCAAATTTGTAGGTTTCTTGCCAACGCTTTGGGATTCTAAGTCCCTCTACTTAACTGGTGCATTTTACGTATATGGATGCACGAGTGAAAGTATCGAGTGGCCTTACAGTTGAGGATTTAATAACGGAACTCTACTGACCCTATGAAAAATATAGCAATCTCTTGCTAAGGAAGACTTTTTGTAAAGAGCGAGAAAAGGGGAGTGAGAAAAGACATAGGAGAACTAATGTTACGAGATAGAAAATCATATTACTACACACACTAGTTAGAAGTTTCATCACATGCACTAAAATTAAGAGGAAATAACTCTACAAATGGCAACAAGATGAGATAAGATTACAAACTCAAAGTTTCTAAAATATCCTCATCAAAAAGGCTAGAAACTCCTTCTTCTTGTATTGATGCTTAAACAGAAGTTGTACATAGTGTGGGAATGGAAGAAATTTGAGAGTGGAGGAAAGTAGAAGAAAATGGATATCTCCTTTGCTTTCTCTAAGTACAATGCACTCTTGAGTTTACAAGATCAATTTCCAACCCTTTGAAATGGGAATGGCTTTACAATTTATAGAATGAGAGGTGACTCATCATCTACCCCCCAATGCCTTTTCATATGTCCTCACACAACTTAAAAATTTTCAACTTCCTAGGAAACTTTTAAGTCCCTTTTTATAACATAAAGGTGACTTATTACATTAGGAACATTAAGACATATGAAAAGTGCAACCCCAACTCAAAATTAGAAGAGAAGAAAAGAGAAGAGAGAGAGAAGAAGAAGAGAATATGTTTCCCCTAATGAATTTTGATGATCCTCGTTGATGGAAATCTCCAATGCGATGAAACTCTGAATCTTCAAACTCATGTGAAACTCCTTCAAATTGGCTCATAGATGCTTTGGAATGAGTGTTTAAAAACACTTCTAAATGGTTCTTCCAATGACCGCAACTTCCACCCCGCACAAGATGCTCCTTCAACTCAAGCCATGAAGTGAGTTTCGAGACACACTATTGAATTCTATGAGATTTGTCTGCAGTAATTCCCTATGAGCAATTCCCATGGATGATCTTGAATGATGGTGTTGACCTGAATGATCATCCCTCTATGTCTCATTGTTCCAAAATTTCCCCTTAAATATGAATTACCATTAATAATGAGAACCCACATGGGAGACTTACTATTTATAGTAAGATTTGATTCTTGTTTCTTATTAACCATCCTGATGTGATGAACTCCCTCATTTACTCGTGTGCACACTACCTTCACCTCGGCAACTTCTTAGGGTGACTTACTATTTTTATCAAGCACCCATATAGGGGTCTTACTATTTTTAGTAAGTGGTCATTTTCATTATTTCCTACTCCGAACAATCATTTTGCCTTCCTAGTGTTCTTTAATGCACACTACCTTTGTCATAGCCACTTTTGATGGTGAGTTCCCAAACATAGCAAGTCTGTATAGGAAAACTTACTATTTTTAGAAAGTGGACTTCCACTACTCGATTTTTGATTGAACATATTTTTATGGAATCAGCTGATCTTCACAATTACGTCCTCCGAATTTAACATGATTTCATTCACTAGAATGATTGGAAATAAAATTTAAAATTTTCACTGTAAAGCGACTTCGAGCATGGAGCTAACATGACAGCCATTAATGGAGCTTGAAATTTTTAGATCTAGTTTGTTTCTTTGTTTGTGATAGTAAATAACTCCATTGTAATAGGTTTTTCATTTGGATTTCATGTGCAAGTTTTTAGCTTGTTTCCATTGTCGGATTGATGGGAAATCCAACAAATGTGAGCCCATGCACGAAATGGGGATTTTCTTGGAAAAACCCTTTTAGGGAACCATTCGACCTCCCATTTTTTGCATCTTCATCGTATTGAAAATTTTGGAAGTCTGCATAAGATTGCACTCAATCCGACTTGTATTTTGTAAGATATGAATATTTTTCAATTGGGTGACTTTGTGGTTATCTAGCAAAAATCTTCATTTTCTCTTCGTTCTTTGTTTCTTCAACTCTTATGATCAATCCTTCCTTTGAAAATTGTGTATTTTCATGGATTGGAGGGTTTTGTGACCATGAAAGATCTATTTCAGATTAGTAATAAAGTGAACTGGTGTCTGGACAAGCATGAACAAAGCCATGGCAGGGTGTGAAGCTGTGAAGGAGAAATGGAGGGAAATAACAGCTAAGTGCACTATTTAAATCATTCAAAAAATGCATAAGGGAGGGGCAAATTTTTATTTCCCTAACATCCCTCACCTTAGAGGGACATGAGGGACATCAAATTCCATAGTGAGAAAGGAAATGACATGTGGCGGAGATCCGATGGCATGGGATGAAAGCTCCACCAGCTCCTGAGGGCTAAAAATTTGGTCTTGAAGAGGTCACATGGGTGACCAAGAGTCTCCTTGGGGGCTGGGTGTATTTTTTTGACCTTGATGTCCTTGACTTCAAAGGGACATGAGGGACATCAAATTCCACATGGGTGAGTAAGGCACTGACATGTGGCAGCAGATCCAACGGTGCATGCTTTTAGCTCTAAACACCTGGGGCTAAACTAGTGATCTTAGACGTCATATGTGGGCACAAAGGGGCTTCATGGGGGCTGGGTGAATTTTCCAAACCTTTATTTCCCTAACCTTGAGGGATATGCGGGACACAAAATCATGCCAGGATCCTGTAGTGTACACACATCCTTCCAAAATTTGATTAACTCCCGAACTCGCTCCAAGAAGGCAACTTGAAATAGTAATAACTTGAGCTTCCAATGGAATATTTTGATGAAATATTATATGATATTAACTGGAAATTTCCTTATGAATCCAATGTTTGGGGTCTTAGGTCTTGATCCATCCATTTGATTCCTAAAAAAATTGACATTTTATTTGGTACTCCACTTGTGCATGAGAAAAACTACTTGTAAACTCGCTACGCAAAAGTGTTGTGAAAAAACTAATTTCACCATCTTATATGGATTATAATTACCTTTCTGATGATGATTTTTTCACTCCTAACTTCATCTAGAGCTATTGGAATCACCTTCGGAAGCTCAGCAGTTATTTTGGCATGTGCACTTCCTAGGCTTGTGAACCCTGATTTTGATCAAACTACTCCAAACTCTCCAAATCTTCCTTGAATATTCCAAAATCACTTCCATGATGTTTCTAAGCATTAAATTCACCTTCATGTTGGATTTTTCTCCTCCATTCCAATCTAGGGGTTTCTCCAATCCTAGGAAGGCTAGTGATAGCCCTTCCCAACACTACCCAAAGATAGCATTTTTCAAGAACTCCTAAAATCACCTAGGGGATTGACTTGAATTTCCTAATTCACCTAGGGGGTTGTGTTAACATCAACTAGGAGGTCATCAAAACTAACTGGGTAGACTGGGGTGCCTCGAAAGGGTAAAACATGAAAAATTTGGCATATGGGTATAGTTGTCATGCTTGGAAATTGACAATTTCCTTGTTGCATATTTGCATGACAATAGTTGGATCTAGCTTGGGGACATGACATGGAATGAGCATAATGAATACATGACATGGAGAATCCATAATCTCAACTTTAGACCATATAATCCATTGACCAGTGCCTTATCTATTGGGCCCTCATGATTCATGTAAAACTTACATCAAGAGAGATAGAGAGAGAAGAAGGAAAGACACAACACACAAAACACAAACAAAGGAAAGGAAACACACGACACACACAGAAAGGGAAAACACATAGTAATCACCTATGGTACAAGACAAGGGAACACCCACTTTCACTAAAGTAATTTTCATTCCTAAAATGTTACCCCCAAGTGGGACAACCCTTAGTGATGATGTTTTGCGAAGCCATTGACTAGTTCAAGAAAGTAGCCTCCTTTCCTTGACTATTTATGAAAGACAAAGTTATTCCATTATTGTTTGTGTGATTGGTATGAGTTAGTCTACATGAGCTTCTTGATGCTCATGCCTTTGCTTATAAATTCCATTGCCTTCATGTTCTTTGAAATCTATTTCATAGTGTCAGTTACCTTTTGTGTTTATCCACATAGTTGATTCTTCATTGAGCATCATGTCGCTGCCCCGGGCTGCTTTTCATTAAAATTACATGAACATCCTAGATTCTTTTCTTTCCCAAATCTATGCTTATTGACCTCTTTTCCATGAGAAACCTCATAATTATCCTTTTTCTCTACTTCACTGTGAGGTGCTTGAGTACTAACAGGAGGATTGGAAGAAAACTCATACTTGTCTTGTATGGCCATGGCATGAGTTAAGAGATCAAGAATCAGCTCGGGGTCTTCCATAACTTCTACTACATCCAATAGTTCTTGCATGGATATCTCCTTTGTTACTTCCTGCAGCTCATCTTTGAAGGATATTTATTTTGTAGCTCAAGGAAACTATCTCGGAGGGATTATTTCATCATCTTGGGAATCGCTGCATTCTATCACTCCTTTGTTCTAGAGGATCTTCAGCTTCCAAGGTCTCAAAACTCCTTTCTTTAAATTCTTCATCATGGAAAGAGTCTTCCTCTTCAAATGGGAAAGAAAATACCTCCATTCCATTGTTGTATCTATCAACCATTGGCTCAGGAGGTGCAACATATTTCTCCTCTTGCTTTATTTAAACATAGCCCATCTTCACATTGGTTGAGGCTTCCAAGTCAGATTCACACTTGTCTTGTAGATTCATGGCTTGCATCAGGATTTTGAGACTGAGCTTAGGTTCTTCGGTTTCTTCCATGGCTCTTAGCAGTTATTATATAGATGGTTTTTTCCCTTTGTTCAAGGGTTCATTGTAGAGACTGGATTGGTCTCTTCCTAGGTGACATGATCAAGGGATTCCTCATCTTCAAATGGGAATGAGAATATCTCTTCATCATAGATAAGCACATAAGATGATTTTTTTATTTGAAAATCATCAAGAACCATTTCCTCTTCTTCATGGTTTACATCGTCTAGTAATTGGGGCTACCCTCTTATAACTCAAATCTCCTCAATGCTTCTTCAAGGTCCATGCCTCTCTAAGAAGGCATGTCTGGCCCTATCAAGATGGGAATATCCTCTTCCTCATTGGTTGTCGAAATTAATTCATTTGTCTTGTATCTTAACACAAGATGTTGGTTTCTCGGGCTTGTGGAATTTCACACCGTGTACCTCATCTTCTTCTCTGGAAGAAATTTCTCCATGTATCCCTTCACTGGTATGGTTGCGGATGACCATTTTATCTGAATTTTCCCTCCCAAGTCTTGGTAGAAGCTTCTACTTAGTAACATTCCAAATAAATCTCTAATGTCATCTACCAAGATCATCCCTGAAATTTTCTTTTCTCGGAAATCAAGCGAGAGCTACTCATGCATCTTTGACCTTCCCTACAAGTGGGGCCTCTTTTGACTCCAAGGAGTAATAAGAGCCTCCAGGGGAGTCATGGTGAGTTTGAGAGCCTTGGCGGCCTTCAAAGGCATCACATTTTCTAAGGCACCAAAATCTATTATGTAATTGTTCAATACATAATCTCCAATAAGAAGAGAGACATAGAAAGGTTCAACCTTGTCAGTCTTGGATGCACTCAATGAAAGCATGTTCTATGATGGAGGTGTAGGTGGGTTTGGTAGTATTCCTTTAGAACTAGGAGCTATAGCATTGGGTGTTAAACTACCACTCCTAATGTATTGAAAAATATCTCGATTATTCGAGGTAAGTTTGTAGATATTCAATTTCAATAATCTGCACCTTGGCTTTGTTCATGTATTCTATGAAGTCAAAAGGAGTAGATGTAGGTGAGGGTGATGAAGGGACTACTTTTGGATTTAGGACAGGTTTGGAAGTAGGAGTATATTTTTGGGGAATAGAGGGGATCTTGAAAGGTACACTAGGAGCTTTCAAAGTACTAGATTTTACAGGAGTAGATTTAGATTTAGAATTAGAAGAGGCATCGGAAGACTTACTTGGAATTGTTGGAGACTTCTTATTTTCTACAGGATCAGGCTTCAACAATGCGGACTCCATGGAGGGTGGGAGTGGAGATCCTTGATTGATTTTTTTATGGAGTCACCACAAGAGGATCTTCAGTATTATTTTTCTTTGCAACAATGGAGGAAGAAGCCCTTTCTCAAACTGAGAATGAGTGAATACCACACATGAGAAGCTAGGTGCATCTTCTTCATCATCTTCATCACCTCCAGAATATTCATAGAATCTTATTTGTGTATCGTTCTCAAACTCATCACTTTCTAGGAAATCACCACCTTCACTTTCTTGTTCAATCTCCTCTTCATTTTCCTTACTCCTATAACTTGCATTGATAGGTGGGGCCTCCAAGGAAAGCCTTTGGGGTGCTCCTGTAATCTGATTTCCATTGCTTCTTTGAGAATAAACTCATTCAAATATTTCCTCCTCAATGACACCATTTCATTTTCCATTTTCTACAAAAAGGATTGGTTCTTTCATCTCCAGGACGTTGAGCTTTACCCTTTGAGGGATTCTTGATCTTTCCAGATAGGATGAGATCATCATCAAGTTCAATGGCCAATCTTTGTGCTTCTGCAATATCCCTTGGTTGAACTCTTCATAGGAAAAATCCTACCTCCGGTGATTGAGAACTAATAAAGAATCTCTTGATGTTGTTTTCTGATGGTGAATCCTCCTCTGGTATCCTATAGAGAAACTGGTCAAAAAAGCCATGAAGTCTCTCATAGTTTCATTTTCTCCTTTCTTTATTTGTGCCAATTGAACAAGGAGGTCTTGACAGTCCTCAATAAATTTGAATCTTTCCTCAAACTTGCTTTTGATGTCATTCCAATAGTGATGGATTGGGCAGGTAGGAGGTAGAACCATTCTTCTACTTTTTCTTGGAGGGACTCCACGAACAGTCTTACAACAACATATTCATGTTAGACACCAAGAATACCACATGATGTTGTGAAAGTAGCAATGTGTTCTTCAGATGTTGTGTTTTTTCACCTTTGAACTTTGGAAAGTTCTTGATGGAACCCATTCGTAGATCATGTAGAGGGGGTTCAAGAGAAAGCGGGCATGTATCCCTTCCCCATAGAACAATGTGTTGAGATCTTTCTACTTCGTTTTCCATTATTTCCGCTTCTTCTGCTACAGCTCTTGCTTCTAGAAATTCTTCTTCCTCTAGTAACTCAATGTTCAACGGAGGTTAAAAATTTGAGGAATTTGAAGGGTGAGTATCCACAGGAGTTTGGATAGGCTTACAGCAGGTGAGATGCTTGAAGACCCAAAAGGGGATGGGGCTTGATAGAAAATTTATGGATTATCTGCAATTGTTGTATATCTATGCACAAGTGAAAGTGAGTTTTCTCTAGGTGGCCTTACAGTCAGGGATCCAACAAGGGCACTCCATTGACCCTATGGAAAATATAATAATATCTTACTAGGGAAGACTTTCTCTAAATAGCGGGAAAGGGAAGTGAGAAAATAAGTAGGAGAACTAATGTTATAGGTAGAAAATCATATTGTTACACACACTAGTTATAAGTTTCATCACATGCACTAAAATTAGGAGGAAACAACTATCCAAATAGAAACAAGACGAGATAAGATTGCGAACTCAAATATTCTAAAATATCCTCATCAAAAAGGCTAGAAAATCCTTCTTCTTGTATTGATGCTTAAACAAAAGTTGTACATAGTGTGGGAATGGAATAAATTTGAGAGTGGAGGAAAATAGAATAAAATGGCTCTCTTTTTCTCTCTCTAAGTATAATGCACTCTTGAGTTTACAAGATAAATTATCAACCCTGTGAAATGGGAATGGCTTTAAAATTTATAGAATGAGAGGTGACTCATCATCTACCCCCAATGCCTTTTCATATGTCCTCACACAACTTAAAACTTTTCAACTTCCTAGGAAACTTTTAAGTCCCTTTTTATAACATAAAGGTGACTTATTACATTAGGAACATTAATACATATGAAAAGTGCAACCCCAACACAAAATTAGAACATTGAGAAGAGAGAGAAAGTTTGGGGTATGAAGAGAGAGAGAGAGAGAAGAAGAAGAAGATGTTTCCCTAATGAATTTCGATGATCCTCGTTGATGGAAAGCTCCAATGTGATGAAACTCTGAATCTTCAAACTCGTGTGAAACTCCTTCAAATTGGCTCACAGATGCTTTAGAATGAGTGTTTAAAAAACTTCTAAATGGTTCTTCCAATGTCTGCAACTTCCTCCCCACACAAGATACTCCTGCAACTCGAGCCATGAAGTGAGTTTCAAGAGACACTGTTGAATTCTCTGAGATGAGTCTCTAATTCCCTATGAGTAATGCCAATGGATGATCATGAATGATGGTGTTGACCTTGAATGATCATCCCTTTATGTCCCATTGTTCTAAAGCCACCCCTTGAGTATGAATTACTATTATTTTCAAGTACCCACATGGGAGACTTACTATTTATAGTAGGAGATGTATCTTGCTTCTTCTTAACTATCCTGATGTGATGAACTCCCTCATTCACTCATGTGCACACTACCTTCGCCTTGGCTACTTCTTGGGGTGACTTACTATTTTTAGTAAGCACCCATATAGGGGGATTACTATTTTTAGTAAGTGGTCATTTTCACTATTTTCTACTCTGGAAAATCATTCTAGCTTCCTAGTGATCTTCAGTGCACATTTCCTTTTCCATAAGCTGCTTTTGATGGTGACTTCCCAAACATAGCAAGTCTGTATAGGAAAACTTATTATTTTTAGAAATTGGACTTCCACTACTCAGTTTTGATGGAATATATTTTTTTGGAATTGTCTCATCATCATGATCATGTCCTCCAAATTTCACATGATTTCATTCACTAGAATGCTTGGAAATAAAATTTAAAATTTTCACCTGGCAGTGGCTTCGAGCACGGAGCTGCCATGGTGGCCATTAATGGAGCTCAAAATTTGTAGGTATAGTTTTTGTCTCCATTCACAATGAAAATAACTCCATTGTGATAGGTTTTTCATTTGGATTTTGTGTGCAATTTTTTTATTTTTTCCATTTCCGAATTGATGGGAAATCTGACAAATGTGAGTCGGTGCATGAAATGGGGATTTTGTTGGAAAAAATGTTTCAGAGGCACCATTCAACCTCCCATTGTTGCATCTTGATCATATTGAAAATTTTGGAAGTCTAAAAATATGGCACCTCAATCCGACTTGTATTTTGCAAGATATGAAGATTTTTTGATTGGGTGACTTCGTGGTTATCTGGCAAAAAATCTTCATTTTCTCTTCGTTCTTCATTTCTTCAACTCTTCTGATCAATCCTTCCTTTGAACTTGTGTATTTTCATGTAGTGGAGGGATTTTTTACCTATGACAGAGCTATTTTGGATCAACAATAGTGGACTGGGTGTCTGGACAAGCATGAACAAAGCCATGGCAGGGTGTGAAGCTGTGAAGGAGAAATGGGGAAATAATGACTAAGTGCATGATTTAAATCATTCAAAAAATGCACAACAAGGGAGGGGAAAATTTTTATGTCCCTGACATCCCTCACCTCAAAGGGACATGAGGGACATCAAATTCCATGGCGAGAAAGGTGATGACACGTGGCGAGAGATCCGACGGCAGGGGATGAAAGCTCCACCAGCTCCTGGGCTAAAAAATTGGTCTTGAAGAGGTCACATGGGTGACCAGGAGTCTCCTTGGGGATGGGCACATTTTTGTGACCCTAATGTCCCTGACCTCAAATAGACATGAGGAACATAAAATTCCATGGCGATCAAGGTGATTACATGTGGCAGTGATCCAATGGTGCAAGCTTTGAGCTCCCACATGCACCTGAGGGTTGAATTGGCAATCCTGGAGGTCGTATGTGGGTCCAAATGGATTCATGGGGGCTAGGAAAATTTTCTCAACCATTATTTCCCTTACTTTGAGGGATGTGAGGGACAAAAAATCCCACCAGTTCTGGAGTTGACACGTGTCCTCCCAAAATTTGACTAACTCCCAAACTCGCTCTAAGAGGGCAACTCTAAACGGCGATAACTTGAGCTTCCAATGGATTTTTTTGATGAAATTATTTATGATATTGACTATAAATGGCCTTTTCTATCCAATGGTTGGGGTCTCATGTCTTTATTCATCCATTTTATTGCTGAAAACTTGGATGTTGTATTTGGAACTCCACTTGTGCATGAGAAAAACTACTTACAGACCCATTGCACAAAAGTGTTATGAAAAAAATGAATTCACCTTCTTGTAGGTCTTGGAATTACCTTTCTGAATATGTTTTTTTTTCCTCCTAACTCTGTTTGGAGCTCCCGTAATCACCTTCTGAAGCTCATTAGTTGTTTTGGCTTGTGCATTGTCTAGGCTTGTGAACCCTGATTTTGATCAAACTGCTCCAAACTCTCCAAATATTCCCTGAATATTCCAAAATCACTATCATGATGTTTCTAAGAATTCAATTCACCTTTATGTTTGATTTTTATCCTTTGTTCTGATCCGGGGGTTTCTCCACTCTAAGAAGGCCGGTGTGACAACCCTTCCCAATCACGCCCAAAGATAGCATTTTTCAAGGACTCTTAAATCACCTAGGGGATTGACCTGAATTTCCTAATTCACCTAGGGGGTTGTGTTAACATCAACTAGAGGTCATCAGAAATTACTAGGTAGACCTTGGGTTCCTCAGAAGGGTAAAACATGAAAAAAATTGCACAGGGGTATAGTTATCATGCTTAGAAATTGACAATTTCCTTGTTTCATATTTGCATGACAACACAACACATCCATTCCATCATCCAAACTACCTGATAACTCCTCTCTCGGGGATGTTATGGAATGTATTTTTCTAGGGAGAGTACCATCTCCTCATGCTTTACTCACTTCCCACATCTATGATATATGGAAGACCAAAAATAACTTTTGTACAAGCTTGACATTAGAGAAATTATCTCCTACGGCCCCGTCTATCTAAAAACCAACCTCGTCTACAAGGGTATTGATTGTCCCTCTTCAAAATACAATCTTCAACCCCACACCATGCCCTTTAAATATGATTTCGATTCTTAATACAATCCCTCCTTCATTCAAATGTATCTCCATCGCTGCACGTGGAAATGTTTTGGACTCATACACTACAAATAAGGAATACATGATTTAATTGTCCAACATTCTCTTAAACCACATGAAAATTATGGGCTTGGATATGAAAATTCCTTTGTCGAATCATCTTCTCAAACCACATCCGTACGTATCACTAAACTTGAGCCACCACCATCCATAAAACTTGATGATCCCATGGACATAGATGACACCATATCCATCCCACCTAACTTTTTTTTTTAGTCAATACTATTTCCTTATGTCCTTTAACTTATCAATCCAACCATGTCACTAAGAAACTTCCTCTCATTTGGCCAGAAATGATTGAAGAATATTTTCCCACCATCAACACCCTCTAATGCCATAACGATCAAGAAATCCTATCCCATATGGGATCTGATGACCATTTCCTTCAAAAATCCCTACCACATGATACATCAACCCTCCTTACCAAATCCATGATTGAGGTAAACTTAGGAACCTTGCATAGTTATATTTTTAAATCCCTAAATCCACAAGAATTAAAAGACTTCACTGATTTCTTATCCAAATATAGTCAAGATTTTTCTTGGTCATATAGTGATATGTTAGGTATCGACCCCAATATCATCGTACATAATATCATCACCTATCCTAATGCCAAACCCATCAAACAGAAGCTTTGTAGGATGCATCCCTGTGTGGTTCTCCTTATCAAAGAAGAGTTACAACGTATTCTTTCTACTAATTTCATCATACCCATTGACTATCCACAATGGGTCTCCAATATCGTACCCGTAACCAAAGCCTTGGGAAAGTTATGCATCTACACTGACTTCCAGGATCTCAATATTTCCTTCCCTAAAGATGATTTCCCTCTCCTAAATATGAATCAACTATTCGAATTAATAGCTTTCTCTCCTTTATGGATGGATTTTCTGGTTACAATCAAATCCTCATCACCACTGACGATCAACATAAGACATCCTTCATTACCCCTTGGGGACCTTCTCTGCCGTGTTCTTCCCTTCGTGACTTAAAAATTTGGAGCCACTTATCAACATGCCATGACATATATCTTTCATGATCTTATCCACAAAACTGTAGAAGACTATGTTGATGATCTCTTAGGAAAATCTAAACAATGCAAAGATCATCTTGTTGTCCTTGAATCAATATTTATCTATCTTATTTAATATTTCCTTCATCTTAACCCCACTAAGTGTGTTTTTGGTGTCCTCACCGGAAAAATATTAGGGTTCATCATATCTATTCGAGGTATTGAAGTAGATCTAGCCAAAATTAAAGCAATTATTGAAATGCCTCCATCAAATCTCAAACAATTGCGTAGTCTTCAAGGTAAATTACAGTCTATCTAATGTTTCATATCTCAACTCTCAGACCATTGTCAACCATTCCACCACCTCCTTTGTAAAGACTTTGAATTCATATGGGATCTCAATTGTCAAAAGGCTTTCAACAAGCTCAAACATTATCTTTTATCACCACCTGTACTCACACCTCCTCGCGAGGGGGAACCCTTCTATCTCTACATATCTACCACAAATCATGCTTTAGGAGTTATGCTCGCTCATCGAGATGAGAAATTTTGTGAACATGTAATTTATTATATAAGTTGTACCCTCCATGAATATGAAACCTATTATACCAAAGCTAAAAAATTATGTTGTGCTCTATACTTTACAACCTCTAAACTATGACACTATCTTCTCAATCACAAAACTTTTGTTGTCACCAGATTTAACCCACTTAAAACCATGCACTCTAAACCATACCATAGTGACCATATAACTCGGTGGCTCATGCTTATGACTGAGTTTGACCTTGAATTCATATCACAAAATTCTATTAAAGGCCAAGCCATCGCAGACTATCTTGTTAAAGCACCCCTTCCTAATACTCATCTTCCTCACAAACAATTTCTTGACAAATCTATCAACACTATCGATGAACATGAATTCATTCCTATCAAAATGATTCTTCAATGGATCTAAATGCTAACAAGGGGAAGGGGCTGGTGTCATTATCATACCTCCCTAGGGGATTCCTATTCCACTATCATTTAAACTTAAATTTGAATGTACTAATAACATGGAAAAATACAAAGCTTTAATTATGGGTCTTACAACCACTATCCTATTGGGTTTTCATATCTTGGAAATCTACAGAGATTCATAACTCATTATCAATCAAGTCAAAGGAGAGTATCAATGTAAAAATGAAATCTTACAAAAGTATAAAGCCAATGTTGATTTTCTCCTTAGATCCTTTGATCATTACACTATCCAAACAATTCCATGATCTTCCAACAAATTTACAAATACAATGGCTTCTTTAGGAGCCCTCATCCCCTTACAAACTAAAGAATCAATAGACAACTCCAAAGTATTTATAGTCATTCAAAGATTAGATCACCCCTCACATCAAAATGAACTCCCTCCTATCGACACTATTGACAATCATCCAATTGATCTATGGTATTCTCAAATATTTGACTATCTTTCTGAATCTAAAATCCCCTTCAATTTATCATGAAATGCTAAAAGATCATTTCTTCAATGCGCCTCTCACTTTGTCATCATAGTAGTATCTTGTATAAACGTGTATTTGATAGCCTCCTATTAAGGTGTCCTAATTCTCACGAGTCTATCAAAGAAATTCAAGAGGTCCATGATGGCATATGTGGTGGACATTTCAATGGTAATGTCGTCACTAAATGTGTCTTAAGACTTGGTTATTATTGGCCTACTATCAATCGGGATTGTTGTGCATACGTCAAGAAGTGCCTCAAATGCCAACAACACTCTAATATTATCCATGTCCCTAGTAATTCTTTACAACCTACTCATGGTCTATGGCCTTTCTTGCAATGGGGGTTAGACCTCATCAACACTATCAATCGAAATCATCCTAACAACACCATTCAATTATCATAGCCACTGAATATTTCACAAAATGGGTCGAGGCTATTCCCTTGACTTCAACTAAAGCAAATCAAATTGTCAATTTCATTTATCAATACATCATATGTCATTTTGGTGTTCCTCATAAACTTGTCACAGATAATGGAAAATACTTCAAGAATAAATATGTTAAGAATCTATATGATTATTTCAACATTAAACTCATCTTTTCATCACCATACTATCCCCAAGAAAATGGACAATCGAAGCCTCTAACAAAATAATTACTAAAATCCTCATGAAAATAGTAGACGACATGGGCAGGAATTGACATCTCCAAATCTTGTTTGCTCTTTGGGCTTATCAAACTAGATTGTGTACTCCTACCGGTGTTACATCTTTCTCACTAGTCTAAGTCTCCAAGGTGGTTCTACCCTTGAAGTTAAAATCCCATCACTTCGTGTATCACTCAAAGACTTTATCCTTGACGAAGAATATTGACAAGACCGTCTTGCACAACTAGAATTATTAGACAAAAATGCCTAATGGCCCTTGAACATCATCAAGTCTATCAAGAACATGTCAAATGTGCCTACAATAAACATGTAAAAGAATGTGACTTCAAAATTGGTGATCTCATTCTCAAGGAAAATCAAAATTTCACTACTTTAGAACGAGTAAACATGGAAAGTTTTCCCCTAATTGGATCATTCCATATGTCATTACTCACAAGTATGGGTCAGGAGCTTATCACTTAGCCTCCCTTGATGGTGAACCTAAAAAAGAAACTATTGGAGTTCAAAATTACACCCTACCCCGACTCATAGACAACTCATGATTTTGAGACAACATGGGACCGTCTCTCAATTATGGGACACCGTGAATCTGAGATAGGCCTTCGAAGAAGGCCGACATACTTTACCTATTTCTAACACTAACACTATGATTCCAAGGTACTAGGGGTGAGAAGGAGATGCATAAGGGAAATCCTAAACTAAGGGAAGGTGATAACACTAGAAAGAGGGTCGATCACTCTCCACGAGTGGAAGAAAAGAAGGAAATGCGAGTGAAAGGAAAGAATAGATGTGCCATATACAAGAACCATGTAGATCTAGATTTCATCACATGGAAAACAAATTAAAATGGAATCTACAAGTAAGAAGAAGGCACATCATGCCAAAAATGTGAACAAAAGGCAAGACCCAGCAACCGAAATGAGAAAAACCCAATTTTATTGCTTGAAGGATGCACATTCATTACATTCATGGAAAGAGGCGAGATACATTGTAGAGACCAAACTCAAGGTCCGAAACCCGAGGGAAGTCGGGACATCATTTTGACATGGTGTCGTTACAACAAAAGAGGGATTTATTTTTGTGAGCAGAGCTCTTACATTTATAGAAGATGAAGGAGAGAAGAAAAGGAGAAAGAGAGGGAAAACTGAATTCAAATTTAACCACCAACATTAAGTTCTCTAAAAATATAGGCACCTTTGGTTATCCACTACAACACAACATTTCCCAAAGATGGGTGCCCATACTGCATTAAATGTTGGTGATTGTGCCACCTAGAACTACATATCTTGCATGTTGGAGACGTCTTGAATCTTTCTTCCTAATAAACTCCCCTTTAATTTATGAAAATTGATATTATTGCATGGAGAATGTCAATATTATTTGCATCATATCAGATTTGAAAAATATGATTCTAAATCTCCATCAATTAAAACTCAAGCGGAAAACTATTTTCCTCCTTGCTATGCAAATCTTTAGTTTTAACTCTAGCGCTTTTGAGTTTTGTGGCTTTGTCTTCTTCATTCTAAGGCTCCATTATCTCTTTTTTTGGCTCGCAGATCTATTTACTTGTCACAAGACTTTCAAAAACATCCATGGACTTCCTTTTACATCAATCCATGACTTATCGACCTTCACGGTATTACTAACTTCTTTTCACCCGTGGTCTCCAGATGCTCTGCTTTATGTGTCACGAATTTCAACATCCACAGACCCTTTTTACATCAATATGTGGCTTATTTGACCTCTGCGCTATGCTCCAATTCTCTTGTAGATATTCATGACTTTGACGGCTTAATCTCCTTATCCGTGGCTTTTATTTTCATCCACGGAAACCTGAAAAATGCTTCCACGACCTACGTTCCTTTACCCATAACTCTTTTCTACTTTCACAAATTGCTCCAACTCTTCGTGGCCTTAATTCCAAGTCCACGAGAAGACTAAGTTTTTTCTACTTTTACAAGGGGTGCAAAAATATACAACATTTTGGTGACTTTTAGGGGTCATCTACCTGCTAGATGAATGGATGAGTGGCTTGAAGCATCCATTCAAAGATGGAGTCAACTCCGATAATCTAAAATTTGATCTAAAAACTTTGGTACTAAATCCCCGAGACTACTAGAAGCACACTAGACTTGACCTCTACCAATGATCTATTGGGGTTGACTGGATACACATTAAAGTTGCCCCAAAATGTGATTACACCATGAATCCTGCAAAAACTATATACAAAAAGGGAAAACATACATACTCTAAATGAAACTAAAAGGAATGATAACCAGATCATGCCAAGCCAAGAACACAGATGCTAATCAAACATCACGATCAATAAGATGAAATCAATTCACTAGAATAACTTTACATAAACCTTTGCAAAAAATGAGCAGCAATATCATATATTATTATGGAACTCAATGAAATACAATGAGAATGGACCTTGCTTATATAGGCAAGGAACAACAATCTAAGAACCATTCAAGATCGTAGATCAAGCCATAAATCATGGAAAGAACTAGTCATCAAAGAACTATTCAAGTCCATAGATTTACGAGAGAACTAGACATCAAGGATCTAGTCAATTCCATAGATCTAGGAAAGAACTAGTCAATACCATAGATCAAGGAAAGAACTATACTTAACAACTAGATAATATCTCCTAATATCTAAATAAATAAAAGAAATATCCACACACATAAGTGGGTGAGGATAAATACAATAAAGGTAAATAATGTACCTATGTGAACATGAGCTAAGGTAAATACCTACTCTAACACCCCCTTATGTGAAGCTAAGGGCCAAAAATAGAAGTGGCATGTCCATAGTATGAGTCCTGGAAATTAGGCCTAATGAGGTACTCATGTACAATATATCCATGAAGAAATCTCGAACCAAAAGAAGGAAAGAATCTTCTATAAGGAAAGAGAAAGAAGAAGAAGAAGGAAGATGTTCTCATGAACACCCCCCAAGAACAACTTCCAAAACCCCAAGCATTCCACACAACTCAAGGTAGTGAGGTGATGCAAAAAGCTTCATAAAGATTTCTGCAACCTGCTGCTATGTCGGAAGGTACTCCAAGTAAAGAACTCCATCCTGAATGTGCTACCGAATGAAGTGGATGTGTATCTCGATATGATTGGTCTGCTGGTGCTCAACTGGCTTGCAAGAAATGTGAATTGTAATTTTATTGTCACACCAAAGTACATTCGGTGAGTCCTGTGGGAATCAAACTCACAATAACTAGTGAATGCAAAGAATCTACCGACTCGCTTTAATTGTTTCCTTGTACTCTACCTCTAAAGATGAAAGTGCAATAGCCTGTTGCTTTTTACACGCCCAAGCAACTGGAGAAGAACCAAGATAGAAAATATATCTAGAAGTGGAACACCTGTCATCAATAGAACCTACCCAATCTGAATCTATATACCCAACCAACTGAGTAGAGTCCCTAGTGTAGTGTAGGCTAAAGTGGGAAGTGCCATGTAAATAGCACAAAATCCTTTTAGCAGACACTGCCAGGTGACTACTATGAGGAGAATGTGCAAACCGAGATACAAGCCCTACTGCAAATGAAATATCGAGTGAGTATGGGTCAAGTACATGAGACTCCCAACCAACTACCTATACTGATGTAGGATCACAAAGTGATGTGGTACATGTGGATGTAAAAGTAACTCCGGACTGAAAGGAGATAGACTTGGCTTGCAATCAGCCATATCAAAGCACCTAAGAAGATCATGGGTGTACTTTTGCTGACTCAAATGAATCCCTAAATTTGTCTGAGAAATTTGTAAACTAAGGAAATAATGCAATAGCCCAAGATTTGTCATGTCAAATTGTGTAGAAAGAGCCCTCTGAATACTCTGAATGTGGGAAGAAGAACTACCAGTAAGTAATAGATCATCAACATACAAGACAAGTATCACAATATCCTCACCAACATGTTGGAGATACATTGTATGATCGAAGTGGTAATGAACAAAACTAGTAGATAGAAGAAAAGAATCCATCTTCTCATACCAAGCTCGAGGGGCTTGTTTGAGACCGTAGAGAGACCGTCGAGCCAACAAACAAGAGAAGAATCCTAAACAAATCCAGTCGGTTGCTCCATATATATTTCCTCTTGTAGATATCCATGTAAGAAGGCACTCTTCACGTCCATCTGGTATATGGGCCACCCCTATGATGCAACAATAGCAAGTACAAGGCATACATAATCCATCTTGGTAATGGGTGCAAAAGTCTTAGAGTAATCAATACCTTTGACTTGTGAAAAAACCTTTGCAACAAGACGAGCCTTATACTTGTCAATGGACCCATCACATATTTGGTTCAGTATACCCACTTACACCTAACCATATTTCTTCCTTTAGGAAGAGATACCAAATCCCAAGTATGATTCTTCATCAAAGAAGAATACTCAACTGTCATCGCATCATCCCACTCCTATATCCCATGAGCCTTTGAAAAGACTGTGGATCCTCAGAAACTACCTGACACAAAATTCCGAACCTATAGAATGTGCGTGATAATTCCTAGTGGGTGGAAGATCCTCTATGAAAGGTGTTTCCTCAGAAAATGTAGTATGAGCCCACTTAGGCATAGTGACAACATCAGTGGGAATAGGATCCTCAATGACATCTATAACCTCCTCATCAATCTCCTCAAAGAAAGGATCCTCAAGATGAGATTAGAAGAAGAAGGAATGGAAGAAGATGAAGAATCATGAGGAGTGAAACGCTCATCAAACTAAACATGTGTTCGAAAAAGAACATCATGTGTATCAGGATCTAAAAGACGATAAGCTCTCATGTCCTCACAATACCCTACAAATATCAAGGGTTTACTCTTCTTATCCAAAGATTTCCTTTTCTTCTTTGGCACAAAGGACCAAGCATGGCTCCTAAAGACTCAAAAAAATGAGACATTTGGCTTAGTGTTGGACCAAGCTTCCTCTGGAGTCAAATGCACAAGTGCTCTGTGTGGTGTGAAATTCTGAATATAGTTAGCACAATTAATCAATTACCTTGAATAGATAGGAGGTATATCTCTAGAATGCATCATACAGTTAGCCATTTCCTTCAAAGTTATATTCTTCCTTTCTGCTAATCCATTCTATTATGGAGTATGAGGAACAGAATGCTAGTGAATAATGCCTCGAGTTGTCAAAAATTTAGAAAACTCATTGCTAAAGTACTCCCCCCATTATCAGTGTGAAGGTTCTTTATTCTACTAGAAGATTGATTCTCAACCAAAGCCTTGAAGACTTTGAAGTGTGGAAAAACATCACTTTTGTACTTGAGAAAATAAACCCAAGTACGCCTCGAGAAATTTTCAATAAATGTAAGTGCATACTTAGCTCCATTGAAAGATGGGGTAGGAAAAACCATCAAGTCACTATTCACAAGCTCAAGTGGTGAAGAAGCTCTCTTAGACAAATTCTCATAAAAAGGATCTTGGTGTTGTTTCCCTAATGCACAACCATGACAAACTCACTCAAGACAAGAAACTCTAGGAAGACCATCTACTATACCATGAGTGCTCAACTCCTTCAAATATCTGTAATTGAGATGTCCAAATCTTTCATGTCAAAGCTTACTCTCTAAATTTGAATGAGAAACCAATCATGTCCCTATAGAAGAAGTGTCATCAAAACCCTCAAAGTGATATAGTCTTGAGTCATGATCAACAATACCCTAAGAAACAAGTGAATAAGGCTCCAACAAATTTCTTACTTCTACCCCATGTGGTGTAAAAGTCATTGTTTTCCCTTAACCAGAATGACAAATTTGATATACATAAAGCAAATTTGTAGTGATGTTAGGAACATATAGTGCATCTTAGATATCGCCACCATTAAGTTGTATATCACCTTTTCCTCAACAGAAAGAAAGGAAGAATCTCCAACCTCAATTTTGGAAGTAGAACTCAAACCTAGAGAAACAAAAGACTCCTTGGAAGAAGTCATGTGATGAGAAGCACCAGAATCTATAACCCAATTGTCTACAAGTGGTGACTGAGATCTTCTAACAATATTAAGTGCTTTTCCATGCTGATTAGAAAGAGGTGGAGTGGAAATAGAAATTTTTTTTTTTCTTGATTGCATCCTTTAAGGCTTGCATTCGCTTATAACAACTATTTTCTTCATTATTACTACCCCCACAAAAAGAGCATGAATGGCTAGACTTATTCTTGGATTTAGAAGACTCCTTGGGTTTTGAGTTGTTTTCTTTGGGTTTAGGAGCATTTTGAGATGGAGAAGGTGTGGATTTGGTTTTACTGTTTGGTTTTCCCTTGCCCTTAGGATTAGATGCAACTAATGCCTTTTGAGAGGTGGAAGACTCAAGGTGAGATAATTTGGATTTTTCCCTAGTAATTCTTTCACAAAATGTTTCTAAGTTAGGCATTTTGAAGGTGTCACCTAAGGCATCCATGCTAGAGAAAAAGGTAGAAGAATAAATTTGGAATGGTCCTCTCAACTTGGATAGAATCAAGTAAACACACTCTTCATCTTTCTTATCTCTTCCACTCCCCTTCAACTGTGTCAAAAATGCTTGAACTTGGTAAGATAGTCTATAATTGTTGGAAAATATTTAGGATTAAGAGAGGTGATCTCAATTTCAAGTTTCATGGCTCTCATATGATCCACCTTACCAAATAAATCCTCCAATTTCTCCCATATTTTGAAAGGAGAGTCACACTTTTCCAAATGAAATAAAATACTGTCACTTACATAAGTTCCTATCAAACCCATACACTCATCAAATTTGCACTGGTACTGAAATTTCTCATATTCTCTAGTGAACACCGGTTATTCTTTCAAGTTAAAGCCCGTAATCATTTCTTCTTGATTATTGTTTCCATTCTTGGTTTCCATGTGTGGTAATTATGTGTTGTTAATGGCTCAACATGATCTAATGTAGAAGTAGATGCCATCCTAAAAAAATCACCAAAAGAAATGGAAGAACCAAGTAATGCAACAAGACCCCCAAGCAATGCAATAAGAGCCCCCAGATTTTGGTACTTTATAATGAGTGTGTGTTACAATATGGAACTTTATAATTATAGTGCAATTCTCAAAATAAATATTTCCAATCAAAAAGCACGGAAAAACGGCACTCAAAACCAACTTACCGATCAAAAATTACAAGCTTTTCAATATTATGCTCTATTATTTATTTTAGTTGCCACTAAAATAAAATAAAATATTCTTGCCTTCACCACACAAATAAAATGAAAAGGGGTTGGAGTTAAGCACCTACTAGTAGGAATCACAAGCTTTAAGCCCTCATATGACCATACCATATGACCAGGGGCTAAGAATTTCAATGGGCAAATCCTCAATATATGAATATATAAAGAATTTATTTGCAAAATAAAACTTACAGACGATGTCAATAGCAATCTCCTGCTCTGATACCATAAAAGGAATGATAACTAGATCGTGCCAAGCCAAGAACACAAATGCTAATCAAACATCATGATCAATAAGATGAAAGCAATTCACTAGAATAACTTTACATAAACCTTTGCAAACAAATGAGCAGCAATATCATATATTATTATGGAACTCAATGAAATACAATGAGAATGGACCTTGCTTATATAGGTAAGGAATAACAATCTAAGAACCAATCAAGGTCGTAGATCAAGCCATAAATCATGGAAAGAACTAGTCATCAAAGAACTAGTCAAGTCCATAGATTTATGAGAGAACTAGACATCAAGGATCTAGTCAATACCATAGATCTAGGAAAGAACTATTCAATACCATAGATCAAGGAAATAACTATACCTAACAACTAGATAATATCTCCTAATATCTAAATAAATAAAAAGAAATATCCACACACATAAGTGGGTGAGGATAAATACAATAAAGGTAAATAATGTACCTAGGTGAACATGAGCTAAGGTAAATACCTACTCTAACAGGAACATGTAGAGTGTGCACAAGAACTTATTTTTTCGAAAGAAAGCCTACTCTATCCGACTCTAACAGTATACAAAGAGAAGCTTAAACGAAACCCACAATAGGAAGGGAAAATTAACTTCCCTTCTTTACAAGGTGTGGCCATGTAAATAATTTGGCAATAAAACCACATGGTGAAAGAGTAAACATGATCCACACTTCCTCTTTCATCAAAGTATCAACTACAAACAAGATGTATACCTCCTCAAGTTGCTCTACTTTTGGCTAGAGGTGTTGATGCTGACCTTTTATGCATTGAAGTTCTTCCTCGTGCTATGAAATGAGAATGACTTGTGGTGGATTTTTTTGGCTCCAAACTAGACAAATATCTGATTGGGCATGCGGCCTTGGGAAACAACAGAATGATCCTTACGATCTTCCCATCTCATTGAAGTGCATCCCCGCAAATGGGGACATCCTACAAACTTTTCGAAAGGGTTTTTGCAACCTAATTTGGTTGTTGTTTCACCTATAAAAACAACTCCACGAAAGAATATTCCTCCTTTATGATGACTGAAATGTCATCATCCTTCTCTTCCTCCTCCATGGATGGCTGATGATAAATTATTGCATCAAGAGGCTAGTTCTATTGGAAGACAAATGGTGGGGCTGCAAAAGTGGTGATCTCAATGGGTTCCTCTTCACCAATGCAATCTTCCAAGTCTGATAGAAAATCAGCCTCTTCATGATCAAGTGTTGCAAGACAATCATCTGTTTGATCTGTAACTTCCTCTAATTAATTACGATTCTATGAGATGAGATGAATCAACAACCTCCATGAATATAATGTCATCATGCACACTACATTCGAGTAGAGAAGATTATTATTCATACTCTTGTTCTTTCTCTATGATGTAGAATCATCTTCATTTCATAGCTTTATTAAACCCGCATCTTCATCTAGTGTTATGTGGATTTTAATCACCCACGGTTCCTTAACTTTATTCCATGGCTCATTCGTGGGTTTGACCAGTGTGGCACATCATCAGACTCAAAGTTTAAATCCCAATCTTTCAAATTTTGTAGTAAATATTCTTTGCTGAGTTTTGCAGCTAGTTTTTGTATTGTTTATGGTGGAGGGAAGGATTTTGGAAGGAAAATGGCGAGAATTGAAGGTGGGGTGGAAGGAGAGAAGATGGAGAAGGGGAATCCTCAATGGGGGCAAGTAGACAAGAACTAGGAGCATGGGAAACAAGCTGAGATGGTGTAGGTTGGGAAGGAGGAATAGAAGGGTTGTAAGATGGTGTAGAGTTACCCCATTGACAGGGTTTCCCAACACTAAATTGGTGAGCCTCCATTTCTTGAACCCAATTTGCAATCTGTGACATAATTTTTACCAAAAACGTAGCTTCTACTAAGGGCTGAACTAATTTGGTGTAAGGCCTATCCATGGGTAGGGCTTTCAGAAACCAATTGTGGCCACCTTCACCATGCATGTAACTTTGGCATGTGCCATGCTCATCTCCATTTCTTCAATTTGCCTTTGGAAATCAGCATCTTCTATAGGAATTTCACCATCACCTACATAACCTTGTTCTTCATAAACATATTGGTTACATGAATAACCATATGGGTTAGTGGAGGGTGGGTTATGCACATATTCTTCATAATGGGGTTCATAAAACTAATTTAGAGGAGGATTTTGAAACTATGGGGATGGAGGGGAATGGTTTTGCTACTGCAAATGAGAATCCCAACAAGCAAATGAAGCCATGATTGCACAACTTCATGAAAGGAAGAAAATGAAAGGCATGGAAATAAAAATGGAATCGAATGAAAGGGGAAGGTCTATAACTGAAAAATAATGGGTTACCTGAATCATTGGAGTCACTAGATATGCTTGAAACTACCTCCAAAGGTTGAGATCTCACCAAGTGCACATCAAACTTGCTGAGATGAAGATGTAGACCAAGATACACGCCTGTCAAATGTATAGATTTGAATGATTGTCCCACCAAGCATGCCAAAACTGTGGGTGTGCACGATGGCTTAAGATTTGTAATGGGATACCTCTGAAAAATAAAACACTAACTTCAAATGGATTCACACCGAGCATGCCAAAAATGTTGGTGTCGGTAGCATGGTGGCTAAGATATTACAATGGAACACCTATGAAATGTAGAGATTTCACCTGATTTTCCCACCGGGTGTTCCAAAACTGTTGGAGCTCAAAATTGCACCCTACCCAAAGTCATAGAAAACTTAGGATTTTAAGGCAACATAGGACCCTCTCTCGCTTATGGGGACATGTGAACTCGATACAAACCTCCAAAGAAGGTTGGGTTCCTCTACCTATTTCTAATGCTAACACTATGATTCCAAGGGACCAGGGGTGAGAAGGAGATGCATAAGGGAAATCCTAAACTAAGGGAAGGTGATAGTGCTAGAAAGAGGGTCAATCACTCTCCACAAGCGTAAGAAAAGAATGAAACACGGGTGAAAGGGTAGAATGGGCGCGCCATAGAAAAGAACCACATAGATCTAGATTTCTTTACATGGACAACACATAAAAATGGAATATTCAAGTAATAATAATGCACAACATGCCAAAAATGTGAACAAAAGGCAAGACGCAACATAAATGAGAAAAATCCTGATTTTATTGCTTGAAGGATGCACAGTCATTACATTCATGGAAAAAGGTGAAATACATTACAGAGACCAAACTCAAGGTCTAAAACCCATGGGAAGTCAGCCACCATTTTGACATGGTGCCATTACAACAAAAGAGGGATCTATTTTTATGAGTAGAGCTCTTACATTTATAGAAGATGGAGGAGAGAAGAAAAGGAGAAAGAGAGGAAAATTGAATTCGAATTCAACCACCAACATTAAGTTCTCTAAAAAATTTAGGCACCTCTGGTTATCTACTACAACACGCCATTTCCCAAAGATGGGTGCCCATACTACATTAAATGTTGGTAGTTTTGCCGCCTAGAACTACATCTCTTGCATGTTGGAGATGTCTTTTATCTTTCCACCTAACAATCTCCCTTTAATTTATGAAATCTGATTTTATTGTGTGGAGGAGGTCAATATTCTTCAAATCATATCAAATTCAAAAAATATGATTCTAAATCTCCATTAATTACAACTCCCATGAAAAATATTGTCCTCCTTGTTACGTAGCTCTTCATTTTTAACTTTGTGTGGTCTTGAGTTCTGCGAATTTGTCTGCTTCATTTTGTGGCTCCACTATCTCTTTTGTTTAGCCCGTGGTCTATTTACTTATCACATTGATTTCAAAAACATCCATGGACTTCCTTTTTACATCAATCTACGACTTATCTAACCTTCATGGTATTACTAACTTCTTTTCACTCGTGGTCTCCATATGCTCTGTTTTATGTGTCTTTGCTTTCAACATCCGCATACCCTTTTTATATCAATACGTGGCTTATCTCGACCTCTGCGCCATGCTCCAATTCTCCCATGGATATTTCCTAACTTTGGCAGCTTAATCTCTTTATCCGCGACTTTTGATTTTCATCCATGCAAACCTAAAATGCTTCCATAACCAACGTTCCTTTACCCGTGGCTTTGTTCCACTTCGCGGCTTGCTCCAACTCTTTACGGCCTTTGTTCCAAGTTGGTAGTAGTCTAAGTTGTACTATTTTTATAAGGGGTGCAAAAATAGACAACATGAACCTTTGAATTCCTTGTACTTATAGTGTTTCTACTATTAACTTTTGACCATCATGACATGAAGTTATATCTAAGACCTTATCCCACCATTAACCAGTCATCTTCTCATCGTAATGATTCAAAAGCATGTGGTTTTCCATCACTTTCCTTATAAACCTTAAAGATGAGTACCACATCTCTGTTCATCACATCTTTCACTAGAAAAGTTCCTCCTTAGCAGGAACCCCGTAATCATTACATCCATCTAACCTTGTACTAATTAAAATCATGTCATAGGGCACATATGTGTAGGTCATGTACACATCTTTCCCCTCTTTGAAATAGTCTAGTAAGGTTTTTGCTCAACTCAAATAAAATTAAAAATATTCTAGGATAATCTTTATCAAAAGTAAAAAAAAAAAAAAAAGACCGATCCCTCGAAGAACAACTATTCAAAAATATATCAAAAGAAAAAGTAGACTAATCCCTAGAAGGATAACTACCAGTCAAATCATAGACTGGTCCCTCAAAGGACAGCTATCCATATAAATAAAAATTCAAAATTATAGAACACTCCCTTGAAGGTTTGCTACTTATATATAAAAGGCTTCCCTCATCAATCAACCTTCAAAAAATCAAAATATCAAAATAATCCTCAGAAAGCTTCCCGATTGATCATATTTTCCATCAAATAATAATTCCCAAATCGATCATTTTGCATCAAAATCAAATATGTAAAGTTGGGGAATTTCTCTATGAAACTATTGATACGAGAACCCTCTTTCCCACATGACCTATACATGAAAAACCCCTTTTCTTTTCCTAGGAAGGTACATCTAATCACTTCATCTCTATAACTAAGGTCCAATATATCACTACCCACTGATAGTCTTGTGTTAACATTATTAAAGGCTAAAAGTGTAAGTGCTTTCACATTTCTATACCCATCACGTATGTATCAAATCCATATCAAAATCAATCATTCCATTTTTTACTCCTACTTCAACAAAGATAGAACACATTTTGATTAACATTTTTTTATCACATATTAAGTCACATCATACATCCAAATCACATTTAACATTCACATTTTCCATATTTAAAAACTCATAGACACATCAATTAAAGAAAACATTAAAACCCATGTATCAATACATATATCATAATCAACATAAGCCAAATCACAAACCACATCATCATCATATATATAATCAAAGTCTCAAATACATCATCAAAAGAGTCTCCATAAATCATATATATCAAGGCTTCACAAAGAGTTGTATACATATCAAAATCCACAATCTAAATACACATAATCACTCTCCAGTAAATTGGACACCTCTTAGGAACTCACTGACATGGATAACACTCCCATCACCTCATTGAGGACCCCAACCACTACCAACTCCTCCATCCAACCCCGAGGTGGCTGACCTACACTCCCTGCACTTCGCATTGGGCACTTTGTCCTCGCCGCACTAGATTATATGCATTCAATACAACATTAGGCAAGTTATGTATAACCATATCCTCATAGTATTCACTCTCTGCATGCAAAGACTAATAGTGAGTAGCGTTATTCATACCCTATGCTCACATCTCGATCATTAGCCTAAGCACGAGTTGTCAACTCTGCACCTGATATAGAAGACCTCGTAATGCCTAGGGCCTTCCTCAAGGTATCCCACTATTGATGGTACCAATATTGATCTACTACCACCTATGCCAACTGTGCTTGAGTCCATCTCACTCAGCTATGACACTATCTCTCTCTCCAATCAATGTATCCCTCACCCCAACTAAATCATCTCTCTCTCCTCATACTATCCCTCTCGGTCCTCCATGGTGTCCTTCTCGGCCCTCAATCAGTGTCACCACCGCTTCCCCAGATCCCCCTCATCCTCATCATCATCATCATCATCACTAACATTCACCACCTCTTGTGCCCCCTCTACCTGAGCATGCACCCTCCTCCCCCTCTAAATCAATCGTGTCCTCTCAAACTCAACATATGCTCTCATCCACCACTGAGTATAGTCAGCACCACCATGACATCATCAATAGGAACTAAGTCCCCATCCTCATCTAAACCCATAGCCCCTACTCCTCTACTATCACAAACAGATGACCTACAACTGCCTTGGGAGTATCTGTATCTCCCTCCTCTCATCTATAAGGTACTGGATCCTCAGGTACATCTTGTATCAAACCAAATTATCATTTGACATGGCTAAATATAACCATCTCATACTCCCTACCTACCTATCATGTACCCACAAATCTTATTGTGTCTCGACAAGCTTGTCCTCATATCTTGGCCACTCAGGATACTCCAGATAAGGCCTCCATATCACATCACCCACCTACAATCCTGTCAAAATATCTCTATAGTAGTCATTGTCCTTGTCTTTTACACCCGACACTTATCCTCCCTCCATCTCATAAAACTAACATGCCTATCACTCACTCCACCCGATGACAAACCTTGCGGGTGAGTAATGGCTACAAGCTCGTATGCATAATAATATAACAAGAATGCCACATCAATACCAAACCTCTTGTGGACTTTCCAAGCCCACAACTCTCTATATGTCTGTGCTAATAGTGTTGGTGCCCACTCAAAGACAATCTGATGCTCCATCATCTCATCCACTACTCATGTCATCATCCATGGGAACCTTATCCCCATAATCAAGGAGGGAAAACATGAAATAGTCATCATCATCATCGTCATCCATGTGCACCCATCTCTCAATGGAAAATATAAATACTGATAAGAAAAATCTCCTGACACATACTTCACATCATCTGCCTCATCCCCATATAACCTCCTCATAACACCCTCTCTCTCAAACTCATTAATAATGTAAATACCCACTCCACAAACTAGAAATCTCATGATCTTGTGGGTATCCTCCACTGTAATAATAATTGTTGGGACCCTAAAATATTGGCTGAGTAAAAAAAAAAGCACATAGGCACACAAGGCCTAGTTGAAGAAAGGCGCACAAGGATAAAGCGCACAAGGCAGGGGTTTAAGGAAGGCTTTAAGAAAACTGTGGCACGCGTGTGGATAGAACCAAGGGTTCAGGACTTAGCCATATTGGGAATTTTGGGTAGAACACATGAAAACTATGACCTAACTGCGCATGCGGAGTGGATAAGGTGTCAGCCTGGCGACAGGTTGTCCCAGGAAGGAGCATGCCTGCAGGTAGAAGCTTCTAAAAGCACATCATGGTAAAAAGTGGAAAGCTCGGGCTTGAAGGAGCATGCTCACATGGAGGACCACATTTAGACACTTGGCATCAGATCTGAGGCCGTTGGAGGATGAGTTGGCAGTCCAGAAAGGCCTATATATACAAGCACTGTAGAAGTAAAGAGAGAGAGAGAGAAATAAATAGAGGGTGGAGCTCTGAAAATACTACAAGAACTCTGTTAGTTTGGGAAATTGTGCGTAGGAAAGGATGTATCAAGGGTATGGGGATTATAAAATTCTTTTAATAGCCTAGCCATATGATTCTAGATATAATGCATGACTATGGTCTACTTCTCTATGACATTCTGTAATGGCTCCATGAATGTAATGAGGTTACTAGCTTACATGAATATGAACATTGATGATTCTGATGCATACATCTTTCTCATAGTTCTTTTTCATTTATGTTTATGATTAAGTATGGATGCTTGTACAACTTCTTTTTGTTTTGGTATAAGTTATAAAATATGTTAAGCTCTTTCTGTCTGAAATGACTGCAAGGATCTAGAAGCCGTTCTGAAGCTCTATGGTGCTTGTATGTTTTACTTCCTTTCAAATCTCTTAAACATGGATCATAGATGATGTTTCCCACTAAAATCACATAAAAGAGATACTCTACACCCCATGCGTGCCTCGGGTGAGTGCCTAGCACCCACTAGGTGATAGGTCGGTGCACATGGGGTTCATTTCTTTGTTAAAAATGACTACAAGGTAATATCTCTCCCGTCGGTAACCAAAAATTACAACCGGCAAGATTCCACCTCTTCCGTCAAAGCCAATAACAAACCCCAACATCTATGAACTCGCTTGTAATCCCTCATCCCCATAAAACCCACTGCCTCTACATGGGCCCAATCATCATTTGTCATGTCTTCCCGCACCTCCTCTAAAATAAATGGGATCCTGTCTTAGAGAGTCAACTTCACATCCACCTACATACAAAAAAACCCACATTAGAACACATTTCACTATCAACAACATCCAAAAATTCTATCTAAAACATAGGTTACCATCAAAAACATTAGTTACAGCTAAAATCAGACCAATCGCTAGTGATTCACTTGAATCATTGGTGATTCACTCAATCGCTTATGATCGTTGTGAATCACCGACGATTCTATGATTCCAAAACAAAACCACCGTACGTGACAAAATGGTGAAAAAATCCAAAAACTAGAAAAATTCATCAAAAACAAACAAATTGAGGACTCACCTCTACATGTGTGGGCCTCTGTGTCCTTGAAGAAGCCATTATTGTTTCTCACTCAATCTCCCTCTTAATCACCATTTTTAACTCAAATCACTCTCCCAAATTACGTAAATGTGGTGAAAACAATGCACTTCTCATCACCGCCCTCGACTTTTATAGCCCCAAAAACCATTCACGAAATTGCCTAGGATTCCTTAAATCACCAACAATTCATAACAATTGCCCACAATTTCCCAAATCACTAGTGATTCCCTTATTTTCACATTCATCTATATTTTTTCAAAATCAACATCAATTTATCCCATCTTTTCAACACATTGTCACACTTAAAAGGACCCCAATCCTCAAAATATTAAATATCAAACAAACAAATCATCTCGAGATATGTCATACGTCTATGGGATGCAAGCCCCTTGGCCCCCCATCACTTGACTTCCCCATCCTTACACCTACCTTTATGGATCATATGTCTATAGGTAATGGACCCTTTGGTTCGCCTATCACCCGATTCCATGATTCCTCATTTCGATACTCCCGCTTAAGGAAAATTTTAAAATGAAATGCATGTCAAACTTATCTAATCAACCTATCAAACTGGTGTTCCTTACACTACGCTACATTCACCCCATTTTGAGGGGGGATCACCCATACAAATCAATCTATCATCATTTTTGTCTAGCACTTTTCCTACACCAAAATACTCGACAAAAGGGGGAAAATGTAGACACTCAAAATTTGCACTCCTCATTCTCCTTCATCACTTACATTATATTCATTATCACAAATCACTATCTCATTCATATATTCCCTATCCTAAGTCTAAAGATCCTCCATCATATTTACCTAGCGTAAATATTATCCACAGCTATAAAATCTATCCCTAACTTCTTTAAATCTACACTTAACCACCTAAAACCACTTGAAAACCAAAAGACAAATAAAACAAATCAAAAACATGACCATCCCATAACCATCCAACCCATCTACCTCGAATAACAACATCCCTTCAACATTTACCTGAACTCCAAAAACCAAACAACCTTGTTTGGAAGTGGTTTTAACCACTTTACCACTCAAAATCTCGAAAACCTAGATTGTCGATTTTCTTTGAATTCTTTGTGATTATAAATATCAGCTTTTCAGACCTTCTTCCAAGATCTTCAATTTTCAATCTTTGGCCCCACTTTCTATTGTCACAAGCACTAGCATCCTGCATCCCATTATTCAACACTATCACATCAGAGACATCATAAGACATTATCAAGTATTATCATCAAGCCTTTGTCAACTCTCTAGAGACCATTTTTCACCACTCAGGTTGTAGACTGCATCACAACATCATCTGATCAATTCAAATCTTCTCCAAGCAAGGTTTGAGGCATATTTTATCTTCACAACAATCTCAAGGTACTCCTTACATCTTTCTTATCTTCTTTCAGTCATATTTAGCCTTTAATTCAGTCTAAAACATCACTTTGTATCATCAAGCACTCGTTTTTATTAAACTATTAAAATTCTCTAAAAATTACCAATGATTCCTTTCAAAAAAATCATTTTATCAAATTTTTGTCAACTCTATCAAATCCTTTGTATTTAACATTGTTGTTTCCAAGCATGGCTCTCTATTAGATGGTAGTACCCAATCACTCACATCTAATTACCAACATTTACAACCTTCCGATAGTTTGACATCCATTCTTCTAGGAACAATACAACATCCTGCATGAGCTCACACTTTACACAATTCAATTTTCTGATACTGATCAAGACATTGAGGATCAATTTGAATTCCTTCACATGATTTAACAAGAAACCAATGATTTTAGGTACGAATACTTTGAACGTGTCCAAATTACGTCTACCATTTCTTTGGCCACTTTTGAAGCCACTCAGGACTTTCCTATTCATCTAGAGTTATAGATCTTCTCATCTTCTATATACATATCTACATTGATTGTATATCTTTATCTCCATCCATATCATTTATTTTTCAATCTACTTAATTTTCTAAAAGTGAGCTAACATCCTCCAAGGAAGTCCCTTTGGATTCCTGGAATCAACCTTTGCCGAGCAACTCACCTATCCATTTATCTAATCCTTTCTGTTTAGTGTCTTTGAGCACGTGTTCCTTTACGAATGGGAGGACTCATACATTCATACAAACATGAAAAATTCATTCAAACATCAGCTTCAACATCCATCTCTATGGGTATCATTAAACCCCATGTCTTCTGAGGTCGGTTTTGTTTTTATTATTTTGCTGCATTAATTTGAGTAGAAAGAGAAAACATCTTTGAACATGTTGTTTTTGGTGATAACGAGCTTTTGGCACACCTAGTGGGACAAGTATTGAAAGCTATATATTTCACATGTGTCTATCCTAGCCACCTTGGTTCCTTCACCGCCTAACAGCTTTTGGCACACCCAAGTGGGATAGGTTTGAAGATGTTGGAACATAATGATTAAGTGGTCTAGACAACTCTTAATTAATATGGGACCATCACTATTATATAGGTTAAATATTTAATAATATGAAATACTTTTCTATTATTAAATATTCATACCTAGGTAATATACATTAGGTAAGTATTTAATAATGTGAATCATTTTTTTATATTTATTAAATACACTCACCTAGGTATATGTGTCAACCATTTAGGTTGAAAAGGTGGGTCAGAGACATACCCGATCACCTTATATAAAAAGGACTTTAGGTCCTCATTTGATATATTTGGGAAATATATCAAAGGTGTGCAAATCAAGTGATTTGGTTTTACCCTTGGTAAATAGGGTTTTAAGGAGGAGGTGATCTTACTAGATGTAAAATAAGTTCTCTGAAGTAAAAGGTTATTTTCAAAGTGGTTTTTACCCTTTTGGGGTTTTCCACTATAAATATTGTGTCACATGTGTTATTTATTTCCTGTAAGTATTTCTTTATTTACTTATGTTATGATGTAATGTTTATTTAAATATTTATTGTAACATTATATAATATTTAAGTTGATTAAATCCATATTTATTAGAATCCTCAAATTCTAACAAAAGAGTTGTACAACTTCACTTCATCAAGTGGATGTGTTCTTGGTGAGATTTCAGCCTTTAGAGGCATTTTAAAGCACATCTGGTGACTCCACTAATTCAACCAACCCATTATCTCATTTGCATACCCTTATTTTCATCCATTTCTTCCTTCCCTTTCACCCTTCCATTCATTTTCATGTTTCCACTTCATTCATGGCTCTTCATAGAGCTCCTCCATTCTCTCATTTCAATTCCTCTCCCCTCCATTTGCATCAATGGGATGATATCCCCAAAACAACCTTGATAAATTTTTCCCTCTTTCGTGGAAATGGATATCAATCTCCTATTGATCATATTCAAGATATAGCAAACCACTAATCCATTCACAATGCCATTGAAGAAAATGTTTACCTTAGGATTCTTGTTCTATCATTCAGAGGCAAAGCAAAAGATTAGTTTAGCAGTTTGGATCCTCAATACATTTCCAATTGGAATCAGTTGGGAGAACAATTATATAATCGGTTTAAGGAGAATGCAAATGTCATTTTCCACACGGAACATATCAATAAATATAACAGGATTCAATAGAATTCATCTCATATTTCAACATCAGATTCAAGAGGACCTGACATAGAATTCCTCAAGAATTCAGACCCTCACAAGGTATGGCATTCTTATTTTATTTTAGGGTATTCCATTTTGATTTGGTTGTATTGATTCAAGCTCTATGAGGCAGCACTCTTCCTCGAGAATTTGATATTTATTATTATCTCGAGAAGAGTCTAATTCAAGCTAGGAAAAGGAAATACATTCCCATTACCCCTTCTTCCATCTTCTTCCACATCTTATGTGTCTAACAATGCAATAAATCAATAACCCCTCATGTATGTATCATATCTAACTAGTCTTATCATGTATGATGATTGTAGAACCATTGAAGAGTGGTATGACTCGATTATGATGATGATATTGTGAAAAGTGAATAAAAGAGGGCATCTACTTCAAAAGGAAATCAGTTAGACTCAGAGGATGTTGTCTTGAAGGAGGAAGAATTATTTGGCGAGGCGTAACAAAGCACAAACAAACCAACAAAGAGTTTCCTTCAAGAGGCAATTCTACAAGATGGTCCCATTTATGGACTGAGCTTAAAAGAAATGGGAAAATCACAAGGATCAACCCATGCCCAATCACATATCTAGCTAGTTTAGATCCACCCAATGAGTCGCAACATGTCATTCTCACTTCAGAGCATGAGGATGGGCTACAATGCACCAAAGGTCAGCTGAAATACCTCTAAAATCCAAATGCAAAGCAACTAAAATAGGTATTTCTTTTGTTTCCAATTGATACTTTGGGAAGAAGGGTGAAAATCAACTTCAAATCAGGTTTTCACTCTTACTTAAGAACGTGTCCATTGCCAAATCAAACACATGGTCTAAATTTATGAGGAAAGGTAGCTACTTCTCCTGTTTGTTGTAGGATTTGTTTACATTTCCTTTACCTCTAGTTAAAGTAGGGTAGTGTAGGTTTGTTTTCAGCAAAATAAGTGTATGTGCACACTCTACATATTTCCACTTAGAACATGTATGATTTTCCATTTTGTACATAGTTTTTCTAGGTTTTTGTTGTTTGCAGTACCATTTTGGAAGGCAAAGCGAGGTTTAATGGCTGAATCAAATAGTTGGAGCAGTTTCAAAGTTTCATTCAAAGCTCCACATATCAACTAAGTTCATCTTGTGCTTCATATGGCTCAGGGGTGAGAAAAATTCAAGTTCATATCAGTTTTTAAATTTTCGGACTCGACTCCATGCCTAATGGATGCATAAAGGATACTAGTCTAATCTAGCAAGTAGATTACCCCATGAGGTCACCAAATTATTATCCCAAAATAACTCCCAGGGTTATTTTGGCTTTAACAAGGTTTAAAAATGGACTTAGCTATTTTTAAGGGAAAAATACATTTAAATGACCGTTAAATTCCACCGCCCCAAAATCACTATTCATTGGCATTTAAAAACTCATGAGAGACTCACTAATCCCTTAGCGAGTTATATATCAAAGGTCGTTTGATGTCCATTTGGCCGTTAATTTCAAAGCCAAGCATAGCGAAGGGCCACCTGGTAGGATTTTGGCTCTCCTCAAATAATTTGGTCTCCGTGGACCTCAAGTTCACGGAGGAGGTAATTCAACAAGTGGATGGATCAGCACAAGTCAACAGGTGGATACATGGAATAATCTCAAGGACTCAAGAAGCAGACACGTGTCAGGATTATGACACTCTTCAAGGAAGATGTATTTTACAGACTTCAAGTCTACATAATAGACCAATTTTTAAGGGTGTCTGGTCTGGGCAACAGCTAAACAGGGTCAAAAAGTCAGCAAGAATATGTTGTTGCATTCCTATGGAGCTAAAAGTTTTTAATTTTCCTAGTTCAAAGCTGTAATGTGAAGGCATGGCTAATCAAAAGCAAGCACGAAAGCAAGAGATAATTACACATGTCATACACGAAGCTTTCTCATTGGCTCATGTTTTGCAGAATCAAAGGGTTTATCAAAGTTCTCAAAGTGCAAGGAGTATGGAGCTTTCTCATTGGCTCATGTTTCATGAGTTTCATTTAGGATAAAAGAAAATTCTTACATTGCGAGAAGGGTGGAGCTTTCCAATTGGATCACGTTTAGCATTGCCAATGCAAGTAAAGGAACGGACCGACATTGAGACATGTGTGGAGCTTACTCAATGGTTCATGCTTCGCAAATGGATAATGGAGGTTTCATAAAGATCGATCCCTAAGCCAATGAAATACTAACATGTGGCAAAGGAAAATCAATACACACATAGAAAGGGGAATCCCGGGCCAATCAAAGGCCACCATATGTCACGTTCCTATGCTCCCCAACCAGCAAAAAATCAAATGCTCCTATCTTTCAATTCCCTACCCCAAATCACACAAAATCGGAGTCTCATTGGAAAGGTCTCCTCAAGCCCTTCAATTTGGCATCATGAAAATAAGAAATTGATGAGGTTTGGTGGGTCAAAATGGAAAACATGACATCAAAGGGAGAGAAGACAGTCATGAGCACAAAAACGGTTAAATCTCACACTCAACCACCAAAATTAATAAAGTATGGATTCCATTTCTTTCTGTAAGACAAAATGGACATAGGAATGGCCTTGCAGGGTTCCCATGTTCTTGTAGGATAATTTAATACAAATTATTGGTGATTTAAAGTTTATAAAGTTGTGCCCCTATCTTCTCCCTCGTCTCTCCTTCCCATTTTTCTATATATTGTTAAGTGATGCTCATTTATAAGGTTTATGTTGGTATCCAAATTGATTCTCCTTTATAAGCTGAGCATCATCATAGATTTAATAAGAAGCCTAGAGGTAGATAAATCATCATGTATGTCATTTTGTAGCCAAGCAGGTGATTCAGATAACTCTTTGTCACTCGAGATGTTGGAGAAATGGATAGCACCTTCAAAAGGATTTGATCTATCCTCACTACTTTAGGTTATGCCTTTCAACTAGGGTGAGAGGACCCATTTTATAACCTTTGTTAGTGAAGGAGAATGAAGATATCCTTCTTTACACAAATTTGAAAGGAAACCTTGAGAAAATATGATCAATGCACCACAATTTAACTCTTATGAGTACTCACTTCTAAAGACTAGTGATATTTTCTAAACAAGGTTAAGGTTACTAAAGACATTATGGAATCCTGATTGCTTCTACATATTTTGGAAGTAGAATTTATTCATTTGTGGACATACAAGGAAAATAAGGGTAGTTTAGGTAGGATTCATTGTTTTTGAATACTTTTGGTGGGAGATTAAGAAGGATAAACTTGATTTTTCTAGATCTTTGAGAACCTTCACAACAATTGGAAAACTAAATGACAAAATGCTTCAAAATAGCTAAAATATTCCTTCAACTAGAAGGTGTGCATCAATGGAGGCCCAGATTTGCACGGTTTCACACAATCTCCAAGAATTTAACATGAAGGCTCGAGCTAAAGACTCAATTAAACATTAAAGACCCCTGGTTCCTCATGCCTAAGATACACTCAAAGGCTTATAGACAATCTTTATCAACAAAATGACAATAAAGTGATTTTAAATTGTTTATCTCATTATAGGATGAAGGATCTTCTCATAATGAAATTTCAAATGCCACTAAACTATCACAGGGATGATATCCTGTGTGATTCGGAGGGATTTTTACACAAGATTGCAATAGGAACAAGAAATACTATTTACAGACATTCTAAAATAAAGAAAACACAAATTTGCCCAAGATTAACACATATTAATAGGAAGTTGATTAGATTCATCAGCAGGGGAAGGTTTCTTGAACAATCTCGTAGAGATTTTCAATGGTTTTACACTTGCAACCAACTCGACATGATCAAATCTAAACATAAGAGATTAACAGGTTTCTCATATGGTCTCTCAGGAAGATGGGATTTCTCAAATTTTCTCGTAAGAATTCAACCCCTGACCATTTGCATGACTAAAGAATGATTTTTATAACACTCAATTCACATCCAAGCTTTTCCCCCAAGGAAAGAATATTTGAGGAGCCTTTGTTTGTTACATGTTTGATCATGATTTCCAGAAAATGACGTTTAACGTGTTTACTGCAAAAAAAGTTGCCAGTTGTTCAAAAAGGTGAATCATTGTAAATATCTCCATCATTTTTTTTAAATGGGAGCACATTTTCATCCTCCGTGCATGTAACCTCCATCATTTCATCTTTTTCCATTCTTTCCTCTGTAACTTTGCTTTGCATCCAGTTTCTCTGTAATTTATGTTTTTTACAAGTGCGCAAGCGATTCCAACTTCAAAATATCAACCTTTACATTCCTTTGACTCATAAATTAATCTCTAAATCCATTCAGTTGAACTTTTCGAGACAAAACGAAAAGGAATTTCATCAAAAATGATGAAAAACAATGCATATTTGCATCTCCAAGAGTCTTGGAGAAAAAATGGTGGCAAAATCAGATGCAATGCACAACAACCGTTGATTCGCCCTTTCTCAACTTTAGATTAGAGTTGTCCACATGGAAAAATCTGATTCGAAGTGGGCATAGGGTTGCCTTTTGCATTTTATGACTTTTAGAGAAAATGTGCAATTTTCACATTTTTCCCCACCCCTTCGCCTTTGAAATACAGGCTCAACACGTGGCTTAATCTGGGCCTTTGATGGAGTCATGGCTCATTTCTATAATTTTACCCTTTTTAACAAAAAGGCAAAATTTCCAATTTTCCTCCGCTGACCCGCTTCCCGCTTTTATCTTTTGATGTGGGCCCCAGCAGAGTCGTGCTTCATTTTTATACTTTGATCCTTTTTCAAAAAAGGAAAAAGTCTTCAAAAACCTCTAGTGACCCACCTCTCTACTTTGACTTTTCAATACTGAGCCAAAAAACTTCAAAGTGCTCATAAAACCACTTGTAACATGAAAAACTACCATGTGTCCTTCATCGGGGTCAAAGTAAGACTTTTTCCCTATCACTTCATATTTTTTGAATAGCCAATCAGAGACTATCGGGGCCATGGGGCCAATTTGGTATTTTTACAAATGTGACCAAAGTGGAAAATTTCACCAAAAAGACCCGTCGGGATGCAACCAATTAAAAATGAACATGTATACACCTTCGGGAAAAAAGAGAAATTCCTTTTATAAATTTGACCAGCCAATCAAAACTCAATGGGGTCGTGGGGCCAAATTGATCTTTTTGCAAATATAGCAAAAAGTTACAAGTTATAACATAGACCCGACGTGCCCCATCCAATCAAAAGAGACCACGTATTTGAAGATGCTGAGATATAATTTGATGGGGAAACACGCTCGTCAAACCATAAAATGCAAGGAAATCACCATTTGTGTCCAGAATTGAATTTTTCTTTAAGGAAAAAAATTTGGAAATGATACTGAGGCCCAAATGTGATCCACGAACATGGATAAGGATCTTCAACAGCATACAAATGAAGAAAACATTTCATGCATCCATTCAGGGAAATAGAAAATATGATAAAGCCCACAGATTGAAGAATTTTGAGAACAAAAGAGGTGAGATTGAATTGAGCACCAACATCGGCTCCGACTCAAGGATGGACACTCCCTGTAAGTGCCACAAGAACAAAAGAGAAGACCAAGTGCCAAAATCCATTGGGCAATAGAGTCAAGAACAAGCTTGCAGAGAAGAAAGACAATAACCAAATCCCCCAAGACGAGTTGAGAAACCAACAAAAACTGGTCACCAAACTAGGAAACACCGAAAAAAAAACACGAAAGTAGAACGAAAACAAAAGACTATACATTGTACAATGGTGTGCATGCCCTAATTCTAAGAAAACAATCAAGGAATATTTTCAAGTGCCTTCGATTCTGGATATGACCATGCTAAGCAGTTTTGATACATCTTTAACAACTAGTCATATGATTGTTTCTCTTCTCCATCCAAGTTGCTATCTGACCACATTTTTTCAAGCTTATCCTTTGTGCCTATGTCAAGTTTTTCAACATCTCTTGAGGATGCATCAAACATCAAAGTCCCAGGAAAATCAACCTACTCAGGATATCTGCATTGATCAATTTCATACTCCTTGAAAACAACATAGCTCACAGAGTTATCAACATTAGTGTCTGTTTGCAATACTTCATAAGAAGCATTGTTGGGGTCCTCAATGAGATACAACATTTTCTTTTCACCAGGTAACTTCACAAGGCTGCCCTCATTTGGTATGGTGGCATAAGACATATCCATTTGCACATTTCCACCCACACTCGCTGCCCACTTTCTGGATAATAACATTCCCCACTTAGCAGGAAAATCCACAATTACTACATTCAAATTTAAGTACTTTCCTGGATATGCTGCCAATTGCACTACTAAACCTTTGACACATCCAACTACTTGCACCTCTCTTGAATCCATGGCAGTACATTCCCATAAGTTGTTGTTACTTTGAGATTTAACTCATTCATGACCTCAAGAGGCATTACATTACATGAGGCTCCTGAATCAAACATGTAGTTATGTAATAACCTATCTTTAATAATCAGAGTAGTAAAAATGGATCCACATTCAGCTAAGACTCAACCAGAGAGGTTCCCAAATAAACCTCAGGTGGTTCACCCAATTCCTCCAATGCTTGTGGTTTTTCTAATTCTACAATGGTAGGAGGAACCTCTACTTTGTTTACATTTTTACCCTGGGTGACCTTTTCTTCCTCAAGCCCCAAATATTTGAATGCTCTATTCCTATGCTCAGGGATTCTAAGCAATTCAACAATAGGAACAAAATCTTGATCTGACTCAAGATTTGGGCTATGTCACAAGGAACATATTTGGGTAAGGCAGTATTAGGAGGAGGGTTCACAGCTTCATCTGATAATATGGGAGTCTTCACAGTCTGAGCATGGGGAGGAACACAATTTTTATTTGGGGTGACAAAGCCTTTTCCAGATGCATCTTTTTAGGGGTTTCCTTAGGGATACTGGTAAGCACTAGAATTTTTGGTTTGGCCTAAGGCCCTGCCCCTTTGACAACCTTACTCCTAGTATTGTATTCCTTTTCTTGGGCAACTGTTGCATTCATTAACAACTATCTGTCCTCTTCTGAAGGAATTCCTCCATCATACTTTTTAATCATTAATTCCCTTAAGTACTCAAAATCATTATTAGGCAACTCAAAATCTTGTACCATATCAATTTCAGAAGTATGAGTGGGAGGAAGAGGTAATACCCAGTGAATGCAATCCTAGAAATCAGCAGTAGTTCTGGCACTTATTAGTTCAGTTGAGGTTTCTCCCTATTGTGAACTTGTAGAGGAATCCATCATGCATGCATCATCATCTATCTCATCATCATCAGCTTCCTCAACTTCTTTTTCTTCATCACATGGGAATGGGGCAAGAAACATCTATCACACCACTCCATATCATGGACCTCTTCCATAGTAGTAACTCTGGAAGCCAAAGGATCAAGCACCAATCTATTTTCTCGGGGTTGGGCGGTTTATTTCCGATCCCACGGCCCTTTACCCCTGTCATCTGATCTATGATCACCTTTGGGATGATTTACAAATCTTTCTTAACCTTGTGGCTTGTCTGACCTTGGGAACCTTTTCCAATCCCCTTCTCTGCTCTAGCCAGTTTATAGGATATTTCCTTAACAACTCCAGCCAAATTTTTACAACCTCTTCCAGATCAACAGACTTACTCGAGTGAGGCTTCTCTGGATTGATCATCTTGATACCTTCCCTCTTAGGAGGCTTACCAACTGCCTTGATGTTATTTTCAATCTGCAAAGCCATGGTGAAGGCCTGCCTCAATGTTCCTGGGTTCTTGTTTCTTAAATAATAGGCATCCTTTTTGTCAAAAGCATCAGAGTATTTTGTCAAACAAGAAACATCACTTAGCCTCAGGATTACAGGTAGCCCACTCGGGTCTTATTGAACCAAATGTTGAAGTCATGGATAGATTCATTAGGATTCTTCTTAATATTTTCAAATTCGAAAAAAAAAACACGGGATCTGTCTTATCCCCATATTGCAATCTAAAAGCATTTTCCTTTTATGTTTATTTATCTATTGATTTGTCTAGTAAATATTTATACTACAGTCACATGCATCCTCCTATAGAGTATGAATAAACAATTTGATGTACACATCCTCAAATTTTATCTCCTATCGCTTTGGAAAACACGAGGACGAATGAGACATAAAATTTTCAAATGCAAATGAAGGCCCCTCTCCAAATGGAGAATTCTAATCTACAAAAAGACTACCTAATTCAGAAGCACTTGAGGAAGTATGGCAATCTTCAATGATAGGTGATCGGGCCTCCATAATTGATAACTCTTTTCTTAATTTCGATCTCCAACAACTTTCCGATTCTTCTTCCTTCAAAATTTGTCTTTCCCAATTCTAGAAACAACCTTAGTAGGGTATTTAACGAAGAAAGATCTTTTCCTTCTAGATTTGCAAAGATTAGTGATAAAATTCAATTGTGAGAGGTTAACACACCGGCATTTATCAAAAATTAATTCAACACGGAGTTGCTCACTAAGGATTTTCACCTTAGTTGTGTAAATGCACTAAAATTGATCTGTTAAATGTCTGTCAACACTAAATTCATGCAAAGCTTCATAGATCTAACCTTCCTTTACCCATATTTAACATTGATGATGTAAACTTAGCACAAAAAACCAACAGATCTTGGAAATATTACACACAGAACTTGTAACTTTGCTTTATTCTTACAAATCTAGACATAGGATGACATTTCAACAACGTATTTGTACTTAGATCATGTAAGAAACATTACCAAGGTTGGTATGTGTACACCTTTGTTCAAATATTCCTTGGAAACGATGCCAATCCGGTGTTGTTTCCGCACAAATAGGTCTCAGAGTTCAAATAATCCCTGGCAACGACACCTATCTGGTGTTATTTCCATACAAATAAGTCTTGGAGTTCAAATAATCCCTAAAAACGGCACCAATCTGGTGTTGTTGCCGCAGAAATAAGTCCCGAAGTTCAAATAATCCTTGGCAACGCTAATAAGTCCCTGACAATGGCGCCAATATGGTGTTCTTGCCGCACAAATAAGTCCCAAATTTCAAATAATCCCGGTAATGGCTCCAATCTGGTGTTGTTGCCACACACAAATAAGTCCCGAGTTCAAACAATCCCGACAACACTAATAACTCCCTAAAGAACAATGTCAATCTAGTGTTGGTATCCAAATTGATTCTCCTTTACAAGCTGAGCATCATCATAGATTTAACAAGAAGCCTAGAGACAGATAAATCATCATGTATGTCATTTTGTAGCTAAGGAGGCGATTCAACTAGCTCTTTGTCACTCAGATGTTGGAGAAATTGATAGCACCTTCAAAAGGATTTGATCTATCCTCACTACTTTAGGTTGTGCCTTTCAACTAGGGTGAGAGGACCCATTTTGTAACCTTTTTTGGTGAAGGAGAATGAAGATATCCTTCTTTGCACAAATTTGAAAGGAAACCTTAAGAAAATATGATCAATGCACCACAATTTAACTCTCATGAGTTGTCACTTCTAAAGAATGGTGATATTTTCTAAACAAGGTTAAGGTTACTAAAGAAATTATGGAATCCTGATTGCTTCTACATATTTTGGTAGTAGAATTTATTCATTTGTGGACATACATGGAAAAAGGGGTAGTTCAGGTAGGATTCATTGTTTTTTAATACTTTTTGGTGGGAGATTAAGCAGGATAAACTTGATTTTTCCAGATCTTTGAGAACCTTCACAACAATTGGAAAACTAAATGACAGAATGCCTCAGAATAGCTAAAATATGCCTTCAACTAAGGTGTGCATCAATGGAGGCCCATATTTACATGGTTTCACACAATCTCCAAGAATTTAAAATGAAGGCTCGAGCTAAAGACTCAATTAAACATTAAATACCCCTGTTCCTCATGCCTAAGATACACTCAAAGGCTTACAGACAATCTTTATCAACAAAATGACAATAAAGTGATTTTAAATTGTTTATCTCATTACAGGATGAAGGATCTTCTCGTAATGAAATTGTAAATGCCACTAAACTATCACATGGATGAGATCCTGTGTGATTCGAGGGATTTTAACACAAGATTGCAATAGGAACAAGAAATACTATTTGACAGACATTCTGAAATAAAGCAAACACAAATTTGCCCAAGATTAACACAGATTAATTCAAAGTTGATTAGATTCATCAACAGGGGAAGGTTTCTTGAACAATCTCAGAGCTTGTCAATGGTTGTACACTTGCAACCAACTTGACATGATCAAATCTAAAACATAAGAGATTAACATGTTTCTCAGATGGTCTCTCAGGAAGATGGGCTTTCTCAAATTTTCTCGTAAGAATTCAACCCCCGACCATTTGCATGACTAAAGCATGATTTTTATAACACTCAATTTACATCCAAGCTTTTCCCCAAGAAAAGAATATTTGAGGAACCTTTGTTTGTTACATGTTTGATCATGATTTCCAGAAAATGATGTTTAACAAGTTTACAACAAAAAGTTGCCAGTTGTTCAAAAAGGTGAATCATTGCAAATATCTCCATCATTTTTTTAACTGGGAGCATGTTTTCATCCTTCGTGCATGTAACCTCCATCATTTCATCCTTTTCCATTCTTTCCTCTGTAACTTTGCTTTGCATCCAACTTCTCTGGTAATTCATGTTTTTACAAGTGCGCAAGCAATTCCAACTTCAAAATATCAACCTTTACATTCCTTTGACTCACAAGTTAATCTCTAAATCCAATCAATTGCACTTTGCAGACAAAACAAAAAGTAATTTCATCAAAAACGATGAAAACAATGCATATTTGCATCTTCGTGAGTCTTGGAGAAAAAATGGCGGCAAAATCGGATGAAATGCACACCAACCGCGATTCTACCCTTTCTCAACTTTAGATTAAAGCCATCCACGTGGAAAAATCTGATTCAAAGTGGGCCTAGGGTTGCCTTTTGCATTTTATGACTTTTGGAGAAAATGCACAATTTTCACATTTTTCCCCACCCCTCTGGCCTTTAAAATACAAGCTCGACACGTGGCTTAATCTGAGCCTTTGATGAAGTCATGGCTCATTTCTGCAATTTTGCCCTTTTTAACAAAAAGGCAAAATTTCCAATTTTCCTCCAGTGACCCGCTTTCCACTTTTATCTTTTAATGTGGGCCCTAGCAGAGTGGCAATTCATTTTTATACTTTGCTCCTTTTCACAAAAAGGAAAAATCTTCAAAACCTCCTGACCCATGTAACACCCCGATTTTTGTAAGTTATCATGGTGATTACTTTCTTAATGTTAGAATCTTGCTGAAATGAAGGCAAATATGTTGAGATTTTTTTTTTTTGATCTTAAGGGAATGTGTTGCTAATTTGGATTCTTGCATACTGTAATTTATTTGCATGGGACAAAGAGTTAGTTATTGTTGCTTGTATGTTTGCTGATGTGACGAAAAATTTGTCGTATGATTGCTGAACTCTAATCGTTGATTGACAGCACACTTTGAATCAATTCCATTGATCCAAAGTATGTTGTGGCCTTCTTGTGATCGCTTTGTCGATTTACTCTTGAACCGAACTGAAGGTTGATATAAATGTGCAGCGCCTGATTTCAGGTATGAACAGCTGGCATGTAGAAGCCAACAACAAAGGTTTGATTCTCGAACCATGCACTGTGTAATGTGAGATCCCGTAAGGCGATAAAATCCTGGATGCGGGTGGCTTAGGTATGGTTAACGTGGGACGAAACGTCCCCGCACAAAGATTGAATTGTAAGTCATTAGGGAAGACTTGGTCGAAGCTTATTGATTAAGTGTTAGGTGCTAAGGGGAAATTATATCCTAATCTAATCCTAAGTTCTACCTTACATCCTAAACTACTATCCTAAGTGGATTTTTAAATTGTATAAATGATGAAAATAGACCTAAGTTCTATTAACCTAAGACTAGGCGGTGACCTAGGTTTGAACACTATTGCTAATCCTAAACTAATCCTAACCTAGAAGGGGACGCACAGACCCATGGGAAAGGATAAGGATGGAAGGAAATTTAATGGCAATTAATGAAGTCCTTGCGTGGACAGTGCCAAGTTTGGCGGGAACAGGAAAAAGGTGGAGGTATCTAGTTGGTTATGGAACTAAACTTGGTTTTGCATGCAAAATTTGAAATTGGCAACTCGCCAACCCAAGTCGGCGGTGGCGTGAGAAAATAGGGAAAAGGCAGAGCCTTTAATGCATTTAATTTCTCGGTCTTCGCGACCAGCTCACCTTGGAAAGAGTATGGAGGAATTTTTGTTGGTCATTTGTGTTTGCTCGGGTTTTGGAAAGTTGCTCTGCATTTGGTTTTTGCTTGGTTCAGTCGAACCAGTTGTGTTTGGTTTCTATCACTGTTTCTTTGGAAATCGGAGGCTGTTTTCTGAGCCTGTAGAGGAAGGGACTGTTGGGAAGCTTGTTGTTGTCGCCGTGGAAGGAAACACCTTCTGTAAATGCGGTTTTCTTCGAGCATTCGAGGAAGAATACCAGGCATGTTAAGCCCTTCTCTTTAAAACACTTGCTTTACTTAAGCGTCTCATTAAAACAACCCTGCTCTTCTTCATCTGAACGGGTTTTGGGTTTGTTTGTTTGCGGTCGTGACAGAGATGATTTTGGTTTAGTTAATTTTGTTGTCACGTTGGAAATGATTTGGGTAGAATCATTTTCTTGCTGTCGTGTTTTGAACTGTCTTTGCATATATAATTAAGTTGGAAACACCGCCATGCTGTGCTGGTTTGTTTGACAGTAATGGGGAATTCGTCATGAGTGTTATGAAACTGTACATGTTGTATGAGTTTGTTTTCATTAATGAAGCAATCGTTCTTTTACTAATACGAACTGGAATGATGGAATGTATTAGCTGTGCGAGTTGTTTGAAGTTGTTTCTTATTGAAATTTTTAAGGAAATAAGATCCTTTTCCTTCTGTTGTTTTGGATTTTGAGGGAAATAGCATTTGGGTTTTATTTGAGCATATGAACTCGATTTGAAGGAAGTAATAGTAATATTTTTATTGCTGTGCCTTTTTCTTGTATAAGAAATGAACGAATACGTATTGGGTATTCGTGAAAGTAGGAGAAGTTAACTGTTTTCTTCTGAACTTATAAATGATTATATTCTTTCCTTGCTTTGTGATGGAAAGTTGATTTTATAGTGTTTTATGGATGCGGTTGATCTTCTAACTCAAACTGTCTTCGTGAATACGACTTGGCTTGGGATTTCTGTGCAAATAAATGGAAAAACATGGGAATTTGGTTTGTTGTTTGAGTCTGTCCTGACTGTACCAAGCTTATGTATCTAATACCCTATGCGGGTTTGCCTTGATAGAGGTATTGATATATGAATATTGTATTTTGAGTTTTGTACCTCATTAGGAAAAAGGAGAATGTTGTTTTTGGATTTAATGGTTGATCGAGATAGAACTCAAACTGGGCATTCATTGCATATGGTATATTGAATTGAAACTGTACAGGCTATGTGAGTTTGCTTTTCAATGTTGAACGATTGTTCTGTTATCATTATGAGTTGAGCTGTCATGCTAAGATAAACACGATTTGGGTGTTTTTATTTCATTTGGAAGAAGATGATTGTTCCTTTACTGAAAGTTGAAGGAAACGAGTTCTTCCTTTCTCTGTTGTTGTAGATTTTGAAAGAAACAATAATTTGGATTTAATGAACGTTATAAGTTCAGCTTGATAGAGATGACAGTGGCATTTAAATTGTTTCCTGAGTGTTGTGTTTTCCTGTACAAATGGAAGATTGGAATGTTTCAGGAGATCTCTGATTTTGCACTGTCATTCAAAAAAAAAAAAATGAATCCGACTTGACTGATTCTTGTTGTATTTGAAGGAAATGGATGTTTTCTTATTGAAATAGTTAAGGGAATGAATTCTTCTCTTCTTGCTGTTTGAATTCTGGAAATAGCATTAGAGCTTTACTGTGCATTATGAATTGGTCTTGCTGTAGGTAACAACAATGTGCAAATTGTTATTATGAACTGTATGCGTTCATGGATATAGAAGGTCATGTGAATAAGTGATTACGTGGCTGTATAACTGTTTATTTGGTTAAAAATACAGTGAAAGAAGTATGGAATCTTCTAGTACAGTAAGTACATAGTATGCATCTTTATACTGCTTGTTCTATGATGAATACGATGTTTTACTAACCTGTTTATGGTATTCGTATGAGCCTGATTTAAATGAAGTATTGATAAGGATGATAAATTCATCCTTGTTTTCATTTAAAGCTGAATATGAATGGAACTATTTCTTGCTGTCTTTGGAAAGTGAATTCCGAATGGATTTTGTAAGTTTCACTTTGAACTGTTATCTTGATTTGTGTCTCGTTTGGATTCAATTTTTAGGACAGTCATGAGGAAAGAATAGGAATGTGGATGGATAACTTGGAAAAATGATCTTTTCTTCTCTCATACAGTTGGAAATCTGTAATCGTTTAGGAACGAATTTTGTATTGCTTGGGTATAAGCAACTATATTTATTGTTGTTTGCTTTATATGTACTTGATTGCTTGGAATCAAATGTGATGCATGAACTGAAAGGAAGGTAATTGGGTTACATTTCAGTTAGATTTTATCCTTTGCATTTATTACTAATGAAAGGAATGGAAAGGATAACAGTTATGTTATAACAGCAGTATGCTTACTTATATTCCTAGTTCTTACAAATGTTGTAATCTGGAACTGTTGAAGGAAATTGCGTCTTGTATGGTTATGTGGGAAATAGGACAGCAATTCTTTGACTGATTGGGATGGTATTTAGATGGTTCAGTTGTCATACTGTTCATTCTTTTGATACTTAATTCTTGATTGATGTTCATACTGTCATTTCATAAAAGTAGGGTTCTTTTATTGAGACAGTTAATTTGAAGCACCTCATTTTAATGACAAGTGCTTAATATGCTCAGTTCATTGAACTGACCCGTGCAAGTAATTTTGCAGATGGAACTTGATTAAAATGAAGACATGGCTATTTTCTGATGCTTCTTTTGATTGTCTGAAGATGAATTGTATTTGTTAGTTATTATTCCTCTACGAGGAATTGTGAAAAGAAGAAAGTACATTCTTCTATCTATGAGTTGTAACGTTGTTTAATATAAACAAAGTCCAGTCATTTGGACTGGCAGATGTATGGGTTATGAAATGGATTAATGAATAAAAATACAAGTGTGATATTTTAATAACTATATCAGTTTGATATTGTTGATTAAATTGGAAATATAATGTTATTTCTTGATTTGGAATTATTCAATTGTCCTTGGATGGATTTAAAAGGAATTGACATCTATTCTTACCTAAATGCAACTTTTAAGTTGAAATGTGTAATTAGTTCATACTTTGGGTTAAGATGAATTTTTAATTGACATTAAAAGGATTAGGAAGAACACGATTCCATAACTGATAGGTATTCAGGATTAGCTTCGAAGCTAAGGAATATCAAATAACTTAGTAGTAACCGAATTTCGTATTCGAACTCCGTTAATAGCCTCGTATGTTAAATTCAGAAAGTAAGGATATGGGATAAATATATCCAGGACCAATAGACCTTAACTATGAAAGGTTAAGGAAAATAAATGAATACATTTATTGAGAATTAGACCTCGTTTAATGACGTCTAATAAGCTGGAATTCTTAATTGGGTTACAGTTGTGAAAAACTTGGTTAAGTTTAATAGGTTAAACTTATCACGTTCGTCGGTAATGGGTTGCTTAATCCAATGATTAAGAAAAGAACCAAGTAGATAAAATACAACCCTTCTTCATACGAAGGAGAAGATGCATCGCAAGATAGAAGGCGGATTTAGTCTCTCTTATCTCCATACAACTCGTAACAGAACGAGGAAAAAGGGATCAAGCATGGTTACTTTGACGGTTGATCTTAAATATTAAGATCATATCCAAATCACTTGAGAAGGATGTGTACTCTCGACGAGAGGATTTCGTAGGACATTGACATACGCCAGCTACAGCACGGTGTCTTCATGAAGGCGGGGTCTTCATGACGACACAATGTTATAGCTGACATATTACAATGCCCTCCCGAATTAAATCATCAAGAATACATAGGCTGAATATTAAGTTCTTGGCTGGGGATAGGAATATGATCACGTATACGAAGTGACTCAAGAGGACTAAAGATAACTAGACACACGGAGTCGTTGGGAACGACACCGTATGTCTGCGTATCTTTAGTTACCATGAGTGCCTTCCTATATTCGCTCATATTGCTAGTTAGAAATTGGAAGTTAGAATCTGACCTTAAATTGAAAGGACTGGTAGGAACCAGGAAAGACCATTCTAGATAACAGGTGAAGTGAGGTGAAGGACGTATTCCATTGGTGTGTATCACATCCAGGAATATGATCATGCAAAGCATGTGAAAATCTTTGGCCAAAGTATCGCAAGTGCTGGTTGCGTTGTCCTAATCACTTAATTTAAGATGCAGGATGTCAGATGAATATCAGTAACAGATATTCAGATAGGCTTCTTAAATGGATCACTTCGATAACCGGAAACGGTTAAGAGAATCTTGTATATATAATATACTATGCATGAATGAACATGAAGGATCGGTAGTTGCCGAGTCATGAAATGAGAGATCGTTGAAACTCCAAGCCATGAAAATGGGAGATCGGCAGTTCTTCGAGTCATTTACAGCAGCATATGGAATCTATTATATGATTGAATGACATCGAATGTGTGTTCCATATTGCAAATATGTGAACAGGGAACATTAGTTTTAAAAGGAAATTGTGTGTTCCAAACTGCATTGTTTGGGCAGAGAACAATTATTAAAACTTGAACGTGTGTTTGAATTATATAATTCATAACAGAGAACTTCTTATAAAAAAAAATTCCCTTGTTCTAGTATCTTAAAATGGGGATGTTACAACCCACCTCTCCGCTTTGACTTTTCAATGCTAAGTCAAAAAACTTCAAAGTGCTCCGCCAACCCGCTTCCCCACTTGTAACATGAAAAACTACCACGTGTCCTTACTCAGATCCAAGTAAGACTTTTTGCCTACCACTTCATATTTGCTTTGAATAGCCAATCAGAGACTATCGGGGTCGCGGGGCCAATTTGGTATTTTTTACAAATGTGACCAAAGTGGCAAATTTCACCAAAAAGACCCGTCGGGCCGCAACCAATTAAAAATGAACACGTATACACCTTCGGGGAAAAAATATAAATTTGCTCCGCATTTATAAATTTGATCGGCCAATCAGAACTCAACAGGTTACAGGGGCCAAATTGATCTTTTTGCAAACATAGCAAAAAGTTACAAGTTATAACATAGACCCAACATGCCTCATCCAATCAAAAGAGACCACGTAGCTAAAGATGCTGAGATATAATTTGACGGGGAAAACATGCCCATCAAATCGTAAAATGTATGGAAATCACCATTTGCGCCCAAAATTGAATTTTTCTTTAAGGATAGAATTTGGAAATGATACAAGGCCCAAATGTGATCCATGACCATGGAGAAGGATCTTCAACAAAGATACAAATGAAGAAAACCTTTCATGCATCCATTTGGGGAAATAGAAAATATGACAGAGCCTGTAGATTGAAGAATTTCAAGAAAAAACGAGGTGATATTAAATCGAGCACCAACAGGTTAGACATTCTTGGAATGCAAATGTATCTCGTAAGTGTTGCACAAGTGTTTTATTTTGAGTTGCAGGCCTCAGATTTTGACATCTTGCATGGTGATACTTGCCTATCTCCTTCAATGTAATGAATTGTGCATATTTGAAGCAAAAAAATACTTGTTTTGTGGCGATTGATCTATGCTAACTTGTGTTTCTATTGCAATTTCTTGCCTTTCATTGTATTTTCAAGTATTTTGTGCATACTATGTTCTCCTTACATGGTTTGAATGATCAGGGGATCTTTTTTTAATTTCCCTAAACATCCCTAAATGTTTTCAGTGTAGAAGATCATTTTGAGAGCTTTCCATCGACTGTGAGAACGCAACAAACGGACATCGGGAGCTCTAGATATGTCTAGTCAAAGTTTGGTCAATAGGAAAGTCAACTCTGGTTAACTGGTCAATATTGGACCAATGGCACTGTGACATGTAGCAAAAAGGTGAAGGGAGTTGTTTGTTGGTTTTCGATCTCCGGTCTTCGATAGGTGCAAAATATTGCTCGTCAGAACAAGAGGCTCAAATTTTTTACGAAGGGGAGCCCGGCCACCGTGTGGACTATGGTATTATCGCCGACATGGTGGGTCCACAAGCCACCACATGGCTTGCCACCATGAATCAATCGATTTTCCTATCAAGGGTCAACATCGAGCTAATTATTTGAGTCATACATGGACCGAGTTACATTTTACTTTGTAATTCTTTTCCATACTTATTTCCAAATGCCACGCATATACATATTAATGTTCAAACATTAGTATAACCACATAATCCTCCAAACCCACATAAACTGCCAACATGTTATGCTATAGCCACGTGGAAGTAGGTGAAGCAGTGGTGGGGGCATGCAAAGGCCCATGCATGGATATCCATGTGAGAGATAAGGGGGTCTAAGGTTTTAAAAAACCTTATATAAAGCCAACACCGCCTAATGTGGGATATACCCACTTTAGCATGCAAAACCGCCCCCTTCACCCTTAGCCGCCAACATGGGTATTTAGCCCATTAAAATATGCAAAATCTGCCAATTTGGGATTATATCCCATTAAAATATGCAATCCGATTACACATGCTATGGGATGAGGCTATTATTATCCTTAGGATAATATTTGAGGCATTATTTTAAGGGCCCTATTTTTGTATAAATAGGGAACCCATTTCATTGTAATGGACACACAATGCAACGGAGAAGCTCATTCCTAGAGCTCGAAAGGTGGAGAGTGAGCCAAGAGGAGAGTTAGTTGTCATGGGCATAGTTGTGTGAAGACCTAATTTATTTAGGCATTATTATTTTAATTATTATTGACCTATTATTTTTAGGCAATAGTAAATTAAAATTATTGTGGCTAGGAGTTATTAATACTACCTAGTCGGCCCATAGCACCACACCAAATTATTGTGAATCTTGGAATATCGACCGGAGTGCCATAGGGCGTTACGAAGCATCTGGAAGGCTAATCGAGAACCGGAGGATTCCAAATAGTGGAGTTGGTGCCATCGAGCTTGCCGAATACGCCAGAAAGGGGAAGTTGGGTGCTATTTTTCACCCTTGTCTTCTGAAGGTCTGGTTATTCTTCTAAGCAAGTTCTTAATAGTTTCCATTAGGTTTTCTTGGTGTTATCATCTCCTTTAGTGTAGGATTTCCCATTTTTATGTATCTCTCTCTCTCACTTTGGTCCTTGGATTATTAGAACAGAGTAGATAGTTTCATTTCCTTCGTAGGAATGGCTTAGCATTAGAATTAGGTAGATGAAGTCATCCTTCTTCAAAGGATTATTTTAATAAAGCAAGGTCCCACACTTAGATATAATCCCATGTTACCAAAAACATTGATTTCTCATCATCCATTCATGACAAATCATAGGGTATTGTTTTTAGTGATAATAGTAACATGCAATGACATGCAAGTACAACCAACAAGCGGATGAGAGAGACTTAACGATAACCAAATGATTAGACTGGATCTGAATTAGAAATATGATGGAACAGCTCAATCTATACTATGCACGCTTTGTCAGAAGATCGCGATTTGCGGTATGCTAGAAAATAGTGCCTGGAAGGGGACATTATAGCCCGGGAACTAGTGTTTGAACTGGGTGCTAGTGTCCTAGTAGTGAGTGTGGATCTGGATCTTTTAGGGTCTAACAATGTCTCCTTTACTTCACTTTATGTCTCATCCACTTTGCTTTATAGGGTTTTATTTCACACTTGTACCTACAAAAACCCTAAATACTTGCACAAGGTTCAAACACACATTATATGAAATAAAAGATGTATATGCTTGACTCAAAATGACCTCAATGGTCATCCCAATGTGATTATCATAAAGCGTTGCACTACATTTTAGACTCAATGTAGTTTTAGTGTGTGTGTGCGTGTGTTAGAATTGTGTCCTCGCAGCTATGTTTCCCTTGTGCCGCACACACCAAGATAACGAGCTACAACTAATTTTCCCCAAGATAATGTGTGTTATGGAATTCAAAAAAATCCCTTCTTATGCGGTCAAATGAAGTCCTTAAGTGTTCCTTTTTCCCAAGTATTAGATAGAATGTAATAGCCAACCGCACCTATTTCCCGATTGCCCTTTAAAATAGTTAGTAGGTCATGTATATATATGATTCCTTTTCTTGAATTTCGTCATTAACAACCCTAAAAGCTGACCCAAAGTGATAAATATAAGTTTAGAAAAGATAACAATTGATGTGGCATTTTAAACATAAGAAAGCAAGGGAAAATGATAAAAGTTCCCAAAGGGACGGTAGTTCTGGCACTTTTATCCCTTATTGGCACTAATGTTTGGAGATCTCCAAAGATGAAACAATAAGTATCTTGGGTTGGTGACACATTGTGTGTTGTCCAAAAGAAAAGGGGTAATTTCAGAAAAGTAGATGAGAAACGCATGGAAAGATAAAGCAATTTCAATGTAAAGCAAAACAAGTGTTGTTAATGTCTAGTTTTCTTGCTTAGGATCATGCATATGTGACATAATAAAGGTGTGATGCAGCTGTACTAAGTGCATAATTTCATGTCTACAACCACGTATGGAAGAAAATATAATTTAATTATAATTACTTTTATGTAAATTCAAAGTGGGGCCAAAAGATTTAAATAGTTGTGTCCTAAAGTGACATACCCTTGAAAGAAATTATCCTTTTAACTTTTGAAAGATAGAACCATGTGGCAAGCTTGAATAAACCGTAAAAATTCCCTTTGAAAATAACACTAGTAATTACACGTAATTTGTGCAATAGGAGCGCCAAAAGGGATGGAAGGGGAGTCTACCATAAGACAAATGAAGTTTTGGGAAGTAAAATGTTGAGATTAGGAAAGGGGGTTGGATGGATCAAATTATGGACACATTGAAACATGGGAAGATTTTTTTGATGGGGTATCGTGGGGAAGGTTAAGGTCGAAAATATAAATTACAGAAAGATGAAACAAAAATGGGGAATGAAAAGGAGAAGGTGTTTGATGATACAATATGGCAATAACATATACAAAGGAAGAACAAAAATGGGTAGATTACTTATGTGAACATTATGAAAAGCTCTTACATGTTAACAATAAATGAATATTTGTACAAGACATAAGTGTTTCATAATCCTCCATGCTTGGATTTGCATCCTAAATATTGAACAAGAGTTGGTGAAAATAAACTTGATTTGGATCAGTGACCTTATTAATAGAAGATTGTTTTCAATTCATTCCCATATTTTCTCAATGCTAAATTAAATGTTCATAAACATTAAAAGGTAAGCTTAATAAAGAAAACCATTGCCGTGGAAGTAATCATTTGTACCACATAATAAGGACATTTTTGGCGCTGAACCTTCATAGTCACATTATACTTGAAAACAACAATAAAAAATTTGTCAATGGCCTCTAACAATTTAGCATATTCGAACATTTCCATGTCATTTCAAACACTTATCATGGATTTATAATATTCCATCTATGTATCACGAATTAGGTCTACATCCCCAATGCCCACAAGCAATGGAGGAAAATGGATCTTGTGGAGAGGGTAAGCTATATGGCCCATGATATTCATCAACAAATCATCTTTCGTGCTTCTCGCAAGGAGGATAGTGCCATGAATTTATACACAATCTCTAACGCCAAAAGTGCCAAGTCTAGCGGAATTGTGGCCTTCAATTTTCTTTATAAAGATTTGACAAAACTAGGGTATAAGGATGCACCACCTTGCATACAAACATTTGCGAGAGAAGGAACATCCTCGAATCTCATGTTGATAATATGAAGCAACCCCGAATCTAACTTAGACATTCCTTGCAGCGTAAATATGTGAAACATTTGTCCAAATTTTCTGTTGAGTAAAAGACATTTCCATAGGCCATCCATTTGTCAAAGTTTTCATCATCAAATAAGAAGGCTATGCACCATTTAAATTGATGGGATTATCCACGTCAATGAATGCAAGACATCACCTTCACAAGAGTGGGCTCTTTTACATGAATTTTCTTTCTTTGAGGATAATTTTTCCTAGAAAAGTATTGATCAATAGATAAAAAATTGGGAGGAAAATGGCAAGAGCCATTACATTTTGGGTCTTTCCTCAAGGAGAGTGTAAATTCTCTCAAATGATCGACCTCCAAATCTATTGGTTGTCTCCTCCAAGTTTATTTCCCCTTCCCCTATACCTTAAAACCATGTAAAACATAGTATACTTCCGCCAAATGTATGTGTCACTAGAAGCCTGTCATAAGCTTAAACATGTGATTATCTTGTACTATGGACCAAAATGTCTCATACCACTTCAATACACCATAACATAACACAATACACTCGCAAGACTATGATAATTTTCTCGACCCACATGGAGGGCTATAATACATCTTTGGGTCAACGAATGCTTTCCCTCACAACATTCATTAAGGAAGTGATGGGAACCATTCCTAAAAATAGTTGTAAAACATATCCCAATGATGCTTTTGGCTTTAGACGTCGAACATTTCCTATTGAAATCAATTGACACGTGGATGACCACGATTGCACATAGGATGAAAATAGGCATGTGGAGGCGGGATTTGTGGAGGGTGGGTGTAGTCAAAAATCACACACTTACTATTACGTTTATACCACCAAGTATGTAATTTAATAAAGGGATCCCACGTAATAAAAGTATTCACTAATGACCTATCCCCTAGTCATGTCATCATTGTTATTTTTCTAGTACATTCATTAGTTATCTATATAGTTTTAGGCATCTCTCAGTAAGTGTTAGGTGTCATTATTTTGTTTTTTTGTCTCTAGTTTATAACTAGGGCACCTAGGGTAAGACCTTGGGGCACCTTGGAGTGCCCTACCATGATTTTAGGTGCCCTAGTTTTCGTAACTCTTGGTTCTAATTTTTTTCTTTGAGGTTGGTCCTTATTATTTCCCCGTTCATTCCCCTAGGTAGTAGTCGAGTTTCGGGTCATTAGTGTCGAAATTTGAACAAGAGATCCCTATATAAACATAGCATACTCACTATATTATGGGCGACTATCATCTATCAAGAGTAACTATCTACTAAGGCAAGGGACTGCATTTGGGCATCTTCTACATCTGCATCACACAAACATAGGGGAAAGGGTTGTATTCATTCTATTCCATCCACCATTTGTATTCTTACATCTAGTTATTGCCCCCTACTTCTATGTCATTGGCGCTAGGGCACCCTAGGCACAAAATTACACACACAAACACATAGAACTACATTGGGTTTAGAATGTAGTGCAGCGCTTAGTTATAATTCCACCATTGTGGTGGCTAAGGTCAGTCTGACCCCTTCATTTGCATCTTTATTTTTTAGGAATTGATGCTTTGTATGGGGTTTTGTAGGTAGATCTTCATATCAGATTATTGGTGACATAAGTGAAGATATTGTTGGACCATGATTGTCGTTAGACCAAAACCCATAGGTGTTAGTCTCTGCTACAATCACCAGAGTTAGGATCTATGAGAGGTGGTTAGTCCATGTCATGAAACTCACGGGGAGCGCTAGACACACATGCCAACAATCTCCCCTCAAAGTTACCCCAGTGAGTTTCGAACTCGAGACCTGTCTCTTTGATACCATTTGTTGGACCACGATTGCCATTAGACCAAAACCCATAGGTTTTAATCTCCACTACAATCGCGAGTTAGGATCTATGAGAGGTGATTATTCCATGTGACAAAACTCACGGGGAGCGCTGGACACACATGCCAACAGATATTTTGACAATTGTGTGATACAGACGAAAATACTGCGAAGACCTAGCGATATTTTTGGAACCAAATATTGAGATTTTTTACAGATTAGAGTTCCCAGACAACATAAAAGGGTTCCCTTAGACACCCTAGTTCTCTCCCAAGTGCCCTGGGTTCGATCGGATCTTCAACTTCTATAGTTTCTGAACAACATCTTCACATCCAAATCCAGCTCGCATATCATCTGTTCAAGTCCAAAGACACAAATAGGTAAGTTATATTCATGTTAGTATCTTATCCCTTCTATTTTATTTATTTTATTTCATTTAATATCAAATAAAAATTATTTAGCATTAGTATTTCAATTCTTTTTTTTCTATCTAGATTAACTTAGATAAAATTCCAATTTTAGTTAATCATTTTGGTGAACCCGTCTTTTTGAATAGTTTTCCCTAGGATCCAATCAAACCCTAATGGATAAAGATCATTCATATTCTTCACCCATCATGTCTCACTTTAGTGTTAATCCTATTTATGATGAGGTTGCCATAGCTGAGCTCAAGGCTCTATATAGTGTTTTGCTTCCTACACCTGATCACATCCAACAACAACTCTTAGACGGCCAACAACATGTGCCTACTAGTTTTACAGATTATCCTATAGGCATTAGCATTGTTGATGATCCTATTGCATTTACTCATTGTACACCATGTCATATGGTCACTTGTGATCCTCCTTCTAATCTTTTGCAAGAAACTTTAGACAATTCTCTTATTGATTATTTACTATGTATTGACACTCATTCACGAGTCCATGTTGATTCTTCTATTTCTTCACCTATGATATGGTTTCTGCTCATCGCATTACTTCCCCACTACATCTTATTCTAACTTGCATTATCCTTCACATTGTAGACACCTAAATTCCACTTTTGCAATCTTATTGCCAAACGCACACAAATCACTCTCATTCTTGCCAAATCCATTATAATTAGTGGTTTTCACTAATTAACTAACATTCCTTACCAATTTAGCCAATTAACACCACGTTGTTGATTGTGTAACCCCTTTCACATTCGGATGCCACTTTACGATGAATCGTAAGCCAAAATCCTCTTCAAAATAGACAATTAGTGATTATAGGCTAATTAAGCCTATTTTTCCCTTGATTTGGTCAATATGCCCTAGTATTGACTCAAACCCCTCTTCCAACCACTCAAAATCACCCCATTCACCTCCACAACGTCTCAACAAGATTTAAAAGCTTATCCTAGCCTCCTAGTTGACCCTAAGCGGTTGATTAAGGCTCCACACCTCTTAATCACTTGTTAATTCACTAATTGTGATTAGTAAAGTTTAATCATGATTAGCAATTCTAATATAATTTAGGGACTTTAGTCCCGCATGCACCAAAATACAATTTTCTCCCAAAAGGAAAACCATAAAAAGAGTGCACCTCTTACCTTAATATTTTACATCATGCTTTGATTTGCATCTCATATAATAAATATGATATATAGTCAAGTTCAATCCTTGCCTAAAGCCTTCAACAAGGTTAGTAGATGAATATCTAAAGTGACTTAACAAGTCATTTGGAGAGGTCATTTCACCATTGTTTGGAGTAGCAACCATAACCATTTGATTTCCCTCTTAGGTCTATTTAGGCCCATGTTAGGTAATTAAAGCATATTAGTAGGCATGTTTAGTTAGATTTTGCATTGTTTTCATACTAGTTAAGCATTCCTTTTAGCTTCTATCTTAATGTTACATTCCTAGACTTAGAATCCTTAGCTATTAGGTGGCAATGGTGTTAGCCTTCCTTGATTAGCTTTGTTATTTGCTTTGTAAAATTTTGGGGTGCTTTCATTTGGCACGCCCGGTGGGAGCATACCCCATTGCATTCAATTTTTAAGCTTTTTAACTTAGTTTCAAAGTTTTTCATTTCAAGTTTTAGATTAGTTTCAAGTTTCCTAGATTAGTTTCAAGTTTTCTAGTTTAATTTCAAGCTTTCTAGAGTACTTTCAAGCTTTCTAGATTAGTTTCTCAAGCTTTTTAGATTAATTTAAAAGTTTTAGAGTAATTTTCAAATTTTTGTAGATCAATTTGTTAAGCTAGGTAGTTGTTTCAACTAGATTAGTGGTAGAAGTTGTGTTTTGATGTTCTTTAGGGATATAAGGAGGTGAAGCCCTATCAAAATTGACCCAAAATCCCAAAGATTGGACCTTTTTTCAAGAAATTTACTCAAAAACCCAGATTTTTGACCATCTATAGGAAAAAGGCACATGTGCATGACTGTGAGCACCTGTGCATCTAGAGGGGCATCTGTACATGACCGTGAGCACTGTGCATCCAGAGGGGCATTTGTACATGACTTGTGAGCACTTGTGCATGACTGTGAGTGCATGTGCATGACTGGAAGCACCCTTGCATACACTGAATTTTTGGTTTTGAGTGAAAAGTCCTTGTGCATGTAGAAGAGTGCATGTGCCTCACTGAAGCACCATGCATCATTGACTATGTGAAAAATGACAGAGGGGCACCTGTGCATGATTGTGAGTGCATGTGCATTACTGTGAGCACATGTGCATGACTATGAGTGCCTATGCACTAAGAGGGGTGCCCATGCATCAAGGTAAAATTTTCTCAAATTCTAGAATTTCAATTTTATGATTCCTGTCAGTTTTTAAGGGTTTTTAGATGTTGTTTTTGTCAATTTATTGATTTTAGAGCAATATTCCTAAAAAAATTGTCTTAGGGTTTGATAAAGGATTTTTGAGTAAATTGGGTTAGGGTTTGATGAGTGATTATGTTTTCATACTTTAATTGAGTTTGGAATAGAGTTTTGTATGCTCTTCTCTTGCACCTAGTGTGATCTTGAGAACCAAAAGCACCTCTAAACCACTTTTTTTCTTCTTGGGAGTAAGTAGGAACAATCATCATTCATTTTGTGCTTAAGAGAATAAACCTTCATTTTTGGCATGTGCTTGATCTTTTAGTTTAAGATATTTTTCACTTGATAAATAATCAAGGCTAAAATTTGTGTATGCTCTTCCCTTGCACCTAGTGTGATCTTGGGAATCAAAAGAAATTTAGTCTTTTATTAAGAAGCACTTGGATTAATTGGGAATAAACCTTGTTTTTTGCAAAGTTTGATGGTAGTTAGTTGATTTACAAGCATTTTTCATTGCTATTTTCCTATGATATTGTGAATCTTTTTGGAACTACTAACCATTTGTGTGAAGGACCTAATGCTAGTCAAAGAAAGGAGGACTTAAACAATTTTTCTAACTACACATGTGATTGTAGGTTGCCAAAAGGAGTACGACAAAAACCACATTAAGTCTAAAAGATAAAAAATACACCATAATCATCACATTGTATTTACGAGGTTTCGGTTAAGATCTACGGCTTGTCCGCTTAACTAGGACATAACCCCTTTAGTATAAGCCTTAAGCTACAACAATGGGGGTGGTCCTATGAACCCTAAAATAGTTCACGCAAGAGGGAACCTTGTGAATGAAATAGGAAAGTGCTCCACACTACCGACTTGATTAGTATGCCTTGGTGAGATTAGAGTCAAAGTTACTTCCATTGCGTCACCAGTCATAATACAACTTAACACACTAGTTGCTCATCATATTAGAAGGGGGTAAAGTAAAGTTGAGATACTCCTTCGAAAACCAAGGTAAATCGAGCTCACAGAAGTAAACTTGTGACACATAGAGAGAGAACCACCTAGGAATCTTACCGACTTGGAGCCATTTTTTTGTCTTAGTTGTTATACTTGAGAGCTCTCACAAAGTGAAAACTTTGTTAGATTCAAACTCTTGCTTTTCGAACAAGGGAAAGAATCTCTTAAAGTTGAAACCATGTGATATTTCATCACGAAATCTACTTAGTGTCATTTTGTCCTAGTTTTCACTTGTCTTAACACAAGGCAAAGCTCTGCTAAAATAACATTGTTGATCACCAAACTTTGGCACTTTGTGAAGAAAATACAGAAGGTTCACGTGGGAAATCATAGTGCATTCAAAGGTGTGGAATTATCGAAAGGATCATGCGTAAAGAACAGAAAAAGGTTCAAGACTTAGCCGTTTTCACGATGAGGATCTATTTTTGGAGATAGCGTGCGAGCACTCAAACCAATTGGAGACTTGCACAACACACATTGGCTATTTTTGGATGATCGGCTATGAAGTGCTTTATATGGACACATATAGGAAAGAGATCTACTACTATCAGTTAACTAAAAGTAGTCTATTGTTAGCACACTTGCATGTGTGGCTATTTTTGTAATCGACGCGTGGCTAATAATAGCATGTGACCTATTTTGGGTTTAGATAAGTGGTGAAGGGAAAATTCCCACCCTTATAAATATGTATTGAACTATGTAGCAGAGAGAGCATAGATATAGGTGTGAGAACTAGGTTATAGTGAGATTATGTTGTTAGATCATTACGCGCATGAGCATATACTACTGTTATTGTAAGGAAGCTTCAATGTATTTACTACAATTAATATAATGGAGATTATGGACTAAAACAAGGTGTTATCATGGTTATAATTTAGTATTGCATGCTTGATTCCATTATGGTTATCTGTTAAGTCTATTATGTTCTAGATCTAGATCTGAATATGCACTGTAGAAGGATATATTAGCCATAGATCTAAATGATTTAAGTCTTCATCATGCTAAACATCCTACAATAGTAACCCTAAAGAGGGGCCTGGTACCTTTGTGTGCTTCGGGTGAGTGCTTAGTCTAAGCTGAGTGATATGCCAAAGTGCACCCTGGCTTGTATTGCTAAATTTTAGGTGCATCATTGGTTCCATTGCGAACGATCTCGGAAGAAGAATACGCACGGTGTTTCAAAGACTGGATCTCGAGTTTAACACACGCATGTGGGGAAACATAATCTGTATGATAGTTTATATGAGAGATTCTTCGCTATATTTCTAGTAGAATTGTATAAGTGGTTGATTGCTTATGCATCTAAGCAGAATTGGAGGTATCACACACTTGTCTGGACGTAGGAAGACTTTCAGGCCCTTTATGATGCTGATCTAATTTGGACTTGAGTTGTGGATACATGGTTCCATGGTGTTTTGGATAGTTATATCTTGGAGTACTCAATTTCCACTTATTCGTGTCCATAGGTAGCTAAATTCCAGGTTATTACGATATCCAAGGGAACTAACACGCACGACATTTCTTGGCGATCAAGATTTTGATGGTAACTTTGAATTTGGAAAGTAAACCGATGGAGAACTAAACCCCACCGTGCATGAGGGTAGGAGTAGGTTTGTTGAAAGATGGCGGATATGGCGGCAGAAAGGCAAAGAGAGGAAAGGTGGCTTAAGTATAATGAGGCACGCAAGAGGGAGGTAGAGAAGCAATGGGAGGTTGCAGAACAAATGGCGTTGTGGAGGAAGATAGTTCAGGAAGGAGTGGAAGTTCATGCCAAAGATGTGGAACCCGAGCCTTAGGAACTCCCCATTTGGGAAAAAATGATAGGGAACCCTCCTTGGCCTCACATAAAAGATCTTCACAACCTTGCCCTTGTGCTTGGTTTTCCAGCATCTAGTACAACACTCAGTCCGCAAGCTAATTCAAGAAGTGGGAGAGTAGGAGAGATTTTTATAAGAGGCACAAAGATGGTAGCACAAATGGATTCATTGTTATATGGGAGTACCTTTCTGGGTGTATCACCTACACGTAATACAAGCGCACCGATTTTTAGACTATCTTCGGGAGTAGTAATCCGTCGCATATTGTCGAGGTACAATTCAATTCTACTCTTAGGATGCGGGGAAGTACATCTTCTACTCTGATCCTAGCTACAAGTTCAGGATCAAGAGGCTTAGGTAGCTCTATCTCTAGCAGCGAGATCTGGAGGAAGAGGAAACACGGGAGGTTACGGATCGGGGGGCAAGGCCCACACCAACCCCAGAATATTTACATGGACATGTCTCTTTGTCTTCCAGAATATAGAGGCATAGAATATGTTGTTGAACGTGTGCATATGTGTGAAATATTGTGGTGTGCAAAAGGAATCACGTCTTCTAAGCGTAGGGCAAGCCAATTTGTTACTATGTTATAAGGGCTTGCACACACAGCTGGTACAGAAAGTTTGATCCTGATCAAACTTGTGTAGACTATACAACTTTAAAAGATGCATTCCTTAAAGAATTTCACATCCCTGAGTTTGAGCAAAAGAGTATAAGTGCACTCAAGGATATTAAGAAAGGCACTACTAAAAGTGTCAGAGAGTATGATGCACGTTTTAAAACATTGTTATCTAAGATTTCTTATGATATACATGCAAGCCAACATGCACAATGGTTCGTTGGGGCCCGATTAACCCCTTTTAGGAGGGCATTATCAAATAAGACATACACCGATCCAATCAAAGCACTTGAAGTAGCCTTACTGCTGAGGCAATTGGAAGCATAGATACTAAGGTGAGCCCATTTTTATAAGCACGAGATGCGGCTATGGAAAAATAGTTGAGAAACTATCAGCAAATTCAGCACACATGAGATGTGCACGAGAGATTTGGTGCATAGATTGTGAAGTATAAGGTCACATAAAGGATCATTTTCCTCATAGATTGGTGTGCTCATTACTTTGGATTGTGAGATATGACATTTAAACCATGATGTCAATCGTTGCCCCTTCTTACTACAACGCATGATAAGGAAGAACATTTCAAGCTCTCAGAAAATATGTAGGTCCATGACACATGACACTAAGACTGTGACCGATTGGTCGATCCATGATGATATAGATATTGTTGTACGATAGACAGGAGTTTTAGATAACTCAAAGGGCAAGAACGAGCATCAAGACCGGGATCATAATCGGTGTCTTATGATCGTAATGAAGGGCATTTTGAAGTCAATCATGGCAAAGGTAGAGGATACCACTGTGGATTGTGCACACTAAAATTTTCCTCCGTAATTTCTATTTCCTTAATGTATGTATTAGGAATAGGATGTTGTTAAGTATAATTAGTAGTAGCATCCGATAGAAGATAGCGGCATATGCCAGTCTGACGCCGCCAAGAATGTATAGTACGGTAATAGTCAAAAGTACAATAGGAATGTTGTGGTAAAAAGTAAATATTTGTCGTAAGTGGTCCTAGTAAATGTTAAAATGTCAAGGTTGGGGTAAGTAGAGAAGTAGGGTCTACTTGATTAGGAATTAGAAATCTTATATTGGTAATAAGGACAAGGAGTGAGGTCATAAATATTTTGTGTATTTTATTTGTAAAAAGTCTAAAAATGTGGAACCCATGTGAAATGATAAGATTTATCTTATCTTAAAAGATAAGCTTACATGTACAGATAAGAGTTAAGGTATGGAATATGATTCGTCATAGTGGATTTCTTATCCTATCTTAGAGATAAGATGGATAAGCTTGGAAGTTCTATAAATAAAGAGGCCACCCCCCTCATTTAGCGTAGAAGAAAGTAGTGAGAAATATTGTATGAGTAAGTGTGTAAAGGAAGCCATCATTTTGAAGGTGTGTTAAAGAAGCCATTAAGAGGTGTTATAGTGAAGTTTCTTCCATAGTTATTGTTGGAAGGCAAGTGAAGTCATAACAATTGAAGTACCTCATGGGTGAGATTGTAATAACTTTATGTTGATATTATAATTTACACTGATATTTCAGATTTATCAAAGCATTCCTTTTTATCATAGTCTATGGTATTCTTGTGTTATATTTGTTGTTGTGTTTCCAGATTACATCCACCAAACTAAAGGCTATGCATTAGTAAATAATCATAGCATGAGGAGTTCCCGGTGAAGAATTATCATAGTGTCGGATTGGTGATGACATTTTAGTTTCGTTGCCGGGATCATTCCTCGTTGGTGGATTTTCTGGAGAGATATTCCCACTTAGTCAAAAAACATTTGGAGGGTAACCTTGTTTTTACTATGCATAGTAGTTACCATGGTAAAGTCACTTTTTGCCATGAATAGTATTTACCACAGTAAAGTCACTTTTTACCGTGAATAGTATTTACCGCATGATAACTTCACTTTTACCGTGAATAGTTTTACCACAAGAAAGTCGGTTTTACCACAGATAAGTCAAGTTTTACCATACTTTACCGTGGTCATTTCTATTTTCTATTATAGTGATTCCAATTATTTATGCACATAAGTCTTGTTGATTGTACTTGTGGGTTGGTATTTCACTGTGGTTACTTTTGGAAATGGGGAAGATTCCTATTTTTTCAGCCCAATCTAATGAAGATGCTTCCTCTTTCATTCAAGAGTTTAAACGATCTTGTATTTGTAATGTCCTTATAAGAAGGGAACAATGGACTAAATTTTTTCCTACCTTTTTGGATGGTTCAGCCCTTAGGTGGTTTGAAACACTAGGTGATAATGTGAAAAACTCATGGGATTTATTAATTGAAAGTTTTCTTGAAGAATTTGGTGAACAATAGAAATATGCAGATCTCATGATTGATATCACAAAGCTATCCCAAGGAGAGAAGGAGAAGATAATGGATTATCATGCTCATGTTCTAGAGCTAAAGAGGAAGCTCGATGCCTAGATCCGAAGGAAGGATTAGCGGATGGGTTGATGAATGGCGTGGATAATCTCCTCTGTAAGCACTTCATTCTTGGGATGAAGCCAGAGATCAGACAACGAGTGAAGTATGACCACCCAGCTACCATTGAACAAGCAAAGGAGATTGCAAGAAGGCAAGAAGAAATCATGGAAGAGGAGCCAAAAGAAATTGTTACTAAAGTAGAGCCTACACCAGCACCTTTGGTCCATAATCCACAACCACTCTCGGTGAGCACAAATATTTCTCCTGGTACATCTACTAAGTATGAAGATTTTCTCAAGAAGATGGGTCAGTTAACTATTAATCTTCTTCAAGGAAAAGAATTTAATTCTCAGGGAGGAGATAGAGATCCAAAAAGAAATATTTATGAAGTTGTATGTTATGGTTGTTATAAAAAGGGTCATTATAAGTATAATTATCTAGATAGAGCTTCTACATCTGGTACAAGAGATAATGATAAAGGAAAAGCACTTGTGAATTCTTTTGATGTAGTAGATAAGAGCATAAATAATGAAGTAGATGTGTTTATAATAAAAGAAAGAACGAAAAGATAATCAAGATGGAAATGATCCTAAGAAGATGAAAGGAGAAACTAGTAAGAAACATAGGAGAAGAAAGTTGGGTGTGTAGGATTTTCTGATTTCACAGGGACAAGGACCATACTCCATCTTAGAAGATCTGTCCAAAAGGCCTGCAAATATTACATATGGTCAACTCTTGGCTATGTCTTCTGAGAAGAGGTGGGAGCTGCGAAGTGAACTTAATGCTCGATGAAGGAAGGAGGTTGAGGTCCCTATTTTGGAGGTAGAGGCGAGATCCTACGCTCCATAAGCCGAGGTATTATGTAATGGTATTTCAATTCATGATGTCTTAGTTGATGGAGGTGCTGCGCTTAATGTAATGATTGAGTCCAGAATGAATATGTTGGGTTTAAAAATTGATCGCCCCTCAACACTTATGTTAAGGTCATTAAATAAGGGAAAAACTAAACCGAGAAAGTGTAGTTTCAAATGTGGCAATATCCGTTATGGGTGTTGTATGTGTGGTAGATTTTTAGGTGATGAAAAATTGTCTTTGTTGTGTACCCAATGTTGTTGGGAAGACCATGGCTAAGGAGAGTTCATGTAAGAAACTACCGGAATGAAGGCTTCATGACACTTGGACGTGGTAGAGAGAGGTGAAAATAAACGTGATCCCTCGACATCATAAGGCGAAACACGTGGATTCAAGTGATGAAATCCGATGATTGGACATCCTCTCGATTACTCTAGTACCGAGTGAAGTGGACACGAAGATGAAGAAAGTGAGGTTGATGTTTCGGTCATGTATATCCTTCCAGTCACACCGACTCATGAACCCATAAAATTATCTGAAGAAGAAATTGATGATCGTCTCCAACAAATAAAGATTGGTGATGTTGTGATGGAGAGTGAGAACGAATACTACCTCTAGCTCTTTTGAAGGTACATACACCTATTCTCTTTTGATTACAAGGAACTCCATCAAGTAAGTTGGGTAGAACATTCTAATGAGCTGGTAGATGGTGCTAAGCCCATAAAGAAAATGCCATATAGAATGAATCCTAATTTTTCCAAGACTGTAAAAGAAGAAATAGATAAGTTGCTTGATGCAGGATTCATATTTATTGTGGAGAATTCAAAATGGGTTTCTCCCATTGTGATCTCAATAAAAAAGAATGGGAAGCTACGCATTTGTGTTGATTATAGGAAGCTCAATAAGGCAACAAAGAAGGATCACTACCCTCTTCCATTCTCGAGATCGAGATCTTGGGCGAAGTAGGCGGCAGAGTGCTATAGTTTTGCTGATGGATATAGTGGATACAACCAAGTTCATATAGCAGAGAAATATCAGCTAAAGACCACGTTCACCACTCCTTAGGGAACGTTTTCTTATAGAGTTATACATTTTGGGTTGTGTAATGCTCCAAAGAACCTTCCAAATTTGATGAATAGGGTGTTTGAACCCTACATTGGGAACTTCATCAGAGTATTTCTGGATGATTTTTACATCTATGGGAGCAAGATGGACCACCTACACCAAATGGAGACAACATTTCAAAGGTTAGATGAAGCACAAGCCTCATTAAACCCTACAAAGTGTGTCTTTAGATGTTCTAAAGGTGTTTTGTTAGGGCATGTGGTATCCAGAGATGGTATTGGTACTTATCCTGATAAAGTTTCAAAAATCAAAGAGTTACCATTTCCTATGAATAGAAGTAAGTTGAAATCATTTTTAGGCCATGTGGGTTACTATAGAAGATTCATCAAGAATTTCTCAAAAATTACACAGCCACTAACCCAATTCTTGAAGAAGGATGTTACTTATGAACTAAGAAATAAGGCGCATGAAGCTTTTGAACAACTGAAGGAAGCCCTGGTGTCTTCACCTATTTTAAAGAATCCAGATTGGAGAAAGCCATTCATTGTGTATACTGATGCCTCAAACGCATCACTAGGAAGTACTCTGAGCCAAAAGGATGAAAATGGGAATGATCATCCAGTTTACTTTGGGAGCGCAGAAAATGAGCAAATGGCGATCTTGAGGTAAATTATACATGGCGAAAAAGAGGCTCTAGCTATCATTTTTGTTGTAAAGAAGTTTAGAAATTACTTGCTAGGGCAGAAATTTATAGTTGTAGAAGATCATCAAGCTCTAAAATATATTTTCAATAAGCCTACCCCATCGGGGAGGACAGAAAGATGGATAATTTTGCTACAAGAATTTGAATTTGATATTATAGATAGGCCAGGAAAGAAGCATGTCAATGCAGATGCACTCTCTCGAGACTATGATGGTTTAGGTTCATCTTGTAATGATGATGATTTCCCAGATGTAGCATTGTTATCCCTTGACACAATCCCTAGTGAATACATAGATATTTGGAATTATTTGAATGAATTCAAGTTTCCTAATGGTGCCAATGCAAAGACTAAGAGGAAGATTACTCAAGCCAGTCATCCATATTTTATTTTGCATGGAGTATTCTTTCGAATAGGACCTGATGGACAGTACAAGAGGGCAGTTGGACGTGATCAAGGGAAGGAGCTGATAGAAAATTTTCACAATGGTACATGTAGAGGGCACTTCTCTGGACAACTTACAAAGAAGAAGGATCTTGGATGCGCAGTTATCACCGCCCACTCTTTTTAGAGATTTTTATAATTATTGTAAGACATATGATATTTGTCAAACACATGGTAACCGTAAGACTTCATCAGCTCCATTATGCCCTATTCTTCCACTTGGTCATTTTGAAAAGTGGGGAATAGACATTGTAGGTCCACTTCCAACTACCCCATGCCAAAATAAGTATATTGTAGTTGCCACATATTATTTAACCGAGTGGGTTGAAGCTAGGCCATTGAAAACAACTTCCATGGATGAAGTGGCAAGGTTCATATATGAACGCATTATCACCAGATTTGGTTGTCTATTAGAAATTGTAATAGATCAAGGAAGCCACTTCATTAATGAGGTGGTAGAAGCCCTAGTCAATAAGTTTTCTATTAAGCACGGAAGGCAACAACATACAAGTCAATCACAAATGGACAGTAGAACGAACAAATTTTGTGTTGTGTCAAATTGTAGCAAAGATGTAACCTTGCGGAGGTACATAAGTGGGATAAAAGGATTCATGCAGCATTGTGTGCATATAGGCAACATTAAAGTTAGCAATAGGATACTCCCTATTTCAGTTGGCTTATGGCATTGATCTAGTTCTTCCTATTGAGTTTGATATTCCCACTGTGAGAGTTATGAAAAATGAAAGGATGGATGAAAGTGATTCAGTAAAAGAAAGGTTGGTACATCTTCATTTGCTAGAGGAAATGAGGGAAATAGCGAAGGATACAAGCTATAAGAAGAAAATGAAGCAGAAGGAATACTTTGATCAAAAGATCCATTCGTCTCCATTTTATATGAATGACTTGGTTCTAGTATATGATTCCAGATACAAAAAAAAAGACAGAGAAAATTTCTTCCAAAATGGATGGGGCCCTACAAAATAGCAGTTGTGCATGAAAATGGTACGTACTGACTGGAGGAATTGGATGGCACTCCCATTACGAAATGGGTCAACCACGACAAGTTGAATATTTTCCAAGCACCAAAATAGTCTACTCCGAGGATGGAGTAGAAGCTAGGAAGGGGGAAGATGTCGACACTAAAATTTTCCTCCATAATTTCTATTTCATTAATGTATGTATTAGGAATAGGATGTTGTTAAGTATAATTAGTAGTAGTGTCCGATAGAAGATAACAAGCACTTTGCCAAGATCTGTATTGCTGAATAATGTCTAGTATGGTAATAGTCAAAAGTACAATAGTAATGTTGTGGTAAAAAGTAAATATTTGTCGTAAGTGGTCCGGTAATGTTAAAATGTCAAGGTTGGGGTAAGTAGAGAAGTAGGGTCTACTTGATTAGGAATTAGAAATATTATATTGGTAATAAGGACAAGGAGTGAGGTCATAAATATTTTGTGTATTTTATTTGTAAAAAGTCTAAAAATGTGGAACCCATGTGAAATGATAAGGTTTATATTATATTAAAAGATAAGCTTACATGTACAGATAAGAGTTAAGGTATGGAATATGATTCATCAGAGTGGATTTCTTATCCTATCTTAGAGATAAGACGGATAAGCCTAGAAGTTCTATAAATAAAGAGGCCACCCCCCTCATTTAGCATAGAAGGAAGTAGTGAGAAATATTGTATGAGTAAGTGTGTAAAGGAAGCCATCATTTTGAAGGTGTGTTAAAGAAGCCATTAAGAGGTGTAATTGTGAAGTTTCTCCCATAGTTATTGTTGGAAGGCAAGTGAAGTCAGTAACACTTGAAGTACCTCATAGGTGAGATTATAACAATTTCATGTTGATATTATAATTTACACTGATATTTCAGATTTATCATCATTCCTTCTTATCATAGTCTATGGTATTCTTGTGTTATGTTTGTTGTTGTGTTTCCAGATTATATCCACCAAACTAAAGGTTGTGCATTAATAAATAATCATAAAGACGAGGAGTTCCCGGTGAAGAATTATCATAGTGCTTTGATTGGTGATGATAGGATTCAGAGGACAAGGCCGTGGTAGTGGAAGAAGTGAGTTCCCTCGTGGAACATGTTATACATGTGGATCTCCTAACCATTACAGGCATGAATGTCCTCAGAATATTACATGTTCTTTTTGTGGAAAGAACCATAGCGAGGAGGAGTTCCCAGACTTGTATGAGTATCTTAGTAAGCAACATAAACAAGAAAACAAAGGCATGGGGATGGTTATGATATGGTGCACCGCTGAAAATCGGTGGATGCCTAAGTTGGAAGTAGATTCCAAGGTGATACAAGTAAAGATCGCGACCCGTGCTAAAGCGACACGTGCTAGAGAAACATTACAGCAAAATCCTACCATCACTTAGGAGGAGGTTCTATATGCATGGTACCCAGATCCTGCCTATTAAAAGGAGGTTTATCAGAAACCATGGAAGTTCTCAGGGAATCTTCGGTGGTGAGATTCAAGACTTAAAAGAGCAATCACGGAAGATGGAGTAAGAGAAAGTATCGAGACGACCCAAACCGATATAAATGACTTAAGAGAAGTGTGCATTGCACCAAGAAAATATCATTCCATTGTTAGGGGATTGATTAAAGGGAAACACTCCACACACAAGTATTGAGACTAGACGGAAGATCCTACATGTGAATCTTCCCCGTCGTAGCCTAGATTATGACAAGGAAATCACTCTAAATGATGTTGTGGATGGGTGGCTATTGAGTAATATATTGATTGATACATGCGCGGAAGTCAACGCTCTTACTTTAGATGCATGGGTACAAATGGGAAGACCCCCATTGCAGTCATCCTCTAATATATTGTTCATGGTTAATCGGACTAAGGCCACTCCCATCGAGTTTTGAAAGATGCATCCATTACCATACAAGGAGCCAAGTTCACTAGAGACTTTGAGGTTTTAGCGCTAGTAGATTTGGATAGCTTCCCATCTCTATTGGGGCATCCTTGGTGTTATGTAAATAATGTTGATCTTCGGTTCAACAAGGGTTATATCAGTTTTGAAAACAAGGAGGAGAGAGTTATTATCCCTTTAACATATGGAAAATTTGCACCCTATGTTGAGCCCTTAAGTGAAGAAGATCTGAATAGGATTTATGTACGTGCCATCTAGGATCCATAAGTACTTGAGCCATCTAAAGAAGGAATAATTCAGTGGGAGGATGCACATTCCATTAACGATACTACAAGTGTTGCTTGTGATAATTGGGCTCATAACACTTATGAGTTGGTAGGGTGCAAAGTAAAGAGCATATTTCCTAGAGGCAACAAACTGCGGTATGTTAGGAGGATAGGTAACAACTTGGTACCTTGTTACACTAGAGAAGGAGATCCTATGATATTCCTACATGCCATGGAAGAATAGTGGATAGACCCACTTGGAAAGAAGAAATATGCTAGCATATACACTACGTGGGATAACAGCACACTGGTGGGTGGCCCACAAGGATAATATTGTAGGATGGAATGAAATTATGATTGCTCTTGCTACTAGGTTCTTCAGAGCAATGCACCTACTCAAATCTGTACTTATCATGGTAATCAACATGTTCACCACCACATTTAGAAGTGTGAGAGACTCTGGATAGAAGGGCATGAAGCTTTACCACCTTTGCTATGGGTGCACAAGTTTTATTCCACTTTACAAGGATGCCAACATTTTTAGTATGTATATGCGGAACTCAATAGAGAGACTAGAAATTGGTAGGATTTAATTGCAGGAATGGCCCAGACATTTGAATTCTTCTCTACAAAGCCTCCAGTGGTAGAAGAATTGAAATTCATAAGGTGTTTAACTATGGGAGATAATGTCAAGGCTGAAGAACTCCTTCAGGAGTTATTGGATAAAGGGGACTTAGGAGCACATCTTGTTGAAGAAACAGAGGCTGATGCAACACTACTTCAACATGCTTGCCTTGAGAAAGAAAAAGGAAAAATGGTCTACTTAGTGGATGACAAAGAAGTAGAAAATTTGGATGTAAACCATTCAACAGGTAGGCGTGAGGTATTGGACAGTGCAGATACGAACACACATGCTTATCATGAACCTATGAAGACAAAGAGGGTGAATATTAGGTCAGATGTTGAGCCTAAGGAAGCCATAATTGGAGACTATTGATCGGACTCTGAAGTGGAAAAAATCATAGAGTTACTAAGGGATTATCAAGACTTATTCCCTAGGGGTACCATGAACTTAAAGGCATGCATAAATCATTAGGAAGATGAAGATAAAGCTTAAAGAGGGTGTGTGCCTAGTTAGAAAGAGACCCTACAAGATGAACCCCAACTTGCGCGAAAAGGTCAAAGAAGAGATTGACAAAATGTTGAAGTCTGGAATTATCAAGCCCTTTGATGAGTCAGAATAGGTTAGTCCAATGGTGATCAGTATCAAGAAGGATGGACAGATCAAGATTTGCATGGACTATAGGGAGTTGAATGCTACATGTGTGACTAATCCCTTTCCCACACCATTCACCGAGGAAATACTAGAAAGCGTTGCAGGGCGCGAAATCTATTCGTTTACAGATGGGTTCTCTGGGTATCATCAGGTTTGGATTTCCCAGGAGGATCATGAAAATACTACGTTTACTACTAAATGGGGTAGTTTCACCTATATTGTAATTCCTTTTGGTCTGAAAAATGTGTTTGTTGTGTTTTCGCGCATAATTGTTCAAGCATTCAACAAATTTATCGACAACTTCTTCCATGTCTATTTAGATTATTGCACCGTGTATGGATTAGTTAAGGATCATTGTGACAATCTGCGCTTAATGTTTGAAAGATGTAGATAGTTGAGTATCTCATTGAACATCAAGAAGTGCATATTTGCTACATCGTTTGGGATACTGTTACGACACATAATCTGCAAGGAAGGTTTTTTTGTTGATCCAGCCAAGGTTGTAGTCATTATAGGCCTAAGGGATCCTACCAATCAGAGTGAGGTGCATGGATTTTTGGGTCATACAGGATATTATAGAAATTTTATCAAAGGATATGCCAAAGTTTCTACACCATTAGAAGAGTTACTGAAAGGGAAATTTATGTTCTATTGGGAGAACCAAGAACGAGCGCGCTTCGAGACATTAAAGGAAAAACTTACTACCACATCTATTCTATGTTTTCCTTCGTGGGACCAACCATTTCATGTACATGTTGACGCTTTGGCATGACCATTAGCATGGTGTTGGCTCAACCTAGAGAAGGTATTGTAGATCATCCTATTTGTTTTTCTAGTAGAAATCGACTCTTGCAGAACATAATTACACAACTACAGAGCACAAAGCTTTGTCAATGATCTATGCGCTACATAAATTCCATTAGTACCTACTAGCTACACCATTCATCTTTTATACATATCGATGGCATTGAAGTATTCTGGCAAAAAGCCCGTTCTACAAGGGCGCATATGTCGATGGGTGCTCTTATTTCGAGATTTTGATTTCACTATTATGGTAAAACCGGGAAAAGTAATTCTAGACCAGACCATATATCCATAATACAATCAAGAGAAGAAGCATAGAAAATTGAAGATTCCATGCCAGATGCATAGTTATACAGGTTACAATGAGCGCCATCAGAACTAGAGGACATTGTTGTCTTTCTATGAACAAGTATGACACTAGAAGGAATGAAATCCTTGGAGAAGAAACAACTTGCTATACGCGCAGCCCCCTATATGTTAATTAGTGGTGACCTGTACAAATTAGGTTAGGATGAAGTATTGCATCATTGTGTATTGGAACATGAGCACATAGATATTATGGAAGAAGCTCATGGTGGTATTGCAAGTGGCCACTATGCAGGTGATGCCACTACGTGCAAGATTCTACTCATTTGAATTATGGGGGAGACCATGTATATAGATTGTAAGGAATTTTGTAACGCTTGTGATCATTTTTAACATCTTGGGAAACCAGTCAATGAGATGAAATGCTTATAATATCCATTACTAGTGTAGAACCATTTGAGAAATAGGCTATAGATTTTGTAGGTCTTATTTCAGCGATTTTATGCGAATGGATCGCACTACATTATAACTTGCATAGATTATCCGACAAGGTGGGCGTGAAGCAGCACTACAAAGGATTGTACAATGCCTATAGAAGCTAGGTTTCTTTGGGAAAATATTATTACAAGGTATGGATGTCCTTTAATTTTGACTAGTAATAGGGGCACGTATTTTCTTAATGAGACAATCGAATTTTATTGGATGAATTCATGATTACACACCATAAAACTACACCCTATCATCCTTAGGAAAATGGGATTGTTGAGGCTTTCAAAAAAATTGAGCCATACATTGACAAAAATCATGATGTTGGAAGAAAGGATTGGGATGATAAAGTATCTGCAGTACTTTGGGCATATCGGACAACATATAAAAGGTTGAACAAAGCCACACCATTTTAGTTAGTGTTTGGTGCGTATGTTCTTCTTATGGAATTTATGTTACCTTCTTTGTGTATTACGCGCGCTGGAGGTCTAGCTGATGAGAAAGCATTAGAAGCACAAATTGAAAAGTTAATCAAGTTGGATGAGTGATGAGCCATAACACGTTGGAGTCAAAAACAAGAGAAGGCCAAGCAAAAAGAATGGCATGATAGACACATCGGGGATAAAAATTTAGAGATATGATAGATGGTGCTCCTCTATAATTCTAAGTTTTTACACCATCCAGGCAAGCTCAAGGTACATTGGTTGGGGCCATATGTTATCACTCACATACTCAAATCAAGAACTTGTTAGTTAGAGGCACTTGATGGAATATGGTTACCAGTTACTTCAACGGGAGTAGGTTGAAGCCCTACTATAAATAAGTCTTCTTGGTGTTTGTAATAAGGTAGTGTTTCCATTTAGATTAGGTTTTCAATTTTGCATTTCCTTAATGTGTTTATTTCTTTGTTGTTATGTTTTGTCAATTTATTTGGTGTGTTTGTGTAATAAGCACGTTTACACGCCAGAAGCTAATTACTATTTGACAATTTTTTATGCGTAAAGGACTGTACATACCCTTAGTGTGGGGTAGGTTGTTGTTATCCAAGTACAGGACTATTGAAAATAAGCACACATGAAAGGAACTATCTACATGTGTTATTCAAGGGTGGAGAATTGAAAAACAAAAGAGATTGCTTCTGGACATAGGGACCATAGAGAGAGATGAATGAAGAAACAAGTATAACGTGAGGTAAGTAGAGGCTGGGAAGACTACCAGTTGAAGGCGTAGTGATGAGGTACTTAGGCGTATAGAAGTGCACTAAAGAGAATTTTGCAGCCAAAAGGTAGAAGGGTGCGCTAGAAGGTTATAGCTTAGGCGCAAAGATGTACCATGCGGAAATAATGAAAATGGTCAATTAATGAGAGGATTGTTGGTAGGTGGAGGAGAAATAAATGCACTAAATTTTTGAAATTCTATATAAGGATGGGATGTGAGTTCATTTTTACCATTGTAATTGAGAGAATTTGAAAAGGGTTAAGTGTGAATGAGCCGAGCAATCGTGTTGAGGTGCAAAGAGTGTGAAACCAGACGTGGAGAGAAGGGTTGTGCACAGGAGAAGCTTGCGTTCCCATAGGTGAAGGGTTTGAGTGAAGCAGATGCATTACAAATGAGCTAGGGCATGTGATTTCCACTAGGGCACGAAGATTTAAACTAGGGTTTCGACTTGCTCGATTACAAAGGGAAGAAAAGAGATATTTTTTTCAAATGGCACTGAAGAAAGCACCCACAATAGGAGATAAAGGGAAGAAGGTTGAAGTGGAAGAATAAATTGCTCTCGAGAGTAATTTCTCAGAAATGTAGTATCCAGAGGGCGTGATTGTGGGACAAGAATGGGATTCCCATATCCGCCAATGTAAAATCAATGATTACAACCATCGAACATCAAGATAATAAGAAGGAGCTTGATGCATTGCTGAGCATGAAAATGAACAAGTGCACAACAGAGGATATGTCGATATACGATGACACTTTGGTGAGAAGTTCTTTGAAGCAAAATGGAATCTACCAACCGTATGAGCTGCCATATTTTGGAAAGTATGAACCATTGTATCGATGGTTGATGAGAAGAGTCCATGAGGACTTCTTTTACTTAAATCGAGATGGAGGATAAGAATCACATCTTTTTGATTTCAACAGTTACAGGACTAAGGGCCTCAGGGTTTGATTTGGATAGTGATTTAACTGATAAGGCCACAATCCTAGAGATAAGGAAAGAGCTGGGGTATACTAAAGGTTCGCGTGGCATGGACATTGACGAATTAAAAAAGTATCCAGAGTGGTGTAAGCAAACAGCACATCTTGTAACAAAGTTGAATGATAAACACAATGTGGTTGCACATCGCAAAAAAAATGTCTTAAGGAGCGGTCTACAATATTAAAGATCATATAGCAAAGACAATCATTGAAGAAGCGCAGACATGTAACAGAATAAGTTTTGGCACTGTATTATTTTCTTTAGTATTTATGGAGATTGGGGTACCTGATGGGCCAAAGGATAAGATTTGGGAATACCCCATGGAACACAAGTCACCTGCAGAAAGATTTGGCAAGTACTTGTGTGATGGATCAATGAGTGGACCATTCAAGCAGAGGGTGGATATGTAGTACGATAGACTCCATGCGGCATTCAAAGAAGAGTGGCACATACCCAAGGATTTTCCTTTCGTGGTGGGTAAGGCGCTTCGGTTGTGGTCTACCAACATTTTTGCATCATGCAATTTGTGATGAAGGATGGGGCTTGGACCCCATGGTGTAAACTGTTGTATGCCTTCACAACAAGATATTTCCAGGAATCGAGTTCACTGGTTCTCGATTTGCTTTGCCTAACCTTCAATGGAGATAAGGTAGATTGCGACTACCACACTCTGAGGAAGAAGTATGTATATCTAGGGCACAATGCCTACATTGAAAGGCTTATTTCAAATATTATAAGCATGAAGCCTATAAGCTTGCAATTGGGGACACTGGAGTAGTGCTTGTGTACCTGTAACTCAAACCCAAGCTGGAGAACACTAAGTATGTGGAGAATGAGTTCACACTCCCAGGGCCGCCAAAAGGTAAGCATACAATGGAAAATATTCCAACACCCAAGCCCACATAAACAATTCAAGTAGATTATGAAGAAGAAGAACATGAAGATAGTGGTGGTTTGGAACATAGAGGTAGAAGACAACCTCCAAATAAGGAAGAAGTTGAGTGTGTAACTACACCACCTCAGCCACAAGAGGGAGATGATGAGGACTTGGATGCAATCCAAGAAGAGCATCGTTTCTAGGAGTATTCAGGAGAATAAGGACCCAAGATGATACTCCACAAACAAAGGTGCGCTAATCACCTTGACTCTCTCCATAGAAGGAGACAACTAAGAAAAGACGAAGGAAGTTGAAGCTGAATGAGGAAGCGGAAGATTTGGAGGAAAGCGCGCCCAGCTATCCTACACCTCTAGAGAATGTGGAAGAACAAAAAGATGAAGAAATGAAGGATGGAGAAGAGGGAGAAAAAGGAGCAGATGAGACAACAACCGAGACTACTCAAGACATAGCCACACAAGTTCCAAATCTTGAAGCCCAAGTTCCTAAGAAGCCTAGATCAAGAACAAGTGGGGAGTATATTCCACCAACCATGGGCTATGCCGAGGACACAGGTAAAATTGTCCATGCCTATTTCTAGAGCACAATGACACAAAAGGAGTTGTATGGTTGGGAGTTAATGGATGAAGATATGGCAATAGTGCGCATAAGGAAGCAATTGTCATGGTCGATGCACACGCACATGGATGAACCAGACTTTGATGTGTGTGAGGAGTCATGCATGTCAAGGAGGTTAAAAAAACTACCTCGGGCCGACATACATAATAGTAAATCCTACTATTATGTCAGATGAACAGGTAAGCAATGCTTTGGTAAAGGTCTCGATAGAGGTCACACGACGGAATATGGATAAAGCTACAACAATTAGGGCGCTAAGGGAGGAGATCAAGACTAAGGATGAGGAAATAGTATGCCTAAAATAGGAAAGAGATTTGGCACAAAAGAAGAACGTTGTGTTTATTAGCATGGCAGAGGAGATTGGTGACAATATTATGAAGGCTAACCACACTTAGAGCCAAAGGTACCCAAGACATTTCCTTCAGAAATACATTATGTAAGTACATTGGTGGACTTAGTGCTTGAAGATGAACCTCTATGCATGTCAGAACCAAAGGATCCAACATAGGAAGAAAAGTGGGAAAAGGCTTTAGTGATGCGAAAAGATTGCATCATATGAAGGATTGCTTCAGAGCTTGCAGGAGGAACTAAAGAAGGCGGATCAAGTGCTAAATATTTTTACAACGCCAGAAGCTATTATAAGGACTAGGACCATTTTGGAAGACAATGAGGTCCTAAAGGCCATGTAGAATGATTAGCACTTGTTAAACGAAGCGTGAGGCCCTTATAGTAGCTCAGGAACCACACAAGGAAAGGCTAGATGAGCTTGGGAAACTCATCACTCAAAAGATGGACTTGTTGGAAGGGAGAATGATTGGCATGTCCAACATTGTGTTGGTCTTACAGAATGAGAAGGGAGAGATTGCAAGGGATGAATTAGAGTCAATTGCAGTGGATATTCCAGAGAAGGCAGAGGAAGCGCTCAATAATTGGCAGACCTTAGAGGCGGAGATAAAAGAAGACTATCTTGAATTGATTATTCAGGTTTTAGTAGAAGATACTGCAGGTTAAATACATTCTTTTATTCATCAAAATTATTTCTATTCTTCTATTCGTATTCTTTGATTTGTTTTTGAGACAACCATTCTCGGGGTGGCAATATAACTAGCGTGGGGTAATGTTGATTAGTCGACTCTAACACTTTGTAAATAAAATACAAAAGGTTCACACGGGAAAGTAGAGTGCATTCAAAGGTGCGTAGTATCGTAAAGGATCACACACGAAGAACATAAACAGGTTTGAGACTTAGCCGTTTTTACAATGAGGACCTATTTTTGGAGATAGCATGCAAAGCACTAAAAATGATTAGAGACTTACGCGACACGCATTAGCTATTTTTGGATGATCGGCTACGAAGTGCTTTACATGGACACAGGATGGGAATAGATCTACTACTGTCAATTAACTAAAAGTAGTCTATTGTTAGTGCACTTGCATGTGTGGTTATTTTTGTAATGGCGCATGGCTAATAATAGCATGTGACCTATTTTGGGTTTAGATAAGCGGTGAAGGGAAAATCCCCACCCTTATAAATATGTATTGAATTGTGTAGCAAAGAGAGCATAGATATAGGTGTGAGAACTAGGTTATAGTGAGATTATGTTGCTAGATATGTTACGCACATGAGCATATACTACTATTATTGTAAGGAAGCTTCAGTGTATTTACTGCAATTAATATAATGGGGATTATGGAATGAAACAAGGTGTTATCATGGTTATAATTCAGTATTGCATGCTTGATTCCATTATGGTTATCTGTTAAGTTTGTTATGTTCTAGATCTAGATCTGAATATGCATTGTAGAAGGATATATTAGCCATAGATCTGAATGATTTAAGTCTTCATCATGCTAAACATCCTACAATAACAACCCTAAAGAGGGGCCTGGTACCTTTGCGCACTTCGGGTGAGCACTCAGTCTAGGCTGAGTGATGTGCCAACACACCTGGGCTTGTATTGCTAAATTCTAGGCTACATCAAACACCAAGTTTATTTCAACACCACTTGGTCTACACCCTTGTTTTCTTGTTGCCTATTACCGGATACCGCTAGATATCATGTTTCCACCACTTTTGTATTCTACTTACATGACTAGGTTATAATGTTGGAGCGCAAGTGTTGAAAGTGTGCATGGTACATACTCACAATCTAGTAGGCACCCTTGTCTCAAAGACCCATATTTGAGACTTCTTATCATCGTAGTTAGATGATTTCATCCTTTTCTTCTTTTGAGTTGTTATGCTACCCACATTGTAGCCATATAATTGAGATATTTACGTCTTGTTTCCATTGTGAAATTATACCTAAATCTCTATATTGTAGAGTTGCATTGCTCGCACACATAGCAATTTCTTGGATATACTTAGACGTAGTTTTTACACCCTAGATTTGTCTTGAGTTTTTTGAGTGTTGAGGTTACTTTGTTAGCATCACTATAATGTCATTTTGATACTAAAATCTTGCTTTCTTGCAAATTTTGATTACATATCCAAATAGTATTATTCTGATACTGCTCGCACTTGTATCGTCCATTTTACAAAGCTTAGACTTTGGTAGTGTTTATAAACTAGTTTTTAGTATACCTTATTAGAAGATCGCATCAACATTTCCTTATCATTTAGGCCTTGTTTGTTGCAAACTTGACCTAACTGGTGATATTGTGTTGTCACTATTTGGTTGCAAACCTATCTAGATAAATCTTAGGGAGTAAACTATTTGGTGTGACTAAATTTTGAGCGTTATACATCATTGTATTATTCTAAGGAAAACTTCTTTCATACATTACCATCATACATCATGGTGTGACTAAATTGTTAGCGTCATAACACTACAAAAATTTGACTAAGGCCCATTTTTAGTAAACCTTAGTGGAAATTTTTCATGTTGTATCTCCTATCTCGAGTATGCCTACTATGAGGATGGGATCTCGAAGATTAGGAACTGATATATTTGGAGGTGACAACCCTATTTTAGAGGATAATCTCATGGTTGACCATAATGGTGGAGAGGAATATTCTCCTCGTATGAATATAGAGCGTCCTCCCAAAAATTTTGACGATTACATTTTTCAAAACAAACATGAGATTCTTATGCGTGTTATAGAACTAGGGGATAAATTTCCTCCCACAATGGACCCTTCTCTCATTGTCGCAATGGTTCGAGGAGAAGAAAAAGTGGAACGTCCTCGTCGCCATATAGATGACATATTAAACTCAGGTCATGCCTCTACGTCCACGTGAAAAATAATGAGGAAATACCTTTCGAAAATGACGGAGACTATCGTTTACCTCCTCTTAGAATTCATTGCAAAGACCATGAAGCACATGCTCACCATGAGAAACCTCCTCATGATGAAAATCATAAAGAAATACCAACCTAAGAGGTAACCTTAGAGGAACAAGTTCAAGCTCTCACTCACCAATTGGCAAGTTTAGCTTCACATATCAATAAAGAGCCACCAAAACCTGTAAAACAAGCTAAGCCAAAAGCTTCGTGTCATGACTATCAACATACTCCTAAGGAAAATACTCCTCGTTGAGAGGCACGCAAAGACCCTTATGAGGAATTTTTCGCCGAGAATAGGGGTGGGCATACACCTAGGCTTAACCCTTTGTATAGACCTATGCCACCACCCATGCAAGACCAACTCTTCCACCAAGAATGGTCTACTATGAAGAATACCCTTCAAGCATTACAAGAGGGCCAAACCGGTAACAATAACAAGAAATACCAGTTTGATGAGTTATGTCCCTACCCATTTGACAAAGCCATGTTATAGGTACCTTTCCCAAGACACTTTGATTTTCCAAAGTTTGACAAGTATAAGGGAAAAGGTGACCCTTGTGACCATATTAAATATTTTTATATGGCATGTCAAGAGGTGGCATTCATGACAATTATCTTATGTGCCTCTTTCCACAAAGTTTAGGAGCAACAATGCTAGAGTAGTTTGTGTGCATCCCCAAGGGATCTATATCTACATGGATGCAATTAAGTGAACACATTGTATGACATTTCTCATTCAATATTGAGAATGATGTCACCATGTTAGATCTCTACAATTCCAAGCAACAAAATAACGAAAACTTCATTGCATTTTTACAACGATGGAGAGGATTAGCTAGTTGCTTTCCTTGCTCCATACCCAAAAAGCAATTAATCAATATATTATTCCCAACCTCCATCCAGACATTACATTCCACTTGCAAATGCATTGTGGCAACATATTTGAAGAGGTCATCAAAAAAGGAGTCAAATTGAAAAAGTGTTTCTCCCATGATCATAATGATTCTAAATCTAATGACAAAACAAATTTTGTCCCTAATAGGAACAAAAAAATTGTTAGTGATGGGATAGTAGATTCTAAACAAGTACAATCCATTCAAAACAACACTCCTTTGAAGCTTGCAAAGGGAGCTCCGCTTATGGAGTATAAGCATCATACTTTCACTCCTCTATCTGACTCAATGTCATCAATACTAAAACAACTAGAGGTGGTTAATATGGTTAGATATCCTGAAACTACGCCTTATGAGGATGACGTGCCTAAACCATCATGGTTTAGAGATAATGAATATTTCCAATTCCACCGCATTAAAGGTCAAAAAATAGATAAGTGTTTGAAGTTGTAGCACTACATCCAAGACTTAATCAAAAGTGGCGATGTGGAGATGGATTCATCCACTCCTAACAAATACCCTAATATGAAGACTTTTCCTAAACATAATCAAGATAAGAATTCTAATTATGTGTCTAATGAGGAGAATCATTTTAATGCTCTCATTGGTTGTGTAGATACACCTATTGAACATGTCAACACAATAACCCCTGTGATATCCCCTAGATTATCTATGTCTAGGCATGTGTTGAAAAGATTGATTATCACATAATTTTGCATACTTATGACAGTAAGGAACCTAGGTTTCAACATTCCCATCAAAGGATGCCTATCACAACTAGACCTCGTTTGATTCTTTGTGCTAAAGAACCTGTTCACTTACCTCTTCCCCCATCTTCAACTCATGGTAAGTGGTATGATTCTGATTCTTCCAAAGATTCCAATCCTAATGATTCTAAGTCTTTTGATTCTTCTGAAGATTCCAATCTGAATTATTCCTCTAATATGACTCCTAAGTCATAGTCCTCCCTGTCTTCGCAAGACCCCATTTCTCAATCACCTCAACGACCCCTTCTTCTGTCGAAGAGATCTCCAACTCAAAGTCCTTCTAATCAATCATCCAAGTCGACTCCCATGTCGCATTCATCCAATCAACCTCTTGTGGTAGAAAAACTACCCACATTGATTGATTCATTTTAGAATGAAGAAGCCATTAGATAATTTATGAGGGTACATGAAGACATTCCTTTAGAATTTTGTGAGAAAGAAACCTCTTTAGACCTCGATACGTTCACATATTGGGAGGAAGAGATTGATGCCTTTTGTCAAAAATAGAGGAAGACCCTAAGATCACGTTCATGTATTGGGAGGAAGAAATTGATTCCTTTTTTCAGAAAATAGAGGAAGACCCTAAGATCATCAAACATGATCCTCCTCTTATTCTTCCATCTTCACATTCTTCATTGGGCGATGAAATGCCTGGGTCTAGCATTGATCCACGGCCTATCTTCTCATTACCTAATCATTCTTTATCTATCAAGATTCCTCCATCGCAATCTTACCTTGGGTCACCACCTGGTAGCCCATCGTCTTCTTCTATATGTGGGCCACCTCTAAGTATCCCCACATCATCTATATGTGGCTCACCTCCTAGTAGCCCATCTTCATTTATTCTTGGGCCACATCCTAGTATCTCATCGTCTTCTATATATGGGACACCTCCTAGTAGTCCTTCCTCTTTAGTCTATGGGACACTTCCTGGTAGTCGACTTCTTCTGTATGTGGCTCACCTCCTAGCAGCCCATCTTCGTCTATACTGGGGGCACGTCCTAGAAGTCCCTCATCTTCGATTCTTGGGTTGTGTCCAAGTAGCCCATCATCTTCTATATATGGGACACCACCAAGTAGTCCTTCATCTTCGATCTTAGGGCCAAATCCTAGTATTCCTTTATCTTTATTCTATGGGAAACCTCCCAGTAGCCCAACCTATTCAATTCTTGGACTGTATCCTTTGCATCCATCAAATTGTTCTTCTGTCAATGATTGTGGCAAACCCACCATCATTTCTCACATCAATTTTATTCGTCCACTTTATTCTCCCACTTCTCGAGATCAGAAAAGTCACGTAGTAGCTTATAGGAAACCAAAACAGTCCTTCATCAGGCTCAAATTACAAATTCCAAGAGCTCCAAATCTCACAACAATTTAAATAATCTTAAAGTTCAAAATAAAAAACGATTCAAAAATTCACATCAGCGTACCCATCAAGTATGGCGTAAAGTGTAGAAAACTCTGGATAGGGAAAGCAATCTCCCACTTAAAAATCCATGTTTCATGATAAAACATAGTCATCTATTGATTATGAGCTCACCATGATCATCAAGATTAGGGATAATATGAATCTTGATAAGCAAACACGCCTAGTATTCCTTATCAAATAAATTGCTAACATTGTTGTTGGATCTTATCACGTCCAAGTGATCTTATCAATCCCACCTTTCAAAAAAAAAAAAATACAAAAATACAAAAAAAGGAGAAAACATTTCAAAATATATATATATCAAAGGTACAAAGAGAAAACATTACAATTAGGTATCGTGCATACACATGGATGTTATTTTTTCCCTTTCTTGTTCTTCTTTTGCAAGTCTTCCTACCTTTTTCATCCCTTTGGTGATATTTTGTTTAGCCAATTCGCATGTATTTTGTGAAATTTATCTCTATGGTATATTTTTGGCCTTGGTCTTTTATCACCTTGGTAAATTAAAGAACGATTGACCTCTTAGAGATCCTATCACAATCAACATATAAAAAACTTGTTGCGAATACATTTTGGACATATTTGTTGACACTTTAGCCAATGTCATCGTCCACAATCACTTCCACCTCCTTTCATCAATCCATCGGTGGTTTTAACCCCTTTTCAATCAAGAGATTTGAAATAAGTTTTTAAAGTAAAAGAATCAATCAAATCAACAAGCACAAAGATGAAAGCAAAAGAAAATTGATATATAAATCTCTCTTAGGGTATTTCTAGTAATCTCTCTTGGGGCTATGGATGCCTGACTTTGGTAATAGAGAAGTGTTGTGATTATAATCAAATGCATATCCTTCGGGGCTATGGATGCCTAAATGCAATGAAACAATGTATGACTCTCCTTCCACAATCCATTCACAAAAAAATCAAATTTGAAAAATAAATCATTCCTACACATTGGCTAGGGTGTCTTCACTTGTTGTTTATCAAATCTTCCCTCCAAGAGGTAATGAATTTCCGCGTGCACACATTGGATCTCTATGAGCAAATAGGATTAGCATGTTACCAACTCGTATTTTTTTGGACTTGTTCAGACTCTTACTCTAGTTTGTGTCTTATCTCAGGATTCGTATCTTTGGATAATCATTTCTTCATCGTGAGGATTCTAAGATACATTCAAAACATTCACGTTGTTCTTCTACTTCATTTAGAACATCCATGTGTATAATATTTCCTTTTTTCCATGTTTGCGGACACCTTTGTCCCCTTCACAAAAGCAATCTTCCACTTCTTTCTATCATGTGCTTCTTGGCTACACTTATGTTAGGGGCATCCTTGCTCCTTCCTAACACGTCATTGGGTTACGTTTGTCATCATGATTGAGCCTATCCATATTGGCCCTGATCCAACTTCTGCACGTGAAGATTTTGCCTTTGAATATTCCCATCTAACACTGGGGGAAATTTCACATCTTCATTTTCTTGCACGTACACATGGCATTCTGCCCTTATATATCCCATTTATCATTGAGGCATCCACATTTCTTCATTTCCTATACATAGCTTCAGAAAAATTCTCAAAAATAAAAAAACATTCAAATATGTTAGTCGAAAAGTCAAAACATCCAAATAAACATAAAAAAACCAAAACAAAATAGTAATACAAATTCAAAAACCCAAATTTATCTTACCATTATGTATTTCACTGCGATACCTTTCCAACGCAAAAACAACGGAGTTGTTTCGAGGTCGAGAGAAAAAGTTATGGCCTCCGGAAGATAGGTAGTGCACTCAGTGTTGCACAAGCACCCTTGTAGTTGCACACAGCGCCTGACCTTTACATTCATGCACAGGTGCCCAAGCGCCCTTGCATTTCTTCTACCAGTTGCACATGAGCTCCTTTTCTCTCACGTAAGTGCCTTTTCTCCCACATGAGCTCCTTTTCACAAAGATTGATATTGATTGGTCCCAATTTAAAAAATCTAAAAAAAAATCAAATTTATCTTACCATTGTGTAGTTCACTTCAATACGTTTCCAAAAAAATGGAGTCATTTGGAGGTCGGGAGCAAATGTTATGGCCTCCTAAGATAGGCAATGCAATTAGTGTTGCATAGGCGGCCTTGCGCTTGCACATAGGTGCCTAGGTGCCCTCGCATCATGCATAGGCTCTAGGCACCCATGCATCATGCACAAGCACTTTCGAGGTGCCCTCACATTTCTTCTACCAGTTGTGCATGAGCTCCTTTTCTCTTGTGTGAGCTCCTTTTTCCTCCTACGACGTGTTTCTCACCCCCAAAGTGCCCTAAAACCATTGTATTTCTTCTAAAAGTCTTCTAACACTTGCCACGATGGTTATTTTTAATAAATAATTATTTTCGACATGTTTTCACTACGTTAGGGCATATTTTTGCTTCATGATTGCCTTTTCTACTACACTACGGGCATTTTTTCTACCCTACGGTCACTTTTAGCATTATCTCGTGACTTTGTTATCTCTTCTATAATATTTTCTTCCGAAAAAAAATCAAATCAAATCAAAACAATCACAATTTTTCAAAAACAATGATAAAATCGTATAAAAATCCAAAAAAATGTAAAAATTAGAATTTTACAAAAAAACTAGTAAACAACATATATGTGACTAAATCATGTGTTAATTTCATTATCCTCAACATCAAAATGTGTCTTACAAAAGCATCTTTCTACGATTCTTGCTTGTTCTGGTCTTAAACGACTTGCGGATCATTGTGATCTACCTCCATCAACAAATGCTCGGTTGCATGCTATGTCGGTACTCTGTATAATAGTGAGTTGGTAGAGACTGTGTCGTAAGCACACGAAAGCTTTTCCATGGGACTACTTGTGTCCTCTGTTATTCCCCTCACATGTATCCTTGTTTGGGGCACCATTTTTAACCCTTTTCATTACAACACGAACATTCAGGAACTGCAGTTTGATAACAAAAACATTGGTGCAACTATCTTAAACATTGTTTGTTTGAGTGCATGTGATTGTACTGGTTTCTCTGTTAGGTTAGCTGGTTTACTTTCTCGTATTACATTGCATTGTGTATGTTGCATTTGAGTTAGATATCATTTTACTTTCTTGTATTGCATTACATTATGTATGTTACATGGAGTTACGTAGAAGAATGGACAAATGTTGGTAATTTAGCTTTTCATGTTATCTTACATTTTTGTTCATTTCAATAAAGGCCGATGATGTATACCTAGGGGCAAAATGATATAAACAGTTGTTTATTGAAAGGCTAGATGCAAAGATTGTACTTGTCCTATATTTTTCGTTAATCATTTCTTCTCCATAATCATTTATTACCATTACTAATTTTTCTTCCAAATCACATGGGCAATAAATAGCCATGTTTATCCCTATCCTTATTTTCTTCTCAATACCCAGGGTTTCGTGCACATTCTAACCTATTTTCTTTTATCCATTTCAATCAATTTCGATTGTCGATTGACTTCTTCTATCATCCATCGACACTTAAGGGGTATCCTTCATTCCACTAATTTTTCTTCAAAAATTTACTTGCTTATGCTTGTCTACTATATTTGAATTGAAGTCACTTACTTCACCTCAAACAAGGGCAAATGTAGACACCTAAATTCCACTTTTGCAATCTTATTGCCAAACGAACACAAATCACTCTCATTTTTGCCAAATTCGTTATAATTAGTGGTTTTCAATAATTAACTAACATTCCTTACCAATTTAGCCAATTAACACCACGATGTTGATTTTGTAACCCCTTTCACATGCAGGATGCCACTTTACGATGAATTGTAAGCCAAAATCCTCTTCAAAACAGACAATTTGTGATTATAGGCTAATTAAGCCTATTTTGCCCTTAATTTGGTCTATATGCCCTATTATTGACTCAAACCCCTCTTCCAACTACTCAAAATCACCCCATCCACCTCCACACCGTCTTAACAAGCTTCAAAATTTTATCCTAGCCTCCTAGTTGACCCTAAGCAGTTGATTAAGGCTCTACACCTCTTAATCACTTGTTAATTCACTAATTGTGATTAGAAAAACTTAATCATGATTAGCAATTCTAATCTAATTTGGGGCTTTTAGTCCTACATGCACCAAAATACAAGTTTCTCCCAAAAGGAAAACTATAAAAAGAGTGCACCTCTTACCTTAATATTTTACACCATGCTTTGATTTGCATCTCATATAATAAATATGATATATAGCCAAGTTCAATCCTTGCCTAAAACCTTCAACAAGGTTAGTAGATGAATATCTAAAGTGGCTTAACAAGTCATTTGGAGAGGTCATTTCACCATTGTTTGAAGTAGCAACCATAACAATTTGATTGCCCTCTTAGGTCTATTTAGGCCCATGTTAGGTAATTAAAGCATGTTAGTATGCATGTTTTGTTAGATTTTGCATTGTTTTTATTCTAGTTAAGCATTCCTTTTAGCTTCTATCTTAATGTTACATTCCTAGACTTAGAATCCTTAGCTATTAGGTGACAATCGTGTTAGCCTTCCTTGACTAGCTTTGTTATTTTCTTTGTAAAAGTTTAGGGTGCTTTCACACATTATGTTGAGGATCTTATTGATGGTCTTTTTAGCAACAACCTCATTCCTCTAACTCTATCTATTGTTGGTGAGGCAAATGATAGTCATGGTTCTCCTTCTTTCTATACTATTGAGTGTGATTCTCCTACTTCATTAGTATCCTCTCATGAGACCGTATCCACCATTGTGCATGAATCACCGCCATCTGATGTTTCTTCCTTTCCTATTCCTATATTATCTACAACTCCTAATCCATCCCCACCTCTAGAGATTTCATCATCCATCACCTCACCTATTAGATATATTGTTGATGTTAGTCCCACTATTGATATAGCTATTCCATCTCCATCTTCTACTCCTTCGGCACCTACTATATTGTGCCTATAACATTAGACTCTATTATGTCATCTCTTGACATCCCTATGATCACCCACAATGGCGGACTCACACCACTTAATACATTATTACCATCTTCTACCATTCCTCCACAAGATATCATCTCTCTCATGCATGTCATACGTCAGCGCTAATTTCAAGTTCATTCTCTCGCTTTAGAAAGTAGAGCTTATTATGTTTCTCTCGATAACAACTCATTACATGGAACCCCATCCCTAATAACTTCATAACTTGACTTTCCTAAGGACTTTATCATGCCTAATTTCACATGTTTTGACAATATTGGTAACCCTCATGCTCATATTTTACATTATCATTCACTTATGCCCTCATATTTCCAATGATAGATTATTACTTAAGGCCTTCGATATACTCTATAATGAAATTACTTGATTAATTATGATTATCACCAGTAATAGAACACCAAATAACACAATATTGTAGATAAGTTCTCTTAATATGAAAGTAGAATAGCTTGGCCACTTCGAGGGGGCAACCTCCAAAACATATAATAAGACTCAAATACTCAACATAATGATCATCCACTACCTATAACCCCTATTTATACTATTCCTATGATATGGCCATCAACAAGGCCAACCAACCAATGATAATAGATCATATATGAAAGAGATACATCATGATAAGAAGTTATGATAGCCACAAGTCGGCTATATCCATCCCATGTAAGATATATAATTAAGGGTGTAACATGCCCTCCCCTTCAAAGCAACATTGTCCCCAATGTTGGGAAGCCCTAGATGTTGCTTGCATGAATGCTTCATCTTCCCATGATGCATCCTCAATATTCATATTCTTCCACTTGATTAGGTACTCGGTAATGACTCTGGTCCTCAGTATTTTGGTGTGTGTCTGAAGAATGCCTTCAAGTTCCAATATGATCCTTCCTTCCTCATCTAATTCTAGAAGCACTGATTGGGTGGAAATGTGCTACCCAATAACTTTATTTAAGCAAGAAACATGGAAGACTGGATGTATTCTACTTCCTGGAGGGAGCTCTAGCTTATATGCCACACTACCAATTTTCTGCAAAACTCGGTAAGGACCATAGTATTTAGGAGCAAGCTTATTATCATTTTGCTATTGTTTTAAGGATAACTGCTTATATGGTTGTAACCTTACAAAAAAAAAGTCTCCCTCTTCAAAGTGTCGCTCACTTCTATGTTGATCAGCTTGTTGCTTCATACGGTTTTGTGCCCGTGCCAAATTTTCTCTAAGACTAGAGAGTACCTCATGTTGATGCTGAATGTGATCTTTGATTGCTCTCACCTTTGGTTTGACCTTCAAGCTAGATATGAGTGATGGAGGATGGTACCCATAAAGTGCCAAAAATGGAGACATTTTGGAGGAGGTATGAAATGAAGTATTGTACCACCATTCTACCAGTGGAAACCATTGCACCCAACATTCTTGTTTATTTGAAGTAAAACATCAAAGATATCCCTCTAAACATTTATTTACCACCTCAGTTTTCCCATCTGTTTGGGGATGATAAGAGGAACTCTGGGCTAGTTGGGTACCTAGACAAGAGAACAAATCAGTCCAAAAGTTACTTGTAAATATTGGATCATGATCACTTACTATAATTTTTGGCGTGCCATGGAGCTTTTGAATTGTATCCATAAAAGAGATGGCAATTGTACTAGTTGTGAAAGGATGAGCCATGACACAAAAATGAGCATATTTGGTAAGTCTGTCTACCACATGACCATGATGACACTTTTCCCTTCTGATTTAGGTAATCTTGTGATGAAATCCATTGATACCTCTTCCCATCTCTCACTAGGAATAGACAGAGGTTGGAGAAGACCAGGTGTCTTAATGGTCTCGCCCTTATTTTTTGGCAAACCAAACATTCTGCCACAAATTTTTGAACATCTCCTTTCAACCCCTCCCAAAAGAAATCCTTCTTAACTCTATGATATGTTTTCAGGACCCCAACATGGCCACCTATTGGAGAAGAATGTAGCTCTGAAAGAACATGGTGTTTAAGTGTAGAGTTCTTACATAGATATAACCGATCTTTGTACCACAATGTATCCCCCTTCCATATAAATTGAGTTGATATGGACGGATCTACCTAGAGATTTTGAATGAGAGTATGTGTGGTTGCATCTTTCTTCCATTCTTCACGTGCTTGATCTACCCAATCTGCATTTAGTATAGATATGGCACATAACAATGCTTTGGCAGACTCATCCCTCCTAGACAGAGCATCAACGACCAAATTTTCCTTTCCTTTCTTATAAACAATCTCAAAGTCATATCCCAACATCTTAGTGACCCATTTTTGTTGTTCTTTTAAAGATAGACATTGCTCTAAGAAATATTTCAAACTATCATGATCAGTTTTTACCTTAAAATGTCTACCCATCAAGTATGGTCTCCATTGTTTGACTGCATGTAGTATTGCCATCATTTCCTTTTCATAGGTGGGCTTTAACAAATTCTTTCCTTTTAGTTGTCAGCTCTCAAAAGCAATGGGGTGTCCTTCTTGCATTAGTACTGCTCCGATTCCATTTCTGAAGCATCGCACTCAACTACGAAAGTTTTGGAGAAATCAGGGTTGCTAATACTGGAGTGGTGCACATAGCTACCTTCAATTTTTCAAATTCCCTAGATGCTTCCTCATTCCACTAAAAGGAGTCCTTCTTCAATAATTTTGTGAGTGGTGTTGCTATACTGCCATAGTTTTTGACAAATCTACAATAATACCCTATGATACCTAAGAAACCTCATAATTGTTTGAGGGTTCTTGGGGTTTCCCATTCCACCATGGCCTGGATCTTGTGAGGGTCCACCTTAACACCTTCATGAGAAACAATATGGCCCAAGTATTCCACTTCCTGTACCCCAAAAGAACACTTTGAAGGCTTGGCATAAAGTTGATGTTGCTCTAAGACTTCTAAGACAATATTGACGTGATGTAAGTGTTTCTCCCATGATTTGTTGTAGATGAGTATATCATCGAAAAATACTAAGACAAACTTTCTTAGGAATGGTCTAAATACTGAATTCATCAAGCTTTGGAATGTGGAGGGAGCATTGGTAAGACCAAATGGCATCACTAGGAATTCATAATGGCCTTGATGAGTTCTGAAGGTTGTCTTATGAATATCTTCTTGCTTGACTCTAATTTGGTGATACCTGCAACACAGATCTAGTTTTGTAAAATAAATGGCACCATGCAACTCATCTAATAAATCATCAATGATGGGAATATGAAACTTATATTTGATAGTGAACTTGTTAAGCTCTCTATAATTTGGACACATGCACCATCTTCCATCCTTGCGACGCACCATCACCATGGGAGCAGAATAGGCACTCTGATTATGACAAATAATACCCATTTCCAACATTTCCTCCACCATCTTCTCGATCTCACTCTTTTGCACATATGGATATATATAAGGCCTGATGTTGGGGGGTTGGCTTCCTGGAATCAACTAAATAGCATGATCATGCTCTCTTTCAGGTGGCAATCCTCTTGGTTCCTTGAAGACAACTACATGTTGATTAATAACCTTTTGAAGATTAGGATGCAATACCTTCATTTGCGGTTGGAATTCTATAGAGAATAATCGAGATACAAAACCTTCAGACCCCTTTTTAAGAATCTTCTGTATTTGGTGAGAACTTACCACTAGAGGATCTTTAGCTTGTAGACCTCGAAGTTTAAATTTTTTACCCTTAGAATGAAAGCGCATGAACAATTCCTGGAAATTTATCTCTATGGTGCCCAAAGTAGTGAGCCACTGAACACCTAAGACAATATCAACTCCTCCCATGGGAATAACAAACATCATATATTCCAATGTGTAATCACCCATCATGATTTTGACTTTATGGCATTTACCTGAACATTGGACTGTGCCACCATCTACAATCATTACTTGAAATTCAGTGCTGGGTAGATGAAACAATTTAGTCTTGACTGCCAACTTATGATTGATGAAATTATGTGTGCTCCCTAAATCAATCAAGATTGTTACCTTTTGCTTCTTAATATAACCCACAACTTGAAGGGTTTGTGGAGTACTAATACCTGATAGAGCATGACATGAAATAGTGGGCTGAGGATCTCCAGATTCTTCCTCTAATTTTTCCACTTCCTCTATTGATGTTGCCTCATATTCTTCCTCATCACCAGATCCTTCAATGTAGAAAAAAATTCTCAGAACATTTATGATTTGGTCCATATTTGCTATCATAGTTAAAGCATAACCCTTTGGCTCTTTTTTCTTCAATTTTTGAGGTGTCAACCGAATTGGCCAAGGGTAAGAAGGAGACAAGGTGTTACGATCTTTTATGCTAGAAAAGGACTGCCTTCTACTGGAAAGAAATTTTTCCTCTACTCGACGTGCCATGATAATAGAATCAACAACCTTGAGTGGGTTAAACATGTGTACCTCATGCTCAATGTGGTCCTTAAGACCCCCAAGAAATAGGTCATTCAAATACTCTTCTGTAATATCCTCCACACGCAAGGACAAAGTTTGGAATTGATGGACATACTCCTTAACTAAACCAGTTTGGTGTAACTTTGCTAATTGGCTGAAGTAATTCTTAGAAACACTAGAACTATAGTGTAATTGAAGCTCTTCAGTGAAAACTGTCCAGGTGACATTTAGGCCATTCTTCTACCTTTGAGCACATAACCAACGATACCAAACAAATTGATCAGGTTCTAGGTATAAGGATGCCATAGTTACCTTTTGTCCTCCTGGGATCTGATGGAGATCAAAGAAATTTTCCATTTGGGTAATCCAATTGAGTGGATCCTTTCCATCAAATTTACACATTTCAACTTTTGGAATCATGCCCCTCCATTGGTGAGAAGATCCACTTGAATGATTAAAGGATCCTCCCTGATTGGAGTGATTTGGATCTGTGTGACCATTTCTAGTGGAACCCATATGACTAGCATTAGAAGTTGTATTTGAAATAATATGCAACAACTCCTACTGCATTGCATGAAAATCCTTTTGAATCTCACTCCTAAGGCTACCTTTCAGTTGATGAAGCTCAACATTAAGGTCATCCTTACTCACCATATTGTTTACCCTTTCCTGAAGTTAGATGACCACCTCAGATACTCCCAACCAGTAGAATTTGAAGCAATATCTTCCTTATTTGGGGTCATTCCTAGAGTTGCTTGTCCTTTTCCTTGGCCTCGGGTAGATCTACCAGCCATGATGAAGGGTTTGGGCCTAGGGTAGACTTAATAGGGCATAATTTTAGGGTTTAGGGTTTTGTAATTTTTTTGGCCAAATATAGGAATTTATAAAAAAGAAACCCTAGCTATTTTTTTAAGGGGTTCCCAAAATATAAGAAATTTGAAAAAATTCCAAAATTACGCCCTAGGGAGCCAAATTATGAATAAATATAGAACCATAATAACTTTTGCAAAACAAGTCAAAACTTATTGAAATTTGGAGAGAAGCTTACTTGACTTATTTCACCACACCACAAAAAAATTGTAGAAAAATTCACTACCAATCTTGAGATATAGCCAAACCTTCAGAATTAGGGTTTGACGTCGTCCTGGCCGAGATCAAGCTCTGATACCACTTGTAATGAAATTACTTGATTAATTATGATTATCACCAGCAATAGAACACCAAATAACACAATATTGCAGATAAGTTCTCTCAATATGAAAGTAGAATAGCTTGGCCACTTTGAGGGGGCAACCTCCAAAACATATAATAAGACTCAAATACTCAACATAATGATCATCCACTACCTATAACCCCTATTTATACTATTCCTATGATATGGCCATCAACAAGGCTGACCAACCAATGATAATAGATCATATATGAAAGAGATACATCATGATAAGAAGTTATGATAGCCACAAGTCGGCTATATCCATCCCATGTAAGATATATAATTAAGGGTATAACATAGTCTTATTGATGAGGCATTACAGTGGTACACCCATCTACCTTTTGGGTCTATTAGTACTTTCTATGATATGGAGGATGTTTTTTTGCATCGTTTTATCATTAACAACGACCCTAAAGTCACTTATGATCACATACCTACTTTACACCAGGGTTCTTCTGAACCTATTAAGGATTCTATATTGTGATTCAATGCTTGCATACATCAACTCGTATTCCAACCTATTGACTTAGAAAAGCAATTCATTTTTTCATGGCCTAATTCCTCCACTTAAGCAAATATTACAATATGATACATGCGAGTCATTCATTCTCCTATGTTATAAAGTTATTGACCTAGAAAAATATCTTCTCTCATCACATGTCATTGAGCCTACACATGTTTCTCCAGCCATTGCTTCCTCTAGCCTTCCACCCACGCCTCCGGTTGAGCATCCAAAGCAATCTCCACCTTTTCCTCGCATACAAAGAAAACAAGCTCAACCCAATCCACCACCAAAGCGTACTTCTTCTCTGGCTCCGCGACAAGCTACTACTCCTACCACTCCACCTAGGTCACGTGAGCCTTTACATTTCTCTCCTCATGCTCGACCACATGATGTGCTGCGTGTTTTACTTAATGAGCAATTAATTCTCCTACCCTCTAATCAACATCATCCACAACACCGCTTACATCATCAACGTTATCAATATTATTGTAATTACAATTGTAGAAATGGCCATAGGGACAATAATTGTCTCGCCCTTCAAGAAAGGTCGCAACAACTACATGATACAGGTATTATCTCCTTCGACCCTCATGAGCAAGTCATTTTCTCCTCTACCACGTCAGCAATGATCTACTCCACTTAAGTCTTCTTCATCAGGTGCTCCATTTCTAGGTCACTCACCACCATCGATGGGCATTCTCCACCTTCCCCATCTTCCACCACCACATTCATGTTATCCACCACCTCATGTTGCTACTTCATATTGGCTTCCACAACTCTCTGCATATCCCATTGCTCCTCCTTATGGCATTCAGTTTGGCACATATTCACACACTCGCTCCCATTCCACATGCTTCCACCACTTCATGTTGTCTAGGTCTTTGGTAGGTGATTTATATCACCTTACCCCCAATGACACACTTGTGTTCTTATGGTTCTTACACAACTATTGAGGGATAATTTTTAAAAACCTTTCATCACGGGCTTCGTCGTTTCATCTAGCACACTCAATCATTTCTCGATGACGCACTCTTGCTTATGTAGCTCATACTTTGGAGTCTTGAAGGGTCTTAATTACATGAGCCTATTCATTCACATGTCTTGAGGGGGCATCATTAATCTTTCCCCCTCCTTAAATTGTTAGTATGGTGAAAGTAGGTAATATTTGTAGCCTACTCGAGAATTGACCTGTAAATCCACATACCGTGCGAACATGTCCCAAGCTAAGGAACCACCACCTACCACCTCCCTGATTCATCGAGTCTCCACATGTGCCTCGTCCCTCTCGCCTACTAGCACTATACATGTCGCAGTTGTTATGACTACCGGATCAAATAGATGGGCATGATCACTCACTATATCATCCACGCGCTCTAGTATACCTCCACCTAGGGCATAAGTGGGCACCTTCCACGCCAATGTGTGAATGGATGTGTCCACAATCAACGACCAATACACATCACTTGTAGACAAAACTTACATCACATTAGACAATTATAAAACACAATATAGGCAAACAACAAATTAAACAAGTGCTACTATACAAATACTTACGTTCAACTACGATTGTTGCTATAGGATCGGGGGCATGTGCTTCCCCCTCTCCTCCTCCATGCGGTAACTCAATGAGACTCCGTGAATAACAGTGCACAATAATACCCACCAATGAGTTGCCCACCATGCACGGTACTCCTCGATGGACCCCACGTCATCTCCATGAATAGGCTCTATCGTTGGATCTACCTTATCCGGCCCCGATGGTACTAATCGCCGATCATGGGCCCTAGCCTAGCCTCGACCCTCTTGTGCTTTGATAGCTCTCAACCATATATATGGCTCTAGGGGCACATCCTGAGCCATACCAAACTATCGTGACACCCTCTCAACTTGGAAAATCTTTGCCACACTTGGAAAGTGGTCCTCTAGAACATACTCCTCCGAATACATCGTAACTCAGTAGCGTTCCTCGGGCCATCCCCATAGTCACGGTATGGCCTCCATATCACTACCTTGGGCCCCATCCTATTTATAAGTTCCCTGTAAGTATCTATGTCCATCTTCCTACCACAAATATCAACCCATCGTCCGCACATATATCTTAGGCCTAGCCCACTCTCCTCGTGGACCTACAATTGGTCTCAATATGGCTATATGCTCATACACCCACACATGCATCAGTGTGGTGGCTCCTATCCTGCCACCATGCTCATCCTGCGTAAACCGATATAAGTCTCTATATAGATGGGCCAACACACACTGTCCCCACACGTATCTAGTACCCTCCTCCTCTATCACCGACATATGTCATGCATCTTATACAAGATGCCTACACCTCCCCCTCCACAACTATGCATGAAGCAATCACAATCGCTATAAAATTCTGCATGTGCGGAACCCTAGATCGCAACATAACATCCAAACTGATATGGGCCTTAGTAGGCACTCGAGTCCTAACAAAATACCGTCTTGGTGCTCGCATCTGCCGCTCCATATCCTCTATTGACATAACTTGCACCCTTTCCCCAAAAGCGGTAATCGCAATATGCGATATACATCCTCCAACGTGACAGTCATCTCCCCTATAGGTAACCAAAATGTGCTTAAATCTACACCACATCTCTCGCACAATGCACTCAACAGGGGCATATTATGGGGCACATCCCCCATCCGTGCTATATGTTGCAGGAAAACACGGTCCATCATCCCAATCATCATCGATAGGCCCGATCCAAGCAACGTACTCATATGACACCCACCACGGAACTCCCTCGAGTGGATATCCCTCTACACACCATAAAATGACAACAAATGTGGTATTAGAACACATTACAAGATCAAATACACTCATTTATCATACTAGAAACATGTTTGGCACCATTATACATCAACCGCATACATTTTGGTCCAGTCTCAAATGCCGAGAAAATAAAAAATCTCAAATTTTCAAAAATTCAACTAAAACCACTACTACACCATACATTTTGTGAAAATTAATGCACTTACCAACTTCGCGGTCGTACGTGATGCTATGACAATCGCCACTCTCTCAAACCGACTAGGATATGCTGCTCTTGCTTGCGACATTCTCACTCACTTTGTACACACTCTCACAATCACACAAATCACAAATGAAGTAACTAAACACTTTTTCACTTTACTATTTATAGTTACTTCTCACCACTTACTTTCATATAGTCCTTATTTCGCGCTTATTTTTACAACTAATACACACTACACCGTTTCTATCATATCTTGAGCGTTTTTACTCCGATTTACACCCCGTTTGCAACTTTCTTTTTAGAATTCCACCCACCACCATACTGAACACCTTCTACACAAGTTATCTCTCGACAACACTATCTTCTAGTAAATTTATATATATTTTGGTGATTCTCACCACTTTCTATCTATTTTGGGCTTACTTTTGGCTTAGTGTTCGTTCTTTCCATCACTTTCCCTTTCACTAAAAGGGGGGCATATCATTGGGTCATCCTATAATTCTCCTTACATTACACACGATCACTCAAACTTACCAACTCACCATTTTTCAAACATTTACTAATTCATTGTGCAAAAATTCACCATTAATTCCCCTAACGACTGTTATCGCCAATTTTGACTTATGAAATTGTCAAAAACAATTAAATAATTAAAAATTAGAAAATTTTGAAAAGTATTACTTTGCGTGGTTCATTGACTCCTTGCGATCGCTTATTTTTGTGATCATTTCGGTCTTTGTTTCGTGATTTTCGGTAAGAACTCTTCCCGCCAAGCTATAAAACGCATTAAAATAAAATAATTAATTAATATTTAATTAATTAATTGCGCCTTGTTAGATTAAATTAATTTTTAAAAAATCACTTCAGGAGTATTAAAGTTGATTAAATAAATATAAATTAAAGTTCATCCGACAAGTTTTAGTGCCGGGGAAGTAAGCTTTTGTTTCCAATCACAGTTGGCTTCCCGAACCCGGATTTCCACTTTCCTGGCAATTTCCTTCAAATTTCCCACACGTGGGTTTTCCTCTGCCAATCAAGCCAAATCATGGATTGGCAAACGGGCATAAAATTCCCCAATTTCCCACATGAGGAAATTGGACGTGGATCTAACCCATTTTGCCATTCCCGTTGGCAATTGCCCGTTACTTTTCCCATTTCCCCTAGCACTTAAGCCACTACCCGGGATGAGAGGAAGTTGAATTAATCCTCGTAACTTCCTCCATCAAACCCGGTGGAAAAAGTCAGAAGCTTCTTTTTCTTCAGGAAGACATAATACTTTGTTAACATTATGCAAGAGAAATACATGCGCATTGGTTGAAGGAAAAGACAGGAAGGAGAACAGTCCATATGCATTTGGAGAACAGTCCATACGCATTTGGAGAACAATCATACCAAAAAGCCACGCATTGGCCGTGGAAGAGATAAAGAACAGTTTTAAAAGGCCACGCCTGGTAAAGAGAAAGGAAAAGTTTTTAAAACAAATAATAAAAAAATCCTGTCCACACACTGCGCTCAGACAGCAAAGCAAGAACAGTTTTCCATGCATGCAGAAAGGAGCAGCTCAGGCCACGCACCAACTAGAGGAAAGAACTTTCCACGCGCCAGGAAGAGAAGGCGCCAGGATAGACAAGACAGCATCCCGCGCATCTGAAGGAGAAGAACACCAGAAGCTTTCCATGCATGCAAAGGATGAGAATGCAGAAAGTAATTTTAAATCCCAGGCCAGAGCACTTTCCAAATAATGGGGAGCAGCCTCCAGCAATGCCTGAATGTTTCACACCAAATTTTATCGACCATCTTCATAGGAGTTTCAATGATCCACAGCTAGCCGCAATTCAGTGGGCTGCTATGCATACAGCACCTGGTACAAATGGAGTTGGGTCTGCTAGACGGCAGGAACCCTGGCCCTTCACTTTGGTGCAAGGTCCACCAGGGACAGAACACACACAGTCTGAGGAATGTTGAATGTTATTCATCTTGTTCAATATCAGCACTATTATGGTGCACTGCTTAAGAAACTTGCTCCTGAAAGCTACAGGCAATCCTATAATAATGCAAATAGTATTGACAGTATTGGCACAGGATCAATCGATGATGTTCTTCAGAGTATGGATCGCACACTTTCTTATGCTTCCTAAACTTTTCCCTAAACCACGAATGCTTGTTTGCGCTCCATCCAATGTTGCAACAGATGAATTGATACAGCGTGTTCTGGATCGTGGATTCATTGATGGTGAAATGAAGGTCTGTCGCCCTGATGTTGCGAGGGTGGGTGTGGATTCTCAAAATCGTGTTGCACAGGCAGTATCAGTGAAGTGTAGAACTGAAAGTCTCCTAGGAAAGTGCCGTGAGAAAGTAATTGGCTATATGCAGCAGCTACGGGGTGGAGAAGTAAACTTATCTCAGAAAATCAGTGGCCTCCAGAGAGAGCTAAGTGCGACAGCTGCCGCAGGCGATCCCAAGGAACCGTTGGTGTTGATCTTGATGTTCTGGTTGCACGCGACCACAGTCGTCATCAGTTGTTGCAAAATCTTGCAGTATAGTAGAAGCCTTTTTGAGCGCTTCCAACAAGCAGGTCGACCAACTATGTTGTTATCTGCTCAGTATCGAATACATCCTCAAATTCAGGATTTTCCTTCAAGACATTTTTATCAAAATTGATTAAGTGACAGTGAGAGTGTTACCAGGAGACCTGATGAAGTTTATTACAAAGATTCTCTATTGAGACATTACTTGTTTTACGATGTAACTCATGGAAGAGAATCTCATAGAGGTGGATCTATTTCATATCAGAATATTCATGAAGCACAATTTGCTTTGCAATTATATGAGCATCTTCAACGGGTCATAATCATGGCAGCATTAGGTCTTTATCGGTAAAGGTATTTTCTCATCGTTTGGAAGGTACAATTGTGCTTATTATGGCAAAGCCAAAACATTCTTACTACAAGTGTTATATAATAAGGAAGAACCGTGAGCATTGTGGTAAAACCATTCTTTTCAAAAATGTTGGGTTAAGCTCGGTATTCAAGTGAGTTGAGCCAGAGAAGAACTCAGGGAGTTCGGTTCTGGAAAGAAGGTAAGATGACACGAAGGGCATGGATCGCCATGGGAGTCCGAATTCAAGTTGAAAATGCATGAGCTCATAATCAAGCTAGGAGCGATACGATTGAGGGCTCATTCGTGAGTTGAGTCGTCTAAACACCTAAGTGAAGAAGGAGCACATCTCGAGAATTTCTCATTCCAGTCATCATTCGTCTTTGCATGATTGCCCTAATTCTTCAGGCCTAATCAACAACACAACACTATAATTCAAAGCATTGGTTCATGCGCAAGCACCTGTAATCTATATCACACAATTTCTAGAGGTGGAACTCGTTGATGAAGTACCTCAAAATATACCAGCCCAACTTGTGGAAGTAGTCACAACTTCTCAACCAAAAGTTGATGATCCGGAATCATCACAAATGGAGAAAATGGCGACAACATCTTTCTCACAACAAGAAGATCCAATTTCAGCAACACCCAAAGGTGATCCCCTTTAGCGTGATGAAGATCAATTCCCAACGAACACAAGAACCATGTACAATGAGGTACTTGGAGAGGTTCCCACCTGGCTACATGATACCCTGAAGAATTGAAAGAGGGTCTTCAAGCCAATAGTGATAAACTTGGAAGCGATTGCGTAAATGTTAGAATCCATCACTCCAAAAAAGACCAAATATTACGCTAAGGTGTGTGTCAACGAATTCATAAATCACTTCGATGATTTTTCAACACCACTCGTTCACAATGGGGCAAAGGAGATGGATTTCCAAGAATCTGAAGTCTCACGAATTCTGCTTGGGAGATCAACACTTTGGGATGGTGACAAAGACAAAGGACATAACTCCGAATTTGGCTCCTAGAAGATCTTCTCAATGGCGAAAGACCAGAGGCTGGATTCTGACAAACCAAGGTGGCGTAACGACTACGTCTCATGACAAATGAATAATTCACCATGGAAAGGTATTCGGAGTATGTGGAGAATTGTGCGTAATTGCAAATGTGAATACGAATGAAGACAAACTTTCTTACACCAGAATATTGCTCAGATGGAGGGTGGATGAATTGCTCAAGTTTCAGGCTCAACACTTTTGTCATTTGGAGGATTGCAGAGCACAGTCAATGAGTTCATTCCCGTACGATCGGGATAGGCGGACTCTTGGCCCAATGGATAAGGCACTGATCCTAGGTGTCTTGATCTAGGTGGCACATTGCTGACTAGGATGTCTACGTGTGCGTATAAGTCATTTAAGTGGGGTCCACATGTACCCATTTCTTTAATTTATGTATTTTTCCTTAAATGACCTTTTAACTTAAGTGGTTTCTATTTTTAGTCACTTTTTAAAAGTTGGTTGAAAAAGTCAAAGTCACTTAAGTGCCCTATTTAATGTGCATTTAAAACCCTAACTACTTCGTAACCAACTTTTGGGTTATAAAAGGAAGTGAGGGGCTCATTTGTAAGGGTGACTTTGAGAGAGGAGAAGAAGATACTTTTGTGCAAGCTTTGTTTCAAGAAGAAACTTTGTGTTCTTTGTGAAAAACATTTTGGAGTTAATAGAATAAGAACTTTGTGTCTCATTCATTGTCTCTTGTAACATTTGGTGTTCTTATGTTCATTAGATGTTAGGTGTTTGAATCTTGCATGCAAATATTATCTTTGATCTTATTGTCAACATTAGTAATCAGTTGTTCTAGTTCACAGTGATCAAGCTCTGACTATCTACTTGCTCATGTGTGTTCCTTTTTTTCATGTTCTTGTTTGGCTAACTCAAACTCCGTTTTATTTGTGTTGGTTATTCATCTTTTCTCTTCATGCAATATTAGGCTCTGTTTTTACCTAACTCTTGCATGTTCTTTGACCTATTTCCATTCCACTCCTTTCTTTCATTTCATTCTATCTCCTTCATTCACTTTTCTTCCATTGATGTTCCAAAACACCCCCACATACAATCTATTTCCTTCATTCACTTTTCTTCCATTGATGTTCAAATAAAACACCCCCACTCCTACATACAATTTTGAAGGTACAAATGTAAATACAGTTTTTTCTCGTTAGCATTACGTTCATAGCCGCAGGCAAATTACATCATCGCTTTACGACCTAACTAGCGAGTTATTTCTACATTTACACTTCGCTTTCCGTATAAAGGTAGCCTCACCTTCATTGAGGAGGGACTTCGTTCCCACGCCGTTGCATGTCATTTGCATGCATGCAAATCCATATGCTAACATGACCTAATATGGGGGAAACAAACATACAATTTTTCTATACGATATTTCATCACTTCCCCTAATGACCTAACTTGGGGAAACAAGTGATTAAAAATCTTTTCACGCGACATTTCACCAATTTCTATTGACTTCCCCCTAATGACCTAACTTGGGGGAAACTTGTGTAAAATCTCTCCACGAGTAACCAATCGATCAATCAATCAATCAATTAACACGTTCAAAATTTCTAACAAATCGACATCATTCAATCAATACAAGTTCAACACAATTGGCCTCCCTAATGACCTAACTTAGGAGTTACGTGTGACCTCTTAGATGACCTAACTTGGGAGATTACATTCATCGCTTTTCCTACATGACCTAACTTGGGAATTTTTATTTTACATAGTGTACAAATTTGAACAAAGAGATCCCATAACATTACACTTGCTTCCAGATGACCTAACTTGGAAGCCTTCTCAATTTTTGCAATTACTTCTAGATGATCTAACTTGGGAGCCATCATTCATTTCGCGTTTTACAGAACAACTTCTTCAGATGACCTAACTATCAACTGAAGCTATCCCATTACGGTGACACCCGTGGAGTGGGGGCAAGAGTGTCTTTCTTAGACCACTCCTATACGGGTTAACAGTTCGATCAAAATCATTTGGATCCAAAAACCACAAAATTTGATCTGAGTTTGTCTGTAATGGCTAGATCTTGAGGATGTAGTTAAAGATTGGAGAATAACACACTTTTCTCCCTACACTCTTCCTTTGGCGGTAGGATGCCCAAATCCTCTCGGTTATTCATTCGTATATAAGCGTTTGGGTTGGGAACTGATCACTCCCTACCCACCTATTCATCATTATACCACGTTCGAAATCATCATACATCATAATCATCACTTTCATTTAGTACACTTCATCTTGACACATTCGTTATGTTACATAGATCAACTCATTGATCCATGGTTTGACACACTTTTATAGTTCTATCGACACACTTCTACTACACATCGACGCGTTTTGCTTTACAACATGGGCTTCTCTATTTTTTCTTAGGTATGCATATCTATCTACTTTATGTTAAAAAGGGGGGTTTTGAGCATTCTCGTCACCAACATAAAGTGAAGGCAAATGTAATCACAAAATCACGTACTTACTATTACATTTATACCGCAAAGTATGTTATTATATATATGGATCTCATGTAATAAAATTATTCACTAAGGACCTATCCCCTAGTTCTATCATCGATTAGTCGGTTGTCATTGTTATTTGTCTTCCAGTACATTCATCAATTATTTATACGCGTTTTGGGATTGGGTCTCTCGCAAGTGTCGGGTGTTGTTATTTTGTTGCTTGTCATCTTGATCTATAACTAGGGCACCTAGGATGTAGCAATTCACTCGGCGTGCCCTATCCATGATTTTAGGTGCCCTGTTTTCGTAACTCTTGGTTCTAATTTGTTTCTTTGAGGTCGGTCCTTGTTATTTCCCCATTCATTCCCCTAGGTAGTAGTTGACATTTTAGGTCATTAGTGTCAAAATTTGAACAAGATATCCCTATATAAACATAACATACTCACTATATTATGGAACGGACTATCATCTATCAAGGGCAACTATCTACTAAGGCAAGGGACTACATTTGGACATCTTCTACATCTGTCATCACACAAGTATAGGGGAAAGGGTTGTATTCATTATATTCCATCCACCATTTACATTCTTACATCTAGTTATTGCCCCTACTTTTGCGTCATTGGCGCTAGGGCATCCTAGGCACAAAATTGCACACATAAGCACACATAAACATTGGGTCTAGAATGTAGTGCAATGCTTAGTTGTAAGTCCACCATTGTGGCGGCTAAGGTCGAAGTCGACCCCTTCATTCCATGCATCTTTATTTTTTAGGAATTGATGCTTTGTGGGGGTTTGCGGTAGATCTTCACGACCAGTTATTGATAAGCGATCGAGCGACATAAACGAAGATATTGCGGCTATTGTGCGATAGAGACGAAGACACTACGAAGACCTAAGCGACATTATTGGGAACCGAGATCTTGAGATTTTTTCTTCCTCTCCTTCCCATTAGAGTTCCCGGACTACGCATCATCTTCTCCTCTCTTGGGGTGCCCTTAGATGCCCTAGTTCTCTCCCAGTGCCCTCAGGTTGATCAGATCTCCAACTTCTATAGTTTCTGTACTTCCTTCTTCACAACATCTTCACATCCAAATTCAAAGTCCCCATCGCTCCACATATCGCCTAAGAAGCTGTTCAAGTTTAGGTTAGTATCTTATCCCTTTTATTTTATTTAATATCAAATAAAAAGTATTTAGCATTAATATTTCAATTCATTGTTGTTTCTATATAGATTAACTTAGATAAAATTCCAATTTTAGTTAATTAGCGAATATCTTGATAGTAGCTCCAGAGCAACCCCGACTCCAACTTAGAAATGCTTTTAAGCATAAAAACCAGATTGAACTTATTCCAACAAGGAAGCTATTTGTAGCCACATTATAGTTAGTTTATTCCACAAGTTCATCATTTTCAAGAGTTAAATTTCTCAGTGAACAGCGAAGTTTTGATACCGAATCCATCAATAATCACTGCCATGTCATCAATTTCACTTCTAGCTAAGGTGGACATGACTTTAGATATTTTGTAAATATCTTGTAGATAAGTGGTTGGCTCCATTTTGCCTTCTCTCTCTCTCATCAAAATCACATATAAAATCTGGAGCCTTGGGGTTTGTAAGGAAACAAAGAATTTAAGAGAAGCTATAGTCCGCCTTATTGTTCACCTTTTCAATGTTGTTGATAAATTCTTGACGGCTCTTAGGATTGAGGCCATTGATTTTAACTAGACACTATTATGTAATAGTAGTCAACTTCATTAATTGTGTGAGAAAGGTTAATATCACCAATTTTTTGAAATGGTTGAGGTTGGGAATAAAGGGTTATTGATTTTAACCAATTAAATTTTAGATAAATCAATTTTCAATGTTGTTTCTTTAAAAATTGAGCACCTTCACATTTGAAAAATATTAGATATTTATTTGTAAAAATCAATTTAATTTTCTAATTAAGTTGAAAACAACTACTATAATTTGTAAAAATGAATTTAATTTTCTAATTCGTTGAAAACAGCTACTATAATTGATAAAGGAAAGTTGAAGAGTATAACATGCCACAATATTGAAAAACTCTACATATATTTTAATTGATTATAGAAAATGTAGCTATTTTTAATAGAAAAATATGAGAAACCCCAACAAAAATTTAAAACCAAAAGTAAAAATAAAAAAATTGTCCAATGAAAAGTTGAGGCCTCTCATAAAACCGGTAAATACTGTTCCTAAGTGGAAAGCTAAATAGTGCGCGTGAAAAATGTGGGTAAGATACAGCGCGCCAATTGTGCGTGGTGCCATCTAAGTACGATAAAAAAAATAAAATATCACGCCTGCACGACCGCTATTCTCCGAAGAATCGATGACGTGGCCATCACGGCCGAAAACGAGGTCTCCTCCGTGTGATTAAATTTGACGTCATTTTATACGTTTTGGATTACCTTAGCCGTATTTGACATGCATATTTAAGGGTTCCTCGTCACTGGTAAACTATATATATATAGATCAGAAAGTGTGAAAATATCCAGTAAAATATAATACGGATATGTTCAAGGGTTCAAAATTTATACACCAGGCCTTTACTGATTTTGAATAATAATAATTCCCTGCCGTTTTATATATTTTGTTTCATTTCAGTCAGCTTAGCGTGTGGGAAGAATCGTCAAAAAGAGTGACTTGACAGCCACAGGTCGACGTCAAATTTAAAAGATTTTTTCGATTCCTATCTATACAGTGCTATCTATACCAGTTAAAGCCAGCTCTGGCTACAACAACTTGGGTTCCATATCGTTAAAAATGGCTCATTCAATACCAATGCGAAGTTTGTCCAGGGAACCCACTTCCATGCAAAGGAGGCGTGATCCCAGGTTTTTTCTTCTCTCGGTATTTATGTTTTTGTTGTACTCTGATAAGTGAACTGCATTCAGCAAAAGAATGATTTTCCTTTCTTGTTCGTAAAGTACTTTACAGTAATGACATGCACAAAAAGACTGGATGAAAATGTGTTATAATTGACGGCTAGATCTGAAAGATTCATTATTGTAGCTCGTATGACATATCTTTAATCGCGAAGGGCAATCTGGGAATGATTTGAAGCTTACTTGCACGAGAATTATTGAATCCACGATTACATACTTTTAAGTTTGCAATTGATGTCAACTGATTTTTGCCCCTTCTTCTTTCCTCTGGATATATCGCTCTGCACAATAGTGCAGTAATTAAAGGTGGTGCCTTGCCAAACACCCCTGTTTGGTTTTTTTCGAGTGGATGTACATTTACAACTAAAACAACCCATATACGCCTCCTAGTTTTAGGTTTTTGTTAACAATTTATATATAAAGTCCTGGTCAGCTTTGTACTATCTTATAAATAGGCTCAAATCCAGGAAGAGTATCTTTGTTGCTCTAATATCCCTGAAAATACTTTAAACAACAAACCACAATGCATAGAAATTAGTCTTTTATTTAATTATTTCCAACCAGTTACAATAAAAAATAATAGTGTTTGAATACAAATGTCTCAAGCTGAAAAATGTCTCAAGCTGAACTGACAGAACACTTGCACCCTGAATGAAATCGCTGAGCTGAGAAGTGAGGGATTCCGTCCTCAAATCCGTATGCAAATGAGGGATTTCGTTCTCTATTGTTGTTGCAGAAGCAGAAACTACTTGCAGACAAATAAATAACTCACAAGTTTCTAAGATGTTTGTACAATAAATCCCAAATCTGCCTTTTTAACTTCCAAACACTCTCCAAAGTGCCCCTCCCCCGTCCTCCTTTTAGACTTACATGCATAATCTTTGAATAATTAAAAATAATAAATTCCTCCTCCATGTTGGCGCCCCATCCTAAGAATAGGATTAAACACATTTAAAAATACTTTATCCACCTCCTATCCTAAAATTAGGATTTTGGTATTCATGCAACCCTCTCTAACTTTGGTGCTCCTTTATTTATTAATTCTAACTCAGACGTCAATAATAGAAGTCAACCTTCTATTATTATTTTATTCTATTAATGTTTTTGGAGTAAAATATAATTTAAGTGTCCTTTTCCAATTAAAATATAAAAATATCCTTGGACCACTAAAGTTAATTTGTTTTCCTCTTTTAATTTCCTTCTTGCCTACAAAAAACAATAAAAATAGGCTTTAGGTATCTGGAATTAATTAATTTTGAAAAGGGGACATTATAGTCCGCCCTTCCCATAATTGCTTGCCCTCAAGCAATTGCAAGTCTCTTTTGCAAATACCGGATCTCAAACTCTCATGTTCACACAATTTGGAACTTGTATGAACAGATTTATGTGCCCTTTGCCACTCAAAGTGTTCTTCACTCTAATTGCCATTTCTACTATGTTGTCCACGATGACCACACATATGTAATGACTTAGTAGGAACCAACAAATCCACAACACTTTCATACCTTTGGCTGTCCTCAACTTGTTCACCTTCCTTTGTTGAATGAAGCTTGGTTGAGATATCTTCAACATCCCCAACCTTGTGACTCGGAACTTTTGGGTTAAGATCAACATTCTTCTTCACCTTGAACTCTTCACATTCAACAAGTGAATCTTGTTGACGCATGCAAACATTAGAAGTCAATAAAACATCTTCATGATTCTTGCTAAAGTCATGAACATAGTCAATTTGCTTCCCATAGGTTGTTGTCTGAAAATTCTAGCAAATTGAAAATCAACATTAGCAACCGGTAAAGCCCTTTTTTCATTTTTATGCCCCTCAACATGGTCTTCTTGGAACTCCACCCCAAAACCTTCTTGCAATTAATAAAATTGGTGAGGGATATGGCATCTCTAATCTCACCGGAAGTATCATGCACTCCTCATAGCTAGTAGAAATATTATCTGCTATGGTAGGTTGGATTTCTACCTCCCGAATTGCTTCCTCTACATAGGAAGCTTCGTTGGAAAGGCCTAACAATAGAACCAATGACCGTCCTCTGAGTGAGTAGGTTATTGTTCATCCTTAAAGAACTTTCCTCACTATTTGGAGCCCTTTGCACATTTGTGCCCTACATAGCTTGGATCAACCGACCCATCATATCAGCTAACCTGTCATGTCCTTGAACAAGCCTGTCAAAACATGCATCTTTTGGGTCCTTGTTTTCCATGACTTCTAGTTGTTGTGTAGCTTTTTTCTTTTCTTTTTGTTGGTACTTGATTGCTCTATCATTAATCTGCATGAAGTTCAAAGATGCAATTTTTTTTCTCTTCCTCTGTTTTTTAAAATTTTTTCCTGACCACAGGCTGGGAGGAAATTCACTCTAATACCACCTCATATCCCAAAATACTTTACATACATTTGAATATTTCTATTTAACCCTAGGGCAGCAGTATTGATAAAATCAACTTTTATAACAACAGCGATAATCTGATTTTTATAAATAAAAACAACAAACCATAATGCATAAAAATCAGTTTTTTATTTAATTATTTCCAACCAGCTACAATAAAAATACCAAGTGTTTGAATACAATTGTCTGGAGTTGAACTGGTAGAACACTTGCACCCTGAATGACCACTACAACCCCTGAATGGAATTGCCCAGTTGAGAAGTGAGGGATTCCGTCCTCAAATCCGTATGCAAATGAGGGATTTCGTCCTCTATTGCTGTTGCAGAAGCAAAAGCTACTTGCAGACAAAGAAAATAACTCATAAATTTCCAAGATGTTTGTACAATGAACCCCAAATCTGCCTTTATAACTTCCAAACACTCTCCAAAGTGCCTCCGTGCCCCCTGCCCCCTTTTAGACTTATATACATAATCTTTGAACAATTAAAAATAATAAATCCCCCTCCATGTTGGTGCCCCATCTTAAGAATAGGATTAAACACATTAAAAATACTTTATCCATGTCCTATCCTAAAATTAGGATTTTGGTATTCATGCAACTCTCTTTATTTATTAATTCTAACTCAGTGCCCAATAATAGAAGTCAACCTTCTATTATTAGTTTATTCTATTAATGCTTTTTGGATTGAAATATAATTTAAGTGTCATTTTCCAATTAAAATATAAAAATATCCTTGGACCACTTAAATTAATTTATTTTCCTCTTTTAATTTCCCCTTAGCCTACGGAAAATAATAAAAATAGGCTTCAGGTATTTAGAATTAATTAAGTCTAAAAATGGGAAATTACAGTTGCTTTGTGCACAATCTTGATTAACTAGGGTTTCACAAATGCCTTATATCTTGAAATCAATTATGTTTGAATATATTCGAAGAGATTAGATTTTATAACTACCTTTAGATTGATGTACTTTCAGAAAAGATGAAATACATGGATTGTAGTCAAATTTAATTTGATTTTTCCGAACAGAAACCTGTCTGTTATTTTAGTTTTAATAGTCGTTTCCGATGGCCTAAGTTGAAATAGTTCCTATGTAGCTTGTTCTACATACCTAGCCTCATCGAAAGGACTTCGAGTAATTACATAGTAAATGTTATTGCCCAATCATGTTAGGTTTTAATGCTAATATTTTTAAAATAATGCATTGCAGGTGACTTTTAATACAGTTGGTTCAAACAGGCAGATTAATTAAAGTTGCTTAGGGCTGATCCTCTATCTGTTATTAGCAAATTACCTTAAATAATTCAATTTGATTAAACTATTTCAACAAGTTGTTAAATCCTTAAAGCCAGCTATGGGTTATTTTAAGAAGATCAGAGCCAGGGAAATCAGTTAGATTTAGTTCACCATAACAGAATCTCAATCACAGATCCAGTATGAAGCACAGAATGGTACCTTCAATTCGCTGAACAGCAGGAAGAATCCTTAAGACAAATTCAGAATTGGCTTTGGGCTGCACTTAGTTTCTGTAGGAAAAGTAAAGCAATTTTGATAAATTATGTAGGTTCTTAAAAGCTTTGCCCTACTAATTTTCAATACTATTTAATATGTATCAAAAAAGTTATTTAATTGTGAGTTATCTCCTGTAAAGTCATTTCTACAACATCTATACTAAGCATCATTCAACCAAAAGTTTCTTTGGTGCTACTATGTAAAATTTGGTGAACTGGCCAAACATTGTGTGAGAAGCCGACAAATATCTGAACTAGAAGTTGGATAGCTCAAGGAAGTTGCAGAGGTTCATAAGGGGCTAAGGAGAAGGCCAGTTTAGAATGATTTGTACCATTTTGTAGATCAACTTGAACTTTGAAATCATCCATCAAGTAGTCAAATTAATGTATTCTTTCATGGAGAAGGAACACTTGTTCATATTGCCATACAACTTGTCTGGGTGCAAGATATGGAGGACCTATTTGATCAATGCAAGATGCTCTTCCCATGTGTTATTGTAGGTGAGAATATCAATGATCGGTAAATGGCTTGCGTATGTCCTCCATTAGGCAATAGAATTAGTAATGACATTGGGGATGCTAAAAGGTGTAAACAACATATTGAAAAAGATTTCTTTGGACTTGAAAGTAGTCTACCAAATGTCATCAAGGTTGATCGGTACCTGGCCATAGTTAGATTTTAGATCAATCTTTTAAAACTGATTTCAGATCAATCTTTTAATATTTGGCACCAGAAAGGTTTTCAAGTCTATGGATAGGAGTGATGAGCGGTTCTTGAAAATGATCCCATTCAAGTTGTAATAGTAGATGCAGAGTCTTCATGATTCATCCTTATCGAGCGCAAAGACAATGGAACTACCACTTGGAGATGTGTTGGGTATGATACGGCCCTTTTCAAGTAACTTCTATATTTGGCATTGAATCATGCCACTTTCCAAGATAGACATACATTACAAAGGAACATTAGAAAGTGAGATTCTAGTATAAGGTCAATTGAGTGCATCACATGGAAATGGAGTAGGACTCCAAAGGTTGAGTTAAAAATGTCTTCTTTACTCATCCAAGAGCGCATCAACCAATCTCTATTGGGTGAGCTATAAAATAGCAAATATTTGTGCCAATGCAGCAATATCTTGCAATCAAATAATAAGCATGACTTCTACAAATGATCAATCAACCTACAAGAATGTTTGGCTGTAACCAAAGATAAGTTAATCTTAGAAATGACTTCAGGAACTTAATAACATTGATCACCGATGGTGAGGATGAGACTTTGTTGCCTTGATTTGTAAACCATGTCTCTCCCACATGGACTCACCAAGAAGGACATCACACATTTTTAAATGAGTCATGTCGTAGATGCGACTTCATCCTTAAAAGGCTTTATAACATACTTTGGATCTTGCACCGCAATGTAGCACACATCTCTTTACCATGTTGAATTCAACCAACAATTCCTTCACATGGAGGAGGTATGGCGGTAGGGTTCAACTTCTTCACAATGTGTTTGTAGAAATTGGATTCTTATTGATACCATTCTCTGCTGATAAGATGGGGAGGTTGAACTTGAATCTACAATTTAGAATGGAAAAGGATCTCTTTCTCATCTTTAGGCACAAATGTTGAACATTTTTCCTAAATTGTGAGAACTACTAAAGCATTAGGTACAACGTCAAAAACAAAATCCCTTGTTTGTTAGGATAGGAATAATGGATTGTGCAAAAGAGAATGAAAATGAAATGGATTGTGCAAAAGAGAATGAAAATGAAATGGAATGTGCAAATCAAACTTCATATTATTATTCAACATCAACAAATGACGGATTTACAAATATAAAGCCATTGAAATGGTTGTTACACTTCATATTCACCATGATCGTCATATTCCGGAGAAGACTCTTCAACTACCTACGGGAACTCTTCAAGTTCCAACTACAAGACAAAATCTCTCCTAAATAACACTTAACATTATCAAATATTATGTATAATTATATTACATCCAACCCTTTCAAATTTTTCTTTGTCAAGATGTCTACTGGTCGCTCCACGGTAGGAAAATGAAGCAATTTGACATTGCCTTCTCTCACATGATGCCAAGTCAAGTGGAATTTTGTATTAATGTGCTTGGCTCGGTCTTGAAAGACTATATTCTTTGCCATTTGAATTGCAGATGTGTTGTCAACCATCAATGGTGTTGATGAATGCAAGTCTGAAAGAAAACTTATGAGAAAGAAAATCTCTCACGCGGCCTCGAAGAGGCCATGTGTTTTGCTTCCGCTGAAGAAATTGCCGACACCAATTGCTTCTTTGATTTGCAATTGAAAACTGTTGTTTCCAAATTCATTAGAAACCCTGATGTAGATTTTCCTTTTTCAAAATCACCAACATGGTCAGAATTTGAATAACCAACCTGTTTGAAGTCTCCCACCTTAGAGTGTTTGAGCCCACAATTGTATGTTCCTTGAGGTATCAAGGACTATTTTTGTTCTACCCAATGACTTTCTTTGGGTTGTTGCATGAATCTAGACAAAACACCAACAACAAAAGAAATATCCGGTCTAGTTGTGGTTAGATTAGACTTCCAATGAGTTGTCTCAGTATTTCGCTGCATCGACCAAATCAAGGTTTCTAATGCCAATTTCAGATTTTGTTTTATGGGTGTATTGAGAAGATTACAATCTATCATTCCAATTTTTCTTAGAATTTCACCAATATACTTCTTTTGAGTTATGAAGATGTACTTTGATTTTTGAAGCACGTCAAGACCCAAATAGTAATGAAGATAGCCCAAAATTTTCATTTCAAACCCTTTCATCATCTCTCCTTTGATTTTTGTAATATATTTCTAATTATTCCTGTTATGAGTTGATCATTCACATACAACACCAAAAATACAACTATTTTGACAAAAAGAGTTGCATCTTCAAACTCAAAACGCTTGAAATTCATGTTCAAAAGGTGCTCAATGAACTTTTCACAACATGCTTTAGGGGCTTGTTTCAAGCCATACAACGATTTTGTGCTCTTGGTCGTTAACTAAAACCTTCAAGCCGAGTCATGTACATTGTTTCTTGAAGATCACCATTTAGAAAAGCAGTTTTCACATCCATCTGATGAACTTTCCACTTGTTTTGTGTTGCCAAAGCCAACAAAGTCTAAATGGTAGTCCACTTTGTTGTTGGTGCAAAGGTTTCATTGTAGTCTATGCCTTCCTTCTAGGCATAACCCTTTGCGACAAGCCTTGCTTTATGTTTGTCAAGTGAGCCATCAACCTTGTATTTGTTGCGGAAGACCCACTTGCAACCAATTGGTTTACAACCGAGTGGAGGATCAACCAACTTCCAAGTCCCATTTTTCACCAATGCATCATACTCATCTCTCATGGCTTTTCTCCAAGACTCATCCTTTTCAAATTGTTTGAGAGAGGTTAGTTTTGAATCAAACACAACATTGAGTTCTTCTAAAGAATCATTCAAAGTGAGCTTTTCAATCTTGTTTTGAATTTCTTCTAGGACACTTTCTATTGGTTGTGCGGTTGCATGTGCACTTCGTGTGCTAGTTTTACCAACTTCATCAGGACGAACATCTTTCAATTCTTGTGTTACTCAGTTAGGCATCTTCTTCTGTGTTTTTGGTTCCTCGATCTCATGATTTGAAACTCCTTCACTTTTTGTCTTTTGTTCTTGTGCCACTTGTGCTTTTTTGATGAAGTTTCATTTCCTTCTTCAGAGGAGTTTCAATCTCTATTATAAGAGATAATATGAAATCAAATGAATCCCAACTGTGTGCACCCACCCACTGTTTGGAATTTCCAAATCACTCTCCTTGTAGACATCAAAATTTGCATATTTTTCAAGTCGACTCAATTGCGATCAATGTTGGCTTTGTCCTTTGTAGTTTCACAAAAGAATACATCTCTTGCGACAAGAAACTTCTTGTTTTTCTCATTGTATAACTTGTATGCCTTGGAGGATTTGGAGTATCCCAAGTGAATGCATTTGCAACTCCTGTGGTCCAACTTATTCCTTTTCTCCTTAGGAATCAATGCATAACAAGTGGATCCAAAACTTTAAGATGACGCACTGAAGGAAGATGACCACATCACATTTCATACTAGAGTCTTCAATTGAAGGGTTGTTGATGGTGATCTATTTCGGAGGTATGTTGTTGTTTGTGTTGCTTTTGCCTAGAAGTGTAGATTTACCCCCTTGAAATATAACATGGTTATGTTCATCCTCTCAACTACTCCATTTTGTTGAGGAGTGTGAGGAACTGTGAGATGGTGTTTGATCCTGTTTTTCTTGAGATAAGATTCAAACGCCTTTGAAGTGTACTCACCACCATTATTAGTCTTGAGTGTCCCAATGCGGGTTTGAGTTTCATTTTCCACCATAGCTTGAAACTTTTGAAACATTTCAAAGGATTTTGATTTTTGTTTGAGGAAATAGATCCATGTCATTCTACTGTAGTGGTCGATGAACAACATGAAGTACTTGTGACCACCAGCTATGAATTGGAAGAGAACACAAGTCAAAGTGGACCAACAATTTTCTATCATCTTTCCATTTTGACTTTTGAAAAGGTCCTCTTGAGTGTTTAGCCAAAATGTAGGCTTCACACTTCTCAAATTTTGCGGGCAGGGTGGGCAATCTTGCTACACCATTCTTTTGCAACACACGAATGCAGTCATGATTGAGTGCCCAAATCTCACATGCCACAACATACTTGGAGACATTCCATCTTCAATAAGATGAGCAAAATTCCATGAAATTGATGGCTCACCCTTGAGTTTTATTAATTTTCCTTCCTCACATCCAATCAATACAACTACATTGTCTTTTTCCTTCTGATAGTGACTTCCCCATTGTCCAATAAAATGGAGTGCCCTTGTTGATGAATGAGCACCAAAGACAACATGTTTCTCTTCAATTGAGGAAGGTAGATGACATTTTTAAGAATGAAATCTGGAATCCCTAGACATTTGAATTGGATTGTACCCTTTCCTTCTGGTTGTAGACGTGATCTATCTGCCAGATATACTAGGTCATAGCGTTCTTCATGAAACTCCTCAAAGAAGTCCTATCAAAAAGTCATATGTTGGGTGGAATCGGGATCAAGGACCCAAGCATCAAACCATGTTGAATTCACTGACACATTGTTTGTTTCTTCATCTGTACTTGTGAGCACATATTCACCTATGAATTGAGCAAAGTCTAGTTCTTTGGTGGGCTTCTTTTCTTCTTGTTGTTTGCGATAAGTCAGTAATGTCCCCAATGGGATATAATAGAATCCAAAAGGGAACACCTGAAAATTCTGATTTATAACAACAATCTGGATGAAGAAATATTAGGATAATAATGCAATTTATCCACAAATTACAGATCTGAAATACCCTAGATATGGTAAGTTGTTCTAGAGACCAATAACCCTTAAATCTGATCTTAAATTACTCAAATCTCTTGCCAAAATATTTATAATAATTTAGGAATGCAAGAACACCAAAATACTGAATTTTTAGGGACCCAAAACAAGAGCTGAAATTTTATTATAGATCTGCAGAAATACAACTTACAAAAGTGGCTAGAAAGAAGTGATCCCAAGCCCAAATCCACTGAAACAAAGTTGAATATGGCCTCCAAAATTATGGCAAAGTTGTTGGTGATGAGATCCGAACAACCATGCCCTAGAATGTGTCAAACTCCACCCACAAGGGTGTAGATAGCCCTAGATATGGCTGAAAATGAAGGTAGAAATCTGCCCCAACACTTTTGTCTTCAAACCCTAGCTGAATCAATGTTTTAAAACCAGTTCGGTTCGATCGGTCATTAAAAAAATTTCAAACCGGTAGAAAAACCGAACCAATGACCGATTTTGTATAGAATCGGCGATTCAAGATCGGGTTCAATATCAACCTTCCAGGGCCCATATCAACCTTCCATCATACCAATCGTCAAATAAGTTGTTCCGCATCGCATGCAGGTCTCCGAACTAGTTGAGGGGCAGGTTTTGCCTTAAAACTTTTTTTTCCAATTTTAGCTTTTAAGTTACTTTTTCCCAACCCTAACCCTAAAATGATGTTATATAGACCCGTTTGGAACAACAACGATTAAATGATCTCATCTTCATGCAATACAACCTTTGGCTAAAGCACAACCAATTATTGAATAGGATACCTAATACAGATCCCATTGTCTTGGATGATATTGATCCAACCTCAGAATGGGTAGAGGAGAGTCACCTAGTAGAGTTTGATCCCAATGACTTGGGGTGGATGGCTTTGGATGATGAACCACTAGTAGCACCAGACATGGAAAACAGTAGCCGTGCTACTACAACTACTGCAGATGTCCGTGAGGAGTCCGATGTGTATGAGCCAAAGGAACATGATGACATTGATGAGGATGAGGATCCCATTCTTAGCAGTGGTGTTGAGTTTGATGATTGATATCAAACATGTAGTAGCTTGTAGCATATTGTTTTTGGACTCTATAGGCTATTTAGAGCCTCATTGTTTATGTATTTTGTTTCGGATATGTAGTGCACTCGGTGTCGTTTTGCTATATTTACCCTTACATGGTATATGCATGAGCAAACTTTGCATATTTTGTCTCTAATTGTTTGTAATCATGGTTTGGAATCTTTAAAATTTCTTGTTTTCATTAAATTGTAATATTTTATGTATTTTTTAGTAAACCGGTTCATAAGTTTTAAACCGGTCCGGTTCCGGTCCAATTCCGGTTCGGTTCCGGTCCGACCCTCAACCGGTTTCAAGTCCGGTTCTGATTTTTAAAACATTGGCCGGAATGCCTTAAATCTACAATATTGGGTCTTCAATCACTACTAAAAATCTGAAATACTCCTCGAAGCTCCATAGAAACTCCTGAGATGGAGGATCTTCGCAAAAGGATGAAGAGTTTTTTCCGTCAACCTTAGCAAGAGAGTGTTTTTGTCCTCTAATGCAAGTACACCAAAGGGGTTTTGTCCTTAGTGGAGAAATGGAAGAGCAAACAACCCAAACCAAAATATAGATATCAAAATAACCAAAAGATGCCAAATGAACCCCTCTTCACCTCCTTTTATATTTTTTTGTCTCTATTTTTCAAGTGGGGTGTTCCATGTGGGATTAATAAAGTAACTTTATTTTCTATTTTAATATTACTTTACTTTTCCACTAACCTTTAATAATTAATTAAAGTACCAGTAATAAGAATTACTTTACTACTAAAATTAGATTATTAATTCCTCTTTTATTCTCTCTTTAGCTAACTGAAAACAACGAAAAACAAGCTAAAATGGGTCTTTTACTTGCCAGTATTTAAAAATACATTTTATTCTTATAATAATATTAATAAGTTGCCCCTAGATAATGAATTGATCGGCCCAACTTAGAAATATTATTAATGTCCATTAATTTGAAAAAGGGGACATTACAGTCCTCCCTTCCCAAATTTGTTTGCCCTCAAGCAAATGCAAGCTCATATGCCCAAGTACCATGTCCAAGAGGTAAAACATGTTGTAGTGCTCCAAAAGCCTAGATCCCGTGCCTATCAAATGAGAGAGCTCTTGCCAAAATCTGAGTTCTGAGTTTTGAGCCTTGGTTTGTATGTAGCCCTCATGATGCCCCATATTGCAAATTGTATCCTTTATTTTATCACTCCTTTTAACATGCTTCTCATGAGGACAACAAATCTGAAATGGTTTAGTATGCAGCAATAAATATGACATGTTACCAATCCTTTCATACCTTGGAGTGTCGTCAAGATATTCATTTCCTTTTGCCTTTGCTCCTTCTACAATTGGTGCTTTCCCCTTTTGCACTACCTCCATACCTTGTTCATATATGTTTTGAATGTCTTCGTGGCTCTTACCGAAGTCTAATCCATCATCATTTTGCTCTTCATTGACTGCTGTTAGGATAACTCCAGCAGGTTGAGAGTGATTATGGGCACCCGGAAATGCCCTTTCTTCATGGGTATGACTTCCAACAATGCCATCCCCATGTTCCTTCCCCAAATCTGATTTTTCTCTACTAATATTCAGCTCTATGCAATCATTAGATACCAATAATTCATCATCAAACACTAAAAGATTTTTACCTTGGGTTGCATGCTCCTTAATTTCCTTCTCATTCCTTGCACGTGCCCCATAATTTCTCCAAGCTCTTGTGTTTTTATGGTGCTAGTTGGAAAAATAGTCAAGGGATCTACTTTGGGCAATGGTGATGGGGGCTTCTAGGGCTCCTATGGGTTGCTCCTGTTGAGATCTTCTATTCTTTCTAGTGCCCTTATTATTCTTCAATTGGCAGAAATCTCTGAAGGACAACATATCTTGCACCCTCGTAGCCGAGTGATCTCAGAAACCTCGGCTTTGGAAATCTACGAATCACACAAATAATGTTGTTCTACTTTCTACTTTGGAAAATGACAGTTTTGAGCTTTAGTGACTGATTATCTAGTGCTTAGAACAGAATTGTAGAGAATGCTAACAAAATTCAAACACACAACACAAGATTTTATCCTGGAAACCCCCAATTCGAGGGAAAACCAGTCGGGAAGGGCAATTGCTCTTTCTTCCCACTTGTATTGGCCAATTATAAACAATTTACAGATTACAATAAGTATAGAGAGAAACAACAATGTAAACTTCCCCTCTAGTTACTTTGCTCTGTTTCTTGCACCTTGCTCCTACAAATCTACTCCAACACTGAAAGTCCTTGCTCACTTGCTCTCATACAATTAAATTTTGCTCTTGATCTCTTTGGATCTTCGAATACCCATTTCTCTTGCTCCTTGTATTTATAACCTCCCCCATGTCCTCTCGTGCACTGGAGAATGGGAAAGGTCAGGAAGGGAAGAGACACAACCCAGACTCTTCGAATACGTGGATGTTCGTGCTTCATTTTATTTTATTTTTCCATCAAAAGTGACAGGACCTCCTTTTTCCTTATTTTCTTCATTTTTCTCTTTTTGTCCTTCGTGAGTGTTGATGATTTGATGAAGTGGTGTGTTTTTTTGGATCCCTATGGATCATAACTCCTTGCTTAGGAGGCTTTTGGTCCCACAAAATCTTAGTGGGGGAGTGGTAGAGGAATCAACTCCCTCTCTTGCTCCTTCGAGTACCACCGGGTCTGCCTTGGTGTCTTCTCTTCTCGTCCAACTTGCCAAGACTCATGTGGATCTTTGATTTCCTTCTCCAGTGCTACGTCCTCCTTCGATTTTCCTTGAGAATCCAAGATACAAGCTTCTTCAGAAGGTAGCTTCTGAATGTCTCCTTCTTCATCACGCATAGATGGCTCTAGCAGGTGCAAGTTCTTGCAATGTGCTACCAAGTACATCTGCATGAAGTGTGGCATATCAAGTCTGAAGGTGTCTTCTCCAACCTGCTCGAGTATGTTGAAGGTCTCATACTGTAGTGGCTTGGTTCTCGTGGCAAAGGAAAAGGAATGGGAGTCATGTGTACATGCTTGAGGAGTTGAGAAAAGTCAATGATTCCCACTCTTTCCCATGCATGATGTTCTTCCAATTCTTCTTGTTGCTTTTGTAAAGCATTCACTATCATTCACAATACATTTTCCAAACATAACACAGCACATAACTTGGGCGCTGATACCTTGATTTGGGCCCTAGGAGGAGACTTGGTGGATAACACTTTAAATGAAAATCTAGATTCTTATGCACGGAAAATGTATTGTGAATGATAGAGGCTGATGGATATATTAGAGTGTTTATGCAATAGAGAAAAGAAGAAAGAAACAAGAGACACTTGATGTAGAATTGTAATGCAAAGTTATATTATGTAAAATCCCATACAAGACCCAAGAGGTCGAATGTAGATGTCTATGTAATCCTTAGCAGCAAATCAATAACTCTATCAAGAATATAAGAATGCCCTAATATACAATGAAGGAGATGACGCATGGGCTGAAACATTACAACTGTTTCTTACCTATCATTAGTCCATTATCTTCAGCTGTGGTACTGTAGAGCTACGGGGTACAGTGCTGACATTGCATAACTGTGTGGAACTGAGCGCTACCACAGAGAAGGGGCTAGGACCCTGTGGTATGTACACGTGTGTGGTATGATGCTGAAGCCTTTGGTGAAGTCAAATCATGACCTTGGAGCAAAGCAGTGGTACCATGGATTGTTTGAGGTCTCAAATCCTCCTAGATCAGTCTTTGCCATATTTTTTTCATTAGCTTACTATCCTAAACACATCTGGTCACGATGCTTCATCAGGTCACAATTCTACAAGGTTCATGACACTTGCACCATTATGTGTCTCTATCTATACAAGTAAGAAAAAAAGAAATTATATTAATGCCCACAAATGACCAAAAGTAGGTCAATGGGTTGCGAGAATACATCCAATTACGATAACAAAGTGCTAGGGTAAAAGGACCCTAAAGACAATGACTAAATAAACAAAAGACGAAAAACAAAAGCACTGCAAGTAAGCAAAGCCAATGTAATATAGCCCCAACCCATGTTGTTAGAGTACCGATATAAATAACTACGTGGTGGGAGAAAGAACAAGAACCCCCAAAGAGCATGAGCTGATGAAAGTAAGAGAGATTGGATGGTCGCTTCATCAAACATCTTTGACTGTTTCTAAGATAGGTGTATCAATTATGTCATCATCTATCATTGTGGAAGGGCGAATGTAAGATATAAGAATGGTCATCGGGGAGTGTCTAGGGCTAAGGGGGCAAGATTAGGTAATCCTCAGAGGAAGCAAAACACTCCCCCTCGAATTCCTTCTAACATCCAAGGCTGAAGATGATATATTTGGTTCAGATTGCAAAAATATGAACACAAGAATAAAACATAGATTAAATCAATTCATACGGGATTACATATATATATAGCCTATTGAACTCCTATAAGTATGAGTCAAGGCATATCATCAGATCCAAGAATAATCCCTCAAATCTCTTCATTATTCTCTCAACTAGAATATCTCATAGTATCACTCCCACATATCACTAACAAACCCATCTAATACAAGCTACGTGATTTATTCTCATAAATCACTCACACAACTAATTATGAGTTGTAATAACAACTCTTACATCGTTAACCTCATATAGGTAAATTCCTAACACCCCCCCAAAGTGTGAATGTGGGGAAAACATCAATCTTGTACTTGTAAGATGTTGTCTCGCTTGTTATTCATGATTTGAATGGTTTTTTCAAGACAACCAACAACCTCAAAGATGGTTTTACAAGTGGTTAACTGTACTGGCCCTTTTTGGGACTGAAACTGAAAATATGGGTTTGGCCACAAACCCCAAGAATCAGATCTGAAAATACACCAACACCAAAAATGAAAATAATCTGATTTTATGACAGCAGCTGTAATATCCTTCAAAACCCTAGGGCGAACTGTATAAGAGCTTAGAATTCACAAATAACCATGCACAACTGATAAATACTTCTAAATAATTATTTCAATTACAGCAACCAATATCCATCCCATTTGCAACAAATAAATGGAGAAAATCAGCGAAGACACACTACTGCAATTAAATAAATGACAGCCACAGGGCAGCCACAAACAAAGGCTGAAAATGATAGATAAACACCACCAAAATTCACAAAAATATAGATTCCGGCCTTATAAATTATGGAGAACCCAAATATCAAAGAAAATATGAATTATGTGCCCTAGAAGGCACTCACAACCACCAAACCCAAGTCGTTCCCTCTAGGGAGAGCTCCAAAATGCATGCAAACCCTTGTAGATGTCTTCCTTGATATTCTAATGTCCAAATCTGCAAGAGGTCTTCAAAAGATGTCTTCACTTCACCAAAATGGAGGGTTTCCGTCCTCCACCAAGCCACAAGGAAGGTTTTCGTCTTCCTTGGAAATGCCACACTAATGGATTGTCGCCCAATAGTGGAATGACAATGAGCAATCAACCCAAAGATCAAATGTAGAGTAAATGTGCCAAAAATAGATGATGAAAATGAAGTCATTGATCTCCTTTTATATCCTCCTTTGTGCCAAAAGCCAATTAGAAGGACTGACCTCATAAAGATTCTTTGGGTCTTTTAATTTGCTTTTATGACCTCCGGACATAGCTGACTGCTTAAGTAGAGGAAAACACCGAAAGAAACATTAAAAATTAATAAAAGAAAAATGAAATGGAATGCAATTCCTTAGCTCATGCATGCTTCATCACACGGAAAGGGAATGGAAATAAGTCCATTCCTAGGCTCTCAAGTTGAAAAATGGGACATTCGTTGATTCTCTCGAGTTAAAGGCCAAGATGTCTGCTGATTTCAATCGTAGACCTGCTGTTCTTAGTTTTTCAGCCTATGTAAAACAACTTTCAGTCCCTACATTACTCATGAAATTGCCTTTCTTCATAAGATTTCCATTTGGTAGTTATTATGCCATGGTTATAGGGCTGAATTTGCAAAAATCAGATTTGGGACTGCCATTAACAGCCATGAACAACAATGAATTTTCATTTTTGAAGAACATTCCATCACAAGTTGATATAGGAAGAAGGTTTCAGCTGAAAGGAGGGAACAAATCAGATTTGATAGCCTCAAATTGGATAAGATTCCATGAAAATTATGACGGCGTTTGTAGGGATTTTTGTACAGATTGAGATTGCACGTAAAGGTAATATCATCATGTTTTTGAAGTAGAAGATGATGAAGACTTCCATGAAGAAAGGGGCAATAGAGGTATGAGTTTGTTTGGGATGAAACTCTTTCATTTAACAGGCATAGGATCCAGATTATGGGAACACTACAACATGTTCCTTTACTTTGATAAGATGATACTGGGAGATGAGTTTGCAATTATTTGGGGTCAAACAATTTGGGGAAGGGAGGACTGTAATGTCCCCTTTTTTGACTTGAGAGCCTAACAATGGGCTTCTTGCCGTTCCATTTCCGTGGCAATAAAGCATGAATGAGCTAAGAAAGGAATTGCATTCCATTTCATTTTTCTTTTGTTAATTTTAATGTTTCTTTAAGTGTTTCCCTCTATTTAAGTAGGTCGGATGTGTTTGGAGGTCATAAAAGCAAATTAAAAGACCCAAAGAAGCTTTATGAGGCCGGTCCTTCTAATTGGCTTTTGGGGCCAAAGGGAGGATATAAAAGAAGATCAATGACATCATTTTTCATCATCTATCTTTGCGCATTTACTCTACATTTGATCTCCAAAAAACCTAAGTCACGCGTGGTTCGCGATTTTGGACATGAAGTTTGAAAATCACAACCTCATTCGACCCCAAAAATTGCCAATATTCGTTATTAAAAAATCTTAAAAAACGTTTTATAAAAAACCCTAAAAAAACCTAAAACATCGACCTAAGTTTATAAAAAGTCGTCGGCGTATGGGTTTTATCATTCTCATGAGTGTGAGTGTAAATCATTTGCTGACAAAGAGTGTTTGCTTCGACTTTATTAGCGAGTTCGTGACTTCTACCGGCAATTTCGTGATTTAAATTTGTTGGTGAGTTCGTGACTTTGCTTCCGCTTCGACTGGTTTGCTTCGATTCAAGCGTGGCTTCCGTTTGACTTCCGTGGCCTCTCGCGACCGCCCGTGACTTCGTAGCCTCTGTGGCGAGTTTATGGCTAGTTTGTGATTTCCGTAGCCTCTCGTGGGCGAGTTCGTGGCCTCGGTGGTGAGTTCGTGGCCTCGGTGAACAGCTCTGTGTCTTCCACTACTAGCGCCGCCAGGTATTTTTCTAGGTTTTCTTTTGTTTGTTTAAAATATTTACATATACTTTATAAATGGTTCGATTAGGTTTACATATATTTAATATTTAATATTTTATAATTTATAATGTATAATTTTATTCATATTTACTATTTTATTATTCATATTTAATATTCTATCTTTTATTTGTATATTTTATTATTACATTTATAATTGTTTTTATTTTATTAATGTTTTAATTTTAATAAAATAATTAAACATATAATCGTCTATATATTTTTTATTTTTTAAATATATTAAAATAATATTCATTTTTAAATGTAAATTTTAAATTTTGAAGGTGTATAGTTTTTTAATTTTTTCAAATTTATTTAACATTTAAAATTTAAACTATGAAATATAACATAACATTATTATATTTTAACGATAAAATATTAGTAAAAATATTTAACGTTTTTAGTATTTTAAAATTTAAATGAATTTTAAAGACATTTATTTGTAAAATATATTATTTTACATATTTATAAATTTATAATGCATTTTGTTTTAACTATTTAAAAATATATATGTAGTCATTGAATTTTGTAGTCATATATTTAAATTTAAAAATTAAACTTGTTTATAATGTATATAACTTCGTTGTAAATTTGTAATATTACTTGAATGCAGATTGTCAATGGGACCCCCAAAATCAACTGCTGAGGGATGGAAGCATGTGAGCCGCGACGGTAACAACCTCAAATGTTGTTTGTGTGGTCATGCTTTTACAGTAGTTTAACAAAGGTAATGGACCACCGGGAATTCGGCCGGTCGAGGAGGAGGGGTTGTAGCATGTGAATCAATGACTCCAGATATTAGAGCTGCTCTAGAGAAAGAGCAATCCTCCTCGATTGTAGGAAAGATGCAATCAGCCCAAAAGAAACAAAGAGTCCAAGAGAACATGTCTAAGTTCACGACATCTATTGTGTCTTCTTCTACCAATATGCCCAACACCTCAATAGGTGGATCAATGGGAAGTGCAACATTGAAAACTTTGTGGAAACCATTAGAAAAACATGTGGATGATGCATTTGCTGATTTATTTTATTCAAGTGCCATTCCATTCAATGTAGCTAGGAATCCACATTTTCAAACGTAATTCAGAAAGCTGCAGAGTTTGGCAAAGGCTACACACCTCCTTCAGAGGCTTTGAGAACAACTCTTTTACAGAGGTCAAAAGATAGGGTGACTGAGAAATTATCTGAGGTCAAAGCCTCTTGGAGGGCAACAGGGTGCACAATATTGAGTGATGGATGGTCAGATATATGTCAGAGACCACCGATTAATGTTTTGGTGGCTTGCCCTCAAGGTGTTGTGTTCTTGAAGGTGATAGACACCATGAACCATAAGAAAACTTCAGAGTATATTTTTGAAATATTAGAGGAAGCCATTCTTGAAATAGGTGTGGAAAATGTGGTTCAAGTGGTTACTGACAGTGTTGCAAATTGTGTGGGAGCTGGAAAGCTAATTGTAGAGAAATACCCACAAATATATTGGAGCCCATGTGCAGCACATTGTTTGGATTTGTTGTTACATGACTTGGCTAAATTTCCATGGATACATGAAGCAATTCACAGAGGGAGAGCAATTGCAAATTTCATCAGAAATCACCGCCTCACATTGAATCTCTACAGCAGCATGCATCGAGGGAGTTGTTGAGGCCATGTGAAACAAGGTTTGCTTCATTTTACATCACTTTGAAAAGAGTGGTTGAAGAGAAAGCAACTCTAAGATTTGTTATTTGTTCCAATGAGTGGGAAAATTCTGTGCTTTCTAAAGGTCCTAAGGGGAAGAACATAGAGCAAATTATTTTAAACAACAATTTTTGGGAAAGTGCAACAAAGGTTTTAAATATGTGTGAACCAATTGTTGATGTGCTTCGCATGGTTGATGGTGACACCCCTTGTTTTGGTATGTTTTATGAGAGTATGGACCGTTGCAAAGAAGCTATTCAAAAAGCACTAAATAATGTGGAAGGAGACTACTTGGAGATATGAAATACAGTTGATTATAGATGGAAAATGATGCACACTCCTTTACATGCAGCAACATGTTATTTGGAGCCTAAGCTATTTCAGATAGATAGAGATAGTGCTCTTGAGGTTATGGCAGGGCTTTATGAAGCCATTGAGAAGTTTGAACCAGATCCAACAATCGCATGTCTAATTAGAAAGCAATGTTGGAAATACAAGGCAGAGAAGGGATGTTTGGAATATCAATAGCCAAATATGACATGTCACAAGTTGACATGCTTGGGTACGATGGTGGAAGTCCTATGAAGCACAAACACCTGAACTACAACGCTTTGCCATTCGAATATTGAGTCAAGGAGCAAGTTCATCAGCATGTGAGAGGAACTGAGCTGCTTTGACCACATACATTCTAAAAAGAGGAACAAGTTGTTTGGAAAATTGGGAGATCTTGTTTATATTCGTAGCAATTTACAATTGTCTATGAACAACGCAACAAAAGACTCCACCTCTTCTTTGCAACATAAAATTCCAGATAACACAATGGATGCAGATGAGCCTGACTTTTTGGATGATGAATTGAGTGTTGCATCTAGTGATGATGATACTGCATCAACTCAACCAAGTGCTCTTGATGACTTGGAACTTGTTTAAGTTTGAGTCTTGACTTTTAATTGTAACTTTTTGACGATTTCATATGTTCCTCATAGTTTAACTTTGATAAGCATGGTTTATAAATGTAACAGAGACATCTTTTATATAGATTTCAAGTTTATATAATAATGTTTTAGCTATTTTGAAAAAAATGTGCATTTATATCTTTTTTTTTAAAAAAAATACAAATTATAACAGCCGAATTTAATCACGAATTTTTTTCGCTGAATTTTATCATTGCCGAACTTAAATCCGAATTTAATCCTTGCCGAACACGAATACGAACACGAACACAAACCTAGTGACTTAGAAAAAAACAATATCTCCTACCTCAAATGACCTCTCAACTCTTCGCTGATCTGTATACAACTTATACTGATTTTGGGCATGTAAGAGGCTGTCTTTGAGTGCTTTCAAGATGTCTGGACTTTGCTGAACCAAATCTTTAGCCCTCGAACTCGCTATCTAGAATGAAAACATCCACAAAAGAAAAAACATCATAACCATACAAAGCTTTGAAGGGTGACATACCAATAGACATGTGGTAGGAAGTATTGTAGCAAAACTCCCCCAAATACAACCACTTGATCCAAGCTGATTGTTGACCTATAACAAAACTCCTTAAGTACCCTTCTATCCATTTGTTGACAATTTTTGTTTGTCCATCCATTTGGGGATGGTAGCTTGTACTAGGAGTCAACTTTGTACCTGAAAGATGAAAGAGTTCTTGCCAAAAAGAACTCAGAAATCTGTTGTCCCTATCACTCACAATATTCTTTGGTAGCCCATGAAGTCTAAAAACTTCCTTGAAAAATATTCCAGCTACTAGTGGTCCATCAAACTTAGTGGGAAGAGGAAAAAAATGTGCATACTTAGTCAATCTATCCACCACAACATAAATAACACTCTTACCTTGAACTGTGGGAAGACCAGTGATGAAATCCATAGAAATACTCTCCCACTTTTGATTTGGAATTGGTAGAGGCTGCAAAAGACCTGCTGGAAATTCATGTTCTGCTTTGCTTTGTTGACATGTGAGACATTCCCTTATGTGTTGAAGAACTTCCCCTTTGAGTCCTTTCCAAACAATTTTTCTCTAATTTGTTTGTCTTAAAGTACCCCGATGACCAGCCAAAGGAGAATCATGCATAGCCTCTAAAATCTTATGTTTTACCTTGGATTCCGGAGTCAAATACACTCTATTTTTGTAGAGTATAATGCCATCAATTACCTTGTACCTTTCATCATCAATTTCCCCTTCTAGGACAACACTAACAAACTGATTTTTGCATATTCAGTTGTTATAACAGCCCTCCAATCCGCTGTAATTTCTGTCATAGAACAACAATATGGCTTTCTAGATAATGCATTCGCCACTATATTATTTTTCCCTTTCATAAATTCAATTTCAAAGTCAAAAGACTGAATTTTACTCACCCATTTTTGTTGTCTATCATTCAAATCAGTTTGGTTGAGAAAATACCTCAAGCTATTATGATCTGTCTTCACTACAAATCTGCCACAAATTAAATATTGTCGAATTTCACCAAGGCATTCATGATTGCCAACATTTCTGTTGGCTAGATTTTCTGCATAAAGATCAAACCTAGTACAAATCATGAGATAAATCTCCCTCATTTACCGGTGAGGCTCTCGTGTCAGATTTGTCAATTTAAGTATGCTAATATCTAAATAGGGTTTTACTTTAACTACTCAGTTCATGAACCATACTGAACAGTTCTGCAGCAAGCTAAGTCACAAAATTCGCCGAATTTGAACCTAAAAATTCGAAATTCGGCAAACTCTGATGAAACAACAAAAATTTGTTAAAATTCGGCATGAAATTCGAATACTCTAATAATTAATGCCGTTAAATTTAAAACCCCCAAAATTGGGACTGTGGCGCATAAAACCGTAAAAAAAAATCGTGTTTGAAAGCTCAGTGGTGGAAGAATCTTTTCGCATTCAATGCTCCCTCCATTTGCCCTCCACTATGCGTCCTGAGCCAGCGAATATCCATGTTTCAATGCTCACTATGGCGGCCTCGACTGCGTTCAATACAGGTCGGTTAAAACCTAAACGTCAACGCACCAGTCTTTGCTTTATAAATTTATATTAATATATTTAGTATAGTTTTTACTTTTTATTGTTTCGTAGCATTAAGTTTAACTTTTACTTTTTCATTGGTATTTATTAAGTTTAGTTTGTATTGTTTTAGTTTTTATATTATGTTATTAATTTATGGCATGCGATTTGATTGTTTAATTAAATAGGTATTTTGCAAGTCGTAAACAATGTAAATAATATATATTATAAATATACAATATATATAGCTATTATGTAGTGTTAGGTTTTTAATATATTTGTTTTAGGTCAAGAGTATAAATTTGTATTATAATTTATTATTAATAATTTAATTATAATTTAACTTGTAGTTTTTATTATATATTTTTATTGTTTTTTAAAAGCTAAAATTTAATTTATAAATTTATAATTAGATGACATTTGGACTTTAGAAAATTAACAATGTAATTTATTATTTATCATTTAATAATATTTGTATATTTCAACTATTGTATATTTATTATTTATTTTAAAAATAAAATAATAAAAATGCAAGTTTATATAATCCGAACTTTTGACGAATTTTTCTCGAACTTTATCGGTTGACGAATTTTTGGCGAATTTTATCCTCACAATGAACACGAACACGAACACGAACTCGGTGACTTAGGCAAGAAGTAACTATTTAAGAAAGGAAATATTTATAGAAGAAGGAAATTATGTAAACACAGAGAAGAAATGGGGAAGATGTGCATCCCAATCAATAGATAGCAGAGTTGATTGCATGCACATAGAAGAAACCAATAGATATAAACACAGAATTCTAAGCAAAGGTAGCTCTAGATCTAGATCTGAAATAACACAAAGTCTATTAAAAGATCTAAGATTAAAAGCAAGAAACACAATACACCGTGACACAAAGTTCTCCGAAATCTGCTCTCTGTATATCCCTTTGCTTCAAGTGGCTCTCAAGGGTTTCAACACAAAGTTTGGAACACAAGGTCATTGCTACATAAATTCTCGATCATTAACTGAAGGTTCTTCCTCTACTTATAGAATGTAGAGGGGCAATTACAAGTCGAAGCTTTTAGTTGAACCGACACGTGGAAATGGGAAAGGAAACAACCGACAATCTCCCTCCCCGAATTCCTCTTTGCATGACATACATGATTTCGAACTTAAAATAGAACCTTCTATTTTGCACGCCCGCCACCTATCTCCAAGTAGTTGACTTCTTCAAGTAATGACTTGTTAAACCAATCACTTAAGTTGTATAATTTAATTGATCGCTCAATTACTTTGTTGGAGGAAAAAAGAAGGAAGAGGAAAGCTGTAGTCTTGTCCTTTTTCATGTCTCGACGCAATTTGATTCTTTTGCCTTTGATTCTCACCAAATCGGACTCGGGAGTAATCGATCTCGGAAGCAAGCCGGATCTGGAAACAAGCTGGAATTAGAAACGGCTGGATCTAGAATTAACAAGTTGGAATTGGAAACAGTTGGATCTAGAAACAAGCTGGATTTGGAAGTGAGCTGGATCTGTAAACTTGCTTACGGGTGTTGCCTTTGCCTTGTCTTCTCTTTTATCCTTGAAGCTTTTGTAGTTCTTCTCCTGTACATGCATCAGTGCAATGTTCGCCATAAATAACTCATCATTTTTATTTTTAATTGCATATGAGCAATTAAAAATTCTGGAAAGCACTCCGGGTGAATGCAACTTTAATGAAGGCTTCAACTAGAAGATTGGAAGCACATGCACAAGATCCTGGAAGAAATTTTCCACGCATTGGCTTCTTCACGAGCTGCATTTGAAACAAGAGAATGAATTTTTGCCAGAAGCTTTTGCAATTATGAGATCTGGATCTGGTGTCTCCGGTGTCAACAAATTTGGAAGTAATGCATGATGTCGTTGTGCTTTCTTTTTCATCCTGCTTTGCCATGGCCGTATCTTTGTTTGAGCAATTCTTCTTCTCTTTATTCGGCCGAAATTCTTCAAAACTGGTGCAGATTTGGATAATTCTTCAGATTCGGAGGATATATTCAATGTATTGACATTGGTTAAAACTCCTTTTCTTTTGTAGAAAGCACCCGTAATTCGAATTCCTGCAATTAATTCAGACAAAGATGGCAACCGGAACATGAACGGTGAATTTTAATCATAAAAATCTGCATAATTCAAGCCTACTGCCCCAAAAATTGATGTTTTGTTTGCATGCAAAGTGAACATGAATTTTTCCAACTTCACCTGAGCACCTGTATCACTTATGCAAACAATTATCCAGACACAAATCAACTCCCTTCAACCTATGCGCCAAAATTGGAAGCTTTTAGCATTGATTTCACCTTCTTTTGAGCAAAAATCCTCTTTAAATGGGGTGCACTTTTCCTCTGGGCTGCACTTCTTTACCTGTGAATTAATTAATTCATCCTTATGGCAGCCCTTACTTATATAACCCTTGTGATTCTATAATTAATTAATGCCTTTGCTATTACTGACAATTAATTAATTAATTAATTAATGAGCTTCACTCTTCAAATGGGGTGCCTATTTTGTGCATGCTTATGGCTGCCATTAAATAAAATAAATTTATTTAATTTAGACTTCGCTTCCACTTAACTCAAGCCTCATAGTATGTTTTGACCTTAGCCACCGAAAATAGGAATTAATCTAATCATTTAATACTTTAAAAGTATTATTTCTCTACCAAAAGGGGCACACTTTTTGACATAAAGGGGCTGCCATTAAATAAATAAATTTATTTAATTTTAGAACAATCTATTTTCAACCACCTTTTGTCTTTTAACTTCAGTTGACTTTTCCACAAGCCTGGGCGCCTATTTTGGGTGAATAATTAATTAAATTAATCAATTTAAAGGCTGCCTTTACTTCTCCAAAGGGGGCGCACTTTTTGACAAAGAATTCTATTTTTAAGAATCACATGACAATGGGATTATTTACCCTGCAAGGCAGCCCTAAAAATCCCATGATTCACTTAAATGATATTTGACTTTCGTAATGGGATTGTTTACCCTGCAAGGCAGGCAATAAAATCCCATGATTCACTTAAGTGATATTTCTTTTATTCCACAATGAGAATTTTTACCTGCAAGGTAGGTAAGAAATTCCCGCCTTGCCTGTTGCCTCTAATTTTCCCATTGTCACTTAAGTGGCGTTGCTTCTATGGGAAAAAGTACCCTGCTAGGCAGGTACAAAATTCCCACTTGCCTGTTGCTTCTAATTTTCCCATGATTCACTTCAATTCTTCTTTTTCCAAAAATGCGGCCAGCCCAGAAGAGGCTTTTTGGTGCACGACTTCGTCTTTTCCTAGTGAACCAGACCTCCGATGGCGACTTCCTTCTGGCATAACATGCATATATGATTCCCAGTTACTCCAGGCCAAGAATCAGGCCAAACCGGCAAAGGAATTGATCTAGAGAAATTTCACAAAAAACGAAACGGAAAACACAAAAACACAAAAAGTTGCCAAAAGTCACAAATAAAGTGCAGAACTCATTCCTAGTTAAAACCCTTTTGGTATATAGGAATAATGATATGTTCGATCACAACAGGGTTAAATCGGAGCACAAATTGCCTCAAACGGGGCTCAAAATAATTAAATACAAATTTCCCGTAGACAAATCCCAACGACAGAATATAACAATTTTAGGCATTTGGGTATTTGGCGAAAATGGCTAATATGGCTCTTTGGAAATATCTTGACACAATACAAGAACTTTCTGGCAATAAAAACACAAAACGACCCATTATTTTAAAAGTATGAAATTTTTTGATAGGGTAGATTTCAGGATGAAATCTGGGGACACCAATTTCCTTATCATAAATAGAGTACCTTTTTTCAATATCTTTGAGTTTTCTACTCTCAAATGCAATTGGATGCTTGTTTTGCATCAAAATAGCCACAATACCATCTCCGGATGCATCACACTCAACAAATAAAGGAATTGAAAAATCTGGAACAACAAGTACAAGACATGTGTTCATTACCTTCTTCAGTTGTCAAATGTAGCTTGGGCTATTTCAGACCAGTTGAAAGCTCCTTTCTTGGTTAAATTAGTCAAAGGAGCAGCAAGTTGGGAAAAACCTTTGACAAATCTTCTGTAATAACTGCATAATCCCAAGAATCCTCTCAATTGTGTCATAGTGGTGGGTGGAGGCCAATCCAAGATGGCTAAGATCTTTTGTTGATCCACATGGACACCTTTGGCATTGATAACATGCCCCAAATATAAAATTTCAGTCACACCAAATTCACACTTTGATTCCTTGGCATAAAGTGACTGCTGCTCCAAAGATGCTCCTCCCATGTTTTGCTATAAACCAATATGTCATCAAAGAATACCAATACAAATTTCCTCAAATGCTCCCTAAAAACATGATTCATACATGATTGAAATGTAGCAGGGGCATTGGTTAACCCAAAAGGCATCACAAGAAACTCAAAATGACATCTAAAAGTAGTTTTGTAAACATCTTCTTTTCTTACCCGGATTTGATGGTACCCGGATCTCAAATCTATCTTGGAGAAGTATATAGCTCCATGTAGCTCATCAATGAGTTCATCAATCCTAGGTATGGGATACCTATTTTTGATGGTCCTCTTGTTCAATAAGCGGTAATCAATGCACATTCTCATAGTCCCATCCTTCTTTTTTACAAGAACAACTGATGATGCAAAAGGACTAGAGCTAGGCCTTATGTGACCCATCTCCAAGAGCTCTTTGATGGCCTTCTCAATTTCTTCTTTGTAGACTCTAGGATGACGGTATGGAGTAGTAATTACTACCTTAGTACCTGGTTCCAACTCAATAGTGTGCTCAAACCCTCTATCCGGAGGTAACCCATGAGGAAGATTGTCAAAAACCTTTGCATGCTTGTCATGGATAGCCTGAATATCTTTATTATACTGCTGCTGTCCCAAAATCTGATCTGCAGATGTTACTAAACACTCAGCTGCCCAAGCAATCTGCCCTCTATGAAATGCTCTTTCCATCCTTTTTGCAGTTACAACCATAGGAGCTCCATTTGCCATACCATGTAACACTATCTCTTGGTCTGCTGATTTGAATTTCAGCTCCATTGTTTGATAATTTTGAGTGAATTCTCCAAGAGAATGTAACCATTGCACACCCAAAACTAAATCAGTTTCACCAATACCAACCACATAAAAATCATCTATCACCTTATGCTTACCAAGAGTGATTTTCAGTTGTGATATCTTCTTGGTACAAGGGATGGTGAAACCATCCGCTACCGTAACATTAAAACCTTTGAAATCTTCTAATGGCAGCCCCAATCTTTTAACCAAATCAACATCTATGAAATTATGAGTTGCACCACTATCAATTAAAATAGTAACTCTCTTACCTTTTAGTTCTCCTCTAACACGAAAAGGGTGGTACCTTGGAGCTCCGGATAGTGTGGCAAGAGTACTATCCAAGTGGTCAACTTCTTCCTTGTCTTCTTGGTCTTCATCTCCATGAGTCTCTTCCTTATTTGCTTCTTCTTCTTCTTCTTCCTCCCCATCTGAAATTACCTCTATGTAATGTACTTGACCCTTGCCTAAGCAACGATGGCCGGGAGTCCATGGATCTTTGCATGTAAAACAAATATTTTTCCTCCTTAATTCATTCCTTGTGTTATCAACATCTTTGTTGTTCCTTGGAGGCTCTCTTTGGGGTGTCATACCCTGCTGAAATGACTTCTTTGCTTGGTTAGTAGGAGCTTTTCTTGGCTGTCCAAAGGGCATATTTTTACTCTTAACCACTGTAGATTCCAGATTTAACGATCTTTTGATTGCATCCTGAAGAGGAGGCTCAAAAGCCTTCACCAAGCCCCTAAGAGGTTTGGTCAAGCCCTCCATGAACAAAACAACTAACCTTCTTTCACTTATATCTGAAACCATGACTACAAGTTTTTGAAAATCAGCAACATACCTTTCTACTGAAGTCTCTTGTTTGAGTTGTGCCAACTCTCTGAAATGTACTTCTAGATCCTTCCTGTCAAACCTTTCTACTAGCCTTTGACTAAACTCATCAAGAGTGGCAATAGATCCATGTCCTTGTGTAACTATCCCATGATACCACCATT